>CM034618.1:873927-2281342 GCA_020080225.1 Gynochthodes officinalis | reverse complement strand
TTTTTAAAGCATCTTGTTGATTTTAATGATTGAATTGAATGAGAATGTGCAAGATTTGATATACATTGAATCCATTGTGAGTATTTGAGCTTAAGAGCATTTTATTTTCTTGCTCACATAATTCTTTGATTGAGTGTTGTCAAATATGGTATGTTCATTCTAGAACTTGCTTTGTTATGCATGTTGAGATCACATTGTGAATTCATGCTTTGAAATGAAAAGACACTACTTAGGATTAACCATTTTTAACTTTCTAAAAAACTTAACCATTACATATACCTCCTAGTCAACCAACTTTGAGCCTTAACCTTTCTTTGTTATAATACCACATTCTTTAACTTTAAACCGTTGTTTTGTTTACCACGTTGAACCCTTTGTCAAGAGTATGTAGAAATGAATTGCATGATAAAAATTTCTATTGATTCCAAAAGAAAAGAACCACAAAAAAAGGAGAAAAGAAGAGTGAACAATATTCCTTATGAAGATTGGACAAAGTTAATGTTTTCATTGTGTACAAGATGGTCCAATTATATGTTGAAATTGTTAAAAGGGATATATGTTACTTGAAAAAAAAAAAAAGAAAAAAAAAAGGTTCTAATGTGCTACTTGTTGCTTTTGAGTCATGCAAGGAAGTTTATACATATCTTGATTTGTGAAAACCTAAATTTTCCTTTCTTTTACCTACTACCTAAGCCCCATTACAACCTTTATAAAGACCCTTTGATTATTGCATGGATTAATATTTATTAGTGGTGGTGATGTGATATATAAGCAAGCCTATGGTATTGCCATGCTATGTTTGATTTGAGTGTTGGATCAAACCCCGACACACTTTGAGTGTGTAGAGTGCAACCTATGAGAGGTTATCAAATTTGTGCATTTGATTTCTATAAAATTGTTGAAAGTAATAAGATGTGTATTTTGTTAAAGAAAAGAGGCGACGAATACTTGTTCTTTGGACTATTATTCCAATCTAGATCTCTAATATGTAATGACTTTGAATTATTTATGAGTGAGTTAGAAAGGATATGAAATGAAAGAAAGATATTTATCTAGTGCAAGCTTGAGGACAAGCTTTGATCTAAGTTAGAGGGTAATTTGATAACTTTATTTTATATAGGGTTTTCTTATTCATTTTGGTTAGAAATTGGCTAGTGTTTTAATTTGTTTTTACATATTTTGGCCAAATTATCCTTTGATTTTATGATTTCTAAGTTTTCTAATATTTTTCGAACTTTTAAGTTCAATCTTAAATTTTCTCCAAAATTGTAGATCAAAGAACTAACCAATTTTCTAAGGACTATTTTATTACTTTATAGCCAAGAAGCCGCACAAGGGAGAAGGCAGCCAAAAGTCCAAGTCAGACAATTCAAGGAGAAAACAATTGAACTGAGAAAAAAAATTGGTTTGAGTTTTCAGCCCCACACAAACAAAACCAATTTACTTGATCAAAGAAAGCTTATCAAAACTTCGGCCGCACAATTGGGAAACAAGCAACAAGGAAGCCGTGAGTAGACTTGCACACAAAAAGAAAAGGCAGCAACCTACACTAGCTTTACATCCATTTGATCATAAATCGATAACCAAGCAACAAATCGGACAACAAAGAAGCAAAAGAAAAAGAGACAGTGAGCAACACACAAAGAAAGAAAGAAAGCGCACATGCAAAGGAAAAACCAGCTGCCATTCTTTTCTTTTACGAAGAAAGAATTGCATGAGGACAGCAAGAAAGTCTCTCCAAAATGCAGTCTCACATGGGCAAAAGAAAGGCAAAAGAAGAAAAGAAAGAAAGAAAGGCTGGTGGCCAGAAGGAAAGCAGTAGAAGGAAAGAAGAAAAAGATCGGGCAAAGAATGACATGTGAAAAGCAAAGCTTGGGCTGCTTTCTTTGTAAAAGATGACAAGCACATGGAAGACCACAACACATGTTTGTGGCTGAACAAAGAAAGAAACAAGAAAAGAAAAAATCTGGACAAAGCCTTGCCTATAAATAGCACCTTGGAGCGGAGGAATCCATCCCATTTCATCCATTCTTTAGAAGCGGCATTTCCTTTCCTTTGTTTTTATTTTCTTCTTTAGTTTAGATTTAGTTTAGCCAAGCTATTTTTCTTTCTCTTTTCCTGAGAGTTTAGGCGACTAGCTTTCTTCATTCTTTTGTTTCTTTTCTTTTGATGGTTAGTAGAATTCATTCGTTCTCCTCGGTTTTCTTGATTTATTCGGTAGTACTTTCAATTTCTTGACTTCATGCTCTTTCTTCATTTTCGATGATACTCACGGTTTTTCTTTAGCTTTTCTCTTTAAATTTCTTGTGTTTGGTTTGCTTTAAAACTTGACTTCTCACGGTTTTCTTCTGCAAATTTGTTTTCTTATTCTCGGTTTGTTGGAAAATCCAGCAGATTTTATTCTTTTCTTAGCGAAATTCAGTTGTCTTACATTTCTTCTTCCGCTTCTCTCATTCTGTTTTGTTGTCTTTAATAGTCTAGGATACACATAGAAGCTCGACCACCAACTTGGACTTGATTTGGGCAACTAAATTTTTTCTGTTTAGAAGCTTACGGGCTAGAAACAAACCATGCAAATTTTTCATTGACTTCAAAGTCTTCGTTTTTGTTTCTTTCTTGTTTTCTTTAATTTAGCAAATTTAGTTGTATTTCCTTGTTTTTCTTTGGTTTAATTTAGCAACTTTAGTAATTTAATTTCTTATGCTTTGTTATGAAATTTCTAGTTGTGTTTATTTTCAAGTAGTAATATGTTTATAGCTTTAATATAATTATTTTAATTTTAAGAATTTGTTTTAATTTTAATTATGTCTATTTTTATTTTTGTGGTTAGCCTAAATTTCATTATGTTCTAATTTCTTTTGTTAGAGATTAGATGGATCTTAATCATGAATAATTAATTCTTAAGACTTCTTCATGCAATTTATATTTCAATTATGAGTTTAAGATCATGTTCTTAATGCTTTAAGGTGATTGATCACCAGTTAATTGATTGTTGATGCTTGTATTATACTGAGAGGAGATAACATGCATGTGCTCATGTGATATTAAACCGTGAATTCAATTTAGACCGTAATAATCTAGGTTGTTCATGTGGTTTGTAGTAGAACTAAGTAATGGCTATTTAGATTGAATCAGGAATTTCTATAGTTCCTAATGCATTTAGAAATCTAAATTCACCTAGACCAAGTGTGAGTTGATTTTAATCTAAATAGGGTTATTAGACCGATGTCGGCTATTAATTTACATTAGGGAAATTTCACCATCATAATTTGGAATTTAAGATAATTGTATGACTAGTCAAGAGAGTTAACTAGGATTGATTAAGTGAAATCTAAATCTCTTACATCTTTGTTAAATTGGTAAATTTTAATATTTTCTTATTGTTATAAATTTTCATTCTTTGTTAAGTTTAATTAAAATTGCATGAAAGTTTTGTTTTATTGGCTAGCTTGTTGTTAAATTAATCAATTTGGTAAGTAATTGATTAAATTGAAATCAATCCTCGTGGGAACGATACTCTACTCACTACTATATTACTTGTTGATATTGTACACTTGCAATTCTCGAACAAGTTTTTGGGGATTGAATTTACCAATTTTTCCAATTGCTATTGATATTGATTGATTTTTGGTTGAGACTAGCCTTTTAATTTTATTGGTTTAATTTTTGTCAAGGAATTTCAAAATTTGCATGAATTTGAGAAGTAAGGAGAATTGGAAGAATTTGATCCAAGAAAACTTCTAAGAGGATTGAAAGAGCAAGAGTTAGTCATTGGCACAAATCCAATGGCAGAACATCTCCCAATTCAACCTCAAAGGAGAACTTTGATGGACTATTCCTCTCCAAAGGTTCAAGATTCCACTTCAAGCATAAGAAGGCCACCATTCAAGCCAACAATTTTGAGCTCAAGCCGTCTTTGATCCAAATGCTTCAAAATCTTTGTTCAATTCGATGGCTTGCCGAATGAAGATCCTAATCTCCATATTGAAGCTTTTCTTGAAATTTGTGATACCATTAAATATAATGGAGTTCACAATGATGCTATTAGACTTAGGTTATTTCCATTCTCTTTACGTGATAAAGCTAAGGCATGGTTATCTTCTCTTCCTCTGTGTTCTATCATCACTTGGGAGGATATGGCCCAAAAATTCTTAAGCCGATATTTTCCACGCCAAGTCATAAAATGAGGAATGATATCACCACATTTATACAAAATGATGGAGAATCCCTATATGAGGCATGGGAAAGGTTTAAGGAGTTGCTAGAGGTGTCCACACCACGGTATTCAATTTGGATGCAAGTGCAAACGTTCTATAATGGAATTGGTCCAAATATGAGAAGTACTATAGATGCGCGGTGGTGGTACATTGAATAATAAAACGCCTGAAGAAGCTTTTGAGTTGATTGATCAAATGGCGTCTAATAGCTATCAATGGCCAACTGAAAGATTCAATGCCAAGAAACCAAGTGGAGTGCATGAGATTGATGTTAATACTGCCATTGTTGCTCAATTTGCTGTTTTGAATAGAAAGATAGACTCGGTTTTAAAGATAAAGGAGACAACTTGCGACTTCTGTGGTGGAAGACATGAGTCAACTGCCTGTCAGGTAAATCATAATTCTTACACTACTGAAGATGCTAATTTTGTTTCTAATTTCAACAGGGGACCTCAAAATAATCCTTACTCAAATACATACAACCCTGGATGGAGGAATCACCCTAATTTTTCTTGGGAGGCAAAATCGAACCAATGAACCGGCCTAGACCAGGAGTCCCACCACCAGTGGAGAAGCCAAATAATTACGTTGAAGAGATGATGGCAAAGCTTATTCAATCAAAGCAAGAAGTGGTGAATCGCTTGGAAAGTCGCATGAACATTCAAGATGCAAAATTCGACATATGGAGGTAAGTATTCGAAATGTGGAAAAGCAAGTGGGTCAAATTGCTAGCCAATTGCCTGAGAGACCATATGGTGGCCTTCCGAGCAACACAGTGACGAATCCAGTCGAGAATGCAAATGCCATCATCTTAAGGAGTGGAAAAGAGCTTAAAAATGAAGAAAAAGGGGAGTCCAAAGCCGATTTGAAGGATGAAGCCAGACCAAAAATTTCAAAGAAGAACCACCCCAAAGAAAGCTATTTCAGACAATCCTACACCATATGTGCCTCCTATTCCTTTTAGGAGCGACTTATGCAGCACAAAATAGATAAGCAATTCTCCAAATTTCTTGATGTGTTTAAAAAATTGCATATTAACATTCCTTTTGCAGATGCATTAGCTCAAATGCCGAGCTATGCAAAGTTCTTAAAGGAAATCTTGGCAAACAAGAGAAAGTTGGAGGATTATGAGACCGTCAACCTCACTAAAGAATGCTCTGCTATTCTGCAAAATAAGCTACCACCGAAGTTTAAAGATCCAGGGAGTTTTTCGATTCCTTGCACAATTGGTGATTCTTATTTTGACAAAGCTTTATGTGATCTTGGTGCTAGTGTTAATCTAATGCCTTATTCTGTTTTTAAGAAACTTGGACTAGGAGAAGTCAAGGGCACCACTATTTCTCTTCAGTTAGCAGATCGATCTATAAAATATCCAAGAGGTGTGGTGGAGGATGTGTTGATCAAAGTTGACAAATTCATTTTTCCTGAGACTTCATTGTGTTAGAAATGGAGGAAGACTTTGAAGTACCAATTATTTTAGGTGACCATTTCTAGCCACTGGAAGAGCTCTAATTGATGTCAACAAGGAAAATTAATTCTTAGAGTTCAAGATGAGCAAGTCACTTTCAATGTGTTCAAAGCAATGAATTTTTCTTGATCAGTGATTGCTTACAAATTGAAATGGTGGGCGATGGCTGTCAAAAATGTTGCATTCAATGCCATGACCAAGGACCCAATTGAGAAGAGTATGGTTCATCATTGAGGAAGGAGCACTACAAGCCAATCATCCAACCACAAAGGAGGCTTAATCCACATGTAAAAGTGATCGAGAATGCAATGGTGGCTTGCAAAATCAATAACAAACATGCAAATATGGTCCAAGCCGTTGGTAAAAATTTGAGCAATAGAGAACGTCGAGCATAACGACGTTAAAAATTGCGCTACTTGGGAGAACAACCCAAGTCCTTTTACCTTTATTTCTTTTATTTTCTTATTATTATTATTATTATTCTTATTGTTGTTTTATTTAAAAAAAAATTATTCTCTTTTTGCCTTTGCACCTGAAGAAAATCCGGTTCAAGGCCTTTCCGTTGGATTTTGTGCTAAAATTTTACAGAAAGGTAGAAGATTCAACCAGGTTTATGTCTACCAAATTTTATAATTTTTGGAGTTGTTTTGGTACCAGAAGAAATTCATCTTCAACGATTGTTCAAAGCAGGCGCTTCCTCACTTTTCGTTTTCGTATGTTCTCTATAGTTGCTATAATTGATCTTGCTCCTTGTTTCATTGAGGACAATGCTCAATTTTAAGTTGGGGGTGAGATACATGAAATTTTGTGAGTGCTGGATTTTTGTCAAAATTTTTGAAAAATTTCAATTTTATTGGGTTAAAAAGAAAAAGTCCTCCAAGTTTTCAATTTTATTGATATCTTCTTTGAAATTTCTAATTCTTTTGATACTCATTTAGAATAATTTTGAGTTACATGCATTGGTTATTTGGGTTGGAATGTATGAATGAGGCAAGTATGATTAGTCTTTGTTTTGAAAATTTTTAAAGCATCTTGTTGATTTTAATGATTGAATTGAATGAGAATGTGAAAGATTTGATATACATTGAACCCATTGTGAGTAATTGAGCTTAAGAGCATTGTCTTTTTCTTTGCTCACATGTTTCTTTGATTGAGTGTTGTCAAATATGGTATGTTCATTCTAGAAATTGCTTTGTTATGCATGTTGAGATCACATTGTGAATTCATGCTTTGAAATGAAAAGGGCACTACTTAGGATTAACCATTTTTAACTTTCTAAAAAAAGCTTAACCATTACATATACCTCTAGTCAACCAACTTTGAGCCTTAACCTTTCTTTGTTATAATACCACATTCTTGAACTTTAAACTGTTGTTTTTGTTTACCACCGTTGAACCCTTTGTCAAGAGTATGTAGAAATGAATTGCATGATAAAAATTTCTATTGACTCCAAAGAAAAGAACCACAAAAAAAAAGAAGAGAGAAAAAGAAGAGTGAACAATATTCCTTACGAAGATTGGACAAAGTTAATGTTTTCATTGTGTACAAGATGGTCCAATTATATGTTGAAATTGTTAAAAGGTATATATGTTATTTGAAAAAAAAAGAGAAAAGGAAAAAAAAAAAAGTTCTAATGTGCTACTTGTTGCTTTTGAGTCATGCAAGGAGGTTTATACATATCTTGATTTGTGAAAACCTAAATTTTCCTTTCTTTTACCTACCCTTACCTAAGCCCCATTACAACCTTTATAAAGACCCCTTGATTATTGCATGGATTAATATTTATTAGTGGTGGAGATGTGATATATAAGCAAGCCTATGGTAATGACATGCTATGTTTGATTTGAGTGTTGAATGAAACCCTAAACACTTTGAGTGATTAGAGTGCAACCTATGAGAGGTTATCAAATTTTGTGCATTTGATTTCTATAAAATTGTTGAAATTAATAAGATGTGTATTTTGTTAAAGAAAAGAGGCTACGAATACTTGTTCTTTGGATTATTATTCCAATCTAGATCTCTAATATGTAATGACTTTGAATTATTTATGAGTGAGTTAGAAAGGATATGAAATGAAAAGAAAGATATTTATCTAGTGCAAGCTTGAGGACAAGCTTTGATCTAAGTTAGTAATTTGATAACTTTATTTTATATAGGGTTTTCTTATTCATTTTGGTTAGAAATTGGCTAGTGTTTTAATTTGTTTTTACATATTTTGGCCAAATTATCCTTTGATTTTATGATTTCTAAGTTTTCTAATATTTTTCGAACTTTTAAGTTCAATCTTAAATTTTCTCCAAAATTGTAGATCAAAGAACTAACCAATTTTCTAAGGACTATTTTATTACTTTATAGCCAAGAAGCCGCACAAGGGAGAAGGCAGCCAAAAGTCCAAGTCAGACAATTCAAGGAGAAAACAATTGAACTGAGAAAAAAAAAATTTGGTTTGAGTTTTCAGCCCCACACAAACAAAACCAATTTACTTGATCAAAGAAAGCTTATCAAAACTTCGCCCACAATTGGGAAACAAGGAAACAAGAAACAGTGAGCTTGCACACAAAGAAGAAAAGGCAGCAACCTACACTAGCTTTACATCCATTTGATCATAAATCTGATAACCAAGCAACAAATCGGACAACAAAGAAGCAAAAGAAAAGAGACAATGAGCAACACACAAAAGAAAGAAGAAAGCAATACACATGCAAAAGTGAAACCAGCTGCCATTCTTTTCTTTTCAAGAAAGAATTGCATGAGGACAGCAAGAAAGTCTCTCCAAAATGCAGTCTCACATGGGCAAAAGAAGGCAAAAGAAGAAAAGAAAGAAAGAAAGTCTGGCAAGGAAAACAAATAAGGAAAGAAGAAAAAGATCGGGCAAAGAAGAATGACATGTGAAAAGCAAAGCTTGGGCTTTGTAAGAAGATGACAAGCACATGGAAGACCACAACACATGTTTGTGGCTGAACAAAGAAAGAAACAAGAAAAGAAAAATCTGACAAAGCCTTGCCTATAAATATGCATAAATGGAACGGAGGAATCCCATCCCATTTTCATCCATTCTTTAGAGCAAGATTTCCTTTCCTTTGTTTTTATTTTCTTTCTTTAGTTTAGATTTAGTTTAGCCAAGCTATTTTTCTTTTCTGCTTTTCTGCATAGTTTAGAGCAACTAGCTTTCTTCATTCTTTTGTTTTCTTTTCTTTCGTAGTTTAGTAGAATTCCACCTTTCTCCTGCTTTCTTGATTTATTGCAGAGTACTTTGATTTCTTCACTTCATGCTCACGGTTTTCTTCATTTTTTCCAGTTGATACTCACGGTTTTTCTTTAGCTTTTTCTCTTTAAATTTCTTGTGTTTGGTTTGCTTTAAAACTTCAAGAATTTCTCACGGTTTTCTTACTAAATTTGTTTTCTTATTCTCGCTTTGTTCTAAAATCCAGCAGCAGCTTTTATTCTTTTCTTAGCGTAAATTCAGTTGTCTTCTGCTTCTTCCCTGCTTCTCTCATTCTGCTTTTGTTGTCTTTAATAGTCTAGGATACACATAGAAGCTCAACCAACTTGGACTTGATTTGGAGCAACAAAATTTTTTCTGCTTAGAAGCTTACGGGCTAAGAAACAAACCATGCAGAATTTTTTTCATTGACTTCAAAGTCTTCGTTTTTTGTTTCTTTCTTGTTTTCTTTAATTTAGCAAATTTAGTTGTATTTCCTTGTTTTTCTTTGGTTTAATTTAGCAACTTTAGTAATTTAATTTCTTATGCTTTGTTATGAAATTTCTAGTTGTGTTTTATTTTCAAGTAGTAATATGTTTATAGCTTTAATATAATTATTTTAATTTTAAGAATTTGTTTTAATTTTAATTATGTCTATTTTTATTTTTGTGGTTAGCCTAAATTTCATTATGTTCTAATTTCTTTTGTTAGAGATTAGATGGATCTTAATCATGAATAATTAATTCTTAAGACTTGTTCATGCAATTTATATTTCAATTATGAGTTTAATATCATGTTCTTAATGCTTTTAGGTGATTGATCACCACTTAATTGATTGTTGATGCTTGTTTGATACCGAGAGGAGATAACATGCATGTGCTCATGTGATATTAAACCATGAATTCAATTTAGACCGTAATAATCTAGGTTGTTCATGTGGTTGCGGTAGTAGAACTAAGTAATGGCTATTTAGATTGAATCCGGGAATTTCCATAGTTCCTAATGCATTTAGAAATCTAAATTCACCTAGACCAAGTGTGAGTTGATTTTAATCTAAATAGGGTTATTAGACCGATGTCGGCTATTAATTTACATTAGGGAAATTTCACCATCATAATTTGGAATTTAAGTTAATTGCATGACAAGTCAAGAGAGTTAATTAGGATTGATTAAGTGAAGTCGAAATCTCTAACATCTTTGTTAAATTGGTAAATTTTAATATTTTCTTATTGTTATAAATTTTCATTCTTTGTTAAGTATAATTAAAATTGCATGAAAGTTTTGTTTTATTGGCTAGCTTGTTGTTAAATTAATCAATTTGGTACGAATTGATTAAATTGAAATCAATCCTCGTGGGAACGATACTCTACTCACTACTATATTACTTGTTGATATTGTACACTTGCAATTCTCCGAACAGATTCGATTAATGCGAGTAGCACGCCAAATGTGCTCTCCTAATGCCTTTGGGCCATTTTATAGCTTTTAAGTATTTTCTCTGTTGACTCTTCTTTGTCATTTCACCTTATAAATAATCTAAAACTAGAGAGGAAAAGACAATCTTGGGCTTTGAAGCACAACCTCAATGGTTGAGCTTCCTCTGAGGTGAAAATTAAGGATGATTTTGAATACCCACTAGTTACTTTGATTACAACCCATTGAATAAGAAGAGGAAGCATAGAAGATAAAACCCTAGAATAATGTTCCTTTTCTTACTTTTTCTCCCAATTCTATGATTGTCCTTGAGTTCTAATATTTTCTTTCTTTCAATTGTGTACTTAGATTACAATTCAACTCTTTTTGTGCAATTTGAGTATGTTATTTTCTTCTATATATTATGGTTTGATATATAAATTATCTACTCTATTTGTGCCTTAATTTCATTCAATTGCCTAATCACTAATTAATTGTATTTTGGGAATTTCATTGATCTAAGAATCTAAGAATAGGAGATAGAATGTGACCCTAAATAGAGTAACCCATAACCTAGAGATAATAATTTAGGCTACATTTGGACAAAGGATTCTCATTTGCAAATAAGAAAATTCTCAAACAAAAATAAACTATCCAAATACATTTTATTTCAAAATTTAGAATTCAAATTTTCCCACTCAAATTCCTCTCATATAATTTTAAAAAATTTTCCTCTTATTTTCCCTCCAAAATACTTTTCTATCAACAAATACCCACCAAAATTTTCACACATTCCAATACAAATTTTTCCATTTGCAAATAAAATTGCCTTGTCCAAATGGACCCTTAGATTTTTATGTGGGATAACATACTCACATGCATGGGTGGCAAAAATGTACCTATCCTAAGAACTCCCAAATCTTCTAAGTTCACGGAAAATAGGAGTATTTAAGATTAGAAGGATACTCAATGTGACATGGAAAAGGGTATAGATATACTAGGAGACCAACTGACTTTAAAGGACAAAATAAATTTAAATGAAGTATAAAAGCGGTATAGTAATCTTATTGCTAGGTCAACATTGTTAAATTGTTTTATAGAGTAGTTTGTCTTGTTTTATTCATTTAATACTTTCTAATTGTTTATTGAGCTTAGTTTAGGACTTGTAGTTTGCTTTTGGCTGAAAATGTTTGTACAATTCCTTGTGCAATTGAATTGTACTTATCACAATATTACTTATACACAATTGATGCACTTACGATTTTAACCTATTAATTCCATAAAATAAATAGATCCAAAAATAGATTAGGAGAAACAATCTTGTGATCATGTACTACTACTTGAAATAGAATGAAATGAAAAATAGATCCAAAACATATTCTATCTTGGTAAAAACTAGTTAAAGATGAGTGGGATAACTAAAGTCATAAAGAAAGCATAGTCTCAAGAATGAGAAGGGAATTCCATGTATCAAATTTGTGCATAGAAAATATATAGTGAATTTGCTTATCTAGAGTAAAGGGTAGAATATAATTCAGCTAAATAGATAAAGGAAACTAAGTAGATGATGGAGAAAATGAAAAAACAAAGAGAATATGGAAATTGGCAAGTATGGACGTAGCTAAAAGTAGGGTGCAATTGGTCTCGGTTCTTGAATTTGGTTTGTTTGAATTGGGAATTTTAAGGCCAAATTAAAATTGAACCGAATTTGATAAATTATCTAATTCGAACTGAAGTCGTTTTCGGTTCAAATTCTAATTGAAAAACCTTAATTTTGAATTCGGTTCAATTCAAACGAATTTAATTTGAATTCCGAATTAATTTTTTCAACCAAATTCAAATTCGGTTTTTTCTGGCCAAATTTGAACTAAAATAGAAATAAAGAACAACAAAGTTCCACCTTCAATACATACACCTTCATAAAGCTTCAGAAAGAACTTCAATACCACCCTACCAACCCACAATAATACATGAAAATTCATTACATTTGCATGAAATTTAAAGTAGAACTTGAACTTGGGTTGCAAATGAAAAGCAAAATACCCAAGCAAAAGAACTTGAACTTGAACTTGTTAGAAACCCAAGAGTGCTTCATCATCATCTCATAGTAAAGTGAAATACCAGTGGACTTAATTGTGATACCACGCTCCTTCATCGGCTCTAGTATCTATCATTCGGACATCTCCAAAGAACTTCTTGAGCAATGATACCAAGAATGCCACAAGAGAATCGAGAGTGGACTTCCTCAGAAATGAAAATGTTGAGTAAGCAATCAATACTTAAAAAGGAAAACAAGACAATGAAACTTGTGTTTAAATTTTTTTTTAAAAAGAAAGGATTGCAACTAGATTAAACACACTTCAACATAAACAGAGCTTAAAGTAGGAAATAAGAACAGAAATATACATGCTATCAAATATTAAGCCCAGAGACATACATAGTAGATGATAATATTTACTTATAAAATAACCATTAATTCCCATCCATCCGGCAATGCAACTATAAAAATACCAATGCCTCGGGAATAAAAAGAAAAGGAATGGGGGCCAATATATCCTTACCATGATTAACATGTGCAATAATGGACATGTTACAGATATTGTGCTTGTAGTCCATAATCTTTCGAGCTCATTTTATAAACTTCACTGTAAGTTTGGCATAAAACATCCATAATTAAACAACTTATAAAGGACATAGAAGCTACAAAAATTTGACCAAAATAATGGAGATACAAGCTTACCATCCACGAAGGCTATTAATGATTACACCAAAAGACAAATTATGAAAATGCAACTCGAGACCCGCCATTACCCACAAAATTGGGTTCAAATATATGGAAATATTATAAGGAAATAAAGACAAAAATGTCACGATAAGTCTCTGGTATAATGGAGACTCAATTCTCAAGTGAAACCAAAACTATATTAAAACTCTAGCATCATCTGCAATAAACAAAGCAATGCAAGAAACAAATCCATCAACTTTTCACCAAAGAATTAATCACAACATACTAAGATTGTGAATAAAAGAAAAGACCTATACAGATGTTACAAGTGAATGTGATTGTGACAATATGTAGGCATAGATGTGCACAATACACACTCAAAGGGGTAACACTTGCTCATAAGAACAATAACAAGTAAACACCTTTTTCCTAAAAAAAAAATTTATTCTCTTTTAAATTTTTACAACAATTCACAAACCATCCCATAATCTTTTACTACCACATGATAGTCTAATGAAAATTCTCACTACAATTAAACTCCATGGTTAAACACATCACATGGAACCTTACTTATAGAGGAAAAGGAGGGTGTTGCGGACAAAAAACTAAAACAAATCCAATGCAAAAAGCGGAGGCAAAACAATAGCCTTATCCATGAATACAACCAACTAGCACGGCACGATTCGACATACATATTTTTGACAAAAATAACTTTCAAGTTAATAAAAAGTCAGAGAACAAAGAAAGCAAATAATAAAAATAGCTAACTAATTAATTAAAGGTTTTCCCAAGAAACCACCATGAATCAAACAAAGGTCATATCTTTTTCTCCTTCAATCAAACTTCATAAAACAAACCGAACTGATTACAAATTCTCCACAAAAACATGATAATCCAAAACAAAAACTCAGATCCGATCCGCATTGAAACCAAAATACAAACTCAAGTTTTCCACAATCGTAACATTATTCACACATTGAAACCAAAAATATAAGCACAGATCGCAAATTTGGAACCAAAAAATGTCACCACATCAATTGCAACAAAAATGCCCAAAACCAACAAATAATTACAAAGACTGAAATTTGAAAAAACCAACCTTCTTTCTTGATTGGGTGGTCAGACTGAGGGTGTGGGGAGGGGAGTGTTGCGGATTTTACGCATAAGTGCACGTGATCATTAACAAGTAATATAAAGTGAATATAAATTATCGATCCGACAAGGACTAATTGTTTATCAACTACCAAAAGTTAGTTAATTCTACCTTTATTTGAATGATTAAAAGATATTTTATGAATAAATTAAATTTAAAACTTGAATTAAAACTAAGGTGCTTGTTTGTTTCAAAGGTTTGGGATGGTTTGGATTAGTTTTGGCAAAATGGAGTGTTAGTTTTGGGGGATGGGTTTACTAAACCCTTCCCCATGGCTTTAATCAAAAACCAACCCCCCCTCCTTTTCTCAAAACCCACGTTGGTGGGTTTAGTTTTCCATGGCCCTCAATTTTGATGTGACGTGCCAATGGAGTGCGCTTATAGTCATGGGGTTGCAAACCCCCATGGTTTGCAACCCCCATTTTACCTTTTTTTAAATTTTTTTTTAAAAATAAATTTCACTAATTTATAGAAAATATTTTTCTCTACAAATTGACATGCACTTTGACTATTTTTTGAACAAGATATAATTTGTTAAATATCATATAATGTAAAATACTACTATTTTATTATAATTTTAATATAAAATTTATTCCATTCCATTACAAAATAATACCAAACAATATAATTATTATCATTCCATTCTATTCCAAACCTTTCCATTCCACAAATCAATTCCATTCTAAACCCACCATTTATACCAAGCTACTAAATTTAAAACTAAGCAAAGCAAAGTAATGAATTAAGTTGGCTAAAGCTCTAGGGTTTTCGATTTCACCATAACTAATCCATCTTAATATTCATCTATTTCTATAGTCTAATTTAATTTCCTAGTTGATAGTCAAGATTCCCTAATTTATTTACTGGTCCCTCCCGAGATCTAATAAAAATCCCCCTAATTGCTAATTCACTATATTCCTATGTGAATTACAACAATCATGAAGTCATTAATTTCTATGGATTCTCATGTAATGACTACACAAACCATGCAGGTATATTCCTATCCTACATGCAATTCATGGCATTTATCCCAGTGAACTTGACACATAACTCCCCTTCCAGTTCATTATGATTAACAAATCATCTAATTAGTGATCAAGTAATTAGAAGCATCAAGAATGGAGATAAATACTCAACCATAGAAAATAAATTAAAACTATATTAATAAAAAAATATTAAAGACTTCATAGTTAGGCTACATCGTTGGCATATTTTTAATATTATAAATATATTTCCTATGTATGTATATAAATTCGGTTTCTTGATTTTTCTTAGTTTTCTCGTTTCCTCGATTCTGTTCAATTCGTTTCGATTTCATAAGCCTAAATTCGGAAAACTCGATTTAGTTCGAATCGATTCAAATCACATTTAATTTCAATTCGATTTTTTGAATTTGAATTTTCGAAGTTTGGTCGGATATTTGAATTAATTCAAAAATTGCACACCCCTAGCTAAAAGGAAAATTGCATGAGGCTTATAAGAGGGAGAAGGAGATGCATTGTAGTTAGAAGTCTAGTTTCCAATGGCTTCAGGAAAGAGACAAGAATACCAAATTCTATAGTTCTGAGGTGAAAAATAAACTCTATTTAGGGAGTAGTAAAGGTAAATTGTCGAATGTATAAATTAAAAGAAGCAACAAAAGAAGAAATTATTAATTTTAGAAGCATACGTTCACAACACTATTCTCTTGAAGGCTTTCAAAAATTCCTACAGAGCATACCACAATCTATAACAAATGCAATGAATTAGAAGTTGATGAAGCCATGGAAGATATAGAAAATAAAAAAATATTTGACATGCATCCCAAGAAGCACTCATGTGTGGTATCAATCTTTTATTGTTTTAGAAATATTGCAACATAGTTCAAAATGACTTGTTTTAATATACAAGATTTCTTTATACACAAGAAAATGCTGAAAGTTATGAACCATTCATGACCACACTCATTCTCAAGATAAAACCCAACCTCTAAGCTTCACACTACGGTTCATGTAATATGGTACACAAACTAATATCTAGTGTTTTGTCTTAGAAAATGAATAGTTACCTTCATAAGGGTATTAATGAAGGCAATCTACATCATTCTAGGAGACCAATTCTTGTCAATGCACTAGTAATTCACGAATGCAATCGGATATAAATAGCTTTATGAGAGGAGAGAAGGGATTCATAGCATTGAATTAATATAGCAAATGCCTATAATAAGGTAGGGTGGGAGCTTTTATGTCAAGTTTTGGGAAAAATTAGATTTGTTGCTTATTGATTGGATATTGGAATGCATTAGTTCCATTTTATTTTCTTTCAACATAAATGGAGTGGAATATTGTTATGTACTTCTATTAAGAGGATAAGGCAGGTTGACCCACTATTGCCCAATCTATTTATCATTATCTCAAGAGCATTGTAACATAAAGTGATTAAACAAGTAGTTACATGGATCATTCAATTTCATGAGGATAAGTAGAAATGGACTTCTAATCACTTACATTTTATTTGTAAATGACTCAATTCTTTTTGTAAGATTGACTTTCAATAAGCAAGAAGCATCAAGGAACTATTGAATACATATACCAAATGCTTTGGGCAATTGGTGAATTTGAAGAAATCCTCAATTATCTTGAGCAAAATACCCCATTGGTGTATAAAATGGTATTTTTAGCTATTTTCCTAGATTTGAACCTTGCTGAAAGAACAAAAACGTGCTAGATTATTGGGTTTACCTTGTAATTGGAAAATCAATAAGCAGGATTTTAGATGTGTAGAGTAATCCAACAAAGGCTAGGAACCGGAAATCAAAATTCGTAAGTGTAGTTGGGAAAGAGGTTCTAGTCAAGATTTTGATAAATGCTTTACTAGTTTATGATATCCTATTTCAAGATCCTAAAGAATACTTGTGAAGAAACTAGGGCCACACAAATTTTTGGCAAGGATCAAAGAAAGAAAGGAAAAATTCAGTAGAAGACATGGAATAAACCAATTGCTTATATAGAAAAAGGAGGACTAAGGTTCAACTCATCAAGAGATTCAACTATGCCCTCAAAGCAAAACAATTGTGTAGGTGAATAATAAATATGAATTTTCTTAGAAGCAAAGTTCTAAAGTCAAATATTTCCCATAGAGAGGGTTACTAAAGTAAAACCAAGTAACAATACTTCATGGCTATGGAAATGCTAGATGGGAACCAAGTCTATCCTAAAAATGTGGCTTAGATATTAAGTGTGTGATGAAAAACCCATAAGAGTATGGCAAACATCTTGTATATATAGCCTACCAAATTTCAAACCTATACCTAAAATGCCTAATGCAATATAAGTTACACAAATCAAGGAGTTGATGACAAGAAATGGCAAAGGATGGAATGTAGACCTAGTTAAACATATATTCTTATTAATGTAGAAACCATCATGAACATTCAAATTAGCTAAACATAAAGCAAAGATAGATTAGTATGCCACTCTAACAACCAATATATTTATAAGCTTACTAGTCATATCAAGAAATATTGTCTAGACCGAAAAGGAGACATAAAAATCAACACAAAAATAAGCAAGTGCGTCACTTATATCTTCTTCTTTATTTTTCGTTTTAACATTTTAGGGTAAAAGGTTCATTGACTACAATTTTTCTTTTAAGATCTAAGAACAACATGGTGAAAGAGATAGTAGGCTTTAATCAAATACTCAAGATAAAAATAACTAGACCAAAACCAAGACTATGAAGCATTTTAGGGTGATATGGCTACAAACTGAAATAGAAAATTTCAAGTAAACAACTCAGGTGATGCAATATTGTTTTCATCTCGTCTAAAGCACGAATCATAGCATAAGGAAGAAGAGCTCATGACTCACACCATTCCTAAAAATCAAGCCAGGTAGAACATAACTTGGACTAAGGGCATGATGGAAACCGAAGGGCCGAGACAACTACACAAGCCAAGACAACTCCACCACAACATGAAGTGCCAAAGCCTCAGTGAATAAGACGTCCACAATTTGATCCATTACAAGGCAATGGAGGTCCTATGACTAGATCAAGAACTAAGAAAATGCAAGCTGCCTTAGCAACTCTTATAACCGAATTTCAAGCTAAGGAAACAATGAAGGATGAGGCAATGAAGACAGCTCTCAATATGTCACTATGATCACTATGATTAGTGTTGTAAATGATGAGCCAAGTGTTTCTAATACTTCTTCATGATTGATTGGACAGCCACAGTAATTAGAGAAGCTTCCAAATCCATAGCCAAGATGATTAGAGAAGCTTCAAATCCAATTCAAGAGTGGAAAGCTCCATTCGACCAAATACAAGCAAATCCAATCCACACTTGGATTATAGTTTAGGAAGTATTTCCTTTTCTTAGAATAGTAGTTTCTTTAGTAATTATTTCTTTAAGTAGTTAGTTTCCTAAAGGGCAAGGAGTTCTAATCCTACTAGAGAATAGAATTCTCCTTGGCCGAACCATTGTAACTCTATAAATAAAAGCCATTGGCCTCATGAAGGATCACAATTTTATTCAATACAAACTTGAGAGCTTCTTGCTTTTCTTTGAGTTCTAATTTAACTTGTTTTGAGTCTTTGAGAATGGTCTCTTAGGTTCAATTTAAGTTATCTTGTTGAGTCTCTTTCCCTCAACAATTTGAGCATGCTTCTTGGTTCCAAAAATAGTCCAATTTGCAATTGAGCTTTGGATTGATTATTTGGGTGTCAAGTGGACAAAAGCAAAGTCCTTCTTCAATCTTGGAGTTGGTGTCTTGCTAAAGAAAGAACCAGTTCAACCTAGAGGATGATACTAGGACCTACACTCTGGTATTTGTTTCAAATTTTATTTTTAAATTTAGAATTAAGTATCGCCTTGGTATCGAGCTACCTTTGGGTTGTTCCTTTTTGTTGTTCATATCTTTTCATGTTATTTGCTTTGTTTTCCAACTTATTGCTCTTGTGTGTTGTAAGTCTTGTTTGTCCTCTTGAGTTCTTCTTTAAAATTATGCTATTTTCGTGCTTAAAACCAAAAGAAAGTCTCTTTCGATCGTTTGAAAATTGCTATCGGAAAATTCATTTCAGCTTTTTTCTTCGCCTCTTGTTCTTTGTGTTAAAAACCTAGTTCTGTGCTCTATCTTGCTATTTGAACATTGGTTGATAAAGGAGACTTCGCTTATTGATTGTTCTTGACAAAACTCTTGCAAGAAGTGAAACGATTGCTGAAAATTTTGAGATTTCTTTGAAAAATTATCATGGTTAAAACCGATTCTGCCAAGATCGAATGCTCGATTCATCGATTCTATGCTTAATGCTCATGTGAATTTGCTTGATTAAAAGGCTTGGTTTGTTGAATTTTGCTGCCAAGATTGTGTTACAAGTTGTGGAATTGGTCGTTGGAATTTTGGAAACTTCTTGTGAAAGATTTCTCTCAAAACCAAACCAAATCCTATTTGAAATTGGAATTGATCAAGAACTTAATTCTTTGTGGAAGTCTGAATTCGGTTTGATTTACTTAGCAAGATACAATCATATTCACCAAGTTTTACTTTATCACAAGTACATAAAGAACCACTTTGCATGATTCTTTTCGAGCATTGAAAACCTGTTTTCCCTTCTTTGCAAAACTCCACCTAAATTGTTCTAAGAACTTTGTTCTCATTTTTGTTCTTGTCTTTCTTGACCTATAAATTTTTGTTCTTGCTTAATTTGAATTTGATTGTCCATTCTTTGTGACTTTTGAAGCTTGTTTGGGTTAGAACTTTTAGAAAAGTGAATTGAGTGTGAGTGAACCTACTCAACAACCCCATCACTAAAAAAGAGAGTTCAGCCTTATATTGGTGAGAGATTCATATATTGGGCAATTGGTTAGAGGGAAGTGAGGTAGGAAAGTTTTATTACTAACATTACTTGTGCGAGATGGCTGCAAATCCAAAAGAACAAGAAAAAAACATGAAGGAATACCTTAAGGGTTAGCTTCTCTGGAACTAGTCCATAAGAGAATTGACCAAATGGAACTCCCCTTGGCTCAATTTGCATCCAATTCGGAAGCAGCCAAGGCCAAGAAGCCTCAAGAAGTTTCTCAAACAAATCCTAGGAGAAAGAGAAGAAGTCCAAAAAGGATGAAACAAGTAGCTCATCCAAGGAAGAAGAATCCGAGACTTCAAGTTCGAATGATGATCATTACTCTACAAAGAGTAAAAGGAATCCACGAAGGATGATAATGTTGCAAGCATTAGGTTACAAATTCCGAATTTGAAGGCAAGAATGACTGGAAGTACTCATGGAATGGGAGGAAAAGTTGATAAAATTTTTGATATCCATGAATTTTTGAATGAAAGAAAGTTAAGTTGGTCATGGTAGAGAGTTTTACGGACATGCATCTACTTGGTGGCAAAAGAAGTTGTCGCAAAGAGAGGAGAAGTTTAAATAGTAGATTTCATCTTTGATATCACTCAAAAAGATTATGAGGAAGAAATATGTTCCCCTTCATCACAAAAGAGAGTTGTTGCAAAAGCTTCAAAGCTTGAGTCAAGAGAACAAAAGTTTAGATGGCTACTTCAAAGAGATGGATCTCGCGATGCTACATGCTAATGTAGAAGAAGATGAAGAAACTACAATGGCAAGGTTCATGAATGGACTTAATAAGAACATTGCTCATCTAGTTGAGTTGTATCATTATAATAGTTTTGAGCAGCTATTACAAATGGCTGAAAAGGTTGAGAAGCAACTTAAAAGGTATCACAAAATTTGAGGGCTCAACCGAACAATGAGTGACACAACAACAACAATAATTGCCAAGGTAGTATGTTTAATTCTTCAAGTTCTAGGAGGCTCCATGGATAGGAGGTTGGCATCCAATCCAACAAATGGGAAAAAATTGCGCTACAAAATTCTTCAAAGATAAGTAATCCTAAACCCTCTTCTAGCTCAAATAATACTAACACTAGTTCTTCTATCCAATATTTTAGGTTCTTAGGCCGAGGACATATAGCTTCTCAATGGCCAAACCCACGAACCATGACCATCTTAGATGATGGAACCTATCAAAGTGAGAATGAAGAGGAGTTAAGTAATCAAGATGACGACATAACCACAAGTTATGAAGATGATCAACCAATTAGAGATTGTTTGGTTACAATAAGAGCTTTAAGTCCTCAACTTTGAGAAGACACCAAGGATCAAAGGACAAATATTTTCCATTCTAAATGTTTTATCAAGGATCAAATTTGCATGTTAATTATTGATGGAGGATCTTGTACTAACCTAGCTTTTCCTTATCTTGTAGATAAATTGAAGTTTAAATGTTCATTGCATCCAAAGCCATACAAGCTACAATGGATGAATCAAAGTGGATCACTGAGTTACAAATCAAACCTTGGTAAATTTTCGAATTGAAAATTATCTTGACCAAGTTCTTTGTGATGTTGTTCTATGCAAGCTACTCACCTTCCCTTGATGACATTGGGAGCATGATTGTGATGCAAATCATTAGGAGGACTAATAAGTATCACCTTAACAAGGATGAAAAAGCCCTCACACTAACACCATTGCCACCTTTGGAAATTAGTAAATTTCAGCAACAACAAATGGTGAAGCAAATGGAGTGGGCAGAGAGCAAAAGAAGATTGAAGAAGGTCCAAATCTGCTCAATCCGTGAGTAAACAATTCCTTCAACTTCTAATGGTAAGGCTTCGATTCTCATGAGTGAAACCGAAGGTATACACCATCAATTGAAGATTTTAAAGGTACCTTCTATGCTTGCATGAGGATGTTGATAGAGCTTTAAATGCAAGTAAAGATTTTGTGCTAATTATTTTCAAGAATCATTATTTACTAATGAAGAGCTACCATGCGACTTGCCTTCGCAAGTCAAAGTTGTTTTGTAGGAATATGAAGATTTTTTCTCAAGATCTCCCTAAAGGACTATCACCTTTAAATGGAATTGAACATCAAATTGACTTCGTTCTAGCACATGAATTCGGCACCAAATTGTTATTTTCAACCACCGGACATCCACAAATCGATGGACAACAGAGGTAACAAATAGTACTCTCGGTACTTTATTACATGCATTGATCAAAAGAATCTCAAAGATTGGGAAGCATGCATTCCAATTGCCAAATTTGCTTATAATAGAACTCCATTCTACCACCGGTTATTCCCTATTTGAGGTTGTTTATGGTTTTAATCCACTAACTCCTCTTAACTTAGTGCCATTGCCAAGTAATGAGCAAGTAAATCTTGATGGTGCAACAAAGGCTAAGTTTGTTCAAGACTTGCATGAGAAGGTATGCCGTCAAATCCTTAAGAAGAACGAACATTACACTAAAGTTGTCATTAGAGGGAGAAAGCAAGCAATCTTTCAACCCGGGGATTGGGTGTGGAAACACATGCACAAAGAAAGGTTTCCAGCTCAATGGAGAACTAAGCTTCATTCTCAAGGAGATGGTTCTTGACAAGTTATTGCTCGTGTGGGTGAGAATGCATACAAACTCGACCTTCCAAGTGAATATGGAATTAGCGTTACATTTAATGTCTCTGACCTTTCATTATTTGAGTTCAATTATGAGTTTATGAACTCGAGGGTGAGTCTTTCAAGAAGAAGGAAGAGTGATGGAAAACTAAGGGCCGACAGACTACACAAGCCGTGACAACTCCACCACGACATGAAGTAAAAGCGTCGGTAACAATAAGTCTCCACAATTTGATCTATTACAAGGCATTGAAGGTCCTATGACTAGATCAAAAACTAAGAGAATGCAAGCTTCCTTAGCAACTCTTATAATAATTTCAAGCTAAGAAACAATGAGGATGAGGCAATGAAGACCGGCTCTCAATATGTCATTATAATCACTATGATTAGTGTTGTAAATGATGAGCCAAGTGTTTCTAATACTTCTTCATGATCGATTGGACAACCAAGGTAATTAGAGAAACTTCCAAATCCATAGCCAAGATGATTAGAGAAGCTTCCAAATCCAATTCAAGAGTGGAAAGCTCCATTTGGCCAAACACAAACAAATCCAATCCACACTTAGATTATAGTTTAGGAAGTATTTCCTTTTCTTAGAATATTAGTTTCTTTAGTGATCGTTTAGCTAGGAGTCATTTTCTAAAAGGCAAGGAGTTCTAATCCTACTAGAGAATAGAATTTTCCTCAGTCGAACCATTGTAACTCTATAAATAAAGGCCGTCGGCTTCATGAAGGATCACAATTTTATTCAATACAAACTTGAGAGCTTCTTGCTTTTCTTTGAGTTCTAATTTGAACTTGTTTTAAGTCTTTGAGAATAGTCTCTTAGGTTCAATTTAAGCCATCTTGTTGAGTCTCTTCCTTCAACAATTTGAGCGTGCTTCTTGGTTCCAAGGAAATCCAATTTGCAACCGAAGTTTTTGATTGATCATTCGGGTGTCAAGTGAACGAAAGCAAGGTCCTTCTTCAATCTTGGAGTTGGTGTCTTGTTAAAGAAAGAATCAGTTCAACCTAGAGAACGATACTAGGACCTACACTCTAGTATTTGTTTCGAATTTTATTCTTTAAGTTTAGAATTCATATCAGAGCAACTATTAATGACGAGGCTAATAATCAAATGGAAGATGTCCACAACAATCTCTAAGTCTTCTTGTCTGATTCATCCGTTCCTTATGTTGTGCTATTTTGTCTCTTTTTCTTGTTTGTAGATTACAATATACCATTTTTTATATTTGTTTTGGCTTGTTGAAGTCTTTAATAACAAAAAAGATGATTCTCTTCTAAACTCAAACTATGATTGTTGGATACAATCAATAAAGTTCTTCTTCATATGGTATTTATTATTACTGGTTGAAAGGTCCACTAATGCTTGTATTTGTTGATCTATGTAGGTACTAATGGATGAAACTAGACATTCTAATGTTGATGAATAGTCAATGATGGAGTCCACAAAGAAAACTTGCGAAGGGGTAACCTATAAAAAAAAGTTACAAAGAAGCCAACTAAGAAGCCTAAAAAGAAAGAATGATCATCATTTTTGTGATTGAACAAAGGATGTTCAAACTACAAAGAGGCCAAATTACGAGTTTGGATTTGGGTTCAAAAAGTCTTCAACGATTAACCATGGTGCATGTCCAAGTTCGAATTTGTTTTATGGGCCTGATTAACTTTAATTAAGTTCTTAATTGTAGTGTATTACTAATGAGCCTTGCACTTAAGCCGATGTTATATTTTTAAAGTTCAACTGATCTAGAATTTAGGGTCTTGGCTAAAATTATTTGTGGTTGGTTAGCGTAGAGTTTGTCAAACCCTAATTATATTTTGTTTTGATAGTTTCCTAGTCTAATTGAGGTTCATATTTGTTGAATTGCTTAACGAGTCTTCCTAGAAGATTTTTTATTTGTAACAAAGTCAAACTTTTAATTTAGTCATTTTTAGAATTAGGTTAATGGTTGGGTTCGTATAGAATAGGTTGTCCAACCAATTCTAGTAGCTCCTTTAGCCACAAGTTAGGAAGAAAATCATACTAGGAAAATGATGTGAAGGTCTAAGTTCATCCTATAAATCTGGGACATGTTGGCCAAATTCTATATGCATTATTTATGAATAAAATTTCTTTGTGAGATTTTTCACAATTTTAAGTTTTTTTGTGAACTTATAAGTGCATTAAAATTGTCCTTGAGTTACTTTTGTGACTTATCAAATTAAGTCTTATTCCCTTAACTTGTGGTATTGTTTTGATCTGTATTAATACCAAGGTTTCAATCTACATTGTTAGATTGGGGTTAAGGTCTTTTCCACCTTAGAGTAGGTAGTTCCTTATTAGGGTTTGGGGTTGTTATTGGAGCCATCCATATGTTAGTGAGCTTTTAGAACGAGTTCCCTAAGAATTCACATCAGGCAGAAAGTTTGTTTTATTGGCACGGATAAAGTTTGTGAAGATAAACTACAAATGACCATTTATATGCTATGGATGTTGTTGAAGAAAAGGAATCTCTTGGTTTTCAATGCATAAATGAGCTTTGAGAAAGAAATCGTGGACTTGTCATTTGTAGCATAGTCAAAATTCTATGGGGTGAAGAATCAAAATAGTAAATTCAAAAGGAGCTAGGTAACAATTAGTTTTCTTATAATAAGGGTGATTGCAATGCTGAAATAGGGTATACTTGAGTGTACATTGATGCATGTTGTTTAGATAAAAAAAACAAGTAGGTTTTGAAGGCATTGCATTTAAAGACCACTGGAGTAAGAATAATGCTTGGGCAAGGCAATGACTAAAAATTAGAAGATGAGTTCAATGGAGACTACAAGTGATTAGATATGCTCATATGAAGTGAATATAATTAAAATGGGTGGAAAAAAGTTCAATTTAGAATTGATGTTCTCAATTTTATGAATGGACTTGGAAGAAAGACTTTAATGTTCAACTCTTCACTATAGCAAATGACATCACCTATTATATAACTTGTTTGAAAATTATTTTTTTTTCGTTTTTCCTTTTTGGTATATGTTCCTAAGAAAAGAAGTGGAGGATGCATTAGGCCAGACTCTTTAGTATTAGAGAGATCTTTATCATGAGAATGGAGCTCAAACTTTCCCCCTGGGTTGTTAGATGAATCCAGGAAGGTCATTAAACCAGTTGGCTACCATGTCTATATAATATTTTGATTAAGCAATACAATTTAAAGTAATTGTTAAATCTAGTTTGTTGAAAATAATTTCTCTTTTTTGATTGATATGAGTGCGAGAAAATGGAACATAAAATGCTAGAAAAACATTTTCCATTTTTTTTTACATATCTAATGTTATAGTTTCACATCATCATGTTGTTTTACTGGTGAAATATTAGGGAGAAATTTTTAAAGTTTTACTTTGTTTAGTTCAATATTATATCTATGGATATGTTTACATTCTCATCGAATTTTCTTTTTTTGTTTTGTCCCTTACAAAGATGTTAAATTGCATAAAAAGCTTGAATTGAAAGAGTGATATTAGGATTTAATCATGCTTTAATATTTATTGCACAAGCTCCTAATTAAAAAAATTTGTTATAAAATTGAATGCATGTTATCGATTTGCAATAAAATAATCTTCTTTGCAAAAGTTGGGGTTTTTTTTTAGAGATTTCTTAAACATTTTTTTAAATATGAAATTTTTACATGTGCTAATATCACATGTGAAAAAAAATTAAAAATCAAATTAAAAGGGAAAAAGAAAAAGAGCTAAACAAACTTGAAAAACTATTAAAAAGATATAAGATATCTAAATTTAAATAAAAATATGTGCTTTGATTAACACGATTACTAGATATATATATATATATATATATATATATATATATATATATATATATATATTATCATCATCATTCATTAAGACTAGTCGGAGTAGCTTGCCTTTTCGTGGCTCATGAGGAAAGGAATATTATGTTTCTCATAATGTTATAATTTAGAGCTTAGTATCTTTTGAATTGGTATGACTTGAAAGTTTGAACTAGCACACTTGGATTTAGAATTCTATCACCCCATTGTTGAATTATGTAATAGGATTAAGCAATGGATCAAAAGTGATTTTCTTATCTTTGAATTAGAAGCTAGTGAAATGTACTCGATCAATAAAATTATTTCTTCCTTAACAAAATTGGTATTTGGGAGTATGAAAAAATTTAATCTTGATTATTAAAGTTTTAATAAATGATGCGCACTCACGGCTATATGGCCGGCAATACGCATAATAAGCAAAAGAACCAAAGACTTAACTTATGAAATTGCTAGAATTGATGAATTAAAATCAATGCATGAAGCATCACTACAACTTAGGGTTCTACTTGATTGATAAGACTAAAAGACGCCATAAACTGGTCAAATTTGATAAGCCCATTGTTCTTTACAAAAACAAAGAGATTGAATTACTCAAACTCTCAACGACATAATGTTACAAAATCTTCTAATAGTGTATTATTGATGTCTTGGCTGAATTGCCTATTTATAAAGTACAAGGATGTCTTGGAAAAGTAACAACTAAAATCGTAATCCTACTTTATAACTAAAAGGGGCAGCCAAGATTTCTTAAAATAAAGAGAAAATAAAAATCTTATAGCCAATTGGAGTTGGAAGTGTGACCCTTTAAGGCTTCCTTCAAACTTACAAATATGGCTACTAAAATTACTAAATAATTTCGACCTAAATTGCCTAAAATGAAGGCTGCAAAAGTCGGCCATAATATCCTAATTTCAGCCTTCAAAAATTAAGATAAAGCTACAAAAATTAATTAAATAACTTGGCCTATTATCACACTAGAATTTAGCCAAGGCAAGACTAGCGTTCTTCAACTTGGACTTGCAATAAGTTAGTGATTTGCAAGTTGTGGCTGCATGCTTGGCAAGCTTGGGGTCATGAATTAAACCACTATAGGATTCATGAACGTGTTTAGCTCAAACACTTGTGATCGATAACGTAATATGCCTTAATGAATCAAATGCTTGGTGAGTTGACTTGTCGGCTTCTTAGTTCTCATAATTCTCCTCTCCTCGAAAAGATTTGTCCTCGAATCGAACTCATCACCTACATCAAAAGGGGAAAGATCAGTCACATTGAATGTGGCACTATCGTCACCAGGCAAATCCAGCTTATAGGAATTGTTGTTGATGTGTTCAACCACTTGAAATGGTCTATCTCCTCTTGGATGAAGCTTAGTACGCCGTTGAAGAGGAAATCACTCTTTACGCATATGTACCCAAACCTAATTACCAAGCTTAAAGATAACACGCTTGCAACCTTTGTTGGCTTGAATGGCATAATGGTGTGTCCTTTTCTCGATCTGTTGGCAAACTTTTTCATGCAACTTTTCACCATGTCAGCCTTTTTCTCACCATCAGACTTGAATACTCAAATGGCAATGGTGTCAAATCCCGCGGAGTCAAGGGATTAAAACCATAAACCACTTCAAAAGGTGAATAGTTAGTAACAAAGTGTACAATTTGGTTACAAACAAATTCATCATGATGAGGCGACTCTTCTCAACTTTTCAAATTCTTTTGAATAATGGAGCGAGACAATTGAGACAATGTCCTATTGACCACCTTGTTTGGCCATCGGTTTGTGGGTGACTAGTGGTAGAAAATAACAATTTAGTACCTAGCTTACCCCACAAAGTTTGCCAAAAATAGCTCGAAATTTAACGTCCTGGTTAAACACGATGTTTTGCGATAATCCATGCAATCTTACAATTTCACGGAAAAACAGGTCAGCAACATGTTTGACATCATCCGTTTTCTTACAAGCAATAAAATGAACCATTTTAGAAAAACGATCAACCACAACAAAGATAGAATCCATACCTCGCACAGATCTTGGTAGCCGGAAAACAAAATCCATGGAAATTTCAATCCAAGGATGTTGAGGAATAGGTAAAGAAGTGTACATGCCATGCTATTGGACTTTAGACTTGGCTTGTCTACAAGTAATGCACTGGTCACAAACCCTTTCTACGTCTCTTTTCATATGAGGCCAGAAGAAATGTTCAACTAACACATCTAAAGTCTTCTTAACCCCAAAATGTCCCATTAATCCCCCACTATGCGCCTCGTGTACTAGTAATTCACGCAAAGAACTATTAGGTACACAAAGTCGATTTTCTCTCATTAAAAACCTTTCATGCCTATAGAACTTACCAAATGTGGCTTCTTCATAGGCTGCATAGATTATACCAAAGTCAAAATCATTTTCATATAAATATTTAATATATTCAAATCATAACAATTTGGTATGTAAAGAGGAAAGTAAAGTATACCAATGAGATAGTGCATCGGCTGCAACATTTTCCTTACTTTGTTTATATTTGAGCACATAAGGAAATGTCTAAATAAATTCGACCCACCCAGCATGTCTCCTATTCAACTTACCTTGTCCCTTTAAATGTTTAAGGGATTCGTGGTCGGTATGAATAATAAACTCCTTAGGCCAAAGATAGTGCTGCCATGTTTGTAGAGCTCCAACAACTGTGTGGAACTCTTTGTCATATGTTGGATATCTCAACGTTGCACCATTCAACTTCTCACTAATGTAAGCAAGAGGTCGGCCTTCTTGCATTAGCGCGGCTCCAATTCCTATACTTGAAGCATCACATTCAATTTCAAAAGTTTTAGTAAAGTCAGTGCGGCTAATAAAGGTGCGAACTTATCTCTTGTTTAAGCAAATTGAATGCTCGATCTTGCTCTTCTCCCCATTGAAAATGTATAGACTTTTAACAATTTCAGTTAGAGGAGCAACCTTGGTGCTAAAATTCTTAACAAACCTTCTATAAAAGCTTGCTAATCCATGAAAACTACATACCTTAGTGATGTTGGAAGGGGTTGGCCATTCATGTATTGCCTTAACCTTCTCATCATCAACCCTTATCCCTTCGGTACCACATACCCAAGGAATATGACTTGATGGGTATAAACGTACACTTCTTAAGGTTAGCATACAATTTTTTAGCACGTAAAGCAACAAGAACAAGCCTACCATGTTTAACATGCCCATCTAAAGTTCAACTATAAATAAGAATATCATCAAAATATACCACAACAAATTTTCCAATAAAAGATCTTAAAACATGGTTCATAAGTCTCATGAAGGTGCAAGGTGCATTGGTTAAACCAAAAGGCATGACTAACCATTCATATAAATCATATTTTGTTTTAAATGCAGTTTTCCATTCATCTCATTCTTTCATCCTAATTTGGTGATATTCAGATTTTAAGTGTATCTTTGGATAAAACTTAGCCCATACAATTCATCTAACATATCATCTAAATGAGGAATAGGATGGTGATACTTTACAGTGATTTTGTTGATTGCTCGGTAGTCCACGCACATATGCCATGATCCATCCTTCTTTGGTACCAATAATGCTAGAACGACACAGGGACTTAAGTTTTCTTGCACATTAGCCAATAACTACTCCACTTGTTGTTGGAGTTCTTTTGTTTCTTTGGGGTTGGCTATATAAGTAGAGCAATTTGGAATTATGGCTCTAGGAACGAAGTCGATTTGATGTTCAATTCCCCGAATTGGCATCCACTTGGTAGCTCTTCGAGAAATACATCATTAAATTCCCTCAAAAGAGAAGTCATAGCAGTAGGCAATTCAAGGTCAAGGTTGTTAATAGAAAAATAACATTATTTAAAAATAATTAGAAAAAATTGATCTAAAAAGAATGTTTTTTTAACTTCCCTTTCACTAGCATAGAAGTTGCTATTAACTTTCTCCTTTGTCGTCTTGTTGGGCACAACGATGGATTTCTCATTTGCTGTGACTTGCCCTTTGTATTTTTTCTTCTCGATGGCTAACTTTAGTTGATCTTCATGGACTTGCTGAGGTGATATCAGGTTGAGAGTAACAGGTTTGCCCTTCATCATAAATGAATACTTGTTAGTTTTTTTGTGATGTCAAGTATTCCTATCAAATTACCATGGTCGCCCCAAAAGTATATGGCGGCTTCCATCGGAACTATGTCGCATATGACCTCATCTTCATATCTTCCAATTGAGAAGACCACAAACACTTGTTTAGTTACCCTAAGTTCAGGCTGTTTAGCCCCATCATTTAACCATCTCAATCTATAGGGTCGGGGGTGCTTAAGTGTAGGCAGTGACGACTTCTCTACCAAGGTTATGCTTGCCACATTTCTGCAACTTTCTTCATCAATGATTAAATGACAAACCTTACCTTGCACATAACACTTGGTATAAAAGATTTTTCCCTTTGCTCTTCATTTTCCATGGCTTGAGCACTAAGTAATCTCATGGTCACTAATGATTCTTCGCCATTTGATGATTCATCACTTACCATGTGTAGACCCTTCAAGATAGTAAGTTTTTCTCCCACTACGGCGTTTTCTTCGCCGTCAGATTCAGTTAAAGGAGGTATAGAGTTATCAGATTCACTATCGGAAATCACTTCCCCATCATCCAAGGTGACCATCACTTATCTATTAGTGCATGGGAAAGCTATGTGACATTTGCCTTGACATTTGAAACAAGAGATATCTTGACTTCTAATAGGATGGGTAGGTGGTTCTTCCTTCTTAAGTTTTTTCTCTTAGACAAGTCAGCCCAAGGTTTATATTCATTTTTTTGGTCACCTTTTTATCCCAATTACTCTTCCACAGAGACTTACTAGGCATGAAGTTCAGTTTTGAACTTTTCTTCTTCAATTGCTTTTCCACCTTCTTAGCCATGTGTACCATCTCTTCAATTTCCAAGTAATGGTGGAGTTCAATGACATTGGCTATTTTTGGATTCAACCCTTACAAAAATCTAGCCATTGTCGTCTCTTTATCTTCTTATATATTGGCTCGGATGAGTGTTGCTTCTAACTCAATGAAGTACTCGGTGACACTCTTCGAACCTTGTTGTAAGCTTTGCAGCCTCTTGTACAATTCCCTATGATAATAGGATTGGACAAACCTCTTTCTCATAATTGTTTTCATTTCTTCCCAAGAACGGATAGGGCGCTCTCTATTTCTTTTCCTTGAGGTGACAAGTTGATCCCACCAAATTATGGCATAGTCGATAAATTCAACTGCTGCTAGCTTCACCTTCTTTTCTTTAGAATAATGGTGATAATAAAAAAAAATTTCAACCTTTTTTTCTCATTCTAGATATGGCTCAGGATCTCTTCTACCTTGGAAGGATCGAATTTTCATTTTGATGCTATCCAAATTCCTATAAATTTTGTCAACTTGTTTTTGGCCTCTATTGGAAGTAGAAGCCCTGTCGGAAATTTCACTTTGATCGGAACTTGAGGAACTTTTTCTTCTAGATTTTGACTTTCTTGATGATGACTCATTGATGGATTTAACCAATTGTTCCATCTTATCGTCATTGGCTTGAAGCTTCATTTGCAAAGCATTGGAATAATATATGTTCTGTCCAATCTTTAAGGACCTTTTGTTCAATTAAAGCTATGTTTTCTTTTGACATAATTCCTGAAAAATGTTAGTACAACAAAAGAAAAAACAATAATATGGAAAGATGTGTAGTAAGGGTGAATATGAGTAAACTCTCAGTTATTTTTGTATGTCTCACCTTTCACTCAAACAATCTCTCTCTAAGTTCTTTCTTGGAATAACAATCGTTATCAATCCTTGAGGAAATTTCGACCAAGGATAGCTCAATAAGAATTTATGAATTTAAGAAATAAAGATTTACGGAAGACAAAAATTAGGAAACTAGAAAAACTAAAATCAACTTGGAATTGGAAGCAAATATGGAAAGTAAAAAGAATAGGAAACAAGACAAATCCAACTACAAAGTGGAATGGAATAAGGAAAGCTACTAGATGGAAACTAAATAAACATGAATATGGACTCTAAAAGGAAAGAAAATATAGAATTAAAAAGGAAAACACAATTGGAAACTACAAGGAAACAAATAGGAAAGACTACTAAATGAATGTAACTCTAACTAGGAATCAAAATTTTTTTGCAAGTAAAATCAAATTAGTAAACAATTCTTGCAGCACTTTTTGTGTAAATTGTTTTTGGTCAAGAAAGGCTATAAAGGTGTAGAATGTTTCGGCCAACCACAATTGCTAAGAAAGATAAGAACTCGGCTGAACCAAAACTAGCCAAGGAAAAAATTTCAGTGAAGAACTTTTAGCTAAGATGCACCAAATTTCAATCAAAATTTCAGCCACAAAAGTCCGGAATTTCTACCGCCAAAATGGCACAGTTATTGAAGCAACTAAAACAATTTTCAACAAGGATTATGGACAAAAAAAAACATTGCAGTACAGCTAGTTGGAACAATCCAACAAAATTCAGGAACAAGACAAAAAAACAGTATGTGTCTAGGGATTCAGAAACTTGGAGCAACTTCTTGAAGCAATTTCGTCCACAATAATTCTAGAAACAAGGAGTCAAGAACAAGAATTCAAGAAACAATATGTTAAGAAACAAGGATGCAAGAATTAAAGAACAAAAATCCAAGAATTCAAGAGTTGCTCTTCTCCTCTTCTTTTTTCTTTCTTTCTCTTTTTCAGTTTGTTCTTTCTCCCTTTATTTTTCTTTGTTTTTTTTTTCTCAGCTCATTCTTCTTTTTTTTTTTTTTACTAGTAAAGAGCAATTCACAGTAGACATATCAACAAAAAGGCAGAAGAATTCATGATAAACAAGTTCAAAATTTCAGCATAAACAATTTCAAGCACTTCGGATTTTTTTTAGGAAAGAAAAGGCAACTAGTTTTTTTTCATAGAATAAAAAAACCAAAATTATCTGCACAAAAATTCTGTAGCAAAAAAAGGTTTAACTGAGTCTTGAAAACTAAGGCTAAACAACTAATTTGACTACCACAAGAAAACAGAATTATCAGCTATAAGGATGATGGATATAAATAAGATTTTTGTGTATGGAAGCAATATAAACAGAATTATCTAAAAACTTTTGAAGTTACCTAGAGTTCTGATACCAAACTGATGTGCACCTCACAACTATATGGAGCCGGCAATACGCAACAAGTGAAATAGGACCCAAGACTTAACTTACAAAATTACTAGAATTGGTAGAATTGAGATTTGAGACCAATGGGATGAAGCGTCGCCAAAATCTAAGGTTCTACTAGATTGATAAGACTCAAAGGTGCCACAAACTGGTCAAGTTTGATTAGCCCGTTGTTCTTTATAAGAACGAAGAGATTGAATCACTCAAACTCTCAAGAACATAATGTCACAAAATCTTCTAATTGTGTATTATTGATGTCTTGGCTGAATGGCCTATTTAGAGAGCACAAGAATGTCTTGAAAATGTAACAACTAAAATTCTAATCCTACTCTATAACTAAAAGGGCAGCCAAGATTCCTTAAAATAAAGAGGAAATAAAAATCCTAAATCCAATTGGAGTTGGAAGTGTGGCCCTTTAAGGCTTCCTTAAAGTTTACAAATTTGGCTACTAAAATTACTAAATAATTTTGGCCATAATTACCTAAAATTAAGGTTGCAAAATTCAGCCATAAGTGCCTAATTTCAGCCTCAAAAAATTAAAATAAAATTACAAAACTTAATTAAATAACTTGGCCATTTATTACACTAGAATTCGGTCAAAATAAGAATAGTATTTTTCAACTTGGACTTGCAATAAGTCAGTGACTTGCAAGTCGTGGCCTCATGCGTGATGAGCTTGGAGGTTATGAATGAAACCATTTAAGATTTCTTGAACGTGTTTAACTCTAACTCTTATCATCGGCCCCGTAATATGCCTTAATAGATCAAATGTTTGGTGAGTTGGCTTGTCGGCTTTTTGGTTCTCGTCAATAAAGATTTTTTTTCTTTGATTGAATTTCAGTTAAAATTCATTCTTGTGGGCTCCAATTCTTGTATAGAGCCAATGAGAAACTATTTTGTTATCTTTTATAACTACTTAAACTTCTTTCCTAATTTTCATATTCATTATTCATATTATATTTTGGTCTCTTCTCACATTCAAAGGCCTTTGTTTTCCTACTTTTATCTTGCTTTTAGCTGACGCCTCAATTATCAATCTATATGATGATTTTGTTACTTTAGGCAAGTTCAGTATGATTGTTGGTATAGGATGACAAATACATATCATCAAGGTGGTGTTAAGAATTGGGTTCAGGGGGCAAGTCATTTACTATTTAGGCAGCAAATTATCAATGATAGGGAAGGATAGCACATCCAATGGCTATTATTATTGTAAACATATTTAATAATATTGCTTTATAAACTAATTATAGTTGATTATTTGGAAGCTCTTGATGAACTTCTGTAATTGTTGAGGAAAGAGAGAGGAAGGAGTGAAAATGATAGGAAATAGGTTGGATCATTAAGTGAGATAGGCTGGACTTAAGCATGCTTTTATTAATCCTCCAAGCTTGAACTTGAAAAAATTGTGGCTCTTTTCCTTTTCACCCATAAAAGAAAAGGAGAAAGGGAAAACAATTAACATCTCTTCATAAATAATTAAAATGAAACATTCTTATTGAAAAAATAAAAAATAAAAATATGTATATTATGAAACATCATTTATTTATTATTATCATTTTAAATGACTTTCACTAGATTTATTCTTAAAACAATCAAATGAAGTCAAACAATCATATTTTCCAAGTCACAAGTCACAAAGTGCAAAAACAATTTAAACAAGAAATTTCAATATAAGCATGTATATCATTTATGTAAGTTGTAAAAAGTTATTATCTAATGGATGATGAAGATCCTGTTGTCAAATGCCGTGCCTTTCCCCCCTTTTAATGTGAAACAATCAATTTCTTCTAATGTATTTAAACTTCTTCCCTCTTGAGATCTTACTCTTAATTTCTTGGTTAAAAACGTTAAAACATAAATGGTGTTTTAGATGCAAAATTATCTATTAATTTTTATTTTTATTTATTTTTTTATTTTTTTGATTTTGGATTTGGGTGTCAGGCCATTGGCTAAGTTCTCTATGCAAAGATGGTGGGCATTCTGGTAAGGTTTTGAATTTAGGTGTCAACTGCATTTTTTGCACTAATGTAGAAAAAGCTAAAAAATGATGGGCAAATAAAATAATGTTTAAAACAATATATGATTCTCTTACTTTTTCTTTTATGTATCTTGTAAAGGAAAGAACATTAAAATTTAAAAGAAAAGTTGTGGGAAATCTGACATTCGTATTTAAGTGGAGCTCTTTTTATTTATCCAATACAAATTACAATAGATTTTTCTTTACTTTAATGGGTGAAGTAGTATTGTTCAAATGGAAAAATTAGACCAAATATAAATTGATCCACATTATGTGGATTACAATTTGAAATCAATCTATGGATCAAATCAGATCGATTAAATTTCAAATTAGATCAAATTGGTCCAATTTGTTTTTTTTATTAAAAAATGGAATAATTTGTTCCCCCCTTCCCCCCTCTTTAGTTTACTATTTCTTTAGAATGAAAAATATCAATAGAAACTATAAATAATTGTAAATATATGTTACATCAAGAATATAGAATTTTTTTTTTGGAAAAAATGCCTTTCTTAAGAAAAAAAAAATCCTACTTAACATTATTACCCCACATTTATTGAGTTCTCTAGTTATTTATTTTTTTTCTCCATTTGGGAAATAATAACTTATATTAGAACTTGGTGATAAGAAAGAAAACAAAATAATAGTAATAAAACATCCCAAAACATTCATTATTACACTTTTATTAGCCTTGAAAAGATCAGAAGATTAAGAACATTGCAAAATATGCCATTCCAACCTAACATAAATCAATAAAGCATGAAGTTAATCAAGAGATATTTTCCACAAGATATGAAGGAAGTTTAAGTTAGAAACTACACACAATATAGTTTCTTTTGAGTATATAATGTGGAAAATAAAGATGTATAGAGAAGTATGCACCCTTAAATCTAAATTTATACAATACATAATTAAATATCTTAGATAGTTTCACCATCCTAACAATAGACAACAGGTGCATTAAAGCAATAGTTTTCAATTCTTCACACATAGTGTCTCCATTACTCAAACTTCAACATCAATGATAAGGTACTCTTCATGCATCCCTATTGTGTCTAAAATATCAAAAAATAAATGTGAAATATAAATATATCAAAATTAAATAAATTATTAAAAGAAATTTAATGTGCTGAGTAATGAAAGATGTTAAGATATAAATTTCATTTACCTAATTCAATCGCCTCAAACTTCTCTAAACTCTCTTCCAAGTTAATAATTTTACGATCTTTCTACTGTCACTTTCATGCACAAATGATATAGTCTCTACCATTCTCAGAGAGCCAAGTATGAAGTCATAGTTGATACTAGAATAGCCAACAAATCTCTAGTCATTAGAGGAAGTGTAGGATATGTAGAAGCATTTGATTTCCACTAATGAAGAATATAAACTATATTATCCTTGTCAGATTTCATCTCAAGCAAACAGATGTCCAATTCTGATTTGTCTACGATAGTATTCATATCATCTTTATCATCAAAGTACATAGAGTTCATAAATGAATCATCCTTGACACTACTCTCAATCTCTATCACATTCAAGTCCTTAGATTAAGTAATAGTGGTCTTACGTTGTGATGCTGATGGATTACAAGCCTCAAACCTAGCATGTAAAGTTGTTATGACTTTGTTTTTTAATACAATAGCCTTTTCAATAACACTAGTGTTGGGTTCCTGTGCGATCGAGGTGCCCATTGTTTAGGTCTTTTATAAGTTTATCTCTTAATGCGTTGGTGGTGTTTCGAATTATGTTATGAAATGGCTTTATATGAAATAATAATAAGTAATAATATATATTGAATATAATAATATCTTATTATAATAATCTATTTTAAAATATTTACTTATTTTGTGAAAATGATTGTGTATTCTATATTAAGATTTTGATGGTTTTTTTTTAATTTCTGACAATTGTGAATAAAATTTGCATTAAAAAATTACATAGCCAATCCAATTGATCATGTTGATTAAAAAAATATGAGTGTAGCAGATTAGAATTTCAATTAAAAATTGCTAACGAGAAACTCGAAAATGTTGAAAATATTCAATCACTTAAATTTTGGCCAAAAAAATTAATGAAAATTGTGAAATATTGTTTGTAATATGAAGGCTTATTAAAATTGCAAATAATATCCAATAAATAAGAGTAATTTCTTTTTCAAAATAGCCTACATTCTAAATTTGTAATTCAAAATTCCTAATTTAAAAATTACCTATAAATTAAATTTGCAATTCAAAATTTCTAATCCTTAAGATCTATCTGTTTAGAAGTAATAATAGTAACTTGTCCTATTTGCTAATAATAATACGTTGTCTTACTATCTTAATTTCCTAAAAATGAAATAATTAAAGTTGTGTCTAACTTAAAAAATAATAAATTAAAATTCTAACTTTATGAATTTCCTATTTTGAGTTAGAGTTGTTGTTAATCATTTTTGGGTTTCTTGGATGGTAAAAACTAAAAAAAAAATAATGAGGTCTTTGTGAAACAATACAATAATTAGAGTAGATAGATTGAAAGAGTAGTTATGGTGTTACTAATAAGTGTTTTTTATAGTGTGATAAAGATTATTAGACTTAAAATTATAAACATTTTTTAACATCTAATATTTGCTTAATTAATAGAGTCATCCGATATAATTTTTGTAACTTTTTTGATACAATAGTTTTTATTAATTTATAGTAACTCTATTAAGACTCTAATATTTTCAAAGAGATATTCTAAAAAATAAGTTTACTCCTATTACAACTCTATATTATAAAATTACTTAAAAGACTATTAATATTTTAATAGAGATATTCTAAAATATAAGTTTACTCCAATTAGAACTCCATATTATAAAATTACGGAAAAGACAATTTAAATCACATTAATCATTATAATTACGTTAAAACCAACTTACAAACTTTTCACTTTTATATAATAGAGATTTGTCTTGTTGACAATTTGATAAACATCACTCAATTGGAATTTGGAGAGGAACAATAGCAAAAAAATAAAGATATTAACATTCTCAACATTCAACCAATATTTGTTATACTTCTTCATATTTATAGCATATTACATACACTACTATTATCATTGTAACTCATTTTGAAAATGAAAGCACCAATATTAGCAATCAGGTATAGATATTAATTTTTGGTAATATAAAAAAAGCCATATATTAAAATTGATATAGGTATATTTTGCTCTCAACATTTATAATGTGGCCTAGGTCTCACAAGATACTACAGGACTCGTAGAATAGCAAGCCAACCAAACAAGGATAACGTTGGGTAACAAGATTTTCCTTCATTAGAAGGTTGAATTCCTTCCTATGAAAACCACTAGAGAACTGTAAAGTTTCATAAACCTTTTCTTTCATACGGTCTCTCTTCTCGCGAGCAGAGTGCTTCCTTTCTCCTTCAGGAGAATTTCCGGTCTCATTGGAGTGCTCCGTTCAACCTAGGTTTTCTCCAAGGAAACTTGTCATTGACTTCGGGTGTCCCTCATTTGTTTCTTGTTCTTTCAGTATCAACACAGAATCTCTTTATTTTTGAATTTCTAGAGCATTTCCTCCTTTTACTGGATCTATACACTAGTTGTGAATCTAGTATACTTCACAGCCAAACTCACTATCTGATTGTTTCTTACGATTTCTCCTACTTAGTTAGTAGTATCGTGGTCTTTCTAGCTTCAACTACAGCAGGGGTTTCCGCCAAATACACCTTCTCTAGATTTGCAGCTCAAGGTTTTGTGTATTACCCGCAAAGAGTAGTATGGCAACTCTCCACAAATAAGCAGCTGGGGGTTGAAAATCAAGAACAAGATGTAAAGCTTAGTAAGGAGCTGTGTGGAAGAAGCTTAGCAGGGAAAATATATGGTGAGAAAACAGTTAATTTTATAGGTTTGAAACTCACTTTGGCAAAAATTTGGCCAACCCAGAGTTCTTTCTCGGTCATAGAGCATGGGCCAAGCTTTTTTCAATTTGTTTTCAATAGCCAAGCAGACAGGAAAAAGGTGTTACGAGGTAAGCTCTGGTCTTTTGACCAACAATATTTGGTTTTAAAAGAATGGTCCATGGGGATGAATATATATTCAGAGGCGTTCAATCAAATTGATATATGGGTTCGGATATGGAATCTTCCCACTCATTGGTTGTCCAGAGAAACCGGTATGAAAATTGGGAACCTATTTCTGAAAATTTGGGATGTGGACATTCTTAGTACGGGCAGCAAATTTGGCCGATGTTTAAAGCTGTATGTTGCCATAGATTTGGATCAGCCCTTGTTGCGAGGTACACAAATTAAACTTCAAGAACAACAATGTTGGGTTATTTTCAAATACAAACAGCTCCTCAATTTTTGTTCTTATTGTGGTCACATTGGCCATCTAGAACATACATGTGGGATCCGAAAAGAGGATTATAAGAATAACAAGTTGAAAGAGAGTCAATTTGGTGAATAGCTAAAGGCTGATTCAGTCAAGAGAGGGTACAAACCGAGTAATCCAGTAGTTTCAGCCCCTGGAAGTCAAACTGGAAAAAATAATGTGGCCGGAAAAACTGTGATTGCCAACCCTCTCTCTGGTGAAAACATTTCACCCCTGATCCCTGTGGTTGTCCCAAGCATAGGGTCCACGAGTAAAGCTATAAGTCATTCTAAACCAAGGGCCTTGGATTTTGAAGTAGCTCCACTAACAGAAAGGGTTACAATGGACTTGGATAGGACCTCACAGGAAAAGGTGAATGATCTTGATAAGGGGCAAGCAGAGAAAACGGTTAATCAGAATCTTAAAGCTGAATTTTCTGCCTTAGAGCAGAATCTTGTAAACATTCCAATGATGATGGTGGTTACCTCAAATCCTTCACAGGAAGCTCCCCAAGTATCGGAGCTGAATGTAGAAGAAATGGGGGCCAAAGTTCAGGGGATTCGAACGCGAAAATGGCAACGCAAAGTTGTTTTCAGAGTTCCGCAACCGTCAGGAATTCCAACCTTGGTGCAGCCACATCAAAGCGCAAGGGAAAAACGAAAAGAAATCATTCCGGAAGGCAAGGAAGAATCCGAGGGTGAACGGGGACAGGACAAAAGACAGAAAAGACGGACCTAAGGTATTATCATTCGTGATCTACAGGTGGAGGAAGCCAGCCACAAATGGCCCCAATCCAATCAATGAAAATTTGTGCCTAGAATTATAGAGGTCTAGGAGGGCCCTCTACCATTTCTCAGCTTAAAGAAACCCTTAGGTTCCACCTCCCGGATATAGTATTTATTAGTGAGACTAAACAAAAGGCGTTCTTTACCAAAACCTTTTGCAGAACTTCTCGCCTTCAAGACTGATGGAAAACTGTTGATCCATCGGGCTCAAGAGGTGGCCTTTTTTTTTTGGAGTGACGATATGGTAATAAATCACATGATATCAACAGATTTTTGTTTTGAAGTACAAGCCAATAAGCAGGGAGATCAAGAGCACTTTTGGGCTATTTTTGTATATGCAAGTACGGATCCTAAAGCCCGTAGTCAGCAATGGGAATATCTTCAACAGGCCAAAAGCAAATGGGGAAACAAGTGGTTTATGGGTGGGGACTTCAATGATCTAGTGGATAACACAGAGAAGAGAGGTGGTTAACCCTGTTCAGAGGCCAGTTTTCAGAGCTTTCGGGACTTTATCAAAGTTATGGGTACGGCAGATCTAGGGTTTACTGGAAGACCTTTCACTTGGGCCGATAATAGGGAGCAAGAGGGCTTCGTTGAAGAAAGACTTGATCACTTCTTTAGTTCAGCTGATTGGATATTTCAGCACCTTACGGCGACAGTCAAACATTTGGAGAAACAGGCTTCCGATCATTCTCTCCTTTTGTTGGATACTTATAAGGCCAATCTTCGACAGAAATGTAGATTCGTTTTTGACAAAAGATGGATAAAACAGGAGGGAACTACTGCCTTAATAGAGCAAGCATGGAAACGGATTCAACACGGAACTCCAATGTATCAAGTCACTGGCAGAATCAAACAGTGTAGAGTTGACTTGCTAAAGTCGGCCACTGCTGCGCATACTAATGCTGCACAAAGGATAAAGGAGATCAAAATGCAAATGGAATTGCTAAGCCAAGCAGGGGGTAACAGAGACTGGAATCTTTGGAAGACGCTGAGGGAAGATTTTCACAAAGCTTATAGTGAAGAGGAAAGATATTGGCACCAAAAAGCCCGCTTTTAATGGCTAAAAGACGGAGAAAAGAACACAAAGTATTTTCATGCTTCTACAGTGCAAAGAAGAAGATTGAACACAATTGCCAGGCTGGTGAAGGAAAATGGACGGATTTGCACCAACCCCGAGGAAATCAAACAGGAAGTTTCTGATTTTTACTCTTCACTTTTTACTACTTCTTCTCCAATGACTGACCTAACTTTTTTACTAGGTATCCCAACCGCGATTACAAGTGCCATGAGCCAAAGACTAACCAGGCCAGTGGAGGATGCTGAGATCCGGAATGCTTTATTTGGTATGCATCCTAATAAGACACCAGGACCGGATGGTATGACTCTACTCTTCTTTCAAAACTATTGGCCTATAGTTCAAAAGGATATCATCTTTGCTGTTAAAAGTTTTTTTTTCCATTCAAGAATGCTGAAGAGTGTAAACCATACACTTATTACTCTTATCCCTAAAATAAAGAACCCAACCCAAATAGCCCAATATAGGCCTATTAGCTTATGCAGTGTTGTCTATAAAATAATCTCTAAGATTCTGGCTAAAAGAATAAAACCCTGCCTCAATGTTTGCATACATGAAAGCCAAGCTACCTTTGTCCTCGGCAGACAAATCACGAACAATGTTGTTATTGCGCATGAATGCATACACCACATTAAGAGCCTTAACAAATCAAGAAAAGGTTTTATGGCCTTGAAATTAGATATAGCAAAGGCTTTTGATCGAGTTGAGTGGGGTTTTTAATCTCAAGTTTTGCTTAAGATGGGCTTCTCTACAAAATTCATAAATTGGGTTATAACATGTATAAGTACCTCATCTTTTTCTTTTAACATTAATGGTGAGGTTAATGGCTATGTGCAACCCACAAGAGGTATTAGACAAGGAAATCCCTTATTTTCTTATTTATTTATAATCATTTCGGAAGTTTTTTCATTTTTAATTAGAAAGGCTGTAAATGATGGTACCTACCGGGGAATGAGATTATGCCGTAAAGGACCACTCCTCACTCATCTTTTTTTTGCAGACGACTCACTACTTTTTGGAGAAGTGACAGTGGAGCAAGCTCAGCACATTCGAAGGATCATCGCAGATTACTGTGAAGCATCAGGGCAGAAAGTTAATTTGGATAAATCTTCAGTTCTTTTCAGCAGGCACATAGCGGATAGTGATAAAACTGCCATTATTCAGGTGTTAAATGGTATCAAGGAGCAAAGGAGTGCCTGATACTTAGGATTGCCCCTGGGTATCGGCAAATCTAGGAAAGAAGTCTTTGCATATGTCATTGATACGGTCAGAAGAAGAATAGGTAACTGAAAAACTCAATTTTTGAGTCAGGCAGGTAAAGAAATTCTCATCAAGTCAGTCCTTAATTCCTTGCCTATCTATGTAATGTCATGTTTTAAACTCCCAATTGGTTTATGCAAAATCTTAAGTAGTGAGACAGCACATTTTTGGTGGGGTTTTAACGCAAATAATGGCCACAAAATTCATTGGAGAGCCTGGTCCAAATTAACACTTCCGAAAGATTTAGGAGGGCTTGGTTTTCAAGATATACAAGTTTTCAATGATTCCTTATTAGCTAAACAATTATGGAGGTTAATCTAGTTTCCAAATTTGCTTCTGAGCCGTGTAATGCAAGCTAGATATTATCCCCAAGGAACACTCATGCAAGCAAAAGTTCAACAAAATGCATCTTGGCTTTGGAAATGTTGGACGGGAGCAAAATATATCTTAGAAATAGGGATGAGATATCAAGTGGGAGACAGAAAAACCATTAAAATTTGGGCGTCTCCATGGCTGGCACATAGAGTAAATTTCAAGCCACTCCCCAAAGAGCATAATCAAGAGTCAATTGTTTGGTGCCACCAACTAATAGTTGAGGCGGGGGCGCAATGGGATCAAAACCTAATTGCCCAGCTTTTTCACCCTGAGGATGCAGAGGAAATTTCTAACATTCCATTAAGTACAGAGGCTGGTCCGGATAAGCTCATTTGGCAGCATGATAGGAAAGGGAAGTTTATAGTTCATTCTGCATATCACTTTGCTATGGCGTAGCACCGAGCTTACTCAAGTATCAACACAGCTACCAGTAGTTCTAGTTTGACAACTACTACGCGTATGTGGCGTAGACTCTAGACTCTACCGATCAAAGGAAAGCTTAAACACTTTTTATGGCGCTGCTGTCAAGGAATTTTGCCAACCAAAATAGAGCTGTGTAAAAGGAGAATACAGCTAGATCCCATTTGTGGTATTTGCGAAATGCAGGAGGAAACCATTGAGCATGTCCTTTTTACTTGTGATAGGGCGGCGATGGTGTGGAGACTTTCTCCGATTCATTGGGATGGTTTGCGTGATAAACAATCCTGTTTCCGACATTGGTGGGAAGCTTTAAGTTCCATGGGCAAGGATTCCATAAGCAATGACAGGATCAATCTTTCTGTATACATCATTTGGTTGTTATGGAAAACAAGAAATCTTTGGCTCTTTGAGGGGATTACTAAATTAGCCAAGGAAGTGGTGGATTCGGCAATTCTGGAATGGCAAGAATATGATTTAAGAAGGATTTCCACTTATTTCCTAAAACAGAATCTATTTCTCTCTATCTTTTTACCTGAATTGCCGCATTTTGTATCTCTATATTTTGAATTGTGTTTGTTGCTTTCTGAATAATTTCCCAAGCTTTCCATTTTTTCACAAGTTAGTTTTATAAGCCTCTTTTTAATCTACTTGTAAGTTTTCATTTGCTTTGGTTTCATTTTTTGCACGATTTCAGCGGCGTTTGTCTTCCCTCTTATTAGGAGACAGTGCTGCTAAAAGGAGCCTCAGATTTTGAACAAGGCCTGGAAGTGACGATCCCAGCAAGGCCGGAAAGAGGAAACTGCATTTGTCAGGAAGCTTGAAGCTCTAATTATAGTACCAAGAAGAACCTACTTCCTCTGATGGTTCCTAGACCTTTGTCCATTCCTGTTCACTCTCACTCTTCTACCGTAACCTCTAGATGGAACTTTGCTTTTTCTTTCTTCCCAGACCAGTATCTAAAAGTTGTCTTTATAGCTCTCTGTTCCTTCTAATATTCCCTGGTCTTGTTAACTCAGTGGTACACACTCATGAGGCAAGAACCGAAATGCAGTCGGACTGCCATTTATTTCTCTCTTTCGGGTCGTAGGATAAATCTAGGGTACTATCTAAATGGGTCCAGTGCGTCATATAAAACTACTTACTACTCTAATCCTTTGGTCCTCCTTTCCTTTCTTTTGGCAGATGAGGAACGAGCAACACTTCGCACCACTGCTAAAGGAGAACTCATCAACCCGATTGCTCAAGGAGGCATAAAATTATAGTGGGTTCCTCTAGTAGGTACGCTCTTTGGCACTGTTTAGTGTTTTTTTGTTTTTTGAGGACGTGTTTGATTACTTGGTGTGGTTGAATGTTTTTGTTAGAATTGAGTGGGAAATGTGGATTACTGTCTCTGTTGTTTCGAAATGTTCTTGACTGAATGATTTAGCAATTGTCGACTGGCAAGGTGATATGAGCATAACAGTTTGTATTGATGGCCAACAATCTATTTGTTAAAATGCCTCAATGGAAATTGTTTTGCCATACTGCCTTGTTACGACTATTCCGTGGTTTGTATTGTGGTGTGGTGTGTATGGCTATCTCGGTTTCTGCTTGAGTGTTTTGATAGAAATGCAAAATTTTGGCTGCCAATATCACATGGGTTTATGATGTCTAGGTTTGCATTGAGAGCAAACAATTTGCTTGTTAAAATGCCCCAAAGGAATGTGGTTGTCCACACAAGATGTTATGGCCATTATACTCTAGCGGGGCACATATTTTAGCTCATTTTTGCCTATATCTTTTCTTTCTATGGCTACTGCCGTGGACGGACAGAAATGGCTATTTTTATGTGATGTTTCTTTACTGGCCAACAATGAAACAAACTCAACAGAAGAAACCACAAAAACAGAAGGAAAAACAAAAAATAAACAAAAGAGGAAAAAAGTAGGGGAACAAAGGAGAAAAGGCAGATGGAGTGGGAAAAAAAATGGATGAAAGGAAACAGAGGCAGGAAAAAAAAGGAAATTAGATAGGGAGCAAGTGAATGATAGGCCAAATGAAGATATGGTATTGCATGCATTGTACTCTCCAATTTATGTTGGTATGCATTGTACTCTCTATGCAACTATGTATGCTTTGATCTCTTCATACTCATCGTTCTTCTTTTTGGCCTCTGTTTAATGTGGAAGCCAATCTGGGTACTACAATAGTTATCTCCTTTCTCACTTTGGTTTCCAATTTTGCGAAGATAGAACCCTATTTCCAATTTTGCCAAGATAAAAGCCTATGTATATATATTCATGAATCTCTTAGGAAGGTTTTTGTTCGGTCACTAGTACCCTTTACTTCCTCTTAGGTAGTTTTGCTCTTGCAAACTTAGAAAACAGGAAAAATAGGAACATAGGGAAAAAAGATGCACACAAAGAATCAAAAATCAAAAATCAAAAGTCAAAAAAAAAAAAAAAAGAAGAAGAAGAAGAAGAAAGGAAAAAAAAAAGGAAAAAAAAGGAAAAACACAAAAAAAGGGAGCAAAATAGAAAAAAAGAGAAAAAAAAGGAAAACACAAAAACAAAAAAACAAAAAAACAAAAAAACAAAAAAATAGGAAAAAAAAGAAAAAAGGACAAGGAAACACGGAAATAAGCTTCAACTTTTGGTATAATGAAGCTTGGTGTCTTAGCTCTCACCCAAGACGCTTTCTTTTCTTTCTCTCTACTCCCAATCTCTTTCTTATCTTTATTCTCTACTTTATTTTTAGCTCTATACTCTCATTCCCTTTTCTGGTTCTTTCTTTGCCCGTTGTTGTTCTTTCTATAGACTGAGTATGAATTCGTGGTTGGTTGGTACAATTTCTATTTTGTTCTTTTCGTTTTACAATCAATAGCAGTTTCATTATTTTGTTGCTTTTCTGGTTTGGACTCCTCTAGGCTAAACTGCAATTTGTTCTTCTTATCATCTACATTTTTGCTGAAAGTTTTCATTTCATTGTTTGCTCTTGGTTTTCTGGTTGTTCATCCGCAGGATCTCCTCTTTATCCCTCTCTAATTCAAGGATATTTTCCTTTCTTCCTAATCTCTTTTCCTCCACATTCTGATTTCATATTGCTGATGGGATTTTTCTTCCAAACAATTTTTCTGACTTGATTTGACTGGGACAATTCATTATATGCTCTGATTTGAAAGAAGGCGTGATTACTTGTTGGCCTTTTCTGTTTGGACCCTTTCGACTGACCTATGCTTGCTCTCTATTGTTCATTCATCCATGATGGGCTCTTATGGCTTAGACTGATTTTTTGAAAGTCTATTTCTACTTGAAGACTGAACATAGGACATCGTTTCCTTTTGAAGAATGGAAGCATGAAGATTTTGGTATTTCTACTGGTCTTTTAGTCTTTTGTATTTCTAGTTTTAGAATGCTTATATGTAATTACTACAAATCATGTATCCCATGATTGTTATTGATGTTGCAAGATATAGCGGCTAAGCTTAGTCATTTAGTTGAAGTTCGCTATTTCCACTATATCTCACAACATCAATCTTTTGGCAATCTCTTTTGTTTTTATCGCTTTCTTCCCTTGTATAGTCTAAGATTCATGTCAACTATTCTAAGACTAGTTTATTGTTGTATCAAATGAGATAGTGGTAACCCAACCAATATCCCATTTTCCTCCTTGGCTATTAATCTAGACCAAGGAGATCATGTAGCCTTCATTGGCTAACAACTTGTACAGTCACATTATTCAATTCAATGGAATTACTATCGTTTCAGTCAAAAAAAAAAAAAAAAAAACCACTAGAGGAATGTGGCGCCATTCTGAAGACAGCATTGCATTCTTGCCTCACAACCGTCCTATGTCACCGTAATTATGTCCTTATAAATATTCCTACTCAGATATTGTAGATCCATCATTTTCTTTCTTAAAAGCTAACTATTAAAAGATTAACTTAAGCATCACAGTGGTTTCCTCATATCAGACCTGGACTTCAACTCACCAATCTTTTCTGACAGGTCATTTAACTCTTTCAAGCGCATATCTGAATCCGCATCCAGGTCATCATGTGCTAGATTGGAATTCATCAGAAACAATTCTATTATAGAATATATTAAGAGAAAGGCAACAAATTAAAAACAAAATCCTAATCATTCTCAATAGGTACTTTCGTTAGAGTGAATTCAGTCACAAAGTTTTTGTCCACGGATTCTATCAATTCAAAAGCTTTTTGAAATTTTAAATCTAAAGCTAACATTAAATAAGTGGAATTCCACAGTGTTCCCACATCCAAACAAACATTGTTTGGCCCTCTGTTCTTGTTATATCAATGCAAGTCTTGAATTTTCGAGACCTGCCTAGGGAAGACTTTACATATTTAACATCTCTAATTCTAACAATATGATCATTGCAATCTTTTAACCCCTCCCTTATGATTAAACTTAAAATTTGTGTAGAACATCTCACAATCAAATAATTACTGTTCAAGATAGTTCCATTCCAACTATTTAACCTTTTTCTTAAAAAAAAAAATTCCACCCCAATAGTATTGGAGCATTATCAACCATACCTATGAGAACTCTTTGAATGCCCCATTCTAATAAGAATCTTCCCACTGTCAAACCAATTACACTACTGCTATGTTTAATAATTAGACAAAAGTAGATTATCTTTATGTATAGAGTCCAATCACCATTAGCCAAAATGGATTGTCACACACAAATAATTCAGATTTTAGATAAAAGTCCATGCATCTAGAGTGAGACAAACAAATGAAGTTATTTTCTCAAAAAATTGCTTCAATATCTTTTTTTTTTCTTTTAAAAACACCTTAAAACAATCTCTAGTCATAGTATTTCGTAAGGGAAGACCAAATCCAAATTGCAACTCATAACAAAAATCAAGAAATCCCTCATTCTCCACAAATTTGAAATGTAACTCATCCTTCAATATCATCTTAGGATGAGCTTTTTACGCCTCTCTTGATCAAAAACAGGTACTGTTAAGTCTGTTATCATGTTTTCCTCTTTTCATTGTTAGGGATTTTTTTTTCATTTTCTTCATTTTTATCTCAATATTATATGGATATTTAGTACATTGTACCTTATAAGGTGATTGCTTAAGTAAGAAGTACTGTATCTATTTGGATAAAATAAAACTTTACTACACTAAAACTAGGAAGCCCTCTGTGCTCTTTACGAAACTCTTTTAGAATATGAAAATGACTCCACACACCTAAAATGTTATCTCCAAACTAGGATTTACCTCAACTATTGGATGTTTCTTACTTTGTGAGTTGGCTGTGGTTTCTCAATCGTTTAAGGAAGGAGGATTTGTTGACAATATATGTTGTCTCAACTGAATTCTCATATGCTAATGTAAATTAATCATCTTTAGTGTTTGACATTTAAAATAAGATTAGCACAACATAGTTAGTTAGGTAAATTGACAAAAAGGCTTTGAAGACAAGTGAATATATATATAACAAGATTACATGTTCATGAAAAAGTGATAGTTAACACATTAAAAAATATAAATAACGAGTACCTATAATTGGTAAATAATGAAAGCATCTATATATGCACGTGCAAAAGTAAATTAGAATTAATGAGTCCCACGCCATGTTTATATATGATGTGTACAGATTAGGATATAAAAATACAACATAAAATCACAATTAATCAAATAATAATTAACTTAAATTTACACAACTAAGTGCAAGTATATGCTTAATGTTATATTTGTAGAAGTAGGAATCCCTTGAGAATGTTTTTATTTTGAGGGGTTAATTCTTTACCTAAAAACTAAGAAGAATTTAAAGATTTTAAAACTACAATTGTACTAAATTAAAATGGGGGAAATTGAGTGGAACAAACGACAGAAAAATCGGGGAAAACTTAAAGTTTCAATTGAGCTTAAAATTTGGAACTAAGAATTGTGATTTAATCTTTAAGAAGTGATTATAGTTATTCCTATTTCTCCCTAATTGTGTGATTTAGCTATAAGGTCATGTAATGATAGGAACCAAGAAGCGGTTCAATCTACTTGCCAAGTTTTTGATCAATTAAGACATATTACGGGCCCGATGACGAGAGCTAAGTCTAGACAACTTCAAGAAACCTTAAGTGGTTTAATTCACGACATTCAAGCTTGTCAAGCATGTAGCCAAGACTTACAGCTTATTAATTTATTGCAAGTTCATTTTGAAAAACACTAGTCTTGCCTCGGTCAAATTCTAGTGTAATAGTAGGCCAAGTTGTTTAGTTAATTTTATAGAATTAATAATGCCAAAATTGTTAGGAATTGAAATCTTGGAGTGGCCAAAATTAAGCCTTCAAAGGCCACCCCTTGCTTGTTTATTTGTGGCTGAAATTAGTCCTTATGTTTAGTTGCCAAATTTGTAACTTTGAAGGAATCCTTAAAGGGTCGAACCTCCAAGTCGTCCAATTGGCTTTAGGGTTTTCTTGTTTTGTTTTCTTTTTATTTTAAGGCTGCCTTTTTATTTCCAAAAGGCATTGGCCACCCCTTAGAATTAGATTAGGGTTAGGATTTAGTTGTTACCGTTTCAAGACAACTTGTACTCTATTTAAAGGGCAATTTGGCCATTGAGGGAAAAAAACAAGTTGAAGAATTTTTGTGACATTACATCTTGAGAATTGAGTGAATCAATCTCTTTGTTCTTTCAAAAGAACACCTAGTTTATCAAATTTGACCCGTTTGTGGCACCTTTGTTGAGTGTTATCAATGTAGTCAAACTCTAGGTTATGGGGATGTTTTATCCATTGGTCTAATTTTTCCCAATTTATTTTTTTTTTCACAAATTAAGTCTTGGATCCTATTTCACTTATTGTGTATTGCTGGCTCTATTATAGCCATGAGGTACACATCATTATGCCTTTAAAGAGGCAACTTGTCTTTTTTCTCTAGTTTCTTTCCCTAGTCCCTAGAATGAAATGATATGGATACTATTCCTAATCAGTCATACCATTTCAGTCATACCATCTCATTTGGTCTTGTGGAATAGGAGATACACCCTGTTGAAGTCTAGCCTCTTGTTGTCCATTTGCCTATTCAAGCACAATCTCTCTCCAAATTGCACAATCGATGGAATTTTCTCAAAATTAGTATTTTTCTTGACTTCTCTATGCTCATTGAATGTTTTTATTTATAATATATATATATATATGTGTGTGTGTGTGTGTGTGTGTGTGTGTGTGTGTGAAAACACATGATTAGTGCTTATTTAACTCAACAAATGATATAAAACTTTTAGTTTTAGAGTTCACTTAAAGAGTACTTTTGTACTCTCATCAATATCCCTTGAAGGAGGCCTTTTTTCATATTTATTAAATAAAATACATGGAAGGTTGGCAAGATTCTCAATTTTTTAGGCCCTCAAGAATGCCATTACATTGATTAAGAGGGCAATGTCTAGGTAGTACAACATGGTTACAAAATTTATTCAATGACCAGCTGTAATATATCTAGTCTACAGTGCATAAATATTCCTTCCCATTCACTACCTCACTTTTTGGAGGAAAATTTAAATATAAAGTTTATGGAATTTTTTTTTGGTTGCCCAAAACTCAAAGCCTAGTGGCATAAAAGTAATGAGATACATAAGGAAGCAATGACATCAGTATATAAGGAGAAATGAATATCCTTTTTTTTTTCCTTTTGCTTTTGTTCTATTGATTTTTTCTTGTAAATATTTGCAATATTTTTGGCATTTATTTTTGTGTCAAGTGTTACTCAACTCTTAAGTTATTGTACTAGAAAGTACATTGGATGACAGCTACTGATCAAAGATTATTTAATTAAGATCATTATGTAGGTAGAACAATTGTTTTAATTAGGATCATAATTTCTTTCCAAAAATGTAATGTAATGAAACTTGAATAAAAGGGTGTTAAATAGGGAATAAGTCATTCCAAATGAAAAGGCTTTAAAAAGTCCACTTTCAAAATATTTTTTTTGTCCCATTTAAAAAAAAAATTGTATAATACACTTACTAATAATCATTATGTATGGCCATAAGTAAAAATTTATGATAAATATATGAAATTATATATTTAATGATTCATTAAATGTATTATATAATAATTAAAATTTTTTGTAGTAAATCTTTTTTTGTGATAAAAAGAATGCATATATAATTTTGGGGACCTTTTTAACTTCATCCCTACATATTATATTAAATAAACCTTTCATGTGATTGTAGCCTTTCCTTACAAATTGTCAAATAACTCTGTTGGCAAAAGATTATCATCATAACCATCATTGATGCCAAAAGAACAATGAAGTCCAAATTTTATATTTTCCGAAATGATCTATAATTATCTAATCTTTGTTCATAGTTATCCCTAGATTTAAATTATTTTAAGTGCATTTGGGATATTAATTGAATTTAAGTGACTAGTTAGTAATTATAGAATTAATGCACATTTATGCAGACAATTTGGCTTGCTTTTCATTTTCCAAATATCAATCTCTCAATTAGTTATTGACAATAAAATATCTATACATTTGTGCACATAATTTGGCTTGCTCTTCATGGGAAAAATACTAATCCCTTAATTAGTTTTAAAATCAATTATTGGAATATAGTTTCTAGGAAATTTTTGAGAGAAAATAAGAATTGAATGTTAGTTATGAGAAACAACAAGAGTACGAGTATTAGTTTATTCTCATTTAATTTACAAAAAAGGCCTTCACTTGAAGGCAATCTTTGTTGGAAGCCTCTACACCCAGTTCTACAAAAAATTATTCGTTTGATATCATCTTCCTTAATTAGTTCTAACAATATTTCTTTATCTATATATGCAAGTTATTCATATTTATTCTCATTATTGTGTTGATTGACAATGAATTTTGTACATTGATATCATTTATCATTCAGCCATAGAATAGGATAAGTAAAAATATTGTTTCACAAGTTTGTCTTATCAAACTACAAACAATAAGAATTCGAGTAATATTTAAATGGAAAAATAATGGCCTAAATACGCAATGAACTAAATAAGATTATTAAATAAAGAAAATTATTAAAATAAGTAATTGACAAATACAAGAAAACAATTATGAAAATAGATTTAGGGTAATGGTTCACCAATTAAATATCAGATAATTCAATTCAATTAACAAATCTTACCCCCACCTTATTCACATCATAATGATTCTCTTAATTAAGAATTATCCGCTCTCATGCCTTAAGGGTTGTTTGGAATTTTTAATGGAGAGTAGCATACCTCCTCTCGTGGCTTACCAACTAAGTTTAATTTACTTACCAATTAATATTGGCCTTATTGGGGGTTTTAGCTCTTACAAGGGATGACTAGTCTACTTACAAGATTTTGAAAATAAGTAAATCAAATATTAGTTAATAAAAATTAATTAAAAGAATTATAGATTATCCAAAAAGTCAAAAGGTTATAGCAAAACCCTAAAACAATCACTATTCATGATGCACCAAAAAAAAAAAAAACAAATCCAAATAATGAGCAAAAGAGAGAAAAAGGAGAAATTAAAATTATATCTAAAGATAAAGTGTTTAATGTTAAACACTTGGAACCTCCCATCCTACCTTTTTCTTCAATCCCAATAGTTGGGTAGCTAAAAGACACAAAATTTCAGTTATGGAGGTTCTATTTATAAATTTATAGGGTTAGAGATTGAATACAACGAAAAAGGGACACAAACCGCTAAAAAGGGTAAAAAAGACAAAAATTTATGAGTTGGGCCCAAAAGTATGCAGAAGAACTATGAGAAAGCAAGTTAGTAAGGTCGTCACATGCAAGTGCATAGTCAACCCATGATTTTGGCAATAAACACTAGTGTAATGGTCAGGCTCATCTTCACATGCTACCTTTGCTTTTGGCTAACTAAAAAAATATTTCATACATTTGTTATATCTTAATTTTTAAATAGGCAATCCTTCTTAAATTATAAATTGTCCCTACTAATTGTCTTTGACTATACCGTTCTATGTGGATTAGTGGATATATGAAATATTTTCATAGCTAATTAAGCTATGCTACGCACACAAGGACCAATATTTCTGTTTTACCCTTTTTTTTCACCATTTCATCGTCATTTTTGTTTCCTTTTGGTTTTACATCTATAATAATAAAATAAGAACTAATTAAACACCAAAATTAACTTATATTTTGCCTAAAAAAATATTGATTCAAGATAATTAAAGTACAAAATATACTTCAAATATGAGCTTATGATCCTCATATATGATATTTGTTGTCTTCAAGTTTTTGCTTCACAGAAATCTTAAATTTAGTTAACCGTATATAATTCTAATTTTCAGCAACAACTAATTCTGATTTTTCAACCATGGATGATTGGCCCTAATAGATTATAGCATACAAGTTATGATAACCAACTAGTTGATTAGAAGCAATTCTCGGAACTTGGTTCTTACCATCTTTACAATTGCAATTTCCTTCTAAATCCAATTGGTCTATAACTTAGCAAGAATTTTAACTATGCCATCTAAATGACTGTTAATATGATCTATGCATTCAATTGGGAAGTTGTTGCTACCTTCGCCTATAGCCACCATCAAATAGAGGAAATCTCTCTTACACTAACTGATGTGACTAAAGTTAATAGAAGAAAATACACTAGATTTTACCTATAATGCTCAAGCTAGTGCACAAGTTAAATAACTTTTAGATTTTATCTTAACAATCCCAAAATGTTTAAACCAAATTATTAGTAATTTACTACTAAAGGACTTATATATAGATAACTTCTTTAATAATTTTTTTATGTGGGATAAGGTATCACATTCTTCCCCTTCTATACGGTCTTTGAGTTCTCTTAAGGCCAATACATCATCACTTTAGCCTAGTTTCCCTAGAATAGAATTCTAGAGATAGTTTATGTGCATAGCCCTTATCCTATTCGCAGGTTCTAAAGGTGGCTTCCAAATATAGCATTTAGTTTCTGGATTAGGTTACCTTTGATACAAACTATAACATTCCAAGCCAATGGACTGACCTAATAAATTTTTTTTTTTAAATTCGTCTTTACTAAGCAAAAATGTTTAAACCAAGTTAGTAATAGTTCAACTACCTAAGGACTTGCATATAAATCACTTCTTTTGTAACTTTCTGATGTGAGATGAGGTTTCACAAAATGTCGCATCCTAAAATTTAGACATAACACTACCACATTTCTAGGAGAGAATCTCAAAACAACAAAGCCTCCTATAAACAGAATAAAACTACGTCTAACAATCTATGTATATATATATATATATATATATATATATATATATATCTTCAAACAAGCAAATATTATTCCAAAATCACATCATTAGACGTACATTAACATTCTTAATCAAAATACTTTGGGTGAATTACATCCACTACTCTTGTGGTTTGTGGAAACTATTAATCAAATTTTGAGATTTGGAAAAACTACCAATTTCCCCTTCTATTTGATAAATTCATAATATTTAATCCCCTACCGTTAGTTGACTAATGTTGACCATTGACTTTTGACCAAGTTAATGTTGAATTTGTTTGAAATTCTTAAACTACCCTTTAAACTATAATATGTGAATTACATTTAACCCCTTGAGATTTGTTGGTTTAACAAAAAAGGTCTCTCACTACTTTTTTCTTATTTAATTAGTGTTACAAAAAGATTAATAACAACTACTGATAAACAAAATTTGGACACAATTTAGACAATTTTCTACACAATTTAACTATATAACATCTTACCAAAATAGATATAAAGTTTAGATGTTGCAGTATTTTATTATGTTTTTTTTTTGTTTCCATTCAAATAGTTTAAGTTTAGTCTAATAAATATAATTATTAGTTTTATGACCATTAGATCAAAATATAATAACCAAAATAATAATTAATTTTATGACTATTATATCAAATTCTAATAACTAAAACCAACTACAAGAGATTTAAATAAATAATTATTTCTTAAAAGTTTATAGAGATGCACAAATAATAAAAATAATCATTTAATCATTTAAAGGGACAATAGTGATAGATTAATATTGAATGTATAACAAGAAATTTAGAAAATAAGTTTTTCAAATTTGAAGATGATGAAATAGTAATATGGTAAAAAAAAATATTAATTTTATTATTCAGTTTTCAAAAATTCTAAAGGTACATATTGATATTATATTCTTATTACTTTTTCAATTTATTCATGTATGATATAAAATAAGATTATAAAATTATTCCTCATGAAAAGAAAAGAAAAAGAAAATAAGAATATAAAATAAATAAATAGAATTTATTAAATATTATGTAATAAAGTTTTAAAACTTTAAGAGTCATTTTATAATTAGAACAAACTTCAAGGGGATAAATGTTATTTTTTTAGGCTAGTTTTTTTGTCTTTTCATTTATTCCGTCAGTTGACTTTAATGATCGTTAGGTTAAAGGGGGTATTGGTAGTTTCTCCAAAGTTCAGGGTTCAATGGATAGTTTTCACAAACCACAGAGGTAGTAGATGTAATTCACCCAAATACTTAAGTTCATACATCCAAACTTAAAAGTTGTTACACCAATACATAAAAATTTTGCAACAAAAGTAACACAATTCGAAGTAGATAAAAATAGAAAATGTCTTAAATAACAATAAACCAACTTAATAAATATTTCATCTACATCTTTGGAAGCTTATTAGTCTCACTCTTCATCACAAGGTTCAATATAGTTATTTTTAACTATTAAAAGGATCAATGACAAAGTGGTGAGTGAAGACTTTACTTACTAAATAGCCAAAATGCTCTCTAGCTAGCATAATCATGTTACCTGTAATAATTTTAGGCAAAAGTTTAATTCAAAATATAATTTTCATTAAATCAATAAATTCAAACGTACATTTTCAAACATACAAGTATATATTTAGGTGATGGCATATTATAAAACACAACTGATTAATTTAGCAAACATTTAGCTCATGAACAATGCAAATTATGTATTGGTCCAAATAGCTGGTAGCAGTCCTAGTTATTTATCCCACTAAGTAGGCAAAAACATATCATGGTAATCTAACTTTTGTCTTTCTAAGAGGAAATCATAGCATAAAAATTTAGGACATATTCCTCTAATAGTTCATCAAGCATTCAAGAGTTTAAATGAATCATTTAATCAGCCATTACATTAACAAACTTGTCACAACATATTTTTCACAATAAGAAAGTCTAAAGGTTTTTTTCTAAAAAACATTTCAGAATATTTGACAAAAATAAAAGAAAACACTAGAAGCACTTACCTCAATATATCAAATTAAATATTCAACTTTAGCATAAATAGTCAGATTGTTCTATATTTTTTGTGCCTATAGAACGATTTCCAACATTTAGTCTATGCTCTAAACAGAAATTTTCAAATTCTTGAACTAAATTTGTGCTCATCTAAATGGAAAAAAAATGCAGAAACAAGCTCGAAATTCATGAAAAGCTTGCAAACATATGACTAGTTTAATAGTTTGTTGCCAAAAGCTATTAGACTTTTAGATATTTTTTTTTCTAATTGTCATTAAAGAAATAAACATAAGAGAAATATTTCATTTTTTGTGCAATTTTATTTTTATTTTATTTTTTTGGATTTAGTGCATGATATACATCACTATCGGCTTCTAAGCTTGTGCTATCTCCAATTTCTCCATGCAAATATGAATAATAACAAAAATCATTAGTTTATATTATTATTTCACCAAAATTTAACTTTACTCAAGCTTATTATTCTATTTGTCAATTCAACTCCGAATTAATAAGGAAAAATCCCAAACTTTTCAAGCTCTACCTATTAAATTGAACACAAATGGTACATACATGAGTAAATGAAGTAGGATTTAACTACAATTTGTTGTTGTCACATAAATTTTTCTCTTTTTTCACCAATCTGAGTTGCCAAAATCGATGTTCTCTTTTCTATTAGTTGAGAAGCCAAAAGGTTAGAACATAAAGCCTACGACAGTGTTCTAAAGTCAAGTAAATATTTTCTTTCTGTTGTCTTAAATAGTCCTTCTAGTATAATATTTTTAATATTTGACATAATTAAGTAAAAAATATAAGTTTGCGTATTACATTTACCACTCTTAAAATAAATTCATTCTCAAAACTCAACATTCCTTGAACTTGAAACCAAATATGAATACTTATGCTTCATTTTCTTTTCCAAATCTTCATTATACTTCCCTAGGGTTATGATTTAACCATTGGATCTTCATATAAGGTATAGTATTTGACCTCAATACTTGCTCCTCTCAATTTACAATTAGGACACATGATTGAGGTATGAAACTATTTGTATGGTAAATCTTTTGCATTTGAAATGGTTCTATTTCCAACACATGATTGGGGTATAAAATGTATCATTTCAATTGGGACACATAAAATTGTTGTGCATGATGAGATTGTGAAAAAATTATCTAAATAAGCTATATATTAGGATTTTTATGTCATTTTTAGAGATAAACGGAGGCTAGGTATGTATTTTTATATGTTTTTTTGATAAAACATTCAAGAGGCATAAAGAAGTTGAGAATGAGTTATTTTGGGAAGAATTTATCAAAAGCTTCGATTGGAGGTGCAGACATGCATAATGGGCAGTTTGGATGTTAAACTTCCATGGATTGTATCTCTTTTTCTACTTAACAAAATGAGGAGATCTTAAATGTTTTAGAAGTCTTTTAATGTGTTTTTAGTCTTCTATTTTACAACATTTGGGATTTAGATCAAAATCAAGGTCGAAGTGAAAATACAATAATAATGGTTGTTGATTGACATATTTTGGGAGAATGACCATATACTATACCAAGTTTAATGATTTTTGAAACATTGAAAAGTGATGGGGAAGATGTCATACAAAAGTCAAAGCTAATTCTACCCAAAAGAGGTTCAAAAAGTCAATTAAAGAGAGCACTAGTGCATAAAAACTGTGAAAAAGCAGTAAAAAGATAAGAAAAAAGGCAAATTCATACCCAACATGACCTTGCTCAAACTCAACTGCAAAATTAGGAAATTTTGGCCCCTTGACTTTTCTAGGCACTTCTATGTTGATTTTGGTTGCTTGTTATGAGTCCATTAGGTCTGACTCCTACAAACACTCGTATTTAAGGTATTCTTATCTTGCCGTTGGAAAAATCTTAGAACCCTAGACTAGGGCTTGAATACTTTTCATACATAGTGAAAAAATGATAAAAAAAAATATGTTCATTTTCTTGATGACTGAGTTGTGGATGCTTCATCATCTTATAGAGAGGAGTTTTTTACACTTGAATCTTTTTTTTTTCTTTGATTAAATACTTCTTTCATTAAGTTTGTATTGATAAATCTCAAATTTAGTAAGAATAGATAATAGTTTGTTGTGATTATTCAATTATTTGTTAATTTATATATGTTATTAGTTATGTAAATTAAGGTTCATTATCAAGTTTCTATGTGATATATGTGCAATTTATATGGCCAAATTTGATTTCATGATATGAGTCTTTGTGCATGATCATAGATCTATACAAAATATGAGAGTTTGATATTAGAGCCACATCAATTTTAGTCTAGGAACAAGTAATGTAAATCAATTAGTTTAGAGATAATAGGATTCATGATATATGGTGGTTGATTAGTCTAGAAATAATCATCCTTTCACTACAATTATTGACCTTAGGAATAATGGCTTTAGTGAAAAATCGCATCGACCGCTTTAATAGGATTGACCCATAAGTTAGATCAACTAGATAATTAGGTAAGAACAATCTCCTCAATCAATTATTAGGAGTACCTTTTTTATTTTTGTTCATTCCCTTTAGTTTTCGCTCATTGATATGTATAAGTATAATTATATTTAGTTTTTTTAATTCATTTTCTTGTTCTTTATTTTTTTTTTCCTTTTCTTTATTTTAACCTGAACTTTTATATACTTGAAGTAATAACATCCTTATGGGATCAACCCCACTTCTACTACTTCAATTGATTATGTATACTTGTGTCTAAATTTAGTGGATTTGGAATTTATAACTTGTAGTTTTTGAACTAATTTTGCTATGGCCTAATTTAATTATCAAGTTTTTGGCCCCATTGCTATAGATGATTAATTTCTTTGAGTTTTTATTTTATTGGATTGAAGTATTTTTTTAATTTTAAATTTATTTTATGTTTATTTATTTACATACTTGACCATGCCTTTAAACTTTTTTTTTTTAATTATTCTTATTGATTCATAGATGGATAGATGCTAAAGAGAATGGAAGGGTACTATGATAAACATATATTTTTAAGTTTCCTACTCAAATATTTTATGAAAGGAATGCTACTCATTAGAATTATGTGATGAGATCCCGGGAACTATTCAACCTACTTGATAGGAATCTAGGAGCCGTGCAATTTACTTGCCAAGTATTTTATCCATTAAGGCATATCACCGGACTGATGGTGAGAGTTAGAGCTATATAATTTCAAGAAACCATTAAGTGGTTTAATTCATGACATTCAAGCTTCTCAAGCATGAGGGCAAAACTTGCAAGTCATTAAGTTATTGCAAGTCGATTTGAAGAACACTAGTCTTGTGTTGGCCGGATTCTAGTGTGATAACAGGCCAAGTTTAGGCTAAGTTTATTTACTTAATTTTTATAGTTTTATTTTAATTTTCAGGCCAAAATTAGATGATTATGGCTGAATTATTGCAGCATTATTTTTAGGAAATTTATGGCCTAAATTATCCTTTTAGTTAGATGCCAAATTTGTAAACTTGAATGAAGCCTTAAAGGGCCAAACTTCCAAGTCCAATTGGCTTTAGGGTTTTTGTTTCCTTTTTATTTTAAGGCTAGCTTTTAGTTACTTAAAGGAGCTTGGCTGCCTCTTCCTCTTTAGAAATTAGATTAGGGTTAGGATTTTAATTGTTTCCTTTTTACAATCCTTGTATCCCTATAAATAGAGGCCATTCAGCCAAGACATGAATAAGAAGATTTTGTGACATTACGTCCTTGAGAATTTGAGTGATTCAATCTCTTCGTTCTTGTGAAGAGCAACGAACTTATCAAACTTGACCAGTTTGTGGCACCTTTGAGTCTTATCAATCTAGTAGAACCCTAGATTGTGGCAACGATTCATCCATTCGATCTCAATTCCACCGGTTCTAGGATTTCGCAAGTTAAGTCTTGGGTTCTGTTTCACTTGTTGTGTATTGCCGACTCCATATAGCCATGAGGTGTGCATCATTATATGCCTCAATTTTCTTCCAAGTGATCACTTATGGGGTGATTGGTCAAAAGTGAAAACGGTGGTTAGAGGGAATAAAAGAGACTTTTCATTACTATGAAAATCTTTTTCTTTTGGTATAAAGTTGGCTACGCCAATTACTCTTGTACATAGTTTGAGTAGTGGAGAAAAGTAAAATCTAGTTAGATACTTTAAATCTAGAATTATTTCTAGTACTTTTTCTAGTATTCTTCTTAGTATGTTTAAGTTCATCTTTGTTTTGTTTGATTTAGTTTGACTATGAGCAAATAAATATGTGATATGGTTTAACTGGTTAAGAAATTCTAGACATAATTGAGTTGAGGCTTAATAAATCATGTTAACATTTCTGCAGTTATTATTTCTAAACTTGTAATTCATTTTATGATTGAAAGTGTGATTTTTAACTCAAACGGTTCATTTTTGCCATTGAAGTGAGCTAATCACCATTCAAGATTTTCATGAGCCAATTGAGTTGTTTCAATGAATTTAACATTTTTTTAACTCGTTTTCAAGATGAAAATCATGTTGAAAAATATCGAAAGTGAAAATGAGTTTTTTTTTTATTTTTACTGAAATGATAGTAATTTCATTGAATGAAAAATGGTACTGTACAATTGATAGCCAAAATAGGCTAAGAGATCTCCTTGGTCTAATGTAATAGCCAAGGAGGAAAATGGCATAATGGTTGAGAGTTACCACTATCCCATTGATTACAACGATAAACTAGAATAAGACTCGCTAACATAAATCTTAGACTTTACAAGAGAAAACACTATAATTTCAAAAAGATTGCCAAAAGATTGATGTTGTGAGATATAGTGGAAATAGCTAACTTCAACTAAATGACCAAGGTTGAACACTATATTTTGAACATCAATTGCAATCTAGAAACTACACATGAGCATTCTAAAAAGCATAAATGAAAATTGACCAATTAATAAAACCTAAATCTTCCTGCTGCCATTCTTGAAATAGAAACTAGGATCCTATGTTCATTCTTTAAGTAGAAATTAGACTTCCAAAATAATCAGTCCAATCGCGAATAGCCCGGCAAGAAAGGAATCAAAAACAGAGAGCAGAAGTAGTCCAGCCAAAAGGAGTCCAAACAAGAAAGGAACAAGAAATGATGACGTCGGCTTTCAAGTCGTTTCAGTCGAGAAAGTGTCCCAACCAACCGAGGAATCAGGTGTAGTCCACAATGGTAAAGCAACCCAGCAAATAATGAAACCAGAGTACAGAATATGAAACCAGAGTGCAGAATTAGAGAACAGCAACCAGCTATGGGAAACCAGAATATAGAGTAAAAGTAGTCCAGGGGTGAGCAAACAAATCAGGTGTGAAGCATCCCATCAAGAAAGAACCAAAAGTAGAGAGCAAAAATAATCCTGCCAAAACCCGACCATGCAGGTAATTGTCCCAAACCACCTGAGAAATCCTATTCAGTGCACAAAGAGAAGCCATCCAGCAAAGAGTGAACCAAAATGTAGAGTTAAAAGGACTCTACCAGCACAGGGGAACCAGAATGCAGAGCTAATAGAGATGAGAGAAAACGAAAAGAAGTATTCTGGGAGTAGAGAGAGTTGAAAAGAAAGATCCTTAGATTAGAGTTAATACGCAAAGCCTCAATGTACATGATAATAAAGGATACTTCTTCTTGATGAATTAGAGGAAGAAAACTAATAACAACTTATAAAATATTTACATCTATCACCGTTTTTTTTTTTGGTTTTTTTTTGTTTATATACTGCTTTCTTTTTTTTTCCTTTTTTTTTCTTTTATTGTTTTTTGTTTTTGCTTTTTTCACTTTTTTTTTCTCATTTTTTCCTTTTTTTTTAAATCTCTCTTTTTTTTTCCTTTGGTGTTGCCTCTTTTTTCCTATTTGCTAGCTTGAAAGATCAAAGACCACCTAATCATTATTCAGGATACCAAGAGGAAACTGGATACCTTAGGTGAACCAAAAACCTGTACTAAAGTAATATATGAACTTATAGACATAGACTCCTGACTTGGCATAGATGGAAGCTATGGGGAAGTAAGAGATATGTACTGTATTACCCTATTTCTCTTCCACAAAACCAGAGAGCAAAACACAATACATATGAGGAATACCAGACATACATATCAACATAGAGACAATATTCTATAAAAACCAAAATTGAGACGTATGGTGAAAGTGTAGGGAAATCATAAGGGAGGAGTGCTACCATATCTTCAATTTCCCAATAAGCTAGCTATCCCTAGCTATTTTCCTTTTTCTCTTACTTTTCTTCTTTCTTTTTTTTTTGTTGTTTTTTTTTTTGGTGTTTTTTTGTTTTTTTTTCCTTTTCTTTTTCTTCTTTTTCTTCCTTTTGTTCTTCTTCTTCTTTTTTTTATTGTGTTTTTGATTGAGATCCGATTAGCTGGATCTTCAACATGGCCTCTTTCTCCAGAAAAGGTAGATGGTGTTGAGCTGTTTTCCATCTCAGTGAGAATAAGTTGTCGCAAACCAGAGGATCATGTCCACTTTCTGGCAAGTAATGAACATCCCTTAAACAACTAGTGCTGTCCATCTCAGTGAGAATGATGTGTTACAAACAACAATGAGAAAACTTGGCAAACTAGTTTACTTTTAGACATTTTAACAAACAAGTTGTGTGCCTTCAACCCAAACCTTAAAGCTCATATATCCATGTGATATTGGCAGCCAAGATTCACGCAGTTCGGTCAAAGCAATCAATCCTAATCCTTACAGCCAGACACATACATTCCACACTTACAACATGGCAAATCAGTGCCCGTTTAGGCATTTTAATATACAAGTTGTTTGCTCACCAGACAGACCTTAAAATTCATATATCCATGTAATATTGATAGCCAAGATTATGCATTTCTGTCAAACAAGCAGTCAAAAACTGTACAGCCAGACACAAAACATTCCACACATGCCAAACCAGTCAATCGAAACTGTCTTCCAAAAAAATCAGTTCTAGCTAGCATTCAAAAAAACAATAAAAGGACAATCTCAGTACCAAAACCGTACCTTCTCCACCATCCAATTGGAACAAGTCCTTCTTTCAGCACCAAATCCGTAGCACTAGTTGTTAATCCCATGGTGGGAATCTTCCTTACCCGAAGAACAGCATTTCCCTTGTCTCATAAACCAACCACAAAAAAGAAAAGAGAGAGGATAGGAAATAGAATAAATAGAGAGTTTTAGTGGATATCTGAACCCATATGGGTAGGACCCTAAAACATGCCCTATGACCCATAAAAAGAATCAGCCCAACCTCAAGAGCTTGTACACTTTGAAAAAACAAAACAGGGAAAAAGAAATAAACCTATATGCGCTTAGCAAAAGATCCCTTCATTAAGGTAATTTGGAAACAGTACGGGGCCAAAGTACTCCTTGTAATCATAGAACAAGAAGCAGGAGAGGCTACTGCTGGATAATGAATAGGAGGTAGTAGAAAACGAGAATCCAGCTAGATGCTTCTTTTGGATACTGATCAGGGAGGAACAAAAAGCGAAAGTCGAACTTGCGGCTTGGAATTTCTTGCTAAGCTTGGTACGAAGAGCTGAGCAGCAATCACTTGAGAAAAGGATAAACAAAACCAAATGAAAATTTGGAAAATAGTTAACCAAGACAAAAGAAAATCGTGTGTAGAATAAAAACAACACAAATGGAAACTAAAGTAAATAAAGAAGCAATCCGAAACTACTCTGATTGATACCCAGACTATATGCAAAATCGCTAATGCTAACATTAACGTGCATAACAGTAGGAAAGCGATTAACAAAACAGAATTACAGCAAAACAAAAACGAATAGGCAAATAAACAGAATTTGTCTCAGGAAATTGGTGAAGCCCCTTCTAGAAGCTCTTGATATTCTTGCCATTCCAAAATTGCCTTATACACCACTTCATGAGCTGATTGACTTTTCCCCTCAAATTGCCAAAGATTGCGTGTTTTCCGTAACATCCAAAGAATGTATACGGAAAGATTGATCTTGTCATTGCTAATGGAGTCTGTACCCAATGCACTTAATTTTTCCCACCAAAACCTAAAACAGGACTGTTCATTTTGCAAACCGTACTATTGAATGGGAGAGAGTCGCCACACCACAGCTGCCCGATCACAAGTAAAAAGGACATGCTCGATGGTTTCCTCTTGCATCCAGCAGCAACCACAGATGGCATCCTACAGAATTCTTCGTTTACACAGCGCTTTTTTGGTTGGCAATATTCTTTGGCAGCAACACCACAGGAAATGTTTCAGTTTCCCTTTGGCCTGAAGATTCCAAATTCTACGCCATATACGGGTAGCTGTAGTCAAACTAGAGCTACTAGTAGCTGCATTTATATTTAATTGAGCTCGCTGCTATGCCATAGCAAACTTGTAGGCAGAGTGAACCGTGAACTTCCCTTGGCTATCATGCTGCCAAATTAGCTTATCTGGACCAACCTCCTTTTCCAATGGGATTCGAAAAATTGCCGCTGCATCCTCAGGTTGGAAAAGCTGGTCAATCAGGGTGTGATTCCACTGCGTCCTCTCCTCCATCATTAGTTGGTGGCACCATAATGGACTCATCATTATGCTCTTTTGGAAGTGGCCTGAAATTTGCTCTATGTGCTAGCCATGGAGACTCCCAAATTCTTATTGCTTTACCGTCTCCCACTTGATATCTCATCCCCATTTGTAAGATAGATTTAGCTCCCATCCAACATCTCCAAAGACAATATGTATTGTTTTGAACTTTGGCTTACATTAGTGATCCGTGGGGATAATATCTCGCCTGCATGACACAGCTCAGAAGCAAATTAGGGAACTGGATTAACCACCATAGTTGCTTAGCTAACAAGGAGTCATTGAACATTTGTATATCCTGAAAACCAAGTCCTCCCATCCCTTTCGGAAGTGTTAATTTAGACCATGCTCTCCAATGGATTTTATTACCATTATTTGCATTAGAGCCCCACCAAAAATTCGCCGTCTCACTACTCAACCCTTTGCATATGCCAATTGGTAATTTAAAACATGATATTACATAAATAGGAAGGGAATTGAGGGCTGATTTGATGAGAATTTCTTTACCTGCCTAACTCAAAATTTGAGTTTTCCAATTACCTATTCTTTTCTTGGCCGTATCAATGATATATGCAAAAACTTTCTTTTTTGATTTGCCAATACCCAAAGGCAGTCCTTGGTATCTGGCACTCCGTTGCCCCTTGATCCCATTTAAAACTTGAACAATGGCAATTTTCTCTTGATCTGTTAGGTGCCTGCTAAAAAGAATCGAGGATTTATTCAGATTAACGTTCTGCCCCAATGCTGCACAGTAGTCTTCAATGATCCTTCTAATGTGCTGAGCTTGCTCCACTGTAGCTTCACCAGAGATGAGGGAGTCATTTGCAAAAAAGAGATGAGTAAGGATCGGGCCTTTACGACACAATCGCATTCCCCGGTAGGTACCCTCACTTACGGCTTTTCTAATTAAAAATGAAAAAACTTCCAAAATGATGATAAACAAGTAAGGGGACAATGGATCGCCTTGTCTAATGCCCCGTGTGGGTTGCACGTAGCCACTAACCTCACCATTTATGTTAAAAGAAAAGGATGAGGCAATAATGCATATGATAATCCAGTCTATGAACTTTTGTGAGAAGCCCATCTGAGTTAAGACTTGAGAGAGAAAACCCCATTCCACTCAATCAAAAGCCTTTGCCATATCTAATTTTAAGGCCATAAAACTCCGTCCTGATCTTTTGAGGCTATTAATGTAATGAATGCACTCAAGCGCAATAACTACATTGTCTGTGATTTGCCTTCCAGGGACAAAAGCAGCTTGGCTTTCATTTATGCAGACATTGAGACAAGATTTCATTCTTTCAGCTAGGATCTTGAAGATTATTTTATAGACAACATTGCATAAGCTAATTGGCTTATACTGGGCTATTTGGGTGGGGTTCTTTATTTTGGGAATAAGAGTAATAAGGGTATGGTTAACACTTTTTAGCATTCTAGAATGGACAAAAAAACTTTTAACAGCAAAAAAATAATATCCTTTTGAATGACATGCCAATAGTGTTGGAAAAAAAGGGGAGCCATACCATTCGGTCCTGGAGCCTTATTAGGGTTCATACCGAACAAAGCATTCCGAATCTCTGCATTCTCAAATGGTCTGGTGAGCCGCTAATTCATTTCACTTGTAATCGATGTTGGGATACCTAGCAAAAATGTTGGGTCAGACATAGAAAATGAAGTAGTAAAGAGATTTGAATAAAAATCTGAGACTTCCTCCTTGATTTCCTCTGGATTGGTGCAAATCCGACCATTTTCTTTCACCAACCTGTCAATTGCATTCAGTCTTCTTCGTTGCACTGTAGAGGCGTGAAAATACTATGTGTTCTTATCTCCCTCTTTAAGCCATTGGATGTGGGCTTTTTGGTGCCAGTACTGTTCCTCTTCGCTATACGCTTGGTGCAATTCTCCTCTTAGTTTCTTCCAAGTTTGCCAATCCTTTGTGGTTCCTGCTTGGCTCATCAATTCCATTTGTACTTTGATTTCTCTTATTTTCCTTGCCGCATTAGTATCCTCAGTTTGAGCCCACTTCAGCAAGTCAATTTGACACTGTTTTATTCTGCCAAAGACTTGGTACATTGGAGCGCCAAGTTGAGGCCTACTTGGTCTATTATAGCTGCTTCACCTTCTTGTTGAGCCCATCTCTTGTCAAAAAAGAATCTATTTTTCTGTCTAGGTCTGCCCCTATACATATCCAATAAGAGTAGAGAATGATTGGATGCTTGTTTCTCCAAATGTCTGACTTCTGCTGTAGGGTGTTTAAGCATCCAGTCAGCTGATCCAAAGAAACGATCAAGTCTTTCTTTCACAAACCCCGCATTCTCCCTATTATTTGCCCATGTGAATGGTCTCCTCGTAAACCCTAGATCCGCCATACCCATGTCTTTGATAAAATCCCTAAAACTCTGAAAACTGGACTCAGGACGGGGCTGACCACCCCTTTTCTCTATATGATCCACTAGATCATTGAAATCTCCACCCATTACCCAGTTGTTTCCCCATTTGTGTTTGGCCTGTGGTAAATATACCCATTGCTGGTTTCTGACTTTGGGATCAGTACTGGCATATACAAAAATTGCCCAAAATTGTTCTTGATCTCCATTTTTATGAGCTTGGACTTCAAAGCAAAATTCTATTGAGAGCACTTGATTTATTACCATATTATCATTCCAAAAAAGCAAAAGACCTCCTCTTGTTCCCAATGGATCAACATTTTTCTATCGATCTTGAATTCGAGAAGTTCTGCAAAAAGTTTGAATAAAGGGCGCCTTTTATTTAGTCTCACTTATAAACACTATATCCGGGAGATAGAGTCGAAGAGTTTCCTTAAACTGAGAAATGGTAGAGGGCCCTCCTACACCTCTACAATTCCAGACACAAAGTTTCATTGATCATCTTGGGGTCACTTGAGGTTGGCTTCCTCCACCTGCACATCACGAATTATAAGACCTTGAGTTCGTTTTTTTCGGCTTCTTTCTTGTTCTCTCTCAACATCGGTTACTACCTCACCATCCTGAAAGAGCCATTTTTTTTTCTCCATTGCCCTATTAGTTGGCTGCTCCGAGGATTGAGGCCCTAGTTGGTGCTGACCTCGGGAAACAACTGTTCGATGCCATTTCCTAGTTCGAATCTCTAGAACTTTGGCGACCATTTTTGCTACATTTGGAGCCAATGCTTGAGGAGCTTCTTGTTCATGGCTTGAGGGAATTACCATCATCATAGGTACATTGACTAGATTCTACTCTAGTTTTGAAATTTCAGCGTCAATGATCAGATTCGCCATCATCGCTGCTTTCTCCTTGACAAATTCCGTCACATTTTCCTGTGCTACCCCATCCAAGTCCATTGTACCCCCATCCCTAGTGTGTGCCCCTGGTATCAAGATTGTAGCTGCATTGAGCACCAATGTGAATGGGATTTGTCTTGTTTCTTCCATTTGTGGGGTTGACTTTTTGCTGTTGTCTATGTCGGACCCTTGACCCCCTAGTTGACCTTGGAGGCTGACACTCTTGTCGCCATTGCTATTCCTGTTCCAGCCTTTAGTAGCCTCTACTCTCAGCCAATCACCATATTGCCCCTCTACTAAGGTATGGTTCTTGCAATCCTCATTTCGTTTCCAACAAGATGACTTCGTACGACCAATTTTTCCACAATAGAAATAGAAATGCAGCAACTTCTCATATTTAAAGAATACCCAGCAACTCTAATCTTGAAGTTTAATCTTTGTGTCTCTTGGTAAAGGGTGATCCAATTGTATAGTAGCGTATAGTTTGAGGTAATGACCATCTTTGTTACCCGTTTCAGGAATCACCACATCCCACACCTTGTTGAATAATTTGCCCAACCTCAACCCTGTTTCACGGGACATCCACTGACTTGGAACATTCCAAACCTGAATCCATAAGTTAATGGTATTGAACTCTTCTGTATTGATGTTCAGGTCAGGAGTCCATTCTTTCATAATCAAGTATTGGTGATCGAATGTCCATTGCCTACAATGCATCACCTTTCTTTTATCCTCCTGGCTGGCAAAAACAAACTGAAATAGATTCGTGCCTCGCTCTATAACTAAGAAAGTTCCTTTAATAGGCCAAATCCTGCCCAGAGTAACCTTTAAGGCCATAAAATTAACCTTTTTATCGCCAAAAATTTTGCCCACTAAGCTCTGTTCACATCTTTCCTTGCTCAGAGTGACATCCTGATTCTGTAACTCTATTCCTAACTCTTCAGCAATTTAAAGGTTACAGTTTGCAGCTTAGCAAGTATTTCATCCTCCATTGTAAGAATGTAGTACAGAAGTGGAATAAGAAACGCGGATAGAAAAACAGAGAAATTAGAAACCAACTATGCTGAGTACGGTCAGAGACACTGAGCGAGCTCAGACAGACGAGAACCCGGTGTATTCCACTGTATTTATACCTCTGACACTCATCGAGCTCAGCCTCTACTCGACGGTTGTTCTCTGGAGTTTTCCGAATGTTTTTTTTTTGTTTGTACTGGGATTTGCTGTGTTATAAGGACACGTGAGACCAAGATCTGTTGATAATAGCGATGGGATTAACGTGATTAAGGAAAAATCTCATCTAGAGAACAAGGTTCTCCGTGGAAGAGAATAAAGACACTTTACAGGAGAGAAGGGCACTCTCGCAAAGAGAGAATGTAGTGAAAATGAGTTCAAATGATGAAAAAACGATGAACAAACAGTTGATAGGCCACCCGATAAACCACCAAGCTCCAAGATAGCACCTAGTAAAAATTAGTCACAGCATACAAGGACATGGCACTTATGCCTAAGGCATTACCCAAAGGGTGCATGACCCTAATTCCTATTCTTCATTTTTGGCTTTTAAAATTCAAATATTTCATTCCTAGTTCTTTCGTAATGTTTTTCTTCCATTTTCTTCATCTTTTCACTCAAATCTTCATCTTTTAACCATTAAAACTTAAAATTTTGTGTAAAAATCTTGAACAACATGCCAAAGAACACAACATTAAAGCTAAAAGTTTAAATAAGGCCATTTCTGAATTCCCTCTATCTTGAACCACCTCAACAACCACTTTGAATTTCACTCAAATTTGACCATTCCTTACCTTCAATATTGTCTAGTTTATGTTCGGAGAACACTCTTTAACTTGTTTTAACTTAGATTAGTGCAAGAATAGAGCCCATTTAGGACTTAAAATCTCACATTAGAGTTTTCCCAATTCCTCACATTTTAATAGTGTGCATTGATATTTAAGCATTTCAAATTTGTTCTTTGGCATCTCTAAAATCTCAAGTAATTGATAGTTTAAAACCACAAGTGCACAAGTCACTACAAGTAACACCATGGCAAGTAAAGGTTCTCCAAAGAATTGTACTTATGTAGTTTTCACTAAAGTCAACCTAATATATCTTAAACTAAGCATAACGAACAAGTAAAAAAGGTGAACCTAGTGAAAATAAGACAAATTACTCTACGAGAAAATTCAGCAAATATCTGATGAGTATTAGGATTACAACATCTTTCTTTTATTTTATTTCATCTCATTGTCTCTTTTAGGTTTTTTTTGGGTTGGAGTGAATAGTTAGTGGGGACACCTAATATATCCAATGGCCTTTGTTAAGGTACATTAAATATCTCCAAAACTTTAAGGCCCTATTTGATTGCATGGAATTGGGGCTTAGAATTGGAATTGAAAACTCCAATTCCAATTCTTGTGTTAGTTTTAACAAAAAATTTAAGAATTACAAATCTATTTCAATTCTATTTCTTTCCAATTCTACAAATTGAATTCTTTACTATTCCTCAAAATTTCCAAATCCAATTCCACGCCAATTTAAAAAGAACGTGGATCTGAAGTAAAAAAACGGGTCGTGTATTCGGGTTATAACAAAATGGGTAACAAGTGCTCTAAATCATAGACCTCCGCCTCCAATTTGAGATAATGTCCAAAAAGATCCCTCACATTTGGACAAATAAGCTTTTTAGTCATTCACTTTTAAAATGAGACAAAATAGTCCCTAAAATTATATAAATGAACCATTTTCATCCTCCGTTACAAATCCGTTTGATTTTCCGTCAAATGAGGTCACGTGCACTACACGTGACTTTTTACTAAGGGCAAAAATGAAATCCAAAGAAAATAACCCTAATGTAGGGTAACAATGGCATCGGAGGTGGTTAAATTCAAGAAATCTTTATCCCTGTATCAAGCAATTCAGTCATCCAAACTTCCAAATCAAACTTCCAAACAAATCAAAAGAAGAAAAGAAAAAAGTTTTTTACTATTTTCAGAAAAATGAACGTAGCACGCAGAACACCTGCATTCCACTTCCAAACCAAAAATCAAAACTTTTCTCCATTTCCCCCCTTGCTCAATCTCCATTACACATCAATCCCAATGAAAGTGCCCAGAACATTCTAGATCAACAAAATTAACACTAGTAATGTCATGAATACTTGATCGCTGCCTTCTATCTTTGTTCATAAAGTTCAAAAGAGGACAAATTATTGGTGCCACACTTAATTTCAAAATCAAGGACCATCACAGCAACAGAACAGAAAGGATTCAGGCTTCCAAATCCCATGTCTTTAAAAGCAATGACAAAGAAATGTCAAGTATTGTTACTATGACAAAATACCATCTCCAACCCATTAGATTCACAGAGTTTCCCCATCAGTTAAAAGAATCCAAATCTCAACACACACTTGTTATCCAGAAAAGATGTCAACCATGAATCTCAGCTAGTGAAGGATTAATCCAAATCTCAACACACCTGTATAAATGACATAGAAATGTCAAGTTTCCACATCAGTGAAAAGAATCCACAACCAAAATGAAGAAAATTCAACCCAAAAACAAAAAAAGAAAAAACTTCTTCGGTTCTAGAAAAATGTTGCTGATTATAAGCTTCTTTGGTAATTGCCGAAACGACTCATTCTTCTCCATGGACATAATGGACCCATTCAGGGACTTTCGATTCATGTCCTCCTTCGGCGAGACATCATCGTTCGTGAACACCCGAGTGGACTGGAAAGAGACTCTGCAGGCTCACGTTTTCAAGGTGGACCTTCTGGGGATCAAGAAAGAGGATGTGAAGGTGGAGATTTAGGACGGCAACATTTTGCAAATCTGCAGGTAGAGGAGCGTGAAGAAGGAAGAAAAGAATGACACTTGCAGATCTCCAATCCTAGCCTCTGTGTTTTGACGAAGTGCAGTGTGGTAAAAATTGGGGTCGGCGGAGAACGACACAGTAGAGGGAGAGGAAGGAGGGAGAGAGTGGGGTGATCTACAATGGGCTCGTCGGGGGAGGAGGGGAGGTGGTTTAGGCGATGGGCTGCAGAGAATTAGAGGTGGGGGGACGACGGCAGAACAAAAGAAAAAGTAAGGTAGAAAAGAAAAAAAAGTAGGTTATTTTTATTTTTTCAAATTTCAACTTTGCCCTTACTTAGAAGGTCATGTGCAGTGCACGTGATCTTATTTGACAGAAAATCAAACGATTTTATAACGAAAGACAAAAGTGATTCATTTATGAAATGTTAAAAATTATTTTGTCTCATTTTAAAAGTAAATAACTAAAAAACTCATTTGTCCAAATGCTAAGGACCTTTTTGGCATTATCTCCTCCAATTTTCATCAACCCCAAGCTTCACCTCCAATTTCCTCCTTCTTCTTCGTCCAATACATAGCCTCCTTCTCTATCTCTTTGTCCTTGTTTTCTCACTTCCGTCGTGCTGGGTGGATCTTGACGCGGAATATGCTGATATGGTGCAATGAAAAGGGAAACACAATATGTGAAATTTGTTTACAAGTTTTGGATTTTTACTGCTTTGATAAAAGATAAAAAAAAAAAATTTTAGCATCATCTTCTCCATTTCAATTCTGGTTCCTATTCCGTTATGACTCCTAGAGGGATAGCAAACTTACCTTCAATTGAATAAATGTTTGTTAAAACATCATATTTTTGCACAGCCTTTTTATGAATGAATAGCTTTATTAATGTATGTTTGTTGAATGGTTTCATTTCATGCTGCTGAAAAAGCTAATCAATGATGTTGCTACTAATAATTGGTGCAGAAGTTTGAACTAGGTATATAGTTCTCCCTCCGCCCAAGAAGTATTAGGTTCGTAACCGATTTTTGCCTGATTTGGGGGTTAGGGTGGGGATGGGAATTGGGATAATCTAGATGGTTTAGGCGGTGGATCGGGGGACTTGGGCTAGAGTATTAGTGTTGACTGAAGTATTTTGTGTGTGTTTGGTGTGGGGTGGAGGTGGTTGTGTGGCGGCAGTGTTCGGAGAGGGAAGGGAGATGGTAGCCCTGTGGTGGGCAGTATTGGGACAGCATAGTGCATACAAAGAGACCCTCTATATTGCTTTGGTCATTCCCTGGTTTGTGGGCAATATTGGTCGCAGAGGGAGTGCTATTTGACCTGCCATAAATTTTGTGAATTTATCTGTGCATTTTTTGTGCATAAAAGTAGAATTAGTTAGGCGGTTTCATGTTACTCACTTTTAGGTTAATTGTAATCAATTTTCAGCTGGGCTGGTGATGGGCATCCACTATTTTTGTCTCCTAATTTTAACTCTATTGCTGTTTTACATCCCACAACAGTACATGTACAATGTAGAATTCTGGGATGCTTCCTCACAAGTCATTTAAAGCTCCCTCATAATCAACTGCTTCATAAAAATGTTGCTGCATCTCATTATTGACTTGCTGAATCATAGCACGGTTAACAGTATTCCAACCATTTGGTCAAAAAAATCTAAATGCACCCTTTCAATCTGCAAGTAAATGCATGTCATTCAACTGGCCGGCTTTGAAAAAAGTACTTCCTACGTACTAGAATGCTAATAGTATTAGTATTATTATATAAGCCAATTAGGACAAGTTTCTAGGTGTTTTTTTTCAGTGTGCTCTAGTCTTGTCCAAGGCAAATTTGCTTCTTTCTTTCTTGGTCGGTTGTACAGCAGAGGAACATGATCACTCAGAAAGATGAGAAAAATTCATGTTCGTTTTTGTACTGCTCTGTGATCAGTTAAATGTTGAAATGTTTTCTGCAATGATTTTTCCCCCTCATTATCTATAAAGTTATGAAAACAAGAAAGTGAAAAATGGGATAGCTACATATAAGCTGCAGAACTTTATGACGGAAAAGTGTAAAGGCCATTCTTTGGTCCCCTTCACTAGACATAAAAGGTTCCATTCTTTTCCCCTTCTTTGATTAATGATGAACCACGTCTTCCCACATTCAGTTCAAATCCTTCTTGTTTGGAATTTTATCTGTAAATTTCTTCTGTTGATCAAGGCCGAAACTGTAGCTTCTAGGTAAATTGATGATCTGAAGTTCTGCTAGCAGTGTTGTTGTGTTGGTTTCTTTTCTGCATCACCTGGAAAAACTGGAAACTTCGGTACAATTTCTTTGCAAAGTGTATGGAGGGACTGGAGTTTGGGTAAAATAGCTATAGATTGGCTTCTGTAAATCAGGCACTTGAGCTTTGTGTCCTGTTATCAGGGATTACAGATTTACGATTTTACTTTGATGTTATTTATTTATTTTTTTTTTTACATAGTGGTCTTTAACTATGGAGGTTTTACCAACTTAGTTTTTCTGATGTACACGTAGGCAGTTTTGTGTCTCAGGTTGGAAAAGCATTCCTCTTTCAAGATTAAACTAGGAAGTAAGCACGGAATGGCAGTTTCATAGAGGAATGTTCTATAAGAGAATGTAAATATGTAGTGTTTTTGTTGTGAGTAAGGGGAGCTTGATGAAGTTGCTTTGGAGTAGTGTTGTGTTAGGTGTTGGAGTTGTAAATGTTACTTGAAGGTTTTATTAATAAAACCCCCTTTTTGTTTCTTTTTTTTCCCTTTTATTTTTTCAAAAGCAGTTTTAATTTGTTCTTTGATGCTATAGATGTAATCGTGTTGTGCAGTATGGACATTCTGAAGAGGCATCTCCCTTTCTCTGAACCAGAGGGAGAGCAAGAAATAAGGAAAATTGCTGTAAGGCTTGAGGAAAAGATATACACTGCCGCAGGAAGCCAGGTATCTCATGTGAATCCGTCACATGGATTGAAACTTGTATAGGATCACTTGAATCATTTCTCCTCTCATTTGAGATAATGTTTCTATTGCATTTGTTCCATGCAAAAAATTACTGAATTTTTTGTGATTTGGTTTTAGCTTTCATCATCTGTGCAGCTCGGGAGCCCAAACTGCGGCTTCTATGAAAACCATTTTATGTTCGCATTCCAAAAACAAAAACTATAGAGTAATACTGTAGGAAGAGCTTCAAGAACATGCATGTCTCATCCTCCTTTTCTTTTTTTCCTTTTTATTTTTTTGGAATGCATATTTCTTGAATGCCCAAATACATACACTGATAATTTATGTTACTGTATAAAAAAAAACAAGAAATGATCTGTGCCCAAGAATATATCAAAGTGAGTAGTATAACTATAACCCCAAAGGATTGTGAAAAAAGGGATTGACGAGTACTAAAGATCAATAATAAAAGTACTCCAAACGTTTGAAGTTTTCGAACCTCAGTGCGCTAAATAAAATAGCAGAAGCAACAACAAAAGAGGAGCAAGAATAAGATGAACAAAGACAATTAGAGGCATGAAATTAACATAGAGTACGTAGGAAAAATGTACCACTATAATCTTCGTTTTAGAACCAATCCCATATTAATATGAAGGTGCATGCATGGATTGGGTTATTTTTAGTTGTATTTGAAATCTCAATTTACATGTGATTCATTAATGTCCAAACAAAGAATTTAGAATTATAAATGAATTTTATGTTGATTCAAGTAATTTACCAAACAAAAGAATTCAAAGAATTTGGAATTCTAATATAATAAATTCAATTTTATATAATTACAATTCTAATTAAATTCTAATTCTAATGTACCAAACGGAACCTAAACATAAATATATTTCTATGGTCATTAAAAGTTGAGACGTCATTAAAATTAGGTATACGTGTCTATCCCTTAAGAAATACCAAGTTGTTATCCCCAAATCATGGACTATTTTTCAAAGGATAAATTTCATATCCCTTCGTTAAATTCAATGAAATTTGCAAACAAAACCATTAGTGATCGAGTAACTAAAGGAAATTAGGGTATAATTAGAGTAGAAAATTCATACATCAATAACTTGTAACATATAAAAGGAGAGTTATAGATTCAAACTCCATAAAAGAGTTCAATTGTATCTTAAACTAAATTAAAATAACAAAACAATAAAGCTTAGGGGTGTAAACGAACTAGTACGTTCGGTGAACAGTTCGTAAACAAGATCGGTTACGTTCGTTTATGTTCGTTTGTTAAGTTAAACGAATAATAAACGAACATATTTTAGTGTTCGTTTAATAAACGAACACGAACACGAACAAGTATACGTTCGTTTATTTATGTTCGTGAACAAGCTCGTTTAGTGTTCATGAACAAACTCAGTTAATGTTCGTTTAAAGCTCGTTTATATTAAAATAATAATAATAATATATATAATAATAATGTTTGTTGATCATTCATAAAAAAATTTGTTGTGGTGTAGTGGTAAGTAGCCATACTCCCCACATTAGAGACCAAGGTTCAATTCTCAATAATGCTATTTGTTTTTTCAATTTGCAAATGTGTTTGTTTATTTGTTCGCGAACGTGTTCGTTAAGTGTTCGTTTACTCGTTCGTGAACGTGTTCGATAAGTGTTCGTGAACTGTTCGTGAACACTAATAAACGAACATAAACGAACATGAACAGTCTAAAAAATAAACGAACAGTAAACGAACAAGGTCCGTTCGTTTATGTTCGGTTCGTTTACAGCTAAAGCTCACAGATTACAACCATAAAATTAAAATAAATGAAAGAAGATAAGAAATATTAGTCTAAAGGTTCTATCTTCTTAGTTTCTTCTTCCTCTTCAAGTAGATTGCATCCATAGAATATTAAAGATTTTCAAGAGATCTTCAATTTAACCCAAACTCCTAAAGGGGTTAAACTTTTGAAACCTAGTTAGACCAAATATTTGATGAAAGGTTTCCTCACTCTTACTTCTTTTATCTTGAAATCTTTACAACCATTATATATAAAAGTCCAAAGTTAAATAGTCAAAGAAAGGAAAGACTATTTTTTGTTAACTTTGATTTGTTGACCCTTTGACTTCTTTGATTTGTTGACTTTGTTTGACTTTTTTCACTCCATTTATTTGGATCCACATTGTAATCCCTTATTCTGCTACTTTATCATCAAATACAGTTCCAAAATAAAAAAATTAAATAAAATTAACATAAATTAAATATCAATAATAAAAGAAAGTATAAAAAACTATTATATACTAGGTCAAATTTGTAGGGAATTTAATGGCTAATATGACACTCATCAAACTCTCTCAAATTTAAATCATTGTTTATTCTCAAGCCATTATTCATAACTTACAAGTCAAAGAGACTAAAACAACAATACATAGAATAAAGTATGGGAGTGTGTGACTTGAACTCTTGATTAGTCTATGTAGCTATATACCTGCCGCATTGGCATTGGAATTCACAAGTAAATATGTCTTTGTTCCAACCGCCACGTAAGCCCTATTCGTAAGTCTTGAATGCCCCCCCCCCCAAAAGCTTGACGCAAATAAACGAATTTTTGTTCTACTTCTTCGAGCTATATATCCCGTCTAATTCTAGTCATTGAATAGATGAAACTTTGACAAATGACTAATTGATTTCTTTTCTTTCAGTTAGTCATTTAGCTTTTTCTATTCTTTTATTAAAAGATTTATGTATCGGATTCCACTCACCCCACGGTTGGGAACTAATGGTTGGCTCTGTCTACAAGCATTTTGGATTTGTTCATAATGATGAAATTATATCTGGGCTGGTTTTCACTTTTCCAATCATTCTGGATACAAAGGTACCTGTACCCAAAACTGACACTGGTGGGTAGGTAGACAATATCTAGGGGCGTGAGACAACTCTTTCTAAGAAACTCGGCAAAATAGTCCCATAACTTTGGGAGAAGGGGTGCCCGAACGAACAAAACGTTGAATTGAATCGTACCGGTTTATACTGGGGGTTATTACTCATTTTTGTATTTCTGGTTTTATATTCCAATTATTTCTTTAATTAAGAAAATGAAAGAGAATCAATAATAATTCTAGGTATTCTCTTAGCGCATTTAGAAGGATCTCATCTACTAATTATCCACCTCAAGCAATTTTTCATAACTTACAAGTCAAAGAGATTAAAACAACAATACATAGAATAAAGTATAGATGATGCCATGTAATTTCCATGGTTACTTAACTCATATTGCATTTTTAACTCAAAAGTTTCCTAAGAAAGATTTCATGCAAGGATACCTCAAAAGACACTCAACTTATATGGTGAATACTTGTTGAGTTTTTATTTCCTTAATTCACTATTGCATATCAATCACTTACATGTTAGCTTAAATAGTGTTGTATGTGTATGTAATAGGTACCATCTAGTCCAAGCAAGCACATTTATGTCCAACACAAGTTTTTCAACTTCTTTTGATGACTATGTACCAACTTCTTTTTATTAACAACCTTATTGACCATTGTACTAAAATAATGACGTGGTACTAATGATTGTCATAAAAATAAATTGAATCACATAACATATTGCATCAAAGCATCAAATTCGCTCCAAAAATTCATATTTTTAATAAAATTTACTATCTATAGTGTTCCTTATATACGTGTTTCAAAATAACTCGTTTAAGCTGTTACACTTTCCACATAAATAACAACTATTTAAAGAGCATAACGCCTAACTTTTTTCACCACTGAGTTGAGAGTTTAGCAATTAATTTTAGTAGTTATATGACTTTTTTTTTCATTCATGAGTCTAAATCCAAGTCAAAAATACCACCTCATCACTTCCATGGAAATTGTTATCTATTTCTTTACTTATTTCATGCAAAATATAGAAAAAATTTAGATTTTTAACAAAATTTAAATTAAGAAACTAAACCAAACAATACCTAAAGGGCAAAGAAAACAAATATGCTTGTTCAACCAACTCAACTAATTAACTCAAGCAACTCATCAAATTCCACGTTCGCATAGAAACAATAAGGCAAAGCCACTCCCCCAAATTTAAATTGTCTATTGTCCACAATACATAACAATAAAAGTTCAAATTTTAGGGACCCTCTTATTTGTGAATCATTTTTAATTACCTAGCATGACATAATAGTCATATTCCTCCTACCTCCAAGACAAACCTTCACCTTTAAGTTAGGTGAATTCTAGCCTTCTCCATCATATTTCATCAATCCCTTCAAAGTTCATGCTATCAATACAAAACAAAAGAGCAATTAACACTCAAAATAATACCAATGAGTTTTTCCTCCAAACTTAAAAGTGGGTATGTAGTCAAAGTAGATGGCTATATGTCATCAAAGGAATGAGAGATTGATATAAATACAAATAATAGTCCAAATATCAATGTAGCCCAATATCATGGAAGTACATAACTATAATGTATAAGTGTAACTATCGTTCATGTTTAGCGTCATTCAAGCCTCAAGAAGTAATATAAGCACTTTAATTATTAAGTTATAGTATAAACATATTTTTCCAAACAAAAGAATTCCATTATCCCCAATTTCTTTCTTTAAGACAGTTTCACAAACACCTTAATTACATTATTTGTGTAAGTTTAAATTTTGTAATAATTCATTTAAAAATGATCCCCACATCAAATATCCAAAAAATATCACAAGAATTATTTTAAAGAAAAACATAAAAAGGGCAATTAGAGTCATAAGAACATGTTCAAGAACTTAAGATTTAAATGGGAGGCAAAAGTATTCTAGCACCATTAAGTCTCAGTTCATGCTTTCATAATGTTGTTAGCTTATCAATAATTAATAACAAGAATAAAACCTATACAAACAAAGACCAAGTGTTTAAAGAATTGAAAAAAGAAGTTATTATTATAGCTTAAAAAAGAAAATGAGTCAAGAAAAATTTTCACTTGCACTCCATGTTCAAAATTTGAAATTTGAAAATTTAATGAAAAAATAAAAATTGATTAAATTGTGCCTAGTACTTAACTTCAAAGAGCATTTGTAATGAGCACCTAGGTGCATGTTATAGATGTTGTTCGGCACTTGCATCCACATGTACTCATACAGTAGATCCAAAATCTTTGTACTAACCATGCGGCCAACAATCCTTTTCCCTTCTCCCTCATTTCCTCTTTCTTTTACATTTGGAACATAACATTTTAAATTTAATCTACCTAATAGAGAATGATCAACAAGAATCTATGAAATAAAAAAAAGGATAAATTATATCTATTACTCCTATGGTTTGTAGAAACTACTAATCGACACTCGAGATTTGGAGAAACTACTAATACCCCCTTAAAGGGGCTAAATGTTATGAATTTAAGGGGGTTAAATGTTATGAATTTAGTTGATTAAAGGAGCTAAATGTTATGAATTTATCAAATTTAAGAGGGTATTGGTAATATTTCAAATCTCGGGGTTTGATTGGTAGTTTTTACAAATCACAGGGGTAGTAAATGTAATTTACCCTAAAAAATTATTTAGTAAATTAAAATTAAATAGTTTCAAACTACATGAAGAACCAAGTCTAACAAACTAGATTGCGCCAAACACATTTTGATAAGTCGATGAGTGAAAATGAGTATTAGAAATCAAATTTCAATAAATATGAAAGATTGGATGAAAATTTTGGCAATAGATGGAGGGAAAAAAAAGGAAAAAATTAAGATTGAATCCAAATAAAATGACTCTATAGTTAGCCACACTACGTGTCACTGGCCATGCTAATGAGGTTTGCACAAGTGCACTTGTGAGACAAGCAATGTCCTACAACGCTGCTTTTGCCAACTCCAATTCACAATGCATGGCAAGCAAATTCTCATATAAATTATAGGAGTTTTTAGAGGCAAGGCTAAACAAGCATAGGTAGCAAAGAAAACAAAGCTCATTCTCTATTAACACAAGGTAAAATTACACAGCTAGTAAGCACACCATAAGTTATAGAGGAACAACTTACTCTTGTTTAGAATATAACTCTACTTCCTTACTATAACCCTAAACCCTGGCCTAAAAATTAGAAGTGATAGTTCTAGAGCTATTTTCTTAGCTCTATTAGCAAGATACATATACTACTCTAACCTATGCAAAATGCCACATTATTTACATAATTACAATGGAAAATATGAAAACTAACTTCTATCTAGTACGTCATTGAACTCTTAGAGCTATTGTCTTTATCTTGGGCTAGTGCGATGCTAGGTGGTTGGTATGCCCTCTAAATAGCTGTTGACCTAGGGCCTTAGAAGGATGTCCTTTAGTAAAGCATGCCTTTTGTTGCTGGCCACTAGCTAACTAGTGTTCCAGTTGTGAAGAAATCCCCGTTCGTCTGAACGTTAAGCGTTCTCGACCACAAGGATGAATGACCTTCTCGGAATGAGTACTTGTGCTATGCGAGCATGCATGCAAGGCTAACAAATGAGTCTCAAGGCATTGCATACACATTGTAAATCCTATCACATGTGCAAATTTAAGCTTGCTCTTAGGCAACGATAAGTGCAAGCTCACACAATAAGCACATGCATACAAGAAATGGATGCGCACATGGCCTAGAGAGCCAGGTGGGTACGTGATGTGGACATCAAGCCCTATCACCAACCCTATCGAGGAGGAGGTGCTAAAGATCCATTGTCCTATCCGCTAGGCTCGATCACTCAAGCGCGAGCAAAGGAATTTAAGCAAGCTGTTGGCATCATGGTTCAAGATCTATGGAATAGAGATAATATAGATTCAAGACTTGAAGATTATGAAGCTTCTTGGCGCAACATGATCACTTTTGGTCCAGCAAATTCCGGACAAGTTTAGAGCTGACAGACTCCGAATTGGCTCAAATTTGGTCAAAGTCATTTAGATGGACTTTTAGGCCTTTTTCTATTTTTAGGCAAATTTTTTATTAATTAAGGGTATTTTTGTCTTTTGCCTTTTTAGGGTTAACACCATATATAAGGGTGCTTATAAGTTTTTGAGAACATAAGATTGATTTTGAGATTTAATACATTAAGAGGAATTTTCTTTTTCTTCTTCAAGCTCTTTGAAGACTTGATTTCATCAAAACTTCTTTGCAGTGATCGATTCAACTTATCGAGCAAGTCAACGAATTTTCTTGTTCGTAGCATCTATAACATTGATTGGTTGATAGGGGTTCATCAACAGGTCGCGTTCATACCAAGGTTACCAATCATAAGTTCGATTGAGGGTCGAGGTTAACAATTCGCAACTTTGGATTTTCGTAGAACAATCAGTTTCTGCATTGATTCACATCATCTGGTATCATAGTTGGTTCTACAAGGTCTAGTTATCCTAATTTTACTACTTTTCATTTAGTAGTTTGAGGTTTAAGAATTAGGGTTTTCAAAAAAAAAAAAAAAAGTCGCTGTCCCAGAAAAATCCAAAGGCTTTGTTTTCTTACAAATTTTTGCTTTGATTTGTTTCAAATCTTGGCTGTTGATCTTGCATTCGGTATACAAGAGCTTTGACTTCCTTATGCGTGGGCCATTGAATAAATTCTCATTTTTGCTTGCCTTGTTGGCTGAGATCACTCTTCAAAACTCAAGCAAATTTGTTGCTTGTGTGGGGTCACGAGTTTTTCTTGCTTGTCATCAAATTTTGTTGGTTTTTTTGGTGATTAATCCAAAGGCTTTGTTTTAATTGATCCACAGGTTTTGGTGAGGGTTTTGTATTGTATTTGAGTTCGTCCAAAAAAAAAAAAAAAAAAACAGAAGGTCAAACCAAAATAAAATCAAGAAGGCAACTCTTTTGTTAGTTGGACTAAATTAAAGTTTTAGTAGCATAGATTGAGTTTGAAATTTGAAAAAAAATTAGCGAAAGTTGTTGGTTTGCTAAATTGAGCGGTATATTGCTGGATTGATTTCTGATTTTTGCTTGATGGTTTAGTCTACTGTTGTGAGGAGCTTGAGAAATTGGATCTAGTCTGATAGAGAGCTTGTGAGAAGGAAATGAAAGGTAAAGGGCAAGAAAGTGTGAGCTTAATTGAGGGAAAAAAATTTGAAATTGAGTTAAACACGAGGGGAGTGACAAACACCTTGAGCAAAACACGTGAGGGAGTACTTGGTGAGATTTTTTTATTTCTAACGTTTTCTTGCAGGTTTTTTGAAAAAAAAAACAAAAACAAAAAAGAGATCAATCATGTTAGGCAGCGAAGAAAGCGTGAATCAAAGAAAGGATGACACCAATCCAAGAGACAATACGATTTTGGTAGGCATTCAGCAATTGAGCTTATAACTTGAAGCACTTAGCAATCGAGTTGTGAGGTGTGAGACGACACTCAACGGTGATCAAGAGCCACCACGAAGGAGGCCACAAAATCAGCGAGATGAGTCTAGGGGACAACCTAGATAGCATCAGCAATTTGAGATGAATATGTGTCCGATACAGAAGATGATCGAGATAGCGAGTTTGGGAAGAAGAACAGATGCCGAGGGTTTAAAGATCGAGAAGATGATGAACTTGGTAACATCAAGATAAAGATTCCATCTTTTAAGAAAAGAATGATCCTGATGCGTATCTAGAATGGAAAAAATGAATAGAGATGGTATTTGATTGCCAAATATATTTGGAACTCAAGAAGGTAAAAATTGCAATTATTGAATTCACTGATTATGCTATAATATGATAGAATCAACTTCTGACTAGTAGGAGACGTAATGGTGAGAGGCTGATAGAAACGTAGGATGAGATGAAAGCGGTGATGAGGAGGCGCTTTATGCCAAGTCATTACCACCGAGACTTGTTCCACAAGCAGTAGAATCTCACACAAGGCAGTAAAAGCGTGGAAGATTATTATAAAGACATGGAAATTGCCATGATTTGTGCTAATGTGGTAGAAGATCGTGAAGCTACAATGTCTTGATTCTTGAGTGGTTTGAGCCGAGATATAGCAAGGGTGGTAGAGCTGCAACATTATATTGAGTTGGAAAAATTGGTGGATAAAGCTATCAAAGTTGAGAAGCAATTGAAGATGGACTAAAATTACAAGAGCAGTGGAGGTTCAACTTCGAATTGGAAACCCAATTGGAAGAGAGATGAGAAGCCAAATTGGAAGGAAACAACACTAAGGCCAAATTTTCAAAGTAGAAAGATAAGGATGGCAAAATTGGGTCGAATTCGGCTTCAGGTAAAACTAAGAACCCTAACACTAAGACTCATGATATTAAATGTTTCAAGTGTTTTGGTAGGGGTCATATGGCAAATCAATGCCCTAATAGGAGGGTGATGATCATGACTGGATATGGTGATGTTGAATTTGACAGTGAGAAGGAAGAAGAGGATGATGAAATGCCACCGCCATTGAAAGACTGTAGCGATGTTGAGATGCTAGTCAATGGAGCATTGATAGTAGTTAGGCGTTCTCTAAGTATGCAAGTTAAGGAGGAAGAGCACCACCAACAACGAGATAATCTGTTCCGTACAAGATGCTTGGTGAATGATAAGATTTGTTGTGTGATTGTTGATGGGAGTAGTTGCACGAATGTGGCAAGTTGTACCATGATAAAGAAGCTTGGATTAAGGACTGAAAAACACCCTAGACCATATAGACTACAATGATTGAATGATAGTGAAGAAGTGAATGTGACAAAGCAAGTCCGAGTTCCATTTGAGATAGGAAATATAAAGTCAAGGTGATGTGTGATGTTGTACCTATGCAAGCAGACCATCTTTTACTTGGTAGGCCATGGCAGTATGATCAGAAAGTATATCATGATGGGTACACCAATCGATATTCGTTGGTAATGAATCAGAAGACTTACACTTTGGTACCGATGACACCTACTGAGGTGTTTGAAGATCAATTGAAACTACAACGTAAAGCTGAGAGAGAGAGAGCAAAGCAGATTTTGAGAAGCAAAGAAAAACAGTGGCTGAAAAGAGCGGAGTGGTAAAAGCTGAGGGAAAATGAGAAATGAAAGATGAAAGAAAAAAGGGAAACGAATTTCTTTACAAAATCAAATGACGTGAGGAGAGCTTTACTTTTGGACTCACCAATGCTTGTACTTTTGTACAAGGAGACACTGTTTACTATTAACGAACTTAACCCAAGTTTACTTAGCTCTGTCGTGTCTTTATTGCAGGAATTTGAAGATATCTTTCCTGGTGAGATTCCTGGAGGTCTACCACCGATTTGAAACATAGAGCATCAAATTGATTTGATTCCTGGTGCACCATTACCTAAGTGACCCACATATCGAAGCAATCCCAAGGAGACAAAAGAACTTTAGGGACAAATTAGCAAATTACTAGAGCGAGGACATGTGCGAGAGAGTCTTAGCCTGTGTACTGTTCCTATTTTATTAGTACTGAAGAAGGATAGTTCTTGGCGAATGTGTGTTGATTGCCGAGCAATCAATAACATTACGGTAAGTATCGATATCCTGTTTCTAGGCTAGATGACATGTTGGATATTGCATAGAGCTTGCATATTTACTAAAATCGATTTGAAAAGTAGTTATCATCATATTAGAATGAAACAAGGGGATGAATGGAAAACTGCATTTAAAACCAAGTATAGATTGTACGAGTGGTTAGTCATGCTATTTGGTTTAACGAATGCACCTAGTACTTTCATACGACTTATCAATCATGTCCCGCGTACTTTTATTGGTCGATTTGTGGTTGTCTATTTTGGTGATATCATGATATATAGTCAAAACCTCGATGACTATATTGAGCCTATGCGAGTTGTTTTGCAGGTTTTAAGGGATGAGCAATTATATGCTAACCTAAAGAAGTGCTCTTTTGTGACTAACAAATTAGTATTTCTAGGGTTTGTTGTTGGTTGTTTTGGTGATTAATCCAAAGGCTTTGTTTTAATTGATCCACAGGTTTTGGTAAGGGTTTCGTATTGTATTTGAGTTCGTCCAACAAAAAAAAAAAAAGAATATTAAGTCTTGGGAAGACTGTTTACCTCATGTTGAGTTTGCTTATAACAGGAGCATGCATTTTGCTGCTAAATTCACACCGTTTTGAGGTTGTCTATGGTTTTAATCCGTTAACTCTGTTAGATTTAACCCCTTTGCTTGTTGATGAGCATGTGGATTTAGATAGTGCTAAGAAAGCGAAATTTGTGAGGACTTTGCATGAAAAAACGTTGCTAATATTAAGCATAAGACAGAGCAATATGCAAAGCAAGAGAACAAAAGGCACAAGAAGGTAGTGTTTGAGACCGGTGATTGGGTTTGCGTTCATATGCTCACAGAGCATTTTCTTGAACGACGACGTTCTAAGTTGTTACTGCACGGAGATGGACCATTCATGGTATTTGAGAGAGTCAACGATAATGCTTACAAGCTTGATCTTTTAGGTGAGTATGGTATTAGTGCTACTTTCAATATTTCTGACTTGACTTTTTTCAATGCAGGCAATAATTTGAGATCAAATCCTTTGCACAGAAGAGAGAATGATGTGGACATCGAGCCCTATCGCAAGCCCTATCAAGGAGGAGGTGTTAGAGACCTGTTGTCCTATCCTATAAGCCCGATCACTCAAGTGAGAACAAAGAAATTCAAGCAAGTTGTCAGCGTCATAGTTCAAGATCTATGGAATAGAGACAAAATGATTTCAAGACTTGAAGATTATGAAACTCTTTGGCGCAACACGATCACTTTTGGTCTAGCGAATTCTAGACGAGTTTAGGGTTGACGGACTCCGAATTGGCTCAAATTTGGTTGGAGTCATTTAGATGGGCTTTTAGGCCTTTTTCTATTTTTAGGCAAATTTTTTATTAATTAAAGGTATTTTCGTCTTTTGCCCTTTTAAGGTTAGCACCATATATAATGGTGCTTATGAGTTTCTGATAACATAAGATTGATTTCAAGATTTAATACATTGAGACAAATTTTCTTTCTCTTCTTCGAGCTCTTTGAAAACTTGAGTTCATCAAAGTTTCTTCGCAGCGATCGATTCGACTTATCGAGCAAGTTAGTGTCGCTTGTTCGTGGCATCTATAACGTTGATTGGTTGACACGGGTTCGTCAATAGGTCATGTTCATACCAAGATTACTAATCACATGTTTGATTGGGGGTCGAGGTTAACAATTCGCAACTTCGGATCTTCTTAAACAATCAGTTTCCACATTGATTCACATCAGTACGACTGAACAAAAAGGCATGCATGCGTGTTTTCCACACAATTAGACAATGAAAACACATGATTTGATCTGAGGGTTGATGTGAGCAAAAATACACATGCAAGGCTTTAACTAATAGGTTGTGCATAGATGTTTAAGCACAAAAAGCCTATTTTGCCAACGAATGTAAGGTCACGAAAAGGCATAAGAATGTGTCTTATGACACTATGACATGCCTTCCTTGGACAATCAATTTCTTTACATTCTAACCTAATTCCTTCTTTCCCAACAACTATAGCCACAATGCACGGCCATATAATTTCAATTATTTCATGCACATTTCATCTAATTCTTTCAAAACCAATATAAGTTCAACAAATGATGATTCATCAAAGTCACCAATTCAATCAAAAGCATAATCAAGTTCTTATCTTAACTAACTATTTCAACACCAAAGTAAAGAAAGAACAAAACACAAGATGCACAAAATAAGGAAAAGTAAAGAGTTACGATAGAAGTAGTTATAGGTCTTAAGTAGTTAACTTGACTTTGTTCCCTTTCACTTCTCAAGCTATGTACATTTGTCGATTAGAATAGCCATCCCTAAATCACAAGAAATAATTTTCCACCAAACTTATGTGCCCCAAGTGATATTTGTTCTTAAGAGGATTGGCAAGTACTTGATTTCATATTCATGTTGAGCTCTGATAGGGATAAGGACAAGATGGATAAGAGGTTTATCATGTGATGAAAAGAAACTCATGAAAGATAAGTTAGAGTATGACTCTACGAGTAAATCAATTAACCCATAAATACAATCATAATTGGAAAAAGAGAGAGAGAGAGAGAGAGATATGTTGCATTCTATTTATGCTTAAACAACTAAAATCTTATAACAACTTGATCATCAAATTGTTTTTGAAAATCTGGTCCCCTCATTGCAAGTCAGCACATCGACTGGAAGTTAGACACCTGGTCAGATCACTCATCAATTGGCATCGTTTATGAGAAAAAATTCTCTTTGTGACCTATTTACGTGAATTTCCATTTAGCTACCCTCTTGAATAAAAATATCAAAGACAGGAGAAGGAACTCAAAATAAGGGCGATGCCTCACTATTTTCATTTGGCATTAGAGGGACACCCCCACAAAGCCACCTCAACAATCGAAGGAGAAACGATTTGATTTCCTACTCCAAAACGTGAAGAAATTTGAGGAGTTTTTTAGTACAAGCTAAGGAGCCTTCATCCATGAAAGAGCCACTATGTATTCAAAACTTAGAGGATAGGAAAGATAGGAATGAGAATAGTAATGATCATCCTCTCCGAAGGGCTCAAAGAGTCAAGGAAAATATGTTAGAACCTCTAAATCACCAGGCTGATGACAAACGGAAGTAGGCTTCATGCTTAGAGACCAATCGTAGAGCAAAATAAGGTAATAAAGCCAAAACGATAGAGGATCAGATTCAAGAGGTGCTAAATATGGAATTGGGTAAGCTTGCGGGGTTAGACCCCACGTTTACCCTTTCACACAGGATATATTAGACCCCCTCCCCCTCCCCCTCCCCCCATTTCTTAAGGTTTTCAGAAGCACATCAAATCTAGAAACTGTAATGGAATGGGGGATTTGCAAGACCACTTGTGCTATTGTGTAATAGCCATGAATTTAATGAATCTATTAATAACAACAAGTGTCTGGTGATGCCTACTTCGTTATGATATGTGGAACGAGACTCTTCTGTATGTTAGGAATAGAGTTTGATTTGGTGAGAGAGCCATCTAAATTGGAAATGAGTTGGAAGAAATACAAGCTTTTTCCTTTAACTTATAGTGTGGTGGTGGTTTGCTGCTTAGCTAATGACAAAAGGTGAAGGGTGGATGGTAGCGGAAGAGAATTGGAAAGTTGAAGAGAGTGAATGAGAGAACATGATTTTTTTTTTTGATACAATTACTCTTAATTTAATCACTATTTTCTCATATGACATAATTCTTTTTGGATTTAACGGTTTAAGTTGATGAAATAGCCACTGTGATCAGTTTTATTAGTTGAATGGCCAATTGGATTAAAAAAATAATTGAGTAGCTAAAATTATATGATTACAATAGTGTATGGCCTTTATTATTTTTAGCCCTTGTAAGGAGGACAATTATAACTTTTTTCCCCTCACTTTGTAGTTCATGCTCGTGATAATCAACCGCAAACAAATAATCTTACACCAAGAAATCAGACAATAATAATTTGAATTTGGAAAAGCAAGAAACAATATTCCAACTCTTATGAACAAATAAAAATCAAACCGTCCCAAAACTGCAAAATCGCATCCAATGTTGATTACTTTGGAAAACCAGATTTACAACCACCAATTTAGGTAGTGAATTGGTAATAAGTTTATAAATGAGAGACACTCTTTCTTCTTAACCCGCAATAAAGAATGCATTTTATGCCTATGAAATCTTTATTCACCCATGGCAGCTCTGTAATTATGATGAAGAAGTACCAAAATGGAGCATAACTACCAATTCAGGGGTGACAATCAAGTCGTGTTTCGGGTTTGCTGGTTGTGTTTTAATACAAGTTTTACATGAATACAAACACGACCTGTTTAATTATTTGTGTCAAAAAGCGCAACTTGAACATGATCTGTTTATATTTTGGGTAACACGACATGACACGACACGGAAAAACCTATTTAACACGAAAAGTTTTAAAAAAATAATAAATTAATTTTAAATTAATAATAAATAAATAATTTTTAGACTAATAATAATAAAATTTTAGACTATTTTTCAAGAAGGCCGCAAACAATTAATAAAGCACAAAACCTTAGGTAAAGGAGCAAATGTGCTTATTACTAAACTACAATAAATTTATTTATAAATAATGAACAAAAAATATTATTATATATATAATAAACAGGTCAATCAAATCGACCCATGGGTTGAATAGGTTGACCCACTAATTACGTATTAATTTTGTGTCGTGTTTACGTGTCATGTCGCAAATCGTCAGCTCTACCAACCTACCATTGCAAGTTAGAATAACATATGGGGCCACGGTTGTATATTCTCAGTACTCGTAGGGGTATTCATCGGGCGGTTTATTCGGTTTTTGGTTTATTCAATTTGAGTTTATTCAGTTTTTGGTTTATTTAGTTTGGGTTATTTGGTTTTCGGTCGAACCCGAATTTGGTTTTTTTTTTCATAATCTTTACATTTTTTTAATAAATTTACATTTAACCTTTTTTAACATTTAATCTTTTCATATTTACTACACTATATCTATAAATTATATATGCACATTATTTGTATATAATTTATAAAATGTGTTGTATATAATAAAATATAAATTAAAAATTAGACATTGATAATTTTACAAATTATTTTAATTTTTAAAGTTTCACACACACATATATATAATACATCAAATATAATTTAAGATCTTCTTGATATTATATATATAGTATATATTTATTTTTTCATTTATATTATGTAATTATACATATAATATATATATATATAAATAATACATAAATATATATTCGGGTTTCGGTTTGGTGGTCGGTTTAACCTAAAACCTAAAAATCTAAAAATTTAGTTTCAGTTTCGATTTGGGTTCAGGCAGATATTCGAATTATCCAAAAATTGAATTCCCTAAGCAGTAGAGCCATTAACTAATGAAAAAAAAAGAGGAAAAATTAGAACCAACGGAACGCAGTACGGTTCTGCTGCAATTCAAAGCTATATATAAAAAGCCCAAAAGGGGAACTCGGCAACACCCAAAGTGAAGTTTGAAGGAAACACTGTCGACTGTGTCCTTCAAGATCTGTACCGAGCAAAAACAAGCAGCGACCTGCCATTCCAAAATGGATAATTTGAATGGTACGAGTGAGTGTAAGTCTCAAAGAAAAGGCTCAATCACTCACGTTATCTTTGACATGGATGGCCTTTTACTAGGTACATTTCTTAGTGCAAATCTAACTTTTTTATTTCTCACTGTACCTTAATCAATCCGTCAAGTTTCTTAGGAAGGATTGATGATAGGGATTAATTGGGAGGCGTAAAGATAATTTTTTTTGGTCAAATAGAAGGGGGAGAAAGAAATAAGGAGATAAATTTTAGAATTGTTCTCCATTTGCCTCTCTGTAGATTTTCTGTTGCGATTTGAAGCTTTTTCCTTTTAATCTTGTACAAATTTCTGGAATCTGGTTTACGCTTGACACTCAATGTGACATTGAAGGTTAGTGTTGATTCTTTAGGGGCAGAGAGCGAGAGACTAAGGGTCCCATTTATTGATGGGCTTTCTTTTCATTTGATCTCCAATTGTTTTTACATGTCATTAGCAATGGTTTGAGGTTTAGAGTTTTAATTAAACTTTTGGCCTTCCCATTTTCCATCGTAAAAGTCGTTGCTCTTATGCATTATGTCAATGGCGGCTTTTGTATACACAGTAGTTATAGAGGCAATTACGTAGTGAAGTGACAATTGGTGCTGTTTTCATTTGCTATAGACACTGAAGGATTCTATACGAAGGTCCAGGAGATTATACTAGCTAGATATAATAAAACTTTTGATTGGTCTTTGAAGGCGAAAATGATGGGTAAGAAAGCTATTGAAGCTGCCCGAGTCTTTGTTGAAGAGACTGGGATTAGTGATAAGTTGACTGCTGAAGATTTTCTTGTGGAAAGAGAAGATATGTTGCAGCACTTGTTTCCCGCAAGTGAACTCATGCCAGGTGCAGTTCTTTGTAATGTACTAATTTCACATAAGTTTAAACTCAACTTGTTTCATATTTTTGCTCCCATTAACTTTTGCTTTCTCTAATTTCACGAAGATTTTGTAGTGGGAATCTACCATCCATGCTTCATACATGTCACTTGGAAGAGTAGTTATAAACCAAATAATGTGAATCAAAACTTTCATGTAGTAACTGTCACATAAGTTTTTATGTGATTCTCTCCTGTTTCAGCTGGGGACTTGAGGCAAGAACTATTAATATAAATTAATAATAATCACTTTTAAAATCCAAGGGTGCATCATTTATTGTGAAATATTTTAGCAAAGAAAATGTGAAACTTTACCTGTTTCGTGGAGAATTAGGGGTAAAATAAGGCATTTGGCCGTTGGAGTGGAGGTGGAGGTTTGTATTGGTGAGTTTTTGTTAAGCACAAATATCGGGGACTGAAATATCTTTACTGTGTGGGACTCCTCTGATCTGCAGTTGGTCTATTTACAAGGTTAATGGTGAACTGCTAAAAGTTCAACCCATAGATGTACTATCTCTGGGTTGGTGAATAGTGCAATTTAGAGGAACGAATTCTTCAAGTTCACGGTAAAAAAGTTATGATGACGAAGGGGGAAATGCAGGAAAGAACATTTTTTTTTATATTAGTTGTACATAATCTATTGTCAGTTTGCTAAGTTAACGGGAAACTGTAAATAGTTGTGAAAGTGACATGTGTTATCATTCTGAGATTTATATGGTTGCTGATCTCCTTTGCATATATAAATTCTCTGCATTTGGTCTGTTTTCAGGTTTCTTTGCTTCAAATTGATGAATCCTTTGTGGGGAGAGGATTCTTAACTAATATCCATCTTGAATTTAATTATTTAAATAAACTTATCTGAAGTTACGGTAAATAATAAGTGATTCATCTTTTCACTATTGACTATCTTTCTGATACTGATAGAGCATGCATTTCATTTTGGAGATATTTCATTCTTCTTCATTTTCCCCTTCATCCACCCTGGAGCTTTATGCAATTAATTCTGTTGGCATTGTAGCTGTTGGGAACTTTCTTAAACTTTGGAGTTGATTGACTGCTGAGTCAATGAGCTGAATTCTGAAGACTGTTTTAAGCCATTTTGGAAAGTTTTAAGACATTTTGGAAAGTTTTAAGACATTGCCTTTTGGTGAATTTTCAGTTTATTCCTCTCGGAGAAAATCATATTTACATCATTTATTGGTTGTCTTAACTTTTCTTTCTTTGGATTTTAGGAGCAAACCGCTTGGTTAGGCACCTCCATGAAAAGGGAGTACCAATTTGTGTGGCCACAGGGTATGGCCTTCCTACTCTTCACCAATCTACCCAGTTTGTTCCAAAAGTAGAGCTATATTCACACTTTGGATTATAACCTGCAATTTGAAATGTAAACATCTAGTGTTTCAGCAATCTAATTGAATGTGAATGCAGTTCTCATAAGCGGCATTTTGAATTGAAAACACAAAGGCATAGTGAACTTTTTTCACTGATGCATCATATTGTTATGGGTGATGATCCAGAAGTGAAACAAGGCAAACCATCACCTGATGTATTCCTTGCTGCTGCTAAAAGATTTGAGGTACTGTCTGCTGGATCTTTACCTGCCAGTTATTGTGACTTTATCTGGTATTTTTATAATGTTACTTTACTGCAATTTCATTTATGGCTTCCTTGTCTTTCACCAAATATGTAACTGGATCATGATATCTGCATATCGACAGGGTGGACCCATTGATCCACGTAACATTCTTGTTTTTGAAGATGCTCCTTCTGGTGTCCTTGCAGCTAAAAATGCTGGAATGTAAGTCTCCTTAGTTTAGTTTAAGTACAAAATGTTTGCTCTATTAATTCCATTTAGAAGTTTAACAATCTGTTGTTAGAATTAGTAATAAGAGGGGCCTATTGAACCTTTTTTTTTCTTTTTTGTCTTAAGGCGAAAAGCCATGTTGTGGTGGCAGTTTTTCATGGACCTGTACCTATTTATTAATGAAAACAAAAAACTACCTAGAATATAGGCATGTAAAGCCTGAATCTCCAGTTACATGAAAGTATATTTAAAATTACAGGGACCAAAGCTATCTAGATTTAATAAACTCCTTAACAAAGTAGTTCATTATGCAAAACATGAATCACTTGATTGATCAGATCTTGAAATCCTTGATTTTCCAGTGGTATATTACTTTCTTAAACAGTGCCAAAAACTCTATGGGTATGCTTGATGTCTAATGAGAATACTAATGGAGTTTGAATTGGACTTGGTTCTCATAAAGATCTGAACCATCAAAAAATTATTCTAATTCCAAGGCAACATGAGTTTTTATGAGAAATTAAACACACCTCAAGTGATATTTGAATTATATGTAGAGTGAGGGACTTATTGCCTTTTTACAATGCCTATTCTATAACAGTTTTAGCTGCTAAAATTGCATTTAATCCCTTTTTCCTGGTGCTTTATATGACATGAACTGAACTTCTAACTGCAAATCAAGGAACAGCTTTATGACCCGTCATTAGGCAAGTCAACATTCACTCTATAGAAGCTTCTCGTCTCATCTTTCATATGTCTACTTTTATCTCATCTTTTGGCAGCAGATGAGCCGTATTTTGTCTATACTATCTCTTTTGTCCCTAAGTTTTCTGACTTGCTTTCATTTGGATTTCATATCTGAAGAGTTTTAGGTTTAGCTATGTAAGATTGGTCTCCTTTCCTGAATTCTGAATTTCATCATCTTATGGTTTTTACATTTTCTTCAGAGTGTAAATTTAGATTTGGACTTTCTTTTTTCTTCAAATCTGAGAAATGCTCTGAACTTTTGCATGGCCCTTGGGCATCCAGATGCAAGATTAACATAAATGGTGGCTAATACCTATATTTTTAAGACGAGCCATATTTGTTTACCTTTCTTTTCAACGGATAAGGTAATAATAATTGTCACAAAGAGCTCCTGTAATGATCAAATACTGTGATAATTTGCCTTCCCAACCCCATCCCTCTCTCTTTCATTCTCTCTCTATTTTTTTGGGTTAAGTTTGTGTGCATATAATTGCAGGTCTGTGGTTATGGTCCCAGATCCAAGGTTGGACAGTTCATATCATGAAATAGCCGATGAGGTTTTGAGTTCCCTAATCGACTTCAACCCCAGTAATTGGGGTCTGCCTCCATTTGGTAGCTAGAGAAGCCAATTTGTATTAATGTGAATTGGTATATGAGGTTCTTTACAATCTGATTCCTTGAAACGCTTGCCTTTTAGACATAGTTTAGTTATATTTGTGTTCAAATGTTTTGCATGATTGAATACTAATATCCAAATGAAAAAATGCCGTTATTTGCCGTAGTTTTTAGGAAATCATACATGCTCTAATAAATTTTCGCAGCGAAATAAACAAAATATGATTTCCAATAAAAGCAGGATCATTTTGACTTTTATGCATAAATTAGAAAATTTACCTTTGGATGAGACCAGCTTTGACCTAGGAATTAACGTAGACTAACTTTTACGTAAGAAAGTCAATCGCAGCAGAACAAATGTTCAGCTTCTAATAATATTCACATGAACTTGTTCTTAGGGTTCTCTTGAGATTGATTAGCATCAGATCAATATGCCAATTCTTGTGTACTATTGAATGTATTAGAAAACAAAGATTGAAAATTCCTTTTTTGAAAACTATTTTCTTGAACATACTAGAAAGCAAGATTTAAAAAAAAATAAAAATTCTTGAAAACTATTATTTACGAGTTCAAAATATTTTCTATGTCGTTCATTCGTAGTAATAATTCAAGACTTGATATGTATTCTTATATAGGGAGTCTGGGTCTGTTTAAGTATGTAACAGATTTTATCAAGATAGAATCTCTTTAAAACCATAAATCTTAACATATTCTATCTTGATAGAGTCTGTTTTGAAAGATAAAAACAAGTGATAGACTTTATCTGATAGAGTGTTAAAACCGTGTATATTAACACATTTTGAAAAGACAAAATTTTCCTTCAAAATTACCCTTTACATTACTATAATATTTTGAGAGAAAATACAATATCCTTTTTATTAAGGGATACTTAGGATTAATTATTTTACAAATTAAACTCCAATAATTATCATATAATTATTTAATCATTTTAATCCAAAAATAAATTATTACACGTGTGACCCTTTAGGTTCCTAATTTCTTAGTAATAAATATAAATTAAAATTTTAGAATTAAAATTGGCATTAGTACAAAAACCAATAGTATTACCAACTGAATTTTTTTGTAGTGCCATTTTTCAATTACAAGATGAAACTTATGTTCACACAGTTGTTGAAATTAAGAAAAATATAAAAACATATAAACATTAAAGTCCCATAGAAGAGGATGGGAAGGACTTCCATAGGAATAACTATTTAAATTGATAGAAATTGGGTGTAATTGAAATATAATCTTTGATTCATACTGGCGTTGAGTTCCTGCACGAGGTGTCGCGTGCTCATTGTTTAGTTTAGTTTTTTTTTTTTTAAGTTTATCTTTTAATGCGTTTGTGTGTTTCGAATTTTGGTATAAAATGCCTTTATATGAAATAATAAAAAGTAATAATATATATCAAATATAATCTCTTATTATAAGGATATATTTTGGAATGTTTACTTATTTTGTGAAAAATTTGTGCATTCTACCTTAAGATTTTGAGGTCTTTTTTTATTTGTGAAAATTGTGAATAAATTTTGAATTAAAAAAATTACATAGGCAATCCAATCGATTATGTTGATAATATATATATATATATATATATATATATATATATATATATATATGAATGTAACATATTAGAATTTAGATTGAAAATTGCTAAAGAGGAACTCAAAAATATTGAAGATATTGAATTGCTTAAAATTTGGCAAAAAAAATTAATGAAAATTGTGGCCTATTATTTATAATATGAAAATTTATTGAAATTGCAAATAATATCCAACGATTAAGTGTAGTTTATTTATTAAAAATAGCCTAATCCTAATTTTGTAAATTAGAATTCCTAATTTGTAATTTGAAATTTCTAATTCCTAAGTTCTATCTCTTTAGAAGTAATAATAGTAACTTTTTCTTAATTTCTAATAATAATAAGTTGTCTTACAATTCTAATTCCTAGAATTGAAATAATTAAAGTTGTGTCTAAGTTGAAAATAATAAATTAAAAGTCTAACTTTATGAATTTCCTATCTTGAGTGTGAGTTGGTATTAATCGTTTTTTGGCTTTTTGGCTTTTTGGCTAGTAAAAACTGAAAAAAAAAGAAGAGGTTTTTGTGTAAGAAAATAATAATTGGAGTAGATAGATTGAACGATATATAAGAATGATTATGGTGTTAGTAATAAATGTTATATATGTTACAAAAATTATCTATAGAGCCAGATAATCTGTCTGTTAATAATAAGTGTTATATATGAGACAATAATCTGTAGAGCCAGATATAGGAGTTTTGATAAGAAAATTCCTAAAAGGATTAAGAATAAAGGTAGTCAACAATATTACAAAAAATTCAAGAAAAAGACTAATAATTCCATTACTTGTTAGAAATGTGGTAGATATGGCCATAAAGTAAATCAATGTAAAATGAAAAAGAAAATTAATGAAATATTTCAAGAAGAAGAAATAAAAGACAAATTAGTAGCTTTGTTAATTCAAGAAGATAGTGAAGAAGAATTTATTCAAGATGATATAGAAACAAATTGAAGTGAAGATTTTCAATACACATGTAATGTATTAATGTAATTAAAAAAGATAAAAAAGAAATTTTATTCGAAGTAATAGAAAAAATTACTAATTCAAGTGCTAGAATAGAATATCTAAATAGATTAAAAGAATTAATATTAGAAGAAGAAAAACCTAGTTTAATAGAAATAATAGAACCATTTAGTATCTCAAAATTGTGAGAGAAATATCCTGGAAAAAAAATACATTTAGAATAGGGAAAACAAAATACATTCAAGTAGAAATAAAATAATTAAAAAATCAAGTTAAAAGATCACAAGAAAAAATAATAATTTTAAAAACAAAGGATTTAGAATTAGAAACAAAATTAACTTTAATACAAAATAATATTCTTTCTACTTCAAAAGATAAAGAAGAACTTTGGAAAATTTACAAATATAGCACATTTGACCGTTGACTTTACAAAAATAGCACATTCCTTTTTTGTTTTTCTGTTATAGCACTTCCATCCAAAAAAAGACTACAAGGCCCCTCTCTTGTATGCCCGCGGGAAACCTAAAGACAGACTACTTGAAAACCGTTCTTCTTCGTATCCTCATTATAGCAATATAGAACCGTTCTTTTTCCAAAACTTTATTGTTTTCTTCTTCATTTTCTTCCAAAACCTTCATTGTTTCCCGCTTCATAGCTTTCTTCAAAACAAGAGTGTTAACCCATTCCAAACATATTCAATGGCACGCATAAAGGAAGGACTATCATCTTCCATCATTAAGAAGACTACTGCGATGGAGAAGAAGGAAGTACAGCATCACGCAGTTAGTTGAATTTTGTGGTTAAAGTAATCATTTTATTCTTCGTACACAATGTGTGTTGATGTTGTATGTACGCATTTGAACTGGGTTGTCTAAATTTGATCGAAACATTTGTCGGGCGGTGGTCGATGCTAGGTCAAGCCTTCTTAAAAAGTTGAGTTTTAAGTCGAGTCAATGGTTCGCCAACGGTCCAGTTTATTAATTTTTTATCAAACCTTTCTGTGTTTGGTCAAGCTATTAGTCGAATAATGGGTCGAGCCAGTTTATTAATTTTTTGATATCAGAACTTTCTGTGTTTGGTTGAGTTATTAGTCGAGTAAATGGTCGAACCAGTGTATTAATTTTATGTTTTTAGAATTCTCTGTGTTGAGTCGAGTTAAGAGTCGAGTAAAATGTCGAGTCAGTTTATTAATTTTATGTTTTCAGAACTTTATGTGTTAGATCGAGTGATGAGTCGAGTAAAGGGTCGAATCAGTACTAATTTGCTGTAATTTGTTTAATTTTGTTAATCAAAACCCTCTGAAGGAGCAAATGGTGGTTCAAGGTAATTTCTTCAATGCTAAGGTTTCGCAGTATTGCTACTATGAAGCTAATATGCAGAGAATAATGCTCTAACTAATCGAAACGCAAAAGGACATACTAAGAAAAGAGAGTTGCCTTGTTGGAATTGCGCTGGACCATGAGCATACATTTTGGTGCAAACAAATTATCCATAGCGTGTTATTGAGGCAACTTAAGATAGACGAGGAGTCCTAAACGGACAATAGCATATCCTTCAATTTCGCTGGTAAGAAGGTGAAATTTGGGAGGAGAGAGTTTGCACTAATCACTGGTCTAAAGATGGGTGACTTTGCACGTGAATACGTGAAATTCCAGGCACCCGACGGCCCGAACTTGATTAGAAAGTATCTCACTAGGGAAGGTAGGAACAAGGACACAACATACGGGAATGTTTTCAAAACTTACGATCAAATAAACGCAAGCTATTCGGACTAAGTTGTTATATCACTTACCTTGTTATTGCTATACACTTCCAGCTTTGGGGCACAGAAGAGAGACTACATCGAAGACAATGTGGTCCATTTGGCCTGTAATTAAAGGAAGTTTGATGAAATGCCGTGGGGCGAAAAATCTTTTCATGTGATTGTGGATAATGTTAGAATGGCTATGATAAACGCCTTGAAGCAGTCTATGGATCACGATAATAGGACATACACTATTGGTGGATTCCCAGTCGTGCTAGGGGTAATAAGGATTTAAAATGCACAACTTGTTTTATTTTATTTTGTTCTTAAATTTAAAGAATTAATTATTTCTATTTTATTCTTATGAATCGCAGGTGTTTGCCTATGAATTGATGCCGCATTTCAACCAATTCTTTTTAGTACAAAAGGTCGAAACCAATGGGTGTAGGCCACGGATGTTTAGGTGGAAAGCGGTGAAGACCACCGATCTGCCCAAGAAAAAAAATGAAATATGATCCAAAAAGCTACTTAGCAGGGAGGTATGAGTTGATAAATACATAAACTAATTTCCTCGTATGTTGTGTTATGTCCTGAGTTTCCACATTCAATGTGCTGCAGAGAGTTAAAGTCACACCAATAACTCCAACTCCTGAAGAAGCTGCAAACTTTTTGAGTTGGGAGGAAGAACAAGGAGAAGCCGCCAATGATTTGGAGTTTGATGGGGAAGAAAAAGAAGAAGAAGAAGAAGAAGAAGAAGAAGAAGAAGACCTGCATCCTCCTAGAGAGGCACAGGAGGCACGGTGGCAGTCAGTGAGTCAGATGATAGAATGGCAAGAAAAGTCGGAGGTTCGAATGGCTAAATTGGAAACTGCAGTTAAACAGCTAACCGCAACTGTCGAACATTCAATTCATACGCTCAAGCAAGTTATATCGGGGAAAGAAGGAAAAGCAGATGGTGGGGCAAATTCAAACAAGGATGAGTTTGATTTTAAAGTGTCAACTGCATTGGTTGTTGTTCATCGAACTACCGCTGAACACAAGACTCCATCTGTTCCCATTATAGTTGAAATCGACGCTCCTCCCCTAACCCCGATTAAAGATAAAGGTAATAAGGATCGTCGAGTTGGTGAAAAAGATATTCCCGTTGGCATCAACTTGGATCCTATTTTTAGCATTGAATATCCCACACCCCTCCTCCCTCCCCCCCATTATTGGTTCCGTCAATTTTCAATTTCCAAGATTTCCAACTAGGGCCCAAAGATACTAAAGACATGCTAAAGTGGTTAAAGCCTACCAAGCAACAATTCCTGTGGACCCCTATTTTTGACATTGATTCCGATATGCTAAAGAAGGTTCTTATTGAAAATGAGTGGCTTTTAAATGAGATAATACTTTCTTGTTTTTCCCTTAATCTATTAGTCATTAAAAATATAGTTGTACTAATCCATGCTATTTGTATTTTTTTCAGCATTTGGACTTGTACACATCCATACTTCGGAAGAGGATCCTGATAATAGGTTTCAAAGATGTTTCCATTATGGAAGCGCATTTTGATGTAAGTTATTTGTCATATTCCTTATTTTATGGCTGGATAGTATAGTTGAATTGACATATTGTTGTGTTTACTTGTGGGCACAAACTGGAATGAAGACATTATATATAGCGGATCAGGATCCCACGCACGAAAATTTGACCATGAAGCAATTTGTTGGTTCAGTTCCATATGAGATAGACTGTCGAACAGTGGACCAAGTTTTGTTCCCGGTCCATGTAGATGGCAATCACTGAATATTGGTGATGATGGATATCCATCAACACACGTTCCACACGTATAACTCATTGGACCAACAGGATATAGGGCTAAAATTGGAGCATCTTTTGTGAACAATGCTGAAGATACTCAAGGCATGTGAACTTCCAAGTATGAATACTTGGCAAGTCATCATTGAGAAGGGTTTGGTATGTCAAAAACCAAGGTTAGTAATTTCTGCACATTTACTATGTTTGTGGTACTTCATTGTTTGAATTTTTTTAATAACTAACAACAAATGCATATCGTTTCTTTTAGCGGCGGAGACTGTGGTATATTTGTCATGAAATTGGTTGAATTCCTAATTCACGGGGTGCCGCTAAATACGATTAATCCTAAGTTCGTAATGGATGTGCGTACAGAGGTAGCTACCGCACTATTCATCCATGCAAGACAAGAGGATCAGAGAAAAGGAAAGCAGCCAAAAAAAAAACGTAAAATCAAGTAGGGTTGTGTTGTGAAGGAGAAATATAATTGTAAATACAAAATTTTCAATGTGCTACACATTTATATGTATATATATAGGTTAGTGCCGTTTTTCAATGTGTTACATTTCTATTTAGTAATGTGAATTAGCACATTGTACAAATATTGATCTATGCAATGGTACATTTAGTTTATGAACCTTAATATGAAAGTTAGAAATGTAAATTTATTCACGCTCAACCTTAAAGTTGACCAAAATATGAACAAACTCGACCTACATTTGTCGAATCTAGGGTCAAGTATAGAGTCGAGCAGGAAGCAGAAATTCTGATAATTCTGCTTCAATAACTTTTGGTCGAGTTCAAGGTCGATCACAAGGTCAAGTGTAATCTCATAATGCAAGTTGAGTTTTTATTAGGTCGACTGGTGAGTCGAGTATAAAGTTGAGCAAGAAACAAAAACTCTGATAATTCTGATTCAATAAGTTTTGGTCGAGTTCAAGTTCGATCACAATGTTGAGTGTAATCTCATAATGCAAGTCAAGTTTTTATTAAGTTGAATATCAAGTCAAGCAGGAAACAGAAACTCTGATAATTCTGCTTAAATACATTTTGGTCGAGTTCAAGGTCGATGACAAAGTCGAGTATAATCTAATAATTCAAGTCGAGTTTTTATTAGGTCGAGTTTGGTGTCCAGTAAACAGTCGATCAGTAAACAGAAACTCTGATATTGTTGCTTTAATAAATTATGGTCAAGTTAAAAGTTGATCACAAGATCAACCGGGAGACGGAAAAACCTACTGATTGTTTCTATGTTGAACAAAAATAATATTTGAAAAAATGTCATAAAATAAATGTTGAAATCACAGAAAACAACAAATGTTACGAAATTGAAAAAAACTTTACAATGTATAAAAGAATTCCAAAAAGTGCATTTACAAAATAAGCAAGCTATTCATTTTTCCGTCCTACACACGAATATATTAGAGCAAGTTTTACGGTTATGTCCACTCTCTACACATCGACCACATTTCTTTCCAACTCTCTCATCACCTGTTGAAGGGATTCTCTGTTTCTTATGTTTACCATTCTTAGACCTTGGTTTAGGAGGAGTTAGTTGAATAGACAGAATTTCTTCATGCACAATCCAGTCCTACAGTTCACCAACCGGGATAATGGGCTCTGCATAAGCGGATATGAGTGCTTCGGTCAAATAAAACGGTGAGCATAAAGAATAATAGTCACTTTGCTGGCGACAGGCTGCAGCTAATGCATGAACACATGGGAATTGATCCATTTCAAACACTCAACACGTGCATGTTGTTTGAAGCAAATCGACTATAGAAGTACGATTTGCTGTCTTGTACACACCACCGGTATATATCAACAGGTTCAATGACATGAGATTGTGTGACTTACATCCTAGATGCAAGCTCATTTTCAATGTAGAGGGTTGTATGTGTGTTCATTTCGGAAGCTGTTGTACGCATTTCATAATACCATCTCTGTAGCGTGCTCCGTATGTACTCGACCAAACAATGAATTGGTAATTCCCGTGCATCTTTCAACAATGCGTTGAGACATTCTGCAATGTTGGTGGTCATTATAGTATAACGTCTCCCTTCAGAATGTGTCATTGACCACCGTTCAATGCCGACCTTTGTTAAATACTGGCAAATGGGTGAATTTTCTAGGGAAAGAATTCTTCACATCTCATTGAATTCAGCAAGAGTGTAAGCCTTTGCAGCCTTAAAGAATATTGAGATCACCTCTTTCTGTTTGAATGTTCCTTGCAAGTTGTTGCTCAAATGATAGATACACAACCTGTGGAAGGCGTTCGGGAAAACATGTTCGATACCTTTGGCAATGCTTTTATGCCTGTCGGAGACAAATACCAATTCATTGATTTGAACACCTATTGTAGCGTTCAACTTTTCCATAAACCACTCCCACGAAGCATCATTTTCTGAATCCACCAATCTCCAGTTGATGGGGTACACTTGGTTGTTACCGTCCATGTAAGCAGTAACAAGCAATGACCCAGGGTATTTTCCCTTCAGGAAGTAGGTATTAACAGCATACAAGTGTGAAATCCACGTAGCGATGCTCCCAATGCGAAAAAAGCATATTTCAAAATTTCATCTTCTTCCATCTCGAGATCAGTAAACGTACCTGGATTACATGCCCTCAACATGTGCAAATAAGCCGGTAGTATTCTATATGAATTCTCAAATCCACCTCTCATTTCGTCTATTGTAGATTCCCTTGCTCTCCAAGCCTTTTGGTAAGGTATGTTCACACTCAACTCTTGACGAATATTTGCCATAATTTCGCCAGGTTTATACGGCCGACAAATTTCCTGGTACTTACATTTGATTCATGATTCAATTAATTTACTATTTGCCTGACGATTATCACACTGCACAAGCAATAACTAATATGTATAGATGTTTTCAAATTTATTGACCTTCTAAGTACTCGAATTCTCAATAGAAGATGTATTCAGTTTCCATCTGCAATTGCTATGCTTGCATCGTATGTACCAATACTTGCGACTTGCTCTGACAACCCTCCACTCGTAGAAATATTTCACAGCCAGCATACTCATTCTCATTAGCAATTGCTCTCGCATTTCGAAAATATCATTTACCACAACATTGACGACGGCGGCTAATCTTTCTGAAGAAGTCCCACTATTAGCATACGATGACCTTGTCAATGTTTGGCATTGGAAGATTGCTCGTTCATATGTTTGCACTGGATGGACAGGTACTTTAGTCTCCAGCTGCTCGACAGCAGTAGTTACATCTTTCACAACTATGGGATCCTCAACCAGAACGCCACCATCAATCCTAGCTCCATGATCATCAACTTCCTCTCTTAAATTTTCTTCAACGAACTTGTTTGGAGGAAGAGTATTATTAGTCCATAACGGATTGTCGCCACCCAATTGCTTTATTGGTGAATTGCTAGCACTGTTTTCAGCAAGTGATGCTTCGGTCCTAACTCGAAAGGTAACACATATTGGAATCTTTGCATCTTCGAACCGTCTAATGATCTCATTCAAAAAGCATTTGACATGGTAATCAATCTTGATGGGGAGAGTGGATATTTTTGACAAGTATTTGGGTAGATATTCATGACCATTCTCTCTTCGATCTCCATAGCTAATTCCAGAACATAAATGATGCATTCACTAGTTCCTTGAAGCTTGTGTCTTCTTTTAACAAAAGAGTTTCGATTCTCTTATAATTAATGAAGCTTCGTTCATTTGTACTGGGATCAGTGTTCCATTCTCCCCCATAAAAAACATGTACAGACCACGTAATACCACGAGACATCCCTACATTGAAAATCAAAACAATCAATAAACAACAATTTTATATCAAATAAAAGAACATTAAGCAAATTAGGCCAAAAACAAGTAGCAGGATCATGGTAGGGCTATAAATAATTGAGAAATTCATTCCAGCATCAGTGTTCGACCCATTTGTTGACCTTAAACTCGATCTATTATACTGCGCGACACTTTACTCTAGCCCTATCAAAGTACTTGACCAAAATATCGACCAAATACTTGACTATCCCTATTACTTGACCTAATACTAGACCTAATACTTGACCTAACTACATGCGCAACCCAATGCTCGACCTAGTGCTGGATTTAGTGCTCGACCACTTCCTCTGTACGATTCACTAACCCAGTTCAAAAAAGTAATAAATCAAACTAACCTGCAATATAATTTGATTTCAAATGCGATGGTCGCAGTCTTCCTGATTGCAGATGATGTCCCAAGGGAGTGTGCGAACAATAGTGTGTGAGAGAACAGATTTTGTTCAATCGGTTAGAGTCCGACAGTGCATGACAACAAAAGTGCTATACTTTGCGTGATAGGGTTCTAAATTCTTGAAGTGAAGAGCAGTCCAGAACTGAGCAAAACACTAAACAAGCTTTAAAACTTTAAAGTGAAGAGTAGCAAAAAACAAAGGTGCTAGAATCTGCGTTCTATAATAGCAGAGAGGGGCCTTGTAGTTTTTTTTTTTTGGTTGGAAGTGCTATAACAGAAAAGAAAAAAAGAAAGGTGCTATTTTTGTAAAGTCAATGGTCAAAGTTGCTATATTTGTAAATTTCCACCTTTGAGAAGCATTCGAGAATTACTTTCTATTGGAATAAGTGACAAAGAGATTTATGAGCAAATGTTTATTCAAATGATAAATAGAATATAATGGCAAAAATGGTATTGTTTTATTACCATAGGACTGATTTCAAAATAACTTTACATGCCATGATTGATAGCGATGCTGATGCAAATTGTATTAAGATTTGTATAATTCTTACTAAACACTGTAAAAAGATAATTGAAACTTTATTAGTTGTTAATTCAACTCACTTAATAGTAAAAAATAAATTACTAGCAAATGTTTGTAATAATGATTACTGTATTAAAAATTTATTCTATGTGGTAGATAATATTGCTCAAGATATAATTTTAGGATTTCCATTTTTAGCTCAAATAAATCCTATGTACATAGGTGATGTAGGTATTTACACAAAAATCATGGGAAAAAAAGATATTATTTAGATTTATTTATCCTAAAAAATGAAAAAAATAGAATTAATTCAAAAGTCTTCAGTGTTTAAACAAATAAACACTATTAACCATATAAATATAGCTTCATTCAATTTATAAAAGTAAGTTCTCAATGCAACTCTGATATTTTCTCATCTCATTTTCATGGTCTTGCCTCTCATATGGTATCAGAGCCATTTTGTTTAGGATTTTTAATGCATTTATCTATTCTGACTGCATATTGTTTATGATCATATTAATTCTAAATATTATATTTGATTAAGTTTAATCACATTTGGTAAACGGTTTGGTGAGGGCTATAAATCCATTGGCAAGCCTTATAAGTGATAGGTGTTCCAAATTGCCTACTCCCTATGTTTTCAATTTAAACTAAAATCAATATAGTAGAAAAGAATTTTGTGTTCATAAAAATGGTTGCTAGATTCAGAAGAATATTTTTAAACACTCAAAATAGATACTCTGATGTACTGCAGAGTCAAGAAATTCATATGCCTGTTAATTATTCAAATTGGTCTATTCCTCAACAAAATATAAAATCTATTTATAAGATAAGTTCATTAGATTTTAAAACTGCTTTCTTACTTAAAACTCATGAAGAAACTATTTCAATTCAACAAGAATTTCAAACTATTCCTTTATTAAATCAAGTTTCATTACAAAAATATATAGAAAGAAGCTATATGTTTATTCATTTTGGTTTAATTCAAGTAGAGGTCAAACCATAGTACATTTAAGTGTAGATACTCTAATATATTTAGCTCTAAAAGATAAAAGACTCAAAATATATAAAACTTCATTATTAGCTATGATCTAAACTAATGTATGTAACGGGCCTATTTATTTTAATTGTGCTCGTAATTTTTCAATAGATTTAACAGATACATTAATATTAGATTTATTGATATTAGATATTCATTTATAAGGAAATGAATTTGAAAGATTATGTAACAATTTTGCTGTTATTTACAGAGTATATTTTAGAATAATGTCTTTCCAATTAAATCCAAAATTTAATATGACTCCTACTTCAAAAGAAGAATTGTTTTACTTTATGTAGAAGTTGACCAACCTATTGTTTTTATTGCCAACAAATTAAAATGGAACAAAATAACTATTCCTCAAGAATTTTAGATTGAAAATCCTCAGCTTCCAAGAAATCTAGTAAGATGAGAAGTCTCGCAAATTATTGAAGAACCTGATGGACCAATTTTATTAAGATTCAATTCTTTTAGAGATTGATCTAGTTATTCTACTTTTAAAATTTTTATTCTTCAAAGACAATCGTTTATAGAACCTTGTATGGTTTCATAAAGTATTCCAAAATATCATTTTAAAACTCCAATTCCAAAACCAGTAGGTTCACCACCAATGTCTCCCACTGCATCACATATGCGAGGAGAAATTAATGTTATTTCAAAACTTACTTTCAATATAGATTTTGAATATATGGAAGAATTTTTTGAACCAGAAGAAGAAGAAAACAAAACTTACCTTCAAAACTTACTTCTAGCAGATTATTGAAGAGCCTAATGGACCAATTTTATTAAGATTCAATTCTTTTAGAGAACGATCTAGTTCTTCCACTTTTAAAAATTTTATTCCTCAAAGACAATCATTTACAGAACCTCCTATGGTTTCATAAAGTACTCCAAAATAACATTTTAAAACTCCAATTTCAGAACTAGTAGGTTCACCACTAATGTCTCCAACTGCATCACAGATGTGAGGAGAAATTAATATTATTTCAAAACTTACTTTCAATATAAATTTTGAATATATGGAAGAATTATTTGAAGAAGAAGAAAAAGAGAAAAAACAATGTTTTTTATCTTTAGATCAAATTATTCAAGAAAAATTAAAAGAAGAATGAATTTTATATATGAAAGGAAAAAGATGTAATATTTCTTTAACTTCATAGATAGAATATTGGTTTTCTAGAAATGAAGGAATTAATGAATTTTTTAAATTAAAGTATATTAATGTTCAAACAAATCTATATAGAAAACAGAATTTATTAGATAATAAAGTAGTTACGACTATTCATCCGCCCCTACAGTCAGTAAAATTAATATTAATGAAGGAGAAATACTAGCTTCACCTTTTTAAAAGAGTAGAGAAGATAATAATTCATTAGTAGTTTTAGAAAATATTAAAAAAATATATCATCAGAATAACTATTCAAATCAAATATTGCATACAATAGTTAATCAAATATGTCATTTGGTCAATAAACTAGATTCAATTACGAAAAATACTCCTAAATTTCCACAAGATATAACTATTCCTCATTTCCAACGTAAAAGTTTACCTAGAGATGAAAAACAAGAAATTTCTTCAAATTTAATTAGTAATTCAAGTAATTTACTTAGTAGAATATTTCAAAGTTTAGGTAATAGTCAATGAGAAAAACCAAGTAGCTCAAAAGTTAGAATTAATTGTTTAAAACAAGGAGGTCAAAATGAAAAATTAGAATTAGAATTAGAAAATTCAAGCGAAGAATCAGAAAATGAAGAAGTAAGTAAAATTCAATTAATAGAACTTGAATTTCAAAATGATCAAGATTTAGAAATTAATAGAATAAGAAGATAGAGAAAATATAATAATAAAAATAACTGGAAATTAGCTGATTCTAGGACATATTATCCTAAGCCTACTCCTTCAGACATTCAATATGAAGAAATAGCTAAATTTAATTCAAATAATTACAACGGAGAGTCAATCTATGAATGGAATATAGATAGTAAATCAGAATATGAAATATTAAAACACATTCCAAGAAATGGGAATGGCTAGAATGGCCTATAAAGTCAAAAATATAAAAGAAAAAGATGCGTCAAGTTTACTTGCCACCGGCTTTACAGGGTAATTAAAACACTGGTGGGACGATGCATTAATTATTCAAGATAAATTGTCAATTTTTTATCATACAATAGAAGTAGAAAATGAACAAGTTCAAATTACTACTCAATCTAATGCTAGTGATTTTTTAACAGTCTCTATAGCAATGTATTTTGTAAGAAATCCAAGGGAATAACAACAATCTTCAAAAGTATTCTTAAAAAATTTAAGATGTCCAATTTTGTCTAATTTTAAATGGTACAAAGATATGTTTTTAACTCATGTATTAAGATGATCATATTGTAATGCTCCTTTTTGGAAATAAAAATTTATTACTAGATTGCCAAATTTATTTTCTCAAACAATAATGAATAATTTGCAAAAAGAAATGGGTACAAAATATATTCAATTTGATTTAATGACTTTTTGGTCAATTATTTTATTTTATTAAGAAAGAAGGATTAGCTTTATGTTCAGAATTAAAGATTCAAAGTAAATATGGGTCGGAGAAAAAAGAATTAGGAACTTTTTGTGTAGCCTTTGGAATAAAAGATATAAAATCTCCTTTGGCTCAAAATAAGAAAAAATTAGTATATAAGAAAACTCAAAACTCTTTTAGACCTACTCAAACAACTTCTTCCTCTGGACATTTCACATTTTACAAAACTAGAAATTGAACACCTCCTAACCCGATATGAACAGCTGCTTGATTTCAACAATCTTTTCATACAAAGAACATTTCCACAAAATGCTCATTGGATTTTTGCTAAAATTCAAAAGACCTTAGATTATTATCAATTGATTTTGATTGATTCAAGATCAATTGAAATTCATCATACTCATGAAAAAGGCACCGACAAAATTGCATATTCAAAAGTTATAACCAAAAAGGTGATAAAGTCTACTGAGTGGAACTCTATCTTTTCAAGAAGGAATTTCTTGATCAAATTTATTCTTGAGGCTTATGATTATCAAGACTACAGGGAAGCCTAGTATAGAGCTTTTTTGTTTCGACCATTTGATCATTCATGGTTTTTTACCTTCCATAAAAATTTTAACCAAGAGGTACCAATTTGGTTCTATCATTGGTGGATTTATCATGGAAATCAAGAAGAGATTCTTCCTCCAATTGCTCAAATGGGATTCAAATATTTTATGGCTAAGGCAAAAGGACTAGAATTTGGTAAAACTATAAAATTTTGTGCTGAACTCAAAATACCATAGATATTTTGCTAGAGTTATAAGATAGCTCAGTATTATTCAAAACCCTTACCGATGTCATTGGTAAGAGAATTTAAAATTAAATGGTGGTCTGGTGGTAGAACTCTGTTCTCAAGAAATGATTGTGCGTCATTTTCAAGAGGTGTAGATGATTCAAATGAGCATTTAACAACTTTCCCAACAAAAACAACAGGTTGTTGGACCCAGTACACCTAAAAAAGAGAAAGACAGTTTAACAGCAAAAGAAAAAAAAAAGTTACATGCAATAATTCAAATGTCAAAAGAAGATCCATAAACATTTCAAGAATATGTGGAATTCCTTCAATTCAAAAAGAAAAAAGAAAAATCAAAAAGTAAAGAAGTTTCATAAGAAGAATCATCATCAGATTCATTCAAAGGGCCCTTAGCCCAAGACCCTTTCGATATATAAAAAAAAATCCAGTAAAATTTGTTCTTGCAACTGTGGGATGAAGACAAAAATTATTAGCCAGGGAACATTGGGTCCCACAATAATGTATCTGCTTGAAGAAACAGTTATTCAAAAGAAAAGAAAGATTCCCGACAAAGTAAAAGAAAGTTGGGAGGATGTCAGCCAAAGCTTACAAATAACTTTTCAAAAAGGAAAAAAATTCAAATTAAAGGAAAATTCATCTGCAATAGCCATTTCTAAGTTATCCTTTCTTAACCTTCATCCCACTTCCAAAATGTTGCAATAAAATATTTTCAAACATTTTTGTATTTCAATCTATATTTGTATTTCAAGTTTTGGAACTCTGAATTTGGATTCTAGAGCTTTATTCAATTTATAAAAGTAAGTTCTCAATTCAGATTCTAAACCTTCATTCAATTTATAAAAGTAATTTGTCAATTAAACTCTAATATTTTCTTATTTCATTTTCATGGTCCTGCCCCTCATATATGGTGTTGAGAGTGGGATTTGAATTAAATTTAACTCTTTTTCTTATTAAATGTTTGGAGGAGTAGGCCTAGGATAATATGTCCTAGTATTAGCTAATTTCCAATTATTTTTATTATTATATTTTTTGTCTTCTTATTCTATTATTTTCTAAAACCTTGATCATTTTGAAATTCCTATTCTATTAATTGAATTTTACTTACTTCTTCATTTTTTGATTCTTCACTTGAATTTTCTAATTCTGATTTTGATTCTAGTTATTTATTTTGACCTCCTTGCTCTAAACAATTAATTCGAACTTTTGAGCTACTTGGTTTTTCTCCTTGCCTATTACCTAAACTTTGAGATATTCTACTAAGTAAATTACTTATTAAATTAAAGTAATTTCTTCTTCTTTATCCGCAGGTAAACTTCTAGGTTGGAAATGAGAAATAGTTACATCTTGCAGAAATTTAGGAGTATTTTTCGGAATTGAATCTACTTTATTCCCTAAATGATCTGCTTGATTATCTATTGTATACCATATTTGATTTGAATAGTTGTTGTGATGATATACTTTTTTAATATCTTCTAAAACTACTGATAAATCATTATCTTCTCTACCCTTTTTAAAAGGCAAAGCCAGTATTTCTCCTTCATTAGTATTAATTTTTACTGACTGTTAGGGCGGATAAATAGCAGTGACTTCTTTATTATCTAATAAATTCTATTTTTAAAAACGTCATTAATATACTTTAATTTAAACATTAATATACTTTAATTTTATTATATTTGTTTGAACAATAATATACTTTAATTTAAAAACTTTATTAATTCCTTCATTTCTAAAAAAGAAATATTCTATCCACGAAATTAAAGGAATATTACATCTTTTTTCTTTCATATATAAAATTAATTCTTCTTTTAATTTTTCTTGAATAATTTGATCTAAAGATAAAAACCACTGTTTTTTCTCTTCTTCTTCGTTTTCAAATAATTCTTCCATATATTCAAAATCTATATTGAAAGTGAGTTTTGAAAGAACATTAATTTCTCTTCACATCTATGATGCAGTAGGAGACATTGGTGGTGAACCTACGGGTTTTGGAATTGGAATTTTGAAATTATATTTTGGAATACTTTTTGAAGCTATAGAAGGTTCTAAAAACAATTGTCTTTGAGGAATAAAAATTTTAAAAGTAGAAGAACTAGATCCTTCTCCAAAAGAATTGAATCTTAATAAAATTGTTTTCCATCAGGTTTTTCAATAATCTACGAGACTTCTCTTCTTGCTAGATTTCTTGGATGCTGAGTATTTTGAATTTGAAATTCTTGAGGAATAGTTATTTCGTTCCATTTTAATCTTTTTGGAATGAAAATAGTAGGATGGTTAGCTTCTACATAAAGTAAAACAGTTTCTTCTTTTGAAGTAGGAGTCATATTAAATCTTGGAGTTAACTGGGAAGACATTAATATGAAATATACTCTGTAAATAACAGAAATTTTTTTTACATAATCTTCTAAATTCATCTCCATGTAAATGAAGATCTAATATTAATGGATTTGTTAAATGTATTGAAAAATTAGGAGCACAATTGAAATAAATAGGTCCGTTACATACATTAATTTGAATCATAGCTAATAATGAAGTTTTATATCTTTTGAGTCTTTTATCTCTTAGCACTAGATATATTGGAGTATCTACACCTAAATGTACTAATGGTTTGACTGTTACTTGAATTAAACCAAAACGAATATACCTATAGCCTCTTTCTATATATTTTTGTAATGAAACTTGATTTAATAAATGAATAGTTTGAAATTCTTTTTGAATTGAAATAGTTTCTTCTTGCGTTTTAATTGAGAAAGCATATGAATTTCTTATAAATACATTCTATATTTTGTTGAGGAATAGACTGATTTGAATAATCAATAGTCATATGAATTTCTTGACTCTGCACTACATCAGAGTATCTATTTTAAGTGTTTAAAAACATTCTTCTAAATATAGCAGCCATTTTTATGAACACATAATTCTTTTCTACTACATTGATTTTAGTTTAAATCGGGAACATGGGGATGAGGCAATTGGAACACCTATCACTCAAAAGGCTTGCCAACGGATTTGCAGCCCTCACCAAACTATTTATTAAATGTGATTAAACTTAATCAAATATAATATTCAGAATTAATATGATCATAATCAATATGCAAACAGATTGGACAAATGCATTAAAGCATCTAAACAGAATGGCTCTGATACTAGATGAGGGGCAGGACTATGAAAATGTGATAAGAAAATATCAAAGTTTAATTGAGAACTTATTTTTATAAATTGAATGAAGCTTTAGAATCCAAATTAAGAATTTCAAAACCTAGATACAAATATAGATTGAAATACAAAAATGTCTGAAAATATTTTATTACAAGATTTTGGTAGTGGGATGAAAGTTAAGAAAGGATAACTCAGAATTGGCTATTGCAAGCTCTGCCCTTTGTCTTTTGATTTGAGTCTTTTATAGATGAAAACTTTGGGGGAGTGCCTGGCTAGGGGGAATGGAATGAAAGGAATGGAAATTAAAGTATTTCCCCTACTTGGCCGGGGAGAATAGAATCGAGAGACCACTTATTGATCACCCCATATTGGGGTTTCCTTATACCCTCCCAATATTAGGGGGTATGGAAGCGAGGGAATGGAATGGATTTTTTTAATTAATATTATAAGTAAATAATACTAACTAATTAATTAACTGATACTAATTAATTATTTATTTTAATTATTATAATTAATATAAATAATTTATTATTAACTTATTATTATTAAAAGTAATAATAAATTAATTAATTAAGATTAATTTAATTAATCATTCATTTACTTAATATTGTAATTTCATATTATAATTAATAATTAATTAATCTCATTTACTAATATTAATTATTATAATTAATATTAATTAATTTATAAATAATTAATTGATAATATTAATTAATTACTAATTATTACTAACTAATTAATTAAATAATACTAACCAACTAATTAATATTAGTTATTATAATTAATACTAATTAATTAAACTAATACTAATTAATCAACTAATATTAATTATTATAATTAATATAAATTAATTAAGATTAACTTATTATTATTATTATTTTTTTTCTGAAACGATAGAACTTCCATTGATTTTGGAAAATGAGTCTGTACAAAGAGATTGCCAATTAAGGCAAACATGATTTCCTTGGTCTTAATTAAATGCCAAGGAGGAGAATGGGATAGTGGTATTGACCATTATCTCATTTGTTACAACATTAACAACTAGTCTATGACTAGAAATTTTGAAACGTCGGGAGAGGACCCGTTGATTACAAAAAATTGCCAAAAGATTGACATTAAGAGATATAGTGGAAGTAGCTAACTTCAACTTAATGACTAAGCTTGGCCACTATATCTTGAATATCAGTTGCAATATTTGAATACTTTGTTTCCCCTTCTGCAAAAATCTAGGTGTATAGGACCAAAATGACAATGCCGCCGCTCCATGATACCGCTCCATGCTACCAATCTTCCAGTCAACCCATGCTACCAATCTTCTAGTCAACCCAAACAGAGTGAGTCATCCCAATACGAGTGAAAATCCTTTGTTTTCTCCACTCAACAAAGGGGTAGGGTAATGTATGGAGGAGGTGACATTAACATAGTACACCACCATTTAGAAGGCAAAGGGATGAAGGGGAATGCTAATCAACTAGCAAATCAAATGTTTAAAACTCAGAATGATGGATACCATAGCTGAAACTCAAACAAAATAGAAAACCGAGACAGAGAAACATTCATCTAGCAAGATATCCATCTACAGACTTCCAAACAATAAATCCAAAGGAGAAAAAAAGTTGGAAGAAAAGAACTGCATAAGAAAGCTAGGATAAGAAAAGAAAGGAACTGGCTTATTAATAAACTAAAGAAAGAAAATAGGTTAGAAGAAAAGAACATGATAAGCTAACTAGGATAAGAAAAAAGGTGTTGTGATGGGAGAGGGAGTTAATGAACATCCTTTGGAAAGATCTAAATTACCAATCTACCTAAATACATCATAGGCATTTTTCATTCTCTTTTTTTTTTTTTTCCTTTTTTTTTTTATCTCTCTTTTCTTTTCTTTTTTTTCCTTCTTTTTTTTTTTTTTTTTTGGTTTTTGTTTTTTGTTTTTTTTTATTTTTGTTTTATTTTTGTTTTTTTGTTTTTTTTTGTTTTTTTGGTTTTTTTTTTTTTCAATAAAACATTTCGGTGGAGGACATGTTGAGTTCTGAATTGGGAGTACTCAATTGATCCTTACTGAGACATCAGGCATAACCGTAATACAAATCGGAGAAATTGCAACTCTAAAATTGGAGGAAATGACATACATTAGAAACATAACTTCTACTTAACCCAATACAATTCCCATTTCAGAGAGTGTACCTTGCTTTTGTGGTTGCCATCCAAGCTCATTTTTTTCTCTTCTAACTTGTAGACCTACTTGGGATGTTGGTTTGTTTCTTTTTCCTTCTTTGTTTTATCCTCCTTTTTCTTTTTTCCTTTTTTGCTTTTTTTCCTTTTTTCCTTTTTTTCCTTTTTTCTTTATTTTTTTTTCCCTTTTTTCCTTTTTTTTTTCTTTTTTTTTTTTCCAAGATTCTGTAGTAATTCCCTCCTGTATCATCCTGCTATTCCATGAGATCCTTAGCCAAGCTTTTATCACCTCAAATTCCTTTGATGCATTTACCCTTCAATCCGAACACTCAAAACCCGGTCTAGCCTTCCACAGTCCTTCGTAGTTCCGCATGCTCATCCATGGAGTCCTTAGCCAAGTGTTATTATTAAGTAATAATAAATTAACTAATTAAGATTAATTTAATTAATCATTTATTTACTTAATATTGTAATTTAATATTATAATTAATAATTAATTAATCTCATTTACTAATATTAATTATTATAATTAACACTAATTAATATTAATTAATTAATTACTTAAGATTAATTTAATCAATAATATTTTTATTCATAATTAATTAATTTAATATTATAATAAATAATTAAGTAATAATAACTAATTAATTAATACTAATTAATACAATTAATTTATAATTATCTTCATTCCCGAACACAAACCAACCACCATTATTAGAAATCATTCCCATTCTCCAACACAAACCAACCAGTAGAATTATAATGAAAGAACCCACTATCATTCCCTATTACTATCATTTTCATTACCTTTACTATTCCCCCACACGAGCCAGGCGCTCCTTGAATCTTCAATTTGAATTCCATTTGTCATTTGAATGTCATTTGAATCTGAATTTGCATTTGCCTTTAATTTGCTTTTCTGCTTTTTGAAAAGTTGTTTGTAAGCTTTGGCCAACATCCTCCCAACTTTCTTTTGCTTTGTCGGGAATCTTTCTTTTTCTTTTGAATAACTATTTCTTCATGCGGATGAATTATTGTGGAACCCAACGTTCCCTGGCTAGTAATTTTTGTCTTCATCCTTGCAATTGCAAGAAAAAATGTTAGTGGAATATTTTTTTATATATATCAAAAGGGTCCTGGGCTAAGGGCCCTCTGAATGGATCTAATGATGATTCTTCGGATGAAACTTCTTTATTTTTTTATTTTTCTTTTTACTTTTTGAATTGGAGGAATTCCATATATTCTTGAACTGTTCCTGGATTTTCTTCTGACATTTGAATTATTGATTGTAACGTTTATTTTTCTTTTGTTGAATTGTCTTTCTCTTTTTTAGGTGTATTGGGTCCAACAACCTATCCTTTCTGCTAGGAAAATTGTTAAATGCTCTTTTGAATCATCTGTACCTCTTGAAAATGACGCATAATCATTTCTTGAAAACAAAGTTCTACCATGAATCCAAACCACCATTTAATTTTGAATTCTCTTACCAATGACATTGATAAGGGTTTTGAATAATGCAGAGCTATCTTATAACTCCAACAAAATATCCATGATACTTTGAATTCATCACAAAATTTTATAGGTTTAGCAAATTATGGTCCTTTGGCCTTACCCATAAAATATTTGAATCCTATTTGAGCAATTGGAGGAAGAATCTCTTCTTAACTTCCATAATAAATCCACCAATGACATAACCAAATTGGTACCTCTTGGTTAAAATTTTTATGGAAGGTAAAAAACCATGAATGATCAAATGGTTGAAATAGATAAGCTCTATATTAGGCTTCCTTGTAGTCTTGATAATCATAACTCTTAAGAATAAATCTGATCGAGAAATTCTTTCTTGAAAAGATAGAGCTCCACTCAGTAGACTTTATAAACTTTTTGAATATGCAATTCTATCGGTGCCTTTTTCATGAGTATGATGAATTTCAATTGATAATAATCTAAGCTCTTTCGAATTGTAGTAGAAATCCATTGAACATTTTGTGGAAATGTTCTTTGTGAGAAAAGTTTAAGATTGTTGAATCAAGCGGTTGTTCATATCAGATTAGGAGTAGGTGTTCAATTTCTAGTTTTGTAAAATATGAATGTTTGGAGGAAGAAGTGATGGGTGTCGAAACCACCAAATATAATCCTTCTCTGGCTAAGCTTTGTAGATAGCAGTGAGAGGGTCGAATCCACAGAGATTGGTTAGATTTATTCCTTGAACAAAATAAAATAAAGAAGGGGGGTTTTGTATTATGAAACTAAGCAAGAATTAATTAAGACAACTAAACAAATTAAATAACCAACTAAAAATATGAGGAAAAATTAATAAGAAGAAGCTTCCAATCAAGAATTAATTTCGGTATTGATTCCTCAAATTGATCATTGATTCAAAAGATAGGTTCTTTTATCTTGAATAAATTGGTTATAGTTGTTGAAGATCCGTCCTCTAACAACCAATCTTTTCTTACTTTTTCGATAACCTTCGAATCTGTCTTATGAGTTATTTCTCTAATTAACAAACACAACCTTCGGATCTGTCCTATGAGTTATGTCTATTAATTGCACTGAGATTCAAAAAGACCGAATTACTAACCAAGAAACCGGAAACGCCTTGTTTATTTAAGCTAGATTATATATTTTCATAACATACAATCTAAGACGTTGATTACCTTTCGATGTTGTTATTTGTCACTTGAATTAGAACAATCAACAAAAGATTAATTATTCTAAATGACTATATATTGAATTCAACTATCAAACAATAGGCCTCTTGTCTAACAATTCAATTCAATAATATAATGAAGCATAGAAAATATATAAATACTCAAGAATAAAAGAAATAATAAAATTACCGGAACCTCACAATTGTTGGAATCAAACCTTAATTAAACTTGATTGGAAAATAAAAATTTAGCTAAACATAATTAAAAGAAAATACAAAGAAAATCAAATGATCGCCTTTTTGTCGATCCCGTGCGGCTCTCGTCTTCTTCGGCCGTAGCTCACTCCATGAAAGGATGAATTGTGGCTTGAGAATTCCAAACCTTGTTTTTCTCTCTATTGAACTAGGAAAGCCTCAAAAAATGGGATGCCTTGATTGTCTTCAAGCCTTGCCTATTTATAGGCAAGGATTCAAGACATTTGGTTGTGGCCACTTGCTTTTCCTCACATTCTTCACCATTTTTCATAATTAATCAATAGCCTCCTTTTGGTCCTCTCTTTTCTTTTTCTTCTTTCTTTCTTTTGTTAATTCTTCTTGCTTCCTTTTGTCTTTGTACAGATTTTTTTTTCTGATTTTCTTTTCTTGTTTGGCTTTCTTTTTCCCATGTGAGGCTACATTTTGGAAGGACTTTCTTGCTGTCCTCATGCACTTCTTGTTTGGCTTTCTTTTCTTTTTTTCATGTGAGGCTGCATCTTCATGTGAGGCTGCATTTTGGAAGGACTTTCTTGCTGTCCTCATGCACTCTTTCTTCAGAAAAATAAAAGATGGCAGCTGGTCTCCAAGCCTTCATGTGCAAATGTTTCTCTTTCACTCAAATGCAAGGTTGGCATCATATGCTGTTTTGTGCCCTTATCATTCTGTTTTCTTGTGTGACAACTTGGTGCTGTGCTCTTGTTTTCTTGTGTGAATATTGAGAATTTTTTGTTGAATTGCTGCTGAAAAAATAAGGCCAGACTGCTGCACAATTAGAAAACCCGTAGCTGCCAAAATTCAGAAAAGAACTGAACTTCTTGAACCCAAGTTTCTGCCCAGATTTGGTCCCTTTGCTTCCGGAATTTGAGAAAACTTTCTTCATGAAAGTTTTTTCTCTCTTTCTCAGCTTTCCATATCATCTTGAATCATCTCATTTGGACATCTGAATCAAGAGTTATGAACTCCGGAAGATGACTATGTGCACAAAGAAACCTTGAAGCTTTTGCTAAGAAAGATAATATTTTGCTTTATTTTTTCCTACAAAGCTCCAATCTATCCATCAATAATAAAACACTTAATATTCATATAAATAAGCATTTTAATCACTTAAACACAAGGAAATTGATCCAATAAATATGCAACTATACACTCTATCAAATTCCCCCACACTTAAATCAAAGCTTGTCCTCAAGCTTGCATTAGATAAACATCTTCCTCTCTATTCCATACCCCTTTTCAACCCATCCACAAATAACTCAAAGTCATTAAACATTAAAGATCCAGATTGGAATAACAAATCAAAGAATAAGTATTCATAGCCTGATTTTTCAAAACAAAACATATGCATCTCATCAACCCTAACAATTTCATCGAAATCAAATGCAACAAAATTTGATAACCTCTCATAGGTTGCACTCTAATCACTCAAAGTGTTTAGGGTTCATTCAACACTCAAATCAAATATAGCATGTCATTACCATAAGCTTGCTTATATATCACATCTCCACCACTAATAACATAAATCCATGCAAAAATCAAAGGGTCTTGAAAATGGTTGTAATGGGGCTTAGGTAAAGGTAGGTAAAAAGAAAGAAAAATATAGGCTATAGATATCAAGATATATAGGAATTTCCTTGCATGACTCAAAAGTAACAAATAGCATAGTAGAACCACTTTCTTTATTCCACATAACATGCATTCCTTTTCTTTTTTCTTTTTTCTTTTTTTTTTAATTTTTTTTTACAACTTCACCATACAATTGGACCAATTTGTACACAATGAATTTACTTTGTCCAATACTTGTAGGGAATACTTTTCACTTCTTCTCTTTTTTTTTTTCTTTTTTTTTTTTTTTTTTTTTCAGTGGTTCTTTCCTTCGGAATCAACAGAAATTTTATCATGCAATTCATTCCCACATACTCTTGATCAATGGTTCAACGATGGTAAACAAAGATAAGGATTTAAGGCTAAACAATGTGGTGTTATAACAAAGAAAGTCTAATGCTCAAAATTGGGTAACTGGGGGTATATGTAATATAAGGTTAAGTTTTTTTTTTTTTTTTTTTTTTTAGAAAGTTTAAAATTGGTAATCCTAATTGCCCTTATCATTTTTCAACATGAATTCACAATGTGATCTCAACATGCATAACAAAGCAAGTTCTAGAATGATTATACCATATTTGTCAATCTCAACAAAGAAATATGTGAGCATGAAAAAGAAAATGCTCTTAGGCTCAAATACTCACAATGGTTTCAATGTATCAAATATTGCACATTCTCATTCAATCAATCATTAAAATTAACAAGATGCTTTAAAAATTTCCAAACAAAGCTAATCATACTCATCTCATTCATACATTCCAATCCAAATCACTAATGCATATAACTCAAAATTATTCTAAATGAGCATTAAAAGAGTGAGAAATTTCAAAGAAGATATCAGAATGTCAAACCTACTTGAAAAATTTAGAAATAATCAATGAAGCACAAGAAAACTTTAGAAATAATTAATGAAGCACAAGACTCCCCCCCACACCTAAATCATACGTTGTCCTCAATGTATGGAAAATATGCACACGCGGACAAGAAAGAAAATAAAATAAAGACAAGGGAACAAGACACTTCCCTGAACCGCGGTAGACAACTGGGGCTGTGGTGAAGGTGAGGGAAGGCATGAAGGATCAGACGATATTATGGCCATGGCTGAGCATTGGTTGGTAGAAGAAACTGAACAAAGTAGTATAACTTAAATAACAGGAAAAAATTAAATTAAAAATTTTGGGTTGCCTCCCAAAAGCGCCTTCATTTAACGTCTTTGGCTAGACGTAATGCATTCTTAATCCTCGTACTCTGGATAGCCCAATTCAATTTCAACATTATGCACTTGGAAACCTTCATAAAAAGGTTTCAAGCGATGTCCATTCACTTTAAACACTTTTCCAGAATCTAAGCTTTCAATTTCAACTGCACCATGAGAATAAACATTAGTAACAACAAAAGGCCCTATCCATCTAGAGCGCAATTTTCCAGGAAATAATTTCAATCTAGATTGGTAGAGTAAAACTTTTTGACCAATTTTGAATTGTTTACCACGCAAAGACTGATCATGAAATGCTTTTGTCTTATCTTTGTAGATCGTGAATTTTCATAAGCCTCATTGCGAATTTCTTCCAACTCTTGTATTTGAAGCTTACGTTGTTCACCCACCTTGTCCATCTCCATGTTACATTGCTTATGACCCAATATGCCCGATGTTCCATCTCTACAGGAAGATGACAAGCTTTACCAAACACTAAACGATAAGGAGACATACCTATTGGTGTCTTGTAAGCTGTCCGATAAGCCCATAATGCATCATCAAGTCGCATACTCCAATCTTTTCGATTTGGATTGACAATTTTCTCAAGTATGGACTTGACTTCTCTGTTAGACACCTCGGCTTGTCCACTTGTTTGTGGATGGTATGCGGTGGAAGTGCGATGAGTGACATTATACTTCTTGAACAATGCTTCGATCACTTTATTGCAAAAATGAGTGCCTCTATCACTGATCATTGCTTTTGGTGTACCGAACCTGACAAAAATTTGAGACTTGACAAAGTCCACAACCACTTTGGCATCATTAGTTCGGGTAGCCTTAGCTTCTACCCACTTTGAGACATAATCCACAGCAAGAATAATGTAAGAATTACCATAAGAAATGGGAAAAGGACCCATAAAATCTATACCCCAAACATCAAATATTTCACAAATAAGTATAGGGATAAGTGGTAATTGATCTCTATGTCCTAAGTTCCCGTCTTTTGGCAACGCTCACAAGTTTTACAAAATCTATATGCATCATGAAACAAAGTTGGCCAATATAATCCACATTCTAAAACCTTTCTAGTTCTCTTTGGACCAAAATGCCCTCCACAAGCATATGAATGGCAAAATTGCAAAATGGAAAGAATCTCTTGTTGATTAACGATCTACGAATAATCAAATCTGAACAATGCTTCCATAGGTAAGGATCATCCCATACATAATATTTTGCATCACTTTTTATTTTGTCTTTCTGAGCTCTAGATAAATCCTTAGGTAAAGTTCTAGTAACCAAATAGTTAACTATGTCAGCATACCAAGGAATACTTTTATGAATAGAAAAGAGATGCTCATCTGGAAAATTATCTTGTAATGGTGATGATTCTTCATTTGCAATTAGTCGACTAAGATGGTCCGCGACTAAATTTTCGGCACCTTTTTTGTCGCGGATCTCCAAGTCAAACTCTTGTAATAAGAGTATCCAACGAATCAGCCTTGGTTTTGCCTCTTTCTTTGAAAGCAGATATTTTAGAGCTGCATGATCAGAATAAACAACTACTTTAGTGCCAAGCAAATAAGAACGGAATTTTTCTAAAGCAAAACAATACTAATAGTTCTTTTCCGTTGTGGAATAATTGAATTGAGCATTGTCAAGAGTTCTTGAAGCATAATAGATGACATGGGAATCCCGTCCAATCTTTTGTCCAAGAACAGCTCCCACTGCATAATTACTTGCATCGCACATGATTTCAAAAGGGTGATTCCAATCTGGTGATCGAAGGATAGGGGCTGAAGTCAATTTCTCTTTCAAATTGTCAAAAGCTTCTTTGCAAGCTTTATCAAGCTCAAATGCCACATCTTTTTGTAGTAGCCTACATAAAGGTTGACTAATCTTTGAAAAGTCTTTGATAAAGCGACGATAAAATCCTGCATGACCAAGAAAAGAGCGAATTTCCCGCACAGTCACGGGGTAAGGCAAGGATTTTATTGTATCAATTTTAGACTTATCAACCTCTATACCTTTGGCAGAAACTATGTGTCCAAGAATAAGGCCTTCATCCACCATAAAGTGGCACTTTTCATAGTTCAAAACAAGATTTACCTCTATACATCTTTGAAGCACTTTTGTGAGGTTAGTCAAACATATATCAAAAGAGTCACCATAGACTGTAAAGTCATCCATAAACACTTCTATGATGTTCTCAACATAATCAGAAAATATACTAACCATACATCTTTGAAAAGTGGCAGGGGCATTACAAAGTCCGAAGGGCATCCTCCTATATGCAAACGTACCAAATGGGCAGGTGAAAGTTGTTTTCTCTTGATCTTCTGGCGCAACTAGAATTTGATGAAAACCTGAATAACCATCCAAACAACAATAATGAGATTTTCTAGCTAAACGTTCAAGCATTTGGTCAATGAAAGGAAGAGGGAAGTGATCCTTCCTGGTTAATGCATTCAATTTCCTATAGTCTATACAAATCCGCCACCTATTTTGCACTCGGGTGGGCACCAACTCACCATCTTCATTTTTTATCACAGTTATGCCCGTTTTCTTCGGAACCACTTGAACTGGACTTACCCATTCACTATCTGAGATTGGATAGATTATACCTGCATCAAGGAGTTTTAAAATCTCCTTTTTTACTACCTCCATCATAGGTGGGTTCAAGCGGCGCTGAGCTCCTCTAGATGGTTTGCAATTTTCTTGCAACAAAATTTTGTGCATGCATGTAGAGGGGCTTAATCCCTTGATATCTGCTATAGTCCATCCAATAGCCTCTTTATGTTCTCGAAGCACTCGAATCAATCTTTCTTCCTCCAAAGTATTGAGTTTGTTCGAGACTATCACAGGGAGGTTATCATTATCTCCCAAAAATGCATACTTCAAGTGTTCTGGCAATGTTTTAAGTTCCAACTTGGGGGCCTGCACAATAGATGGTAGGAGTTTTGTATTAGACACAGGTAATTCAACATAAGACACTTCATACCTCATAGGTTTGAGTGACTCTAAGTCATAAACCGTGTCTTGAATATCGCCATCCATCACAAATTCTTGCTCAAAAATTTGCACTTCTTTAGGAGTCAAACTATTATCAAGTGCAATTTTTAATTTATCCTTATCACAAAAATCAAATGTTTTCGAGCTAGAGTATCAATAGCATCAAAAGCATAAACAGACATACATCATTAGGATATTTCATGGCGGATAAATGTTAAACTTAATAATCTCACCATCAAATTCCATAGTTAATGTACCATCATGCACATCAATTTTTGCTCTAGATGTTTTCAAGAAAGGTCTCCCTAATAAAATTAACTTTGAATTAGAAGAGTGATCTTCCTCCATATCAAGTACATAAAAATCTGCAGAAACACTAATCCATTCACTTGCACCAAAACATCTTCTAATACTCCTCGGGATAAACATTAGTTGTATCACCAAGTTGAATTATCACGCCCGTTTCTTTCAAAGGTCCCAAATTCAAAGAATTATAAATAGATAACGGCATGACATTTATGGAAGCACCCAAATCACACATGGCTTTTTCAACTTTCATATTGCCTATTTTACAAGGGATGATAAACATACCTGGATCCTTGCATTTTGAAGGCAACTTCTTTTGTAGCACAGCCGAGACATTCTCCCCCACACTTAAAATTTCATTGCCTTTCAATTTTCTTTTGTTGGTGCATAATTCTTTGAGAAATTTAGCATAGCGAGGTATTTGTTTAATTGCATCAATTAAAGGAATATTTACCTCTACCTTGCGAAAAGTCTCAAGAATCTCCTTTTCTTCCTCATCTTTCTTCGAATTGGCCAATCTTGTAGGGAAAGGAGGGGTTGTCTCGATTACCTTAGGCTGCTGTGGGGTTGTTACTTCTTTTTCCACCTCTTCATGATCACGTGTTTTGGCCTCTTCCAACACCTTTCCGCTTCTCAAAGTCATTGCACTAACATTTTGCCTTGGGTTAACAAACCGTTTGAGAAGGTAACTTACCTTGTGATTCCAATTTGCTCACGGAAGATGCTAATTGGCTCACTTGATTTTCCAAGTTTTGAATCTTTGGTTCGAGTTTCTGTTGGAAACGTTGGGAACTATTAGCAAGTGATTCAACTAACTCTTCAAGGGACTTACAGTTTGGAAGGCGGTGGATGTGGTGGGTTTCTTTGCCAAGCTTGAAATCCACTAGGTCGTGGCCCATAACTGAAGTTGGGATGATCCCTCCATCCCGGATTGTAGGTATTTGAGTAAGGGTCATACTTCCTTTGTGGTGGCCCTGGGAATCCGCCAACGGCATTAGCATGTTCAAATTGACCTTCTTGCAACGTCGGGCACATGTCAGTGGGATGATTTGAATTGGGGCAAATACCACAAGCCTTTACGTTGAATATTGCCTACAACCAACTTTTCTACTAAAGTAGTCAAATTGTCTAAACGTTGATCAATAGAGGAAGTACTTACCTCACTTACCTTCCTAGATGTATCCTCACGTCTGATGCCAAATTGTTGTGTATTGGCAGCCATGTTGGAGATTAAAGTCCTTGCCTCCGTTGGAGTTTTGTGCACTAATGCACCTCCACTAGCAAAGATCAATCATATTTCTATCCATCACTGTTAGTCCCTCATAAAAATATTGGATAAGAAGTTGATCAGGAATTTGATGTTGGGGACAACTAGCACATAATTGCTTAAACCTTTCCCAATATTCATGCATAGTTTCTCCATGTTGCTGCCTTATACCACATATATCTTTTCTAATTGTGGCAGCTCGTGGGGCAGAAAGAATTTTTCCAAAATTGCCTCTTCATCTCGGTCCATGTGTTTATTGAACCAGAGGGCAAGTAGTATAGCCAATCTTTAGCAACTCCATCTAAAGAAAAAGGAAAAGCTCGCAACTTAATTTGATCCTCAGTCACTCCTTGCGGTTTCATTGTGGAACACACCATATGGAATCCCTTTAAGTGCTTATGAGGATCTTCACTAAGGCCATGAAAAGTGGGGAGTAAGTGAATCAATCCTGATTTTAATTCAAAAGGCACTTCTAAAGTAGGATAATCAATGCACAACGGTTGTTGGTTTAAATCAGGCATAGCTAATTCCTTTAAAGTTCGTTCATTATTTCTAGCCATGTTTTCTTCTTCGCTATTAAATAATTCAGACAAATTATATTCAAAAGATGAAGAAGATGATACTCCCTGAGATCGTTGTTTGGTTTCTTTTCTAAGCCTACGTGCTGTCTTCTCTATCTCTGGATCGTATGTGAGTTGACCTGTGCGAGAAGAACGTGGCATAAAAGAACCAAACAATTATAAAGGCAAAAATAAAAAAAATAAAAAAATAAAATAAAATAGAAATAAAAATGTAAATAAATAAATAAAAAGAATAAATTCTAAAAAAACAATCCCCGGCAACGGCGCCAAAATTTGATGGGTGTCGAAACCACCAAATATAATCCTTCTCTGGCTAAGCTTTGTAGATAGCAGTGAGAGGGTCGAATCCACAGAGATTGGTTAGATTTATTCCTTGAACAAAATAAAATAAAGAAGGGGGGTTTTGTATTATGAAACTAAGCAAGAATTAATTAAGACAACTAAACAAATTAAATAACCAACTAAAAATATGAGGAAAAATTAATAAGAAGAAGCTTCCAATCAAGAATTAATTTCGGTATTGATTCCTCAAATTGATCATTGATTCAAAAGATAGGTTCTTTTATCTTGAATAAATTGGTTATAGTTGTTGAAGATCCGTCCTCTAACAACCAATCTTTTCTTACTTTTTCGATAACCTTCGGATCCGTCTTATGAGTTATTTCTCTAATTAACAAACACAACCTTCGGATCTGTCCTATGAGTTATGTCTATTAATTGCATTAAGATTCAAAAAGACCCAATTACTAACCAGTAAACCCGGAAACGCCTTGTTTATTTAAGCTAGATTATATATTTTCATAACATACAATCTAAGACGTTGATTACCTTTCGATGTTGTTATTTGTCACTTGAATTAGAACAATCAACAAAAGATTAATTATTCTAAATGACTATATATTGAATTCAACTATCAAACAATAGGCCTCTTGTCTAACAATTCAATTCAATAATATAATGAAGCATAGAAAATATATAAATACTCAAGAATAAAAGAAATAATAAAATTACCGGAACCTCACAATTGTTGGAATCAAACCTTAATTAAACTTGATTGGAAAATAAAAATTTAGCTAAACATAATTAAAAGAAAATACAAAGAAAATCAAATGACTGCCTTTTTTGTCGATCCCGTGCGGCTCTCGTCTTCTTCGGCCGTAGCTCACTCCATGAAAGGATGAATTGTGGCTTGAGAATTCCAAACCTTGTTTTTCTCTCTATTGAACTAGGAAAGCCTAAAAATGGGATGCCTTGATTGTCTCCAAGCCTTGCCTATTTATAGGCAAGGATTCAAGACATTTGGTTGTGGCCACTTGCTTTTCCTCACATTCTTCACCATTTTTCATAATTAATCAATAGCCTCCTTTTGGTCCTTTCTTTTTCTTTTCTTCTTTCTTTCTTTTGTTAATTCTTCTTGCTTCCTTTTGTCTTTGTACAGATTTTTTTTCTGATTTTCTTTTCTTGTTTGGCTTTCTTTTTCCCATGTGAGGCTACATTTTGGAAGGACTTTCTTGGTGTCCTCATGCACTTCTTGTTTGGCTTTCTTTTCTTTTTTTCATGTGAGGCTGCATCTTCATGTGAGGCTGCATTTTGGAAGGACTTTCTTGCTGTCCTCATGCACTCTTTCTTCAGAAAAATAAAAGATGGCAGCTGGTCTCCAAGCCTTCATGTGCAAATGTTTCTCTTTCACTCAAATGCAAGGTTGGCATCATATGCTGTTTTGTGCCCTTATCATTCTGTTTTCTTGTGTGACAACTTGGTGCTGTGCTCTTGTTTTCTTGTGTGAATATTGGAGAATTTTTTTGTTGAATTGCTGCTGAAAAAAATAAGGCCAGACTGCTGCACAATTAGAAAACCCGTAGCTGCCAAAATTCAGAAAAGAACTGAACTTCTTGAACCCAAGTTTCTGCCCAGATTTGGTCCCTTTGCTTCCGGAATTTGAGAAAACTTTCTTCATGAAAGTTTTTTCTCTCTTTCTCAGCTTTCCATATCATCTTGAATCATCTCATTTGGACATCTGAATCAAGAGTTATGAACTCCGGAAGATGACTATGTGCACAAAGAAACCTTGAAGCTTTTGCTAAGAAAGATAATATTTTGCTTTATTTTTTCCTACAAAGCTCCAATCTATCCATCAATAATAAAACACTTAATATTCATATAAATAAGCATTTTAATCACTTAAACACAAGGAAATTGATCCAATAAATATGCAACTATACACTCTATCAAGAAGTTGTTTGAGTAGGTCTAGAAGAGGTTTGAGTTTTCATGAATGGGGTTTCAGTGGCTTGAATGTATGTCAATGGTGGAAAATCTTGTAATGGAGAAAACCTATTTAAACTTTGAGTAAACATTTTCATTTCAAAATCTTTTGAACTTTGAATCTTTGTCGAAGGACTTGAATCTTGAAATTTTTAAATACACAAAACAATAGATAATTTTTTTTTAATAGTTGAATCATTCTTTTTGAGCCCCAGACCAGACTCCACTATGAAATCTATCTAATTTTTCATGAATTTTTTACTCTAATTTTGTTTGAGTATACCTCAATACCGTATGTCTAATGCATTCATTTCAACTATCATGTATGCATGCGGATGAGGAATGCATAGACAAGGAAGACTTAATTTGGTTTTTAATGTTTTGAACTATTTTAGTATGAATTTTAGTTCATGCTTGAGGATTCCTTTGTAACCTTTGAAATAATGGAGCACCCTTTTGTCTTAATTTAGGAAAGAAATCATAAATGTAATTTAAACATCCTAAAAATCTTTGTAATTGATTTTTATCTTTGATTTCGTCTGGAAATTTATTAGTAAATTCCAAACTTCTATTAATAGAAATAATTGTTCCTAAATGAATATTATGTCCTAGAAATCTTACTTCCATTTGAAACAATTTCATTTTAGTAGCCGAGACTACTAAACCATTTCTTTTAATAATGTTGAAAAATATATTTAAATGTTTAAAATGTTGCTCTAATGTTTCTAAAAAAACGAAAACATCATCTATATATATATATACTATCATACATGTTGAATATGGATTAAATATATCATTTATTATATTTTGAAATTCAAAAGGAGCATGCTTAAAACCAAAAGGCATTACATTCTATTCATAATAACCAAATAGAACTGTAGAAGCAGTTTTGTATCTATCCTTCTCAACTATTTGAATTTGCCAATATCCTAACTTCATATCAAATTTTGAAAAGAACTTTCATTAAATAACCTATTGAGTAAATCTCTTTTATTAAGAATTGGATATCTTATCCATTTTAATACTTTATTTAGAGGTTTATAATTAATGACTAATCTAGGAACTCCTCGTTATTTTTCTGCTTGATTCATAACATAAAAAACAAGACAGCTCCAAAGTGACTTTGAAGGTCTTATTAACAATTTCTCTAATAATGCTTTTATTTCTTTTTTACAAATTTCTAATAATTCTTGATTTATTTGAATAGGTCTAGCCTTTGTAGGAATATTCTTTCAGAAAAACCTTCTTCATAAGATAATTCAACTTCATGGTTTTTCCTATTCCAAAAGGCATTAGGTAAATCTGAACAAATTTTCTTTTTTAAATAATTCTTCTAGTTCTATAATTCTTTTTTGAATATTACTTTCTTTTAATTATTCTTCTATTCTAGCATATGAATATTCCTCTTTAAGAAACATAATTTGTTTATTTATGTGGTTAATAGTGTTTATTTGTTTAAACACTGAAGACTTTTGAATTAATTTTATTTCTTTTCATTTTTTTAGGAGAGATAAATCTAAATGATATCTTTTCTCCCATGATTTTTTAATGAATACCTACATCATCTATGTATATAGGATTTATTTGGGCTAAAAATGGTAATCCTAAAATTATATCTTGAGCAATATTATATACCACATAAAATAAATTTTTAATCATTATTACAAACATTTGCAATTAATTTTATGTTTTACTGTTAAGCGAGTTGAATTAGCAGCTAATAAAGTTTCTTTTTTTTTTTTGACAATGTTTAGGAGGAATTATACCAATCTTAATACAATTTGTATCAGCACCACTATCAATCATGGCATGTAAAGTTATTTTGAAATCATTAACTCCTATGACAATAAAACAATACCATTTTTGCCATTCTATTCTATTTATCATTTGAATAAACATTTGATCAAAAAATCTCTTTGTTACTTATTCCAATAAAAGGTAATTCTTGAATGCTTCCCGAAGGTTCTTCTCCATCTTTTGAAGTAGGAGGAATAATATTTTGTATTAAAGTTAATTTTGTTTCTAATTCTAAATCCTTTGTTTTTAAATTTATTATTTCTTCTTGTGATCTTTTAACTTGATCTTTTAATTTTTTTTTATTTCTACATGAATGTCTTTTGTTTTCCCTATTCTGATTGTACTTTTTTCAGGATATTTCTCTAACAATTTTGAGATACTAAATGGTTTTATTATTTATATTGAACTAGGTTTTTCTTCTTCTAATATTAATTCTTTTAATCTATTTAGATATTCTATTCTAGGATTTGAATCAGTAACAACATGTTTGGTTCAAAGGAATTGAGTATTCATTATAGCCTTATTCCTTACTCAACCCTAATTATTTTGTTTGGTTCACTGAATTAGAAACTCCCATGAATTACAATTACAACCAAATGGCGAATTGGAATTCAGAACTTAAAGCTCTGAATTGAAATTCCTGAGCAGGTCGTAATTGACAAAAAAGTTTCTTTCCAATCTTCTCCTGTAGCTCTCCCTATCATCATTTTTCTCACTCTACTTTCTCTCTCATTATTTTCTCACTCATCTTTCTCTCTTATATTTTTTTTTCTCTCTCATCATTTTCTCACTTTACTTTTTCTCTCATCATTTGTCACTCAACAATAAAATGCTTAAGATAAGGGTATTTTAGTCATTTCAACACTATTCATTAGTTCTATTCACCCTAACCAAACACAAGAATAATGATTGCACCCCATACAATTCCTTCGAACCAAACTATTGAAAAGCCCATTCAATTTAATTCCAACCCAATTCAATTATCACATAATTTATATTCAATTCCAACCTTATTCATTACAAATTTACAATGAACCAAACATGCCATAATTTTTTCTATCATTTCAAACAAAATTTCTTTTTTATCTTTTGTAATTTCATTAATACATTTACATGTGACTTGAAAATCTTCACTTGAATTTGTTTCTATATCATCTTGAATAAATTCTTCTTCGCGATCTTCTTGAATTAACAAAGCTACTAATTTATCCTTTATTTCTTCTTCTTGAAATATTTCATTAATTTTCTTTTTTATTTTACACTGATTTGCTTTATGGTCATATCTACCACATTTCCAACAAGAAATGGAATTATTAGGCTTTTTCTTGAATTTTTTTGTAATATTGTTGACTACCTTTATCCTTAATCCTTTTAGAAGTTTTCTTATATACTAATTCTTTCTTACTTTGAGCTGAAGGAGCTTTTATACCTTTTATTCCAAAGGCTTCACAAAAAGTTCCTAATTCTTTTTTCTCTGACCCATATTTACTTTGAATATTTAATTCTAAACATAAAGCTAATCCTTCTTTCTTAATAAAAGTGAACAATTGACCAAAAGTCATTAAAACAAATTGAATATTTTGTACACATTTTTTTTTTTTTTGTAAATCATTCATTATTCTTTGAGAAAATAAATTTGGCAATCCAGTAATATATTTTCTTTCCAAAAAGAAGTATTACAATCTGGTCATCTTAATGCAAGTGCATGGATGCAAGAAAGTAAGCAATCCTTGGACTCGGCCCAAACCTGGTACAATGAAGTTCAATGTAGATGGCTTGGCTATTGGGAAACCAGGTATGGCAGGGATCGGAGGTATTCTTAGGGATGATCTGGGCAGAACAAAAGCTGTGTTTTCTAAAAATGTGGGAATTCTTGAATCGAATCAGGTCGAGTTCTATGCTATTCGTGAGGCTTTATTGGTATTCTTCGAATCTAGTTGGAAGAGCTCACATGTCCTTGAGATTGAGAGTAATTCCACTAATGCTATCAATTGGTTAAAGAACCCTGAGAAAGTCCCATGGCACCTCAAAAATGTATCCAACCACATTGAACTACTGAAGGGGAGAATTAAGGAATGGGAGGGTCATCATGTTCCGAGGACGATGAATAGTGTTACTGATAGATTGGCAAAATCGGGAGTGACCAGAATTCAAAACCTATTGGCCATTATTGTGTAGGCAGATATATTACTACTCTAGTCTCTCTTTTATGTCTTTTGTTTTCTATTGTCAACCCATCATATTGCTGCTAGCTAATGCAGCCTGTTGGTGGTTCTTTATTATGTAATTGGAGACTTTCTAATAAAACTCAACAGCATTTTGCTTATCAAAAAAAAAATACATGAGTTAAAAACATATCTTTGTACCATCTAAAATTAGACAAAGTTGGACATTTTAATTTTGTTAAGAATGCTTTTGAAAATGGTAGTTCTTCCCTTGGATTTCCTACAAAATACATTAGTATAGTTACTATTAAAATTTCACTAGCATCAGATTGAGTAGTAATTTGACCTTGTTCATTTTCGACTTCTATTGTATGATCTAAAATTGACAATTTATCCTGAATAGTTAATGCATTGTCCCACCATTGTTTTAATTGCGCTATAAAGCCGGTGGCAAATAAACATGCCGCATCTTTTTCTTTTACACTTTTGACTTTATAGGCCATTCTAACCATTCCCGTTTCGTGTAATGTATCTAATATTTCATATTTTGATTTACCATCTATATTCCATTCATAGATTGACTCTCCGTTGTAATTATTTGAATTAAATTTAGCTCCTTTTTCATATTGAATGTTTGGAGGAGTGGACCTAGGATAATATGTCCTAGTATCAACTAATTTTCAGTTATGTTTATTATTATTTTTTCTTTATCTTCTTATTCTATTAATTTCTAAATCTCGTTCATTTTGAAATTCTTGTTCTATTAATTAAATTTTACGTACTTCTTCATTTTTTGATTTTTCACTTGAACTTTCTAATTCTGATTCTGATTCTAATTCTTCATTTTGACCTCTTGGTTCGAAACAATTAATTCAAACTTTTGAGCTACCTAGTTTTTCTCCTTGACTATTACCTAAACTTTGAGATATTCTACTAAGTAAATTACTAATTAAATCTGAAGTAATTTTTTCTTCTTTATCCCTTAGTAAATGTCTAGGTTGGAAATGTGGAATACTTACATCTTTTGCGGAAATTTAGGAGTATTTTTTGGAATTGATTCTACTTTATTCACTAAATGATCTACTTAAATAGCTATTGTATGCAATTTTTTATTTGAATAGTTATTCTGATAATATACTTTTTTAATATCTTCTAAAACTACCAATGAATTATTATCTTCTCTACCCTTTTTAAAGGCAAAACTAGTATTTCTCCATCATTAGTATTAATTTTTACTGATTATGGGGCAGATGAATAGCAATAACTATTTTATTATCTAATAAATTCCATTTTTTATATAGATTTATTTGAACAGTAATATACTTTAATTTAAAAACTTCATTAACTTCTTAATTTCTAGAAAACCAATATTCTATCCATGAAATTAAAGGAATATTATTATTATTTCTTTTATATATAAAATCCATTCTTCTTTTAATTTTTCTTGAATAATTTGATCTAAAGATAAAACCATTATTTTTTTCTCTTCTCTTTTTCTTCTTCAAATAATTCTTCCATCTATTCACGATCTATATTGAAAGTAGGTTTTGAAATAACATTAATTTCTCCTCACATTTGTGATGCAGTAGGAGACATTGGTGGTGAACCTACTGGTTCTGGATTTGGAGTTTTGAAATTTGAAATCATAAAAGGTTCTGAAATGATTGTCTTTTAGGAATAAAACTTTTAAAAGTAGAAGAACTAGATCCTCCTCTAAAAGAATTGAATCTTAATAAAATTGGTCCATCAAGATCTTTAATAATCTGCGAGACTTCTCATCTTGCTAGATTTCTTGGAGGCTGAGGATTTTGAATATAAAATTCTTGAGGAATAGTTATTTCATTCAATTTTAATCTTTTTGGAATAAAAACAATAGGATGGTCAGCTTCTACATAAAGTAAAACATTTTCTTCTTTTGAAGTTGGAGTCATATTAAATTTTGGATTTAATTGGGAAGACATTAATCTGAAATATACTCTATAAATAACAGTACAATTTTTACATAATCTTTCAAATTCATCTCTTTGTAAATGAATATCTAATATCAATGAATCTAATATTAACGGATCTATTAAATCTACTAAAAAATTAGGAGTACAATTGAAATAAATAGGTCCGTTACATACATTAGTTTGAATGATAACTAATAATAAAGTTTTATATCTTTTGAGTCTTTTATCTCTTAGAACTAGATATATTGGAGCGTCTACACCTAAATGTACTAATGGTTTGACTACTACTTGAATTAAACCAAAATGAATATACATATAGCCTTTTTCTATATATTTTTGTAATGAAACTTGATTTACTAAAGGAATAGTTTGAAATTCTTCTTGAATTGAAATAGTTTTTTCATGAGTTTTAATTGCGAAAGCATCTTTAAAATCTAATGAACTTATCTTATAAATAAATTCTATATTTTGTTAAGGCATAGACCAATTTGAATAATCAACAGGATTATCAATTTCTTAACTCTGCACTATATCAGAGTACCTATTTTGCGTATTTAAAAACATTCTTCTAAATCTAGTAGCCATTTTTATGAACACATAATTCTTTTCTACTATATTAATTTTAGTTTAAAATGCGAACACGAGGAACAGGCAACCTAGAACACCTATCACTCACAAGGCTTACCAACGGATTTACAGACCTCACCAAATTGTTTACCAAATGTGATTAAACGTAATCAAATATAATATGATCATAAACAATATGCAGGCAGATCAGATAAATACATTAAAACATCTAAATAGAATGGCTTTGATACCAAATGAAAACTCCTACACAGAAGTCTACATGAATAACAAATTAATGTATTTTATTAAAAGATTGTGAGGTCTTTGTATTTGTGAAAATTGTGAATAAAATTTGGATTAAAAAATTGCATAGGCAATCCAATCAATTTTGTTGATTAAAAAAAATATGAGTGTAACGTATTAGAATTTGGATTGAAATTACTAAAGAGGAACTCAAAAATATTGAAAATATTGAATCACTTAAAATTTGGCCAAAAAAATTAATGAAAATTGTGGAATATTGTTTGTAATATGAAAATTTATTGAAATTGCAAATAATATCCAACGAGTAAGTGTAGTTTATTTATTAAAAATATCCTACATCCTAAATTTTTAAATTACAATTCCTAATTTGCAATTTAAAATTTCTAATTCCTAAGTTCTATTTCTTTAGAAGTAATAATAGTAACTTTTCTTAATTCTTAATAATAATAAGTTGTCTTACTATTCTAATTCCTAGAATTGAAATAATTAAAGTTGTGTGCAAGTTGAAAATAATAAATTAAAATTTTAAATTTAGGAATTTCCTATCTTGAGAGTGAGTTGGTATTAATCATTTTTTGACTTTTTGGCTAGTAAAAACTGAAAAAAAAAAATAATTTTGTGTAAGAAAATAATAATTGGAGTAGATAGATTGAACGATCATATAAGAATGATTATAGTGCTAGTAATAAGTATTATATATGTGACAAAAATTATTAGACTTAGAATTATAAATATTTTTAAACATATAATATCTACGTATTTAATAGAGTTATCCAATTTGATACAATAGTTTTCATTAATCTATAATAGTTCTATTAGAATTCTAATATTTTAATAGAAATATTCTCGAAAGTAAGTTTATTTCTATTAAAATTTGCTTTCCTGATGTAATTGGATTTAATCTGAAATTTACTTTTCTTTCATGATTCTTAAGAGTTATAAAATTAGTGAAAAAAAAATTAAATCACATTAATTATTATAATTCTATTAAAACCGACTAATACATTTTTCATTTTATATAATGGAGATATAATCAAGCAATATAAAGTGTTACATATAATGTCTTCTTGTCACATGGCAACCTAATTACTTAGGAAATTTGCAAAAATAACACCTTTTGGACAGACATTTGCAAATATAGCAGCTCCCAATTTTTGTTTGCACATATAGTAGGTCAAAGTTGTTTGACCTAGTGAAAAGACAAAAATGCCCCTCTATTTGAAAATCGCTCTTGAATCAGTTCACACATTCTCCCACTCCCTTTCGCCTTCACTTTGTCCGCCTGTAACGGTTTCATCGCTCAAATACGCATTTTCTAGCGCATTTCTCTGCCTTCTTCATCGATTCAACACCTAGTTCATACAACACTATTCATCTTCAAGCATAAATAGCATCAATGGCGAAAACGCGAGGTGGACCATCATTATCTACCAAGACGAAGATGGAAGAGAAGAAATCTCATAAGCCGATGGCCAAGAATAAGAAGGTCAGTTGAAATTTAGCCTCGTAGTTGATATTTAGACGGCATAAATGTTTCGTTTTTGCTGATTAACCTTGCATATCGAATATGGATTTTAGAAGAAATTAAACAAGTTAGGATTTTGGCACAATCGCGTTTGCGATTAGTTCGAACACTGTAAAACAATGCATACATAGTGTTTTTGTTTAAATTTGAACTGGGTTTCGCCCAGAATTTGGAATAGCATATGTCGGAAAATAGTCAAAAAAAATTCACTTTGTCGAAGCCCATGTTAATGATGAACACTTGTCGAGAAATATGTCAAGAACTAGGTCGAGAAATATGTTGAGAATTTGTCGAAAAAACTATCGAACACTATGTCAAGCACTATGTTGAAAACCACACACTATGTCGAAAATGTCAAGAACTAGATTGAGAAATATGTCAAGAACTAGATCGAGAAATATGTTGAGAACTAGGTCAAGAAATATGTCAAGAACTTTGTCGAAACAAATGTCGAACACTATGTCGAGAATGTTGAGAACTAAGCCCAAAAATATGTCAAGCACTATGTCGAAAACTATGTCAAACACACTGTCAAAAAAACTATTGAGCACTATGTTGAGTAATATGTCGAAAACTAAGCATTATGTCAATAAATATGTCAAATGCATTGTTGAACATTCCATTGTTACATAAGAATACTATACTGATTTACTTTTTTTCGTGCAGGAATATCTCAATGATCAAATGGTTGTTGAGGGAGATTTTTTCTCCACCCAGGTTTTGCAGTACTGCTACTATGAAGTCAATATGAAGAGGATCCAGTCCAAATTGATGGATATGCAGAAACAAATGCTTCGAAAGGAGAGTTGTCTAGCAAAAATTGCTCTTTACCATGAGCATACATTTTGGTGCAAACAAATAATCCATTTCGTGTTGTTGAGGCAACTTAAGCCGGATGAGAAATCCCAAGTCGATAATAGCATGCACTTCAACTTCGCGGGTAAGAAGGTTAAATTTGGCAAAAGGGAGTTTGTCATCATCACGGGGTTCAAGATAGGAAATTTTGATCTTGCATATACCAAATACCAAGCACCAGATAGTCCTTCTGCAATAACCAAATACCTAAAGCATCTGGTTCGACAAATGAAACCATATATGATGAAGTGTTCAAGACTTACGACTGTATAAACTCAACTTATCAACAGTTTGCAGAAGAGAACTAGGATTGAAGACAAGTTGCTTCATTTGGCTTGTGATTGGAGGCAGTTCGATGAAATGCCGTGAGGTGAATTATTTTACATGGCCATTGTCGATAGAGCTAGAGAGAGGGAATCTGCATTGCACAAAGTCAGAGGCAATTATGATGGTGCATATAGGATACTTCCATCTTATTTACACGTGATGAATGAAATAAACTCAGGCACTTTTACTGAGCTCAGTATTGAAGAAGATGAAAGATTCAAGTATCTATTTTTCGCATTTGGTGCATCAATTCGTGGATTTTGTAGCCACATGTGACCAATTATTGCTATTGATGCTTGCTTTTTGAAAGGAAAATATCTTGGGTTATTAATTGTTGCAACTTGAATGGATGGTTGTAACAACCAAGTTTATTATGTCGGATAGAGTATTGTTGATTCTAAAAATGATGCATCATGAGAGTGGTTTTTACAAAGACTAAAGGCTGCAAATGGCGATGATATGGATGGCTTGGTGTTTGTTTCTGACCGGCATAAGAGCATTGCAAAAGGTATAGCAAATGTTTTCCCAAATTCCTTTCATAGAATTTGTATTTATCATTTAAACAACAACTTGAGAGCAAAATTTAAACATGAAGACGTGATTCCAATATACTTTAAGGCTGCAAAAGTTTACATTGTTGCTGAATTCAATGAAATGTTCTTGCTTCTTTTACTGCAAAATTCAAGGGTGAGCAAGTATTTAAAAGAAGTCGGGATTGAACGTTGGTTGATGGCACATGTAGGTGAAGACGGTATACAATAATGACCACCAACATTGCAGAATGTCTGAATGCATTGTTGAAGAATATTCAAGAATTACCTATTCATTCTGTAGTCGATTACATTCATAACACACTCCAGAGATGATTTAATGAAAGGCGTACCGCTACTAGCGAAATGAAAACACCGATCACCCCATACAATGAAGATCAAATTGCATCCAGAATGAGAGAAGCACAATCCTATGTTGTTGAGTTTGTTCATATACACCGATAGTGTGTACGAGACATTGCAAACCGTACTACTATGGTCGATTTGCTTCAAAAAACGTGCGTGCTGGGTGTTTAATATGGATCAAATCCCTTGTGCTCATGCATTAGCTGTCGTCGCTGACAAATTGGCCATTACACCTTATGCTCGCCACTTTATCATACCGATGGACTTTTAGGTGCTTATGCAGATTCTATTATGCCAATTAGTGATCCTAAGGATTGAAATGTGCATGAAGAAGTTTTAGTTATTCAACTATCACCACCGGAACCAAAGTCTAAGATTGGTAGGCGCAAGAAAAATAAAATTCCTTCAATAGGCAAGTAAAAAGTTGCAAAGAAATGTGGTTGTTGCTGAGAGAGCGGACACAATGGCAAACTTACTCAAATCCATTTGTTTGAGGGAGAAAAAGTGATGACATTTTGTATTTTTCTTTATTGAATATTTCAATTTATTTAGTTTCATAAGAACATTAAATTTATTCAATTTTTATTTTTTGAATTGGTATAGCAAATGACGCAACCAATAACAACCATACATTATGTTTTATTAATACAATACAACACATTACAAAATAAGATAAATACGATATTCAATTAATTTTCCTCTCAACCCATTACATATTTCTAAAAGAAATATCCTATACCAATTTAGGTATACATATCTCCAATTAGCAACATCGCCCCTCTTGGAATGATCAAGGACATCTTGAATCCCACATTTGAAACAATGCAGTGCTCGACATATTTTCCGACATAGTCCTCGACATTTTTCTCGATATATTTCTTGACATATTTATCGACATAGTGATCGACATATTTTCCGACATAGTCCTCGACATATTGAGCAATATATTTCTCAACATATGTTCATCATTCAACCGTGCTCGATATGGTTCTTGACATATGCTCGACAAATTTCTCGTTCAAACCCAGTTCAACTTTAAAAAAAAAAAATTAATCGTGATAGGATATGCACAATAAACACACCCTGTGTAATAGTAAATACGAAACTAAAATTATAGGCAAATTTTTGGCTGACCGTCTTCCCATTCGTCCAATTTTGCGTTTCTCGCGTTCATGTCGTAGTTTCACCCATAGACGATAATGAGTTCAATGAAATGGGATGTTGATTCAATGAAGGATAAATGATAATTGGCCATTAATTCCGTTACAGACAAATGAACTAAAGTCTTGGATTATTGTTTATTTAGGCGCAAATGTTTCTCTAACGTTTTTTTTGTGAATATAGGGGCATTTTGGTCTTTTCACTAGGTCAAATGGTATTGACCTACTGTATGTGCAAATAAGTTTTGGGAGCTGCTATATTTGCAAATGTCTGCCCAAAAGGTGCTATTTTTGCAAATTTCCCAATTACTCATTTACATTCAATAGTTTTTTTTTTTTTTTACTGAAACGATAGTAGATTGATAACAAGGCACAATGGCCAATTTACAGAGCCGCAAGGCTTAGAGAGTTTCGTGATGTCGCTACTGAAATCAGCACTATAACCCACGAAAATAAAGGCCCACAAAGGGACAAGAAGCCCGCAAGGGGCAAAGGCACCCGCAGTGCAGGACATTCAATAGTATTTAAGAGTCAATTGCTAACATACTACAAATATGTTATTTATGGTCATTTGTTTACATATACCTACCCCTTGCGAACCAATGCCATTGATAAATATAGATTTTTTCATGATTGTGTTTATAATGGTTGGATGTTTTATGTTTATTGTTGGTAAACCTTTTGAAATCGTAATTTTCTATACTTCTAAACAAAAAAGGATTTGACGTTTGTAATTTGACGACATGACGAAATGATTTTGTATCAAGCAAATGATTTGGGGGTGGGGGAAACAAAATTAAGTGGCCAAAAATGTATGATTAAGGTTTATGACTTTCAAAGTTTTACTCCATAACAGAAATGCATATGCGTACTAGCCACGGTAAAGACAAGACAACAAATAAGTTGCTATGAACTTTTAGATTTGTTGTACAAAGCAAACAATGGCTAGAAAATTTATTCCTGACCTTAGCAAATGGGGAAAAACACGTAAAAATCCCAGCCGGAGAGGCATTTAAAATACATTCAAAGTGGCACAGAGGAGTCCCAAAGGTTTTTCTCCTTCAAGCATTCGATGGTGTCTTCGATGGTCTGTTCAAGTGGCGTGAATTCAATGCCTAAAGCTTTTGCCTTATCCTGGGAAACTTGGTACTTTGGTGGAAAAGGCTTGTCATCTGCACACCTGCAAACATTATTCCAAAATACGAAATCAATCATCCCTAACTGTTCAACATTTTGCTGTGAGGACATGAAAGTATTAATAAAAAATTGCCCTAAATTTTAATATGCAAGATATGAATAATTAATTTGCGGTAATTAAGTCTAAATTCTGTCTTGTATTTGAAATTAAAACATGAAACGGCAAAAAAATAATAAATGAATGTTGTACTACCCAAATCAACTGCAAAAGAAAAAAAAAAAGAAAAAACCATGAGTTAGGTATTATGAAATTGTTAGTGTAAATGCTTGTAATTTTCGACAAAGATAAAAATGTGAACATGTGGAATGAGCATGATTTTATAATTTTTGAGATAATTAGACCTGTTTTAAAATTATATTTAAAGAGTATTTTACTAACTTTAGGATAAAAACAAGGGTGTTTTGCAATTTCATCATTTGATTTTAATTTTAAGACAAAAACTAGAATACGTGCTACAAATTCATTGTTGACATGTTAATTGCCAGTGGTGTTTGTAATTGAACCTAAGTTCAAAATAGTTTGTTGCAATTAACTCTTCATGACAACAATCCCACTTGGCCTGTCGCTGAGAAACATATGCATCCTATCCATTTTCTTTTTCTCAACCCCTTAATTGCCATCAAACACATTAACTATATCTCACTAAAAATTTCCTTCTCAATACATTCAACCCAATGAATATACTTTAATGGAATTCATGTTCTTAAAATGATAAACATATATTCATGCTCTAAGTTGGCCCATAATATACATGTAAATCTTTCTTACTTGGATATACAAGACCTACCTTTCTGTAACTTTAAGCCCGGGATAAAGTTGATGGATTATCTTCACAATTTCCGACTGGTGAACGACAGCTCCAACCAATAGACACCTTCCAGTGGCCGAAGGATTTTCAAAAGCCTGAATGTGTGCATTGGCAACATCTCTCACATCCACCCACCCAAATGTCACATTTGGATATGTTTCTGCCCCTGCATACGATGGGTAAGGGGAGAAAAAACTATACGATGATGATAAAAATTTTAATTAAGAGTAATAATACAGATTCACTTTCCAAAAGGGCACAAAAATTAATGTCTTGATTGCTTTTAAATATTCCGTTACACTTTCCACCTACAAAGAAAAGCAGGAACTTGTATCTCAAAACTTCAGCAGAATGATAGGCCCTAGACGTATATTTTTGCAAGCAAACAGAAAACAACAAAAAAAAATTCTTCCCTTTGACAGTAATTCATGTTGAAAAATCCAGATTCCAAAGCATCTGGTAAACAGAAGATGCAGCTTACCATTAATTAAATTCAGAATCCAAGAAACACTTATGTTAAGTGTAGGCTGTAACAGAGGACCAATAATCATGCCAGGGTTTAATGTAACCAGGTCTATGCCCCTTTCTTCTGCAAACTTCCAGGCAGCAGACTCAGCCAATGTCTTCGAGAGACAATACCATTGCTGTCAAATAGATCAATAAGAAGATTAGAGAAATGGAGAGACAACAGAACATTGAAGCATCTGAATTGCAGAAATTCAAGATCACTGCTCTATTACATTCATAAAAGATTGGAAAATTCTAGCACAAGCACCAACTATAATGTAAGGAATAATTTCAGTGGCAGAGGCACCGAAGCATTTGCCTTTATTTTGGTGACATTGATACAATAAAGAATCAAAAAAGTTCTAAGACAGCAGGTACGAAAATATCAAGATTGGATTGTCATGTGGAATAAATATTAAGATCGAATTTAATTTCATTTGAGGTTGGATTGCTTTAAAACAGAAAGAGGAGAGACAGTTTAACACCTTAATTTCTTTGCAGAAGTCAGCAGAAGACCACCAGGTTTCATCAACCACCACATCAGCATTTAGAGGCCTGTCAGTACATGCAGCTGCAGCTATAGAAGATGTTAAAACAACCCGTTTAACAGTTGTCGCTTTTGCGCATGATGAAAGAACATTAAGAGTGCCTTTAACAGCTGGATCAATCATTTCTGCCTATCAAAAAAGAGACACAATGCGATCAGCAAACTCCTTGCACAATTCTTTTATTAGTTAAAGTTGGAAGGCTAATGTGTGAAAACAAAGATATGGATATCTTTGTCCAGTACATCAGCGGTGGCATTACCATGAAGACCATGCACGTCATGTTGTATATTTGAGATAAATTGCTATCTAATTCATAGAGAAACTTGATTTCATGTGTTTACGTGTGCGTATCAGTGGGAGGGAGAAACAGACTATAAGAGAAACACTCTTACAATGGAAGATATCTCGAGCTTGATCTTTAGTCCTTACAGTGTAAATTTCAGTTATTCACACAGTTTTACATTAAACCTGACCTCAAAACCTCACTGTTGGGAAACAAGCTCACTTTAAATGATGAGTAGAATCATGTTGGAAAACACGTTTTATGTTTTGCATTCCGAAGATCATCGAAACAAAAATTGATCGAATCAAAGTAAGATTCAAATGGTCCAGGATAAAGAATACCGAGGCATTACGTTGGGTGGATTACGAATCGGTGATTTGAGTGGAATGTTATAAGCAAGTATTCTATCTATAGCATTTATGCATTTTAGTTTTACTAGTTTCTAAGACCCGCGTGGGGAGTGTTCAATTTTGTTTAAATGCAATTAGTAATTTTTAATTTTTAAAGAAAGTTTGATGTGTTTTTTTTTTTTAATATGTCATTACAATTTATTTCAAATATTTTAACATTGTTTTCTAAACTATTTAAAGTTTTTATTAAATTAATTTAAAAATAAAGAGGGAGCCTTGGATCAGTGGTAAGGTTGATTGCTTGCAACTGACAACTCTACCAAAAATAGGCATCCTGGAAACAGCCTCTTTGCCAAAAATAGGCAGGGGTAAAGCTGCGTATATTTGGATTATCCTTCCCCTACACTCGCAAGCCGGGTAACTTGGGGTTGTACTTTTTTATTATTAATTAAAATAGCGAGTTTTTTAACTTTAATGAACATTGTTAAAAGGGAAAAATGATTTCTATCTAAACACATAAGTTAGATGCAATATGTTCAAATATTTAACAATGTGATAGTCATATTAGTTATTATTTTGCATATAAGCCTAAATTAGTTTCGGCAATACATATTTTTATTATCCATTATAGTTTATCCAAAAACATTTATGTCATTGTCACCCATTTGTCCCTAACTAAACCTTTTAATTTTTTAATTTTTATTTTTATTATTTTATTTTTTTTGTGTATGTTTCAAATCTGTTCTTAGCATTTTTAACTATTTTTATTTTACTTTATAGACAGTATAATTGCTATTAAAAAATAATTTTAAAGTACAATAAATTATATAACAATTTTTTAATTAAATTTTTTTTATTTGTATAAATGATACTAAATGATGACTTTTAAGTGTAAGATCACAATTACAAGAAAATAATCACTATTTTTTTTTATAAATAATTAAGCTCATTACAATAATATCATATATTCTAAAACTTAAGTATCCATGTTATATATTAGGTATGCATTTCTTACATAAAATATTTTTAACAATGCATCTTTTAATATTAAAATAATCAAAAGAAAAATACATCTTACTATTAATAACATTTCAAAATAAAAAGTACATTAGTTTATAAGATTTATATATAATTTAATTCTAATTCTTAGCACAGTTTAATCATATTTAATTGTATGAGAAATAACTTTAGTATAAAATCTTTGTCAATATAGAACATATGAATTTCTTTTCACTTTAAAAGAAACTTAATATGTGTTGTTAAGTGTAAAACCAAAAATATTATATATGATTAAAATTGTTCGGTACGTCTGCCTTTAGATATTAGTAGTGAAGTTTATTCAATTAATTATTTAATTGCAACTCTCATATTGAAATTGAAATATGTATGTATATATCACAACATCAAAAATTCATGATTCTTTTATGATTTATTGTTCATTGTGAAAATTTAAGATTTTTATAAACCTATGTTTAGTTTAATATATAGAAATAGTTGAAGGTAGTATAAAATATTAAAATAATGATATATAAATGTGGAGTGTGATTTTTTTAATGAGTAAATCTAGCATTTGTATATGATGATAGTATCCACAATTTACTTTGATAATTACAAAATTTAACATATAAATTGAAATGATATTAATAATGTTTAGATTAGTACTAACATTTTAAGATCCAAATATTTAAAATTATGGTAAATGCAAAAGCAGTTAAGTTATTTTGAAAATTATGCTTTCCATTGTTTCTAATTTATAGTCACAAGTAAAATTTTCTTAATACAAAAGTAAATTTTTAAGGATATAGATAAGTGAAATATCCATGCGTGTGTAGATAAAAAAATTTATGTAAGAATATGAAGTAAAAAGAAAATCAAATCTCCAAATTTGATAATGTGATAAAAAATTTAAAAATTAATATCCACAAATTATTAAGAAAATAGTTTTAAAATTTCATAAACTTACACTTATACTAAGGGAAAACCTATAATTTGGAGAAAATCCAATAATAAAAGATCATCATCAATTTTTCCTTTTAATATAATAGATGTTGTGTTATCATAAGCTTTCATATATAAGAAGCCTCAAGGTTACACTGCAAACATCAATATGATGAATTAAAAGAAAATTTTCTCTAAAACTTAATCAGTATTTTCTCTGTAAATTTTAGTTATTTATAACTCTTTGTGGTGGAATCCATGTGTTCCATACATAAGGCATATACAAAATTTTGCTTCGAATTTCGGTTCTCAACATTCTGATCAAGACTAAAAACTATATCCAGTAGAGACAATTTTTTGCTATACTGTATTTAAATACTCCATCCTCCTAAAAACAAATTCTATTTTCAAATTTTTAGTTCACTTTTAGAGTAAAACTTTTATAATACCTTTATTAATAATAATTATATATGGCCATAATTAAAATGATAAAAATATAAAATGTACATTTTATGATGTATTAAATATGGTTTTCCTTAATAACTTAAATGTTGCACTCAAGTCCAAGTGGATTTTTTTTTTTTTTGTTTGGAACGGAGGGATATATTATTACAAATTTTCTGTACTATGGTTTTAGGATTTTTTTTTTCCCCTTGAATTTTTCCATTGAAATTTAAAGTTTAACACTTAAATATACATATGTAACTTATAATTTGATATGTGTTATTACAATTTATATTTTCTCACTTGTCGCCATATAGATTTTTTAAAAAAAAAAATAGATACAAAAGTCAAGTTTTAAAATTTCACCTGACTATTATAATTGATAATGAAGATGTAGAACAAAAGTTAATTTCATTTTTATTTGAGTTTGTTACTATGTTTTTATATTAATTACAGTTAGTAGCTCAGAGTGTGCCAACTCTTCCCCACCCCCAACAAAAAAACACTACTACTTGATTAGTATAAACTCATTGAGAAATACTATGACTCTATATTAATTAATAAAATTTACCAATTTGTATAAATATTGAAACCAATAAGATATTCTATATAGTACAAAATTATATCTATCGTTATAAAAGGGAAATTAGGTATTATATATTATTGTCAAGTATAATTTTTGAAATTTTAAAACTATCTTTTCAACACTTTTATGGGTTTTGATTTATTTTAAAAGCTTTCATATTTTTTTAACATAAAATTATTGTTAGTTATTTAAATTTTACTTTTTAATAAATAATCAACAAAAAAAAAAAATAAAAATCAAACTTTTTTGGTCATGCATATGGGGTTTTATTTTTTTTATATTATTATATATATAATTTTTTTTAGGACAGACATACATATATAAAAAAAAAAAAAAATTATCATAAATTAAAAGGTGACATTGAACATAAATATTAAAAATAACATAACTTACTTGCCGTTTATCACTTTAAGCATTTTAGCTCAAAAGCATAATACTATTTTTAAATATTATATAAAATCATTTCAACTGTTATTTGGTATTCTATAAATAAAAATACATACTTTATATTTTCAAATCCTTAAAAGCTTTATATCTCCATATACATACTTTATATTTATATAGTTTGAGTTTTAATTTATTTTAAAAGTTTTTAGTGTGTTTTCTTTATTTTTAGGTTAAAAAATTATTATTAGTTATTAAATTTTACTTTCAAATGCAATCAATAGTTAAAATTTAAAATTAATCAAACTATTTGTCATGTATGAGGATTTGATTTTTCAATTTATATTAACATATAAATTTTGTAACCCACATATACTGATATATTTTGCTTATTTTTATTTTAGACAACTTTACTTTTTTATATTAAAAAATTTTTACTTATTACTATAAGTTAAAAATAAGATCTGCCCTTGTTGGTTTGACAAGACATTTTCACCAAAAAAGAAAAAAAAAAACTATTGGTTTTCTTCTGTCGCTCCTAATAGAAGTTTTTTAAAAACATTAATATTTCAATCAACCACATTATCTTAAAATTTTTGTTAATTTTGTATCCTACTTAGTAATCACATCATTTTTCTCCATAAATACTAATCTACTTAATTTTCAAATATATCAATATTTTTCCAAATTTATGATCAGTAAATTCCATTTCTCTAAATACAAAAATAATTAATTTCACGTAATATTCTTTTTCAATGTTAATTTAGTCCATAATTCATTCACTTTTCATTTTGATTTTGATATATTCTTATTGCTTCCTTTTAATTTTATTCAATTAACCCATGCGTTTTCGTTTTTTGTCCCTTTTTATTCTTAATCAATCCAAATGACTAACCAATTCAGAAAAGCATGCAGAAGATAACATATTATGTTAAAAAAATTTCAGAAACAGAAGGATTCGGGCGGTTTAGAGGCTACGACTTGGGGTAGTACTGCTCTCGGATTTCATTAAATTTCATCTTTCACCATTTTTGAAAATTTATACTTAATAAATAATATTTAATTTTTACATTGCCTTTTAAATTATCCATGGGTTCATGTAAAACAGAATTTATTTTTATTCCAAATATTTTACATTACAACCTTTATATTAAAATTACAAATGTAACTTCAAACAAGTAAAAATTTAGTTGGTACTTAAATTTTGGAGCAAAGTTCTGAGAAGGTTGGATCATTCAGTTGTGGGGCGTTCAAATGGAATAAATATATTGTGTGTAGTAGTGTATTACATAGGATATAATATTGTTTGAGTAATTTATGGACAAGTAAAAAATTTAATTATTTGGCAAAAGTTATCTCAAAATAAGAGACAAAATAATTCAAAAAAAGTTCTTTTGATTGAATTTCTGCATAAGGAAATAAAATATGGTTTTTTGCTGAATATATATGTGGTTTGAATGGAGTATAGGTGGTAAATGACCACTAATAAAAGAAAGAGAATAAAAAGGAAAAAAAGAAAAAAGAAAAAGATAGGAAAAAAATTTTAAAAAAAAATTATCAAGGGGCATATTAATAAATTAATTGGCTATAGTTAATAAAGGTGGCATTTTTAAAATTTTAAATTAAATGTAAAAGTTTGAGCACGTAAACCGTAAGTAAAGGAATTTATAAAATTAAATAAATGATTTCATCTTTATCAATGAAATAATGTCAATGAAAGGGACAAAATGTGTAAATAAAGTATAAAAAGTAAGGTGTCGCGAAACTCGAAACTCGAAACTCGAGGGCCATGCGGTGTTGTTTAAAGAAGAAAAGAAATGCTATTGACGCCATTGATGTCATCGCACTGATGCACGCCGATGGACTGGAATTTAATTAATTAATTAATTGCACATTGAATTATGGGTCGAACTGAGAACTCATCAGTTTAAAATTTTTTGGCTACTTTTTCAAATAATTTTTATATAATTTGTATCATAATTTTTAGAGTAAATAGAATTCTTCTTCCTTCGGATTTGCCCGAATAAATTTTTGTCTCTCACTCTTAAAAATAATTTTTTGATCCTTCATCTTTGTTAACGCAAAAATTTTTTTCGGTTTCTTTATTGACTGGAACCCGTCTAATTGTAAACTCAAACACATGAAATATACATAAGATTATTTCTAAAATAATTCAATTAGTACACCTGAACATTCACTATCCCTCTCTCACATAGACCTAATTTTCTAAAAATGAAAGCTAGATTGGAGAATCCAGAATCATATTCTCCTAGGACCGCTTATTCCCTTATTAGTCTTTTTGCCTACGTTGGATTGTGGTTTATTTGAGAGATTTTATATTGAAATGTGTAAAAATTTTAATAAAATTTTTTTATAAGAAAAAATATTTTGGTGAGAGAATAAAGTTTGTATTGGGGGAAAATTTTTTAACCATGTAAAGAATATTTGGAATGAAAATTTTGAATTTTAAATTTCAAAATAAAAATATATTTTGATATTTTATTTATTATATGAGAAAAAATAACTTTTTTGTATGTAAAATATAATCTAAACATTGTTTTTCAAACAGTGAGGGGAAAATGGGGGAGAAGGGTGCCACAATTGGTAGGGAAGAATCAGAAGAGCTTAACAATTGGAGAATTTTGTGTGGGACAGTAGTTGCGAGATTGATTGTGTGATTCGAAGGGGCAGAGGGAGGGAAATTGAGTTTGTTGTGAGTAGAGACAAGGATTAAATAGAGGTCAGACAAAGGATTTTAATAAGAAGTTCCACCCATTTAGTTTGGGGAAAAAGAGGTCGAGGGTTTGAATTCTGTTTTTGACATTTTTCTCTTTTTGTTTTTTAGACCTCTTGTTTCGAGAGTTTCACATTCATTGGTGCAATAAAATCATGACTGTAATATAATATGATTAATATAATAAAAATTGAGATTTTTCAAAAAAAAATTTACGTTTGGAAAAGATAATTGATGTAAAAGGCACCTTGAAGGTGCCAAGAGGAAGGGAAGGGCAGAGCTTAAATTTATATTCCTATTAGATGGGTTATGGTCAATTCATAAGCAAAAGAAAGTCACTTTTACAAAAGTAGGAAACCAAACTGACTTGATAAAAAAAAAGTTAATTGCTCAAATATAAAAGACAAAAAATTTGAATTTCTCTAATTTTTATATACAAAAGCTTTTTTTATAAACAAAAATTATCCTTGCTATACACGAGGCTACAGCTTGCAATATGAATAAAAGGGACAATATGTATAAATAAAGTATAAGATGTGAAGAGTTAATTATCTATAAACTTGTTGAGGGGCCAAAGTGTGTCGTTGAACCCTTTGGATTGGAATTATCTATATTGAAGTCATTGATGTCATTGTACATGCTTATGGATTGGAATTTCATTAACTAATATTTATTGAATTAGGTGTCGAACTATGAACTTACAAACTACTCCTCGATTTCCCAAAAATGTCCATTTTTGATTTGATAATTTTTTTTAATTTACAATATATAATTCACATAATGCATAATTAAATATATAAGTTTATATTTATATATTTATATATTAATTTAGATTATAAATTATTAAATTTAGATTATAATTTAGATTATAATTTAGATTATACAAGTAGACTATTTTTTTGGACAAATGACCAACAAAGTGCCTACTCCATTTATTGACATAGCTTTAACTAAAATATTACTCTGTGAAAAACCCAGTTATAGTAAAAAATTTAAGGCCAAATTGAAAATTGATACAAATCACAATAATTGCTTAAAGTTGTCATTTCAAGCTTCTTTCGAATGTCCTAGAGATGCATAAAATCAAACAGAGTGACATTCATTGTCCTTGTACACGGGGATTGCTTAATATAAAACAGGTGTAATATCACTATAGTGACGACTGACAAAATCACAATAATTTTATTTAATGATTAATGTGACATCTATTTATAGTTTTCATACTCACAGCATAGTGAGTTAACTCATTTTATTAGTGTGTTAATCAATCATTTGAGGTTAGTGGAGCAAGTTTTAAAATTATTAGGACATTGAATTACAGATATGAAATAGTCCACAGACCAAGAAAAGTGAACAAAGCAAACTGTTGACGAACCTGAGGATCAGTAAATGTATCGGTGAAAGGAGAAGCAGTATGGAACACACCGACACATTCATCAATTACAGCATCAAAGGAACCCTCTTCTAATAGATTTGCTTTAAACAGCTGAAGTCTTTCTTTAGCTCCATCAAGTGCAAGCAGATGTGATGTTTTCTTTTCATTACCTACAAGAAAAAAAATAGTACGACAAGTTAGAATAATGTCATCATTCGTCCCTAATTTTTGAGCCTTCGATTTCATTTGGTCTTAATATTCAAAAAAAAATTGAAGTAAATTTGAACGGATAATATCATAATGTAGTCCACAGATTTAGCTATGTCCATTGTCCAGTAGAGATCCAACCTTCCATTCTTGCGCCAATATCGTTAACAAATAATATTGTCAAACGCATGAAAGTCTTTGTCAAAATGCACTAGTTCTATCCACCATTCATTTCATTATTAATATCTCAAAATTAAAATTCTATTTAAAAATTCAATTTTTTTATATGGCTTTTACAATATTCTTAGTCTAATTGCAATGACATTCAGTTCACAAGTAAAAAGTCACCCTAAAAATGAAAAAAAAATTATAAATTTAATAGTCTAGTTAATATGTTTTTGTACACACATAACAAATCATAATAATTTGTACTTTTAAAAATGAGTTCAAAAGAAGCTTTTAAAAAACAATGTCTTGTGAGGTGTTGAATTTGGCAATATTTCCTTTCCACTAATTAATACTTTATTTATTTAAAAAAAAAGTTCATGTTATGGTTGATATAATTTTTTTTTTAAATTATAAAATACAACACACTTGATACACAATTATATATATAATTTTATATTTTTATTTTTTATTTTAAATTATATATTATTATTATTAATAAAAGTAACATAAAAATTTTAACTCAAGAATAAAATAAAGGAAAATTTTCAAAGTTAAACTTTTTTTTAGAAAGCAAGGGAGTATCATATAAAAGTGTGCGGCAAGATGCAACAAGCAATAAACTATTGTTTTTGTCTAATTCACCAGGTAAATTAAGACAACGATGTGATAGAACAATATCGATGATACCGTAATGGATGACAAGGTATGTCCAAATACAACAATTTTGCTGATGCAACAACACTGCTCAACTCAATTATTGCTATTTATAGGTACTTCAAGATGGAGCCGTTGGGTTTAGTTCAAATTAGGCTTAAAAATTAATAAACTTTTGTCCTACTTTGTAAAGCACTTTGTGACAGGTTTTTATTTATAAAAAATTATTTTTTAAATAAAAATAAAATATTCAAATATATTCTTATTATAAAATTTAAAATACTCAATTTTCTTTCGCATCATTTTTTTTTAAATTCCTTTCTGTTTTTAAATATTTTTTCTATAAAAAAAAAAGGAACATTTCATGATTCCCAATTCTTAATTCGTAGTGAAATGCCTAGAAATAAAGGAAGATAATTCTGGTTGGGAAAGGTCATAGTACTATCAGAGGAATCCGTTCCAAAGAAATAAAAATCAAAATAAAGTTTAGTGAAAATCCAAAAGTTCAAGAAAATTAATTTAGACTGAACAGGAAAAAGAAAAAGGAAACCGGATCTTTATCCAAACTTGATTCTAACCAAACCATCAGATCTCCTGGATCTGTCTGCAGCCCTATGCTAAATCTAAAGCATGTTCACAGGACTTCGAAGGACGTCTACAAGAAACAAAGAATCACAGACAAATTTTTCTCCCAAGAGAAAGTTGATCATTTTAAAATTGTGGTGCACTATGCAAAACGCAAAAGTAGGATATCTTTTATCAATCTTTCCGATCAAAATGTTTTAGAAACGAAATAAATATCAATAACAAAATCAAAAGGCATGGAGGGATATCGTATGAACTTCCCGACTTAGTACTCTTCCATCCCCAGCCCTAATCAAAATGAAGGGAAATCACAAAAATCAAACTGCACACGCCCTAAATTTCAATACCAGACATGCCGTAATTGATAGTTTTGGAGAAACAAATGTGAAAAAATTGAAAAAAAAAAAAAGAAAAAAAAAGCTGAAAGGCAGTGGGAATACTGACTGGGATCACGAACAGAGGCTTTGACAGTATAACCACGCTGGAGCAATAACTTGACAAGCCATGATGCAACAAAACCTGCAGCTCCTGTCACACAAACCGTCTTCATTGCTTCTGCTGCAAACTATGCAGTTGAACGACAGAGAGCATGTGTTGTAGGAGAAGGGATTCAGGTGGGAGTTTTTAAAGTCGTGAAACTGGACAATTAGACTATCTACGTGGCGGCAAATTTGTGGTTGTAACTTTCCTTTTTCAACAATGTTTAATCTATTTCCCACCCACCCCATTTGTGATTGTAATTTTCCCTTTCAACAATTTGTTACCCCAAATCATAGACTATTTATATAGGCCTAAATCTCATATCCATTTGCCAAATTCAATGAAATTCCTAAACACAATAAATAGGTGATCAAATAATTAAAGGAAATTCTGGTACAAATAGAGTTGACAATTCATAATATATAAAAATAAATTAGAGATTGAAAGTATAAAATAATTCAATGAAATCCTAAACACAATGAAAAAAATAAAGCTAATGGAGAATAACCATATAATTGAAATAAAAGAAATAGAAGGAGGAATCTTAATCTAAAGTTTCCATCCACTAATTATTTCTTCCTTTTCAAGTGGGTTGTGTCAAATGAATCAATTCTGAGAACCAACTTTGTCGTGGGGCCATGCTGCCCATTTCTCTCGGAACCATACCAAGTAGGGGCGATGAGAGCAAGCACAGCAGCCCGTTTTAGGGCTGGTCGTACCTGCAATGACTTTCACATCAGTAAAAAACTGTTGATGTGGAGGTTCTTCTGGAACAAATGGTCTTCTGATCGTTCGTTCTGTAAAACACGGTCACGACGTGACCGTGTTTTTTTTTCGCAAAGGGGAGTAAAAAAATGACGTCGTTTGGCCTTGAAAATTTTGCAAAAAAAAAAAAACAGTCAGCGTAGCGCCTGTCAGCTGACTGACGTGACGCGTACCCACGTCATAGGGCGTTGCAAACTTCCCCCTAGTTTATAACGCCCATTTGACCCTCTTCCCCTCCCCCCCCCTTTTTTTTTTAAAAATCACCGACGCGTAGAAAATATTTTTCTCTACAAAATAACATGCACCTTACCTATTTTTGGTGCAATATATGATTTTCTTACATGTAATATAATATTAAATTATAATATACTTATTAATATATTATAAATTTTAATATAAAATTATTAATATTTCTATTAATTTTAAGTTTAATTCTAATAATATTAAATTTTAATTTTAATATTATGTAAAATTATTTATACATATTTAATAATTACAAAAATTTTAAAACAATTAATTGAACTATAATATTATATAAAATTATTGAATGTGATTATTAAAAATTATATCTATTCATAGTTAAACAATATAAATAATTTTGTATCTAAATCAATTACAAAATTAAAAAAATAATCAGGTTTGTCTAAATGAAAAAGAATTTTTTGTAATTAATTGATAAATAATGCTAAATTTATAACTTTGAATTTTATATAAGAATTAAAGAAACAATTAATTCTTTATTATGTTAATTATTAAATATAGTAAATTTTGAGTTCAAATTAAAAATCATGCTCGATTATCGAGAAATCGGTACAAATAATTCATGCGATGTCAACATTATGATCAATTTTTGAGAAATCGGTACAAATAATTCATGTGTTTTCAACATCAATGCTCAATTATCAAGAAATCGGTACAAATTATAAGTGTGTTTTCAAATCATACTCCATTATCAAAAAAGTTGGTATAAATAATTCATGTGTTGTCATATCAATCTCCATAATCAAAAAAATCGGTACAAATAATTCATGTGTTGTTAAATCATGCTCCATAATCAAAAAAATCGGTACAAATAATTCATGTGTTGTCAAATCATGCTCCATTATCAAAAAAATTAGTACAAATAATTTATGTATTATCAAATCATGAATGCATGTATGACCAATATGAAAATGTCTATATAAACCATATAGTTTTTATTGTTTTGCATCATATCAAAAAAAACTTTGAACTCAAAAAAGCTAAGAATGTCTTCCTCACGAAATCGGTATCATGCATTTGACGAACCCGACTGGTTCGATACAGAAATGGACCGCATGTTCGAAGAAACATATTTTCAAATGATGAATGCATATAGTGTGAATGTGGAAAATACAAAACGACCATTGAGGAACAGAAAAAGGCATAGACGAAATGAAGATCCTGATGATCGTCCTAATCGGGATCGGGAAGATCGTCCTAATCGGGATCGGGAAGCTGGTCATAACCGCCTTTGGAATGACTATTTTGCCAAACGTCCTATCTATGATGACAGGCAGTTTAGAATTCGTTTCGGAATGGATAAAAGTCTCTTCTTGCGTATAGTGGAAGGGCTACAAAATATTTACTACTTTCAACAACGTCCTGATGCAACTGGTAGAATGGATTTCACACCTTTATAAAAATGCACTGCTGCATTACGAATGTTAGCCTACGGAAGTTCTGCAGATTCAATTGATGAGTACTTGCGCATTGGTGCAAGTACGTCTAGACAGTGCATTTTCAATTTTTGTCAAAACGTTATTAATGTGTTCGGTGCTGAATACCTGAGGAGGCCAACCCCAGTAGATATGAGAAGGCTATTGCATATTGGAGAAAACCGTGGATTTCCGGGCATGATTGGAAGAATTGACTGCATGCATTGGGAATAGAAAAATTGTCCAGCGGCATTAAAAGGCATGTATCAAGGGCGTGATGGTGTAGCTACATTGATACTCGAGGCTGTAGCTTCCCAAGACTTATGGATTTGGCATGCATTTTTTGGTACTCCAGGTTCGTGTAATTATCTTAATATTCTTTATCATTCCCCTATGTTTAATGATGTCTTGAATGGTATGGCACCGGCTATTCAATATACGGTTAATGGTCATCAATACGACATGGGATACTACCTAACATATGGTATATATCTAAAATGGGCGGCATTCATCTAATCAATCCCAGTTCCACAATCAAATAAACATAAACTGTTTTCCCAATGTCAAGAAGCTGCTCGTAAAGACGTTGAGAGGGCGTTTGGAGTGCTGCAAGCACGTTGGCATATAATTAAAAATCTGGCACTCGCATGGGATAAGGATATTTTGCACCGTATCATGAATGCATGTATATAATGCGCAACATGATTGTCGAGGATGAACGAATTAACTATCAACATTACATTGATCCTTCAGCATTCATTGTGGAGCAACCAGAAAGCAGCAACAGAGCGGGAGGAGATAATACTACACTGCAATTCCCAAAGAGAACATTTCCAGACATGAGAAGTTTTTTTATTAGCAGGGATCAACTTCGAAACAGAAATGTCCACAATGCGTTGAAAAATGACTTGATTGAACACATATGGCAGCGTTTTGGTGGAAATGACATATAATCACGGAAGATTTCTATAGTTTATTATGTTTTAGTGTTGAATGTATAATTTTTAAGTATTTAATGTTTAATTACGAGTATTTACTTTCATGTTTTAAGTGTATTAAGAAATTTTAATTTTAACGTAATGTAAAATTATTTTCCATTTTCATGTTTTCAATTATTTAATATATGATAAGCACAATTTATAAGTTGTATTATTAATATATATTGAATTTGATAAATGCAAAATAAATAATTTTTAAATAATACAATTAAAAATAGTGAAACGGCCAAGCCTTCACTATTCATACAGCCGTCATAATAAAATTACGCACGCTAATAAAAATTTTATGTTTAATTTATCGTATGTATTCGAATGTTTCAAGTATATTATTAAATTTCAATTTTAATGTAATGTAAATTTATTTTCTTTTAATTGTTTTAAGTATTTCATATTTAATTTAGAGTATTGATTTTCATATTTGAAATGTATTATTAAAATTTAATTTCAATGTAATGAAAATTATTTTCCATTAATTGTTTAAGTATTAAATGTATAATAATTAAAATTATAAGTAGTATTATTAATATATATTGAATTTGATAAATGAGCAAAAGATAATATTTAAAATTATTAATTTAAATAAGAAGTATTAAATATATTAAATAAATAGTGTAAAAGAAGGTAGATGAGAGAGAAATTTGTTGCGTGAATAGTAAAGACCGTTCATGAGCGTGAGCACTTTTTTATATGATGATTGTCTGAATAGTAGAGACCGTTCAAAGCTGATATGGTGCTGATGTGGCGCTGATGTGGCGTAGTCTTAGGGTAGCCTTTTTTGGAGCTGCTGTGGATGGCTTGAGTGATTTCGCACTGTTGTCGCAATTTTCAAGTTTTTTTTTTTGTTAGTTGCCGGCACTAGTCTGATTTTTATGTCCCTAGCAGAGCTGGCAGGGTATTTGCTCGTTAGATCGCTACTGATGGTTTTGACGTCCTGAGTAGGGGAGGCCTACTACAGGGATTGAAGTCCTAGTTTGGCGGAAGGTCAAGCACGATGATGCGCAGCGGATGACCGTGCCAGGATAGGAGGGATCGACCAATGCAGAGCCGCACTACACGGAGTTTTTGCGGTCCGTTCCTTCTAATTGGCGTAGTCAGTTTAGGGCTCGGCGTTTGGAACAGCCAGTGCCGTGACGAATGATTCTGTGCCTGCTCCATTATGCCGAGATGTTCATCACTAGAGTTGTACAAATAGAGGCCACCAGGCTAGGAATTTTGGTGCTCTTAGCTAGGTTAGCTAGGGCAAACCGGTCCCACATAGTTTGGGGTTTGCCGGTCCCGGTTTAGCGGGTTTTAGCCGTAACCAATCCCTACTGGGTTAGGTTTTTTGTGTTAAGACCTGTCCATTTAAGGCTCATCCTTAAATAGACCTTCTATGGATTATGTTAACTTGGGTATTCCCAATATTAATGACATCCGTGTGTTTTTAAACACACTTTGACCAAAAAAAAAAAAGTGGGTTGTGTCTATATAGTTCAAAAAGTTTCCAACAAATTTTCAATTCATGCCAAACCCTTAAAGGGGGTTAAACCCTTAGAACACTAAGGTGCTGCTTGGTTTGGGGGTTTGGAAGGGAGGAAATGGGAATGAAAGTATTCCTTCCCATAGTTCGTAGGATCAGGATTCTACATAAAATTGATTTGGGGTAGCAGGATTGGATCGGTGTGATAAGATCGTAAGATCTTATAAAAATTTACTAAAATAATTATAATTATTCATATTTTATCATTTATACTAATTTTTTTAAAAAATAAATTGTGTACTTGTGCTAAATTATAAAAAAATCAACATTATAAAATATACGATGTATATGCGTTTTGAATTTTATCCAAATCCTGTTTAACAACAAACATTCATCATTAATTATTCAACCACATTCTACATAAAAGAGTAATAGCACCAAATTAAATATATAACGCATTTTAAATTATCAAAACATAAACAATTTCACATCCAAATAGACAATGTAAATAAATCCATTAAAATTTCAACTAAACATTACTTGAAATAACAAATTAAAGTACAATTCAAATTTAAGAATATGACTATTTTTACTTTTTACACAAACTACATATCATCCTCATCAAAGTGATGCTTCAATCTACATATGCCTCCTGCCCGAATGACTTTACAGAACTTGCACTGCACTCTTTTTCTTTTAGCATCAATCTCAATTCCGTGTTCCCAAGAACAATCTAGTCAAGCACCGGGGGAATTTTTTTTTAACTTTTTTTTTTTAAAAAAAATATTAAAAAAAAAAGAAAAAAAAAAAAAAATTGGAGAATAAGAATAAAAAATTTAGATTTGAGAGTAAATGAGAAACAATCCACAAAACATCTACATTTCTAACATTTTTCACAATTCTATACAGTCAAGCATCATCTAACTTCATATAATACCAAACTAGGAAAAACCACCAAAAAAAAAAAAAAAAAAAAAAATGTAAAAAAAAAAAAAAAAAAAAAAAAAGCAATGTACTTCAATTAAAAAAAAAAAAAAAAAAAAAAAAAATGAAAAAAAAAAAAAAAAAAAAAAAAAAAAAAAGAAAAAAAAAAAAAAAAAAGAACCAAAAAAACAGAGCAATGTACGTCAGTCCAAAAAATCCCAGAAAAAAAAATAGAAAAACATATCAATGTGCTTCAGTCCAGAAAAAGAACCAAAAAACGTAGCAATGTACTTCAGTCCAGAAAAAAAATAGAAAAATAGAACAATGTACTTCAGTCCGAAAAAAACCAAAAAAATGAAGCAATGTACTTTAGTCTAGAAAAAAAACAAAAAAAATGGATTAATGTGCTTCAGTCTAGAAAAAACTAGAAAAAGAACCAAAAAACATAGAAATGTACTTTAATCCCAAAAAAAAATCAGAAAAAAATAACAGAAATAGCCCAGTAGTACAAAGCAAAGAATCCAAACCATGTACTATGCTTTTGTGTTCATAGCTCAGCAGCACAAAGCAAGAATCTAAATCATAAAGAAACATCCCTTTTCTATTTTAAACATCAGTAGCCCTTACACATTGCAAAATAGATAAAGTTTGCATTTGATTTCCCATATTTCAATGGACCCAACAAAGGGAAAAAAACATAACAGAAATAGTACACGTAAGGTAGTGTGAAGTACAAGGGAGTGATGTATCATTATAAACTCATTATGTACTCAATGAAATAACAGATATTTATTCCAGTGGCAAAGTACGATTACTACTTGTATAATCCTGTTCTACCTTGTGCATTCTAATGGAAGAAGACAAGAATGTTAGGTACATATTAATGCTTAGAATTGTCAAAAACCTTCATGTACAACAATGCTTCTTCCAAAAGCCATAAAAGGATTGTGAATTACATAAAAAAAAATTTTAAAAAAGCCAGAAAATCAGTCTGGAAAAAACCATAAAAAAACCAAAAAAAAAAACCAAAAAAGCCCATAGCCATCTACTTCAATCCAAAAAAACCATAAAAAAAAAGTTATTCAAATGAGGATTGTGAATTACATGCTTGTGTGTGGACTGTGGATTGCGGAGCAAATTTTGGTGTTGACTTCTGAGCGAAGATGGAGACTGCTTGGGTCTGAATTTTCAAAGGAGGATTAGGAATGCTACTGGATTCTGAATCTTCTGATCTTGGCTTGAAATCTGAGCGAAGGTGAAGACTGAAGACTGAAGAGTTAGCTGCTGGGTTCAATTGGCATGGATTAACCAACGGTGAAAACTGCTGGGTTCGATTGGCATTGATTGACGGCTTGACTGAAGCGTGAGCTGCTGGGTTCAACTTCGATCGATTGAAGGTGAAGAGCTAAGACTGTCGTGAGTGTCGTGAATTGTAGCATAGAACGCTCGCTTTTTATATGTAAAACCCAAAACGACAGTGTTTAAAAAAAATTCCTAGGATGCTACGAATCTTAAATCAAAGAATAAGAATTTGAACCTATACCAAAGTGTTGGTCCTAGTATCGCCTTCTAGGTTTAACTAGTCTTCCTACCTATACTAGAGTGTTGGTCCTAGTATCGTCCTCTAGGTTGAACTAGTCTTCCTTTATCAAGACACCCAATTGAATTATCAAAGACCCAAGATGTGAATTTTGACTATCCTTGGAACCTTACTTTTGTTTACTTAACACCCAATGGAATTATCAAAGACCCAATATGTGAACTTTGACTATCCTTGGAACCAATCGGCACACTCAGATTGTTGAGGGAAAGAAACTCAACAAAAGAGCTTAAACATGAACCTACGAGGCTATCCTCAAAAACTCAAAGCAAGTTCTAAACTAGAACTCAAAGAAAAGCTAAAAACTCTCAAGTTTGTATTGATCAAAGGTCTGAATTTTATTATGGCTGAATGCCTCTATTTATAGTTTACAAGTTGTAAGGATTAAGAAAGCCATTCCCTAGTTGGATTAGCTTTTTAGGAAACTAACTAAAGAAACTATTACTAAAAACTCCTAGTCTAAGACAAAGATGAAAAGTATTACCTAAACTAAAAACTAAACATTCCTTAAACTACAATCCAAATGTGGAATGGATTTGTTATATGCTGGCCAAATTTTGGAACTCCATTTGTGGCTTGGAATTCCCCAAAATTACACTCCAAGTGCTGAATGGAATTGAGCTGAATTGGAGCTAAATTTGAAGCTTCCTAAACCTCATGTCTTCGGCCTTAGCTAGCTAGACTCTTTCACTTTGGTTGACACACTTGGCTCACCTTCCATAACACTTAATAGAATGACATATGGACTACAATTGCCAACTTTCATTGCTTCTTTAGCTTGATATTTGGTTATGAAGGATGTTAAGGCAACTTGCATTTTTTTTAGCTCTTGACCTTGTCATTGGACCACTAATCCCTTGTAATGGATTCAATAGATCAACAACCCTTGCATTTTCATCATAGGATCGCTCATGATCTGTAGAATCGTACGATTCTACCAATTCCAGTGATTCTGAGCGATCCTATTATCAATCCTACATAAAGAACAATTTTGCACAATTCAGAATCGATTTTGTGTATTTGGATCGTAAGATCATGCGATCCTACGATCTGGATTGCGATTTTGACATCTATGTTCCCTCTGCTTAGTTTGGGGGTTTGATTACCTCATTTGGGGGTTTCCTCATACTCCCCAATATTGGGGGGTATGGAAACTATTAAACCAAAAAAAAATTATTTTTTTTCCCTTCCCATGATTAATAATAATTTTAATTAATAATAAATTAAATGGACAAAATGTTTAATGAAAGGCCTCTTCTTTTCCTTTTTTTAATCTTGAAATCTTTGGGAGCCTTTTATATAGATGTTCAAAGTCAAATAGCCAAAAAATAATAAAAAAATAATAGAAAGACTATTTTTGTTGACTCTAACTTGTTAGCCTTAACTTGCTTATCTCGTTGACTTCGCCTAATTTCTTTTTAATCCATTTGCTTGGATATATCTTTTAAACTCTTATTCAGTCACTTTTCATTATATACAATTTTAAAATAAAAATATAAAAATTAATAAAAGAAAACATAAAAACTACTACATACTAAGTCAAATTTGTAGGGAATTTATGGGTTAATATAGCACTCGTCCATGATTCATCCCTTCTTAATTTGTTTTTAATTTTCCTTTACTTTTCTTGAATTATTATTAATTTTATACAATTAATTAATTTTTGTTGATGGCTTCTTGGGATGTGGGACATGCTTCCCTCAATGAACAAATGATTAGAGTGCAGAAGTTTGGTAGGCATTGAATTCCCTGACTACCAATACTATAGCAACCTGCCTTCCCCGTTTTCAGTGTATGGGGAAAATGGTTCTTTATTCTCCAAAATTAGAGACTGTCATCATGAGCCTTTTAAGTTGCGGCACATCTAAAGTCAGCAAAGGTAAAATCCGATTCATCTTGGTTGTTGTGAAATGTCTTTCACTAATTTGTCAGTGTTGGTCCCTGTGTTTTTTTCCTTTTTTGGTAATGACACGTGGACATTATACTTTCTCACTGTGTGCACCTGTACTTTGCCACGTTTGCTAAAATAGAGTACTTCGCTCAGAATGTGTGTATTGTGCTTTCCTTGTTTCTTTTCGTTGCATCCTAACTATTTTCTTTCCTTCTATGTGTGCATTGAATGTAAAACATTTGTCGATGAGTGTCGAAAAACTAATCGGCTGATAGAGTTGCGCTTTAATAGGTAAAGTTTCTATTGATATTTCTCCTTCTTGTGCAATTTGGTGCTGCGTGTTGTTTTGCATACAAATGTTTTAACCTGTTCCTTCCATTCTTTCAAAATTATCACAGTTGCAAATTTCTAATATGAATTTATCTTCACTTTGTTTTGTAGCAGTGAGGTGCTACAACCAATCTTTATCAATGGAAAAGGTAAATGTATTTCAATATCTTATAGAGTTAGTTTTCATATTCAGTAGTTTGGCCCTGTTTCTATTTTACTATTTTTAATTTGCCTGAACAATAATCATCCTGAGCTATCTTACATTTGTCAAATAGGTTATCTCCATTCTGTGTTGTACTTCCCATTATGTTGGGTTTATTAACATATTAAGATATATTACTAAGCCTCAATAAGATGATTAAGGTGATAACACGTGGACAAAAAATTTCCCCTTCGTGCGCAGCTTTGTCCTTCTACGTTGGCTAAAATAGGACGGTTGCCATGTACGTGTCTCCCTCATGGTGTATAGGTGAGTTTTCTACTTCTTCACACTCACTGATTTGTTTGGCTACACGCATTGCCCTTGCTTTAGTTTCACTCGTTCCCCTTCTTTAACACTAGAATTTTTACCATTTTTGGCCGTTTTCTTCTAGATCTGACTACCCTTTTTGCAATTTCTATTATTTTCATTCTCATAATCATGTTATTTTTACAATTATAGTTTACTAAAGCATCCTAATCAAGTTTACCTATGATCATGATTATTGACTGCATTGAAGTGAATTTAGAACACTCTGGTTTCTACGTCAAAAAATGATGAGGAGGTTGATGGGAAAGCTGGATCTGGTGCTCTTTTTGTTAAGGTTAGCATAGACGGTGCTCCTTATTTGAGGAAAGTGGATCTTAGATTGTATGCGACCTATCAGGAGCTCTCTTTTGCCCTTCAGAAGATGTTCAGATGTTTTACTATTAGTGAGCACTTTAAAGTTACAATTCATTTGTTGGTGTTGGTTGCCTAGCTAGATTTATAACTTGCAGTTATATGGCCTTGGAAAATTTATTTCCTCTTGGACCCACTGGTTTCAGCCATATGTTCCTTTTTTGTGGAATGTGTTTCGGTTGTTTGTTAGTGTTAGTCCCCTAACTAGTTTTGTGTCCTACAGTTATATGGCTTTTACAAATTTATTTCCAGTTGGACCCTTCTTCTGTTTTCAGATTTACAAACAAATGTCAGGCATATGTATTGGTTTTTGTGAAATGACTTTCAGAGATTTGTTAGTGTTGGTCCCTATGTTTTATTTCTGGTAAGTGGGAAGAGGGGCCTTTTTTGTGTTGGTTTGGTTTTTTGACTTATGCAAATAGCTTTTTTGTCGTGTCAACAAAGTTATGATGATAGTTACTTGTAATTTTTAATGAGATTGGTTGCTTGCCCATTTGTAGCTGTTTGTCGGAATTTTGCTTTAAAATATGTTTTAGGGACTGTTATTTATGATATTTTAATGCGTTGTTTTCGTACCTTTTGTTCCTTATAAGAATTTTTTTTTAGTAAAAATACACCTTGTGTGTGTGTCTAAAGGGATTTGTGTATTAAAAAACTTTCACACTAAATTGGGAAAGCCACCGCCTCTTCCTTTATCTTTGTATGTAAAAACAACTTATTCCTTCCTTCTAGAAAAACAAATGGAGACTCGTTTTTAGATGTTCTTCTTGTGACTTTTGTTTTACTTAGATAAAGTTGCAAAATAAAAAAAATATAAAGGGGTGGTGTATCTAAACTATTTTATGCATAAGATAGTTTCATGCTACATTTGGAGGGTCAATATACAATAGCAACTCCATTAAACCGATACTTCTTTTCATTTTCGTGCTTGGAAAAATACCATCTCTTCGTTTTGTTTTGAGAAAACAAAATGTTCTCTCTAACTATATAGGTTCATGTAATTTATGTTTTTTAAAGATGACAAAGTAAAAGTCGATCAAATTTGCAGTGCGAAGTTCACCAACTCAGTATGTTTTCTTCCCATTTTGTGTGTAAACAAAAAAGTGGTTTTCTATTCCTTTTTTATGGGAGAAAAAGTGTTTGTTTGTGCTTCTTCTTTTTCTTTTTTCTTTTTTGGATTAAATGTGTGATTCAAAATTTATGGTTCTTTTAATTTGAGTAATGTAATGATGAATGGATTCATATTGGAAATAATAACATTAAGTTTCCCAAATGCTGCTTTTTAATCCATGGCACGTTTTCTGATTTTGTAAAAACAAATGTGCCTTCCGATTTTTCTTACCTTGGAAAAAACACTTATAGAAACTTACATGCTCTTGTCTACATTTAAGTTGTTTGATGGTGCCTTTCGATTTTTCTTACCTTCGAAAAAACACTTGTAGAAACTTACATGCTTTTGTCTATGTTTAAGTTGTTTGATGGTGCCTTTCGATTTAATTTTTGGCTGGATTTGTGGATCTACTACTCATGCCATTATTCTTTTACTGTTGTCGTCGGTACTCTGCATGGCCCTCTAGATATTTAACATGGAAAAATGAATCTACATATTTCCTTTATGGAACAATAGGTTATGTGCCCTTGCATTCTAGCATAGGCAAGAGAATGTAACAGTTTTAAGTGTATGCTTGCGTGAAAAAAAGTTGTCGATGCATGATAGCTCTTGCTTTTTGTTTGGTTCTAATTGTTATTTTTGTTTTGTGTATGCATGGAATGAAATTTAAATGTTGATGCTTCATTGAAAATTTATCAGCTCAATCGATCACGCCTTCCCAGGTAAAGTTCCTCTTAATATTGCACTTTTCCATGCAAATAAGCATTTGTGATACGAATTCTTAAAGCAAAGGATAAAAATCCAAACTTATATCAGAGTGTTGGTCCTAGTATCGTCCTCTAGGTTGAACTAAATCTTCTGTTAGCAAGACACTAACTCCACTTGTGAAGAAGGACCTTGCTTTTGTCCACTTGACACCCGAAGGAATTATCCAAACTCAAAGTTGAGAATTGAACTATCCTTGGAACCAAGAAGCACGCTCAAATTGTTGAGGGAAAGAAACTCAACAAGATAGCTTAAATATGAACCTAAGAGGCTATCTTCAAAGACTTAAGGCAAGTTCTAAACTAGAACTCAAAGAAAAGCTCAAAGCTCTTAAGTTTGTACTGTCAAAAATTCTGTATTGTATTGTGGCTGAATGCCTCTATTTATAGTTGTTACAAGGCTGGTTTAAGCAACTAAAATCTATTCTCTAAAAGGATTAGACTCATAACTTTTTAGAAAACTAACTAAAGAACAATTACTTAAAAGAAATAACTAATCTAAGAAAAGGAAATAACTAAACTAAAACTACTTAAAACTAATCCAAAGACTTCTTGGATTGTACTTGGCCGAATGTTGCATGTTTTTGGCAGCTTCTATTTGTTGTCTTGGATTCGGCTAACAGCATTTAACAGTATTTCAAGCTGGACTTTTGGCATTTGATCCCTTATTTTCAATACTAAGTAGAGTGACAATTTGTGACTGAGATTCGGCCATCTTAGCTGCTGCTTGAGCTTCCATAAATCAACATCCAATTGCCTAAATCATAAGTCCAAGTGCTGAATGGATTTGAACTGAATTGAGCTGAATTTGAACTCATGTCTTTGGCTTTTAGCTAGCTGGAAACTTCCTCTGTGGTTTACACATTTGGTTCCTGGATTTTCATTAATGTGTTTCTTTGGTTTTTACTTTTTCTGTCCTCACTATAAAAAGCACATGCATGATCAAATAAAGTGTAAGAAATTATTTGCTGCATGCGACGGATGTATTTACCCAATGGTTAACAACTTTAATTGCCATGTAATATTTACACAATTGTGTAGATTACTTCAATTTTGTATGCTTATCAAAGTCGTTGTAAGTCGATGGAAAAATATGAGAAGGATGGTATCTACACTAAATACTTTTTCTTTCCAAAGAAAGGAAGGATAATCTGTTCAAACAGAGCACAACATGGACATATATGTTACTTGAATTTTGTATTGCTATGGACCAATTGTTTGAAATGAAGTATAAGAACTGTTTGTCCTGCATGTGTTGAAAGTATTTTGTTGGTAGGCCTAAATGCTGATAACCATTTTATATCCATGTGATTGTATATATTATTGTTATTTTATGCCTAATGCTTAACTATGCAATTGGTAATCAGTTAGAGAAAAGGTATTAGAAACGCAAAGCATTTTCTTCTAATAACCAAAGAATATACACTTGTTCATTTAGAGTAGAAGTTTGTTTTTTCCAAAGTTTGTGTTTTCTGAGCTTCCTTCTTATTGTCCTGTGAAGTTCTATTTCTTTAACACATTTGCCTTGTTTCTTTGCATTGCATCATAACTGTTTTTATTCTCCTTCCTTTTGTATATATACATTCAATGCAAACTGACTGTCGATGGTCGTTGCATAACTGATTTCCTAATACAGTTGCGTTTCCAGAGGTAAAGTTTCTTTTTGCATCGTTCTTTTACTCGCAAATTTCTGTTGTATATGGTTTTTTTGCTTCTACTCCTCCTGTGCTAAGTATAACTCTTGTGTGTCTAAGATTAATGGAAACAAAATATCTGATGCATGTCATCCATTTCGCCTGTGCATTTTTTCTGCATATTTTTCCTCTTGTTTCTTGCAAACTCTTTATGATCTTCTGTGTTAATTGTAATCAGATTAGGTATTTGTTTGCTTGGAATGTGAAACCTTGTTCTTTTAGATTCTAATCAATGAATTTATGTCTATGTATTCGTTGCCCATTAAATTTTCCCTATTCTAAATGTGTGTATCATATTGCAACCATGGCATTTTCTTGCAAACTTGTGTCTGGACTATTTGCATTTGACGTCTAAAAAGTACATTTATTTATTACTCCTTCTTTTAACAACAGCGCTGCTTGTATGCTAAGCGATGTTTCCTCCTTCTGCTGGGTGTAATATATCTTAGATTTGGATTGTTTACGATTTGAGGTTTTCTGTCCATTACATCTACCAATTTCATTCCCTACAATTACTCCTTCCCAGCTTCTTAACTATGACCTCTATTTTTTTCTTAGAACTAGGAACTTTGAAGTATTTAATTCATCCTATGCTACATTGGCTTGATTCATCAACAGTAAGTATGTTTCGTATTAACTTACTCATGCCTTTGTTCAAAAGAATATGCTTCTATTGTTTCATTGGACCTATTTTCTTGCTTCCTGTTTTTTCTTATCCTCCGAACCTCCATGGTCAGGATTCTTACTGCCTCTCATTTTTACTTTAAATAAATGATTATTGCTTGTTGTTTTTTGGGTTCATGCTTACTACTTTTTGTGCTGGTTATGCGTTTCTTACTGCAACTATATGGCCTTGCCACTTTTTCCACCACACAAGCATGACGAGTTTTTAACCCAACGAATGAGTGGCAAACGTAAATAATTTCCACGCTTAGTTGTGTGAATATAACAAAGATTCTTGCTCTCGTTTCCTTGGTTAACTGTTTGTTATGCTGTCCACGCTTTGTTTGTGTTATAGATGAACCTGTTACCTTGTTAACATATTCGTACTTAATATGTTTGTGTAAGTACTCTTGCTTAAAGTTGTTGTGGCTATACATAGTATTGTCAAACTGAAAAACCAGTCATCTTCTTGGTAGCCAATTAGCAATTGAGTTATATATAAACTTCTTCATTGGTCCTACTTGGTTATGTCTATTATTATTTGTATTCATAGCATGTTCATACCGGTTTACATTTATTTAACTTAATGTTGTTGATTTTCCTCTTGTTCTGTTGCTATGTAATTTGATACATACAGATGTTCTTGTTTTTTGTTTTTGTGACATATGTCGGGTGAAACCTTTGCTTACCATAGACTGAAAATTTAATAAATTTAGTGTCCTAAATGCAAACTGAACAAGATAAAATTTGTTCTCGAATATTCCCTACAATACTACACTATTCAGTCACTAAAACAACACAATAAAAAAATTTATCCGCCAAGGAACTGTCTTAATTGGTATGAACAAATTAAACTAACATTTTCAATAACAAGTCTTGCAGAAAATATTAAACTCTTTGTACAAGGATTTTTATGACATGAAATATTAAAAAGTTCCTTGGAAGATGTAACTAAAAAAAATCCATATCTCATTTAGTTTTGCCAAGGCATTACATTCCTCAAAGGCATGGAATTATCCCAATTGGCGAGCTTGAAGACCAAATGACAAAAGTGTTTGCTTTGTTTCCAAACAAGTTTGATCTTTAGTCAAATGGTACAAGGCTGTTGTCTGAACAAATTCCTTCATGAATTTTGCCTATCTTATGTTAGCCTTTTTAGAAGTCATTTATTTCATAGTTCTTTTTTTCAGCCTTATATTTCATGTTGGTCTGATGCTTTTTGTTGCTTTGCAGTATGTATCAGACGTCATTGTCAAGTGCTCTTTACTCCGTCGAAATTGACATCAATTTGTACAAGATTATATTTTGAAGAAAATGACTATTAAGTTTTCATACCACAAATAAATAATATTCTTCTTGTTATTGTTTATAGCAGCCATTAGATAGAAAGATTCTATCCATGGCAATTTAAATTTAGAACAAATTAGAATACATTTTCCACATTTTAGTTTTACGTTAATTAACTCTTACTATATAATTTCTTCTTAACGCTTTAAATATTTTTTTGTTTTTCAATTGTACTGTGATTTTATTTTTCTACACAATATGATGGGCACTCAAAAAACCGCACCTTGTGCGGTTAGAGTCTGTTAGTTATAATAAATATGCACCTCGTTTTATAAAATCTAAAAAGCATTCGACCAAACAAATTTCCCATTCAATGAGCGGGTAGAAAGATTGGTACTACTCTTGTCCCAACAAAAGAAGTTTGCTTTTGATTTGATATAAAAAATTTTAAATTATAATGTACAAGACATTTAATGTATTATTAAATGTGTATTTTTACATTTTTATTTTTAGTTTTTAATATGAGTTATACATTGTTGTTATTAAAAAGTGTAATATAAGAATTTTACAAAAAAAAAAAAACTCTTTTTTACATAAGAAAAACTTTTAAAACTGAACACTTTATTATTGCATTTTATAAGACACTATTTTATCAAATTATGACATCATTTGATTTGATTTTTTTGTTTTACCATGGCTCCAAGTGGAGTCGGAGTGGTTGACTCTTTATCATACGATTTTTACCCCGCGACTGGCTAGTCAAATGTAGTAATGTGACACTGGATAATGGAAATTAACACAAAATGGAAGGTGGTTGTTTAAAAATTTAAACTCAACATAAGGGTTGCTAACTACATGATAAAAAATAAAAAATAAAAACCACGTAAAATCATGTTTACTACGTAATTCCCCGTCTATAAAATTGTAGATACAAGAAAATTACCAAAGCGAATTGATTCGAAAGAGATTGAGTTGGTAAACACTGTTTTAGGAGAAGATTATATACTGTAATTTAAAATACAATCAAATTCATCCTGATAGGCCTAATCTCTAGCAAATAGAATCTGTTTGTTAACTCAAAACAACTTCAGGTTTATTCTTTGACTTGATAAACTTCAGGTACTTCGTTGCACATATCTCATTTACATTAGTCATAAAACAGAACCCTATTCCTGTTCGAAGTACAATAATTATGGTCTTCTGCAAAAAGGAGTTTGCTTCAACACCAACTATGGAAGGAGGACAGACTCCTCTGCCTATTTTTGAGGATTCTGGTACAGCCCAAAACCATATTTCTTCTTCTGATCATCGAAGCCCTTCTCCTATTGATGACACAATCAGTCAAGAAGTGTTTGTTTCTCCACCACCAATTAACAATGGAAATCCTGATGGGATTGATGAGTTCATGAATGAAGAGAGTATTGACAAAGAATATTTTGATTCTCTTCCCCCTGGGTATCGCTTTTGTCCCACAGATAGTGATCTTATTGTTTATTACCTGCAGAAAAAGATTGACAATAATAAGTTGCCTCGTAACCAAATCCGACATGTTAATCTTTACCTTCACAGTCCAGAAGAAATTTCAGGTTTTTCCCTTTTTTTGTTTAAATGTTCATTCCATATCGGTTCTTTTTTCCCATTTCAGTGTTTTTTCTGTTTGATGGACTTCCTTTTCAGTAATATCTCATTTTATATCTGTGCACCATTTTCATGCATTGATGTTACCTCGCCAGACATTTTTATATCAAAATGATCATTTATATTGTGATGCTGTGATAGAGTCTCGTCTTATGTTTTTGACTGAAAATAATATTTGATATTTATTTGTTATTTAGTTTCATTTTTCTTTGTTTTGGAATAGTCTTGAATTCAGCTCTTGAATATATTTACTGTATGCTGTTTAGTTCGAATGTTTTTTCATTTGTTTGATATAATTTATAAATTGTTCTCACGATTAATCTTGTCCGTATTATCCTCATGATTAAGCAAACAGACTTTAATTCGAATTTCTGTCATTGTAGTATTTTCTTTGCATGGCAAACATGTAGCATTATTTTCTTGGAAACTAAACTATAGTATTTTTACATGTTCTAGTTGTAATAAGAAAATATATCATTTAGAATATTTTCTTGTTTTTCTGGTTTGATCTAAATCCCTTAGGGAGGTATCCACCAGTAGGGGAAAAGGAGTGGTACTTCTTCACTCCCAGAGATCGAAAGTATCGAAATGGTAGCCGTCCAAACCGTGCAGCTGGTTCTGGTTATTGGAAGGCCACAGGAGCAGATAGACCTGTCACTCACCGAGGTTTACGAGTGGGATCTCGAAAGGCATTGGTTTACTATGAAGGGAAACCCCCAAAGGGCTCAAAAACCAACTGGATCATGCATGAATACAGAGTAGATGCGAGTCCGAGGGCAAAAACAAGTTTAACTGACATGAGGGTAAGTTGCAAAGTACTAAATTGCTATAAGCTTTTGAATCCGTTTCCATTTATCAATTTTACTCATACTTTTGTTTTTGCAGTTGGATGATTTTGTTCTTTGCAGGATTTATAAAAAAATTGATAAATCCTTCCAAACGCGACCACGTAATGAAGATCCTGAAGCATCCTTCCAAACGCGACCACGTAATGAAGATCCTGAAGCTCTTGATCCAACTATACAAGGGACTGAAATGTTTGATCCACATGGTAGTGCTTCTCTCTCAGATATGGCCACCAAGAATGATCTTCATGCTCGGAGTTTTGATAAAGAGTTGAAAGAACTTGAGGCTTCAGCTGAATTGATGCAATCCCAGTTCAACAATGGTTTTAGTGATATTCATTCAATGCACGTTAACGCTGCTTCGTTCTCACGCCCTGCTAAATTTTATAGCAATTTCCAGATACCCATTAACTGTGCAACCAAACCATTATGTTTCAGGCCATCAATGTGCAACCCAGAAAGTACTTTCACGTCCAAGTACTTGAACGAGGCCTCTTTGGAAATCAAACCAAGAGTAATTCATGACAATATCGGCAACATCAAAGATTATGATAATTGCACTTTATCATCAGATCTCAATCTGGCAGCAGTACTTGATTTTTCTACCCCAGTCGAACCACTCCAAGATTTGGACAATCTTATTAACAAGTACTCAGGCAATTCTTATGAAACCTCAACCAATACTCTTGACAGTCCACCAATACCAAAAGGATATCCATTAGTTGACTGAAGTTTGAAGTTAGCCTCACAGTTAAGTTCGAAGTTCTCTTCTGCTCCTATGAGGCTAATGCCATTTTCTTGTGGGTTTAAAGGTTTATGGACAGCATTTCAAAACACATTAGCGTAAAAACGTGTTTTGAAAACCTGTCCATACAACCCTAAGTCTGATATTTAGGCTTAAAGATAGCTTTTATGTTCGGTTTCCAAGATAGATTTACGTTACAGAATGTTCTAAACTAGGATATATAGGATTAATTTTCTAGTAGAACTCTATCAGAAACTCTTGCAGCAATAGGATTTGATTGCCATTGTTATATTTTGATTGCAGCAATATCGTATTTTCTCGACTATTGGAATCTAACTCAAATATTTCAATCCGAATACAATAACGAATCTCCTTCCTTGTCTCCTTCCCTATCTACCCACAATATGCCCCCTCAACAAATATCATTCTCACCCTTATCTCCCCACAATCTATTAGCTCTACACTTTCTCAGGACAAGTTATAAGCTCTTCTCAATCATTTGCAATTTTACTTTCTGCTTTATCAAGGGTGATCAAGCAGTTTTAATATTCTGCTTCATCAAGGGAGATAAGTTTCCAATGTCACGAAATGTTGAACGTTTCAAGTTCGCAACTCCGCTGTTAATTTTATGTGATCTTCTTCTTCTCCCATCTGTGGAAAGTTCCTGCTTATGGCCTTTATCATATTTATCATGTGTACGGTACTTCTCTTTTATAAGACGGAGCATGTGCTTCTCCTTTTGAAGTTGACTGAGCATGCACTTCTCCTTTTCAAGTTGTTTTCCCAGAGAAATTGGCAGAGAATCTGCTCTTTGCATAATTTGATCCGTTTTCTCTCCCTTCAACTTCGCCATGGTAGTCTCCTGGTCACACTCCTTATCTCCTGTGTGATTATTTTCCTTCAAACCACTGCTCACTATGTACTTTTCCTTTTCAAGTTCTTTGCTCAGGGAGGCTAGAGGCACAACTTGGGTTTTGATTGTCATTTGGTTCTGCTCTATGCGTCGTGCAGTGAGTTTTTCAAGCTCCCCCTTAAGCACTGATAATTCTGTTTCCAGCTTATTTGCTTTGGTTTCCGACGTGAGAGCTTTTTCCTTCCAGTCTTGAACCTAAAAATGAGCAAGGGGATAATGATATCAAGCTAAAGATGAAATGCAGTTTTTTTGAGTTTTTTATTCATGCAAGGTTTTCATGAATCAATTAGGTTGTCATTAATTGTTAATGGAAAATATAATATATCATGAAGTGATGCTTTCCAGAGTATGCATTCCCAGAATGAAACTATTTGAGACTGACTTGCAAGAAAGAACGATAGCAGGGAACTCCAAAAATCTAAAGTCCAACACAAATCTTTAAGTTACCGAAAGTAGGGCCCTGAAATGTTTCAGATTACATGATCTTGTGCATTAGATTTCTCCTGTCAACAGATAACTTCTGTAAAAGAACTTACGCTCAGCACTTAAATTTTCTATTTGACCTGGCAACCTTTCAGTGTTCTTTAGGGAAATTTATATAAGAAACGATATTCATGTTTGAGTCATATAACTACCTCAAGAATCATATATCGAAGTTATTTTCCAAAAAGCAAACTACCGTTAGCAATTAAAATTTGCCTGGTTGATTCTTTGTGATATGTTTAAGAAAGGTAGATAGTAGGAAGATGAAAGAGATCTCCTTACAGCAGATTGTAAGCGTTGAACTTCAAGATCAGAATTGAGAGCCTGGTCTGCCCAGAACTTACAAGAACCCTGGAGTTCTTCCATCTCCTCCCTCACCTGCCTTAACATTCCTTGCATTTGGGACCACTGTTCAGTTTCAGCTCTCACTTGCTCTACAATCCGATGCACTATGGCTTTGCAACGTCCTGTGCATATGATATCCTCATGAGACACTGATTCCTGCATAACAAACCATTTTCTTTAGATCAATAGGTGTTGATGCAAAACTTCCTCTAAGGAAACTAGATAAATATGGATTTCCTCAAAATGTGTCCTATTACATCTTAGCACAAAGAGCAAATAACTTAATGAAACAAATGATTTTCATGTGATTCACTCATAATCTTGTAAATCTAAAGTCAACAAATTTTCAGATATAACTGCTTTTTCAATAATTGATATCAACTACAGGTTTCTTTCTGGACCTCTAGGTTATGCATAGAGGGGAACCATTATCACATATGAGAAGTTCAGGATTACAATTGACAAACATATAATATTGATATGCTCGGTCTCCTTTAGAAACAGAAAACAGAAAATAGCACAAGATACTTGTAATGTGAAGAATAAAGCCTTCTTTTTTACGGTCAATTTAGTTTCAAGGGACTACAATTTGTGTGTTTATTTTTCTCTTCATTTCAAAAAATGTTCGAAATTCTACCTGATACGGTTGTTGATTAGGGAAAGATGACTCTGGATATTCAATGCGCTTTGATGTTGAAGCAGAACTGCTCTCAGAACTGGCAGCAGTAATAGAAAGAATTGAACCAAAATCTTCCTCAATTCTATGTAGCATTTCTTTTGATAGTCCCTCCATTTTCCTTCTCAGCATCTCCACCTAAACATTATTTCATTTGCCATTATAATATAGCAAAACAACATCGAGATGGAAAGTAAATGTTCACTGAACAGTAAAATCTATATTGCGTTTAATCAGAAAATATCCTCCGAGAAAATTGAAGATGCATCATATATTAAATGACCTTTTGGTCGGTTAAAGCAATATAGGCATGTACTGGAATTTTTGAACAAGATTGTTAACAAAAATATAATTAAGGTAAGCAACTATAGAAGACTTAGAAAGGGAACCGGTTTTTATTAACCAAAAAATCCAGAATTTAATGGTTCATCAAATCGCAATCCAAATTATTTGCTAATTCAAATTCACAAAATCAATCTGGATGGCTTTAGAATCAATCTCCATCTCTTCAGGCCAAAATATGTTGAGCAAGACTGCATTAAGTTGAGACAAAGGACCGTGATCTAGACATTACCTCCAGTGATTCATGTTTGCTCCTTGGACCCGAAACACAGCTCCCTTTGTCGATTTTATGGCTCATATTCATGGATAAGCTTGATTCAGCTAAATCCTGCAACTCCTTGACAAAACTCTCATCTGAGAAGCCTCCAATCTTTGCCAGTCGGCGCTGCAAAAGACACGTCTGCTTATCAAAGTTGCTGCAGTTCTTAACCTCAAGGTTGTCCTCAAGTCGAGAACTTCTCTGTAATTCTACCAATTTCGATGATAAATCTTTGATTTCCTCTTCTAATACTGCACTCACATTCTCCCCTTGAAATATTTTCTTTCTCCCCTGAAATTTTAACAGAGCTTGATATAAATTTAGAAGAACGATCATGGATTGAAGCATGAACACATATCAAATGAAAGCAAAACCTACCTATAATTTAATACAATGCTCCAGTACTTTTCTGTCTGATGTACCAGTTAAAAAATTGTTTTGATTACCAATAAATCATTCCAATGAAAAGAATGCAATTCCATTACCCATTCCCAGACTCTTATGCTGGAAAGCTAAAAACTTGGATAATTCATACAAAGCACCTTTTAGTGGACAACTTTTTTCACTCTATGAAGCCAAATAAACAAATAATCCAAAAACCAAAATAGCAAAACTCCTATTTTTCTGTATCTAACAGATAAATGCTCTTTTTTGTTGAAATTTTAAGGAAACCATAAATGTTTTATTTCTGCAAAATCTTAATCTTTCCAGAACTCCTCAGAAGCAACTACCACAAAACTTATATATCAAAACCGAGAAAGATAGCCAAATGTAAATATTCAATTTGAAAAACAAAAAAGAGAAAAAAAAATTCTTATATATCTATCTACTTTTTCTGCATTCAACAATTATAGTAGGAAACAGCCGGCAGTATATGCAGAAATGCTAATATTGGTTTCGAAGAAATCAAAAATCCCACAAAACTCACAGAAATTAGAGTTTGAACGGCTGATATAAGAGTTCTTTCCATCTGAACTTTGTTTCTCTCCAACTTCTTCAAAGCAACCTCTCTTTCCAACCTCAAAAAGTTACACTCAGCCCTCAAAATCTCAGTCTGGAACTTCCACTTTTCTTCCACAAACTCCTCTTCCTCAACTCTGCCTCTTCTCCCACTGGATAACGATGACGAAAACGATGATGATGATGCTGATGCAGATGAGTTCAACAAAACAACCGGCACATTAGTACAATCACTTCTCGAAAAAACTCTTTCTTCACCAAATAACCTCTCGAGTTTGCCTTTTTTGGTCTCATAATAGTGGTTTTGGTTCAAGTCTAATAAAGGGACGTTGGGGATGGAAGAAGATGGTTTCCTGGAGGGCTTTTTGAGTTGTTTTCGGTGGCGATTCCTCCGGGGTAAGTTGAGGATTTTGGGGCTTGGTGGTGGTGGTTGAATCGGGTGCCATTTGAGTTTTCTTGATACAGTTGCTGCTGTTGAATTTGTTGGCATTCTGTTTATCTGCCCCTGCTCTTAGTCTGTGAGTCTGTAATGTGTGCAGTGCGCGTCCTTCTTAAATACCCAAGTGAATGGATAGAGGTTGCCCATTTTAGGGGGGTGCATTTTGAATTTAACGGTAGAAAATGGAGGTTCAGTTTGGACACAATTGGACTCCCAAGTCAGATAATTTTTCATTTTCATGTTATAAAAATTGAGTGCATATAGGGGTGTAAACGAACTAGTACGTTCGGTGAACAGTTCGTGAACAAGATCGGTTACGTTCGTTTATGTTCGTTTGTTAAGCTAAACGAACAATAAACGAACACATTTTAGTATTCGTTTAATAAACGAACACAAACACGAACAAGTATACGTTCGTTTATTTATGTTCGTGAACAAGTTCGTTTAGTGTTCATGAACAAGCTCGGTTAACGTTCGTTTATTGTTTGTTTATATTAAAATAATAATAATAATGTTTATTGATTATTTATAAACAAATTTGTTGTGGTGTAGTGGTAAGTAGCCATGATCCTCACCTTAGAGACCAAGGTTCAATTCTCAATAATGCTATTTTATTTTTTCAATTTGCAAATGTGTTTGTTTATTTGTTCGCGAACGTGTTCGTGAACTGTTCGTGAACACTAATAAACGAACATAAACGAACACGAACACATATTTCACAAACATAAACAAACATAAACGAACATGAACAGTCTAAAAAATAAACGAACAGTAAATGAACAAAACCTGTTCATTTATGTTCGGTTCGTTTACAGCCCTAAGTGCATAATGCTTCTGTGAGTCTGTCATTTAAGAAAGAAAATAGAGGGCAGAAAAAAACAAAACCAAAAATGAATTAGTATTCAATATTAAATTCTATTAGTTTCAATATTCAATTCGTGCAGATCCTACCAGTAAGAAACCCATAGTTAATAATTGTAATAGTTTTATTAAAATGGATATTATATGAGGCTGCTTTGCTCATATTTTAGAGCATAGCATTTGTGAGGTTCAAATTAAATAAGAATTTTTTTAAAATTATAAAGAATTTTAATTAATATAAATAATATCAAATCTAAATTAATATATATATATTCTCCAACAAAATTGAGCATTTCCTTATTTATGTCTTTAAAATGAAAGTATGTATAGAATAATTTTTCTTTTCTGAAAGAAAAAAAGTAAAAAGAATAATTTTGGATAAATTTAGGTCAAAATGATCAACACTTGACATAACGTAGTAGACAATGAGAATGGCGATGAGAGGAGTTCAAATAACATATAGTAACTAAGTTTAAACCACAAGTGATTTAGATGAGAATTCATCAAATTTTAAGTGGACTAAATATTTTTAACCTAATTAATATTATGATACGACACCTTTTGATGAAATAAATCATAACATAGAGTTATCAAATCTAATTTTATAAGTAGCACGTCTAGAGATTGGAGACTTGCAGAATGGTTATACTCTTTTCTTGTTGCTTCTTGGGGAAAAAAAATTGTTAATTACTAGTATATAAAAAGTTGTACTAGTGCTAGAAGTGTACTACTGCTTTCTTATTTTCTATTACTTTCCGTCATGTGGGTTTTTTTTAATATACTTTGAATTCATAATTACACTACTAAACAATTAATTCAAAGTACACTATTTTTGTGTACGAGAATATATATATTATTACCTTCTTAACAAGAATTTAAAATGAAAGTTTTTAGACGTATTATACAAGTTCCAAATTTCACTATGGTGTTAATTGAAAACTTTTCATAAAAAAAATAATTCCTCCAAAAGTTTGAGTGGGAGATTTTTGCCATTTTTATCAGCTTAAAGACTGGAAAAGATGCTTCCTTTTTAAACTTTTTATGCTCGCAGTGTTATGCTAAAAAAAACACTCCATATGGCTGCTGTAGTGGGGAAATGAAATGGGAGATGTGGGAGAGATGGAGGGACTAAAAAGAAAGGGCGATTGCGAAAGGAGAGGTCACTCGGAAGTTGCGAAGAACAAGGATCCTGAGTAGAAGGACGGGGCTTCTTGTTGCTTGCTTTTTCCATGTCTGTTTCTCATGGAAATACGAGAATCTTGTCTGATTCTGTGACTTAATTACTTCGGGGACAACTGCTGCCTCTCACAACACCAACTTGCCTTGGAATTGTACCAAGTACCAACGTTGACACCGTGGCTTTTATCAACAAATCTAAAGTCTAAAATCATCTGTTTTCCCATATTTTTTTTTCTCAAAAAACACAATGTCCTTCACGTCCATTTTAAACAAAAATATAATATTAAATAATTAGAACAATTTCAAAAGTTAAAATTTAAAATAAAATTTCAAAAGTTAAAAATCTAAGACTTTGAACTTTGAAAGTAAAAGACTTGATAAAAGTTTATCATTGAGACACCATAAAAATTATAGAATTGTACTTTTTAAAACTTTTGCGAAGTGATGATGCTGCTGTTGAAAATTTTAAAATATTAACTAACTTAGAGGGAAACAAAGAAAAAGTAGGTATTATTTGCTAGTAAATTTTATTTAAATTTTACAAAATGTTAATAATAAATTAGGATAAATTAATTTGATTTATTATCAATACCCCTTAAATTTGATAAATTTATAACATTTAGTCCTTTTAAATTCGTAACAATTAGTCCTTTTAAATTCATAACATTTAATCCCTTTAAGGGGGTATTGTTAATAAATCAAATATGAATATTTGATTGATAGTTTTTACAAACTACGGGGATAGTAGATGTAATTTACCCAAAATTTTTATAAAAAATAATAATAATATACATTATTGACTTATGGTGAGGGCAGGTGGTGCCCATAGCCCCCGCCCATAACTGAGAAAAAAAGAGGAAAATGAAATCGCTGATCCGAAAGGTAACAAGTGAGGTAAACATAAATTGAAAAATATTTCATGTGAGGGTCATTCTATTTATCTTAACATGGATGAGCTCGGAATTTGGAGTTTTAGGAATACAGGTGACATTTATGGTAAAAAGAAAGTGTGTCCATATTTTAAATTTTTTTAAATGTAAGGTAATTATTTTTGTCATTAATAGTCTTTAAATTTAAGTTTGGCAATGCTTGGATAGTATTAATATTTGTAATAAAGGTGGCATTATTTTCATAGTTCCAATAGGTATTCAATGATATGAGAGTTATTAGACTTTCATACCCATTGGAAATAATTGGGAGAGATGTTATTTGGATAGGAATTTATTGGGATTACTATGGGTTTCATTGGAAGTAGTTAAATAGATAATTATTGGGTAATGTTGAATAATTATTAGTTAATGTTTAATAATCAATTACTCATGATAATTCAATTATTTTTTAATTTCAAAATAATGACATCCTGGTAATAGAATTGGGATATGGGTGGAATACAAAGAAATGGAGCCACTTTGAGGTTCCTTCTAAAATGAGGTATGGAAGGGAGCCACTACGAAAAAGTTTCGAGGGTTATGAAAGAAACTTATAACTCATATTGTTCATGGGTTGAAAACTAGGATTGAATCTATAAGATATAATTTACCATTGTTCCTTAGTAACTCAGTGGTAGAGCAGTCAGCTATTAACCATTAGTCATAGTTCGAATTATACTTGGGGAGATTTGATTTATTTCGAACTTTTAATTTAGATTCAAAGAAATTGCATTTTATCTCATTGTATCACATTTTGTGAGGTTTTAAAATCAATAATCCTTTGTTCTATAGAAGGATTCAATTGTAGTGAGATATTAATGAAGATGAAGGTTTTTTGGTTTTGCTACTAAGACTTGTACTTGCTCTGCTATAGCACTACATCTTGGATGCAATCATTGATTTTTCCAAAAGGTAACAATTGCCATGAGATACTAATGACAAGAAATGTTTTTTTGTTCTACTACTAAAACTTGTACTTGCTCTACTATTTTTCCCAAGTCTAACTAAGGCAAAATTTACGGAATGTAAAATAAAAAAAAAAAATAGGCTGATAGACCTAAGGCATACTATGTGTAATGATTCGATTATTCACAAAATAAAAAGATACTTTCCCCTTAGGTTGGTTGTGGGTGAGGAAGGATTCGAACCCTCGACACTATGGTTCGTAGACACGTTCTTTAATCTTCTGAGTTACAGGCCCCACCGTGTCTCTACTAGATCTATTTGTAAAAGTACTTTAAAAAAAAGAACATTTTCCTCTGCCCAACTGTTTTAGGTTAAAAAGATGTGAAAATGCATTTATCTATATGAGAATGGTGCTTTCGAGGTGTGAAGTGGGAAAGAGAGGATGTCATAATTGGGATTTCGAATAAGACGACTTTTGAATTTTTCATTTTTTTCGTTTTCATATATTGGAAAAGTAATAAGAATAAGAGATTTTAAAATTTTTATTGTGTTGGCGTCGAGTTATTTTTTCACAAGAGTATCATCACTACAGTAGAATTTAATCACCAAGCTTGGGATGGGTTAGTGTGGTTCCTTCACACTTAGGATACTAGAATATTGAACCATGAACGGAGAAAGTAATGAGAAAAAAGTATATTAACTAGTGATTATGAGGGCTAATGGGAAATTTTAAAAGGATCTTAACGGGAATTGAGAAATCCCAATCCTATTAAATCTCATTCTCTCCCAATCCCAAAATTTAATAAAAATCATAATTTTCATTCTCAATAATTTTCTACCCATTTAAATTCCACCTAATTCTTTCTCATTCTTTCCCAATTGCCATCCTAATTTGTACGTTATTTCATATTTTTTGGCAAAACTGAAAGGGCAATTGTATGTGCTCCAATATCGGCGGCAAAGACATGGTAAAGAGTACCGTTTCTGTTTTTTTTTTTGTTTTTAAAATAGCATTTGCCCACTTTGCGGTAAATTAAATGAAAAGTGGAAAACTTTTTTGGTTTACTATGAGTTGACATGGCAATAAAGCTAAAGGGAGACATAGACGTGCTTCTTCAAGATTTATGGATAATTAATCAAAATTTTCTTTTAAAATAAAGTGAAGAACCGAAGAAGAGGGAAAAAAAGTGATAGGTAATAGTTTGAAAGTAAATTTTATTACTAATTCAAAAATTCAAACCATGTATCAGTAATTTAGTGACTAAATATTACTTCTTTTGTCCCAAAAAAATGTTTATTTTGAAAACTCTTTCTTGTAAAAAAAAAAAAAATTCACTTTTAAATTAAAATTTTAAAATATTCGTATTAATAATAGTTATGTATACTCAAAATTAAAAAATAATAATAAAAATATAAACATATACATACATTAAATGAGTTATAATTAATAAAAAATTATATTTTAATCAAAATGAATTTTTTTTAAGCTAATGAACTATTTACAACCACCACATTCTTAAAATGGTGCAATAAACTAATTAAAATAAAACTAAACAAACTTCATCCTTAAATTGTGTATACTTTGTTCGAAAAATTTTCTTCTTTAGCAAGAAATTACTCATGGATACCAAAGTACAGTAGCAGCATATGATATATTCTCTTCATTTAGTAGACACATTCTCCTTATTTATACAAACCAGTTCTCCTCTCCTTTCTCGGATAGGCTAAGTTGAAAAAATAAGCTAAATGCTATTTTTAGAAAAATGAAAAAGAGAATCAGCCCACATCTTACAAGGAAAAAGACTGTTAACCTAATTAATTAACTAAATAATCCTACTAGTACAATACAAGAGAGAAGAAGAAGAACACATTAAGGAACCAAAGTTCAAGAAAAGCACACGCAGTCACACACTACGAGATGTTGTGGTGTGTGTATTGACTACATTTCAACAACCATTTTCTTTTTAAGTTAGTTATTAGAAATTCAGCAGTCCACTTTTCCTGTGCTTTTAATTTGAACGAATATGATGCTGTTTTCTCCAAAGTGGGCAATAAATAGTTACGTGCCGTTTCAGGGATGTGTAGTAGTTAATGGGTTCGTTATTTTTTATCAGATCTTGCCTAAATTGGTCACATATTCACATTTGGTATTTATTTGTTTGTGTTTATTTGAACTGAGACACATTCATTCCTTCAGGCTTCAGTCAGGCTTTATTTAGAATGGCACATTAGTACTTACTCAGTGTGGGCTCTCTCTCGGTTTTCACATCAATTCTGTGACAATTTGGTGCCAATATTTACTGCTTACCATACTAAACAAAGTACACAAACAAAGAAAACCAAGCCCACTTGCATTTAATTAAGCTTTGCTTCAGAATTTATTGCTTTAGCATTGGCAGATTCTGCGGTTCTTATGAAGTTGCATTGGAAGTCGTACCATGTTTGAAATGAACAAGTTCGTTCTAGCCGAAGGCGGGTCTAATCTAACAGTAATAATCAATCATCAACAAAAAGGAAATTGTAACTATATTATCATTCTAATAATAATAGTAGTCGAAATTTATGGCTCTACAAAAAATGATAAGGCTCCAATCTTTGTTCGTAAGTTCTCCGTGTCCTCCATGAATCCGTGTTGTATTGATATGGAAATAATATCCTTGTGATTCCTTTAAAAAAAAAAAAAATCCTTGTGATGGTGACGACTTGATTAGATAAGGATAACTATCTGATCCCTTTTATCTAGATAAAGATTACATTCGAAAGGCCTCAAATGTGAAGCGAATACTACATGGATATGAAGCGTATTGAGACGAAATCAAGGTATCCGTATGCATTGTATTTTATTTTTGGGTTATTCTATATATATATATATATAATGTTCTTTCAACATGAGTTTGATACGCGTATTAATTATATTTCTTTCATTCCAAAAAAAAAAAAAATACAGTTTCAAAAAAAATTTGTCCTACAAAAGAGTTTAGCCTCAAACTAAAATTTTAAAATATCTTCACTAATAATAATTGTATATACGTTCAATTAAAAAGTAAAGATAAAAATATAAAATTATTTATTTAATTAGTATATTAAGTGTATTGTATCTACCAACTAATAAAAAGTTATACCTAAACAAGAGTAAACTCTTTTTTTGGAACAAATAGAGTATTATTATAATGCTGTCACATGTGTCATTTTAATTTTGATCATTTATCTCTGAACCAATTTGAATATTAATGGTTTACAACTTAATTTGAATAAAGTGATATGTTATTTTTAATCTTATATGATTTTATCCATATCTTTTCAATTTAATAAGATTTTATCATTATCTAAAATTGCAGGTATGAATATTGTTATTATAATATTTTTTATTGATTATCTTACCTCTTAAATTATCATTGATAAAAAAAATTTATTTTTTCCTTGCTTCAATTTTCTCTTATTCCTCTCTCACATGGCTTTGCAAAAAACCACAATTTTTGTTCCAAAACCTCAATTTCACCAAGTATGAAGTAAAATTGCGGTCTTTTCCAAAAACTGTTATTTTTGCCCCAAGCCTCAATTTCATTAAATATGGTAAAAAACCGTGATCTTTTGCAAAAGACGGCAGTTTTTGTCTTAAAACCTCAATTTTACTAAGTATGAGGAAAAATACCTATCTTTTGTAAAAAAATTGCGATTTTTGCTCAAAAGCCTCAATTTCACTAAGTATGAAAATTGCAATTTTTTTCTCCGAAACCTCAAAATTTCACTAAATATGAAAAAAGACCACAGTCTTTTGTAATAGATTACAATCTTTGTCCCAAACTGCACTATCTTTATCTATGTTTTCTATGGATCCATGAATATTAATCTCTCTATATTATTGTATTTACTTTGAGTTTGAATTGTTGACGTCTTTTTTTCTTCTTTTTTTTAAAAAAAAATTATTGTGTTGTAGGTTTTCTTTTTTTCTTTCAAATAATTGTGTTGTAAGTGCCAAAGAAGGAAATATTGTATTGCAGGTGTAATAAATATATTTTTTTAATTGACTATAATAGAGATGAACAATAATCTATTATATTCTAATTTTTTAAAAGTATTGTATTTCAGTTTTTAACTTCTCTATGTAATATAATTATTATTGTTTTGCTCTTAAAAATTATTAAATATTTATAAAGATTATTTTACTTTTCTCTTGCAATGATAAATAAAAAGAATTACTTTGCAATTTTTTTAATTATGGTAATAATTTAATTTTTAACATTATTATGATGGGGCAATAAGTTTATTACATATATTAGAAAAAATAATGTTAACACATATATAGTGTGTGTATGTGTGTGTCTATATACATAAATATATATATATATATATATATATTTATATTTATATAAGAAAACAGTATTAATGCATAGTAGGTATATTTATATGAGATCTATAATTAATTAATTTATAATATTGATATTTGTCTATAATTTTGCTATTTGTCTCTTTTTATTGAATTGAATATATATTTTTTATTTCAAATGTTAACACATAGATTTTCAAAATCATTCATATTACATTAAAATTTTGATCAAATTTGAATTCAATAGTTTTATCTAAATTTAATCTTTTTTCTATTTAAATTTTTTATCATATTATTTAAATAAAAAATAAATTTCTAATATAAATCCTATAAAAAATTATTATTATTTATATTACTGAAATCTAACACGAAATAATAATACTTTTAATAAAAATAATAAATTATGATTTTATAAAATTTAAATTATAATTATATTTTTTCAACAATAAGATCCATGCAATTCTAAAAAGATCATCTGAAATTCTAAAAAAGTAAAATGAACAACATGAGATGGCAAACTAAACTTCGTGAGTGAAGAAATTTTTTTTCTTTTAATTCCTATGATGTAACTAGAATTTGTCGATGGAAACAAATTAATTTAAATAGTCCTTTATGACTATAGTAGAAATTAGACATTATTGCATAAAAAAACTTCTTATCAAAATTTACTACAAATATTTAGAACCTTATTATGAGATTTATAGACGCTCAATCATACTCTTACTTTTCTGATATTATCTTATTTATAATTGATGTAGGATAGAAACGATCAAAAGGAAGCTAAAAATTATAAATTTATATAATTACGAAATTTTGATTATAGGATTTCAAGTTTTTTGATAGTTTCTAAATTGCAATTCTATTTAAAATAGAAAATATAAATTAAGGGTCAAAACTTTTCTATAAATTGGTATATAGTAGGTGTTTGTGATATTTTTATAAATTTGGTTAAAATCAAAGGTAAGTCTGTTTTTCCCTAAACCGTTGGATTTTCTTGTTCCTTCAACGAAAGAGCCATCCTCATATATTTTTCTTTATAAACTGATGTTGTTTTATAGAAATTTCAAATAACACCATTTCATTTTAAAAGAAATGAGACACAATATGACTACCATACACAGCCGATCCTGTTGCTAAATTAGGAAGGTAATCTTTTATCAGGGTCTTTTTGTTGTAGATTGGATTTCTTGTTGCATTCCATTTTTATATTATATACTATAAATTAATATATACTATTAGTATCTACTTTTTTCTAATTAGTTTTAATATTAAGTTTCCTATTTTTTATATCAACCTAATATTTTAATAAAATTTTATAACACTTTATGATTTTTTCTATAATAAAAATATAAAAATAAATATAATAACAACAAAATGAACCCTTAATATTAAAATTTATTATAATAAAAATGAATATTAATAGTATAAATATTAATACAAATTATAAGATTTATGATTTTTTATTAAAATATGTAATATAAGTGACACATAGAAAATGTAATAAAAAATGCTTCGTAATTTATGACCACTTAAACTTTGGCTTTTTAACTGGTGATCTAATTCAAGATACAACGGCTAAGTTAATGCATTTTTTTTCTAAAATAAAAAAGAAACCTTTTTTTATTATTTTTTGTTTCCATTTGATACAAAGGGGATAAAAGATTAGGTGCCAAATTACCAACAATTGAACGTTGAAACTAGGAATACTGCTAATAGTTTTGTCGATTTGAATGAGAACTTACTTTCAAAGTGAAAATAAGTATTGAAGTAAACAAATACCAGAATATAATATCTCATTTGCTTTAATCCAGGAAATATTTGCTTTTCTTGGTTTGGAGCGCAAAGACCCACTAAATGTTTTACCAGAATATAGTACAATCACACTTGTTGGAATTGGATGATGATATTGGTATTTTTTTTCTTCTTCATATATATTTTTGGGTGACGGAAAGTATAATAATATTACAATTTTATACTCTTAATCACAAAAAAGTAGGGAATATATATCCTGTGCCAATAATTAAATGTGAAATAAATTTAATAGCGTGTGCCAATAATAACAGTAAAAATAGGTATATCACCAAAATATCATCAATTTAATATGATTTCTAGCTTTTTGGTATGTCTGCATTGAATAAATTGAAGAACTGACTACATCTTACTCGAAAGATCTCTATAATTATGACTGAACGAAATCATTACTATCACTTCGTATAATCTGAATAGAATTTGTATTTTCACTTTTTTTGGTTCCCTAATCAACATTATTGGAAAGCTTGGGAAATGTCTCCTCTTATTATTTTTATTATTATAGGAGATATTCTAAGTGCCATAAAAATTGAAGACAATGCCCACATACCTATAAGTTGCATCAATCAAATGAGACCATTATGGCCAAAGATTGTAAATTGTAAACTATATAAAAAAAAAAATTTAAATACTGTAATAAAGAAAGATGCTTGGTGCGCTACGTCTCTTCCTAGGCCATAAACTTTTATCATGATTTTGCGGTCATGTCATATTTTGTGCACTGTCTATGAATACCATTTGCTACGTTTAGTTCGCATACATTCTCTTTTTGTTCTCTAAATTTTCAGTGAGTTACAAACAGAATATAAATGTATCACATTTTTTATACTTGCATTTTGAATTGAAAGGAAAAGTCTAAACTTTAATAGACACACATTTTGAAGAAGTGAACTACTTTCTCTCTTAAAAATAAAAGAAAATGACCTATAAAGAGGTGGCCAAGCGATAAGAAAGGATACCCGACCCCGATGTGATTCAGTGTTTGATTCTCAGGAGGGAAGTTTGGGAAGTTCCATTCTCTATGTCAAACTTGGTCTCATTTACCCATTTGGGGAGCTCCATTTCCCATGTCAAATTTGGTCTCACTTACCCATCTTGAAGTCTTATAGTACTATTGAATTTATATGTTACTGTGGAATGTCCTTAGTTAAGGGGGTTAAGGGATAAATATTAAACGTTTTAAAATTTAGGAGGAGTATTGGCAATTTTACTAAATTTTGGAATTTGATTTGTAATTTACATGAATTTCAGGGGTGGTAAATATAATTTACTTATAAAAGAAAAACCATTTGCTGCAATATTTTGCTATTATTTTTTCCTCTAAAAATAGGACATTTTAAAGAATGAAGTGTACAGGGAAAATGGGATCCAATCCTCGTTTTACAAAAGTGACAAAAACCCCCCTCAGTATTTAGTATATTCTCCAATTCTTAATTTTTTTTGAGTCTATTGTTTATTCTAATCGTAGAAGTTTTAAATTAATTACGTACACTGACCCTTTTGGACAATTTTCCATCTCCAAAATTCAAAAAATTTTGAACTTGGAAACTGCAAATCTGTATCCAGTTGAAGACACTAAAGTCAATGTTGATGCATCAGTACAAAAGGATCAGTTGAAATCAAGGACACCTTTGTCCTATGCACCGGAACACATATATGATTTGTTCCCAAAATTTCGTCATTGAAGAATAATATCATGTATGAATAACATGCACAACTTCACCTAACTTTTGGAGTGTAGCTGTTCGAACGGTAGTGAGGGCTATTTTATTTTATGTGTCACAGTCTTCTTCTCACTGAAAAAGAATCATATACAACTATGCATCTGTTTGAAAGTACCACTATACACCTTCTAATCTTTGATTTGTGCAAATACTGCATAGAATTTCTTTTCATTATTAAGAAATTATAAACTTCTCTTCTTCTTTTTTTCAAAAAAAAATTCTTATTCAGTCTGTTTCTGATATTTGTGAACTAAATTTTTTTTACTCATATGATAATTAATGCAGTTTTTCTAGTAGTATGAGTTAAGGTGGGATATGGGGTGTCGTTAACAATGGAGCAAAGTTGGCGCAATAATATAACAATCCTTTTCAACCAAAATTATCCTAAACTATGAGGGGACAAAATTAACAAATATTGAAACATGAAGATCAAAACACGGCACAATTGAATAAGGAACAAAACATGAAGCAACAAAATTATACTTTCTCTATCACAAAAAGAGTCTAATTTGAAAAAAAAAAATTGTCTCAAAAAGAGTTACTTTTATGGTAAAATTTTTGTATTACTTTTATTAATAATAATAATGTATAATCTAAATTAAAAAAATGATAAAAATGTAAAATTATACATTCAATTATATATTAAATGTATTATAATTTATAATTTTTAAAAAAATTATTAAATTAATAATAAACTTTTCTTTTAAAATGAATAGGATATAATAAATTAAAAACAGCACGGCGAAAAGAACTTAATGTAAAATTCATCATTCAAAACTATAATGTGTTAATGTTCTACATATACATATAATATAATATAGAACCATGATGTGCATGGTTTAAATTTTAAATCACCCCGTGACAATTCTCTTTAAATGCCAAGCTTCTGGAAGAATTTATTAAAAAATTAATGATGGATATAAAGTCTCAAGTTATTACAGACATCAAGAATTGGGGAGAAGCCTCAGATGTAAATTTGGAAGACCCAGATTATGCTACACCAGAAGTAGGAAGCCCTATAAATTACCAAGGAAAAGACGGAGATGACTAAAATGAAAGACCAGAAGATTATCTGCCGATGGCTCCAAGATTTGGTAAGGACAAATTATTTCAGAGAATCATCATTACGTCTACAGAGAGTTTTAATGAAAAGAATTCAAGAAAGACAAATATTATGCAGATATCAGCAATTGAGGACCAAACAATTAGTCAGAAGATATGGTTTGTTTAAAATACTCCAGAAAAGAAGAAAAGACATAATATTTACTTTAAGACTGAGAAGACTACACTAAAAGCAAAGAGTTTCTACCAGCCAGATTTATTTGGATAAGAAGACATTATTGACCAAGAATAGTCACATCACTCTTTTGACAAGACTACAATTTGTCTTGAAGAAAGTTTGACACCTTGGTAACTCTAGTCGTAGAGATTTTTGTAAAGCTAGACTTGTCACATCACTAACAAGGCTAGAATTAGCCTTGTAAGATTTGACAAATTTGTATTAGCCTTGTAGGATTTGACAAATTTGCAACTCTAGGACGTAGAAAATTTTGTAACTCTACACAAGCATAGTCTGACAATTTTGTAATTTTTGTCTTAAGTCCGGGATTCATGTCCGGACTTGTCTATAAATTGCTTGATATCCCATAGAGGAAAAGAGAGAATGGAGATAGTGGAGAGAAATATACATACGAGAGATAGATATGTACATGTTTTGTTTTGTTTTTCAATAAATATTTCATTTTAAAAGTCATTTAGTCTCAAGACTTCTTTTTTTCTTCTTGTTTCTTTACTTTTCTTTTCGTGGTTCCCGAAAGGGAAACTCCACTACTGTGTTTCTAAACATGACTTTTCCCAGTTAGATTTTTGTACAGATTTTTATTTCTGTATAGCTTTTGATTTTTGAAAAAAAAAAGAAAATTCATTTCCGAAATCATGTTCTTCAATTAATTCATTTTCAAAGAAGTTACTGTTCAGATAAGGTACTAGACGTAAATCTCGGACATCTCAGGTCGTGAAACTAAGGCCGTATCAGTCACAAGGTGTCAATGTGAAGTTTGGCAGTAATATTCTGCGAGAAATATTCTCATATATAGATTTTGGAAAAGCAAAAAACGATCCTTTGATAAGTTCCTATTTATCATTATATAGGGGTTATGATGAAACTTTCAGGATGATATCGGTGAAGGTATGGGTAACATAATAGAATATTCGACCCGAGTACCGTTGTTGGAAAGGGAGCTTATCCTAATTTCTTTCTGAAGGGGACACCCTGATCCCTTAAAAGAATACCAAAAATATTGTCTTTTTAATCATTAAACTTGGTATTTTATTTTATTAGGCCCTTGAGACTGGTAACTGGATGTGGATCCTATTTGCGTTGAGTGTGGGCTAGAGGAGGAAGATTTGGAGCATCTTTTCTTCCATTGTTCTAGGGTTCAGCTAATTTGAAGGCTGACTCCAGTTCAGTGGGATCATTTAGGATTACGGGGTGTTACTTTTAAGGACTGGTGGTATTTTATTTGTGAACATCGGAGTATTGTGTTTTGGCAAGAAATGATTCAAATTACAGCTTATATTATGTGTATGATCTGAAAGTGGAAAAATGCGTGCATGGGTGTTTAAAGGTGAGTGGTGAGAGGAGATGGAGGTGGTACATAAGGCAATACAAGAATGGGTAGAAGCTTGCCAAGTATATATGAATGGTTTGCCTACGAGGCTATAATTATGATTTGTCTATCTCTTAAATTCTTGGTATACTATTTTGTAAAAATATTGTCTCGCTATGAGAGATTTCTTTTGTGTTAGCCTCTGAATGAGCTAAGGAGAATTCGAAGTTCAGACATTGCACGTAAGAGTTAATTGTTACAAAGTTAATATTCTTATTGACATTTTGGCAAAAATAAAAAAAAATATCCAAATGTTTTTGGGGTGAAAAACATAATAATAACTTGCAAAGCTCTTGCCCATATCGACCTATAGATTGATTGGTTCCTGATGATAGCAAAAACAAAAACTTCCTCAGAAAAGACGAGGTAAGAACCCCTTAAATAATCTCGGTATCAGATCCATTGGCAAGGATTTAAAGCGAAAATAAAAACCTTACAACAGTAGAGTCAGTAAATCAAGACACCAACCCTCCACACTGCAAAAATGTTCACGCCTAGATACAAAATAACATCAAAAGAATCAACTTCCTTTACACGAAGTAAAAGATGATTTCCATTTCACTGCAAAGCTAACTCCAGTGACTCAGTCACCCTTGCCATTTTGCTGGGAAGCAACAAAATTGCGAATAATTTCCATAGCCAATTGATGGGCAGACTTATCTTGCAGTCTTGCCAGTTCATCCATGGCTTCATACGTCTCCCTATCAGAGAATAGCTTCAAATTGTACTTAGAAGATGAAACTGGTACACCTTCCCATTTGTCCACTAGCTCCTTAAGTTTCTCAAAACCCTGAAACGAAAGTTCACAATAATCAACATCAATATTTTAAGGGTGAAGAAAAGTTTCTCAGATATCCAATTTAGCAAGTAGATGACTTAAGAATACCAAGTTTTGATATAACCAAAACAATGGGAAAAGAAAAGGCTTGGAAGCCTAATTTCTACTGCTCACCAAACGGATTGTGAAGTCGCCAAATGATTCCTTTGGTTCTCGCTTTCTTTTCCAGTTAAAAAATAAAGGCTCCAGAACTTTCTCAAGATCATGAATCTTCACCTTGTCCAAGAAGACTTTAGCTAATGAAGTTTGATTGGGGTTTCCACCAAGCCAAATCTATTTAAAAACAAAATAGATAACCCAGATTTAGACGTCAAATGTCAAAGTCTGCTTTGGAATTAACATTTGAAAATACAGATGAAGATACTTTAAGAGAATGTACTCAGAAAAGGTAATCAATTAACCAAACCTGATAGCTATTTGGAGCATCACCAACAAAACCAAGTTCAGCCATGTATGGTCTAGCACATCCATTAGGGCAACCAGTCATCCTTATTACAACAGATTCATTGTACTTGAGACCAACCTAAACCAAAGAACTTGGGTTTTACTTTGAAATCACATTATCTTGATCTTTACCACATATGGGAACAATGACACTATCCAGTTTTTTACCTTCTCAAAAACAGCTCGCACGCGCTTAAGAATGTCAGGTATTCCACGCTCAGCTTCAGTTATTGCCAAAGGGCACAGTGGAAAAGCTGGGCACGCCATTGATGTCAAGTTGAGTGGATCTACATACCTAGGTTGCTATTCAAGAAAAGATACATGAATACATGTTCAGCTGGAATTTCAATTTCTGCAGCCTTAAACAGAGTACTGACTTGACAAACTTCAACTGAAAGCAATTTAACAAGGCCATATTACAAGCAACAATATCATTAGAACTCAGTTATAATTATGCAATTTTACCATGTCTAAGTAGTACAAAATCAGTTAAAACATAAGCAACAAAAGCTACTTCACTTTTACTGCATATCCATGTTACAACTCTCGTGTGAAGGTACACTTTTTTCCAACCTGCAGGGGCACTCTTACACTCCTAGTAAAACTTAAAAAGTGGTGAATCAACTAAGCACATGAGATTCTACACTAATAAAAAGAACAGAAACACTAAGGCTATGTTTGGACAAGCTTTTTATTTACAAAAAATTAACTTTTCTCAAACAAAAATAAAACATCCAAACATGTTTTTATTTTAAAATTTAAAATTCAAATTTTCCCACTCAAATTACTCTCACATAATTTTTTAAAAAATTTCCTCTTATTTTTCCTTCCAAAATACTTTTTCTATCAAAAAATACTCACCAAAATTTTCACACATTCCAATACAACTTTTCTCAAATAAGAACAATCCAAACGAAGCCTAAATGTTTTCTATATAACAATATGATGGTGACAAACAACTTGACTGGAACATCAAACATCCATCACTAGTTATAGCTGCATTTAATCCTAAAAGAAGATGTGTGACAAAATCTCAATCCTAAGGCACTAAATTTATGTCTCATGAAAGTTGTGTCACAAAACTGCATCCACAAAACAATGCAGAAATATCTTCAACCACCTTGCATGGCCAAAAAAAAAGGTAGATCATAAATGCAAGAGTAGTTCATCATATACAAATACAGAAAACCCATATATGGAATTAAACACGAAAAAAAAAACCATTTAAAAATATATTGGTCCAAATGTCAAATGGACAAAGAGAGATAATCCACTATACTTATATAGGTCATGATGCTGACTGCCAAGTGCAATTTAGTCAGCGGTGGCCTTTCAGTAGTTACAAGGATGAGCATGCCATTACCGCTATCATATCCCAGAAGCAAAAATTATCCATCACAGAACTTTTTCTGGTTTGAAATGTCCCACTTATCTAAAAACAGGTGATATACTTGTGGTCGTTCCATCAAGTTTAGCTGTCAAGTCTTATTTATTTTGTTAATTCTTGAGGAAATAATGTCCATATTGCTCCCAACCTTAAAAGTACATATAACATTTGGCAGTTAAATTTGCTGGAACGGCCAATAGTATAACACTTTTGTTTAATGAGTGGGTGATTTGACACCACAAAAATTTTAATTGCCAAAACTCCAACTGTTTGGTAGCCCTGAAGTTTTTTACCTAATATTTACAGACATTGTCAAGCAACAAATCTTATAGCATAAGCATTGAAATGGTTTAAGAGAGAAGATTTCAACCTTGCAGAAATGAACTATTGAGTTACTCATTCACAAACTTAAACAGTCAACTAATAGGAGGAACCTCAATTTGCAGAAATGAACTATTAAGTTACTCATTCACAAACTTAAACATCAACTAATAGGAGGAACCTCAATTCCAGACTAGCATCTCAATATATATACAGGTTTCCATTACCAAATTTCTATTCTCATATTTCTCTTCTCTTTTTTCCTTCACTTTTTTCCTTCTCCACTAACATGTGGTCACTAAATGCATAATGAACTTAATGGAACAGTTAGTAGTAAATTATGCATGGAACAACACGATGCTCAAGTAACAGGTCGCAGCTGAATTTATGCTAAGCCCAAGTTTGTGCAATCACAAGATAGTCACCTTTCGGTTGGAGAATTGAACACAGAAAGACAAACATCACTTTCCCTTCCCATTCTAACTCTCATAGAAGGGAAGGAATTCATGTAACTATATAACTAGTTCCAACAAACTTATCAGTTATCACATAAACAGGCTTAAACAAAAGATTCCTCTTTATTAAAAAAAAGTCACTTCCTTCCAATTATGATTCTGTTAAAAGCACAAAACTCATTCAAATAAATCAAAGCTGAAGACAAAAAATCCAACAGCAACTCTTTCGAACCATATACTACACAAAATTACCATTGCAAAACTTAAAGATCCACAATCCAAGACAAGAGCTTGTATAAATTCAAATATAGTGAAATTGTTAACAGTGACAGTGCTATATTTACCAGCAATCCACCCTGTGCAAGAGCTGTAGTGATGGGACGTTTCCATGAATGCTTAATGTCACACAAGATGATATTCTGGTTAGGTGTAATTCGGACGTTTAAGTTATATTTCTGAACAATTTCCCTTAGAGTCGTCTTCATTGTCCCTTTAACCCGACCATTATCAACGTGGAGACCACAAAATAAAGCACCATCTCCCTAACAAAATTTTGTTGGCCAAATCAATAATTCAGAAGAATAATCACAGAAGTAAGATTTGGAGATAAAGATATTCAGCATTTTCAAAGAGTAATATACATTTGGCCATAGAAGAGTGGGCATCTATATGAAATTTCAAATAGACCAAACAATACCTGTTCATGCCATCCCAAATAACTCTTAAATTCCCATTCTGGTAGCTCATGGATTTGTTCAAATTTCTTTCCATAATATTGCTCTACCACAGATCTAAACTTTTCAATCCCCCATGAACTGATTAAGTATTTCATCCTACTGTACTTGCGGTCATCCCTTCTTCCGTGTTCTCTCTGAGTAACAACAATAGCTTTGATAGCATACAATATATCCTCCTTTGGCACATAACCCAAAGGTTCTGCCAGACGAGGAAATGTGGCTTCCAACCTGTGTGTTCGTCCCATACCACCACCAACCTGCAATGACAGAATCATCACTTATTATAATTCAAACAACTAAAAGAAGACAAATAATCACAAAACTGAAAAGCAAGCCCACATAAATGTTGAAACCCTTCGGCTCTCCATGATCATCAGACACAACTACAACACCAATATCATTGGTGAACAGATCCACTGAGTTATCAGTTGGTACTGTAACAGCGACTTTGAACTTCCTTGGCAAGAATTGAGTTCCATAAATAGGTTCAGGTGAATCAGGAAAATTTGTCCCATGAGAGTTATCATTCCGAGCCTTGACAACTTCAGGAGCTTCTGCTGACATAATCCTCTCTCCATCCACCCACATATCATAGTAAAATCCTGACTGAGGAGTAAGCAATGCAGCAATATTCTCAGCAGTTTCCTGCGCAAACAGATAATCTTTCCTCGCAAATGGAGCAGCTGGTGCCAAAACATTTCTATTGAGATCACCACAGGCACCGAGTGTCGATCCCATGTTATTAATTATAGTACTCATGACTGTCTTTAGATCTTTCTTCAAGACACCGTGCAGCTGAAATGTTTGCCTGGTAGTCAAACGAAGTGTTCCAATGCCAAATTGATCAGCAAGATCATCCATGATAAGGTAAAGTCTGTTTGAAACCTTTCCACATGGGTTCTTTGTACGAAGCATAAATGAGAAAGATCTCGTGCCACGTTCCTCCCTATTGTACTGTTGATAGCTTCCGTGAAACTTAATCAATTGTACTGCAGACTCATTAATATTTGGGGCATCTGTTTCTAACTCCTCATTCAGCGGGTACCTGATAAAATTACTATGTTCTTTGATTATCTCAACCTTACTTCGCTTAGTCTCTTTATGAGTCTCTGGCTTAACATGCTGCAAACATAATTGAAGCTTTTGTTAGGCTAATTGCATATTAGTTGTGTATAAGAATAGAAGACCCAAGTCATCATTAGACCTTGTTACATTTCAAACTTCATAACAGCAAAAAAGTGCATCAAACTCTCCTTAATCCAACAAAACGTGATTGATTGAAGTCAATTAGACCTGAAAGTTCACTCAAGTGTAAAGAATGCTGCCTCACCATGTTGCCATTCTCATTACCAAGTGCAATACACCCTATTAAAACATGAACTTTTTGACCCAAAACAAAATCAAATCAGCCAAATTTGACTAAAAATGAAATGACGTCCTAAAAAAATCACGATGATCATGATGGACTTTCATTGCTGACAATACAGTACACCTTTAATAGGTGAATTATGTACTCAAAATTAAGTTAACTGATAACATTTGACCTTGATTGCCATTGTAGCAACTTATTTACATTAAATAATACCATATGTAAACTGAACAGGATTGACTCTCGTCATATAAAAAATATTCAGTGGAGTAGCTGCACAACGTCATATTATGCAGCTTGATAAAGCTTGTAAAAAGTGAATCAAATTTAGAGGGCACCTAAACAATAAAAAACCCAACGTATTTAGTCATTGACTAGCTTCACTAATGCAGCTGTTGCACTCAAATAGTACATTTCTACTTCATGACAACGCTAACAGCATATGCCTCTGCCGGCCACGTGGCAACAACCTTTTCGGCTCAGGTGTTGTACAAATTAAGGAGCCATGTCTTTTTCGCCTGCTCTTTATTTTCCTTTGATTTCTTAATATCATTAAAATTCTCATTATTCCTTAATATTAAAAGGGCATTCAGGGCCAATGCAGCACAAGTTGAGAGAAAATGATATCAACATCAACATCACCTTTATCCCAAACTAGTTGGGGTCGATGAAAAAAAGTGAGGAGAATTGATATATCTTGAAAAAATTAAAAAGATAATTTATAAATGCAACGAGTTAATTTAGAACTACCAAAAACAAACCAAATTTCCTGTTAAAATGGAAATACAGGGAGAAGAAGCGAACACTGAGAATGAGAAGTCGTACCGTAGAAACGGCTCGAATAATTGAAGAAGCCGAAACGTAGTGAACACTGAACCGTTTGCTGAGGAGAAGCGAATTGGAGGATGGAGCAACAGTTCCAGCGCTCTTTAAGCCCTTAAAGTTGTGCAGCTGAACCTTGGATGCTTCATTACTACTAAACAAAGCCGCTGCCGTTGCAGACGTTGCGGTGTTCGCTGCACCAAACGACGTTGTCATGATAAGTCAGAGCGGTTTTTCCCGGCGGCTCTCGGCGTCTATTGTCGGGTGGAGGTGAGTGGGTAGGGAGATATTTGTTGAATTATTGGGTGGCTGGGGAAGGGGAGGCGGTGAATGGGGAAAGTGAAGGAATGAGGTGCTTTTTTGGAAGGCTTATTTTCATTTCCGATCCTGATATTTACCGATATCTCAATTTGGCCTCTTAAGTTTAGATTTCTTCACAACTTTTAGTTAAAAGAAAGTTCAACATCGAATTTTCGTTTCTCAAGTGTTCATTTATGTTATTATTATTATTTTTTGGTTTGCCAATTAATTATTATTATTATTTTGTGTGCAAGTCCAGGTGATTTCACCCAATAATACAAACCACTCTATTCATCCTTCTATTTATGTATATTTGTATATATATGTTATTCTTTTATCTCATGAGTGCAAGTATATTTATTTTTAATTTAAAAAAAAAACTTTGAAACTATATTTATTCTTATTTAGATAATGAAATGTACTAAATTTTTTTTTTTTAAAAAAAAAAAGCCATTGTGAGCTTGGTATGTTGGTGAAATATGCTAGAATAATAATATGTATCATGCATTATCATGCACTTAAATTTATATATAATAATGTTTATCTATTTTCCTAAAAAACCATTATAGATATTATTAGAAATTTAATTTTTCACTTTGGCTAAACAATTATTCAAGCCAGTTAGTACGCTTAAATTAAAATTTTACCATTTCTCAATATGTAATATAATTTTCTATCGACTTTGAGGGAGAAACAAACAAGAAGTAAAACCACTATACAGAGAGTATTCACAATATTCTAAACCTGAGGGGTGTACGTTACTTTACAAGAAAATTGAGGAGCTAAGATGGAAACTAAACCTTTTTCTGAAGTGCGCTGTGCCTGACACAAGAAGTGTTTGCTTTTGTCTTGGATTCCTACGCGCACTTTCATTTTATACTCTTTTTTTTTTTCCATTTTTATTTTCTGTTGGATTTTATCATTCAATATCCCCACGCGCTGCGTCAAATGTGAACCACGACATTTAGGGATCGTTTGTTATAAACTGTGGGTTTAAAAATAAAATAAATTTGATAGAAGAAAATATTAGAATGGAATAAAATGTAATAATAGTAATTATACTATTTGGTATTTTTTTTAGAACGGATTCAAAATTTATTAATAGATTTTATATTAAAATTTAATATTAATATTATAATAAGTATATTATTATTTTACATTATATTATATTTTCATTTAAAAAATAGACAAAATTTATGTCAATTTGTAGAGAAATTTTTTTTTACGTGTTAAAGAAATTTGTTTTTAAAAAGAAAAAAAATATGTGAAAATGCCTGTTGTAAATCAGTATTCAATTTGCAACAGGCATACATGTAACCCAATCAAAACGATGTCGTTTGGCATATTTTTGACGCCAAACGACATCGTTTTGATCCCCTTTAAAAAAAAATCTGTAGGCCAAACGGCGAAACAATGTCGTTTTGTTAAAAAAAAATTCAACAAAACCCAACCAACTTGGGATTTATCAATACCTATGTATACTACTTTTGTTCTATTCCCATTTATTCCAAACCTAAAAACCAAACAATTAGATCTGAACCTATTCTAATCCATTCCCACCTAAATCCACAAACCAAACACCACCTTAAATTTGAATCATTTTTCCCAAGACTTCTTATGCTTCTCAAGCCAATCTTAAAACTTAAAGTAAAATTGCATCACATTCAAATTAAATTCATTTTAAGTCTATTATTGTTTCGATAATTAGTGAATTCTTAATGATTTTTCTCATCTAACAAAACTATTCAAGATTTTGTAAGTTGAAAAAATATAAGTTGACATCCTTTATTAATTTTTTTCTTCAAAAAATTGAATTGCATTTATCATATATTCAACTTTTCTTTACATTTGTAATAAGGGAAATACTAAGATTAGATCATAATAATTTTTTAACAATTATATTTTAAATGCACAAACACTCTCTATTATGAAAACTAGATTGATGAATTTTTTTTGTAACTTTCTTAATTAAATTTTTAATGCTTAGATTAAGATATCAAGTTAATTATTTTTGTTAATGGAAAAAAAGTTATCTCTAAAATCATATTTATATACTTATTAGTCACAATTTTTTAAAGGATTTTCCCTTTTATTAATTTTAAAATTTTTCTAAATTTAAAAATTCTTACTTGATGAGTTTCCACATTAGTAAGCAATCATATCTAACTTTTAACATAGTGTGACTTTTCTTTTAGGGAGCATAATTTGACTAGGAATTGAGAAATAAAATAAGAAAACTCTTCTAAAGCCATTTATTTTATTTACTTTTATTTACCATACAAACAAAGCAACATAGCACACTAGAAAAAACAAAACAAAAAAAATGGTTGTGTAGCGCGTGAGTGGAGAACCGTGGCGTGGGCGTGTGGTTCTTGGTGGGATCAAACGATGGGAAGTCCATTTTGATTTGTTCGTCCATTTAGATTTGTTTGGGATTAAGATATTGACAGAGGTAAGTTCATTGAGTCCGTACGCAAATGAAGCCTGGCCGTTATTTTGCTATCCTGGCTGCGACACTGAATCAAGCCTGATAAGTGATAACCACTTTAAAATTTCAAATTGAGTTGTGAAATTGGCACTTTTGTAGTTGACATTTCCCTTAATATTATTTCTTTCCAGTAAACATAATAGGTAATACCTTTTGTTTCATGTGTGGCATTATAATAATCTTTTCGTTCAGAAAAAAAGTTTATTTTTAAAAATACTTCTATATCTCAGAAAAAAAATTTAGGAGCCGTTTGGTTCGTTTAAAAGTATGAGAAAATAAATGAAAATGGAAAAATTTGTGTATATAGCATTTTGTAAAACCAGTTTGCATATATAGCACAAGCAGCATAATCCTTGCATATATAGCACTTTTGCTAGCGAAAAGACGCCAATGCCCCTTTCATATGGAGTAATTCATCGTTCATCCTTCTCTGTATCCTTCATCATTCTCTGTATCCTTCCTCCGTCTTTGAATCCTTCTCCTTCTTTGAATGAACAACCCTTTCAGAGTAAAGTCATTGTCGTCTACGGGTGAAATCCATGCTCGCGAACAATTTATAAATAGACTAGACGAACCAAAAAATGACAAAAAATAACATGCCATATGCCCAAACTGGAAAGAAAATACTGGACATATATCCTTTATATTTAATTTGGTTTTTGTATGAAATGGGAAGGATAGTCGACTTGGTTTGAACTACAAATGAAGGAGAAAATGTTGATAAATATGTCGTCATACATGTCAACGAATCCCGTAAAGAAAAACTGTCGCCAAATATGTCAACATATATGTCGGCATATTTGTCGACAAATAGACAGATATATATGTCGACAGACATATCTGTCGGTATATCTGTCGACAGACATATCTGTCGGCATATCTGTCGACAGACATGTATGTCGACAAATATGTAGTCAAATATGTCGACAACTGAATTATTTGTAAATGTGGGATTTGACCGTTCCATATGTTGTTCGTATTATCATCACCTGCGTTATTTGTGAATGGTTGATTTGGTTGCATAATTATGTTACCTTGTTAATGGGGGCATAATTTAATGTAAACTATGGAAATGAATAACTATACTATATAATATTGAATAAATTGTTATCACAAAATGTCATTACATTTTATCCCTACAAACGATTGCATTAGAGCAAGTTTGCCGGTTGTGGCCGATCTCTCCGCACCGACCACATTTCTTTGTGACTTTTTTCTCCCCTGTTGATGGAATTCTATATTTCTTTCGCCTACCACTCTTTGCTCTTGCTTCCGGTGGTGATAGTTATACCGCTAAAACTGATTCTGGCATTTTCCAATCTTTAGGATCATCTACCGACATAATAGATTCACCATAGGCAGCAAGAAGTGCATCTGTGTGATAAAATGGCGAGCATAGGGATCGAGGGTCAATTTGCCGTCGGCGAGCTGCGGCTAATGCATATACACAAGGGATCTGGTCCATATCAAACACTCGACATGTGCACATTTTTTTGGAGCAAATCAACTGTTGCATTTCGGTTCGCAATGTCTCCTACACACCATCGGTTTATATTGATCGGCTCAACAACGTAGCCTTGTGCTTCTTGCATTCTTGATGAAATTTCCTCTTCAATGTATGGGGTTGTCGGTGTTCTCATCTCACTAGAATCGGACCTTGTTGGTCCAATACAGATTGAGGAAGAGTATTTTCCTTCTAGTTCGGGCATACGACCTGTTATTTTTTGGTCCGTCCAGTCCATTCATAAATTGTTCGCGAGCATGGGTTTCACCTGTAGACGACAATGACTTCACTCTGAAGGGGTTGTTCATTTAAAGAAAAAGGAAAGATTCAAAAAAGGATGAAGGATACAGAGAAGAATGAACGATGAATTACTCCATATGAAGGGGTATTGGCGTCTTTTCGTTAGGAAAAGTGCTATATTTGCAAGGATTATGCTGCTTGTGCTATATATGCAAACTGGTTTTACAGAAATGCTATATATGCAAATTTTCCATGGAAATGATAGTAGTGGAGAATGATAATGGGTTATTTCATTATAATCATGCTTGTTGGATTGTGTTAGGAAATAAGTATATTTACCAATTATAATTATAAATTAATTGTAATAATTACTATTAATTAATTAGTTAGTATTAGTTAATTATTCATTATGATATTAAATTAATTTATTATTAATAAAAATATTATTAATTAAATTAATCTTAAGTAATTAATTATGATAAATTAATTAATATTATCAATTAATTATTTATAAATTAATTAATATTAACTATACATTAATTATAATAATTAATATTAATGAATGTGATTAATTAATTATTAATTATAATATTAAATAAATGAATAATTAATTAAATTAATCTTAATTAATTAATTAATTATTAATTAACAATAATAAGTTCATTATTAATTAATTTTTATTAATTAATTAGTTAATTATTTATTATAATATTAAACTCATTTATTATTAATTAAAATTATTATTACTCATAGAAAGGAGAAAGATTTTTTCTTTTTTTTTGTTTAATAGAACCCATTCCCCCTTTCATACCCCAATATTGGGGGGTATGAGAAAACCCTTCAATGGGGTAATCAAACCCCCAAACCACACGGAGGAAATGGGGAGGGAATACTTATTTTGACACCCATTTCCCCCCTCCCAAACCCTCAAAATAGGCATGCCCTTACTTTTTGAATAAAATTTTTTAATACTTTTACTAATAATAATTATGTACGACTATAATTAAAAAATAATTATAAAATTATACATTTAATGATATATTAAATGTGTTTTACTTATAACTTTAAAAAAATTGTATTTAATTCAAAATCAACCTTTTTCTTGTGACGAAGTTAGTATTAATTTATCAACACCAAATTTTTTTCTCCTTCTTGCTTTACCTCTTCTTCACTTCTCGAATTATCAAGGTTTGTCCAAATAAATTTTCAAATCTCAATACTCTTAGTTCTCTACTAAAATTATTTCTTAACTTCTACTCACCATTCGTACCACCAAAAAAAAAAAAAATCACTTTTAAATGTTTTATCCTAAACAAATTAATTTTCAATTAAAATTTTATATGATCTTTATAATAATGCTTATGTATAGTCCACAATTAAAAAATAAGAATAAAATTATAAAATTATATATTTAATAATGTATTAAATATATTGTATCGTATAACTAAAAAAGAAAGAAAAAGTTATATCCAAACTAAAGTAAATTTCTTTTAGACAGAAAAAGTATATAAACATCAAAGATTTTAATAATTAATTTAGTATTGATCCAAACCCATTTATTAAGAATATCAAGTTCAACTAAATTTAAGTCTAAAAAGGTATTTTTCTTTCACTCTATTAATTTTCAATCTAATGTCGAATTATTATCTGTTATGTTTCTAGTTAAGAAAAGAGCTTATTACACTTCGCTATCTCATCCTTTGGACTAACTTACAATTTCTTATCTCATACTCTATTCACATACACTTTGTTCCATTTATTAATATTATTCGAACTGAAAAATGGAATCATTTACTTAGTACTACAAAGAACCTAACTATTTTTTTTTTTGACCAAAACAAACCGATTATATTACCAATGGAATACCCAAGGGTAAACATTACATAAAGGGTCTAGTTAAGGATTATTAGCCTTATCTGGATGGCCCTAATACAACTAACCTAAACCCAGTAAGGATTGGTTAAGGCAAACCCTGAGAAAATAGGACTGGTATAATCTACAATATAATGTGACCGGTACCTTCTAGCTACAGCCTCCTCCCAAGCTAGGACAGCAAACCACTGCAGTGGGGAAGTCTCGCCGAGATCACCATGAAATCGCCACTGGCTTCGAAATTCATCAATTTGACGACTATGAGACAACTCAGCTCTTCCTTTCATACTAGGGATCCCAAAACCCTTCAATAGGGAAACCTTGCCGGTACCATCACAACCTAACGAGAAACTGCACCGCTAGTCCTCCCCTATGAGGGATACAAAATCCGACTACTGCCGGCCACTAAATACACACACACACACACACACACTGTGGTTACAGTAAAATCCTATAGCCACAATTCACACCTTTATTGCACCACGTCGCCTGCACGCACAGTGAAATGGAGAGCTGCTTTAGCCTGGCGGCACTCCAAATAAATGTTCTCACAAAGAACCCAACTTACATTTTGACTCTTAATTTTTTTTAATTTAAATGTGCTAACTAATGAACTATAACAAAAAATTTATAATAATCATATATCTATTTTCATGAGTCATATTCTTTATTTTAAAAAAAAATGCAATTTGTAAGGAATAATTGATTGGTAATTTTATTTATTTATTTTTCTAAATTTAATAGGAGACATTTCAACCAGTATATTATAACAAAAATTACAAATAAAGATTTTGAATATATCTCCATTTTTGTAGGTTATAGATTTCATGTATTTTTTGAAAATATATGAGAGGCTATTATGAAAAAGATATTAAAAACTTACATAAAATTTAAATAAACTATTTCCTATTGAATTCATTGAATTCATAACCAAACATTAAAAACTTAAATAAAACCATTTTAAGAAATAGCCTTTTTTTAAAGCAAAAATAAAGGCTACAACGCAAAAACAATGGATATAGTTTGATCTTTTTCTTTGTAAGTTTGTTGTCATACTCTGTTGGTTTATATATTTTCTATTGAATTTTTTAGAAATTGATTTTTTTCCCCAAAGAAAATAAAGACTAAGATCACAAAAATATATTTTAAAGAATTTTTTATATAATTTAGTAGTTAACAATTTTTTTACTAAGATAGACACAAAAAATAGAAAATTTATATTTTAAAATAATTTGAAGCAAATATTAAAAAAAGAATATTCAAAGGTAAAAGTATAAGTAGGGGTATTTGTGGGATCAAATAATAATTTCAGTCTTTTAAATTGAACAATACTAATAAAGGGGGCAAAGTGTATATAAATGAAAGATGAAATAGCAAAGTGTCGTCTAGCCCAAAGGAAGGGATTTCAAAGTGTAATTACCCTTCAGAAAATTTGTCCATGAAACATAATAGGCACCAAAGAAATAAAATCCAATTTTCATCAATTAACTTAGGTCACATTTCGTCTTTATGAGTGAATGGAAGTCTGAAAATTATCTCATTAATACAGAATTTGAATCATTTTTATTAAGACTAATAATATGGATTTAAATTGAAATTTTAACACCTATTTACCAATAATAATATAAGAAATTATTTTCTGATACTATATATAACATGAGAAAATGTATAGATTAATTTCCCATAAAGGAAAATGAAAGAAAGATCCTCCTAATTTTAAAGCATAATGCGTCAAAAAAACCTTTTAACAAAAAAAAAAAAACAAAAACAAAAATACAAAATTACAAAAGAATTCTATGAAGAATGTGTGAAGTGCCAATATTAACACCCTTTCAACATTAGTGTCATAGTCATAATTGATGTATTTTCAATAAATTAACTCCCAATAGAGGAGTTAGTCACCAACAAAGTTCCTAAAACTCTTGCTGAGTATTAGTCTCGGATTGAATTTCCCAATCAACATAATAATTTAAAGAAGGTGCTACATATTTCTTTAGTCTAATGCCCCTTGTATGGCTAAGTTGGTCTCTCATTTCTTCCATAGAGTAGGTAGGTTGGGATGGAGTTAGACTTCTCTTTCCCCTATAAAATACTGCCTAATGTCTTTTATATAGCTCAATTAGGTTCCTTTTTCCGCATAGAAGTAGGTTGTAACCGAAGTAGACTACCGAATGAGTGAGGGAAAGAATCTCGCTAAAGGTTCAATTGAAAATTCCTCTCCAATGGTTAACTAAAGGGATTAGATTCTCTTTTACACTAGGTGAGACCGAGAACTCAATTGCGGGTGAAGCCTTAGTTGTTGCTGGTGATAGAGGAAAGGTTTTTAGTGGGCCAGTGAACAGTGAATGTTAAGAGATTGAAGATTGAGAAAGTTTTCCCGAGCAGGTAGAATTAGCAACTATAAGAACAAGAGAAAGAAAGAGAATTTGTAAAAAAACTCTAAATATGATCTTTTGTCATATAAATATATTAATTATGAAAATAGGGGAAACTTATTGATTTATGAATCATCATTTGAACGTGAATGAAAGGTAAAGGTAAATAAGAACCCAATTTTTTTTTTATAATTCTAACACACGTAAACACAGCCCTTCTGATATGGATAAAAGAAAGGGATCAAACTAACGAACGAAAGACAAGACTCCAACTTATATACCTAGCATTTACACTTACTCCATATGGTTATCTCATCTGGAAAGCATACCACAACACCTTCTATAGCTTTCTCTATTAGTAAAGAAAGATCTCCTGGCTCAACACTACTCAACTTGTGGGATGTCATATACCCTGTAAAAAACAACTACATAGGCGTTGGACAAGGAAGCATGATATATATATATATATATTTATGTCCTACAAGAATTATTTGTGGCCGGTTATGTCCACTGCTTCCTTCTTTGATTTCAGATAAGCAGTATGCATTTTTGAAGGGGCATGATATCACGGATAATATTCTCTTGGCTTAGGAGTTGGTGTAGTCAATACATAGGTGAACCTATGGGAGATGCCTGTGATTTTCAAATAGTTACAATAGCTATGTACTTTGTAGGAAATCCAAGAGAAGAATTACAATCTTCAAAAGTATTTTTAACAAATTTAAGATGTCCAACTCTGTCTGATTTTAAATAGTATAAAGATATATTTTTAATTCAAGTATTGAGACGTCTAGATTGTAATGCTCCTTTTTGGAAAGAAAAATTTATATATGGATTACCAAGTTTATTTTCTCAAAGAATTATGAATAATTTACAAAAAGAAATCGGTACTAAATATATTCAATTTGATTCTATTATTTTTGGTCAATTATTTGAGAAAAAAAATAAGGATTAGCTTTGTGGTCAGAATAAAAATTCAAAGTAATTATGGTTCAGAGAAGAAAGAGTTAGGTAATTTTTGTGAAGCTTTTGGTATTAAAGGTATTAAAGTACATTCTACTGAAAATAAAAATTAATAAAATACAGTAAAAGTCCTAAAATGATTAAAGGCAAAAGGAGCAAACATTATTATAAAAAAAAAAATCTAAGAAGAAAGTAAGTAATTCAATTACATGCTGGAAATGTGAAAGATTTGGTCACAAGGCAAATCAATGTAAAATGAAGAAAAAAATTAATGAAATATTTCAAGAAGATAAATTAAGGGATAAAATGATAGCATTGCTAATTCAAGATAGTGACATAGATGATGAAAAAATTCAAGACGATATAGAGTTTGATTCTAGTATAGAGAGTATAGAAAATTGTAAATGTATAAATGTCATTTTGAAAGATAAAAAAATTTTTTTATTTAAAATAATAGAAAAAATTAATAAGACAGAGACTAGAATAGAATATTTAAATAAATTAAAAGAATTAATATTAGAAGAATAAGATTTTAAAAATTTTTAGTGGCCGGAAGGCTTTTGGGAGAAAAATATTACTGTTCCTAGGGGCGATCCATAGTGCGAATTTGGTGCGAATTTTACTGCTCATGAACAGTAAATTTTAATGTTAATTTTTTTTTAATTGCCAGTGGTAGTCGGATTTTGTGTCCCTCATAGGGCCTGCAGTCTCGATGTTGCGTCCCTATTGAAGGGTTTTGGGGTTCCTAGTAGGGGAGGATTCCCTACTACAGGAATTTGATGTCCTAGTTGGGCGGAGGGTCAAGCATGATGATGCGCAATGTACAACAGTGCAAGGATAAGAGGGATCGACCAACGCAAAGCCGCACTACACAAATTTTTGCGTTCCATTTCTTCTGTTCAGTGTAGTCAGTGTAGGGATCAGAGTTCTGGCCAGCCAGTGCTACACAGGTTATTCCGGTATGTTCATTGGGGGCGCTGTGCAAATAAGGCCAACAAATTAGGGATTTTGTTGCTCTTAACTAGGTTAGCTAGGAGGTACAGTCCCATTTTATCGAGGTGCAATGTCTTAACCACGATCTACTGGGTTAGGTTAACTGAGTTAGGATGAAGTCTTAAATGACTCTCACATGTACTGTATTAACTTGTAATTTTACCAGTTAATACAATCCATTATTTTTGAAAAAGAAGAAGAAGAAGAAGAAAAGTCTAATTCAATAGAAATAATAGAACCATTCAGTAGTTCAAAGTTATTAGACAAGTATACTGAAAAAAGTACATTTAGAATAGGAAAAACTAAAGACATTCAAGTTGAAATAAAAAAAATTAAAATTTTAGACTAAAAAATTACAAGAAGAGATAATAAATTAAAAACAAAAAATTTAGAAATAGAAACAAAATTAACTTTGGTAAAAAAAATGATATTCCTTCTACTTCAAAGGAACCTTCAAGAAGCATTCAAGAGTTATCTAGTATCCAAGAGCTATCTTCCATTCAAGTAAGTGATCTGAAAATTACAGATCAAATGTTTATTCAAATGATTAATAGAATAGAATGGCAAAAATGGTATTGTTTTGTTACCATAGGAATTAATGATTTCAAGATAACTATATATGCTATGTTAGATAGTTGTGCAAATGCTAATTGTGTTAAGATTGGCATAATTCCTACTAAATATTGTCAGAAAACAAATGAAACTTTGTTAGCTGCTAACTCAACCAGATTAACAATAAAACATAAATTAATTGTAAATGTTTGCAATAATGAGTATTGTATTAAGAATTTATTTTATGTGGTAGATAATACTGCTCAAGATGTAATATTAGGATTACCATTTTTAAATCAAATTAATCCATTTAATATTGCCCTGCTTTTTATGTCATGAATTAGGCAAAAAAAGAATGAGTAGCTCCCAGGTTAGTAATTAATTATAAACCTTGAATAAAGTATTAAAATGGATTAGATATCTTATTCCTAATAAAAGAGATTTACTCAATAGATTACATAACACAAATATTTTTAAAAAATTTGATATGAAATTAGGTTATTGGCAAACTCAAATAGTTGAAAATGATAGGTATAAGATAGCATTCACAGTTCAATTTGGTCATTACGAATTGAATATAATGCCTTTTGGGTTAAAAAATGCTCCTTATGAATTTTAAATTATAATGAATGATATATTTAATCCTTATTCAACATTCATGGTTATATATATATAGATGATGTTTTAGTGTTTTTTGAATCTTTAGAAAAACACTTTAAACATTTAGATATATTCTTTAAAGTTGTTAAAAGAAATGGTTTAGTAGTGTTAGCTACTAAGATGAAACTATTTCAAATAAAAGCTAGATTTTTAGAATATATTCATTTAAGAACAATTAATCCAACTAATAAAAGTTTAGAGTTTACATATAAATTTCTTAATGAGATCAAAGATAAAAATCAATTACAAAATTTTTAAGGATGTTTATATTACAATTCAGATTTCTTTCTTAAATTAAGACAAAAATGTGCTCCTTAATTTCGAAGATTACAAAAGAATCCTTCTGCTGAGACAGATATTCATACTAGATTGATTCAACAAATTAAAATTCAAATTAAGTCACTTTCTTGTCTTTGTATTCCTCATCCGCATGCATTTATGATAGTGAAAATAGATGCGTCAAATATAAGATATGGTGGCATTTTAAAGAAAAAATTAGAAAAAAAAGTCTTAAGAACAGTTAGTCAGGTTTCATAGTGGAGTTTGGACTAGAGCTCAAATAAACTATTCAACTATTAATAAAAAGATTTATCTATTTTTTTATGTATTTCAAAATTTCAAGATGACTTATATTACAATTTTTTTTACTTAGAATTGATTGCAAATCTGCAAAAGAAGTTCTGCAAAATGATGTTCAAAATATTGTTTCAAAACAGATTTTTGCAAAAGCTATTCTTTCTGTATTTGATTTTGATATGAATAGATTAAAGTAGAGAAGAATTCTTTGCGAGATTTCTTGACAAGAGAATTTTTGACAAGTATTTCAAAATGAGTATGATCAAGAAGAAACAAAATTCAAATACAAATATTCAAACATTAAAAGATTTTGAAAAGAAAAATTCAAATCCAAACAGATTTCAACTTTTGCAAGATTTTCCACCTTTGTTTTACATTCAAACTGTTGAAACCCAATTCATGAAAACCCAAATAAATCAAGCCATAAAAAATATTCAATCAGCTTCTTACTCTAGTACTTCTTATTTCACAAAACCTCATGGTTGAACATTTACTCCTTACAATATATGATCAAACTCCTGACTTCAACACTCTCAATCATTTTATCAATAGAACTTTTAATCATGAAATACATAGGGTGACCAATTATGTTTCAAAATCTTTGGAATTTTATCAATTGATACTGCTAGATTTAGTATCTGTTGAAATCCATCATACATATGAAAAAGAAAATATGAAAAAAAATAGCCTATTCAAAAGTGGTTATTAAGAAACTTTGCACTCCTTTAGAGCGGTTTGCGAAGAAAATCCTTTTTCAAAATATCGTTTTAAAACACCTATTTTAGAAAATATAAATTCACGTCCTATGTCTTCTACTAGATCTCAAATGTAAATTAATGTAATTACAATGATTAATAATGATTTTAAGATAGACATGGAATATATGGAAGAGTTATTTGAAGAAAAAAGAGATGATAAAAAAAAATCATTGTTATCATTGGACAAACTCAATAAAGAAAAATAAAACGAAGAATGGATTTCATATATATATAAAAAGGTGTAGTATTCCTTTAATTTCATGGTTAGAATATTGGTTTTCTAGGAATGAAGGAATTCATGAAAATTTTAAATTAAAATATATTAATGTTCAGACTAATTTATATAAAAAATGAAATTTGGTAGATGATTAGGTGATTACATTTGTATATCCTCATTTACAATCAATTACAATTAATGTTAATGGAGATGAAATATTAGCCTCTCCTTTTAAAAAGGGTAGAGAAGAATGCAATTTATCAATATTTTTAGATGATATTAAAAAAGTTTTTCAACAGAATAATTACTCAAACCAGATTCTGCATACGATAGGCAATTAGGTAGACCATTTAGTGACAAAAATAGATTAATTCCTAAAGAAAAGCTTAGATTTCCTCAAGATGTAACAGTTGCTCATGTTCAACCTAGAAACCTACCCAGGGAAAGAGAAGAAGAAATCACTTCAAATTTATTAAATAATTCAAATAATTTACTTAATAGAATTTCTCAAAGTATAGGAAATATTCAAGATAATAAACCAAGTAGTTTAAAAGTTAGAATTAGTTGTTTAGAACAAGGATGTGAAAAAGAAAAATTAGAAATAGAAGAAGATTCTGAATATTCAAGTGAAAACACAAAAAATGAAGAAAAATGAAAAAATCAATCTAATAGAACAAGAATTTCAAGATGAGCAAGACCTAAAAATTAATAGAATAAGAAGACAAAAAAAATATATTAAGAATAATAATTCGAAAATGACTGATACTAGGACATATTATTCTAGACCTACTTCTCCAGATATTTAATACAAAGAAAGATCTAAATTTAAATTCTGTTTTACATGTCTAGATGAGTAGGTCAAGAATAATATGTCCTAGTATCTGCCATTTTTCAATTATTCTTATTAATATTTTTTTTTCTGTCTTCTTATTCTATTAATTTCTAGGTCTTGCTCATTTTGAAATTCTTGTTCTATTAGATTGAAATTTTCATTTTTCTTCATTTTTTGTGTTTTCACTTGAATATTCGGAATCTTCTTCTATTTATGATTCTTCTTTTTTATAGCCTTGTTCTAAACAACTAATTCTAACTTTTGAACTACTTGGTTTATTATCTTGAATATTTCCTATACTTTGAGAAATTCTATTAAGTAAATTATTCGAATTATTTACTAAATTTGAAGTGATTTCTTCTTCTCTTTCCTTGGGTTAGCTTCTAGGTTGAAAATGAGAAATTATTACATCCTGAGGAAATCGAGGCTTTTCTTTAGGAATTGAATCTCTTTGATTGGCTATTCTGTGCAAAATCTGATTTGAGTAATTATTCTGTTGATAAACTTTTTTAATGCTATCTAAAACTATTAATGAATTACCTTCTTTTGAAGCCAATATTTCATCTCCATTAACGTTATTTTTAATCGATTGTAAAGGAGGATATACATATGTAACCAAATGATCATCTACCAAATTCCATTTTTTTTTATATAAATTAGTCTGAACATTAATATATTTAAATTTAAATTTTTTATGATTCCTTCATTCGTGGAAAACCAATATTCTAACAATGAAATTAAAGGAATATTACACCTTTTTTCTTTCATATATGAAATCCATTCTTCTTTTAATTTTTCTTAAATAAGTTTGTCCAATGATAAAAACCATTGTTTTTTATCATCATCTTCTTCTTCAAATAACTCTTCCATATATTCTATGTCTATCTTAAAATCATTATTAATCATTGTAATTACATTAATTTCCATTTGAGATCGAGTAGGAGACATAGGAGGTGAATTTATATTTTATGGAATAGATGTTTTAAAATGAAATTTTGAAATATTTTCAGAAATCATTGAAAGAGAGGGTTCTGAAAAAGATTGTCTTTGAAAAACAAATTTTTTTTGAAGAACTAGTTCTTTCTCTAAATGAATTAAATTTTAATAAAATAGTTTCATCAGCTTCTACAATAATCTACGAGACTTTTCGTCTTGCTAAATTTCTTAGAGGCTAAGTGTTTTGAATGTGAAATTCTTCAGAAATAGTAATTTTATTCCATTTTAGCCTCTTAAGAATAAAAGTTGTAGGTTGTTATGCTTATATTTGAAGTGAAACAATTTGTTCTTTTAAAGTAGGATTCGTGTTAAATTTTGAAATTAATTAAGAACTCATTAATCTAAAATAAACTTTGTAAATAACAACAAAATGTTTAGATAATTTTTCGAATTCGTCACCTTGCAAATGACTGTCTAATATTAAAGAGTCTAATATCAATGGATAGGTTAAATCAACTGAAAAATTAAGAGCACAATTAGATTAAAGGGTAAAAAACATTGGAAGCCACTAAACTTTTGAGATCGTATACTTTTGGTTACTAATCTAACAAAATTGTGTGAATAGCCATTCAACTCATAAATTTGGCAACTCGTGGCTATTCCGTTACTTTCAGTTGTTAAAACCAAACGAAAATGACCATTTTGCCCCTGAAAAATTGACTTCCGTTTGGTTTTAATAGCTAAAACTAACGAAATGGCCACAGGTTGTCAAATTTACAAGTTGAATGATTATTCATGAAATTTTGTTAGATGAGTGGCCAAAAGTATACGATTTTAAAAGTTTAGTGGCCTCCAATGTCTTTTACTCTAAAATAAATTGAACCATTACAAACATTAGTTTGAATCATTACTAATAATGAAGTTTTATATCTTTTGAGTCTTTTGTCTCTTAAAGCTAAATAAATTGGAGCATCTACTTCTAAATGTACTAATAATTTTACTGTTACTTGAATTAATCCAAAATAAATAAATAAATAAATAAATAAATATATATATATATATCCTTTTTGTATGTATTTTTTAAGAAAAACTTGATTTAATAAAGGAATAGTTTGAAATTCTTCTTGAATGGAAATTGTTTCATGAGTTTTGATTGAAAAAGCAACTTTAAAATCTAGTGGACCTATATTGTAAATAGATTCAATATCTTGTTGAGGAATAGTCCAATTTGAATAATTGACCGTCATATGAATTTTCTGACTCCTAACAATATCAGAGTGTCTACTTTGAATATTCATAAACATATTTCTAAGTCTAGAAACCATGATTACAAATACATAATTCAATCTTTTATGTTGAATAAAGTTTTAAATAGGAAACAGGGGAGCAACTAGCCTGGAAATAGGTCTTACCAAACCGCTTACCAAACCAATCTTTAACTTAACCAAATATAAAATTTTGAAATTATGGTCATAAATAAGTATGCACAACTTATACAAATAAAAATGAATATTTAAATCAAACAAATGACTCTAATACCAAATGGGGTAAGATCAACAAAGAAAGCATTTATATATTAAAGACTGAGTTGAATGAAATACTTGTCATTAAAACTTCAAATTTGAATTTCAACTTCAAAATACAAAAGAACTTCTTGAAATAAGTTTACAAAATATTTGAATGACAGGATTTTGGGAATAAGGGATTTTGTGAAGACTATTAGGAAGTAGGCTCCAGAAAAAGGTGATTGAGGGTTATGTGAAAGCTATCAAAGGTCGATAGGAAAAATTTGATGCCTTGGTCTTCAGATTTGAATCCTTTTATAGATGAAAACTTGAATATTTAATTTGAATTCCATTTGCATTTGAATCTTCATTTGCCTTTAATTTATGTTTTTTGAAAAGTTTCTTGTATTCTATTGCCAACAATCTTCCAACTTTTCTTAGTCTTATCAAGAATCTTACTTTTCTTACTTTTCCTATTTCTCTTTGATGAATTATTTTAGGACCTACCACTTTCCAATAGCTAATGAATTTTTTCTTGGTCTTCATTCCTGTAGCTACAAAAAAAGATGTTAGTGAATTTTTTTTTTAAAATCTCAAAAGGATCCTATGTAAGGGACCCCCAAACGTATCAGAGGACGAAGCCTTTAATGAAGCTTTGCTCTTTGATTTTTCTCTTAGTGTTTTGAATTGCAAAAATTCCATATACTCCTCAGTGCATGTCATTATCTTCTTTTATGAATTGAATCAATGACTACAACTTATCCTTGTTGTCTATTTTTGAATCATCCTTTTGTTGACTAGGGCCAGCATCCTTTTGCTTTATAGGTGTACTTGGTCCAACTATTTGTCGTTTTGACTGTGACTGATTTAATTGTTGAATACTTTTTAAAATTTTGTAATTTTCTTGGAAACAATTAATAACAATGGAATAGGTTGACCACCACTTAATCTTGAATTCCCTTACCAAACACATAGGTAAAAGCTTTGGATAATGTTGAATAATTTTGAAACTCTAGCAAAAAATCTAGGGAACTTTGAACTCTGCATGGAATTGAATTTCTTTTGTGTATTTTGGTCCTTCTACCTTTCTCAAAAAATATTTTTAGGCCATTTGAGCTTGCGGTGGAAAAATATCATCTACACTTCCATAATATATCCACCAATGGTAAAACCAAATTGGGATTTGTTGAAGATCTTGATTAAAATTCTTGTGAAAAATAAAAAACCATGAATTGTTGAATGGTCAAAATAAGAGAGCCCTGTACCAAGCTTCTCGTTAATCTTTGTAATTATATCCTTGTGGAACAAATTTGATTGAAAATGGTTTTTCTTTGTAAATTGAAGACCACTCTAAATGAGTGCAAATTTTCTTAATAACTACTTTTGAATATGCTATTTTTTGGGTCAAATTTTCTTTTTCATATGTATGATGGATTTCAACATATCCTGAATCTATTTGTATCAGTTGATAAAATTCCAAATATTTTGAAACATCATTGGTCACCCAATGTATTTCATGATTAAAGGTTCTGTTGATAAAATGATTGAGAGTGTTGAGGTCAGAGGTTTGATCATATCTTGCAAGGAGTAAATGTTCAACATGAGGTGTTTTGAAATAAGGAGTAGCCAAGGAAGAAGCTGATTGAATATTCTTTTTGGCTTGATTTATTTGGGTTTTCATGAATGGGGTTTCAACGGCTTGAATGTAAAACAAAGGTGGAAAATCTTGCAAAACTTGAAATCTGTTTGGATTTAAAGTTTTCTTTTCAAAATCTTTTTTCATTTGAATCTTTGTATTTGAATTTTGTTCCTTCTTGATCAAACTCATTTTGAAATACCTATAAAAAATTCTCTTGTTAGGAAATCTAGCAAAGAATTCTTCTCCACTTTAATGTATTCAATATCAAAATAAAATGTAGAGAGAATAGCTTGCCATGTTGCAAAAAACTGTTTTGAAACATTATTTTGAACATTCTTTTGCAAAACTTCTTTTGCAGATTTGCAATCAATTCTAAGTAAAAACTTTTTATAAAATAAATCATTTTGGAATTCTGAAATACATAAATTAATAAATAAAATTTCTTTCTTAATAGTTGAATAGTTTATTTGAGTCCCAGTCCAAACTCTACTATGAAACTTGACTAACTGTTCTTGAGACTCTTTTTATAAATTTTTTTCTTTAAAATGCCACCATATCCTATATCTGACACATCTGTTTCCACTATTATGAATGCATGCGGATGTGGATATACAAAGACAAGAAAGTGACTTAATTTGACTTTTACTTTGTTGAACCAATCTTGTATGACTATTTGTCCAAGTAGGAGGATTCTTTTGTAATCTTTGAAATAAAAGAGCACATTTTTGTCTTCATTTAGGAAAGAAATCATAAATGTAATTTAAAAATTTTAAAAATCTTTGTAATTGATTTTTTCTTTGATCTCATCAGGAAATTTATCTGTAAACACTAAACTTCTATTAATTGAAATAATTGTTCATAAATGCATATTATGTCCTAAAAATCTAACTTGTATTTGAAATAGTTTCATCTTAGTGGCTAACACTGTTAAACCATTTATTTTAACAATTTTAAAGAATATATCTAAATGTTTAAAGTGTTTTTCTAAAGATTCAGAAAACACTAAAACATCATCTATATATACAATCATGAATGTTGAATAAGGATTTAATATATTATTCATTATATTTTGAAATTCAAAAGGATCATTTTTTAACCCAAAAGGCATTACATTCCATTCGTAATGACCAAATGAAACAGTGAATGCTATCTTATACATATCCTTTTCAACTATTTGATTTTGCCAATAACTTGATTTCATATTAAAATTTGAAAAATATTTGCATTATATAATCTATTGGGTAAATCTCTTTTGTTGGGAATAGGATATCTAATCCATTTTAATATTTTATTCAAAGTTTTTTAATTAATTACTAACTTAGAAACTCCTCGTTCTTGTTCTGTCTGATTCATAACATAAAAAGCAGGGTAGCACCAAGGTGATTTTGTGGGTCTAATTAATATTTTCTCTAATAATGTTTGAATATCTTTTTTACAAATTTCTAGTAATTCTTGATTCATTTGAATAGGTCTAACTTTAGTAAGAATGTTCTTCTCTGAAAATCCTTCTTCATAAGGCAACTCTATCTTATTCTTTTTCCTATCCCAAAAAGCATTAGGCAAATATGAATATATTTCTTTTTTGAATAACTCTTCTAATTCTACTATTTTCTTTTGAATATTAAAATTTTTAAGTCTTTCTTCTATCATAGCATATGAATATTCTTCTTTAAGAAATGTAATTTGTTTAGTTATATGATTAATATTATTTATTTGTTTAAATACTGAAGAGTTTTGAATTAATTCTATTTCTTTTCGTTTTTTAGGAGAGATGAATTTAAAAGATATCTTTTTCCCCGTGATTTTATTATGAATACCTTCATTGTCTAATTTAAAAGGATTAATTTGATTTAAAAATGTTGATCTTAATATTACATCTTGAGCAATATTATCTACCACATAAAATAGATTCTTAATACAATACTCATTATTGCAAACATTTGCAATTAAGTTATGTTTTACTGTTAATCTAGTTGAGTTAGCAATTAACAAAGTTTCATTTGTTTTCTGACAATATTTAGTAGGAATTATGCTAGTCTTAATGTAATTAGCATTTGCACTACCATCTAACATAGCATGTATAGTTATCTTGAAATCATTAATTCCTATGGTAACAAAACAATACCATTTTTGCCATTCTAATATGTTAATCATTTGAATAAGCATTTGATCAGTAATTTCTACATCACTTACTTGAATGGATGATAACTCTTGAATGCTTCTTAAAGGTTCCTCTGAAGTAAAAGGAATGTCATTTTTTTTTATTAAAGTTAATTTTGTTTCTATTTCTATTTTTTTTAAAAAAATTATTATCTCTTCTTGTAATTTTTTAATCTAAAATTTTAAATCTTTTATTTTAGTTTGAATATCTTTAGTTTTACCTATTCTAAATGTACTCTTTTAAGGATATTTATCTAGTAACTTTGAAACACTAAATGGCTCTATTATTTCTATTGAATTAGACTTTTCTTCTTTTTTTAATATTAATTCTTTTAATTTAGTTATATATTCTATTCTGGTCTTGTATCATTAATTTTTTTTATCATTTCAAATAAAATTTCTTTTTTATTTTATGAAATTACATTTATACATTTACAATTTTCTATACTTTCTATACTAGAATCAAAATCTATATCATCTTGAATTATTTCATCATCTATATCACTATCTTGAATTAGCAATGCTACCATTTTATCTCTTAATTCATCTTCTTGAAATATTTCATTAATTTTTTTCCTTCATTTACATTGATTTGCCTTGTGACCAAATCTTTCACATTTCTAGCATGTAATTGAATTATTTACATTCTTCTTAGATTTTTTTTATAATATTGTTTGCTACTTTTGTCTTTAATCCTTTTAAGGTTTTTCTTGTATTTTATTAATTTTTTATTTTGAGCAGAAGGTGCCTTAATACCTTTAATACCAAAAGTTTCACAAAAATTATCTAATTCTTTCTTCTCTAAACCTTACTTACTTTGAATTTTAAATTTTGAACACAAAGCTAGTCCTTCTTTTTTAACAAAAGCAAATAATTAACCAAAAGTAATAGAATCAAATTGAATATATTCACTACCCATTTATTTTTTGTAAATTAGTCATGATTCTTTGAGAAAATAAACTTGGTAATCCAGTTATAAATTTTCTTTCCAAAAAAGAACATTACAATCTGGACATCTCAATAGCCGAATTAAAAATATATTTTTATATCATCTAAAATCAGACAGAGTTGGACATCTTAAATTTGTTAAAAATACTTTTGAAGATTGTAATTCTTCTCCTAGATTTCCTACAAAGTACATATCTATAGTAACTATTAGAAAGTCACAGACATCTGATTGAGTAATAATTTGGCCTTATTATTTTTCTACTTGAATTGTATGACCTAAAATTGTCAACTTATCTTGAAGAGTCAATGCATTATCTCACCAATTTTTTAACTGACCTGTAAATCAATGGCAAGTAAACAAGCAGCATCTTTCTCTTTTACATTTCTAGCTTTATAAGCCATCCTAGCCATTCTCATTTCTTGTAATGTTTTTGATATTTCATATTCAGATTTTCCATCTAGGTTGAAAATGAGGAATTATTACATCCTGAGGAAATATAGGCTTTTCTTTAGGAATTGAATATATCTTTATAGCTAAATGTTCTACTAGATTGGCTAGGGTGCTCAAAATCTGATTTGAGTAATTATTCTGTTGATAAACTTTTTTAATGTCATCTAAAACTATTGATGAATTACCTTTTTCTCTACCCTTTTTAAAAGGAGAAGCCAATATTTCATCTCCATTAACATTAGTTTTAATAGATTGTCAAGGAAGATATATACATGTAATCACCTGATCATTTACCAAATTCCATTTTTTATATAAATTAGTCTGAACATTAATATATTTTAATTTAAAATTTTCATGAATTCCTTCATTCCTAGAAATCTAATATTCTAAAAAATAAATTAAAGGAATATTACAACTTTTTTTCTTTCATATATGAAATCCATTTTTCTTTTAATTTTTCTTGAATAAGTTTGTCCAATGATAAAAACCATTATTTTTTATCATCTTCTTCAAATAACTCTTCAATATATTCTATGTCTATCTTAAAATCATTATTAATCGTTGTAATTACATTAATTTCTATTTGAGATCTAGTAGGAGACATAGGAGGTGAATTTATATTTTCTGGAATAGGTGTTTTAAAGTGAAAATTTGAAATATTTTCAGAAATCATTGAAAGAGAGGGTTCTGAAAAAGATCATCTTTGAAAAACAATTTTTTTTGAAGAACTAGTTCTTTCTCTAGATAAATTAAATTTTAATAAAATAGTTCCATCAGCTTATGCAATAATCTGCGAGACTTCTCGTCTTGCTAAATTTCTTGGAGGCTGAGTGTTTTGAATAAGAAATTCTTGAGAAATAGTAATTTTATTCCATTTTAGCCTCTTAATAATAAAAGTTGTAGGCTTTTCTACTTATATTTGAAGTGAAATAGTTTGTTCTTTTAAAGTAGGATTCGTGCTAAATCTTGGATTAATTGAAAACTCATTCATCTCAAATAAACTTTGTAAATAACAACAAAATGTTTAGATAATTTTTCGAATTTTTCACATTGTAAATGAATATCTACTATTAAAGAGTCTAATATTAATGGATCAGTTAAATCAATTGAAAAATTAGGAGTACAATTAAAATAAATCGAACCATTACAAACATTAGTTTGAATCAATTCTAAAAATGAAGTTTTATATCTTTTGAGTCTTTTGTCTCTTAAAGTTAATAAATTGGAGCATCTACTTCTACATATACTAATGGTTTTACTACTACTTGAATTAATCCAAAATGAATATATATAACCTTTTTTGTATGTATTTTTTAAGAGAAACTTGATTTAATAAAGGAATAGTTTGAAATTCTTCTTGAATAGAAATTGTTTCTTAACAGTTTTGAAATCTAATGAACCTATCTTGTAAATAGATTCAATATCTTGTTGAGGAATAATGCCCCTTGTAGTCTCTCATTTCTCCCATAGAGTAGGTAGGTTGGGATGGAGTTGGACTTCTATTTCCCCTATAAAGTACTATCTAATGTCTTTTATATAGTTCAATTAGGTTCCTTTTTCTCCATAGAAGTAGGTTGGGACATTCATTTTCCCCATAGAGATTGGCTCCATTTTGTCTTATAAAGTAAGTAGAAGTAAGTTAATTATGCTATGTATCTCTTCGATTTGGTGCTCCTTACATATTCCCCATATAGTTGGTAGGAACATAAAAATTTAAAGAAGATGCCATGTAATTCTTCAATTTAGTACCTATTATATAGCCTGGGACTCCCTTTTCCCCAATGAAGTAGGTAAAAATATATTAGATTGTCGCCCATTGGAGAAAATAGATAAAAAAGAAATATTAAGGAGGTGCTTGGTAGGGGGGAATGAAATCAGTTAATGGAATTCATTTTGTTATTTGGTGTTTGGTTGGAAAAAAAGGAATAGAATTCAGTAATAATTGTAGAAAACTGTGTAATCATTGATTACCTAACTCTCTCTATAATTATTGATTACTTAAAACTTAGTAATTATTTTTATTCTGTTATTTTAATTTTACCCTTAATACTAAACCATCATCATTTTTCCCACTCTACTTTCTTTCTCTTTTTTTTCTCTCTCATCATTTTCTCACTCTACTTTATCTTTCATTATTTTTCTCATTCTACTTTCTCTATCATAATTTTTCTCACTCTTTTTTCTCTCTCATCATTTTCTTACTCCACTTTCTCTCTCATTATTTTTCTCACTTCACTTTCTCTCTCATCATTTTTCTCACTTTATTTTCTCTCTCATCATTCTTCTCACTCTACTTTCTCTCTTATCATTTTTCACCCCACTTTCTCTCTCAAAATTTTTTTCACTTTACTTTCTATCTCATCATTTTTCTTACTTTACTTTCTCTCTCATAATTTTTCTTACTCTACTTTCTCTTTCATAATTTTTTCCACTCTTCTTTCTCTCTCATCATTTTCTCACTCTTCTTCTCTCTCACCATTTTCTCACTCCACTTTCTCTCTCATAATTTTCTCACTTTTCTTTCTCTCATCATATATTTTTTAATATATTTATTAATGAGGGTAAAATTGAAATTTTGACTGATTTATATTCTTATAAGAAATAACCCTCAAAATGGTCCCTCACATTTTGGCCAATGATCTTTTTAGTCCATCACTTTTAAAACGGGAACAAATGGTCCCTCACATTTCATGAATGCACCATTTTGGTCATCCGTCACTATTTCGTTTGTTTTTCTGTTGAAATAGTGATAGAATAGTGACGAAGGACCAAAATAGTACATTCATGAAATATGAGAGACCATTTGTTCCTATTTTAAAAGTGAGGGACTAAGAAGATCATTGGCGAATATGTGAAAGACCATTTTGGGGGTTATCTCATCTTATAATTGAATTGAACCAAACACCATCATTTATATTCCCATTGTGATTAACCACCTCAATGAATCCCATTGTAATTTCCATTGAGTAATTCAAACCAAGCGCCCCCTAAATCACTTTTCCTATTATTATCCTATCTCCATAAATCACTTTTAGCTATTCACTCATTCTATGTTGCATAAAATTTTTTAGATCTTTCATCTTAATATAGCCATACTTCTAACCAATCTCTACAATTTAATCCAACTCAAAAACCCTTTTCTTTGCCTTTAGCCTTATTCATGAACTCTTTCCAAAAATCCTAACACTAACATGTTAACATTACTACTCTCAAATTTCAACATTACACTATTCATGTTGAATCTCAACTTTTTTATTATAAATTTGTTATGTGTCTTTGCTTAGAAATAATAGAAGAAATTTGCTTTACATACTCCACAGTTCCCACAACTATATGTTGAAAGAATTTGAAACCCACAAAATCATTGAAAGAAAAAAGAGCTTAGGTGAATGTGACAAGATTAATTAAAGAAGTTGTGGGTTTTTCAAAAGAGAAAGGGAAAAAATGAAAAGAATAGAAAAGAGATTTTATTGAATTATGCTTCTTTATGTATCGATTGTAGGAAAATACTATTAATTAGAATAAAAGATTTAGAGTTCATATAGATTGCTAACTTAAAAATACATTTTGACATATATCTGGAAATGTCTTTTACTTTTGTATAGATTATGACATTATAAACTCATTTTGAAAAAAATATTGTTTAGATTTATTTTTGGTTTGAAAAAATTTAAAATTAATGTTGTATTTAAGGTAAATTTATTATTAATTTATTAAAGTATTACTGAAAGTCCTTTTACTATATAAACTAACATTTTTTTTTCCAAAATAGCGATAAGTGTATTAACTTTGTAAAAGTTAATAGTTACATTCAAGGTCCCATAAAGGGACTCTTCTTAGCTCGGAAGTAGGCTACGACTAACTGACATCATGTCACTCTAACCAATGTGACTAACGATTAGCAGAACCACTTACAAATGTAGTATTCCATCATCTATATACATGGTATCATACGAGCTATCTAATCACTCGAGTTTTGTTGCTGACATTCCAGCCATTCTTGTTGCGCCAATGCAATCACTATCCATTCCTCCATCCATTCTTGCTGAAATACCCACAAGTTCCTACTCTTCCATATCATCCAAAGTATGTACACTGTAAATTGGGCTCTTTCTTCCCATAAAGCAGCTTTCTTATTAGCACAAATATATTTCCACCAATCTCTAAATTCGGCTCCTACTTGACCGGTATGATTCCAAGCAACTGGAGCTAGCTTCCATATTTGCTGTGTGCGGCAGTAGAAGAAAAAAACATGTTCTAGAGTTTCTGCATCCTCTCCACACATTGGACAAATGGAATCCATTGGCATTCTTCATTGTTGTAACTTAGCATTGATGGCCAATATATCATTGCAGCATCGCCATACAAAATGCCTCAATTTCGGTTTAACATTCAGCTTCCAGGTTGTCATCCACATGTTTTGTAGGAGGCTTCTTGACGTACTGCTCTCAACCTGTTGCCTGACTTGTTGTTTGGCAGTTTGCAACTACATGTAAGCCAATTTTACAGTGTACTCCTGATCCCTACAGAACTACCAAATTAATTTATCTTGGATGCCTAGAGGTTTTAAAGGTAACTGCAATATAATGTCTGCATCTTGCTGCAAAAAAATCGTTGAAGCCAAATTTGTATTCCATCCCCGACCATCACCATTCAAAAGATCACTTACCCAAGTGACAGCTAGTTGTACTTGTCTACAATTTTGTAACTTAAAATCATGCCTTCCTAGGATCCACACTCAAATTGATTGACCATTCCCCACTCTATATCTTGCCCCAATTTTGAGCACACTCTTTGCCCTCATCCATCCCTTCCACAACCATGAAGCATTGCCTTTACATTCAGCCTGCCAAAGATCATCATTTGGAAAATACTTTGCTTTCATTATCTTGCTCATCAACAAATCAGATTTGGTAATCACTCGCCATAGTTGTTTAGCAAGTAATGCATCATTGAATTACTGAATATCTTGAAACCCCATTCCTCATTCACTCTTTATTTTCATCATCTCACCTCATGCTTTCCAATGAATTTTTTGTCTTCCTTCCTGGTGTGCTCCCCACTAGAAATTTGCCGAAAGCCTACAAATTTCCTTACATAATCCTCCTAGCGATTTAAAGCATCCCATGACATAAGTAGGTAAGGCATTAACTACTGTTTTGATGAGAACTTCTTTGCCAGCCAGGCTAGGAAAACCATTCTTCCCATTTGGCATCCGTTGCTGAACTCTTTCTATCACAAAATTGAAGACATCTCTTTTGAATCTCCCAATTCTCATCGGAAGCCCTAAATATCAAGCATTAGTTTGTTCTTACACATCTTTCATCACCTGACATAGCTGACTTCTGATCTTCCTTGACACATTGTTGCGAAATAATATTGAAGACTTGGCCATGTTAATAAGTTGTCATGAACTTTTGCTGTAGATGTTGAGGATATCTTGCAATTGTTGGGCTTGCCTCGGGTTTGCCTCACAAAACAATAATGAATCATCGGCAACAAACAAATGCGTGATGATAGGACCATTTCGACTAGCTTGCATTCCTTTATACTCCCCCCTCACACTAGCTTGTTTAATTAAATGAGAAAGAGCTTTGGAAATAGTAAGAAATAAATAAAGAGAAATAGGGTCGCTCTGTCTAATTCCTCTTGAGAGGTGAACAAATCCACATTGTTCACCATTTAAATTATTGGACAAAGTAGCCGTGTAAATACATTGTCTAATCTATCCAATGAAATCCCTAACAAACCCCATTTTCCTCATTGCTCTCTCAAAAAAATTCCACTCAACCCTATTATAAGCCTTAGCCATATCAATTTTCATTGCCATAAACCCTTTCTTTCCTTTTCTCTTTGAATTCATTGTATGAATGCACTCATGAGCTATGATCACATTATCAAGGATTTGTCTTCTCGGAATAAAGGCTGATTGTTCTGGACTAATACACTTATAAAGGCACAATATGAGTAGTTCAGCCAATATTTTGGAAATAATTTTATAAACGACATTACATAAGCTAATGGGAGATAGATATTGGTATTTGCACCTTAGGAATAAATGTAAGCAATGTATGGTTAAGCTTCCGAAACATGCGTTTATTCATGAAGAAATCCATAACAGCATTGCAAATATCAACTCTAACCACATGCCAATATGTTTGAAAAAATAGAGGCTTCATACCATCAGGTCCAGGAGCTTTATTTGGGTTCATTTGAAAAAGGGCTTGTTTGATTTCAGCTTCCTTGACAGGCCTTATCAATCTTGTGTTCAGCTCCGTGGTGATTGACTTGGGCATTCCTTCAAGTAATTTCGGGTTTTGTGTTGACTCGCTAGAAGTATAGAGCTTCTCATAATATCTTACAATCTCCTTCTCTAACTCCCCCTTCAACACACAAACTTCTCCCGTGACTGTTGTTAACCTCTCAATGCTATTCCTCTTCCTCCGATGAGCTGTGATTGCATGAAAGAATTTTGAATTCTTATCTCTCTCCTTCAGCCATGGTTCAATATTTTGGTTTTTAATATGCTTCTTCATCCTTATAGGCTTGCTGCAATTGATTCCAGAGCCCATACCATCTTTGCCAATTCCTAGCCTCATCCTCTTGACTCAGTTCCTCCATTTGTTTTTAATACACTGAATCTGCCTAGCAGAATTTAGGTTGTAGGTTTTACTCCACTGCTATAATTCTACCTGACATTGTGCTATTTTAGCACTCACAATATATTGCTTATTTCCTCTATGCTCCTTCTGCCATGCGTGAGTCACTCTTTCTTGCATACCATCTTTCCGAACCCATCATTGGTTGAAGATGAATCTTCTCTTTCTGCGTTGGTGTTGAGGTTTAGTATTCAAAAGAAGCAGGGAATGATTGGACACTTGCTTTTCACAATGGATCACTTTGGCTTGTGGGAAATGTAGCCTTCACTGAGATGAACAAAATAATCTATCCAACATTTCCTCAACAAAACCCTCCCAACTCTATTATTAGTCCATGTGAATTGATTGCCAACAAAGCCAATATCAATCATTTCCATTCGCCTAATGAAGTTGCTAAATGAAATACAACTCGATTCTGACCTTTGCCTCTCCCCTTTCTTCTTATTTGGACATGCTATACCATTAAAGTCCCTACCCAATATTCACCATTCACCCAACTTGTGCCTTTTATTTGCCAAGTATTTCCATTGTAGTTCCCTCACTGTACTCTCTGTACTTGCAAACACAAAAATAGCCCACCACACCTCTACCTCACCATTGATTTGACATTGCATTTGGACACAAAAATTATTATGCTCCAGACTTAGAACTGATATATGAGCAGCCTAACATACTAACATACCCTCTCTAAGCCCTTTTGGTTTTGCATATTGCCAACGTTCATCAACCTTCAATCTCCTATACACTTTCTTCACAAAATCTTTTTTTCTCTTTGTTTCAGATAAAAAAACCACATTTGGGTACTGGGAGTTGAGAGTCTCCCTCAATTGGGAAATTGTAGAGATTTCACCCAACTCTCTACAATTCCACACACATACCTTCATAAGGTTTCTTGGGACCCTAGTGGGTTGGTTCCCTTTACCTCAAGTGCTGCCGATTGTTCTCCTTCCAAGTGCTGTAGTTTTTTCTCCTGATCAGCACTAGCACTAAAGTCCTCATCCAGCATTGTTCAACCCTTTTTTCCCCAAACTGGACGCCCAATGGAAGCAATGTCTCTAGAATACCTTGGTCCGACATCAACCTATGAATTGATCTTCTCCATTTCCTGCGCCTCAGACCCTTGTGTTCACCCTTGGCCATCTCCAACAATGGTAGCGATGCAGTACTATAGTCGTTGATGAATTGCACCTGCACCAATTCAATATCCCTCATATGCTGGACCTGCGTTCCCCCTTCAAAATTTATACTCTCCGCTAGAATCCACTTACTTTTCTCACTATACTGCTGGCCATGTAATTCCCTGCCTCATGAATCTCATTCTCTGGTTGAGGCATGCAGCGCTCCCCAGATGTAGGATCAATGGGTGTGACAAAAAGGTGATGTCCTGATTCCTCACTGGCCTTACTCGGTAGTGCACGGATGACTGACTTTAGCTTAAACGGTGAAGACCTAGAACCTCTGTTCACAGCCTCCGGTTTGCCATGACCTTTCCTGCCAAAATTCCAGTCCCCGCCTGAAGCCACCCTTCATATTGCCCCTCCTAGAGCTAATGTAGTTATTTATCCTCACTCCTGCGCCCACACCATTTCTCCCCATGTCCAATTCTCCCACAATATGCACAAAAATTGCCAAAAATTCATGCTAAAACATAATCCACCTAGACTGCTCCTGCAGACGGACCATAGTACCTCATAAAAATGGTTGCTCCAAGTTTATAGTTACCAAAGCTCTCATATGTCGACCGTTGCTGTTACCTCCTTCAGGAAAGACTCACTTCATGGACAACTGGGAAGACTCTTTCAATCCTATATCTTGTGTCACTAGTGATCCAATGAGTGGGCAAATTCCAAAATTGTACCCAGATCTCCAGGCGACTAAATTCTATGTTTTGGCTCTACATGTTATTCGCCTATTCACGTAGTACCAAGTACTGTTGTTCAAAGGTCCATCCTCGTCCAGCTAAGACGCGACTTTGATCCTCCTACGTTTGAAAAACAAGTTGGAAATAATTGACTCCCAATTCATAGACCAGGAATGGCTTATGAATTGGCCACAGAGCCTGCAATGTGTGTTTTAACTCGTTGAAATTGACCCTGATGCCGAAACAACAGAAAAAAATAAAGCTAATGAGTTTATTACTATAACAATCTCTAAAATCAGTGTAATATTATCTCTTATCAAAAGTCTCTAAAAGTCCCCTCCTAAAATCCTAAGAATGAGTTTATATAGGATGTTAACCCTAATGACAATTAAAATGCAAATTACCAAAATACCCTTAAAATAAAATGAAAAACTACCTAAAAAAAGAAAATGACTAAAAGGCAGAAAAGACCCTTCTAGATGCATCATCCTCCCCTGCTAGAAAAAGATTCGTTTTCGAATCTGTTTCGCCATCATTGTCGTCAATCTCAAGAGTGACCAAAGTCGACGAAGATGGTTCCACAAAAAGCTGCCTCAGGCACCAAGAGAGAAGTTCATCACCACGAAAATTTCCAAGACCTAACATGCAACAACTTTTGACGCCATCTCAAAGTACTCGATTGCTTTGAAGATGACCTCGTGCCAATTCTGTGCCAGCAATCCAAATTTTCTACACGGGATACCAATGATCCTTTGGGCAGTAAATACTCCAAAACTTGCCATCAAAAAAAAGTTGCAAACACATCCAGCAAGATTCCCCACAACTATCTCAATAGCTGGCCCACAAAATGAAGCATCACTCACAAACAATGTCCTTCTACATAAGCCATCCGAGACCCAACTCATTGCAGGCTTATTGAACTTGAAAACTATCCAATGATATCCACGCCAGCAACTCCTGTTATCTTGACTCACAATTCCATATGCCAGTACAATATCTCCCTCATATTTGATCAAGTGAAGAGAATCAACTGGATATCAAAATCTCGTGTCGTCATAAATTCTGGAAGTTTTCTCCAAGAAATCAAAATTCCACAAAGTTCCATCCTCATAAACAAAATAAACCATTGCCTCACCCTCGCAATAAGCCATACTTTTGCACACTACCCTGAAGTAGACAAGGGTCGAATAATACAATCCGCTCTCGATATTTTCTAGTGCTATTACGGGAAGATTAGCCCATGGTCTACCGTCGGTTAAAATCTTGGGACCTTTTTCACCCGCCATTGTGGAGAAAAACTTCCTCTGTTTCCTCTATTTTGGGGTAATGGTAGAATAAAACATCCTTAGTCTATGTTTCTTCACTTTAAGTCTTTGTCGAGAACTTTTATTCAAATCAATGCTAGGGCTCCTTCTTTTCCTACCACGTTGCTTCTGTGATTGCTTAGAATCAGGAGTAAAATTGAAATATTTTCTCCCAAATTCACTTTGTGAGTCAGGAACATAGCTAGCATCAAAATTTGCACATGGTTCTTGAGGCTGAATGCAATTGGATTTTCCCAATTTGTTCACCTTTCCAACACCACTACAATCAGTAGCAAATCCACTTCTTGCTGTCATCCCGCAACTCACCTTGTCATCATGGCCTGGCAAACCCAACTCAACTTGAGAATTATCCAAAAAGTTTGTAGTTTTAGTGTCTGAAGAATTGATCAAACTCCCCTAAATAACTATCCCAGTGCTTTCTTCCGAACTCAAAATCGATGATCCTTGTGCACTATCACTACCCGATTTAGTTTGTGACTCTTTAACATCAGAAAAAGAATCACCAAGGGCATCACTAGACAAGGATCTGACCAGTTTGAGAGATGCATCATTGTCAAAACTAATTTCCCCTAAATCAAACTCATCTGAAAAAGTGTCAATTTTTTCATCATGTGGGGATTTGTCAAGAAATTCAACATCCTCATCTTCGACATCGCTACCATCACTGTCCCCACCATCATAGTTCTGCCATTCTTCATGGTCAGCGGGAGATTTACCACCAGAGGAATAAATATTTTTCGGGATAGCCCGATCGACAGCTATTGGTCTTTTACCAAAATATTTACCATTGAACGCCTTGATAACTTTTTCTACATCCTGCTTTGATGTCAATTTAGGAAAAGCAAATCCCTTGGATACCCCTATATACTCCTCAATGGTCAAGTCTCGTTACTTAATATTATGATACTCTATAAACGCCTTTTGCCTATAATGCGCAGGAAAAATTTATTTCACAATAGCTTTTTCATCTTATCCCAACTTTCTATCTTCGATTTCCCGACTCTAGAACGCTGCTTTTTCACATATTCTCATCGAATCAAAGCATGTTTTTTTAGCCTAATAGCCACTAATTTCACATTTTGCCTCTTAGTCAGATCTTTAAGATCAAAGATCCGTTCTACTATATGTAACCAATCATCCCGGAATTTTGAGAAGAACACTGATTTCCAGGTCGTACTCCTCGATTCCGCCCTTGGGTCAGAACCCAGAAAGGGTTGTCAGCCTTTACTTCGATTTCGGATGAGTCAACAGATCCCGCCCCTAATTTTGGTTCGAGTTGCGTGTCTAGCCTTGTTTTTGCAAGACGTCGTTGCAAATCTTGAACCTATCTTCTGAGCTATTTGTTTTCTACGTCTTGCAGGTCTTTCAGATGCGACTGCTCCTCTTCATCAAGAATGTCTCCATGCCCTCGGCTAGCAGCACGACCTCTACGACCGCCTCGATTTTGTGCAGCTATTGATTTCAAGCAATTTGGCGCTCTGATACCAAATGATACTGAAATGACAGAAAAAAAGGTTGCACAGGAAAATTTAGAAACGATAAGAGAAACAATCTCTATCGTTCAAAATCGTCGATTATTAAATCGGTGTAATATTATCTCATATCAAAAGTCTCTAAAAGTCCTCTCCTAAAATCCTAAGATTGAGTTTATATAGGATGTTAACCCTAATGACAATTAAAATATAAATTACCAAAATACCCTTAAAATCAAATACCAAACTACCTAAAAAAATGACTAAAAGGTAGAAAAGGCCCTCTTAGGTGCATCAAACCCTCTTATTCCCAAACACTTTCCCCAGCAAACTTCGGTCACACTCCTCTTTACTATCCTTGAGATCAGCCACCGCTAGAACTCCTCTCTCTTCGACCAATGATAGCTGGAGCTACTGCACCAAATCCGCAACCTCTTATTCCCAGTTCAAAGAGCTGCTCGTAGCCAGCACCCCAGCCCAAACATAACGCAGACAGAACTACTCAAAAATAACCACAAACTCCTTTGCCCGTAGGGCAAGGAACCTTAACTCATAAGAAAGAGACTTCAACAAAGGTGGCTTATACGAGAGGTATGTGTAAATTGCCCACACTAGCCTTAAGATCACCTAATAAGACTCTTCTAGGGACTCTTACAAAGTTTTACTAAATTAAATATAATTAAATTATGTTATACTCAAATAAAAAGGAAATTTTTTTGTTAACGTAAGTGGAGCTTATAAAATTTGTAAAGAGGGTGCAATTTTTATTTAATTACTTGTAAGGACAGTGATTCATTTTTATAGACAAAATAAAATTGATAATTGATTTGAATAGAATTCATACCTTTGTATTTATTATTAGTTTGCCATAGACCTTTTTATTAACTAATATTTCTCCATTCTAATCATCACTTATGCCTTGTTTCACCACTATGAATTTGTTCCTCTAGCATATTTTCCTGAGCCACCACTGTAATACTCTGAAGCAAGCAAATTCTCCGGCTTCACCTCTTTCTTAACCCGGCATCAAAACCAGGTATATTTATCTTCACTTGCCTCTGATTTTTTTTATTGAATTTGTGTCTTTCTCAATAGGGACCAAAAATATCATTTTAAAAAGTGATGGATAATAAAACCATTGATTTATAGGTAAGGAATGCAAAATGTGATTTATTCTTTTGCCTAAACACAACCACCCACAAAAGACAAATCAAACCTTTGCGGTCCATTCTACTCCAAAAATCACAAATTCAATCAAATTAAATAACTTCCTAAAAGCCATAGATGGAGCATTCTTTTTTAGCCTATGAAGTCATCTAAATTTTTATTTATTGAGCACTAACACATCTAGGTTTTTGCAAATGTTCTCTAGAAGAACATGAATAGAGGACAATTCTAATAATTATATTTTCATTTTAAATGGAATTCGTTCATCCTCATATCTAGTCCCCAATCATGTCGTTGCTGGTGCCATCAAGAAAAAAGTTACTGGAGTACACTTCTAAGGTCTTTGACTCTGACCATGTCTATCCAAAGATTGTTTGGACAATTGAGTGGATTTGGGTCATGTTATTTTGCTCTAAGTGTCCATCCATATTGTTCCTACTCTAGGTTCACCACAACAACCATCCAATTCAATAGAGGAGAATGCTTCAACAATTACAATTGACTATTTTGTTTCTTCTTTTGCATAAAAAAAATGAAATAAGCCACCAAAAATTTGTTTTAATTATGCAATGCCGAAGGTTAAAGACAACAAAAAACCAAAAATTAATATACATAAATGAATAGCCATCATTCTCATCCTTGAGAAGCCTAAGGAAAAATGGATTTGTCATAGCCATCTTATTACTCTTTTAAGCATGAAATTGCAAATGGTTTGCCAAGTTTAAAAAAAAAAAACAATAAAAGAGAGGTGGGGTGAATAAAATCTACTTAAAAAAGAAAGACAAGCTAAATGTACCATAAAGTTATACCAATTCCGATCCTACATCTTGGAATTGGAATAAGTTTGATAGTAGATCATGAAATCTTGGTGATTTTCTCTATCTAATGAATGGGGAGTCGGCTTTAAAATTGTCCACTTGGACTAGAGATATTGATAAGGTGAATATTTAGTCGAGTTAATGTTAGGCCTTATTTTGATTAAAATTTAAATAATACTTCATCCGTCCTAAAAAAAAGTGCGCTTTGAAATTTTTTTCTTATCCCAAAAAAAGAGTTTACTTTCAAACCAAATTTCTAAAATATTCTTGTCCTCAAAAAAAATTCTATTTTCAAACCAAATTTCTAAAATATCCTTACTAATAATAATTATGCATACTCAAAATTAAAAAGTAAGGATAAAAATGTAAAATTATACATTTAGTGGTGTATTAAATGAGTTGTACCTAATAACTAATAAAAAGTTATATTTTAACCAAAATGGATTCTTTTTTTGGGATGGAGGGAGTAAAGAAATTAAAAAAAATGGATACACACAATAGTTGAAAGAAAAGATAAGTATACAACATTTCTTTCTTTTATAAAAACTTTTAAAAATTGATAATCAGTTAATTCAATCCTTATTATATTCTAGGTACATCAACATTTCAGAATAGTAAAAATTCATTTTTTGTTATCTTTTCATTATTATCATTGAGTAAAATTATCATTCCATTTACAAGACTGAATGGCGAAAAAAAAAAATTTTGATAAAAAAAGAAAGAAAGACAAGTTAAGGAAAAGAAGTACTTAATTATGAAGGTTGATATCTGTATTCCACATATTTATTGAAGTGTTGTGTGGGCATTGTACTATGTTATTATTAATGTTGTCAATTTTTTCTCATTTTCCTTTTCAATCCAAAGTTTAGAAAGGTCAATGGGATTTTATAAACCACAAAAGAAATATCAAAATGGGAAGGAAGAAACTAACATTTAAATAAAAAACACACGCGCGTGCACAGTTTAAAAATAGAGAAATGTAAGGTAAATCAACATTATGCCATGGAAGTGATGATTCATGGACCAAATAGTTGGTGATAAATATCTTTATTTTATCAAAATTGAGAAAATTTTAGTATAGAAATTAAAGAATGTTGGATTAGATTGTTTTTAAAGAGCTTAGCAACAATGCTTCAAAGCATATAATCAAATACCACTTATCTAAAGGTTTAGTTACTCTCTAAATTGCAATGATAATCCACAATCCCTTTGGTACAATGAAGCCTTTAGCTGAACCTTGCAATGTTGAAGTTAAAACTAGACATTTGTATTATGTGTTTTCAGAATTAAAAGCTTTTATTGTGATAATTTGCTGCTTACCACAACTAGGCATAATATCTTATTTATAGGAGATTGGAAATAGAAACAAGACAAAAATATTCTTATCAAAATATACATAGAGATAATCAATTAATATGATATAGATAAAACTTATCAGGCCCATCCTTATCAAAATAAAGATAATCAATAAAATTGAGATAATTAATATTTTTTATTTGATAAATATCCAATAACTAAAATAACAGCATCATTTCATTTTAAAAATATCCTACAATTCCTTGCCATTTTCAAATTGATCAACATCAATTCTAAATTTTATATGCATAAGTAATGATGCCTTTTGGTTTGAATCATTACATAATGAGAATTTATTACAACATATTAGTTTATATCTCAATTTATAATTTTCGTAAGAGAATTCTCAACTAATTGATTTATTACAACTATTACATGGTATCTTCCAAAAATTATGTTGCAGTAGACTAAAATGTTTTAATAAGTCCGTTGGTTGAATTTAGAAAACTAATATGTAGTAATCTTACGAAGATTATAGCTTATATTAGTTTATATCTCAATTTATTACATGGAATTTTCCAAAAATTAGTTTAGATATAATCTCCAAAGACCAACATCTTCTGATAAGCAAAATAAACTTTCCACATTGAAAAACTTACATTAACAGCTGCATGATAGGTTGATACATTTAACATAGTCTCTATGTCCTATATTAATTTATGAGTATTTTAAAAGCCAATTCCATAAGCTCCTTAAAGCGTCCAAACTTCATAATCAAACAGGAAGGTCACTACTGTGCATCTATATTTATAACAACATACAAAATATTTTCTATAGGTCTATTAAGAATATAATTCTCATTCTCACTTTTACAATATGAGAACCGAGCCCTATACAACTTGGGATGACATTAATAATTTAGTGGTTGCAATCATAAGTATTATGTACTTCGACTCATTGAATTTAAGACCTTATATTATATCAAACATTAAGTTGAGTTTCTATTGGGTGGTTAGTTTTTATGGGCTTAAGTCCCATCCCCCTTGATGCTTATTCACTAAGGGAGTGCTTGGTTTAGAAAGGGGAATGGGAAAAATAATGGGAATGATAATAAGTTTTTTCATTATAATTGTGCTGGTTAGTTTGTGTTGGGAAATGATAATAATAATAATAATAATTCTTCCAAGTATGTAAAGTATTGCTTTTACAACCTTGGTTTAGGATTTTCTTTTTTTTGTTGTGGGTAAGCCCTTTCATACCCCCAAAATGGGGGAGAATAGAGGATACCCCAATTTTGGTATTTGGAGTTACTGTTCACGTAATGATACCCATCAACCAAGTATCAGATTTTATTTCATTCCCATTCCACCCCCTCCCCCTGGGCCCCCTCAACCCCTCAACCAAACACCCTTTAGTCTATGGGAATCCTTTTTGTGGAAGGATATGCCAAAGTTTGAGCTAATCTTACAAAATCAATTGTAAGTACTCCATTAGTTATCAACTCTCTTATTTTGACTATGCCTTTTTCCAACATGTATAGATGTTCTATTATAGACTTGAATAAAGGTTCTTGTTAACGTAGTTTCACTATCACAATGAATAGAAACTAATATGACTGGTTTTAAGATATCTTATATAATAAATCACAAAGCTATTCATCTTCTTTGCCAGCAAATGCTAATGCTATGAATTCAGCAACCATAGTAGAATCTGCTATTAACATTTGTTCTTAGAAGCCCATGAGATAACACTTCCACTAAGTATAAATATCCATCCATTAATAGAGGCATGATCTTCTTTATTAGTAATCCAACTAACATTTATGCTATGAAGGATATCCTTCATAGCATAAGTTATAATTTATAGTTTTCTTGAGGCACTTTAGAATTCTTTTAAATGAATACCATTGCAAACTACTTGGATTACTTGTGTATCGACTTAACTTTTCAACTGCAAAAGTTATGTCTGGTCTAATGCATGTCATTACATACATTAGACATCCTATGAACTTGGCATAGTCAAGTTGTGATAATGGGCTTCTATTATTTTTGAATAGCTTCATACTTGGATCAAGTGTGGTAGAGGTTGGAATAGCATCAAAATGATTAAATTTCTTGACAACTTTCTCAACATAGTGAGACAAAAAAGTGAAATACATTTTTTTCTTGAATTATACAAATATCGATGATGACATTTGCCACATCCATATCTTTCATAGCAAAATTGCTGGATAAAAACTCTTTTGTAACTTGGACTTTTTCTAAGTTGGTTCCATAGATTAATGTGTCATCAACATATGTGATGATACTTTTACTATCACTACAAAAGTTGATATTAACACTTGAATTCATAAGTTTTGAAACCATTATTAAGTATAACCTGGACAAACTTTTGGTGTCATTGTTTAGATGCTTGTTTAATCCATATAAAGATTTAAGTAGTCTACAAACTATGTGTATGTATAATTTTTCATCTAATTCACCATTTAAAAATGTTGTTTTTACTTCCATTTGATAATTACTGGCTTACTTCCATTTGATAATTACTGGCTTATGTATAGCTACAAGTGCAATTAGCACTCATATTGTTGCAAGTTACTAGTGTATAAATATCAAAATAATCAACAAAATATATACTCTTATGTGAAGCCTTTGGCAACTAGTCTTACTTTCCTTTTGTCCAAGATTCCATCAATCTTACTTTTGTTTTGAAAAATCCATTTACAACTTATTTCACAGTTTGCCAGAAGATCCACCAACTCCCATGTATTATTTTCTATTATGGAATCTATCTCATCATTCATTCTCTATTTCTAGAAAGCAACATCATGGGATTTCATTACCTCATCATATATTTGAGGATTTGCTTCTATATTACAGCAAGAGAAACTTTGATTACTAACAAATTCCTTAGTTCCTTCTTTAAGAATATAAAGAATTCAATACCAAAATCTTTAGCTTTTTGAGCTCTTTTGCTCCTTTGAAGCTCCATTACTTTTTCATTACCACTTTTAGTGATTTTTTCTCTTTATTAAATTTTCTTTCCTATAAAAGAGTTTTTGAAACAAATTTAAATTTTTTTTATTCAAAGATGGCATTCATTAATTCAGTGATTGTATTAACTGAAATTGAATCATTATTTCAATTACCATGAATCTATAAGCCTTATTATTGTGGGTATGCCTTAAGAAAATTTAATCAACTCCACTTTCATCTAATTTCTTTTTTAATATTTAGGTAATTTTACAATTACCTTACAATTCCAAACTCTTAAAAGTTTAGGTTGGTTTTCTCTTGTTCCAAAATTCACAGGAGTCGTTTTACTTCTCTTTTTTTGGAAGATATGACAATATATTAGCATTGTCTCTCTAAAAGCCTTAATTCAATCTTGAGTTTGATAGCATTACATTGACCATCTTGATTAAAATTTTATTTTTCACGCTCTGCATACCATTTTGTTATGGCATGTAGGGGGTAGTCATTTCATAAATTATGATAGTTATCTCAAAACACTTTAGGTCAAAATATTCTTCCCCTTTATCAGACCTTAATCTCTTAACAAAGGTCTCAAAATGCAATTCTACATTAGTTTATATACATTAAAATTATGCATGATTTCATATATTGAACACAATAGCTGAACATAATAGAATCTATATAATCATTAATAAATGTCACAAAATATTTTCTTATCACCTATTGTGAGAATACTATGCAAATCGTTCATATTGTTGCGAATGAATTCAAGTATATTTGTAGATTTATCCACTTTAGGAAATGAATTTCTAGTTATTTTAGTGATCATGCAAGTTGTGCATTTTTTCTTATTATTATTAAAGTTGGACAATAAATCTAATTTAACCATATCATGTATTCTTCTAAAATTAACATATCCAAACCTATTGCATCACAAGAAACAAGAAGACTCCACAATGTAAGCAGATTTGGATGTCACATTTTTAGTAGAAATAGCAATTACATTTAATTTAAACTTGTCCTCACTAAGATAACCTTTTCCTACAAATATTTCCCCCTTAGAAAAAATAAACTTATCTATATCAAATAGAAGTTTGAAACCATTCTTATTTAGTAAACTACCTAAAACAAGACTTTTCCTCACTTTTACACACATTTGTTAATGTTAACACTTTTCTAGATATGAATTTCATCCTCATAGTCCCAACTCCTTCAACAGAAACAGTTGAGAAAATTTCTATGTACAACATATTGCTAACATCCACTGCTTCTATGGTTTTGAAAAAACTCTTATTATTGCAAATATAGAGAGTAGCTCAAAAATCAATCCACAAGGCCATTTCATTATTAAGAAGATTTATTTCATAAAAATCACAATCAGTAGAGGTGGTAATTCATGACACAACACGAAAATAGGAAATAAATTTAACATGTATTTAGGAGGTATAGGTATATCCCTTTGCGGGTTTGGGTCAAAATCAAGTCGAACTTATATAATACGAAAAATAAATAGGTCCAATTAGGTCAACCCATGGGTTAACCTATTTAACCTGTTTAAGATAATTTAAAAAATTATCTAATAATAATTTTATAAAATTAAAAGACATTATATAAGATATACTGTTAAGTATTTTTGGTGTTTTAATCTTTCATAAGTTATAAGTATTTTATTTTTGTGTTGTATTACCCATGAAATAAATAGGTAATTGAGTTTTTCTAAATTTCACACACACACACACACACACACACACACACACACACACACACACACATATATATATATATATGTATTTTTGTGTTATTTTCATGTCATGTCATGTTATTCATAAAATAAATAGGTTGTGTTCAGATTATATTACGTAATACGTATAATTAAACGGGTCGTGTTCAAATTCATGTAAAACGTATAATACCTATGTCTTAACACAATAAGCAAACCCGAAACACGACATGATTGCCACCCTTACAATCAGGTTATTATCATTGCTTATTGCATTTGAAGAAGTCGTTGCACCTTTTCCCCTTCCTTTTTGAAAAAATAGCATTCTTTCTTGTAAAGCCCTCGCTTGCCACAAAAGAAATTAGTTTTCAGTTTTTTTATTTTTTGCATTTTTTACTTCTTATTATCATGTTGGGCATTACCCAAAATGACCTTCTATTTCTAGCTTTATTTGAAAACTTACTTAATCCATATTCAACTACATGCACTTTGGCAACCTGTAATTCAAACTCATCATTTTCTTCTTGCTTGTATATTTCCTCTTATATTCAAAGAAGGTAGTCAATTTTTCAAGAGATAACTTCTCTTTTTTATATTTGATGGATTTTTTGAAGTATTTCCAATAAGGGAAAATTTATCAATTATAGAAGTTATAATAACACAGTCATCCATGTGCACATTGTGCTATGTGTAATGATTCAAATTCTTTTCAATTCACTAAGTTGTTCCATTACATACCTATTATCAACCAATTTAAAATTATTGAATTTAGAAACTAAAAATTTCTTACTAGTTGCATCTCATGCATGTACCTGGCTTTAGTCTGTTCCTCAATTCCTTTGCTAGAGTTATTGAATGGTAGATATTGACCAGTGCATTACACATAATGTTTAAGATGTGACCTTTGCATATCTCAACACCATTGTCCCATTTCTGCCTCCTTCTAAATTGAGCCATGGACTCATTCTTAGTCTCTTCAGGTCTTAGAATATTTAGTGCATAAGCCACTTGCATGATCATGAGCTAGAAATGAACATCTTTCATCACCTTTGGAAGTTGCCCCTTGACATGCTATTTTCCGCAAGCGCACGAGTCGTGTCAAATAGTAAATTAAGATATTGTCCCACAGAGAATTTTTAAAACTGAATATTGAAATACTCACTATGTTTGCTTGTTTAAACACCGAAATCAAGTTTTGAATACTAATCAAAGTAAAAATTAAATTCGATCAAATATAAAAAACTAGGATTCTTATTCTCAATTTTGACTATTTATTAAGATTAATTAACTAACAAGGTCTATGTTAACTTTAATCCATCTTGAAGGGATCTTAAGAACCACATATCTTCCTCTCAGATAGTACCTATGATTAATTGATAATTAATTAACACTAAGTTTGACGGCTTTCACCAACCTAATGTCTTTTAGCTCCAATTTGAATGCACAACCTTTTAATTAATGTTAACCACTTAACTGTCTCTCAACTAATTAAGCTATTAACAGGTTATTACCTAATCCTACAGAACCTATCTCTCAATCAAGTTCTATAGTGTCGATTCAATCTTAGGGTGATCAAACCTAAAATGACATTAAGCACAACAATAATCAATGAATCAAAGCTAACAACCTACATTAATCACAATAAGCACATGGTCAAATTGGAATAAGAACACTAAAAAGGATTTAGCCACTCATATTAAAAATAAAAGACAAAAATAAAGAAATGAAGAAAACAAATCCAAACATCATAAATAATAAGAAAAGTTAACAAGGAAACTCCCTTCACATGGTGTAAAGAATGCTTGTTCTTCACACTGTTTAAAATGAAGTTCTATTCTAAGAGAATTTCTCAGAGAATTTTCTAGAACAAAAGAAAGAAAATAACATGAGTTTTTCAGCCTCCTAAGAGAGCCGCCCCTCTATTCTTTTTGTCTCTAGGGTTTTTTCTTCCCCCTTAGCCAAAGTCCAAAAGTGAATGGACTTTTTTCTTGTACACAAGTCTACCCCAAGTCAACCTCCTTCTTCCTTCCTTGTTTTCCTTTGTTTTTGTCTTCTTTTGTTGCCTCAAGAATCTCACCCGTAGGAAGTCTCCCCAAATTGTCCAAGTCAACACCTAATGCAATGACTTGGTATTTTCTCTCTCTTTTCTTTTTCAATAAAGTTTTTCTTCTTTTCTTTTATCAATTTCTCCTTTGTATTAACATTTTCCATTCCTACAACAAAAACATAACAAACATCAAATAATGTTCCTTAAAATCACAATAATAATGAGAAAATATTAACAATATAAATGACATTTTAACCCCTATCACCTCTACCAAACCACTCTAATTTAAAATGTTTGTTGATAGGTCCTTGTTGTTGTAGCATACAAAATAGACATTTAGATTATTGGATAAGATAGCTTGTAGGTTTCTTTGCTCTACCAACCCTTTAAAATACACTATTCGTAGTTTCCTTTGCTCTGCCAACCCTTAAATACAATGAAGTTAAACTAAATGATTGTATTATGTGTTTTCAAAATTGAAAGTTTTTAGTGTGATAATTTAACTTACCACAACCACACATAATGACTTATTTACAGGAGATTGGAGATAGAAAAAAATAATTTTATTAAAATATAGATAGAGATAATTAATTAATATGATATAAATAAAACTTATAAGTCTCATCCTTATCAAATTAAAAATAATCTTATAATTGAGATAAGTATATCTTATTTTAGGAAAATTCTAAGGCCCATTCCTTTAAATTAATTGAACCATCCATTTAACCCAGTTAATTGATATCTAACAAAAGAATACCATCTCATTTATTATCATGTGGTGGAATACACTAAATCATAATTATATATTTTACTAACTTGCCATGGCAGGTAAACATATCTAATACAACACTCCATTTTTCTTTCTTTTTACTTTTTATACATTATTTGTCTTATCTAATCAAAAATATTATTTTATGTAATTATTATTTTTTATTATAGTAGAAACATATAATCTTTGAAGTAACAAAATTAATTTTAAAAATATTTTCCATTAATAAAAGAAGGAGGTAATGATTACAATGATAAAAATTTTGAACATGTTGGTGTTATTTGTTTTATTTCATTTACATTGTTAAAAATTCTTGGAATTTGCATATGTATGACAAGGGAAAAATCAATATAGTAAAAATATTCACACTAAGCGGTAAAGTTAAATAATTAACATTGTATTATTCTGTTATACAATTTTGGCATAAAATATCAAGATTTCAAAAGTTGAAACTTTTTAAAAAACATCAAAATTAAATTATCACACATAATTTAATACGTAAAAACTACTCATCATATTGTAATAATTGTTTAGAAAAATAATATATTTTTTGTACAACAAAATTTATTGAACTGCATGTATTGGATATTATAACGTCGAACAATGAACACAATATCTCCTCTTATTTGGTATTGTACAATCTAAAAAATTACCATTATAAGAATTGAAATTTTTTAAATATCATAGAGTTGAAATTATTCCGCTTCAATTATTACATAATTTCTATCCACCACATTATAAGGATTTTTTAAAGGAAAAACCATTTTTTACTGTACAATGCATTGTACAACTGAACAATTCACATTGTACTATTTTCTTATATGATATTATACGGTAGAGAAAATTAACATAGTATGAATAATTTTTTAAAATATCATTAAAATTAAATTATTCTGAGTGAATAAACACATAATGACTACCATTACACCATAAGGATTTTTTAGAAAAAATTAATTTTTTTACGCCAAAATACATTATATTAGATGTATTGAATATTGTACAATCAAACATTGTAATTACTCTTATGAGGTGTTGTAAGGCATTGAAAATTAACATTGTAAAAACTGTAATTTTGTTAGTATTGATGAAATTAAAGCATTAACACATCAATTTTTGTAGGTAAAACCAAATTTTGTAATAGAAAAATTCATTTAATCACACATATTGAATATTGTACTGTGGAACAATAAACATTGTATCATAATCTTAGAAACTACTGTATGGTGCCAAAAAAAGTTGGGTAGGAAATGGAAAATTTTTAAATATCATCAAAATTAAATTGTTAATGCTTTAGTTAATACACAACCACTACTCATAATAGTATAACAATTTAGTTAGGAAAGATGAATTTTTTAAATAGTAAAATGTTAGATTATGCCCTAAGGACCAATCATATGATGATGGTTTAAGCATAAATTGTATCATAATGTTTATAATTAATGGCAATGATTATTATGTTTATTTCTATATCTGCGTTTTATGAATAAATATAATAATGTCCCAAGAATTTAATTATTCTAAAATTATCCCTAGTCAAGTATTATCATTAATAAAATAAATCACTCATTTGAAAAAGAGCTCAGGTAAAACACATTATACTTAGAATAAAAGTATACATGAAGTTTTTCCATGGTGCGACTTCAGTACGATACTTGGTACTGAAGAGCAAGGTGTCTGGTTTTCTTTACTCTTACGGACTTGGTCTATGTGGAGAGGAGGAAGTAGGTGTGGTTTGAGGGGTTGGTTTTTGGTTGTCAATTGATGGAGGAGTTGGTGCAGAAGCTTCAGCAGTCAGGGGTGGAGGAAGGAGAAGTTCAGCTGGTCCAGCAGGATGTTCAAGCTGGCCATGAAGAGGGACAGCGTAGTCTTTTTGGGTGGGTTTTTGGAGCTAAACGAGCTAATTTTCAAGGTCTCCGAAGCACGATGAGAGCTGTGTGGCCAATTAACAATCAGTTCATTGTGCGTGAGTTGGGGCTGAATTTTTTTCAGTTTGTGTTCAAGACTGTGAAGGATAGGAGAAAGGTTTTGCCAGGGCAAGGGTGGACTTATGATCGCCAATATTTGGTGTTGAGAGAGTGGGATTCGTCTGTTTCAATGCTGGATAAGGAGTTCCTGAGGCTGCAAATCTGGGTTCAGGTGTGGAACTTGGCCCCTCATTGGATTTCTAAGGAGACGGGAGTACAGCTTGGAGCTCTTTTCCCGCAGCTGCATGAAGTGTTTATACCTAAGGGAGGCAGCTTGCATGGCAGGCATCTCAAATTGCTTGTTTCGATTGATCTCATGCAGCCATTACTTCGTGGAACCAAGGTGCGTTTTCTTGACACCTCTCGCTGGGTTTGGTTTCAATATGAGTTCCTTGCTACATTTTACAATTACTGTGGTTGTGTGGGACATGCCGCGAATTTGTGTGGCATTCGTAGTACGGATCTGCGCGAAAATCATCTTGTGGAAGGGCAGTTTGGAGACTAGATGCGTGCGGGTCTTGGTTCAGTTGGAAGGAGGAATAAGCGACTCTTATTAGTGGCTGAAGCAGGTGGAGTTCATGGGGATGGATCTCGGCTGTTGTCTGATCCAATGCTCCCACATGTACAGGGAGAGTTGGCGGTAATGAAGGCTGGTGGGTTTGTACAGCCAGCTTTATTGCATTTGGAGAAGGAGGAGAGGATGATGGTCTCGGTTGCTCCGCCTGGCACTTCAAACTTGAGCTGTCTGCTTCCAGATGTGAATGGTCGACATTCACTAGAAGATATGTCATGCAAGCTGCTGAAGCAGCCAGCTCAATCACTAGAAGATATATCATGCAATTTGTTGCATTTGCAGCAGCCAGCTAAATCGCTTGTGGAGGCTGTTGCGCCAGTAGATCGCTTCAAGTGCTAAAACAAGTGGCAGCTCCCTTAGCCTTGGAGGTTGTGGCCGATGTGAAGGAAAGTCAAGGACCTGCTTCTGCTGGATTGATACGATTGGAACAGCATGTTCATCCAATTTCTTCACCCAAGCTGAATGATGAAGCTTTGTTTTTGCAGCAAGTTTCGGTGGCCGATTTGGCAAATTCTGGTTTTGTCATGCCGAGTGGTCTAGCTGTTTCTCCTTTCGGTTTGGCTGATTCTCGAATTGCTTTTGTATGCCAATCGAATGCTCCAGCTGCCTCTCCTTTAGTGGTTCCCAAGTTGCCTAGGTGGCGACAGTTGCATGGTCGTTTGAGGTCCATTTCGAATGAAGAATTGAATATGGTGCCGTGTTTGGGGGAGAAGCATGCGTGGCATTCCATGACGATGAGTGGGTCGGATGATCAAGTGGGGAAAATATCTAAACAAGTGCCTCAAAATCAAGTATTAGGGCCGCACTCTGGGGTGACGGGAACTAGCCCTTATGGGTCCCAAGCCATTCAATAAAGGTTGCGGTGTGGAATTGTCAAGGCTTGGGTGCAGCTTTTACAATTTCCCAGTTGAGGGAGTCTATCAGCATCCAGAGGTACTTTTTTTTTCGGAAACTAAGAAAAAAATTGCTTATGTAGAGAAGGTTGTTAGGGGTTTGAAGTTTGAGGATAGGTGGAGATATGTTGAGCCTGATGGTTCCCAAGGGGGGTTGTTGATTTGTTGGGCACCTCAGGTTTTCGTTATGAATGTGATTACTACTTCTTTTTGTGTTCAAATGCAATATAGGCTTGAGGGTGATGTAACTATGGGGTGGGTGATTTTAGTTTATGCGAGTATTGATTACGGGATGAGAGAGCTTCAATGGAGTTATTTAGAACATGAGAGGGCAAATTGGGGAGATTGGTGGGTGATGGGTGGGGATTTTAATGATATAGTGTTTCCACATGAGAAGAGGGGGGAAGGGTTAGAGCTGAGCAGAGTTGTGAGTCTTTCAAGCATTTTATACAACCGTTGGGAATGGTTGATCTTGGGTATGTTGGCAGTCCATATACTTGGAGTAATAATAGAGCTGGGAAGGGTTTTGTGGAGGAACGCTTGGATAGATTCTTTGCTTCGCCAATGTGAAGGTTACGTTTTTCGAATGCTAAGGTGCTTCTTTGTGCTAAGTAGGCTTCGGATCATTCACTTCTTCTGTTGGAGAGGGATCCTGAGCTGCCTAAGTTTCGTGGTCGATTTCTCTTTGATAAAAGGTGGATTAAAAAATCAGATCTCCAAGCAAGAGTGGTGGCGGCATGGAATAGAGATAAGTGGGGGACGAGACAATATATATTAAGTTTTAAGATTGCGGAATGCAGGCTGGAGCTACTGAAGTGGAACTTTAATTCCGGGAATAATTCTGCTAGGAGGATTAAAGTTCTTCAAACTCAAATGGAGGCTATGAGTAGGGATGGCGGAGGTAGGGATTGGAGGATTTGGAATGCGCTTAAGCATCAACTTTGTTCTGCGTATAGGGAGGAAAAGCGATATTGGCAGCAGAAGTCAAGGAATCAGTGGTTGAAGGAAGGAGATCGCAATTCTCGATTTTCCATGCTTCTACTGTTCAGAGGAGGAAAATGAATCATATTGAAGGCTTAATAACAAGTAAGGGGAGGCAGTGTGTAACTAAAAGGGAGTTAGAAGAGGAAATTGTAGGCTATTTTGATAAGTTATATGCTTCGAGTCATCCAGTTCAGTCTTCTTCTTTGTTGGAAGGGTTACCTCGATCTGTCACTCAAGCAATGAATAGAAGATTGATGAGGCCTGTGGAGAAGGTGGAGATTCGGATGGCCCTGTTCCAAATGCATCCGAATAAGGCTCCTGGCCCTGACGGTATGACTCCTTTATTTTTCCAAACTTATTGGAATGAGGTTGAACTTGATATTGTTACTGCTGTGAAGGAGTTTTTCCAAAGTACGAAATTATTTAGGAAACTTAATCGTACTTTGATTACTTTAATACCTAAGGTCCAGTCTCCCGTGTCGATCTCACAATATTGACCCATTAGCCTATGTAATGTGGTTTATAAGATTGTGTCTAAAGTTTTGGCAGAACGGATTAAGGTGTGCCTTAATAAGTGTATTAGTCAGAATCAATTGGCCTTTCTTCTAGGATGTCAGATTCTTGATAATGTGGTTATAGCTCATGAGTGTGTTCATACTTTGAATTCAATGAGGTAAGGAAGGAAAGAGTACATGGCAGTGAAAATCGATATGGCTAAGGCTTATGATAGGGTGGAGTGGAGGTTTTTAGAGCAGGTTATGTCTAAAATGGGGTTTGCTTGGGGAGTGATAATGTGGATTAGGCAGTGTCTTTGTACTAGCACCTTGTCCGTTAATCTTAATGGCGAGTCGTGTGGGTACATTAAGCCAACTCGGGGTATTTGGCAGGGGGATCCTCTATCGCCTTATATTTTCCTTATCATTTCGGAGGCGTTATCTCATCTTATTACACGCGCTAGTGACTCTGGGGACTATAAAGGAATGAGGGCTAGTTGGAATGGCCCCATCGTTACACATTTGCTCTTTGTTGATGATTCTTTGTTGTTCTGTGAGGCAAATGTCTATCAGGCTAGGGTTTTGTAGGGTCTACTTCATCAGTATGGCCAATGTTCAGGCCAAACAGTTAATTTCGATAAGTTTTCGGTGTTCTTTAGTCAAAATGTTGACCGAGGAGCATGGAGTGAGATTTGTCAAATCATGGATGGATGAAGGAACAATCTAATGCTCGCTATTTAGGGTTGCCTATGAGAATTGGCCGGTCGAAAAGGGAGGTGTTTCACTTTATCATTCAGAAAGTGCAGCAACGGATCCAGAATTGGAAGACTCAGTTTTTGAGTTCGGCAAGTAAGGAAATTCTCATCAAATTGGTAGTGAATGCGTTACCCACATATGTGATGGGCTGTTTTAAGCTTCCAGTGAGGGTCTGTAAGGAAATTTGTCTTCTTACGGTGAATTTTTGGTGGGGTGAGCAGAAGGATGCAAGAGCTTACTAAGGCAAAGCAGGAGGAAGGATTAGGTTTCCAAGATCTTCAACTATTCAATGATGCTTTTCTTGTTAAACAACTTTCATGAGTCATGTCACGACGAGATTTATTGATGAGTACAGTCCTTAAGGCTAAGTATTTTTCTAATGATCAGTTGTTGTCAGCGGTGGAGAGGACAAACGCATCTTGGTTGTGGAAAGGATGGATGGGAGCAAGAAGGCTTTTACCAGGTATAGAGCCAGGCTCTTGTGATAATGAGTATTTAGTCAAGTTAGCGTATCATGCTCTGCAACAGGAGGGACAGTGTGTTGATCAACAACCTGAATGTAGTGATGCGAGAGGGCGAAGGCAAAATATGTGGACAGCCACTTGGAAGTTAAAAGTAATAGGTAAAGTCAAGCATTTCCTATGGCGATGTTGCCACAATATTTTGCCATTAAATGCCAAGCTGTGCCAAAGGAAAATGCAGGTAGAGCCTACATGCCCATTGTGCGGCGATGAGGATGAAACGATGGAGCATATGGTGTTTAATTGTTCTCGGGCCAAAACCATTTGGCAGTTGGCTGGTATCGATTGGCCTCGGCTTAGGCGGCAACAGGATACTTTTTAGCAATGGTGGCAAGATTTATGCTTTAGGCAAAGAGAGGGTGCTTGGAAGGGCTGTGGCAGATATGGAAAAGCCAAAATGTCTGGGTTTTTCCCCATCAATGGATGGATGCGAAGGATATCGTAGAGTTGGCAAGGCATGCTTGGTTGGAGTTTTCGGAAGTGGATATGAGTTAGCTAGGATCAGGTGGTAGATCAGTAGCTAACGTATAGATAATGGCCATTAGTGTACAAAAGGTGGGACGTACGGTACTGTAGTTGATAGTTTTGAGTGGGCTTGTCATGTTTTTTGTGGGATGGGAAGTGGTGGGTTGACCTGTCGTCAATTAGTCTTAGCCTATCTGAGAGTTAAGAAGAGTCCGATTTCGGAGGACATTGCTTGTATAGGTTAACTGTTAAGAGTTAATGCAATTATCAATTTTGAGAAAAAAAGTATTATCATTAAATGGGACAATGATAATGCATTATGACTAGTATGTGTAGTGAATAATGAATTATGTCATGATATGAGATATCAAGTCAACACATAGGTACATGTTAGAGAATTATGTATTGGATTGACCCTCAACGAGAAATACTACATGGATTATTATATGATGTATTATAAATATTTTTCATAGTGATAATGGTGTAAGTGATCTTCAGACTTGCGGTCACTAAAGATTCCAACATGAGGAGTTGCATGTTTTGATGCTACTAATCATTATCCATAATAAGGTGAACTATAAAAATGGCAATTGGATATGCAATGAATCATGTAGAGGGATGTTGAGTGATCAAGATAATGGGAGTGATATCTTTGGGCCCCTTGATCAAGTGAGACCATAAAATGCATGGTCGTGCTCAAATAAGTCGATATGTGATATCGAGTTCATTTGTTTAAATGTGTCTACTTGGGAATCAAGAAACGCAAATATTTAACTATGCAAGTGTGACAAGCTCCATGGCTCATGTTCAATCAAAATATCTAGGGCAAAAAGATTAAATTACACAGTAACATTTATCACAAGAAAAGTAATGTCGAATTACTAACATTCTTATAATTTGGTAGCATCGATGTATTGCTAGACACCGCTCAATGCTTATGGCATAAAATATATTTTATGTCATTGCTAATGTTATAAGAATCTATTGGGTCACACACTTAGATCGTATCCAAAAAAAGTGTAAGATTCATGTGATGATGTTTGGTTAATTTAAGAATCCTATTGCGAATAAGACTCTATCGGGTTTCCGGCTCTATTAGGTTTCCGGTTTAAATCGTATTTGGTTTTGGATTCTAAATAATTTCGGTTTTGTGTTTATAAATATGAAATAGTTTTGAATTTATTAATTCAAGTGAGGGCCAAAAATTAGAAAGCAAAATAAGAATGGAATTCTTGTTTTGCCAGCCAATAAAATTTAGAAGGCTGAAATTTAGACAGTTCCAAAAATAAATTAGAACTTGAAGATCAAGTAAAACTCTTTAGAAGAAGTTTTACCTTAATCTATTTTCTATATATTTGGACTTATAATTTCTGTAGCCTCTTAACCCAAACATAAACAACAAAACATGTTAGTCTTGCTACATCAAAAGCCACGAAATCAAATTTTTTTGTGAAGAAAAACTCTGCAGCAAAATAGAAAACCAAAAAGCCGATCCTTCTCTTGCTTATTTTGAAAATTAATTCGGCTATTTCTTCTAAAGAAACAATAGCCGTTTCTCAAGAACAACATAAGCAAAACTTCAGCTATTCTTAGAGAAAAATAATAGCTACTTCCTTGTCAAAGAAACAAGGAAAAAAACCAAAGCTTGAGAAGCTTCAAACCTGAAAACCGAAAGTATAATTCTAGGCTAGTACCTTCGGATTTTGCTGCTTCTTCTTTTGGTTAATTATGTGATAATTAACTTGGAATTTAGAGACAATCGTGTGGATACTATAGAGGCAAGACTCTATTGGGTATTACTGTAATTCAACAAGCAAAGTTCTCCACAAGAGAAAGATCAACTGCTACTAATAAAGGTAAAACTCTTCATGACCGGTTTGAAATCACTTCGTAAGGATCCTTGGAGTACATATTGCATTGTCAAACAATGAACACTATATTTTAATCTTATATGGTATTATATGGCATCAAAAATCAATTTTGTAGGAATTGAAAATTTTTTAAGTATTGTGAAAATTAAATTATTAACTTGTGAATAAACACATAACAACTATCCATTACACTATAATAATTTTTCTAGGAAAAATCAATTTTTTGTACAAAACATATTATACTACATGTATTAAATATTGTATCGTCGAACAAAGGACATTATCCTTTTAGAAGGTGTCATGTGACATTAAAAATGAATGTTGTAGAAACTGAATATGAAATTAAAGCATTAATTTTATATTTAAGAAACAAAAATAAATAATTCCATATTTCACACTCACTTTGGGCTTCAGTCTCCAACTATGTAGTTGATCACTTTTTGTTTTTTAACAATAATGTAGTTAATGGCCACTCTAAACTTTGTTCCTGTATTTGTCTAATAGGTAGAATTGAAAATTAGTAACATTGCTAGTAGATTCCAAATATTGTATAATGTATACTAGTAAAATTTGCACGCATATATCTAACTAACTTACAAATTTGTAATCACTAATGTTGAACTCAATTGATGCATTTTTTTCTCATGTCACTTGTTTTGCCTCTTATGATGTGTGTATCATCAACATATGATGATCTTAGAAATTGAATTGATTTAATTGGCTGGCATGTTGAATTTGTAGCCTTTCCAAAATCTTTACTGGAGAAATATCTGATAATTTTTCAAAAAATTGTTTTGGTTTTATTCGAAATTTGTAATCACACATTTCATAGGTCTTTGTAGGTCTATTACTACGTGACATACTATCTAATGGACATAGTTTTGTGATATCTATCTGATTCAATAGCTCCCTATCTTTGTTGTATGATAACATCAATAAAAAATCAACATTACCTTATGTAGAATCAGTCCTCTAAATAACAATGTCTTTAACATTGTTATTTAGTGTTGCATGGTATACATTTTCAACATATTACCATTATCACTCAAAAAATGTTCATTTTTTAAATCCACAACATAATCATTCTCACAAGTATGCAATATAATCTCTTCTCCCAAATAATTTGGCATTGTATCAAGTGAATGTGATTCACCATGGATTTTCTCAAAGGGATGACATTTACTTCCTATAATAGTAGAGTGGACTTTATTTCCTACAATTCCATTCTTCTCTATTTCCTTATAAAAAAGTACATTAACATCCTTCAAATTTGTCTGCAAATTTTCCATAATCATATTATATTTTTTATCTTGAAAAACTCTCAATTCTTAGTTATTTTCCATCCGAACTTCTTCAATTTTTGAAGTGCATGCTTTGTCATTTACACACTTACCATTCTCAACCTTATCATTATTCACATAGCTGCACTGCTTAAATGTTGTCAATCTACTTTATTTAAAAAAATCAGCCAAGCATCCTATGATTTTCCCCAAATTAGGCAGATAATCCACATTTCTTTTATATCTTTAATAGGCTTTTTTATTTCAAAAAGACATTCTTCTAATAAGACTACCAAAATATGATGATACATATCGAAGACGACATATAAATAAATAAATAAATGTAGTTAAAGCTAAAAACTATAAAAACGTGTATATATCTTACAGTGTTATCATCAAAGATCCCTCGTCCAATTAGTTTTTGTAGCATTTCTTTCAACATCGATTCATTCCAATCAATGATATGAGAAAAACGCCAAATTGAAATACTTGTAAGATTTTCATATTCAATGTAGATGTGTTCACAATAAAATAACTACAAAAAAAATCATAATTAATGTTAATTAAGGTAGGATTTATTCTTAGACTTGTATAACTTCTTGGATGCTGAATGGAGACGAGAGATTAGAGATGGTAATGTAGTGGGTGCACTAGCATACTTGTGTGCTAAAAAAGGTGCCGATCCTTTTTTTTTTTTGACAAATATGATGTTGACGATAACAATAGATTATCAAGATTATTTTGGGTTGATTCAAGGTCAATAGTCGATTAAAAAATATTTAGGGATGTGTTGGTATTTAATAGCACTTATCGTACTAATGTTTATAGTAAATCGTTGGTGATTTTGATTGGTGTAAATAATCATTATATGGCTACAATTTTTGCATATGCCTTATTGCTAGATGAAACTAAGGAACATATATTTGGGTAGTAAATACATTAATGGATGTCATGCAAGGGAAGAAGCCAAATTCTGTAATTACAAATAGTGACAATCCTCTGCAAAGAGTGATTGAAAAGGTTTTTCTAACAATTCACCATAGGTTATATTGTTGGCATCTTCAAAGGAATGTAGCTACCAATGTACATTTGGAAAATTTTTGTCAGGGTTCTGTAAAATGCATGAATTCAAATTGCACAAAAGATGAGTTTGAGAAAATTAGGAGGAATTAATTACCAAATCCAGTGTCCAACATAATTTATAAGTTCAAGAGATTTACTTGAACGAATAAAATGGACAAAAGCATATCTGATAGGCCAGTTTGGGGGAAATGTGAATTGTACCCAACGCTGTGAAGGTAAGAATGACTTTTTAATATATATATATATATATATATATATATATATATATATATATATATATTTGGACACTAAATTGAAGTTGTTTGAATTTGTGCGATCATTTGATTTGGCATGAGCATGGCTCAGACATATAAAGGCTAAGGGAAAAACTATTACATGTAATAGCAGCCCAATTTTCACCACTTATTAGTGGGATTTTAAAAATCAAATCAATTACTTATGCACAAGAAGAATGTTCTTCAAGATTGGTGAAGATTTGAAAAATGATGCAATGTTGTCTAAAATTGTTGATGAAATAAGGCACATTAAAGTGTATGTTGTAACATTACACTCCTAGCCAACCATTAGTTGGAAAGTTGTTTTTGACTTTATGAAAATGACATTTGACTGTTCCTATATATAGTGTGAGACAATTAGTTGGTCTTATGCACATTTATTTTTAGTAATGAAGGCTGAGCATATAAATTTTTTTCGCAAAACTTTAATCATACAAGATGAACCAAAAGTGTGAAAGAAATCATCCATGGTATACATGACAATGCAATTCCTTAAAGTATCAATGATGCTCGGTATGGTGTTCTTAGTTCTAAGTGTAATCAAATGTGTTACTATGCATCTATTTGTGATAAAGGATATGAGAAATTGTCAAATATCATTACAAAATTGACAAATCAAATGAAATTTATTTTCAAAAAAGGGCTTGCAAGCAAGAAAAGCAATGGTGACACCATGGATAGTCATAAAGTTCATTTTCAAGTTCGTGATCCATTATGGACAAAAAACTAAAGGATTTCAAGGAAAAGGAATTGGTCGAAGCCTACCCCAAGGTATTGTACTAAGTGTAAGTATAAGATTCTTTCATCTAATTTGTTGATATAATAATTTCATGTTACTTTTTATAATATTGTGCTACTTTGTTAATGATGAATATCAGGTCAATTAGTTATAACAAATCAACTTGTCCTAATGTGCAGCATTGAAGATGTGATTTGAATCATCTATTCATGTTGGAGAGCCAAGTGACAGTTTACAAAGACAAATAACAAATAACCAATCAACATTATATGATTCCACATACTAGAGATTGTAAAAATTTAAGGATAAATCCTTCCCAAAAATCTAGTACCATTTGGTGTGTTTGGCCTTAATGGGTTCATAATTAACACATTTTGGAGTCACAGTTACATTAATTTCGAGTTGATTTAGTTGTGTTATACATATTTTAATAGATACATATGAAATCATAATTTTTTTTCATATGGAATTATATTTTTTATTCATGGCAAGTTATTGTTTCAGCGTCCTGCATTGCAATCATCAAATCTAAGTAGCATAAATGCCCAACTATAAAAACCATTGTAGGAACTAAAGGCGTGTCATTCTCATAATAGAACATGGTAGTAGGTTTTTTTTACCAACATCACCTAAATGGAAAAATTATAATAGTCATAATTTGAACTTGTATTTTATTATTGCTTTCATTTTTGTAGGTACATGGCAATAGTAGTTATATTCCACATCATAAGCATTCATTGAACAAATTTGTCATAGTAGATTTACTGCTTGGTGGGAAAATTGATTATGATTGATTTGGAATAGTGTGTTTTTTGTCGAGATATGATTTTATTTCAAATGATACATTTAGATAATTTGGTTCTTATTTGGCCAATTTGATAACTATATGACTTTGTTTTTTCCTTTTAACAATATGCAATAGTCATAGTGGGATTTTTTTTCAATGAATAGAAATATCATTAGCAACTATGACTCATGCACATTACTTTCTGAATTAATAGAGAAAGGTGGGGGGGGGGGGGGTGTACATGGATGAGAAAGGGAATTATATAAGTAAAGTACAAGGAAGGGAAAAAAGTAATGGCAATCATTAGATTATTTCCACTTGTAGAAGAAATTAGCATTTCAATAGGATTGAATAGGACTAGTAATGTGCATTTGTTCCTATTCAAATAATTGATTATTTGTTTGATGTGTTTCAATTTGTTCTCCTTTCTTCTTCCCTTTCTTTTTTTTTTTTAAAGAAATAAATTATGTACTTTAATGCAATTTCTCTCTATAGCATAATATTTTCATAGAATTCTTGTTTGGAAAGTTTTTATGCTAAAAATGAATACCAACCAATGTATTTGGTGATGTATAGGATTCCAACTAGCATAAAGTATGTATGATAAGAAAATAAAAGTTTGTAAAAGAATGCAATAATACACCAACTCTTGCAATTCAATGGTGCAATTCAATTAGGTAAATATCTCCATTCAAAATCAACTACTAAAATGCATAATCTAACATAACACTAAAAATTGGCTATGTCATTGCAATTAGTGATAGATAATTTGAACAATGGTATTTATTAACTTATAGGAAACAAGGCAGCTATGTTCATATCTTCATGATCTCAAGAAAGCTTCTACTAAGGAGATGCACAGAAGTGTCTAGTGAGCCTTTCTTATAAATGGTTTGGTGATAAAAAAAATTTTACTTGTCCTTTCACCTAGTTTTAAATCTAAATGAAAAGTTTGAATGGAGAAAATTTATACATAAACTTATTACAACTGATACAAAACTTGACCTCCAAGACATTAATGGCAAATAACTTCTTTTGCCTATAGCTAAGCAAAATTGGACTAGACCAAAAAAAATAAAATTGTACCCAATAAACTATTACGGATTCCACTAAGCACAAAACTTTGCATTTGCATTAAACTTTGCTTGTCTATTGTAAATAGTTTACTAGCCAAACTCTATGTAATCAAGAAAAGGCACCTCTAAAGTTAATGTTTTCACAAGTGGCCATGTTTGTCCAACACTGAGGCATTGTATATAACCGCTCCTATCCCTTTGTCTTATTGGGATGCTCTCATTGAGTTAATTTTTGTAATTTCTTTGGTTATTCATGTTGTATAACCAAGCCTTACTCAAGGGTTGGAGAGATAGATATGGGTTGTCTTCCTAGCATATCATGGCATATTTTTTTAAAATTTAAATACTTCTTAGTTTGAATGATCTCTTAGTCAGCTATTTCAGGTTTCATTTACTTGGAATTTTATAACTAAATTACAATTTCTAGGAAATCCTAAGAGATATCATATCTGGAGTGTGAGCTTTCATCAAGGTGGAGTTTGATTTCTACTTAGACTACTTTAATTCACAATTTGGGTGAGAACATTTAGATTGACTCATGATACGCGAAAACGTATCCATACTCTAAAAGGGAGACTTGAGTGGTAACCTATTGTGAGTAAGTATTTTCCAGGTTGTAGGTTACACTTTAGTAAAAGTGTAATTTTGTAAAACTTTGAGATTATTTTATATCACTTTTAGTATACTAATTCAGTTTAAAAGCTTTTTATTTATTTTCTTTATTTTTAAGTTAAAAAATCATTATTAATTATTTAAATTTTACTTCAAATGCAATCAACTATAAAATTTAAAATTAATCAAAAAACAAATTTCAATTTATATTACCATATAAATTTTGTAACTCACATATACTTACATATTTCTTTAATATATATACATATATTTATTTTTTTTCCCTTTACTTCCATTTTTTTAATAGAAAAACATGATGCTTTAATTAGAAATGTAATTATATAAAGTACCACTAAATTAATCAAAAAACATTGTGATTCATAAAATATAGTAAAATTAGTCAAAATGCCAATTAAATAATTAAAAAGTTACACAAGAGTTTTCTTGAAAAATTAATACTCATTAATATTTTATAATTGAAAATTTGTACTTAAGACTATAAATTAAAAACAATATGAAGCATAACATTCAAAATAACTTTGTTTCTTTTCCATTTATCAAATTAAAAATTTTGAGTTTAAAATGTTAATACTAACTCTAAACGTTATTCAACATTATCTCAATTTATTATTTCAAAATTTTGTAAGTATCAAAATATTTTATTAATATCTAAATTTGCATATCATTATTTTAATATTTTATATTAGTTTCAATTATTTCTATATATGAAGCTAATCATGTATTTATAAAAAAAATAATTTGCATAATAAACGATGAATCAACAACAGCAATTAATTTTTTATTCTACAATGTGGGATAAACAATAAATCATTAAAAAAAAAAAATCAATGTTCAAATTGTGAACTTATGTATGTGTGTGTATTAATTTCAATATGTGAGTGTTAATTAAATAACTAATTATATGAACTTCTCTATTAATATTTAAATATAGACATATTAGTCAATTTTAATCATATATAATATTTGGTTAACTTTTAACATCATATCGTAATTTTTTTTTATACTAGAGTACTTATTCCACATATAATTAAAAAGGATAAAAACCATATTAAAATTTAAAATTAAATTATATATAAATATTAAAAAAATGTAACTTTTATTTTGAATGGTATTGATAGTAAGATATATTTTTATTTTGATCATTGTAACATAGAAGATGCATTATTAAAAAAAATAAAAGAAAAAAATGCATTATTAATTATAACTTATTTGTGAGATCCAAATTGAATACATAATATGAATATTTGATTTTTTAAACACGTAACATTATTATAATAAACTTAACTATTTATGTGAAAGTGATCTTTTTTTTTTGTAATAGTGATCTTAAGCTTAAAAATTACCATTTAGTATAATTTTCACAAATAAAAAATAATATTTTAATTACAAAAATTATTATATAATTTATTGTAATTTAAAATTATATTTTAAAAAAATTATATGGTTTAGAAAGTAAAAAAAAAACATAATTTAAAAATACTAGAAAAAACATTTGAAACAAACACATATAGGTTTTTTTTTTTATTTTAAAAAAAAAAAGTTTAAAAAGTTTTGTTAGGGGTAAATAGGTGGCAATTATTTGTACTTCTACTGATAAATTGTAATGAGTAATAAAAAAAACACTATCAAATTAAATTAAACTTATATGCAAATAAAAAAAATATTAATATGAAATTATTAAAATTTTTGAAACAATTACATCGAACTTAGTTGTTTAGATAGGAATTGCTATTTTTTTAATAGTATTCATTATTGATAATAGTTTTAGTTATCTATAATTCACTTTCAATATAATTTTTTTATAATAAAAAAATTATTATTTCAATTTGTAATATTTCTTTAAGATTTATTCTACATTTAAATTAGTTTAACAAAAAATTTATATAGTTTAGAAAGTAATTTGAAAGTATTTAAAATAAATGAAAGTTACATATTTTTTTTAAAAAAAATACATATCAAATTTTCTTTAAAATTTAAATTATTTAAATATAAAAAAAATTTGGACACTCTCTGCGCCTCACTTTGGGTCTCCAACACTAGTCATAACTAAAAATTAATTGATTATCTACCTTTGTATAACCTAATATATCGAAAAATAAATTCAACTTGTAGTTAAATGCATTGTACCAACCCTTAATAGAAAATGAAAAGTCAATCTTGGCCCTACATTACTTTGTAATTTTTTATGTAACAATGTCTTTCATAACATTTTTTTCATGGAAAATAATATTGAGCAATATAAGTTATCTCACAAAATTTGAGTTTGAGTCATTAATATCAATGGTCATTTTTTCTTTTATTACATTATACATCTGCATAAATTTTAGCACGTAAACTCCAAAATTGAAATTGCAAGAAAATATAAAATAACTATCCATTAAATGAACTAATAATGTAGAAAAATGTTAAATGAATGGATTGAATTTAATATAGGTTTGGAGAAATATAAATACATGAACTTTCCTATTAGTTTGTTGTGATAGCCACTTTCGCATTTCAATTAGAAAAGTGATAAGATTTTTTGGTGAGTTCTTTAGAAACACTTCAATAACCTTTTGGAGCATGCTAACCTTGAAATTGATATCACATTGGGAAATTTGCATATATAACATTTCTGTAAAACCAATTTGCATTTACAGCACAAGCAGCATAATCCTTGCAAATATAGCACTTTTCCTAGCGAAAAGACGCCAATGCCCCTTCATATGGAGTAATTCATCGTTCATCCTTCTTTGTATCCTTCCTCCTTTGAATCCTTCACCTTCTTTGAATGAACAACCCCTTCAGAGTGAAGTCATTGTCGTCTACTGGTGAAACCCATGCTCGCGAACAATTTATGAATGGATTGGACAGACCAAAAAATAACAGGCGGTATGCCCGAATTGGAAGGAACTGGACTGGACATATATCCTTCATATTTAATTTGGTTTTTGTATGAAATGGGAAGGATAGTCGACCTGCTTTGGACTACAAATGAGGGAGAAAATATCGATAAACATGTCATCATACATGTCGACGAATCCCGTAAAAGAAAAACTGTCGCTAAATATGTCGACATATATGTCGGCAAATCTGTCGACAGATATATATGTCGGCATATCTGTCGACAGACATATTTGTCGACATATCTGTTGACATATATGTCGACATATCTATCGACAGACATGTATGTCGACAAATATGTCGTCAAAATGTCGCCAACTGAATTATTTGTAAATGTGGGATTTGACCACTCCATATGTTGTTCGTATTATCATCACCTGCGTTATTTGTAAATAGTTGATTTGGTTGCATAATTATATTACCTTGTTAATGGGGGCATAATTATATTACCTTGTTAATGGGGGCATAATTTAATGTAAATTATGGAAATGAATTACTGTAATATATAATATTGAATAATGATTATCACAAATGTCATTACATTTTATCCCTATAAACGAATGCATTAGAACAAGTTTGCTGGTTGTAGCCGATCTCTCCGCACCAACCGCATTTCTTTGTGACTTTTTTCTTCCCTGTTGACGAAATTCTATGTTTCTTTCGCCTACTACTCTTTGCCCTAACTTCCGGTAGTGATAGTTGTATCGCTAAAACTGATTTTGGCACATTCCAATCTTTAGGATCACCTACCGACATAATAGATTCACCATAGGCAGCAAGAAGTGCATCTGTGTGATAAAATGGCGAGCATAGGGATCGATGGTCAATTTGCCGTCAGCGAGCTGCACCTAATGCATGTACACAAGAGATCTAGTCCATATCAAACACTCGATATGTGCACGTTTTTTGAAGCAAATCGACCGTTGCATTTCGGTTCGCAATGTCTCGTACACACCATCAGTTTATATCGACCAATTCAATAATGTAGCCTTGTGTTTCTTGCATTGTTGATGAAATTTCCTCTTCAATGTATGGGGTTGTCGGTGTTCTCATCTCGCTAGCACCGGACCGCCTTTCGTGGTACCACCTTTGAAGTGTGTTCCTGATGTACTCGACCAAAGCATGAATAGGTAATTCACGAGCATCTTTCAGCAAGGGATTCAGACATTCTGCAATGTTGGTCGTCATTACTGTATACTGTCTTCCGCCCGAATGTGCCATCGGCCACTGTTCAAACCCAACTTCCTGCAAGTACGTGCTGACCTGTGAATTTTGCAGCGATATTAGTAAGAACAACTGATTAAATTCTGCAACTATGTACGCTTTTGCATCCTTGAAGTATAAAGGGATCACGTCCTCTTTTCTGAACTTCGCTCTTATATTGTCGCTGAAATGATAAATACATGCTTCGTGAAAAGAATTTGGAAAAACATTTGCAATGCCTTTTGTAATGCTCTAATGCCAGTTTGAAACAAACACCAAGCCGTCCATCTCATCGCCGATTGCCTCTTAAGCTTTTGTAAAAACCACTCCCATGAATCGTCATTCTTAGAATCGACAATACCCCATCCGACTCGATAGACTTGGTTGTTTCCATCCATGCACGTTGCTACGATTAGTGACCCAGGATATCTTTGTTTCAGAAAACAAGCATCCATTGCAATCACTGGCTGAATGTGGTTGCGGAATCCATGAATCGAAGCACCAAACGCGAAAAATAAATACCTGAATCTTCCGTCATCTTCAACACTAAGCTCAGTGATTGTGCTAGGATTTATTTCCGTCATCATGTGTAAATATGATGGTAGTATTTTATATGAATCCTCATAATTCCCTCTGATTTCATGCAAAGCGACTTCTCTCGATCGCCAAGTCTTATTGTATGATACGTTCACATCCAACTCTGAACGTATGTCATTTATGATTTCATGCAGTCTATACGGACGATAAACGTCCGTATACTTGGACTTTATCCACGATTCAATTACTTTGTTGTATGCTTGTGATTGTCAGATTGAACCAATGAGGATTGACGTGTATTGGTGTTGACGTATTTAGTTATCTTCCATGCGGATGACTTCCCAATCACCGATGCATTCATCATCCACTTGCAATTTCCATCCATACACCGAAGGTACCAAGCCTTGGCCAACTTTCCACTCAAAGAAATGTTTCACGGCAATCATGGACATCCTCATAAACAAATGCTGCCTTGTCTCGAATACTTCCTTCATGGTAACGTCGACCACTACTGTTAACCCATCCGAAGAAGATACAGCAGCATGTGATACGGTATTCGCCTCAAGGTGCCAAATATCGTCTTGCACCTTTTGCTTACCCTTCGGTGCCCTGCTAGCAATTGTTTTCCCTTCCTCCTCATTGATCGTTTCCTTATCCCCATCGTCATCTTCCTTATCTGCATCCGGATTTTCATGATCTTCATCCGGTATTGTAAAAATATTTTCCTCCACATGCCCTGAAGGAATGATATTATTAGTCTGTATTGGACTATCAGAGCTCAGACGCTTTATGGGTGAGTTGCTAACTCCGTCTTCATCTCATGTTGCTCTAACCGCACCATGGGTTAGGCATAATGGTATCCTTGCCCCCTCGGACCGCCTGAAAATCTCATTCATAAAACACTGGACATGGTGATCATTCTTGATGGGCAAGACGGCTATGGTTGATAGATACTTTGGTAGGTACTCTATAACCAATCTATCATGTAATGCCGGATCTAAGCCCATGATTGTTATGATGCACCATTTCGGGGAAAGACTCATATTCTCGGATCAAAATTGTTTCTATGGCCTTAAAATGCAGGAATCTATGCTCATTAGTCTCCGAATCAACTACCCACTCTCCCTCATACAAAACATGAACAGACCATACATCGCATTTCTCAGATTTGGACATGGTAAGTTCCTCTCAGATTTGGACAGACAAGAGCGGTCATTTAGGGATTGTCAACAGCAACAAACGTTTGTATGAAGCTTTTTGGAGTGGATAATCATGGTACGCGGAGTAAGATGTCTTTATATAGGAAGATTGCGTCATAAACAGGAAGACTGCCGTATAATCTTGAGTAATGCCGAAATGTCGACTAAAATGTCGACACATATCCAAAAATGTCGACATTTATGTCGACATTATGTGTGAAATGTCGATACATAGACAAAAATGTCGACACATATCCAAAATGTCGACATTATGTGTGAAATGTCGATACATAGACAAAAATGTCGACACATATCCAAAATGTCGACATTATGTGTGAAATGTCGACACATAAACAAAAATGTCGACACATTTTTAGAAAATGACTTATCTTTTTTCACTTTGTGATCCCCACATATGGATTGCTTTCTGCGGCCAAACTTCCAATAATATGTTTTATATAGGCGCCTATAATCATCGACATTAGGAAATTTATTTATTGTCCACCCACATTGCTTCAAAAATCAATATTTTTTATAGGTTGTAAATGTTTGACTTCAATAATATAAATCAAGATTTTGTACGGTATTTCGTTATAGTTGGTTGAAAATTTCCTCGGCCGAATACTTGCATTACAAATTTGTATGGTATGTATGCAAAACTGTGTATTATTTACATTTGGTCATTCGTAATATCTATACTTTACCGACTCCCTTAAATCGGTATATACTAAATCTACAAAAATTCATGAATACATGTATGATTAAATGAAAATGTGTAATCATTTCCTTCCTCGTCGCATGGCTCTCTCCCTTTCCCTCTCCTCTTGCACCCGAGGATGTGCCTCATTTGCATGTATGTACACCTTCGCCGCTATATTTTTACGAATAATTGTGGAGTTCGTTGGAATGATTGTATCAAGTGGCCAACCATTAATAATGCATTCAGCCCACATCAATGAAAAAACTCCACAATCCCCACTCCTGCAACATGGAAAAGGAGCATTAAAAATTCATTATTTTCCTTCATATGGTAGTAACTTGTACAATTATTTACTTTTTTTTTTGGGGGACCAAATTTGGCTCCAAAGTAATCGTCTATTCACCACCCACATTATGATGTTTGGCGTAGTACTTGTTGAATTCGCACGCCACAAGTAGCTTGGGCATTGTAGCGACCAGATATTGTAACTTCGTCACTATTGATGACCCTTGATTTGATGGATTGGAGACGTGGAATGTCTTTGCATATAAATCCAACTTAACCAGCATCTAGTGGTTCCCATTGATATGACATGGGAATAACACGATGTTCACAGTCCGAAAATCGCGTTCGAATGGACAATCACCAACGAATTGCATGACCGCCATGTCATCGAAATTTAGGGCTTTGTCGGCGGCATGCATCTTCTTCATTTCGGACTGCACAATTTTTGGACAAGCGTTAATCATCTAAACGTATCCACAAGTTCATTACAAACCTATTATAATTACCACTTACATCGAAATATGTATCCATAATGAATATATTAGCGCGGCCCGCATCAATGATTCCTTTCCACAACATGGACGTATACAAATTAATTTGCTGCAAGACAATAGAAATTGTTAATAGGGGATAAGAGTCGATAATTTGTAACAAGTGTAAAACTCGGTAGATAAGTAACTTACATAATCGTTTAACCAATATCCTTTTGTCCACATTGTCTGTAGTGAATTGGAGTCTAATGATAAAACCTCCGTATCCAAATACAGGGTTGGGCGTGCCCTCATCCACCGTTTCATCTCCAGTTCCAGATTCTCTGGAGTTAGCTGCAATAAGAAAGCCATTGAGGCTGATGATGGGCCGCCCGCTTCTTGGGCAAGTGTTGGCCCTAGATTCTGCCCCTCTGGGACTTCGGATGAAAGGGATTTTGGCTCCTTCTCCTTCATGAGTGGTGGGGGAGCACTATCCACTGAAATGGGAGGGTCGAGGGGGGTATATTGTTCATTAGGGACTTGATGAACAATATCGGTGACGGGAATGCTCTCTATAGCAATGACCACAATATGAGCCTCATCCGCGGCCGTGTCTTCGGCCTCAGCCCCTTGAGGTTGGCTGGAAGGGCCTGGCTCAGTTTCCCCTTGCTAAGGATCAATGGAGCCAGGAGTTTGTGGCATTTGTTGTGACATCGCTGTATCATTTTCCCCATTTTTCTTGACCAAAGGATCTTCTTCTTCGTGCATGGCGAGCGTGTGGTGGATGTACACGGACAAGTGACCAACTTTCCGAGTAAGCCACTGAATGGTAACTTCCAAATCACTTTGTTTGGTCTCCAATGCAGCCCTTCGTTCACGCTCTTGCATGAGTTCTTCTTTTGTATCTTTAAGTTCCATCTCACAGCTTTGCAAACGACCCACGATCGCCTCAAGGAAGGCTATGCGTTCTTCACGTTTTTCTTCCTTCGTTAACCTCTGTCGTTTTTGAGGTACCTCGACTTCGGCTTCGTGTTCTCTCTTCCTGTAAGAAACGTGGAATTGGTTAGCCTCTATCTCTACAAAGTCATTGTCATCGCCACTGAACCCCCCCTCTTCCCCGGCCTCCTCATCCTCTTCCCAAGCCAAGAATTGTTCTGTCTCCTTAGCCGTTGGTTTTATTCGTGTTACTTTAACTTTCTGAAAAAGGAAAATAACGTGAATCATAACTTATTATGTATGGCAAGCCTAAGGAATATTGGCTAATGAAAAAACTTACCTCCCCGTCAATTGTTCGCCTGGACCAAACCCTATTCTTTTCTTGATCTCTCCGTTGAGCATTCAAACCTTTCCATCGGCATATCCTGGGTAATAATCCAGGGGTTTCAACCTTCGCGCACATATTGAACCGCTCAAGATGTGGCATGGTCTCATATGCGAACACCTAGTACATTTGAACAACGAATTAGCAAAAATTAACACACTACATAGAAAATTTAGCTGCGCTTGGTTTCTTTACCCCAAATGCAATTGGGAATCCCCCAACAGTGTATGTCTTATGATCCGGTGGCCAATCTGCTTCAAGGCACATCCAATTGCCTTTCTGGCACTATTCACTGGGTGCCTGTAAGATAGTTCACCCCACGGGACAGAATCAAACTCCCTCCAATCACAGGCCAAATGAAGCACCTTGTTTTCAATTTTGGTTCTCTTGAGCAACCCCATTATGGAGGTTTATATAAGCAAGAGTGTCAGGGACACAACCTCATCATCTGGGTAAGTTGAGTTGATACGGTCATAAGCCTTGAACACTTCACCATATGTGGTCTCATCTCGTTGGCCGACATGCTGTAGGTACTTTGAGATTGGAGAAGTACCATCAGGCAATTTGTATTTGCCATATGCTGCGTCAAAGTCCCCCATCTTCAACCTAGTGATGATGGCGAACTCCCTCTTGCCAAATTTGACCTTCTTACCAGTAAAGTTGAAGGCAATGCTGTTATCAATCTTGGACTCCTCGTCCGGCTTAAGTTGCCTCAACAATATGGAATGGATAATTTGTTTGCACAAAAAAAGATGCTCATGGGCAAGAACAATGTCTGCTAGTCGACTTTCGCTTCGGAGCATTTGTTGTTGCGTTTTTGTCAATTTCAACAGGATTCTCTGCATATTGGCTTCATAGTAGTAGTACTGCGAAACTTGAGCTGAGAAAAACTCCCCTTGAACTACCATTTTAGCCACTAGAAGTTCCTGCACGAAAAAACGGTTAGAAATCGAAAGGGTGGAAAAGTTCTCTTCATTTTGCCCTAAATCCTAAACACATTGTACCATAAAACCCTAACTTGGTTAATTTGTGGTTGATATAGTTGTCCACATGACTATCGACATATTTGGTGACATTATAGTCTAGACTAATATGTAGTCTTATTTGTTGACGTAATTGACGACGTATTTGACGATGTAAAACTGTCGACATGAGGTTTGGTTTTGTACGAAAAACGTTATCTTCAAAAAAAAATGTCAGCACAAACGTCGACATATGTATGTTAGTCAAAAATCGTTTTTGCCGACATTTGTGGCGACATATTTGCCGACATATATGCCGACAATTCTCAATTCTGTCGACATTTCCACCCATTATGAATGTTAGACAAAAATCGGTTTTACTGACATATTTGCTGACCTATTTGCCGACATATTTAGATGAAACTCCACAATTTTGTCAACATTTCCACCCATTAACGATTGTCGTGTCGACAGTTTTGGCCAAACATAGTGCAAAAATCGTAACATTCACAGTATGTGTGCATTTCGAACCAATTCCTACATGGCAAAACCCTAACTTGGCTAATTTGTCTAACATATTCTAACATGTATGCGTCACAAAAAATGGAACATTTTTGCTCTAAAAGGAACAAACCTTCTTAGTCTTCTCGGACGCCGTATGAGATTTATGATCTTTGACCTTCATTCCGCCACAACTTGAGATTCCACCTCAAGTTTTCGCCATTGATGCTGTTATGGATGAAGTGTTGAAAGGTTGTTTGAAGTGAGAGTGGGTGTTGTCTTCTTTGACGAATTGAGGTAGTTTTTTGCAAAATGAACGATCTGTGAGATGTAGCGTCGTGCCAAGGTTTTTTGCAAGATTCGACGAATTTGATGCGGTTATGAGCTGAAGAGTTGCGAAACAAGTTGCTTCGTTCAGGTGCATTTTTCAAATATAGGGGCATTGGGGTATTTTCGCAAGGAAAATACATGTCGGCACTTTATGTCAACATATGTGTCGACATATATGCCGATATATTTGACGACATAAATGACAACATGTATGTCGACATATATGTCCACATATATTGTGGAATCAAGATTTAGTCTGTCGTGTCGACATTTTAATTAAGGGAGTCGACATTTTACAAGAGTGTGAATGTGTAGCTTCCAGGGTACTTCTATGTAGATGTAACTACTTTCGATTATTGCTCCACTCTTCCACTCTACCCGCTCAATTATTCTCACCTATCCCGCAAGGTCCTGATCATTTGTCGTGCTTATATTTATATTTGCCAAACCTTTTCAATTCTGATATTGTAGAATCTTGCACCGTAATCAAAAATTTTCCAATACAGATTGAGGAAGAGTATTTTCCTTCCAGTTTGGGCATACCGCCTGTTAATTTTTGTTATTTTTTTGTCTGTCCAGTCCATTTATAAATTGTTCGCGAGCATGGGTTTCACCCGTAGACGACAATGACTTCACTTTGAAGGGGTTGTTCATTCAAAGAAGGTGAAGGATTCAAAGGAGGAAGGATACAGAGAAGGATGAATGAGGAATTACTCCCTATGAAGGGGCATTGGCGTCTTTTCGCTAGGAAAAATGCTATATTTGCAAGGATTATGCTGCTTGTGCTATATATGCAAACTGGTTTTACAAAAATGCTATATATGCAAATTTCCCTATCACATTGTCTAATAAGACATTACTAAAAAAATTAACAAACAAAAAAATTTGATTAGTTAATTAGTATCATGCATATAGAATAATAATTGTTACCATGGTTTCCACATTTGAATTCCGTTTGTTCCATTTGCTTAACATATTTTCCTTAATATCTGCTATGCACAAATACCAATGTACATTGTTGTCATTCATGAGAATGAAAATCTGTCAATTTTCAAATTTAACATTTGAGTAAATCTCTCATTAAGCATAGTGATAATTTAATCTTCCAATAATAAATAAAAAGTTAATAATGTACCCTTTCACAACACCAATATCACCTCCATATTTATTTACACTAAAAAAACTGTCAAAAATTGTTAGTGAAACTTCATCTTCCTTATCATTGCAACATGAAATAGCTTGCTCCATTTTACCTTCATTTTTAGCCAATTATAAAACGAAAAAAATTGCCACTAATATAATGAAAATTACATACTGTGAAATGGTCCAACACAAACCAAATTAGATAATCTCCAAAGAAATGTATCGTCTATTGGTATAATGTTTGCAAGCAAACATGAATATTTATAACCTACACATAATCAATATTTTTGTCAAATTATTTAATAGATGTAATAATTTATGTTATATTAACATACCTCCTATTGTAACCATTGTCTAGGCTTCAATCCCTATAGAGCTAAGCTATCAACATATTCCATGTAAATGATGGCAAATGTTTTGCTTGTGGGGAAAAAATTGTGCACATGCATAAAAACCAAATAACACTTATAAAAAACATATTTAACAAACAAAAATAAATAATTTTTGGGTTTTTTGTCTCCAACTATGTAGTTGATTACTTTTTGTTTTTCAGCAATAATATAGTTAATGGCCATTCTAAACTTTGTTCTTGTATCTGTATAATAAGTAGAATTGAATATTAGTAACATTGTTAGTAAATTCCAAATATTGTATATGGTATACTAGTAAAATTTACATGCATTTATCCAACTAACTTACAAATTTGTAATCACTAAATGTTGAACTCAATTGATTCATTTTTTTCCTCATGTCACTTGTTTTGCCTATTATGATGTGTGTATCGTCAATATATGATGATCTTAGAAATTGACTTGATTTAATTGGCTGGCATGTTGAATTTGTACCCTTTCCAAAATCTTTACTAGAGAAATATCTGATAATTTTTCAAAAAATTGTTTTGATTTTATTTGAAATTTGTTACCACACATTTTATAGGTCTTTTAGGTCCATTACTATGTGACATACTATCTAATGGATATAGTTTTGCGATATTTGTCTGATTCAATGGCTCCCTATCTTTGTTGTATGATAACATCAATAAAAAATCAACATTACCTTCTGTAGAATCAGTCCTCTAAATAACATTGTCTTTAACATCGTTGTTTAGTGTAGCATGGTATACATTTTCAACATTATTACTATTATCACTCAAAAAATGTCCATTCTTTAAATCCACAGCATAATCATTCTCACAAATATGCAATATAACCCCTTCTCCCAAATAATTTGGTGTCGTATCAAATGAATGTGATTCATTATTGATTTTCTCAAAGGGATGACATTTACTTCCTATAATAATAGAGTGGACTTTATTTCCTACAATTCCATTCTTCTCTATTTCCTCATCAAAAAGAACATTAACATCCTTCAAATTTGTCTACAAATTTTCCATAATCATATTATATTTTTTATTTCAAAAACTCTCAATTCTTACTTATTTGCCAATATCCGATCTTCTTCAATTTTTGAAGTGTGTGCTTTATCCTTTACACACTTACCATTCTTGGCCTTATCATCATTCACCCAATTACATTGCTTAAATGTTGTCAATCTACTTTATTTAAAAAAATTAGCCAAGCTTCCTTCAATTTTCACCAGATTAAGCAGATAATCCATCTTTTTTTTTTATATCTTCAATATGGTTTTTTATTTCAAAAACACATTCTTCTAATAAGACTACCAAAATATGATTATACATATCGAAGACGACATGTAAAAAAATAAGTAAATGTAGTTAAAGGTAAAAACTATAAAAATGTTTATATATCTTACAGTGTTATCATCAAAGGTCCCTCGTCCAATTAGTTTTTGTACCATTTCTTTCAACATTGATTCATTCCAATCAATGATACAAGACAAACGCCAAATTGAAATACTTCTAACATTTTTATATTCAATGTAGATGTGTTCAAAATAAAATAACTACAAAAAAAAACATAATTAATGTTAAGAATAATATATTTACTGAATAAAGATTAAAAAAACCATCTTACACAATACATATCTCCAAAAATATGATGTTTCCACTGATGCCATATTGTTTGTGATTTTTCCTTCTTATATCACTAACCAAGTGGTCTACTACTAACTTTTTCCACTTTATTTTTTTAATCTATCCACATTCTTACAAATACTTAGAAATTCATTTCTCACTCTAATATTGTCATAGGGAAAAGAAAAGTAGATAATATATATAATGCAAACTAACTTTAAACTCATTATCACTAGATGACGTCTTCAACAAATTATCTCATAGGTAACTTATTTTAATTGAGTTTATCCCAAAGAGTTTGACAAAATATATTTCATTACTACTATTATGTATTAACTTATTTTCAGTTACAACCTCACCATTAGAATTCAAACCTAAAATGTATTCTAAATATTTAGAGGTAACTTTTAATGTCTTTTCATGCACTTTAAACTATAAGTAAAATAATCAAACCTATTCACCAACCACTGACACAATCTTCTATCTATGTCAAAAAACTTAAAATATAAAATCCCACAAAAACCTATATGATGCATGGCAATATTTTGGTTGCAATTAAGATGGTTAATAACTCTACTTACTTCTCGGATGGAACTCCAATTTTGCATTGAGTCCTATCTACCAAAAAAAAAAATTACTCTTTTTATTAGAACTACCAACAATATGCATGCCAAAAAAAAATTTATTTAACATTCAAATACAAATGAACTATAATTTCTCACATTTTTTCCTCAATTTGTAATCAAATCTTGTTAGGCCTTTATGCCTTTTTGTCCAGCCCATGTGGGTTTTTCTTATGTCCAGCCCATGTAGGGCTTTGTACGCCTTATTTTTTTCTAAAAGGCAACGGGAAGAAGTGAGAGCAGCAGCCGTCTGTGGGAGCCGAGAGGAAAAAGAGAATTTTTCTTTTCGTCCAATCTTGATCAAAGCAACGATCAGAGTTTGATCCATGGTTTGATTGAGCTAACATTTTGATAGTATGATTGTAATTCCTTTTTCTTAAATCTATATGGTCAATTTTCTATTTGGAATTTTCAGTGATTGGTTTTTGGGTCAATTTCGGGACTGTTGCGTTTTGGGTGAGATTTCGCCATTTTCTTCTTGGATTTGTTGTGATATAGCTTGTTCTTCACTATATGGTTGATTCCATTATTTCTAGAATTGTGGTGATCATATGTTGAGTTGGAATTAGGTTTTGTACCTAAAATTATATAGTGAAAATTTGGGTGGACTCCGAGATGGGTCCTGTGATTTTTATCCTTCACATTGAGGGAGTTTTCCACATTAAAAATCTGTTCTGTTGTTGCTGCCAATTCTTGATATATTTTTATTATGGTTAGATTGCTGTTTTATTTGTGTTTAGTCATTTCCTTGTAGGTTCACAAGATTGTGATATCATTTTTTCCCAAAAAAGTGGTATCAGAGCTTTTGGGATTGAACGATGGAACCAAGTTTGAGCAGAATGGTTAATTTAAATAGAGACCTTCTTTATGTTAAACGTTGGCATTTACCTGTGTTTGCCGATTCAAAACCTAAAAATATGTTAGAAGTTGATTGGGTTATTGAGCACAAATCTGTGTGTGGCTTCATTCGTCAATTTGTGGACGACAATGTTTTGAATCACATAAAGAAAGAAACACCTGCTAGGAGTTTTTAGACGAAACTTGAGTCGTTATATGCGCAGAAAACTGGCAACAATAAAATGTTTCTGATGAAGCAGTTCATGCAATTGAGTTACAAGGAAGACAGATCCATATCAGATCACTTGAATGAGTTTCAAGGAGTGATAGATTAGCTCTCAGTCATGAATATCAATTTTGAAGATGTTTTGGTTACTTGGTACTCTTCCGGACTCTTGGGAGATGTTTCGTGTGTCATTATGTAATTCTGCTCCCGATGGTATTGTTACCATGGATTTTGTGAAAAGTCGTATTCTAAATGAAAAAATGACAAGGAAAAATCAAGGTTCTTCTTCTTCTGAAGCCTTAGTTGCAGAAAGTATGGGGAAGAGTCAAAGCAAAGGTTCGAAAGGTAGAAATAGAACAAAAGCAAGTCACGATCATGGCACAAGGATGTGGAATGTCATCACTGTGGCAAAAAGGGTCACATTAAGAAGAAATTCTTTCAATTGAAAAGGGAAAAGAAAAATGGCAGTGAAAATAATGAGAAAAAGGATCATACTAATAATGATCGTGTTGCTTCAGCTACTGATGATTTGTTATTGTATGCCATGATGATAATGTGAATTTGGCATGTAATGAGACAATTTGGGTAATTGATAGTGGAGCTTCACGTCATGTTACTTTGAAAAAGGAGTTTTCCAGTTCCTATACTTCGGGAAACTTTGGCACATTAAAGATGGACAATGATGGTGTGGTTAAAGTTGTAGGTATGGAAAGTGTGTATCTGGAGACTACTAATGGAACAAGATTAGTTCTTAAAGATGTTAGACATATACCAAATATAAGGATAAATTTGATTTCTGTAGAGAAACTTGATGATAAGGGCTTCTGTAATATCCTTTATAATTGATAGTGGAAGCTCACAAAAGGCTCTTTAGTTGTGGCTAGAGGAAAGAAAGAATCTTTTTTATATTTGTTGCAAGCCAAAATTTCCAAGGATTTCTGTAATTTTGTGGAAGATGGGAATGCAACTGAGTTATGGCACAAGCGATTGGGTCACATGAGTGAGAAAGGTATGAGCCTATTGGCTAAGAAAAATTAACTCACTGGAGTAAGGAGTGTGAAATTTGAGAAGTGTGCACATTGCTTAGCAGTAAAATAGAGAAGAGTTTCATTCAAAAGTGATCCTCCTTCGAGAAAGTCAAATTTATTATCTTTAGTACATTCAGATGTTTGTGGTCCAATCAAACCACTAACACTTGGTGGTGCTGCTTATTTTGTGACCTTCATTGATGATTATTCAAGGAAACTTTGGGGTTATTTCTTAAAGACAAAAGACCAAGTGTTAGATGCATTTAAACAGTTTTATGTTCTAGTGGAGAGATAGACTAGAAAGAAGCTGAAATGTATTTGTTTAGACAATGGTGATGAATACATTGGACCATTTGATGAGTACTATAGACAGCATGGTATTCGTAATCAAAAGACACCTCCAAAGACACCTCAGTTGAACGACATTGTTGAAAGAATGAATTGGACATTAATTGAGAGGATCAAATGTTTGATTTCAGAGCCAAATTACCAAAATCCATTTGGGGTGAGGCATTGAATACAGTTGCTCATGTTATTACCCATGGTTGCTTTAGATGGTGATGTGCCAGACAAAGTTTGGCTTGGTAAGGATGTTTCTTATGACCATTTAAAAGTATTTGGCTGCAAAGTTTTTATTCATGTCTTCAAAGATAAGAGGTCCAAATTAGATGCCAAGACATGAGAATGTATTTTTTTTTGCTATGGTTTTGATGAGTTTGGCTATAGCCTTTATGATCCAATTGAGAAAAAGATCGTAAGGAGCCGAGATGTTGTATTTGTTGAGGATCAAACCATAATGGACATCGACAGGGCAGAGAAGACAATATCCCGAGATTCTGATTTAATTGATATTGGTCGGGTTCCATTTAGTAAGCCACAAAGACAATCACCTGATTAGGTTGATTAAAATGCTCAGCATGATGTTCATGATCAAATTTAGAATGACAATCATGGTGTAGAAAATAGTAATACTCAGGCAAATGGGGTTGTTGATATTCAGCAGCAGGCAGTTCCACCAGTTGTTGAGTTGAGAAGGTCAACTAGAGATCATCGTCCATCTACCCGGTATCCTTCGAGTGAGTATATTCTTCTAAATGATGTAGGTGAGCCTGAAATGTATGAAGAATCAATAGAGGATGTGAACAAGAAAGAATGGATTAATGTTATGCAAGATGAGATGAAATTGTTGCATGACAACTATACATTTGACTTGGTTACTTTACCTAAGGGCAAGAGAGTTTTGAAGAATCGATGGATTTATTGATTGAAACATAATAAGAATGATTCACATCATCGATACAAAGCTAGATTGGTAGTTAAAAGTTTTAATCAGAAAAAGGGGATTGATTTTGATGAGATTTTCTCTCCTGTTGTGAAAATGTCTTTAATTCGAGTTGCTTCAGGATTAACAGCAAGTATTAATCTTGAGATTGAGCAAATGGATATGAAACTGCTTTCCTCCATGGTGATTTGGAGGAAGAAATATACATGAAGAAGCCAGAGGGGTTTAAAGTGAAAGGTAAAGAGAACTATGTTTGCAAGTTAAAGAAAAGCTTGTATGGCTTAAAACAAGTGCCGAGGCAATGGTACAGAAAATTCGAGTCTTTTATGGGAGAGCAAGCCTATAAGAAGACCACTTTAGATTATTTTGTTTTTGTACATAAGTTCTCTGAAGATGATTTTATTATTTTACTGTTATATGTTGATGACACGTTGATAGTTGGTCAAAATGCTTCGAAAATTGAAAAGTTGAAACAAGCTTTGAGCAAGTCTTTTTCAATGAATGACTTGGGGTGAGTTAAACAAATTTTTGGAATAAAAATCAATCGTGATCGAGAAGCCAAGAAATTATGGTTGTCACAGGAGAAGTACATAGAGAAAATACTTCAAAGGTTCAGATAGACAAAGCTAAAGTGGTGAGAACGCCTCTTGCTACACACTTTAAGCTTAGTAGGAAATAATATCCATCTAACAAGAAAGATGTTGAAAATATAGAGAAAGTTCGTTATGCATCCGTAGTGGGTAGTTTAATGTATGCGATGGTTTGCACAAGACCGAACATAGCTTATGCAATAGGAACAGTTAGCCGTTATACTTCTAATCCTGGAAGAGAGCATTGGAATGCAGGGAAGTGGATATTTAGATATCTCCGTGGCACTTCTAGTTTGAAACTTTTATTTGGGAGTGAGAAGCCGATTGACATTGGTTATACCGATTCAGACATGGCAGGGAATATTGATAGTAGGAAATCTACTTCGGGTTATTTGGTTAACTTTGCAAGAGGAGCTGTGGTTTGGCAATCTAAACTACAGAAATGCGTTGCTTTATCGACAACGGAAGCAGAGTTCATTGCCATAACTAAAACGTGTAAAGAGTTTCTTTGGATGAAAGAGTTTACGTAGGAACTTGGCCTTAATCAAGAGAGGTATGTGTTATTCTATGATAGTCAGAGTGCTATACACCTTTCGAAAAACTCTACTTTTCATTCTAGGTCTAAGCATATTAATGTTAGATATCACTAGGTACGTGATAAGTTGGAGTCTAAAGAATTAGAACTTCAGAAAATACACACTGAAGACAATGGTTCAAACATGATGACAAAGGTGCTTCCTAGAGAAAAGTTTGAATTTTGTTGGCATTTGGCCGGCATAGATTCCAATTGAGGAATTGGAGTTTGTAGTCTCCCTCATTGGGTTAGAGGGGGAGTTTGTTAGGCCTTTAAGCTTTTCTGTCTAACCCATGTGGGTTTTTCTTTCGTCCAGCCCATTGTTCCCAACCCATGTAGGGCTTTGTATGCTTTATTTTATTTTTTTTTTCTCTAAAAGGCAGCAGGAAGAAATGAGAGCAGCAACTATCCATGAGAGCCGAGAGGAAAAAGAGAAATTTTCTTTTCGTCCAATCTTGATCAAAGTAACGATCGGAGATTGATCTGTGGTTCGATTGAGCTAAAATTTTGATAGTAAGATTGTGATTCTTTGCTCTTAAATATGTACGGTCAGTTTTTTATTTGGAATTTTTAGTGATTGGTTTTTGGGTTAGTTTCTGGACTATTGTGTTTTGGATGAGATTTTGCCATCTTCTTCTTGAGTTTGCTAGGATATAGCTTGTTCTTCACTATATTGTTGATTCCATTATTTCTGGAATTGTGGTGCTCATATGTTGAGTTGGCATTAGGTTTTGTATCTAAAATTATATAGTGAAAATTTGGGTGGACTTCGAGATAGGTCCCGTGGTTTTTATCCTTCACATTAAGGGAGTTTTCCATGTTAAAAATCTATTGTGCTGCTGCTGCCAATTTTTTATATATTTTTATTGTGGTTAGATTGCTGTTTTGTTCGTGTTTAGTCGTTTCTATGCAAGTTCACAAGATTGTGATATCGTTTTTTTCCAACAAATATTTGGTCTCCTTTTCTTTTAAATGAATATCATTACAAACAAAACATATTTTATCACCAACATCAAGTCAACGTCTAAAATTATATAAAGAAGTTATTAAATTGAAATTGATAAAACCAATAGGAATATTTACCGCCGTTGTTTTTGTGATCTTCTTGGATTTTTTAAATTCATTCTTCTATTGCCAAGAAGTTTTGTTTCCATAACTAGACTTTTAATTTCAGTAATAGTATAATCCAATGGCTTGCAAAATAAAATTATAAGAAACAAAAAAAAAATGGCATGGTATAAAATGAGATGTCAACTGTCTAAACAAAGACTAGCCATTCAAATCTATCCTTTTCCTGGGTAATAATGCCCATGATGGACAATGCTAGGATGGTTTCTTACACAAATGTTAGATAAGAGTTCAATAAAGTAGTAACCAATATATATTTTTGTAGAGATGGATAGGAAGGAGTATCTACATAAATAATGAATTACAAAATCAATAATCTCCAGCTAATATTGAATGCCTTAAATAGCTTTCAAATTCTTAATCACAACCTTAACGAACCTATATTTGTAATATCATAAATCAATATCAACGATTAAGAGGGGAAAAAAAAAGCACAGGATCCTGACAATATATGAAGAAAAAATTGAATAAAGTAAGAGAAAAAAATTTCGCAAGCTATCTTCATTTTTTTTTTAAATTACAAATAACAAATGCAAGCTTTAGTGATTCATAACACTTTAAATAGTAAGATTTCCAACACTATGCAAAAGTTGGGACAGAATTGACTATTGCACCCAATTTATGGTGCAATAATACTCAAAAGTTCAGCAAAATTTCTAGTAAGGTTACTAACTATTGTGTCACGCTCAACACTTTGAGGCTAATATATGAGAAACTATAAAAAGAAAAGTAGTTATTTGATCTTGAAGAACCTGCACACTTTTGTGATTTTGAATATTGAAACTTTGTTATCTGAGAGAAGTTCTCCATGAGAATTGTTGGTTTGGCATCGTCCATGCCCAATGGCCAAAACTTTTCTACTCTAAGGTATCAAACAATTGTTGTTTTAAGGAAGCGCCTATTTCCAAGTCTTCACATTTGTTGATCTACTTAAATAGAAAATTTAAATTGACAAGACTAGTTCCAAACATAAGATTTTCTAAAAAAACTACATATCAGTCTAAGGAATTAGAAACGGAAAAAGAAAAAGGAAAAAGCGTATCAGGCAAAGGCATTAGAAATAGAAATAGAAAAAGAAAATAAACATAGCAGGACGTGCAAATTCTTAAAAGAATAGTGGACTAATATTAACAAAACCAATTTTCAATTGTGACTAACATTCTTAAAGCATAGCAACACCTATAGATTTTGCAAAACTTTATCAATATTCGCTTTCTTCAATCTTCATTAAAAAACCAATCATGGCCAATTGTTTTCCCTTGTAGCTTTGCCATGGTTGCTTTATTTTCATGCTTTTTCCCCACAACAGTTAGAGGCTTTCATCCCAAAACAAGGGGAAAAAAATATTAGCCGAGGAATTTTAATTTTGCCAGTGGATAAAAATTCTGATTTTTCCAAGTTAATCAAAACAATTCAACAATATTCTCACAAAATCAAAATCAATTACCAACTAATTATGTTGTAATAATGAAAATTGAATACCCAATTCAACAACTTTGTTGATGTTAAATAAATACCAATTTATTATTCACTATTGGTGTAGCTTCTTTGCTCTTTCTTGCTTGCAAAAAAATAGAATAATAATAATAATCCGTTGCCATTTTAAATCAATCGGCTAGAATATAGAATAATAATAATTTTTTCAAAAAGTGCAACTAAATAGAGATAAAATTGTATACAAATTAGTATTTTTATACAAAAGTTACAATTTACCAAATATGACAATTGTTATTTAACTAGGATTCATCTAATGAATAATATTAAAACACAAAACTGTTCAATTAAATCAAACAACTAAACCATTATAATTAAAAGTGCAAGTGCGTTCTAAGTTATCTCTGCATGCGACTTCGGTGCGACTTGGTGTACTGGAGAGTGAGCAAGTTGGTTTTCTTCACTGCTAAGTTTCTATTATGTGTCAAGAGGTGTGTGCGGGTTGGGTGTTTACTCTGGGTGGTTGGGGGATGGCTTTGGATGGTTTTGCAACGTGGGAGTCGAAGGTAGCTGGGCTAGTGTAGTAGCTTCAGCTGTCTGCGGTGAAAGGGGGTGGAATTGGGTTGGAAAAGGAGGATATTCAGGCTAGCCAAGATGATAGGCAGCAGAGCCTTCTTGGCCATATTTTTGGACATAAGCGTGCTAACTTTCTGGGGCTCAGAGTACTATGAGAGCTATTTGGCCGATTAGCAATCCATTTATTGTGCGTGAGTTAGGGATTAACTTTTTCCAGTTTGTGTTCAAGTTTGTGAAGGATAGGAGGAAGGTTCTGGCGGGGCGGGGATGGACGTATGACCCTTCAATATTTGGTGTTGAGGGAGTGGGAGCTGCACCGTCTGTGTCAAGTATAGATTTGGAGTTTCAGAAGGTGGCGATTTGAGTTCACATTTGGAACTTGCCCCATCACTGGATTTCAAGAGAAACGGGGGTACGGATTGGGAGTCTGTTTCCGCAGCTGTATGAAGTTACGATCCCTGAAGGTGGTAGTGTGCATAGTAGGCTTATGAAATTACTGGTCTCGATTGATCTGGTGCAGCCTTTACTTCATGGAACCAAGGTTGGTTTTCAGGAGGTTGTTCGGTGGGTTTTGTTTCAATATGAGTTTCTTGTTGCGTTTTGTGCTTATTGTGGCTATGTGGGGCATGTGAAGAACCTGTGTGCCAGGCGTGGTGAGGATCTGAGAGCTCATCATCTTGTTAGTGGTTAGTTTGGAGATTGGATTCATGCTGGGTTTAGCCTTTCTGGAGAAAGGGATAAGGGAGTTCTATCTGTGAAGAGAAATTAAAGGGGGATGCCTCCTGATAGTCGGGTGGTTTTGGATGGATGCCAACTGCATGGGATGCCGTTGTTGTCTAATCCTATGCTTCCAAATTTGCAGCGTGGGTTGGTGGAGAGGAAAGCAGCTGAAAATGGGCTACAGGGTCCTAGTGATGGTGGAGGTGGGGGGTGCTGTGGAGGAGTTGGAGCTGGTGACTGTTTCGGTGGCTGAGCTGGGGACTTCGGAGGTTGATCCGCTTCGGCCAGTGAAGGTTCAGTGGTGGCAAGGGATGAAAGTGTGCGAGCTAATGAAGTAGACTTCTCCCTCAGCTTTGGATCATTTTGGGTGTGCTAAGAATAATCATGTGGATGATCCAGTTGGCTTGCTATCATTGGACCACAAACTTCAGCAGCCTCCTTTGTCTTTTGTGGATTGGTCTTGTGATGGCAATGCATCCAAGTCATTGCTCAAGCTGTCCTTCCTTCATTGGATCACAAGTCACCTAGATGGAGGCGGATGGATGGCTGTTTGTTGTCCATTTCGAGTGAGGAAATGCGAATGAAGCCTTGTTTGGGAGAGAAACGTGAGTGGCATTTGGCGACTGAAGGTGCTAGTTCTTTGGACAGCAAAGAGCTTCAAAGGCAAAAATGGGGCGGCATGGAGACCAGCCCTTTGTGGTCTCCAAGAACCTCATGAAGGTATGTGTGTGGAATTGTAAATGGTTGGGTTCATCCTTTACAATCTCCTAATTGAGGGAGACGATATGCTCTTAGTGCTCGGAATTAGTTTTCATTTCTAAAACTAAGCATCAAAGCTGTTTTGTCGAGTCGGTGTGTAGGAAGTTGAAGTACTATGATAGGTGGTGTCAGGTTGAACCGAATGGTTCTAGGGGTGGTCTGTTAGTGTGTTGGGCTGACAATGTTTCTGTGTTGAATATTGTGAGGAATGAGTTTTGTGTGCAGGTGCAGTGTAGAGTAAAAGGGGTGGATTTGGTTTGGTGGGCTATTTTTGTCTATGTTAGTACTGATAGTAAGATTAGGGAACGGCAATGGAGTTTTTTAGTTGATGAACGTCTGAAGTGGGGTGACTGGTGGGTTATGAGGGGGATTTTAATACCATTGTGTATCCTCATGAAAAGAGGGGGAGGGGAGGGGGGGTTCGAATAAGAGCTGATACAAGTTGTTTAGCTTTTCATAATTTCATAGCCCGGATGGGAATGGTTGATTTTGGATTTGTGGGAAAAAAATTCGCGTTGAGTAATATTAGAGAGGGCGAAGGGTTTGTAGAGGAACACTTGGATCGTTTCTTTGGGTCCCCAGGATGGAGGCTGAAATTCCAGCATGCTAAGGTGTTGCATTTTTATAAACAAGTTTCAGACCACGCCTTAATTATGTTGGACACGGATCCGATGGTTCAGAGTATAAGGAGACGGTTTATTTTTATAACAGATGGCCACAAAGGGAGGAAATGTCGGATAGGGTGACGAGAGCATAGAGTAGGGGGTTATGGGATACGATCAGTATATTTTGGCTTCTAAGTTAGCTCAATGTCGGGGGGATCTAAGTCGGTAGAGTAGGCAGTTTGCCACTAATTCGGCAAAGCAGATCCAGATTATCAAGGGTGAGATGGGGGCTTTGGATTGTGGGGGTGGGGTAAGAGATTGGAGTAGATGGTATGGATTGAGAAGTCAGTTGCAGCGGGCTTATAAGGAGGAAGAAGTGTATTGGCAACAAAAGTCAAGAAATCAATGGCTTAAGGAGGGTGATCGGAATTCCAAGTTCTTTCATGCATCCACTGTTCAACAGAGGAAGCAAAATTGTATTAAATCTCTATTGTTCGCGTCAGGAGAGGTTTGCAGGACGTAAAGTGAGGTACAAAAGGAGGTACAAAAGGAGGTGGTGGAGTATTTTGAGTGGGTATATGCATCTGCGCAGCCGCGAATCTATCATTCGTTGTTAGAAGGTATGCCTAGGTCTATCACTCCGAGTATGAATAGAAGGTTGATGCGGCCAGTGGAGGATGCTGAAGTCAAACGGGTTCTCTTCCAGATGAATTCGGCTAAAGCTCTGGTCCTGATGGTATGATTTCTTTCTTTTTCAAACTTTTTGGGAGGTGGTGGGCAGTGATGTTTGTAAGGCGGTTAGGGAATTTTTTGATAATGGGAGGTTGCTTAGAACGATGAATCATACTTTGATTACTTTGATCCCTAAACTGCATCAACCTAGTTCTATTTCTTAGTATAGACCTATTAATTTGTGTAATGTGGTCTATAAAATTATTTCTAAGATCTTGGCGGATCGAATTAAGCCTTGTTTAGAGAGGTGTATTAGTCCACATCAATCAACCTTCATTCAGGGTCGCCAAATCCTTGATAATATGGTTATAGCTCATGAGTTCTTTTATACCTTGAATTCTATGAGCAAAGGCAAGAAATGATATATGACTTTAAAAATTGATATGGCTAAGGCTTATGATACGGTGGAGTGGAAAATTTTAAAGCAGGTAATGGGGAAAATGGGGTTTGCGAGGGGTTTTGTTGGCTGGATTTTGCAATGTGTCAATATGAGACGCTGGCTATTAACATTAATGGTGAGCAGTGTGGGTTTATTCAGCCTTCTAGAGGTATTCGTCAGGGTGATCCTATTTCCCCATACCTTTTTCTCATTATCTCGGAAGCATTAACTAATGCCATTAAACAAGCATGTGTGAGGGGGGATTATAAGGGTATGAGAGCTAGTTGGAATGAGCCGGTCATTACATATTTGCTTTTTGCTGATAACTCGTTGAGGAAACACCCAAAATTGTCTTTCACATTTTAACGAATAATCTTTTTCATCCTCCACTTTTAAAATGGGAACAAATAGTCCTTCGAATTTCAAGGACCAAAATTTGAAGAAAAATTTTAGGACTAAACGTTCCCGTTTATGAAATTTGAAGGACTAAAAGTTCCCGTTTATTTCACAAATAGTGCCAAAAGTTTTGATTTATGAAATTTGAAGGACTATTTGTTCCTCTTTTAAAAGTGAAGAATGAAAAAGATTATTTGCTGAAATGTGAAGGGCGATTTTGGGTGTTTCCTCTAACTCGTTGTTGTTTTGTGAGGTTGACTTATGCCAGATTCAACAGTTGCAAGCTATCCTCCAAGTCTATTGTCATTGTTCTAGCCAACTTATTAATGTGGATAAGTCTTTCTTGTTTTTTGGCCGGAATGTGGAACATGGTCGGCGAGGCCAGATTTGTCAGTTGTTGGAGGGGGTGCAAGAGCAACAAAATGCTAGATATTTAGGCCTGTCTATGCAAATTGGGAGATCTAAAAGGGAGGTCTTTCATTTTGTGATTGAAAAAGTTAGGCTTAGAATTCAGAATTGGAAGAATGGGTTTTTTTGTTTGGCGGGCAAAGAAGTTCTTCTCAAAATAGTTGTGAATGCTCTTCCGATGTATGTCATGGGATGTTTTAAACTGCTGGTGGGGATTTGTAAGGAGATTTGGCCACTTTTGGCAAATTTTTAGTGGGGAGCGAAAGAGGGGGGTGGACAGAAGATACACTGAAAATCTTGACGTGAGTTGACGAAAGTGAAGGGAAAGGGTGGAATGGGATTTCATGATATTTAGCAATTCAATAATGCTATGCTAGCTAAGCAACTTTGGCATGTTATTACCAAATTGCAATTGCTGATGAGCCAACTCCTGAAAGTTAAATATTTCCCTAATGATGGTGTGTTGCTGTTAGATTATAAAGACAATGCTTCTTAGTTGTGAAAGGGTTGGATAGGGGCAAAGAGTGTTCTTAGGCTTGGGCTGCGTATTACCAGAGATAGGCTGAGTTGGCAGTTCGGTCCTCATGAGGATTATACTGCCAAGTCAGGGTATAAGTAGTTGCAGAAAAGCCGCCAAACTGAGGATCAAGGAGCTGCTTCTATTAGTTCTACGACTAGGTTGTGACGAAGATGACATGGAACTTGGCAGTTACAAGTTAAAGGGCAATTGCGTCACTTTTTCTGGCACTGCTGGCATGATATTTTGTCTCTTCAGAGGCAGTTGCTACAACGGAAAAGGGATGTGGATCCGATTTGTTCATTGTGTGGAGTTATTGATGCGCACCCCACGGCTATATGGAGCCGGCAATACGCAACAAACGAGACAGGACTCAAGACTTAACTTGCGAAATCCTAGAACCGGTGGAATTGAGACCGAATGGATGAATCGTCGCCACAATCTAGGGTTCTACTAGATTGATAAGACTCAAAAGCGCCACAAACTGGTCAAGTTTGATAAACCCGTTGTTCTTCACAAAAACGAAAAGATTGAATCACTCAAACTCTCTCAGACATAATGTCACAAAATCTTCTTATCATGTCTATTGATGTCTTGGCTGAATGGCCTTTATTTATAAGGATACAAGGATTGTAAAAAGGTAACAATTAAAATCGTAATCCTAATCCTAATCTAATTTCTACAAAGGAAGGGGCTGGTTTCCCTTAATTAAAGGGCAGCCTTAAAAAATAAAAAAAAAATTAAAACCCTAAATCCAATTGGATTTGGAAGTTTAGCCCTTTAAGGCTTCCTTCAAGTTTACAAATTTGGCTACTAAAAATTACCTAATAATTTTACTATTCACGGCACTATTCACAGCACCATTAATTATTCGCGTTTTGGCCCTTCAAGAATGAATAAATTCCCAAAATAAAGCCACAAAACTTAATTAAATAATCTTGGCCTAATATCACACTAGAATTCGGCCAAGGCAAAATTAGTGTTCGGTTGAACAGCTCTCGGGATCTCATCAGTTATGGAGGAAGATCTTGAGCATCTTTTGATTCATTGTTCTAGGGTTCAACTAGTTTGGAAATTGGCTCCAGTTTAGTGGGATCATTTAGGACACCAGGGTAATGATTTTAAAGACTGGTGGTATTTTGTTTGTGATCATCAGACTGCTGAGTGTTGGTTGGAGAGGATTCAAGTTACAATCTATCTTATGTGGATGATATGGAAACGAAGGAATGTGTGGGTGTTTAAAGGGGAGTGGTGAGACGAGATGGTGGTGGTTCAGAGGGCAATCCAGGAATAGATGGAAGCGCGACAAGTATATGCTGGACTTAATGTCTGGGTGTTGCTTTTTGGGTCAGTATTTTGGGTGTGCACTGTTGGGAATCTTTGAATAGGTTGCTCGATGTCCTTGTGTGATATGGTTTTCTAACTTTTAGATTCTTGGTGTGTTTTTTGTAAGAAATGCTAGGTTGTGAGAGATTCCATTTGTCTTAGCCTCTATGTAGGCTAAGAAAAGTCCGATGTTCGGACATTACTTGTATGAGTTAACTGTTGCACAATTAATGGAATTATTGACATTTTGACCAAAAAAAAAAAAAAACTAAACCATAATGAGTTTTTTCCTTAAAAATTGATTTAAAAAAATTATAAAAAAAATTGAGGTTTAAAAAACTCTTCCCATTTTACTGAAGTCGGCATCCTAGAAGCCGACTTCAGCCCTTATATAAAAAAAAAAAAAAAATTTGCTTTAAGTCTTTCGCAACCAACTTGGTCTCTTTCCCATTTTGCCCTACTTCCTCATCTCTTTTCTTCCTCAACTGCAGCCGCCCTCCCTCAACCCCCAAATTTTCTTCCAAATTCCCCCCTCCACCCTTTCTTGCAATTTCTTGCAATTTTCCCCCTTCTTCCAATCCTTTCTTAGACGATATTATACCTTTAGAATGTAGTCAGTCTGAAATGTTGTCTTTTGTCCTTCAATAGAACTAGCCTGTAAAATAGGTTATAGTTAGGTACAACTTTTGCGCGAGAAACATCTAATTTATTAACAAAAACATGAGATGACAACCAATAAGCTGCCAACGTTACCTTCATATATGCATCAACATCTGGATCAGGAAGAATTCCATTTTCTTTTTCCCGTCAACAAAGCTCTATCACAATCTCTGCAGAAGAAAGATAGTCATAAGTTATTTTGTTATTGCAATAGATGTAAATTAAACTGTTCTATTTTCAACTACTATACAAAAAGGCTTACCTACTCTACTTCCAACACCTTGACAGCGTTATTGCTATAGATGTTTTCTGGGGCACAAATTCTTTTAGTTTGTATCCGTTATAAGTAATATCACCAGATACAGACTGAAGTAAATAAATTTTTTTTTTTTTTTTTACATACAGGCTGAACTCGGCATCTAGGATGCCGACTTTGAAGTTGGCATCCAGTAAAATGGAAAGAGTTTTTTTAACCTCAATTTTTAAATTTTTTTTAAACAACAATATATGACACTTTTACTCATACCATAATCATTCCTTTTATTTTATTTGATAAATATTCAATAACTAATATAAGTACAATATTTCATTTTTTGAAAATAACCATGCAATTTAATAATGAAGCAATAACACCATGTAGATTTTTTTTTTTACTTTTTCCCTTTCTAACATCATCACAGAGCAGCGGAAGAGCCAAAAAAGTTCTTCTCCTTCAGGCTTTCAACTGTATCCTTGAGACTTTGTTTAAGGGGAGTGAACTCGAGGCCTAAGCTTTTCGCCTTTTCCTTGGACACCTGGAACTCCGGCACAAATGGCTTGTCATCAGCACACCTACAAATATAATAAGGCCAAAAATCAATGGGATGCTTGATAAAATTACATACATTTCTCAAGCAAAGGCAGGTTTACAATATGATACTTTTGGATACCTTCGTAGTCTTTGAAGAAGAAAAAGGGAACTAAAAACTTCTAAGTTTTAACTAAGTACAGAAACCCTGAAGAAAACTATTCTAGTTTTCAGTTAAACACCAAATATTACTGAGATGAGGATGGAAACTGCATCCCACAGATCAAAGGCTTAGAAGAAATTCATGATTTAAACCTTTACGCTCTGTCTTTAATCCATTGCAAATGTATAAACAAGTACTTGGTTGGTTATAAAGATTACTGATTCAAATTGCCATCTGACTGAGAAAATAAAAAATCAATCGTCACAGAAAAATATGAGAAGCACACTGAACTCAACCCTGCACTGAACAAGTAGAATTGCTCTCATAAAGGGTCATATGTAAATTATGGAGAGACTTACTTTTCAGGAAGTTTCATGGAAGGATAAAGTTCACGCAATATCTTCACAATTTTCGATTCATGTGCCACGGTCCCAACCAGGCAGTATCTCCCATTAGCTGATGGATTTTCAAAACCTAGAATATGAGCAGTAGCAACATCTCTAACATCAACCCTGCCAAATGTTGCATTTGGAAATGTTTCTGCACCTGCATTAGATTAGAAGGGAAAAATATCAAACGAAAGGAAGTGAGACCATTGGGATTTAAGAAAGGCAAGTTGAAAAAAATTACACATTGATTTAATACATTTTAGTTATGAGGCTCAGACAAAAAATATAACAAATTTTTTTTATTACAAACAAGATCAATGTCACAGTCTTATTACAAGTAATAATGCTTCTTACCAAGAACAGAGTGGAAATAAAAAGGGAAATACCAGGATATGAAAGCATACCTTTTTCTATGCCGATTTATAAACTTTAATTAAGAAAGCATTAGAAACTTTATGCAACATGGTAAAGCACAGCCAAAAACCATGGTCAAACTCCCCCCAAATTATAATAGAATAAAAGCAACAAAAGCACACAAGAGCAAAACAAAGAGTTTATAAGTTAAATGTGATATTACTTTAAGACATACCTGCTTGCAACCAAACAAGGAAGATATTCTACTTAATGGTGTATCGGGCTATCGGCCAATTCCATTTATGATTTTATTTCGTAAAGGAACTTTTCATTCGTTGCTGAATTAAAATTCAATTACATGTGATAGATTCAAGTTGTATCATAATCAAAATCATCATAGTGTTTGATGCTCTGTAATCCATTTGTCATAGCACTATTTGTTGATGATTTTGGGTAACATTTTAGAGTGCTCTATCTCCAAAACAGACTCTAATTGATCACAGGAAGTTTAAGCAATGTTCTGAACAAAATAAAACGCAAGCATATCATTGTCATCCACGACCTGAATTTCAAACTTCCACTGCAAAGACACTAAGCACATCTACATCTGTAGTTTCTGCATCGCCATCTACAGAGTGCTTCACTAGCACCATAAAGGACTGTGTTGATGTTTTATATCCCCTAGCTAACCATCAATGTGCACCACCCAAAAAAAAAACAAGGAAGAACAGAAATTAAGAAGACTGTGACCTAAACCATCATTAAGCAGACGCAAGCAAAAACAGCAGCATTCTACAATTTTAGCTGATAGATTGTGTGTCTTCTTATATGACAAACAATACCATTTATTAAGTTCAAAATCAAAGAAGCACTTGTGTTAAGTGTTGGCTGTAACAGAGGACCAATCACTGCAGCTGGGTTTATTGCAACCATGTCTATGCCTTTCTCTTTTACAAACTTCCAGGCAGCATCCTCAGCCAATGTCTTGGAGAGGACATACCACATCTGATAGAAGGACAAAATAGAAAAGGATAACATCATTCACATTGCAAAAAAGTGAATATAAAGCATCTATTACATGGAATTCCTAGTTGCTGAGAGACTTAATCACACATATAATATCAATTTAAAGAGGCTTTTAAGTAAGAATAATCTGTTAATCTGCCACATGTACATGCTCTATGACTCTTATCCAACTAAAAGTGGGTTACACTGTAGAAGTGGGAGATTGCAGGACACAAAAAATAATGTGTTTGCTATGTTTTGATCCTGAATGTGCATCAACAATGCTACTTGAAGCATTTGTACATCAGAACAAAATGATGTAGCTAAGAAATGATGCTAGAAGGTACATCAATAATTTTCTAAGACTAAAGCAACCCCAATAAAGGCATTATGAAAACAAAAAAATTATCTTTGTCAATTCCAGAAGGAAAATTAGAATAAAATGCACTTTTTTAAAAAAATAAAAGAAATTATACACTTAATATAATGCTGTTTGAGCGCATTAGGCTTGTTTCACAATGCAATGCAACATCACTTAGTGCTATAATGAATTATGAACTTATTGAGTTTCTATTCTCTGTAGTCTGTACTATTAAACTTCAAGTTAAGTGCTATACAAATATATGGCCGATCATACTTGAAGTGCTTCAAGTTTAGCAGTATACATCAGCACAACATAATAATGCTACTGGCATCATCCAGAAATGATTTGGCTGTTGTGCATAAGAAGTGATTATCCTTATTTCATTTTTCAGTCATCCTGGCTTCAATGTCTAAAGAAAGAGTACATCAGATGTCAAATAAACCCTAGTATCCCTTAACAAATGGTTATCCAAGACTAAGGCTGAAATGTGAAGATGCTAATGCCCCCTTCATCCATGTAACCAAGATTTCAACTTCTTCATATCACAGAAATAGTAAGAGTCACAATTACAGGACACAAAGACGGCAGTGACCAGCTAAGTTAAAGTGTATGTTGGTATATTTCTTTAGCAATGTTGTAATGTGAACTACATTCACTTATTTTCAGCAAATGCTGACATACTGATGCCAGACAGCAAGATTTTGCATACGGTAGAAGGAAACAAACTTGCATAATGCCTTCAACTTGGAGCTCATATAGATATGTCTTATTAGGTTCCATTTCATGAATAATTTTAGGTTGAGGGTGTCTTGTTTCAGCACTTGCTGCAAAGGGACACATTTTATCTCAAGTTTTGTTTTCTTCCAGCTGGTTAAGCTCGTAATAGTTAGCATGCAGATGAACTTTCAAGTCCAGCAACTTGAAACCCAGAAAGTTAATTCCCAAACAACTAGGTAAGCAAGTTGCAGCTTCTGAGCTTTCCAAGCAAGCTTAGTACCTAGGTTCTCTTAGTAATTAAAAAATTAGCCTTCAAGTCTTGCGTTCTATATGTATGCATCTGTTGCTATAGCATTAGATAGAGATTTTCAATAAAATAAGAAAGTTTATGAGTGAAACACCTCTCACTTTCTTAGGTGCAGCCTTTTGGAGTCTAAAATTTCTGTCTCTCTTCCTTATTTCCTTGTCTCACTCCTTACCTAAAAGCTACTGCAATTCTATCCCTAAAATTCTGTCTCACTTTTTCAAGTTCTTTCTTTCTTCTTTTTTTTTTTTCAAGTAAAATAGTAATTTTACTAATAGAAAAAGAACATTACAAAGTGAATGCATACCAGCCCTCAGAAATGAGAAAACAAAGAAACCAGATAAGGAAATCCAAGCAGCAACAACTACATATAGAATGAATCATTACCCTGGCTTACAGAAAAATTGATTGATAAAGTCTCAACTTATACTAGGTTCCCAACTTGAGTTTCCTGACTTTCTTCCGTCAAGCCATAGTATTCCTAACATCATTTAACACCTTATGCAGAAGAACATAAAGATGGGTGTTCTCAAGTTTTCTCTGCAAGCATCTTTACAAACCCTAAGTTCTATGATGCTGAAACCTAGATGATCATCCATTGATTCAGGTACAAAAGCCTAAGGTCACACCAGTACCAAGTTCTCACAAGGTGAAAGGTCTTACAAACCTCAACCATTAGATATGTATCTTGACCAAATTCTGAAAGATTTGATAAAACTAAAAGATTCAAGGCACTCCAGTCTATCATGTTTCTACATGGAATTCATGATGATCCTCACATGGGATTAGTAAAATTTAAACTTGGTTTGAATGGGATATCATGATTTAGGAAAGACACTTGAACATAAACTGAAATGTTCTGGAGCTAAAAAGACAGTTATGAAATCATTAGCCGCACATAAAGACATACCTCCTAACCTAGGAGATACTTATAGAGCAGCTTGTGATATTGACCTACGTATCAGCTACATAAAGAATAAGTGATTTGCAGACAAAATAGCAAACCAGAGCCACATGAATCATGGTAACAATTTTTCTACAATTTCTTCAAGGTTGCAGGATCGACTCTTGTTTTCAGCAGTATTAATGGGTTCCACCTCTTCTACAATTTCTTCAAGGTCATCCGCAGGCTTTCCACCAAGAAGTGGATAAATTAGACATTCAGAAAATTCTCAGTTCTAAAAGTAATGTATATACTGTTTCAAGCTTAATGCCTAAAACAAATACATGATGACTCATTGATAATCATACTTCCCCATTTAAAGACTCAAGGTTGAAATTAACAAGAGGAATTCGAAGCAGAAAAGCAAGATTTTGACATAATAGAAGAAAAGAAACTACAAACTATCCCATGGAACCAAAATAAATATTACATGCACATCCTTAATTCTAGTTGTCTGTTTAGCTAACTTGTATGTTGATGATACATAAAATAACAGAAGGATGATATGACGAGATATTGCTTGAATAACCTAAACAGACCTCTACCAGACTGGTACATGATCATCCTAACGCCCAGTGAACACAAAAAGACCCCTGAACTGTTATTCTAAGTACTCACACTTCATGACTATTGTTTTCAATTACCATACTGACTAAGTCATTGCCCCGGAGGATAGCTCTGGCACTCTCCTTGTTGCAGGAGGTAAACGCAAAATTGAAGATACGCTAGATGTAGAAGCGTACCTGAACTCACTAGCTAAGGAGCTGTTGTCCTAGTAACTAATTAACCATGACTGCCTTTCATCATTAACATAGATTGAGGATGTTCTGTTTTAGCATTTGCTGAAAAGTGTCCCAGCTGCAGAAAATCATCTGTCTCAAGTCCTTATTTCTTTATGAGCTGGTCAAGCTCGCAGTAGTTGGCAAGTTAAAAAGTTGCAGCTGGTAGAGCTAGTTCCAAGCAAACTTGCCTTCAGCAAGTAGCAACTTTTGAGCTTGTGAAGTTAGCTTAGTATCAAAATTCTCTTAATCATTAAATTTACTTATTCACTAAGAAAAATTAGCCTTTAAATTGTGTCTTATATATGTATCAGTTGTAATAGTATCAGGTAGAGATTTTTAATTAAATGATCCTACTCCCTCTTTCGTTAGTGCAGCCATGCACGGCCTAGGTTCTTCTCTTTCCCACTTATTTCTCTTTTCCTTAACAAAAATCTGCGGTGATTCTATCTCTTAAATTCTGACATATTATTCTCAAGTTTTCTATTCTGCACATGTATTTACAAAGATTTTTGGTGCTGAAATCTAATTGATCCTCAGTTAATTACATAAACTATCCCATTTGCTACTCAAGTAACAAAGGTCTTAACCACATCAGATTGTTATATCCTAGTCCAAAGGAAAACTAAAGAAATAGATTTCACTACACACAGTGATTGAGCCCAAAGGAGGCGACAGTAAAGAGTTAGTTATTTTTGGAATTAAAGTCTAAATTTCCAACACATACTTTTTATAGACCAGAAATCAATAGTCACACACCTTCATTTCTCTGCAGAAATCAGGAATACTCCACCAGGTCTCATCAACTATCACATCAGGAGTACGAGGCTTGCCATTGTAGCTGACTGCAGCTACAGATGATGTCAAGACCACTCTTTTCACCGATGGTGATTTTGCACATGATCCAAGAACATTAAGTGTCCCTTTTAGAGCAGGATCAATCAATTCAGCCTGTCAAAAGACCTCCACAGTGATTTGCAAATATAAAAAAAAAACATTCACATTGTCAACAACAACTAAACCTTTATCCCACTATCTGGAGTCGGCCATATAGCTCATATCTCACCATCGCATTCTATTGAAGCACATATTTTCATTTAAATTTAGATAATTCACCTTGTCAACCAGATAAAATTAAGAATTTATTTATTACAGGTGTGAAAGGGAAAATCTGTTCTTTCATTTCAGTTTATCCGAAAACATTCACTTTCAATCCATCACATACTTGCTCATGTTCCATTCCCACCAAATTGCCATCATGTCAGCAGGCTAGAAAGCTGAGCTGAAAGCTGGACTCTTCTAGATAAAGTACTGTGCTTCTAGGATGAAAACTTGAACCAGTGAAAAAATAATTCATTTATGTTTTTGAGATTGATCAATATGTTTAACCCATTAGCAAGAACTACCGTCAATAAAATACTGATCCAACCAACATAGTTACTTGTTTGTGCTTGTCAAGATTAACGGGTTATTAGACATTTCACAAAGATCATTTGTGGTTTTCACCCCATGATGAAAAGTCACAACTAAACAGCATTAGTGCAGTCAATACAATATTTTTTTTTTTTTTGGAAAAAGGAAACGAAAGCTCTTTTATACAACAAAGAAGTTCTTCAAGCTTGCTTAATTTATTAATGTCATTGTTTCTTTAGACTGTAACATGGTATTGGTCCAGTTAAATTGTTCTTATTCTTTTTTCAGTTGTTTGACAGCCATAAGAGTTTTCAAGTTCCCTTTCAGTGGTGTTATTACTTTCGTGCTGCCTACAATGGCCATTCAATAGCAGCTACTATATAATAACTTGCCGTCTTGTGCTCTTAGAATCTGCGACCTTCAAAAATAGAGCTGTTGTAGAGAAACCTATTAAGTCCATGAAACTTGTTGCTTTTTTGGTTTATTCTTAGATTCAAACAGTAGGCAGAGAGTCATTACTGCTCATGACCATACCATCAATATAATTATCTTTTAATTTAAAGAGACAGTAAAAACTGGGGAAGAGGGACAAGTCAAACATCCAGTATTTTCTTTTCTCAACTAAGTAGTATAAAATTTAATTTTTTTACAACTAAAATGACAAATTAGGATGGTAAAAATACTCTGATCCAGACCCAAAAAAGAAATGCATTGGATTCAGCAACAGTTTCTCAACCTCAAGGCATAGATTAGCGTATATGACCAAAAAAAGCAGAAGTGCCTTAACTAAAACACACACCCAAAAAAAAAAGAAAAAAGAAAAAAGAAAAGAAAAGAAATGGAAGAAGAGAGAACTAAGTGAACAAATATAAGAAGTGAGGAGTTTACTTAAGAAACTTCAGTGGCAAGCTAAATGATGGTGTTCATGGCATCTAGCATGATGTGTGCTTTTAAAAGAGAACAATCAAGAACAAACAAATTGAAAAATTGAATCAGCGAAAGAAAATGTTCTGTGTACCTCAGGATCATTAACAGCACCATAGAAAGGAGATGCTGTGTGAAAGACACCATCACAACCATGAATTGCTGCATCAAACGAACCTTCTTCTAGCAGATTTGCTTTGAACAGCTGGAGTCTGTCCTTGGCTCCATCAAGCGCACGCAAGTGTTCTACCTTCTTTGGATCATCTGCAAAATATTTCATCAATTAAATGACAGTGTATTGCAATATTACAAGCAGCAAAGCCTAGAGAGCTTTCTGTAGTGTGGATTCAAGGAGATTATAGTTCTGTCACAAATGGTTACAGATAGCAAGTGTTGGAAAGAGTGAATAGCCAAATAATTATGGCAGTACAAGAAAACTATGGACTCATGTTCTTTTATGCAGGGGTAAGTTGGGTACATCGATGGCCATCGACACAAAGCAAAGCACAACGAAGCAGTAGCTGAAGCTATATAAGACAAAAAGATATTCTATTCATTCTATATGAATCTCATTGTAACTTATGTATCTGAAATGCATATATTTCCAACATGCACTCTTTATCTCAAATAATATCCATAAACTCATGGAAAAAAACATTCTCTTACCCCATAGTGACTGAAATGGAGACAAAAACAGAGAAAATAGAGGAAATCACGGTTGAGTATTGGTTTCCTGACCACCCCACTACAGTTAACAATATATAGGCGAAAAAGCAACCCCAACCACCAGTGCCCAACACCCCTTCTTGAAAATAATGTCCCAGGGAATGACTACTAAGAAAAACTCAGTTGTTTTTCATGCAACAGAAAATCTCAGAAAGCTGAAATGCAACAAAATCGATCCTACTTCTATTACATCTTCCAAAAATGGTATCAGAGAAACTAAACACAGGAGAACCAATACACTGATTAGGACAACCTACACTCTTACTCCCCAAGAGTAAAGGTGCAAGCTTTTTCTAATCCAATTGCCTCATTTTTGTCTCTAATTCAGTATCTTCAATACAAACATATGATAAAGATTTGTCTGATTAAACTGGAACTGCAAACTACGAGGTAAAAATGTAGTTTCTACCAATCCTTCCAAACTATGATAATTAACAAGATGTTAATACTTGACACAATATCAGGAAAATCAAGCAGCATATCATGTAAACTCCACAAGCCACATCCCAAATTTGCAATTATATCAAAAAAAATAAAGAATTCTAAAATACTGACTGATGTCACGAACAGAGGCTCTGACAGTATAGCCACGCTGGAGCAAGAACTTGACAAGCCACGATGCTATGTAGCCTGAAGCCCCTGTTACACACACCGTCTTCATTGCTTTTCTTCACAGAATTCTGGCTATTCCGGAGTGAGTGCAAACAAGAATGTGGAGTTGTTAAATAGAACAAACGCTTCCGGGGCCTTTGTCCAATCAGAAATGAGGGGAAATGTCTGTTGGTTCCCATGTAGCAAAAGATGGTCTTGTTATTGGATTTTGCTTCCTTAATGAATTATTGTAATACTAGGAGTAAGTGGAATGTCTAATCGTGAATTGTCCGTGTCAAAGTGACATTCTTGCTCAGCTCCGCGTTTGGTCCATATTCTCAATTCTCAAACTCTCGGTCCTTTAGGGGATGATCTTCAGCGGGTCTACAGGGAGGAGGAGCTATACTGGCAAAAAAAATTCAGAGTTTAGTGGTTGAAAGAGGGGATAAGAATACCAAGTTTTTTCATGTGTGTACGTATCCAAAGAAGGAGAATGAATGACATAGAACGTGATACAAGCGCTATTTGTGACACTAGGGCAGAGATCGAGGAGGAAATTACTGACTTTTATAGTAAACTGTTTAGTACATTCTGGCCCAAGCCTTTAGAGCGGTGTTTGCTTGGCATTCCACTCAAACTATTACTAGTGCTATGAATTGCAGATTAACCAAGCCTATTGAAGATTTTGAGATTCAAAAGGCAATTTTTGCAATGAATTCGAACAAGGCTCTAGGGTCGTACGGTATGATGCCTATTTTATTTCAGCATTATTGGAATGTCCTTCAAAATGATATTTCTTTTGTTGTAAAGGATTTTTTTTGTGCATGGAAAATTGCTTAAAGCTGTGAATTATACTCTTAAAACCCTTATTCCAAAAATAAAAAATGCTAGTCAAGTTTCTCAATATCGACCTATCAGATTATGCAATGTTGTATACAAAATTATTTCTAAAATTTTGGCGGAAAGAATGAAAAGTTGCCTTCCGTTTTGTATTCATGAGAGCTAGGCTACTTTTATTCAAAAAAGACAAATTTTAGATAGTGTGGTGATTGTTCATGAGTGTATACATTATATCAATAGTATTGGGGGAGCAAAAAAAGGATTTATAACTTTAAAATTAGATATCGTTAAAGCATACAATAGAGTTGAGTGGAGTTTTTTGGTTCAGGTTTTGCAAAAGATGGGCTTTGCTAGAAAATTTATAGAGTGGATTGTAAGTTGTGTTAGTTCTTCATCATTTTCTTTTAATATTAATGGGGAAGTGTGTGGTTATATGCATCCAACAAGGGGTCTTCGGCAAGGGGATCCAATCTCTCTATATCTCTTTCTTATTGTTTCTGAGGCATTTTCAACTTTAATTACTACAGTAGTCAAAGAGCGAACCTATCAAGGGATGAGGTTATGTAAAAACAGCCCAATGTTAACTCATCTTCTTTTTGCTGATGATTCTTTACTTTTTTGTGAAGCAACAATGGAACAAGCTAGGCATCTTCGAACTTTAGTTACTAAATATTGTGGGGCTTCTGGCCAATTGGTTAATTTAGAAATATCTGCAATTCTATTTAGCAGAAATGTGGAAAGCGGTAGTAGAGTTGGTATAACTAGGGTCTTTGACGGGGTCAAGGAGCACAATAGTGATTGATATTTGGGTCTGCTTTTGATCATTGGCAAATCTAAGAAAGAGGTGTTCAAAATATGTCTTGGAAACAACTCAATGACGGATACAGAGTTGGAAGAACAAGTTTTTAAGTTAGGCAAGTAAGGAAGTTTTTATTGAGGCAGTGCTCAATTCTCTACTTATCTATGTGATGTCTTGTTTCAAGTTACCGGTGGCTATTTGTAAAGTGTTGGGTAGAGTTGCTGCAGATTTTTGGTGGGGAGTAAATGAAAATCAACGCTCAAAAATTCACTGGCAATCTTGGTCTAAAATGGCAAATCCAAAGGAATTGGGAGGGTTGGGATTTCAGCGCATTCAACTATTTAATGATGCTTTACTTGCTAAGCAAATGTGGTGCATACTTACAAGTCCACAACTCCTGATAAGTCATGTTTTGAAGGCAAAGTATTTTCCAATGGGTCGTCTCCTGAAGGCTGGCATTAAGACGAATACCTCATGGTTGTGGAAATGTTGGATGGGTGCCAAATATATTCTTAGAATGGGGCGGAGATATCAAATTGGAGATGAGATGTCTGTTTGAATGTGGGACTCACCATGGCTGCCACAATGTTTTACTTTCAAACCTATTCCTAGGGATCCCTTGGCACGACAGTTTACTTAGTGTAGGCAATTGATGTTGGTTGATGGTAAACAATGGGATTCAGTATTGGTGCAGGCATTGTTTGTAGCACATTGTGTGGAGGTAGTCCTCCGAAATCCGATTAGTCAAGTTGGAAGAAGGGATTCTCTGATTTGGCACTTTTTGGGTAATGGACAATACATGGTGAAGTTTGCGTATAACTGGGCTATGAAGAGGTAGTGGCAAGAGTGTAGAGTGGCTTAAAGTAGTGGGGGAAGTGTGGTACAAAAGATGATGTGAAAGGCTATTTGGAGGCTCCGGATAAAAGGTAAACTGAAACATTTTGTGTGGCGATGTTGCCATGGTCTTTTGCCCTCAAATATGGCGTTGAGAACCAAAGGTTTGCAATTGGACCCCATTTGCGGGTTGTGTGGGAAGAGGGAGGAAACATTGGAACATATCTTTTTTAAGTGTGATAAGGCAAAAAAGGTGTGGAAACTATCTCCTATGAGTTGGGATGGATTGCAATCCTTTTGTCATAACTTTCAAGATTGGTGGGGTAATCTTTGTAGGGTAGGGAATGATCATATCACTTAGGACTGTGTGCAACTATTTGTTTATTTGTTGTGGATGTTGTAGAAGACGCGAAATTTATGGATTTTTCAAAAGTGGCAGACATCGGAAAAGGAGATTGTGGAGAGGGCGTTGATAGAATGGATGGAATTTTTTGCTTGTCTCTAAGTTCATGTTGGATGTGGGAGTGAAAGCTGGCTATTGATTTTGTAGGTTGCCCTTTTCTTTTTATGGTTTTTGATTTTTTTGTGGTGGTTTTGTATTTGTTGTTTGTCTTCTGCATCTTTGGCTTGTGCAAAGTGGACATCTCTTCGCTATATGGTGTCTTAGGAAAAATATATCAAAAAAATTTTTGAAAGAAGGAATGGAAAAAAAGAAGATGAAAATTAAAAAAAAATAGTGTGAAATTTGGGTGAAAAAGGGAAAAGAAAAAAAAAGGAGGGGGAAAAAAAAGTGAGGAATGTGAGTGTAAAAAACACAGTGAGGAAGGTGGGTGAAAAAAAGAAGATGAATAAAATAGTGAGGAATGGAAAAAAGAAGGTGAATATAATAGTGAGGAATGGAAAAAAGAAGAGGGAGAAAACAACGAGGAATGTGGGGGAAGAAAAAAAAAGTATTTATATATGTATGGGAAAAATGAATGGAACAAAAGAAGATGAAAAAGAATAGTGAGGAGTTGGGTGGAAACAGGAAAGGAACATAAGAAAGGGAAAAACAGTGAGAAATGTGGGTGGAAAAAAAATAGTGAGGCTTGTGGAAAAAGCAGGGGTGGAATTTGGGTGAACAAAGGAAATGATAATAAAAAAAAAAAAAAAAGGAGAGGGAAAAAACAGTGAGGAATTTGGGGGAAAAATGAGAGGAAAAAATAAGAGGGAGAGGAAAATATAGGAAAAAGGAAGGGAACAAAAGAAGTAAGAAAATATAGGAAAAAGGAAGGGGGAATCATAGTGAGGAATGTGGGGTGGAAAAAAAAATTTATCATGAGCAAAATAGTGAGGAAAGGAAAGAAGAGGGAAAAAACATCATCAAATCTAAGTAGCATAAATGCTCAACTATGAAAACCATTTAGGAACTAAAGGCATGTCATTCTCATAATAGAACTTGGTATTATGTTTTTTTAACCAACTCATCTAAATGGAAAAATTATAATAGTCGTAATTCAAACTTGTATTTTCTTATTGCTTTCATTTTTGCATGTACAAGGTAGTAGTAGTTATATTCCACATCATAAGCATTCATTGAACAAATTTGTCATAGCATATTTACTACTTAATGGGAAAATTGATTATGATTGATTTGAAATAGTGTTTTTTGTTTGTCGAGATATCATTTTATTTCAAATTATACATTAGATAATTTTCTTTTAAAATTGTTTGGCCAATTTCATAACTATATGATTTTTTTCCTTTTTAACAATATGCAATAGTCATAGTGGGATTTTTTTCAATGAATAGAAATATTATTAGCAACTGTGACTCATGCACATTACTTTCTAAATTAATAGAGAAAGGGGCGTTCATGGATGAGAAAGGGAATTATATAAGTAAAGTACAAGGAAGGGAAAAAAGTAATGGCGATCATTAGATTATTTCAAGTTGTAGAAGAAATTAGCATTTCAATAGGATTAAATAGGACTATTATTGTGCATTTGTTCCTATTCAAATAATTGAGTATTTGTTTGATGTGTTTCATTTTGTTATCCTTTCTCCTTCCCTTTCTTTTCTTTTTTTTAAAAAAAAAGAAATAAATTTTGTACTTTAATGCAATTTCTCTCCATAGCATAATATTTTCATATAATTCTTGTTTGGAAAGTTTTTATGCTAAAAATGAGTATCAACCAATGTATTTGGCGATGTATAGGATTCCAACTAGCATAAAGTATGTATGATAAGAAAATAAAAGTTTGTAAAAGAATGTAGTAATACACCAACTCCAACAATTCAATGGTGAATGATTTTTATCTTTGGTAAATATCTCCATTCAAAATCAACTACTAAAATGCATAATCTAACATAGCACTAAAAATTGGCTATGTCATTGAAATTAGTGACAGATAATTTGAAAAATTGTATTTATTAACTCAAAGGAAACAAGGCAGCTATGGTCATATCTTCATGATCTCAAGAAAGCTTCTGCTAAGGAGGTGCATGGAAGTGTCTGGTGAGCCTTTCTTATGAATGGTTTGGTGATAATAAAAATTTTACTTGTCCTTTCACCTGGTTTTAAATGTAAATGAAAAATTTGAACGGAGAAAATTTATGCATGAACTTATTACAACTGATACAAAACTTGACCTCCAAGGCAGTAATGATAGATAACTTCTTTTGCCTATATCTAAGAAAAATTGGACTGGACCAAAAAACAAAATTGTACCCAATAAACTAGTATAGATTCTACTAAGCACAAAACTCTGCACTTGCATTAAACTTTGCTTGTCTACTCTAAATACTTTACTAGCCCCAACACTATGTAATCAAGCAAAGGCTACTCTAAAGTTAATGTTTTCACAAGTGGCCATGTTTGTCCAACATTGAGGCATTGTATATAAGCTACTCTTATCCCTTTGTCTTTTTGGTACACCCTCATTGAGTTAATTTTTGTAATTTCTTTGGTTCTTCATTTTGTATAACTAAGCCTTACTCAAGGGTTGGAGAGATAGATATGGATTGTCTTCCTAGCAGATCATGGCATAGTTTTTAAAATTTTAAATACTTCTCAGTATGAATTATCTCTTAGTCAACTATTTCAAGTTTCATTTACTTGGAATTTTATAACTAAATTATAATTTCTAGGACATTCTAAGAGATATCATATATGGAGTGTGAGCTTTCATCAAGGTGGAGTTTGATCTCTACTCATACTACTTTAATTCACAATGTAGGTGAGAACATTTAGATTGACTCATGGTATTCACATATCCATACTCTAAAAGGGAGACTTGAGTAGTGACCTATTGTCAGTAAGTTTTTTGCAGATTGTAGGTTACACTTTAGTAAAAGTGTAATTTTGTAAATCTTTGAGATTATTTTGCATCACTTTTAGTATACTAATTCACTTTAAAAGCTTTTTATTTATTTTCTTTATTTTTAAGTTAAAAAATCATTATTAATTATTTAAATTTTACTTCAAATGCAATTAACTATAAAATTTAAAATTAATCAAAAAAATTTTAATTTATATTACCATATAAATTTTATAACTCACATATACTTATATATATTTTTAATATATATACATATATATTTGTTTCCCCTTTTATTTTTTTTAATAGAAAAACTTGATGCTTTAATTAGAAGGGTAAATTCTATTTACCATTCTATTTACCAATCAAACTCCAAATTTTAGTGAAACTACCAATAGCCCCCTTGACTAGTCGGATTGGACAGTCAACAATCGGAAAGCGCGAAAAGACAAAAAAAACCAACCCTCTTTCAGACAAGAGTATTAAAATAATTATAAAAAAAACTTAAGAAAAATAAAACCCTAAGTAAAACAATTAAAGCAAATAAACAAATAAAACCTCCATCATTGTCTTCTTTCCCCCCAAAAAATACAATCTTGAAATCTTGTACCAATAAAACCGTAAGCCCAACAAGGCAGTGGTCTCTTCAAATCCCAAGATGAAAATTTTGGAGTGGAAGAAGTAGAATGCGGAAGAAAGAGTAGCAGAACAGTGAAATTTGAAAAGAAAAGTGAGGATTGAAGTGGAAATGGGAGCAAAAGAGTGCAATGATGATGGGAAACTCGGGAATGGAGTGAAAATTGAATTTTGAATAAAGATGGTGGAAACTGGGGAATGGAGGAAACTAGGCAATGAGGATTGAATTTTTTAGCAAAAGAGTGGAATTTTTTATGATTCCTTTCTAGGTTCCTTTTCTATTCTACTTCTTGTGAAGGGACGTTGGGCAGCCTAGCAAGTTTCCTTTTCTTGTTTGAGTAAAAGGGAAGGAAAAAAAAAGGGGGATTTTGTTCTTCTCTAGACTCCACTGATCCTAATTATTGCTACTGTGTTTATCACGATGGGCTAAAAATTATGGGATTTCTATTGTTCTTTCTTTCTTCACTTAATCAATCACTGGGGCTGGGGGATTGGAGGTGGGTGTTTAGGTCATGTTCTAAGTTATTTATTTACTGTTATGTTTTTGTTCTTCTTTAGGCTCCACTGATCCTAATTATTGCTATTGTATTTATCTCGATAGGCTAAAAATTCTGGGATTTCTATTGTTCTTTCTTTCTTCACTTAATCAATCACTGGGGCTGGGGGATGGGAGGTGGGTGTTTGGGTCATGTTCTAAGTTATTTATTTATTGTTCTATTTTTGTTCTTCTCTAGGCTCCACTGATCCTAATTATTACTGCTGTGTTTATCTCGATGGGCTAAAAATTATGGGATTTCTATTGTTCTTTCTTTCTTCACTTAATCAATTACTGGGGTTGGGGGATGGGAGGTGGGTGTTTGGGTCATGTTCTAAGTTATTTATTTACTATTCTGTGAATGAGTACTCTTCGTTTCTGGGATTTCAATTGTTCTTTCTTTCTTCACTTAATCAATCAGTAGGGCTGGGGGATGGGAGATGGGTGTTTGGGTCATGTTCTAAGTTATTTATTTATTGTTATGTGAATGAGTACTCTTCGTTTCATTCATTTTCTTATCCCAAAATTAAAATCATTTTCTATGTATTCAAAACAAGTTATGTAGCTCTAGAGGACAGAAATCTTCATTAAGGGTACTTTCATCTGCACAAGAGTTATTTCAATTGACATCACAAGCTTACATCATTTTTTTGGCTTTTAGGGGGTCATATGTTAAATGTTTAGCCGATCAATGGAGGTATTGGTAATTTTACTAAAATTCGGAGTTCGATTGGAAATTTACCCAAACCTCAAGGGTAGTAAATGTAATTTACCCGAATTAGAAATGTAATTATATAGAGTACTACTAAATTAATTAAAAAGCTTCGTGGTTCATAAAATATAGTAAAATTAGTTAAAATGCCAATTAAATAATTAAAAAGTTACACAAGATTTTTCTTCAAAAATTAATACTCATAATATTTTATAATTGAAAATTTGTACTTAAGACTAATTAAAAACAATATGAAGCATAACATTCAAAATAACTTTATTTTTTTTCCATTTATCAATTTAAATATTTTGACTCCAAAATGTTAGTACTAACTCTAAACATTGTTCAACATTATCTCAATTATTATTTCAAAATTTTGTAAGCATCAAAATATTTTATTAATATCTAAATTTACATATCATTATTTTAATATTTTATATTAGTTTCAATTATTTCTATATATTAAGCTAATCGTGTATTTATAAAAAATAATTTGCATAATAAACAATGAATCAACAACAAAAATAAATTTTTATTCTACTATGTGGGATAAACAATAAATCATTAAAGAAATCAATATTCAAATTGTGAAAATTATGTATGTGTGTGTATTAATTTCAATTTGTGAGTGTTAATTAAATAACTAATTATATGAACTTCTCTACTAATATTTAAATATAGACATGTTGGTCAATTTTAATCATATATAATTTTTGGTTAACTTTTAACAATATATCTTAAAATTTTTTACTTAATAGATGAATATTTATAACCTACACATAATCAATAATTTTTCTCAAATTATTTAATAGATGTAATAATTTATGTTATATTAACATACCTCTGATTGTAACCATTGTCTAGGCTTCAATCCCTATAGAGCTGAGCTATCAACATATTCCACGTAAATGATGGCAAATATTTTTCTTGTGGGGAAAAAATTGTGCATAGGCAAAAAAACCAAATAATACTTTAAAAATATATTTAACAAAAAAAATAATAACTCCATATTTCACACTCACTTTGGGCTTTTGTCTCCAACTATGTAGTTGATTACTTTTGTTTTTCAGTAATAATGTAGTTAATGGCCATTCTAAACTTTGTTCTTCTATTTGTCTAATAAGTAGAATTGAATATTAGTAACATTGCTAGTAGATTCCAAATATTGTATAACGTATACTAGTAAAATTTACATGCATTTATCCAACTAACTTACAAATTTGTACTCACTAATGTTGAACTCAATTGATGCATTTTTTTCCCTCATGTCACTTGTTTTGCCTCTTATGATGTGTATATCGTCAACATATGATGATCTTAGAAATTTACTCAATTTAATTGGCTGGCATGTTGAATTTGTACTCTTTCCAAAATCTTTACTGAAGAAATATTTGATAATTTTTCAAAAAATTGTTTTGGTTTTATTTGAAATTTGTTACCACACATTTTATAGGTCTTTGTAGGTCTATTACTAACATACTATCTAATGGACATAGTTTTGCGATATCTATTTGATTTAATAGCTCCCTATCTTTGTTGTATGATAACATCAATAAAAAATAAACATTACCTTCTGTAGAATCAATCCTCTAAATAACATTGTCTTTAACATTGTTGTTTAGTATAGCATGGCATACATTTTCAACATTATTACCATTATCACTAAAAAAATGTCCATTTTTTAAATCCACAACATAATCATTCTCACAAGTATGCAATATAACCCCTTCTCCCAAATAATTTGGTGTCATATCAAATGAATGTGATTCACCATGGATTTTCTCAAAGGGATGACATTTACTTCCTATAATAGTAGAGTGGACTTTATTTCCTACAATTCCATTCTTCTCTATTTCCTCATCAAAATGTACATTAACATCCTTCAAATTTGTCTGCAAATTTTCTATAATCAAATTATATTTTTTTATCTTAAAAAACTCTCAATTCTTAGTTATTTGCCAATATCCGAACTTCTTCAATTTTTGAAGCGTGTGCTTTATCCTTTACACACTTACCCTTCTTGGCCTTATCATCATTCACATAATTACACTGCTTAAATGTTGTCAATCTACTTTATTTAAAAAAATCAGCCATGCTTCCTACGATTTTCACTAGATTAGGCAGATAATCCACCTTTTCTTTTGTATCTTTAATAGGCTTTTTTTTTTTATTTCAAAAACACATTCTTCTAATAAGACTACCAAAATATGATTATACATATCAAAGACGACATATAAATAGATAAATAAATGTACTTAAAACTAAAAACTATAAAAACGTATCATCAAAGATCCCTCGTCAAATTAGTTTTTTACCATATCTTTCAACATTGATCCATTCCAATCAATGATACGAGACAAACGCCAAATTGAAATACTTGTAAGATTTTCATATTCAATGTAGATGTGTTCAAAATAAAATAACTAAAAAAATAATAATTAAAGTTAAGAATAATATATTTACTGAATAAAGATTAAAAAACCATCTTACACAATACATACCTCCAAAAATATGATATATCCACTGATGCCATCTTGTTTGTGATTTTTCCTTATTCTTATACCACTAACCAAGTGGTTTACTACTAACTTCTTCCACTTGATTTTTTTAATCATTCCACATTCTCACAAATACTTAGAAATTCATTTCTCACTCTAGATTGTCATAGGGCGAATTAAAGTAGATAAAATATATAACGCAAACCAACTTTAAACTCATTATCACTAGATGATGTCTTCAACAAATTATCTCATAAGTACTTATTTTAATTGAGTTTATCCCAAAGAGTCTAACAAAATATATTTCATTACTAGCATCATGTATTAACTTATTTTCATTTGCAATCTCACCATTAGAATTCAAACCTAAAATGCATTCTAAATATTTAGAGGTAACTTTTAATGTCTTTTCATGCACCTTTAAACTATAAGTAAAATAATCAAACCTATTCACCAACTGCCGACACAATCTTCTATCTATGTCAAAAAACCTAAAATATAAAATCCCACAAAAACCTATATGATGCATGGCAATATTTTGGTTGTAATTGAAATGGTTAATAACTCTAACTACTCCTCGGATGGAATTCCAATTTTACATTGAGTCCTATGTACAAAAAAATAAAAAATAAATCCTCTTTTTATTAGAATTACCAACAATATGCATACCAAACAAAATAATAATTTAAAATTCAAATGCAAATGAATTATAATTTCTCACATTTTTTCCTCTATTTGTAATCAAATCTTTGGTCTCCTTTTCTTTTAAATGAATATCATTACAAACAAAAAAAAAAATTATCACCAACATCAAGTCAACGTCTAAAATTATATAAACACACTATAAAATTGAAATTGATAAAACCAATAGGAATATTTACTGTTGTTACTTTTGTGATCTTCTTGGGTGTTTTAAATTCATTCTTGTGTTGCCAAGAACTTTTGTTTCCATAACTAGACTTTTAATTTTAGTAATAGTATGATCCAACGACTTGCAAAATAAAATTTATAAGAAACCAAAAAAAAAATGACTTGGTATAAAATGAGATGTCAACTGTCTAAACAAAGACTAGCCATTTCTTGGGTAATAAAGTAATAACGCCCATGATGGACAATGCCAGGATAGTTTCTTTCACACACAAATGTTAGATAAGAGTTCAATAAAGTAGTAAACAATATTATTTTTGTAGAGATGGGTAGGATGGAGTATCTACATAAATAATGAATTACAAAATCAATGTCTCCATCTAAATATTTAATGCCTTAAATAGCTTTCAAATTCTTAATCACAACCTTAACAAGCCTATATTTGTAATATCATATATTAACATCAACCATTGAGTGAAAAAAAAAAAAAAAGAGCACAAGATCTTGACAATATATAAAGAAAAAATTGAATAAAGTAAGAGAAAAAAATTTCACAAGCGATCTTTATTTTTTTTAATTACAAATAACAAATGCAAGCTTCAGTGGTTCATAACACTTTAAATAGTAAGATTTCCAATAATATGCATAAGTTGGGATAGAACTGGCTGTACCCAATTTATGGTGCAATAATACTCAAAAGTTCACCAAAAATTCTAATAAGGTTAATAACTATTGTGTTTAGTACACACTCAACACTTTGAGGCTAATATATGAGAATATCAACGGTGACTAGTAACAAAAACATAACTAATTTTATAATAAAAATAATAAAAAAATCACCTATTTGTTTTTTATACAATACTCATATTTCATGAATAGACCCATTGAAAAATTCCATGGTCTTATATTGTATGTTAGTCAAGATTCAATGACTTTAATAAGCAGTAAAAACTATAAAAAGAAAAGTAGTTATTTGATCTTGAAGAACCTGCACACTTTTGTAATTTTGAATATTGAAACTAAGGTGTCAAATAATTGTTGTTTTAAGGAAGCACTTATTTCCAATTCTTCACATTTTTTGATATATTTAAATAGAAATTTTAAATTGACAAAACTAGTTCCAAACACAATATTTTCTTTAAAAAACTACATATCAGTCTAAGGAATTGGAAACAGAAAAAAAAAAAAAAAGAAGGAAAAAACGTATCAGGCGAAGGCATTAGAAATAGAAAAAGATAAATAAATAAACATAGCAGGAAGTGAAAATTTTTAAAAGAAGCGGACTAATATTAACAAAACCAATTTTCAATTGGGACTAACATTCTTAAAGCAGAGCAGCACCTATAGATTTTGCAAAACTTTATCAATATTCGCTTTCTTCAATCTTCATCGAAAAAGCAATCATGGCCAGTTGTTTTCACTTTTAGCTTTGCCATGGTTGCTTTATTTTCTTGCTTTTCCCCCACAACAATTAGAGGCTTTCGTCTCAAAATAAGGGGAAAAAAATATTAACCGAGGAAATTTTAATTTTGTCGGTGGATCAAAATTCTGATTTTTCCAAGTTAATCAAAACAATTCAACAATATTCTCACCAAATCAAAATCAATTACCAACTATTTATGTTGTAGTAATGAAAATTGAATACCCAATTCAACAACAAAATTTACATGTTTGTTGATGTTAAATTAATACCAATTTCTTGTTCAATATTGGTGTGGCTTGTTTGCTCTTTCTTGCTTGCAAAAAAATAGAATAATAATAATAATCCGTTGCTATTTTAAATCATTCGGCTAGAATATAGAATAATAATAATTTTTTCAAAAATTGCAAGTAAATAGAGATAAAATTGTAAACAAATTAGTATTTTTATATAAAAGTTACAATTTACCAAATATGACAATTGTTATTTAACTAGGATTCGTCTAATGAATAATATTAAAATAACAAAACTGTTCAATTAAATCAAACAACTAAACCATAATCATTCCTTTTATTTTATTTGATAAATATTCAATAACTAATATAAGTACATTATTTCACTTTTTGAAAATAACCATGCAACATTTAATAATGAAGCAATAACACCAAGTAGATTTTTTTTTCCCCCTTTTCTAAGATCATCACAGAGAAGCGGAAGAGCCGAAGAAGTTCTTCTCCTTCAGGCTTTCAACTGTATCCTTGAGACTTTGTTTAAGGGGACTGAACTCGAGGCCTAAGCTTTTCGTCTTTTCCTTGGACACCTGGAACTCCGGCACAAATGGCTTGTCATCAGCACACCTACAAAGATCCAAAAGTCAATGGGATGCGTGATAAAATTACATACATTTTCTCAAGCAAAGGCAAATTTACAATATGATACTTTTGGCTACCTTCGCAGTGTTTGAAGAAGAAAAAGGGAACTAGAATTAACAAGTGAATAGATGAAATTTTATAAGAAACACATACCCCTACCCGAACCCAATCTCAAACAGCATTTGCTAGTTATCACCCCCTTTCATTTCTGATCTTTGTATCCCTTTCCATGTGTTTTTGGGATCAGGGGATTCACAGGCAGCAACTTAAAGTTCGATGAGTTGGTGGAATCTACATTAGATGATGCCAACACTTCCCATATTGCTCTCTGGTACTATTCTACCTCCACTATCCCAGGGAACAGGCCATAAACACGCACGAAAAATACATGTAACACTATCATTCAGCAGATCAACAAGACAAACTAATCCACCGTGATCACTTCTAATGCATCCAAATTCAAGATTTAATATCAAAGTGGTACCAGGTCATATATCTTAGCACTTTGCAACTTCCAATTTCCCTTATCCGTGATTTGCTAGAACAATTTTCTACATTGCATGGGAGAATCTGTGTGAGCCAAAAAGGTATCAACCCTTTCTCATCAAGCATGACATATTAGTAATATAATTTTAGCTTCCATTATCTAACAAAGAAGTGGATAGCGCAGACTATGGAAACCCTTCCATGTCAAATTAGCTCCATCCTGCCCAGCAAAAATGCTAAAATTTACTTAAGTCTCAATTTAACAGCCCATATATGATAGACAGCTACAGGTCACTTCTAAGAATCCTGATTCAAGCGCTATTTTAGTAAGAACTAACTTGACGAATTTAAGTCTTTCTGGATATTTTAGAAATCACAAGCTCTCAGGTATTTTGCAAGAATATTTTCTGATATAAAATTTCATCTCTGGAGAATTAACTTAAAGTCAATTAGCAACTCTCATAATTTGTGTTTAATGCCAGTAACAGAAAAGAAATATCCTCTTGACATACCACATTGAGTCAAAATTACTGCATGCTTTTCCTTGTTTGCTTTAAGTACTATTATGAAATATCCTGTGAAAGCGTTAAGTACTATTATGAAATATCTTGTGAAAGCGTTAAGTACTATTATGAAATATCCTCTTGAAAGCGTTAATATGTAAGCGTTAAGAAATATCCTCTTGAAAGCGTTAATATGTAAACTTTCTGAAGTAAATCCTAGAGTTTCTTTCTTTATTTTATTTTTGTTCTTTTCTTTTTCTGGGAACCCCTTTCCTATCCCCCTTACACATATGCACACCACAGTCATTGAATGCTCATTTTTGAGCCATGAGTGATTTGTTATTCCTTCTGCCTAGTCTAATTTTTAATGCCTTCTACACTGCTTTCAGCCCCTATTGTTTAATTACCATCTTGTGCATTGTGTTATTTCAAGAACTTCCCGACAAACCTATTGGCCTACCAACGGCTTTGTGTTGTGTCAAGATGTCCAGCATTTACTACTACCACATAAGTAAATGGTTTAGAGTATTTGAAATCACATGCAAACAGTTTTTAAACAGACATACTGCATTGAGCATTGGAGTATACATATAAACTAGTGTACTATCTCTTCAAATTGCAGTCACAAGCCTAACCTTCAAGTTTAAGTCTTCTGACTCTGTGTGTCTGAATTACAACAATTTCTCCATTAACAAAAAGGGGTGCTTTGGATTGGGAGTAAACACCAGTGATACAGCAAAAATCAGAGTAATAGAAAAAAAAGACTTCTAAGTGTTAACTAAGTGCAGAAACCCTAAAGAAAACTATTCTAGTTTTCAGTTAAACACCAAATATTACTGAGATGAGGATGGAAACTGCATCCCACAGATCAAAGGCTCAGAAGAAATTCACGATTTAAACCTTTACTCTCTGTCTTTAATCCATTGCAAATGTATAAACAAGTACTTAGTTGGTTATAAAGATTACTGATTCAAATCGCCATCTGACTGAGAAAATAAAAAATCAATCCTCACAGAAAAATATGAGAAGCATGCTGAACTCAACCCTGCACTGAACAAGTAGAATTGTTCTCGTAAATGGTCATATGTAAATTATGGAGAGACTTACTTTTCAGGAAGTTTCAAGGAAGGACAAAGTTCATGCAATATCTTCACAATTTTCGATTGGTGGGCCACGGTCTCAACCAGGCAGTATCTTCCATTAGCTGATGGATTTTCAAAACCTAGAATATGAGCAGTAGCAACATCTCTAACATCAACCCAGCCAAATGTTGCATTTGGAAATGTTTCTGCACCTGCATTAGATTAGAAGGGAAAAATATCAAACGAAAGGAAGTGAGTCCATTGGGATTTAAGAAAGGCAAGTTGAAAAAAATTACACATTGATTTAATACCTTTTGGTTATGAGACTCAGACAAAAAATATGACAAAATATTTAATTACAAACAAGATCAATGTCACAAAGTCTTATTACAAGTAATAATGCTTCGTAACAAGAACAGAGTTGAAATAAAAAGGGAAATACCATGATACGAAAGCATACCTTTTTCTATGCAGATTTATAAACTTTAATTAAGAAAGCATTAGAAACTTTATGTAACAAGGCAAAGCACCGCCAAAAACCATGGTCAAACTGCCCCCAAAGTTATAATAGAATAAAAGCAACAAAAGCACACAAGAGCAAAACAAAGAGTGTAAAAGTAAAATGTTATATTACTTTAAGACATACCTGCTTGCAACCAAACAAGGAAGATGATAATTCTACTTAATGGTGTATCGGCCAATTCCATTTATGATTTTATTTCGTAATGGAACTTTTCATTCGTTATTGAATTCAAATTCAATTACTTGTGATAGATACAAGTTGTATCATAATCAAAATCATCCTAGTGTTTTATGCTCTGTAATCCATTTGTTATAGCACTATTTGTTGATGATTTTGGGTAACTTTTTAGAGTGCTCTATCTCCAAAACAGACTCTAATTGATCACAGGAAGTTTAAGCAATGTTCTGAACAAAATAGAACGCAAGCGTGTCATTGTCATCCACGACCTGAATTTCAATCTTCCACTGCAAAGATACTAAGCACATCTACATCTGTAGTTTCTGCATCGCCATCTACAGAGTACTTCACTAGCACCATAAAGGACTGTGTTGATGTTTTATATCCCCTAGCTAACCATCAATGTGCACCACCCAAAAAAAAAATGGAAGAACAGAAATTAAGAAAACTGTGACCTAAACCATCATGAAGCAGACCCAAGCAAAAGCAGAAGCATTCTACAATTTTAGCTGATAGATAGTGTGTCTTCTTATATGACAAACAATACCATTTATTAAGTTCAAAATCGTAGCAGCACTTGTGTTAAGTGTTGGCTGTAACAGAGGACCAATCACCATAGCTGGGTTTATTGCAACCATGTCTATGCCTTTCTCTTTTACAAACTTCCATGCAGCATCCTCAGCCAATGTCTTCGAGAGGACATACCACATCTGATAGAAGGACAAAATAGAAAAGGACAACATCATTCACATTGCAAAAAAGTGAATATAAAGCATCTATTATAGGGAAGAGGATATCATTAAAACCAACATGCTAGCTCTTCAACAAAGGAATAGACAGAACAAAATGATGTTTTACAGGTAGGAAATGCAGAAGCATATAAAGAGGCTAATATTTGCACTCTCTCATCTTTTGAACCCATTTTTGTGAAACTTTCCACCAAGAAGTGGGTAAATTAGACATTCAGAAAATTCTCAGTTCTAAAAGTAATTATATATTGTTTCAAGCTTAATGCCTCCAACAAATAGATGATGACTCGTTGATAATCATACTTCCCTATTTAAAGACTCAAGGTCGAAATTAACAAGAGGAATTCGAAGCAGAAAAGCAAGATTTTGACATAATAGAAGAAAAGACACTAGAAACTATCCCTTGGAGCCAAAATAAATATTACAAGCACATCCTTAATTCTAGTTGTCTGTTTAGCTAACTTGTATGTTGATGATACATAAAATAACAGAAGGATAATATGACGCGATATTGCTTGAATAACCTAAACAGACCTCTACCAGACTGGTACATGATCATCCTAAAGCCCAATGAACACAAAAGACCCCTGAACTGTTATTCTAAGTACTCACACTTTATGATACATTATTCTACTTTTAAGTTCTTTCGATTACCATACTGACTTAGTCATTGCCCTGGAAGATAACTCTTTCACTCTCCTTGTTGCAGGAGGTAAACACAAAATTGAAGATACGCTTGACATAGAAGCATACCTGAACTCACTAGCTAAGGAGCTGTTATCCTAGTAACTAATTAACCATGACTTCCTTTCATCATTAACATAGATTGAGGATGTTCTGTTCAGCATTTGTTGAAAAGTGTCCCAGCTGCAGAAAATCATCTGTCTCAAGTCCTTGTTTTCTTTATCAGCTGGTCAAGCTTGCAGTAGTTGGCAAGTCAAAAAGTTGCAGCTGGTAGAGCCAGTTCCAAGCAAACTTGCCTTCAGCAAGTAGCAACTTTTGAGCTTGTGAAGTTAGCTTAGTATCAAAATTCTCTTAATCATTAAATTTACTTATTCACTAAGCAAAATTAGCTATTAGAACAGAGTGGGAAATGGATTGGCGGATGGTTGGTAGTAGAACAGAGTGGAGGAAAACTATTAGTGTGGAGGAAGAGCAAAACTCTAATGGTCCCGACTGCCTTTTATAGTTTTAGCATTTTTATTTATTTCTTTATCTATTTAGTTGTCTATTTATTTTATTATATTTCTTTATTTTATGGATTTATGTCCTTGGGTTCATCGACCGCCAACCCCAACTAGTTTGGGATAAAGGTGATGATGATGATTCACTAAGCAAAATTAGCCTTTAAATTGTGTGTCTTATATATACATCAGTTGTAATCGTATCAGGTAGAGATTTTTAATTAAATGACCCCACTCCTCTTTCTTTAGTGCAGCCATGCACGGCCTCGGTTCTTCTCTCTCCCACTTCTTTCTCTTTTCCTTATTAAACAAAAATCTGCTGTGATTCTATCTCTTAAATTCTGACATATTATTCTCAATTTTTCTGTTCTGCACATGTGTTTACAAAGATCTTCGGTGCTGAAATCTAAATGATCCTAAGTTAATTACATAAACTATCCCATTTGCTACTCAAGTAACAAAGGTCTTAACTCTTAACCACATCAGATTGTTATATCCTAGTCCAAAGGAAAACTAAAGAAATAGATTTCATTACACACAGTGATTGAGCCCAAAGGAGGGGACAGTAGAGAGTTAGTTATTTTTGGAATTAAAGTCTAAATTTCCAACACATACTTGTTTTATAGACCAGAAATCAATAGTCACACACCTTCATTTCTCTGCAGAAATCAGGAATACTCCACCAGGTCTCATCAACTATCACATCAGGAGTACGAGGCTTGCCATTGTAGCTGACTGCAGCTATAGATGATGTCAAGACCACTCTTTTCACCGATGGTGATTTTGCACATGACCCAAGAACATTAAGTGTCCCTTTTAGAGCAGGATCAATCAATTCAGCCTGTCAAAAGACCTCCACAGTGATTTGCAAATATCAAAAAAAACATTCACATTGTCAACAACAACAACAACAACAACAACTAAACCTTTATCCCACCATATAGAGTCGGCCATATAGCTCATATATCACCATCGCGTTCTATTGAAGCACATATTTTCATTTAGCTTTAGATAATTCACCTTGTCAACCAGATAAAATTAAGAATTTATTTATTACAGCTGCGAAAGGGAAAATCTGTTCTTTCATTTCAGTTTATCTGAAAACATTCACTTTCAATCCATCACATACTTGCTCATGTTCCATTCTCACCAAATTGCCATTATGTCAGCAAGCTATAAAGCTGAGCTGAAAGCTGGACTCTTCCAGATAAAGTACTGTGCTTCTAGGATGAAAATGTGAACCAGTGAAAAAAGAATTCATTTATGTTTTTGAGATTGATCAATGTGTTTAACCCATTAGCAAGAACTACCGTTAATAAAATACTGATGCAACCAACATAGTTACTTGTTTGTGCTTGTCAAGATTAAAGGGTTATTAGACATTTCACAAAGATCATTTGTGTTTTTCACCCCATGATGAAAAGTCACAACTAAACAGCATTAGTGCAGTCAATACAATTTTTTTTTTTTTTTGGAGAAAGGAAGTTTAAACAAACGAAAGCTCTTTTATACAACAATGAAGTTCTTCAAGCGTGCTTAATTTATTAATGTCATTGTTTCTTTAAAATGTAACATGGTATTGGTCCAGTTAAATTGTTCTTATTCTTTTTTCAGTTGTTTGACAGCCATAAGAGTTTTCAAGTTCCTTTTCAGTGGTGTTATTACTTTCATCCTGCCTACAATGGCCATTCAATAGCAGCTACTATATAATAACTTGCTGTCTTGTGCTCTTAGAACCTGCGACCTTCAAAAATAGAGCTGTTGTAGAGAAACCTATTAAGTCCATGAAACTTGTTGCTTTTTTGGTTTATTCTTAGATTCAAACAGTAGCCAGAGAGTCATTACTGCTCATGACCATACCATCAATATTATTATCTTTTAATTTAAAGAGACAGTAAAAACTGGGGAAGAGGGACAAGTCAAACATCCAGTATTTTCCTTTCTGAACTAAGTAGGATAAAATTCAATTTTTTTACAACTAAAATGACAAATTAGGTTGGTAAAGATACTCTGATCCAGACCCAAAAAAGAAATGCACTGGCATCAACAACTGTTTCTCAACCTCAAGGCATAGATTAGCATATGTGACCATAAAAAGCAGAAGTGCTTTATCCAAAACACACAAAAAAAAAAAAAAGGATGAAGAGAGAACTAAGTGAACGAATATAAGAAGTGGGCTGTTTACTTAAGAAACTTGAGTGGCAAGCTAAATGATGGTGTTCACGGCATCTAGCATGATGTGTACTTTTAAACGAGAACAATCAAGCACAAACAAATTGAACAATTGAATCAGTGAAAGAAAATGTTCTATGTACCTGAGGGTCATTAGCAGTATGGTAGAAAGGAGATGCTGTGTGAAAGACACCATCACAACCATGAATTGCTGCATCAAAGGAACCTTCTTCTAGCAAATTTGCTTTGAACAGCTGGAGTCTGTCCTTGGCTCCATCAAGTGCACGCAAGTGTTCTACCTTCTTTGGATCATCTGCAAAATATTTCATCAATTAAATGACAGTGTATTGCGATATTACAAGTAGCAAAGCCTAGAGAGCTTTCTGTAGTGTGGATTCAAGGAGATGATGGTTCTGTCACAAATGGTTACAGATAGCAAGCGGCAAGCGTTGGGAAGAGTGAATAGCCAAATAGTTATGGCAGTACAAGAAATTATGGACTCATGTTCTTTTATGCAGGGGTAAGTTGGGTAGATCAATGGCGCCATCGACACAAAGCAGAGCACAACAAAGCAGTAGCTGAAGCTATATAAGACAAAACGATATTCTATTCATTCTATATGAATCTCATTGTAACTTATGTATCTGAAATGCAGATATCTCCAAAATGCACTCCTTATCTCAAATAATATCCATAAACTCATGGAAAAATAATATTCTCTTACCCCATAGTGACTGAAATGGCGACAAAAATATAGAAAATGGAGGAAATAACGGTTGAGTATTGGGTTCCTGACCACCCCACTACCGTTAACAATATATAGGCGAAAAAGCAACCCCAACCACCAATGCCCAACAAACCTTCTTGAAAATAATGTCCCAGGGAATGATGAGTAAGAAAAACTCGGTTTTTTTTTTTTTTGTGCAAAAGAAAATCCTAGAAAGCTAAAATGCAACAAAATCGATCCTACTTCTATTACATCTTCCAAAGATGGTATCAGAGAAACTAAACACAGGAGAACCGATACGTTGATTATTTAGGACAATCTACACTGTTACTCCCCAAGAGTAAAGGTCCAAGCTTTATCTAATCCAATTGTCTCAATTTTGTCTCTAATTCAGTATCTTAAAAACAAACATATGATAAAGATTTGTCTGATTAAACTGGAACGGCAAAACTACGAGGCAAAAAAGTAGTTTCTACCAATCCTTCCAAACTATGATAATTAACAAGATGTTAATACTTGACACAATATCAGGAAAATCAAGCAGCATATCATGTAAACTTCACAAGCCACATCCCAAATTTGCAATTATATATAAAAAAAATAAAAAAAACTAAAGAATTCTAAAATACTGACTGATGTCACGAACAGAGGCTCTGACAGTATAACCACGCTGGAGCAAGAGCTTGACAAGCCACGATGCAATGAAGCCTGAAGCCCCTGTTACACACACCGTCTTCATTGCTTTTCTTCACAGAATTCTGGCGATTCTGGACTACGGAGTGAGTGCAAACAAGAATGTGGAGTTGTTAAATAGAACAAACGCTTACGTGGGCGTTTGTCTGGTTATGTTAGGATTCCGTGGGACTTAGTGTACCAAATATGCTATCCAATCATAAATGAGAGAAAATGTCGGCCCTAGGCGTGGGCGAGTTGGTAAATTTAATATGAAGTCGGCAGAAATTTTTTGATAACGTAACTTTAAATTTTGTGTGAGATAATTTTTTTTTAAAAATATTATAAAAATTTGTCTTGAAATTTGGCATGTGACTCTCTCTTTTAAGTCTCTGTGTATATCTCTTAATTTATATTCTGCTTGACTAAAGGATTTTGGTATAAATGAGGAAATTTTGGGAAGGACTTTTCCCTAAAATAAAGAAATGAGAGGAAATGTCAGTTGGGTCCCATGTAGAGAAAGATGGGTTTGTTATTTATTTGGATTTTGCTTCCTTAATGAATTATTATGATACTAGTAGTAAGTGGATGTCCAATCGTCAATTGTCCGTATCAAAGTGACGTTCTTGCTCAGCTCCGTTTTTGGTCCATATTCTCAATTCTCAAACTCTCGGTCCATTTTGTGTTCTTTGAACACTTTTTTTCTTGGTTGATGACATTTGCAGTGACATTAACTCCGTATCGAAGTGACATTGTGCTCTTCTCATTAACTTCTTAAACCTCATGGCTTTGGAAGGTTTTGATTCACTTTCATTTTCCTTCATATTTTCTCCAACAATTCCTTTTTTTTTAATATATATTTTTAGTCCACCTCTTTAAAATATATTGAATTGGAACGATAGTGAATTGCATAATATGATTTAAGATGTGTGGTGCACGCCTACCAACCAACCTTGTCTTTCATATAATTTATTATACATTGCAATCAGTGTTTGATCAAAATCACTTTCAGTTAGAAAAATACTTTTCTTTAAAACCTGGTTGTGCATATAAATAATCAATGTGTTGTGCAGCATCTTAAGAAATATGCCGTGTATATAAATGATGCACACTATTTGGAAATACTTGTTGAATTATATTAGCCATTGTAGCATCTTGATTAGTAAAAGTTTGCCATGGCTACCAGAAATGTTTTGAATGTCCATACAAATGAAAGCAATAATTTTATTCAACAAAAATGTATGACTAAATGAAACATTGTCCCAGTAATGACCCTAAAAAATAGTGCACATATCATATTATCTTTATTCGTCCAACATGTGTACAAAAGTAATAACACTCCCAAAACTAACATACTCAATTCTTGACAAAGCGTCACACCAAAAAAAATTGCTTCATCTATTTTGATCATCAAATTACACAAAATAATATAGATTATTTCTATTCGTCTTCAAGTTAACCAAATAATTCAAGAGAGTTCGACAAACTCTTGCAGTAATCAAATTCACTTATTTAGAATTTACTAAATTTTTAGCATCATGAAGAGTAAATGAAAGACTCTCAACTTCACTAGCCTTATTTTTCAAAAATTTATATACTTTTGTAGGTTCTATCCCTGATTTTAACAAAGATTTAATCATACTTTCTCGAATCTATTTATATTCCTTATTGATCAAATCAAATATTTCTAACTCTCATCAATTATGGGGTGATTATGAAAAATCTTCATTTTAATTGAAGCTTTACAATCAAACCGTTTTGCTTTGCTATAAAATTTTGAAGCTTCATAGGGGGAACTCTCTTGCGATAACACCCACAACAACAAAAAAATTTATGGTTTCGCAATTTTCTTTCGGTATTATAATGCTTTTGACCTTTTCGATTGCATAACTATTATATGATTATAAGGTTTTTCCTCATTGTTAAACACTATTCTAATTTTAAATTGGAATTTTTTATCACCACTTTTCTCAATAGTATCGTAATTTGATGTCTCTAAAAAGTTAAAAAATTTTATATGTTAGTAACTAAAAATTTACAATTTCATTACGGAATTCGACCAAAAAAACTTTTAATATCCACTAAAAGAGTGTTACTCATTTTTGGCAGCCAAATTATTTCATTCTTCCATTTATTTAAATATATAATATATTAATAAAAAATTATTGTTATCAATATGTATGTCAAATCAATGATGAAATAAATTATACCAAACAATATAAATAAGGAAAATAGCAGTTAAATAAGCCATAAAATCATATACAAACTAAAATTATTATTTTTTTGAAAAATACATAAAAGTCCAATATATAGAAAATTAAGTTGGTAGCAACCTTTATTTTTTTAAAAAAAAATGTGAAAGACATGAATTGCATCCCTTGTTAGATTATAAATAAACTCAAATAAAATCATTAAGAATATATTAATGCTTGATATCATGATATGTGATGCAAAACTGAAAAGAAAATCAACTTTGAAATGGATTCACTTTTGCCAAAACAAAATATTCATGTATTGAAGAACACTTTTGTCATGAATTGCATATTATGCATGTAATACTCGTGATGATCTTCTTTCATCAAACTTTAGGTCACAAAATTAACACAAGCTAAAATAAAAGGAAATTCAATGGAACTTTATAAAGAAAATCATTACTAAAATATTAGGTAGTAAATAATATCTTTACAGAATAAATGTATCACAATAAGTTGAAAACAAAGTTGATAGCAAATGATGATGAAATTTCAGACAAAGTTGATAGTAGATAATATTGATATTCCAGCAATATCAACAAGAATAGAAATGGCAATTACAATACTAATAACTTGCATGACTTGGTAGGATATCTAATATAAATTTAGGTAAATTTGTTTTAATCTAATCTTAATTAGTAGTAAACAATTTCCAAGCCTAATTAAGTGCAATATATATGTGTCGTATATATATGAATATGAAAAGTAACTTTATAAATTATTAAATAATTAACCAATTTTTACATTTTTATTTGGTTGTTATTAACCACCACTTAAGCTGCTGAGGTGGTGGTTAATAACTGATAGTTCTATTTACAATAAGTAATAATAGTTTTTAACCTAGTTATTTTTGTTACTTTCAAATGTTTATGTGATTCTTTGTTTTTTTTTTCAGTAAGTAGCTATAAAAGAGATGCTAAGGTACTAAAAAATTAGCGAAAAGAGTTCAAATGAAAATCCCGAGACAAGTGTGGAAGGGAGTTATTTCCCTCATTATTGATTCAAAAAAAAAATTAAATAAATATTAATTTTTTTTTTCATTTTCTGTGGAAGTCGGTTTTTCAAAAACCGATTTTAAAGTATTTTTTTTTAATTAATTTTGATTTAAAACTAATTAATTATTTTTTTAATCATATTTTATTTGAAAAAATTCAAAAATAATGTAATATCCAGAGTTAAATTACGATCGCGATATTCTGCATATCCACTTCAATTTAGTATTATTTTTTAAAAGTTTTTGATTAAAACTCAGTTAATTAGTTTTTGTACCATATATTAGTAATTTTTTTTTTGAAAATACTGTAATTTTGAACAATAATTTTGCATTAATTTGTTGTGTATTATTACGAGTTTTTTCCAAAAAATTGTATAAAAAATATAAATTAAATAAATACTAAATCTTGAAAATTTCTTTTATTTTTAAAGAAATCGATATCTGAAATATCGACAAATCGATATTCGGGATTTGAACTTTAAAATCGCTATTCCAGATAACCACTTTGAAGTCGAAATCCCAGATATCGGCTTCAGATAATTTATGAAAAAGAAAATTTAGCTCTAAACCTCCTAAACCCTAAACCCTAAAAACTTAACCCTCAACCCTCAACTTTGAACCCTTAACCCTAAACTTTAAATTCTAAACCCTAATCTAATCTAAATTGCCATAAGAAGTTGATTTCCTAAATATGCCATTTTTAATGGTCTAAGGTGGGATGTAATAGTGTTAGGAGGAAGGGGGTTGGGCAGCGCATGGCATGTACGAAAACCCTAAATCCCTACATCCTAAATATTATTACAGAACAAAATTGTAAAAATCATGTACGAAAATTTTATGTGTTCTTACGACTTCAGTGCAAGTATTTTTAATTAAAATTTATTTTGATTAAAACTAATTAATTAGTTTTTGAACCATATTTTATTTTAACAAATTCAAAAAAATTATTCTGGAGCTAAAATCTTCATAATCGATATTCAGCATATCCACTTCAATTTAGATTTATTGTTTAAAAGTTTTTTATTAAAACTACTAGTTAATTAGTTGTTTTACCATATATTAATAATTTTTTTTAAATAATGTAACTTTGAATAATAATTTTGCAATAATTTATTGTGTACTATTACGAGTTTTTTCCCAAAAATATTAATTAAATTTAACATTTTATTGAAAAATTATTTTATTTTTAAAGAAATCCATTATTGAGATATCGATTTCAAAATCGATATTAAGGATAACAACTTTAAAAATTGCTAGATATCGACTGCAAACAAATTATGAAAAAATAAAAAGTTAGCCCTAAACCCTCCAAACTCAAAACCCTAAAAACTCTAAACCCTAAAAACTGCACTCTCAACCCTCAACCCTCGACCTTCAACCCTAAACCCTAAAACCTAATCCTTACGAGTCTTCCACTGGTGGATCATCAACTAAGAATTCTGTCAAGTTATCCATGAAGTTTTTTCCATTGGTAATTCCCTCGCGTACACTGGAGGTTTTTCCAAAAATGAAGAATGGAGTTTTCAAGAAACTGCCGAAGCTTTCGCCCAAGTTGTGGAAAGCTTGTGATGGCTGGCTCTAAGAATTTAAAGTGAGGCTCATAGCCTCATAGGCTTTAGTGTTTCATACTAGCGCTTTCATACTAGCGCCCTTGCTTGTACGGCTTACTATATGAAATGATGTGAAGAATGTTTGCATGGAAAAGCAAAATCAATTTCTTATGGCAATTTAGGTTAGATTACCTCTCAATACGTAACATGTATTTTTTTCATAATAACATTTGGAATGAGTGAGGAGATTTCACTTAATTAATAAAATAATGGGAAAAATCTTTAGGTTTCAACAAGTGACAAAAAAGGAAACAAAATTAATCAAGTCCCACAGGGAGGCTGTCTAATATTCCTACGTGGCTGTCGCCTAGGGGGTTGGGGTTGGGGTTGGGGTGGGGGCTGTGGGTTGTCGTCCGTCTCCAGTGCGTTAGGTCAAAAGGAATTGCTTCATCCATACGTGATTGTGGACGAGAACGCCTTCGACGTCGCTCATAGACCAAATTGTATCGAAACATTTCAGATGACGTACTAGCGCGGCCTTGTGATAAAAGGTCCGTCTCAGGTGTCTCTTCATATGGCTCATCGGGCTGTTGAAGAAACATACTAGCGGCCAAAATCTGATCATCCTCGTCAACATTGCGACGGGAAGTAGATGGACGTCCCGAAGTCACCGACGTCGACGCACGAGCAGACGTATATGGACGCGAATGCGATGGTTGAAATTCACCTTGAAAACTTGCACGTGGCATCTGCAGCCGGCGATCCTCCCCAACCATTGTCATAGCACGGTTTGACACGCCATATACATTTCCCATTTGAGATCTGGTATCTACCTCGACATTAGTGAAATCCCGTGCCAAATCATTCACTTGCTCCCAACATGAACCCTGCAAATAAAAAAGTGCTTAGCCATAATATTTTTATTACAAGGAAGCATATGAACACTTTAAAAGTTATATACATACCCAATACGAGACAATCGATCCGGTTGGGCGCAAACCCTGGTCCGGTCGATGCGCGGGATTACCGATAAGCACCCGAGTAATCTGTCGATACCATATCATGTACTCTGAGAAATAGTGCATCGGACCAGCTGCAGGCCTGCCTGTCACAATCCGGTCCCTTCGGCTGTTCCATTGGTGAACGTAAGCTGCATGCCGTGACATCCAGTTCGTTCCGCTCCTGCCCCGACGATCTACTCGATGCAACCTCACATCCGTGTCTACTGTCGGAGGGATAGTCTGAATACAGCCAAACTGCCGCATAACCCGCCCTGGTAAATGTAGCTCAACTACATCAAAGTTGAGAAGAGGCACGGCTGCACACCAAATAGCACTGCCAAATAAGCAGTATTCTGGCAACCGATACAGGCCGTCGCCATCTTGATACGGTTGCCAGATAAACTGTTCAAGAGAGAAGGTTAACAATCATCATTTTTGGAACTAAACTTATGTGTAACGAGCCAATAATTATTCCGTGTAGTATTTATTAATCTACTTATGTCATCCTCGGCCATATAGTCCAGCCGATCCCGATACATACGCAACACGTGGCATCCTACATTTGCAAAACTCAGACCCGTGTTCCATCTGCAATAAATAAATATACGAGCATATAGAGGATCAGACACAATTAAAAATAAATCAATATTAATAAATCAAAATGTCACCTGTAAACACGTACACGCACGCTCTTGGTCCGAAAGGCATGCCGTCGTAGCCATATCGATGAGGGTCTCTAACATTTCGGTGTTGGGGTCTTATTCGCGGTAATCTCTCCCAGGCCCACACCTGCAATAATCCCATGGGTCCACATATGCCGGCGGTATCTCCCATTGCCGCCCGACATAACGCTCTATATAATGATGCTAGCACGGCGCTACCCCAACTATACCCTGCTGCCGTCGCTGTATCTCTCAGTAAGGGTAGGTATATCAATTTGACCTTCGTACCTGACTTATCCCCCATGATTGACCCTATTATTTGCATGATCCGGCATCTAGCATGTTGCACCATCTGCTCATATGGGGTCTCATCTAGTAGAGGCCGTGCCCGGATATGTTGTGCGATGCTCTTTAATTTCAACCGATCTCCATCGAAATGGTTTGGGGCTGGCATGTAACCCAACAACTCGTAACACAGAGTTTGCCACTCCTCAAGTGTATGAATCGGATCTTACCCAATCACCGGTTCTCCGTCGACCCGTAAACCCCATAGGGCCGCGACATCTTGTAACGTCACGGTGGCTTCACCAACTGGAAGGTGGAATGTGTGCGTCTCTTGCCGCCATCTCTCCACCAATGCGGTGATCAAAGCCTACCAACTTGTATACATCCTGCCATGTATACACCAAAAAAGCCCACTTCGTAGAAGAAGTCAACCACCCTAATATCGAGTTGCCCAACTTTCCACACGTCCACATCTGCCCTGTACACTCTCAACGGCTCCATTTCTGGATCGTCCCAAACGAGCTCCGATCGATGACTAGCTTGAAGCGTTAGAACATCCCGCCGTTGTGGGCCAGGGGATACATCGACAAACTGAGATGATGTGCCCGCAAACTCCATAACCTGAAAATAAGATTACCAATTTTAATACATTATTTGATAAATCCATTGACGATTAACACACTGCGTATTGCCACGTCAATTCAAACACCCCAAATGCGGAAATAGCAGGCAGTGGACACATATTGGATATTGAACGATTCACATGTATGACCCGTGTGAGTGAGTCCATTATGCATTTTTTACAAACTATCCGAGCCAACAAAAAACACTAAACAATCCAACTGATAAATTTAAACACAATCACCAATAATATAATAATTATTCATATACTAATATCACAAAATGGTTTTTTTTACATATCAACGGCTTATGGGTTCATAGCTGCCCTATTTCTAAGCCTCTCCATGTTAGGGCATGCCTTCCTATTATGCCCATGTACTCCACATGCCTTGCACCTCTGATTTGTTGCTCGATCCATTTCATTCCTTATACGGGTGGATCTTGGCCGGCCCGGACGATCATTAAGCCTAGCCGTATTGGCGACCAGATGAAAAGGTGCTGGTGGCCAATAGTCCTCGTGGGGCATGGGATAGAAAAAGTTTGAATAGGTTTGAACCATTTTCTCCACTTTATATACTCCATCCACGAGGGCCAAAGCGGGCCGTCGCATCTGAGCGCAAACCTTTTGTGCGTGGGAGCACGGAATCTTGTAAATTGCAAACTTACCACACGTGCATGATCGGTTGTTAAGGTGTACCGTATGCACGTTCCCTCCTTTGTCACCATGAACCCCCGTCGTTACTTGGTATAGGCCTTCTTCTCTCACAAAGGCCGTCACCTGGTGATATTTGGACTTGTTCTCACTCCGGAGGAACTTTTCTTGCATGTTTGTCGGCCACGGATTCTGATCAGCAACATGTTTGTGGCCTTCGGTGCGGTGCGAGTCAAAGTATTTCACCAATCGGTAAAAAGTCGCACGCATGCAAGCGGTGATTGGCAATTTCCTGGCACCTTTCAAGACTGCATTGAATGATTCAGAGCTATTCGTAGTCATTATACCATACCGGAAACCACCATCATAGCATAATGCCCATTTATCCAGTGGAATATCCATCAACCATTTATGGGCGTCTGCATCCAATGACCGCATGGCTTCCATGATCATAGCAAATTTGCGTTGTTGGTGTGTAGTAGCAGCGCGATGCATCAATTCCGTCAAAACAGTATTCTTGAAGCGCTGACTAAAGTTTGCTTTGACATGTCTGAGGCAAAACCTGTGGTGAACCATTGGAGGCTGAAAGGCAGGATTATTCTCAACGGCCCGTAAAATTCCCCGGGCTCGATCTGAAATCAAACAAATACCTGTGCGGCCACGAATCACGTGACGAGATAAATGATACAAAAACCATGACCAATTTGCTAAACTTTCCTCGTCAACAATAGCAAAAGCCAATGGAAGAATATGGCCAGCTGCATCAGCACCTACTGCAATAAGGATCTTTTCCTTATATTTCCCGTATTGAAACGTGCCGTCGATACTAATTACGGGACGACAGTGTTGAAAACCATCAATACACGGCCTAAAAGCCCAAAACACGGAACCAAATATGTTGTAATCCCCAATACTATCATCCGTGTGCCGCCATTCAACAACGGTCCCAGGATTAGAAGCCTGAAGGGCAAGCAAGAACTTGGGTAATATGGTATACGACGTCTCCCAATTACCATATACCAGTTCAATGGCTTTCCTTCTCCCCAACCATGCCTTCTTGTATGAAATGTTAACTCCAAATGACCGCACATCTTCTTGTATGTCGAGGACCTTGTATGAAGCATTTTCCTTAATATTGTTCCGAAAGGCCAACCATCCCATAATCTAAATTTGGGTGGTCCTGTCGTATCTCGGGGATGCATGTATGTTTCAAATGCATCTTAGTTATCTCCCAAAAAGTATGCTTTTTTCTCAACGTAGCTCGAACCTTCCATAAACAATTCTTGTCAGCATAGTAAAGGCATCGGACAAACCAGCTAGTAGGAGTGCTTTCATACACCTTGAAGTACCTGTGCGCACGAATAGACCAACATTTAACTGCATGTTGGACCCCTTCTTTGGTCCGGAAAACCATTCCAACATCTAGTTCTGAGGTTCGATCATCAACCCAAACTGGTCGTCGATAGTCATCGGACAGGTCGACCATAGAAATCTTTGGATCACCGATGTCGGTGTAGAAGGGAATGTCATCGGCAACGGTATCAATCGGTGGGTGCGCCGGCTCTCCATCTTGATCGCCACCACCCTCGCCCTCTTCCTCTTCACTATCTGCCAATGAATCCTCATCCTCATCCTCAGCCTTATCATCCTCCTCATCCTCCTCATCTATCCATACATGCAAGGGATCGTAGGGATTGTTTAAATCTTCGCATGTGGTCCCTAGTGTGAACGAATCGGCTGATTGTGCAATTGGCTCGGGCTTAGGGAAGGCTCCGACGAAAGCTGCACCACTTGGCCCCTCATTATAATTACCCTGACTTGGCCCCTCATTAATTTGGCCACAACGTGGGCCTTCATTGTAACTGCCCCCAAATGGTCCAACATTGAAGATAGCATGACTCGGACCGGCATCCAAATTGGCCCTACTTGGACCCTCGCCAAATGGCCCACGACTAGGATCACCGGGGGCAATATAAGGTTGTGGAAAAGGTGCATCATTCGATATTAAAGCACCATAAGTAAACCACTGATCATTAAGAAGCCCTTCGCCCTCTCTAGTTTGTAGAAGTTGTGTGAATGACTCAGCATTTGGTTGGGGAACCACGGACATATTGTCTTGTAACAAATGCGATCCGGGCGCATTCGTAACTTATGTAAATTTCAACGGCATTAAGACTCGGACATGTGGTGGAATGCACAACATCTCCTCATCAGATCATCATCCTCAACTGCAGTATGTATGTTATTGAATTACCACCGCTAAGAGGATAACGGCACATTAATTTCAACCTCACTTGGCTTCCATCCCATCCAAGAGGCTGATGCAATTTTCTCAAAAGTTCGGACATGCTAATATTTTGATCAACAAATAAACCGTTTTGGCAAATTATCGTATTCGAGCCGTCGGGCAACTAACTATCTCTCCATCCCGATAACACAAGCCTCACTCGATCCTTGCCCATGTCTATATGGTGTGTGCCATCAATAATAACATAAAACTAACGTTAATATAGGGCTCAAACTTATTTAAGTAAATTTATGGAATTTCTCCGACGACAAAAATCATCCAACTAAAATTTTGACATCAAATCAAAACCAAACATTCGCCCAACACAAAGCCTTATGTTCAAAGAAATCCAACCACAATCCTTTAATCTATATCACCAACACCCTACACGTAACTTAACATTCCAACAATAGCAAATTCATTGGCTAAAATGGCGCATGAATCCAAAGCAAAGGAAAACAAGCCAAAACAATCCAAGTCATGACCTCACAAAAATAACCAACTAACATTTCACATCCATTTATAATGAAACATTTTCCCAACAACATGAACCATTGTATTCATCAAATCCAGGCACAATCAATTCATTATCATCAAGTCAGCCACTATTTCACAACAACCGATATGATCTAACTCACAACCAAACAACCGTAACGAACTAACATTTTGACATCCATCTTAACCAAACATTTTCCCAACAACATAACGCATTGTATGCGGCAAATCCAACCACAATGTTCGCTTATTCATTACTATGAACACCCCTACTCACAACTTATCCTTCCAATAACATCAAACACATTGGCTAAAACCCAACCGTCACCAAAACAGTCTAAAATCATCCAAAATTATTCAAGAGTAACGAAATAACATGTCCATATCCATTCACAAGCGAAAAGTGACAAAGCAACATAAAGCATTATATTTGTCAAATCCAACCACAATCCTTTCATTATCATCATCAACACCACTATTTGGAACTAACCATTCCAATAATATTCAACAAATCTAATATAAATTCTTCGTTCGGCATCATCAGCAGTACTATTCAGAACGTATTATCATGATAATAGCAAACTCAATAAAAATCAGTCCAAGGCACCACCTCACACAAGTAAACAACTAATATTTGCCCATACATTCATAACCTAATATTCACCAAACAACATAAAGCATTATATTCATCAAATCCGACCACCATTCTTTAACTTACAGGAAACAATCCACTATTCATGACTTGCTATTCCAGTGATCGACAATTCAACGAATGAAATTAATAATCAATCCCAATCCCAATCATTCAAAATAAAAAAGCACCATACTTTATTCACAACGGAATTTCCAACATCAAGTCAAATAATTCTAGCAGTAATTAACAACTTTTGAAACAAAATTAACGCCAAACCACAATCATAATATCCAAATTGTTTACCTTGGTCGGTTGCTTCGATCCTCCCAAATGTTCTTCGCTCAACTTATTTTCCTTTTCACTACAAATAAAGATTTTATCAATATAAGATAACTAATTAACATATTTTAAGTCAAAAAATGGAACGTACAAGTTTAACATAAAAGTAAACATTCAAATTGAACATAAAATTAAACAATAAATTTAACATACAAATTGAACATACAAATTTAACATCCAAATTTAACATCCAAATTTAAAATAAAATTTAACATCCAAATTTAACATACAAATTAAACATCCAAATTTAACATAAAATTAAACATTAAATTTAACATACAAATTTAATATCCAAATTTAACATAAAATTAAACATCCAAGTTTAACATAAAATTTAACATTAAATTAAACATCCAAATTTAACATAAAATTAAACATCTAAATTTAACATAAAATTAAACATCCAAATTTAACATAAAATTTAACATACAATTTTAACATTCAAATTGAACATACAAATTTAACATCCAAATTTAACATCCAAATTTAACATAAAATTAAACATCCAAGTTTAACATTAAATTTAACATTAAATTTAACAAACAAATTCAACATACAATTTAAACATCCAAATTTAACATAAACTTTAACATACAATTTTAACATTCAAATTGAACATACAAATTTAACATCCAAATTTAACATCCAAATTTAACATAAAATTAAACATCCAAGTTTAACATTAAATTTAACATTAAATTTAACAAACAAATTCAACATACAATTTAAACATCCAAATTTAACATAAATTTAAACATCCAAATTTAACATAAAATTTAACATATAAATTTATCGTCCAAATTTAACATAAAATTAAACATTAAATATAACATTCAAATTAACTCCCAAATTTAACATAAAATTAAACATTAAATTTATTATACAAATTTAACATCCAAATTTAACATAAAATTAAACATTAAATATAACATTCAAATTAACTCCCAAATTTAACATAAAATTAAACATTAAATTTAAACATCCAAATTTAACATCCAAATTTAACATAAAATTTAACATCCAAATTTAACATAAAATTAAACATTAAATATAATATTCAAATTAACTCCCAAATTTAACATAAAATTAAACATTAAATTTATTATACAAATTTAACATCCAAATTTAACATAAAATTAAACATCCAAGTTTAACATTAAATTTAACAAACAAATTCAACATACAATTTAAACATCCAAATTTAACATAAATTTAAACATCCAAATTTAACATAAAATTTAACATACAAATTTAACATACAAATTTATCATCCAAATTTAACATAAAATTAAACATTAAATATAACATTCAAATTAACTCCCAAATTTAACATAAAATTAAACATTAAATTTAATATCAAATTTAACATAGAAATTGTTAAGAATAACGTAATTCACCTTCTAACAAGAAATTTGCCAAATGATTGATTGTTGAAATTTTTTTTTTTTTTTTTCGGGTTGAGGCGTCGGCTGCAAATTTTGGAGAGAGAGGGGGCGGCGGCGGGTGGTGTCAAACCGGTGCCAAGGGAGAGGGGAGGGTGAGGGGAGTGTGGATTTGGGGTGGGGGTAGCTCTAGGTGGGTAGATCTAGGAAAATGAAGGAGAAAAATGAAGAAGGAAGTCTGGGTTTCTTTATGCATGGAAATGGAGAAAAGAAGCGAAGAAGGAGAAAAGAGGAAGGGGGAAGAAAAGAGGAGAAAAGAAAAAGCGTGGGGAGTTTTGTGCTGAAGTCGGGTTTGAAAACCCGACTTTAAAGTCGATTTTAGAAAAGAGGAAGGGGAAGAAAAGAGGAGAAAAGAAAAGCGTGGGGAGTTTTATACTGAAGTCGGGTTTTGAAAACCCGACTTTAAAGTCGATTTTAGAAATCGACTTTAAAGTCGGTTTCGAAATCCGATTTAAAGTCGATTTAAATCCGACTTTAAAGTCGATTCAAAACCCGACTTTAAAGTCGGGTTTTCAAAACCCGACTTCAGTAGAAAATGAAAAAAAAAAAAACCAATATTAATTTAATTTTTTTTTTAAAAAACAATATTTACGGAAATAACTCTGTGGGAGGCAAGGGAGAAGAAAAGTCAAAATATGTCTAAAAAAGGATTTTAAAGGCATGTTGCAACTCGTTGCAATATAGTAATTACGAAATTACTTAACTCCTAATTGCTTGACTTGTTTTGACTTACGCTAGTTAGGAACTTAATGTGGAAACTTCAACATATATATATATACACCCTGGAAGACATCTTGAAAAGCGGGTTGGTGGGACTAAAGAGATTTCCTCTCTTAAAACATGCATACAAATTTGGAGAAAAATTAAGGAGTCTTATTTGCTGAGAGTTTGGAGAGAAGATCAAGGATACAAGAAGCCCATTTGAGTTTCTTCTTCTCTAATCCTTTATTCATATTTTTCATAGCTTTTGCATTTTTTTTTCTGTCATTAAATTTAAACTTAAGTGTAGCTAATTTCATGCTCTATGGTCTTAATTGGATAATTACATATAAATGGTGTTGATATTACTCCTTTTATATAATGGGTTGTTGATATTTGAATTATTTATTGTATCTTGTACTTTATTTTTTATTTAATTGTGTGGCTATTAATTGATTGGGTATAGAAAGTCTATGGAACTTAACAAAGAGAAGTAGAACTAGACCCAGGTATGATGGCTCATGATTTAGGAGCAAAATTCTAAGTTTCCTTGTGGGATTAAAACACACTTTTAAGGTATGAATGGTCAATAAGGTACAGTATTAAGGATGCACAAATTCTAGATATCCATGAACACATAAGTGTGCTTACGATTATGAGAATTTCTAATGGAACTTGTTGAAAGCCTTTAAGTATTTTAAAAAACACGACCAACTCTTCACTTTAACCCATGTTGGGTTTTTGGACTCCCAATTTATGTGGAAAAGGTCTAAGGTTATTGGGTTAATTATTTGACCCATTAAGGAGTTTAACCCTAATATTTATAGCTTTTAAAGAGCTATAAATCATAATTGAGAGAGGAAAAAATTCAAGCAGAATTTCTATGACAATTTTGGGCAAGTTTTTTTTTTTTTTTGTCTATGCAGTTTTAATCAAATTGACGATCAAAGGGTTAAACATGATTTGATAGGGGTGAAATTTTTATTGATGATAGAGAACAACTTATTCTACGTTTTGAATGGTGAAGATTGGATTTCAACGGTTCAAAACTAAGATATAAATTTTGAAAAATTATTATAGTTTTCTAATGAAGTTTTTCACACATTGTTTCAAGTTGGAGGAAAAAGGTGGGAACAACAATACACAATCTAAAAAGGAAGAAGATAACAATAATGAGCAAGTTGCCACCATCACCAATAATGGAGATGTTGTCATTATTTTTGATGATAGTGATATCAATCTTGTTTCTTCTGGTTGTAATGGGGTAGTTGATACTGATATTGCACTTCATGTTATTGTTAGGAAGGACTTTTTTCACTACCTACATTGCAAGTGATTTTGGCTCACTACGAATGGGAAATAATGGTGTATCAAAGGTAGTTAGCATGAGTGATGTTTGTTTGAAGACTAACACTAGATCTACATTGTTGCTTAAGGATGTTAGGCATGCTTCTAATTTTTGTTTGAATTCGATTGTTGTTGGGAAACTTGATGATGATGGCTTTTACAACAGTTTTAGATATGGAAAATGGAAACTTAGCAAAGGCTCTCTCGTTGTAGCTCGAGGTATGAAGTTGAAGGCAAACTTGTACCTGATGCAATCCTTCATTTCGAATAGCACTGTGAATGCGGTTGACAATGATCACTCACCAAAGTTATGGTACAAAAGGTTGAGTCATATTAGTACAAAAGAATTTGATAATTTGGTGAAGAAGAATGTTCTTCCAGGGGTGAAGAGTGCAACTTTGGAAACGTGCACTCATTTTCTTGAAGGAAAGCAGAATCAAGTGTCTTTCAAGACCAATCCTCCTCACAAAATGCCAAACGTGTTGGATTTGGTACATTTAGATATTTATGGTCCATTGAAGGTACAGTCAATTGGTGGTGCAACTTGTTTTATTACCTTTGTTGATGATCATTCTAGAAAATTATGGGGTTTATGCTTTGAAGACAAAGAATCAAGTGCTTGATAAATTTAAAAGTTCCAAACTTTGGTTGAAAGGCAAACATGAAAAAAGTTGAAATGCATTCGGACTAATAATGATGGCGAATACCACGGGCCATTTGAAGTTTATTGCTGGCAGCAGGGTATTAAACATCAGAAAACTCCTCCAAAAACACCTCAGTTGAATGGTATGGCTATAAGAATGAACAGAACATTGATTGAGAGAGTTAGATGTTTGCTAGTTGAGTCAAAACTACTACAATCTTTTTGGGGTGAAGCTTTATATACTGTCACTCATGTTATTAATCTAACTCCTACTATCGCTTTGTAGGGTGATGTTCCAAAAAATATTTGGACTAAAAAGAATACCTTTTATGATCATTTGAGGGTATTTGGTTGCAAAGCTTTTGTCCATGTTTTGAAAGATGAGATGTCAAAGTTGGATGTAAAAACTAGACAATGCATCTTTACTAGTTATAGGCAAGATGAGTTTGGTTACAAATTCTATGTTCTAGTAGAGAAAAAACTTGTGAGAAGTCAAGATGTGGTGTTTCACAAGAACCAAACCATTGATGATATTGAGAAGGTAGAAAAATCTGATTCTCATACGCACTATGACCTTACAGAGTTTGGTCCAAGTTCTGTATTGCAGTTGCTTGATAAAATTGATGAGGCAGTTGAAACTAACATGCAGCAATATGATGTTGAGAATGGCCAACATGATGATGATTTACATAATCCTGGAGTTGATGTTGATGGAAGTCAATTGGAGGATCCTACAGTAGATTCACATACAGCTCCACTGAGAAGATCTATAAGAGATAGACGATCTTTTTCTATATATTCTCCTAATGAGTATGTACTTTTGACTAATGGGGGAGAACCTAAATGCTATGAAGAAGCCATGAAATGTGTGGATAGGCAACAACGAATTCATGATATGAAGGATGAAATGAAATCTTTATATGATAATCATACTTTGAACTGGTAAAGTTACCAAAGGGTAAAAGAGTTCTGAAGAAACTCGGCTACTTTCAAGAAAGGAGTGTGTTGCTTTGTGATAGTTAAAATGCAATTCAACTTAGAAAGCATCCAGCTTGGAGAGCATCTATCTTGGAAAGCATCCATATTTTTATTCCAAATCAAAACATATAGATGTAAGGCATCACTAGATAGGTGGTGTGTTAGATGAGAAGTTGGTTGAATTTGAGAAAGTTCATATAGATAAAAGTGGTGCTAATATGTTGACGAAGTCGTTGCCAAAATAGAAATTTGAAGTATGTTGCTCCATTGCAGGGATGGCAAGCTCCTTTACATAGTTGAAAAGATGGAGATTTGTTGGGTTTTTGGGTTCCCAACTTATGTGGAAAAGGTCCGAAGCTATTAAGTTAATTATTTGGTCCATTATGGAACTTAACCCTAGTATTTATAGGTTTTAAAAAACTGTAAATTGTGATTGAGAGAGAGAAAAAAAAACTCAAGCAGAATTTTTGTGACAATTTTCAACAAGTTTTTAATCTGCGCAGTCTTCATCAAATTGACGATCAGAGAATCAAACATGAAATGATCTAACTGAAATTTTTACTGGTGGTAAAGACATCTTATTCTACGTTTTGAACGGTAGAGATCGGATTTCAACTGTTCAAAATTGATATATAAATTTCAAAAGATTACTACAGTTTTCTTGTGAAGTTTTTCACACTTTGCTCTTTGTTTGATATTTGGTTGTTTTTGTTGATTGTTTGAGGCCACATCACTTGTGTACTTGTTGAAAATTGTACTTGACACTTTGTTGATTGATAGTGATGTTTTGGTGGTGGACTAATAGGTCCCATGATTTTTTCTCTTCACTTTGGAGATGTTTTCCATGTAAAAATCCTGTATTCCTTTGTGTTTGGTTGTTTTGTGGTTTTGTGGTTTGATTTGTCTTTACTGACTTATTACTTTTAACGCTTCTAGCGTGTTCTAACAAATTGGGGAGATTTTTGCCTTGTCATTGCGTTTGGGTTTAATTGATTTATCATGATTTCTCTCAACAGCCCATAGGCAATGAAAAAGTATATTAACTAATTAAAGTGTAATTTGAAAATTGAGACCTAGATTGCAAATTCTTGCTTCAACTTTGGGTATTTCTTTTTTAGTTCCACTTTGCATGTTCTTCTAATCAATATTCATTTTAGTATTCCAATAAGTGTTAGAGTTCAACATGATAATTTAGTCAATGGTACATTAAAGTATGTTCAATATGATATTCATACTCTTAACTTGCTATTGAAGGCGATACATATACTTGCAATAAGTGTTAAGAGTATTAAAACTTTAGTTACCAATAACCATCTAATATTTTATCTATATGAATGTCTAGTGTTAATGCTAAAATAGAAAGTAGCATACTCTGATACCAAAATTATCCTTGATAGGTTAAACCATCAATTTCTCAGTCATGGTTCCTCTCATGCATCCTAATTAAATAAATAAAATCCCCAACTTCAAACTATCATTAATCCTTGTCTCAAAAATGGATCTGTATTTTCAATTAGAGGAGATAGAATGGTTTCTAGTACCAGAATGAGTTTTGGGCTATAAATAATTACCTGATTAACCAAAATTAATCCATGGTACAAGAACTAATTAGATGTTCCCATTGTTAATTAAGTGATCTAAAAATATAAATTTTCAACTAATTGTTATAATAGTAGGTGCTTGGCATGTTGTAGTTGTTAGAAAAGATAAAAAGGTTTGCACATGGAGGTTATGGGAATGTTATGGTTGCTTAGATCAAGGGAAAGAAGATTGTGAATCAATTCCCAAAGTGATAAAAGTTTATGCCGCTATTGTGAGTCAAGTTAATGTTGCTACATGTGACTATATGGCTTTTATAGTTTATGACGCTATTGATATATATTCATTTGGTTCTGGAAAATCTTTTCGGTTTTTTTCATCTAATACAGGTATGTGGACATCGAGCCCTGTTGAGAAGGAGGTGCTAGAGACCCTTTGTCTTATCCGCTAGGCCTGATCATTCAAGCGAGAGCAAAGGAATTCAAGTAAGCTATCGGCGTCATGGTTCAAGATCTATGGAATAAAGACAATATGGATTCAGACTTCAAGTTCCTTGGCGCAACATGATCACTTTTGGTCTAGCGAATTCCGGACGAGTTTAGGGCTGACGGATTTCGAATTGGATTGAATTTGGTCGGAGTCATTTAGATGGACTTTAGGTTTTTTTTTTCTCTATGTTTAGGCAAATTTTAATTAATTAAGGATATTTTCGTCTTTTGCACTTTTAGAGTTAGCACCATATATAAGGGTGTTTAAGAGTTTCTGACAACATAACATTGATTTGAGATTTAATATATTGAGAGGAATTTTCTTTCTCTTCTTCGAGCTCTTCGAAGACTTGATTTCATCAAAGCTTCTTCGCAGAGATCAATTCGACTTATTGAGCAAGTCAGCAAATTCACTTGTTCGTGGCGTCTATAACATTGGTTGGTTAACACGGATTCGTTAACAGGTAACGTTCATACCGAGGTACCAGTCACATATTCGATTGGGGTCGAGGTTAACAATTCGCAACTCCTGGATTTTTGTAAAACGATTAATTTCCGCATTGATTCACATCATTTGGTATCAGAGCTGGTTCTACAAGGTTTAGTTATCCTAATTTTACTACTTTTCATTCAACAATTTGAGGTTTAAGAATCTAGGGTTTCGTATTGTATTTGGGTTCGTCCAAAAAAAAAAGGTGCAAAAAAATCAAGAAGGCAACTCGTTTGTTAATTGGACCGAATTGAAGTTTCAGCAATAGAGATTGAGTTTCAGCTAGCATCCTTTTTTTTTTTTTTTCAGAACCTAGCCGCACAGCTTGTTTTGTAATTGGCCATACGGTGTGCTTTGTTTTTGCTCCAAAACCTTGGCTGCCAATCCTGCATTCGGTTGACGAAGAGTTTTGACTTTCTTTGTCTGTGGGCCATTGAATAAGTTCTCTTTTTGCTTGCTTTGTTGGCCGACTTCACTCTTCAATTTTTTTTGTTTATGTGGGTCCATCATTAATTTATTTGCTTGTTTGTGCGGCCATAGCCATGGATTGTTTCCTAGCTAAATCAATTCTTTTTCTTTCGGATTGTTTGTAATCGATTTTACGTTTCTTTGCTTGGTGGTTTAGTCGACTATTGTGAGGTGCTTGAGAAACTGGATTTAGTCTAATAAAGAGATTGTGAGAAAGAAACGAGAGGTAAAAGGCAAGAGTGTGTGAGCTTAATTGATTTAAAAAAAAGCCGAAATTGAGTTAAACACGAGGGAAGTGACAAACACCTTGAGCAAAACATATGAGGGAGTGTTTGGTGAGGTTCTTTTATTTCTAATGTTTTTCTTGCAGGTTTAAAAAAAAAAAGAAAAGAAAAAAAGGTCAACCATGTCAGGCGGCCAAGAAAGTGTGAATCAAAGAGAAGATAGCACCAATCCAAGAAATGATGTGATTTTGGCAGGTATCCAGTGTTGGATTATGCCTTAAAGACCAATCATATGATGATACTTTATGCATATATTGTATCATAATGTTTATAATTAATGGCAATGATTATTATGTTTATTTCTACATCTGCGTTTTATGAAATAAAGATAATAATAATGTTCCAAGAATTTAATTATTCTAAAAATTATCCTTAGTCGAGTATTATCATAAAATAGGACAATGATAATGCATTAAAACTAGTATGTGTAGTGACTGATGAAATTGTTCATGATATGAGATATCAAGTCAACACATGGGCACATGTTAGAGAACAATGTACTGGATTGACCCGCCATGAGAAATATTACATGGATTATTATATGAAGTGTCATAAATATTTCTCATAGTGATGATGGTGTAAATAATCCTTAGACTTGAGATCCTCAAAGATCCCAACATGAGGAGTTGCATGTTTTGATACTACCAAATGTTACCATAACAGGGTGAACTATAAAAGTAGTAATTGGATATGTAATAAATCATGTAGTGGGATGTTGAGTGATCAAGAAAGGATTTGCCCCTCCTATATAATGGGAGTGATATTTTTGGGCCCCTTGATTGAGTAAGACCATAAAATGCATGGCCGTGCTCAAATGAGTCGATATGCGATATCGGGTTCATTTGTATAGATGTGTCTACTCGGGAATCAAGAAATGCAAAGATTGAACTATACCAGCATGACACGCTCCATGGCTCGTGTTTAATCATGATATCTAGGGCAAAGGGATTTAATTACATGGTAATATCTATCACAAGAAAAGTAATGTCGAATTACTAATATTCTCATAACTTGGGTAGTATTGATGTGTTGCTAGACACCGCTCATTACTTTTGGCATAAAACATATTTTATGTCAATGCCAACGTTATGAGAACCTATTGGGTCGCACACTTAGATCGTATCCAAAAGAAGTGCAAAATTCATGTGATGAAATTTTGGTTAATTTAAGAATCCTATTGAGAATAGGAATCTATCGGGTTTTCGTTTTAAAATAGTTTTGGATTTAAGGCCAAAAGATTTTGGTTCTATTAATATTAATAAATCCAAAATGAGTTTTAGATTTATTAATTAAATAATAATCAAAATGGTTATTGGAAAATGAAAAGGCAGCCATGAATGTATATGTAATACATTGTAACTCATTTTATGAAAATGAAAAGGCAACCATTGATTGGAAAATGAAAAGACAACCATGTGCAACATATTGCAATTCAATATCTGGTATATGAAATGTGAAAAGGCAGTTGTTCACATGGATACAAATGAAGAAAAACCATTGGATGCAATGAAGAAACCGAAGGGACACTTTTATTGAGAGAGTTTTCCTTTTAAGCTTTCTTTGTTGAAGAAAACCAAGAGCTATTCTTGGTGCACGAATTTTATTTCTTTCTTCTTCTCTTGTTCAATATAGACTCCACTCCTTATTTGAGAAATAAGAACCAAAAATGAATTTCTAAGAAGAGATTGAAAGAAAACCAATTCTTGAGTTGAGAACTTGAGGGAATACCCGAGTAACAAAATCCTAGCTAGCATTATGAGATTTTTGTTACTTCTTTCTTTAGTTAATTGTTTGACAATTAACTTGAAGTTTGGAGACGATCGTGTGGATACCATAGAGGCAAGGCTAGATTGGTTTTGCTTGTGATTCGACAATCAACAATCTCCAACAATCAACAAGGCTACACTACCGGTAAGGTAACAATCTTCACTACCAATTTGATTTCACTTCGTATGGATCCTTGGAGGGAACCAAAAAATTTTAATTTCCGCTGCGTTCTTTGATTTGGTTTCCTACATCCAGCTGTTGAGATTACAACTTAAAGCACTTAGCAATCGAGTTGTGAGGTGTGAGACGTGGCTTGACAATGATCTAGAGACACCACGAGGGAGACCACAAAATCAGCGAGATGAGCATAGGGGACAACCTAGATGGCAGCGGCAATTTGAATATGAATATGTGTCCGATACAAAAAATGTTTGAGATGGCAGGTTTGGGAGGAGGAACAGAAACTGAGGGTTTAGAGACCAAGAAGATGATGAATTTGGTAACACCAAGATGAAGATTCCATCTTTCCAAGGTGTTAGAGGGAAAAGATTTTTTTACAATTTATTCAGTAAAGTATAGTATTTATACATTGTAACCCTAATAATCCCAAAAGACCACTTTACTCATAATACTTCTAACACTCCCTCTCCAGCTGAAACATAAATATTAATCATGGCCAACTTGTTACAAATATATGCTATCCTCTCATTACCCAAAGATTTAGTAAAAATGTTTGCAAGTTGTTCACCAGTTCTAATGTAACTGGGAAGAATAATTCCACTTTGCAACTTCTCTTGCATAAAATGACAATCAACCTCAATATGTTTTGTTCTCTCATGAAACACGGGGTTGGAAGCTATATGCACTGTAGCGTTGTTATCACACTATAAAGACATAGGAACTGAAGTTCTCAAGCCTAACTCAGTCAATAGCTGTTGGATTCACACTAATTCACATGTAGCTTGTGCCATGGCTCTATATTCCAACTCAACACTAGAGCGGGCAACAACACTTTGTTTCTTACTCTTTCACGGCACCAGATTTCCTTCGACCAATGTATAATAACCAATAATAGATCTCCTATCATCTGGAGACCTTGCCCAATCAACATAAGAAAATCCTTCAACTCTGCTATGACCATGATTTTGATCATTTCCCTGGAGTCTTTTTCAAGTACCTTAAAATTCTAATTACTACATCCCAGTGAGAAGTACAAGGAGAAAACAGAAATTGGCTTCCCACACTAACTGAAAAGGCGATGTCTGGTCGAGTAATTGTGAGATAATTCAGTTTACCAACCAATCTTCTATATCTCTTAGGATTATCGAATAGCTTTTCTCCCTCAGCAACCAGTTTAACTCCCTATTCCATAGGTGAATCAAGAGGTTTTAATCCCAGCATACCTATCTCAGTGAGTAAATCCAAGACATATTTTCGTTGTGACAGAACAATACCTTTTTATGACTGTGCCACCTCAATTCCTAAGAAATACTTCAATTTTCCTAGGTCCTAAGTTTTAAACTGTTTTTAAAAATAGATCTTTAGTTTAGCTATACCAACTAAGCCATCTCCTGTGATGATAATATCATCCACATACACAATCAAGAATAATTTGCCTCCCCTTGACTGTCTATAAAAAAAAGAGTGATCATTACCATATTTAGACAGTCCAAAAGAAAGCACAGCTTCAAAAAAACCTTCCAAACCATGCCCGTAGAGATTACTTCAAACCATAAAAGATCGTTTTAATTTGCAAACCATGCCTCCAGACTCCCCCTAAGTAACAAACCCCAGTGGTTGCTCTATATAAACTTCTTCATGTAGAGTATCATGCAAAAATGCATTCTTAATATCAAACTGAAATAAAGGCCAATTATGGGTGGCAGCAAGAGGGATCAAAATACGAACAGAAGTAAGTTTGGCAACAGGAGAGAAAGTAGTCAACCCTATAAACTTGAGTATACCCTTTTGCAACAAGTCTCATTTTTAAGTGAGCAAGAGTACCTTTAGGATTAACTTTCACAGCATATACCCACCGACAATCAATAGTAGTTTTGCCTAAAGGAAGAGATACCAAGTCCTAAATTTGATTATCTTGTAGAGCCTTTAATTCTTCTTCCATTGCTGTCCTCTAGCCAAAACTTTGCAATGCCTCAGATACAGACTTGGGAATAGAATATTGGTCAACAGTTGATAAAAATGACCGAAAAAAAGGACACAAAAGAGTATGAAATAAAATTAGCAATAGAATGTTGAGTACAAGTATGTGTACCTTTGCAAAGAGCTATAGGAAGATCAAAATCAGATACATGAGTAGGATCAACGAATGGTGGATCTAGAAAAGAAAATGACGTAGGTGTGACAAGAGAAAGGGGGGAGTTGAAACCCGAGGATGCCGAGTATAAACATGTAGAGGGCGTGATTCTTGTATAGATGTTAGTGAAATAGTTAGAGCAGTCGATCGAATAGTGGTCACATGTAATTCCTCAACTAACTCAGACACAGTAATTGGAACATCATGATAATGAGTGGTTTCAAAAAATGAGACATCTGTAGTTATGAAGTATTTCTTTAGTAATGGAGAATAGCAACGATACCCCTTTTGAGTACGGAAGTAACCTAGAAACATACATTTGATAGACATTGGATCAAGTTCTGATACATTGGGTCGATGATTACGAACAAAACAGACACAATCAAACACGCGAGGTGGGGAAGCAAATAGTGATTGATTTGGAAACAGAGTAGAAAATGGAATACCACCTCGCAAAACAGAAGAAGGTATAGGATTAATGAGATAACATGTAGTTAAGACAGCATCAGACCAAAAGGTTTTAAGGATCTTCATCTCAAATGACATAGATCTAGTAACTTCCAATAAATGTCTGTTCTTCCTTTCAACTACACCATTCTGATGTTGTGTGTCAGGACAGGAAGATTCATGAATCATACCATGCTATATCATAAAGTCAGAAAAAGGTGCAGCAAAGTACTTCTTAGCATTATCAGAATGCAAAACTTTAACATGCACACTAAACTGAGTAAAAAATTCAGATATAAATGCATGAAATATAGAAAATAACTCTCAACGATGTTTTATTAGATATAACCAAATAACTCTGGAATAGTCATCAACAAACGTGACAAAATACTTAAAACCCAAATTGGAAGTTCCAAGACATGGACCCCAAACATCTGAATGAGCTAACAAAAAATGAGACTCTGTTTGTTTAACGACTTGAGGAGGATAACTAACATGATGTAATTTGCCAAGTTGGCAAGACTCGCACTTTAAATTAGAAAGAGACTTAAAACTCAAATCCAATCTCTGAAGATTGTGTAGAGAATGATGACCAAGACAACAATGGATCTAATGTAAAGAAGTAATACCAGAACATCCAAAGGAAGTAGAGTCTTCAAGCACATACAGCCCCCCATCCTCACGTCCTTTACCAATCGTCCTCTTCGTAGCTAGATCCTGGAATATACAAGAATCGGGATCAAATGTTACGGAACACTTAAAGGTTTTAGTTAACTTACTAACAAACATGAGATTAAAAGGAAATTGTGAAAGATAAAGCACCGAGGACAAAGGCAATGAAGGAGTTGGATGAACTGTGCCGACTCCCTGAACAGGTGTAGATGAACTATTAGCTAATGTAACTATGGATGAAGATAGAGTAAGAGAGAAAAATATACATGAAAGATCTGACATATGACCAGAAGTCCCCGAATCAATGATCCAGGGATAAGAAGCAGCGGAAACACACGTAGTGGCATTACCTGTCTGTGCTAAAGTAGTAGTGGAAGAAAGAGGCTGTGAACTCTGAGACTGATTGAGCAAACTCCCCTTCAGACATAACCATTACCTTACCCTCAGAAAATTGTGGAAAAGAATCAGTATCAGATGCAGTATTTGCAAATTGTTGTTATTGCCCTGGTCTCCCATATAACGTGTAGCAAAACTTCTGAATATGACCAGGTTTACCACAGTAATGACAAGTCCAGACTACCCCTAAACTGTCAGTAAACGGTTGAGGTTGTCCATAAATATGCGGTTGGCCTTGGCTTCTCCCTGTTCTTGTGCCTCGGCCTCCATGTCGACCACCGTATCCAGTATATCCTCCACAATTTTCTCCATCACTCCTAAGCCCACTACTAGTTTGAGTGCGTGACACAAGAACTGAATTATCTACCACAGATGTGGAAGGCTGAGAAGATTCACGAGATACCCGAAGAACCCGAGCAAACATATCTTTGAGTGATGCAACAGTCTCTCCTCCAAGAATTTGAGACCGGATAGTTTCATATTCAGGGCCAAGACCGCCTAGAAATCCCATTATAGCTAATTGTTCTCTCTGAAGTTGCATCTGCTAAACATTGGTTGAAATAGGGAGAACAACATTAAACTCCTTATACATTCTTTTAAAGTCAATAAAGTATTGCGTAATAGAACGCCTCTTCTTCTTAGATCGGTAAAATTCTTTTGATAAATTGTATAACCGTGAAAGATTATCTTGGCCAGAATACAATACATCTAAATACTCCCACAGTTCTTTAACTGTATCAATATGAATTATTAAATCAACTATATTACTCTCCATAGAATTTAGCATTTGAGCAAGAATATGTGTATCAAAAACAACCCAAGCCTTATCATGGATGGGTTTAGACTCAGTCAAGTGTCTATGTAGATTTCTATCTATCAAAGTAATGTTCACAATTTTCTTCCACTGAAAAAAGTTATCACCACCCTTAAGTTTTTTATCAGTGATTCAATTAGACAAGGAAGAGATCACCTCAATCATCATAGTATTATTCGTTCAAATACTACCCTCAATCTTACCCGTATTAGGATCACCCATCCTTAACAGTTTAGTAATCCACCATAATTTTGTAGGAAACCAACGGGGCTGCACAAACAAACATACAATTTTTTTTTAAATTGCAAGAAAACTTCAACCAACAAACAGACAAAGAAATAGAAAAACACATGCTACGGCCACGTGCAAACAAAACAAAATCGGTCAATTCACCAAGAAACAGACAAGTCAATGGTTTTGGCCTCACAAATCAAAACAAAGTTGTTTGATCACAAGACAAACAAAGCTGTAAACCATAAACACCCAAAATTTAACATGCTGCCAAACACCCATAAACATATTGACACCAGAAACATCCAAACAAAAAACCAAACTAAAGCAACCCCACAAAAAATCACATCCGCCCATAAATACTACCCCAATTGTTAATAATCAAAAGCCGTCAAACACCTACCAATCTCAAATGACACAAAGATATCAATGCGAGCATACTGAACGTTTTATTATCATACGCATCGGCAGCCAGATTCCGCAAATACACAATTCTCCCATTCACAGACAACCCGTAATCCTCCTCAAGTTTCTCCACATCACTACCAACCCCAATCCCAACAAAAGTATAATCCCATTCGGCAAGGAAATCTGATACTATGTTAGAGGGAAAAGATTTTTTACATATTATTTAGTAAAGTATAGTATTTATACATTAGTAACCCTAATAATCCCAAAATCCACTTTACTCATAATACTTCTAACACAAGGAAAGAATGATCCTGATGTGTATCTATAATGGAAAAAATGAATGAAGATGGTATTTGACTGCCAATGATATTCGGAGCTCAAGAAGGTAAAAATTGTAGCTGTTGAATTCATTGATTATACTATAATATGATGGGATCAACTTGTGACTAGTAGGAGATGTAATGGTGAGTGGTCAATAGAAACGTGAGGTGAAATGAAAGCGGTGATGAAGAGGCGCTTCATACCAAATCATTACCATTGCAACTTGTTCCACAAGCTGCAAAATCTCACAAAGGCAATAAGAGCGTGGAAGAGTATCATAAAGACATGGAGATTGCCATGATCCGTGCTAATTTAGTAGAGGATTATGAAGCCACAATGTCACAATTCTTGAGTGGTTTGAAGCGAGACATAACAAGGGTCGTAGAGCTGCAACATTATGTTGAGTTAGAAGAATTGGTGGATAAAGCTATCAAAGTTGAGAGGGAAGATAGACCGAAATTACAAGAGTGGTGGAGGTTCAAGTTCAAATTGGAAGCTCGATTGGAAGAGAGATGAGAAGCCAACTTGAAGAGGAAACAACACTTAGTTCGAATTTTCAAAGAAGAAGGATAAGGATGGCAAAATTGGCTCGAATTCAGCTTCAGGTAAAATCGAGAATACTAACATTATGACTCATGATATTAAATGTTTCAAGTGTATGGGCAAGAGACATATGACAAATCAATGGCCTTAATAGGAGGGTGATGATCATGACTGGATATGGTGATGTCGAATCCGACAGTGAGAAGGAAGAAGAGGATGATGAAATGCCACCGTCATTGAAGGATTGTAGCGATGTTGAGATGCAAGTCAGAGGAGAATTGATGGTGGTTAGGCGTTCTCTAAGTGTTCAAGTTAAGGAGGAGGAGCATCACCAACAACGAGATAATCTATTCCGTACAAGATGCTTGGCGAATAAGATATGTAGTGTGATTGTTGATGGGGGTAGTTGCACGAGTATGGCAAGTTTTACCATGGTAGCGAAGCTTGGATTAAGGACTAAAAAATACCCTAGATTATATAGACTACAGTGGCTGAATAATAGTGGAGAAGTGAGGGTGATAAAGCAAGTCCGAGTTCCATTTGAGATGGGGAGATATAAAGACAAAGTGATGTGTGATGTTGTACCTATGCAAGCAGGCCATCTTTTACTTGGTAGGCCATGACAATATGATCAAAAAATACATGATGACAGGTACACCAATTGATATTCGTTGGTAATGAATCATAAGACTTACACTTTAGTGCCGATGACATCCACTGAGGTGTATGAAGATCAATTGAAACTACAACGTGAAGCCAAGAGAGAGAGAGAAAAAAATTCAGAGAAGCAAAGAAAAGCAGTGGCTGAAAGGAGTGGAGTGGTAAACGCTGAGGGAAAATGAGAGAGGAAAGAAAAGAGGGAAAAGAATTTCTTTGCAAAATCGAGTGAAGTGAGTGAAGTGAGGAGAGCTTTACTTCTGAACCGACCGATGCTTGTACTTTTGTACAACGAGACACTGTTTACTACTAACAAACTTGACCCAAGTTTGCCTAGTTCTATCGTGTCTTTATTGTAGGAATTTGAAGATGTCTTTCCTGATGAGATTCCATAAGGTCTACCACCGATTTGAGGCAGAGAGCATCAAATTGATTTGATTTCGGGTGCACCATTACCTAATTGACCCGCATATCGAAGCAATTCCGATGAGACAATGGAACTTCAGTGACAAGTTAGCAAATTACTGGAACGAGGACATGTGCGAGAGTCTAAGCCGGTGGGCTGTTCCTATTTTGTTGGTGTCGAAGAAGGATAGTTCTTGACAAATATGTGTTGATTTCCGAGCAATCAATAACATTACAGTAAAGTATCGATATCCTATTCCTAGGCTAGATGACATGTTGAATGAATTGCATAGAGCTTGAATATTTACTAAAATCGATTTGAAAAGTGGTTATCATCTTATTAGAATAAAAGAAGAGGATGAATGGAAAACTGCATTTAAGACCAAGTATGGGTTGTACGAGTGGTTAGTCATGCCATTTGGTTTAACGAATATACCTAATACTTTCATGCGACTTATGAATCATGTCCTACCTGCTTTTGTTGGTTGATTTTTGGTTGTCAATTTTGATGATATTTTGATATATAATCGAAGCCTTGATGACCATATTGAGCATGTGCGAATTGTTTTGCAGGTTTTAAGGAACGAGCAATTATATGCTAACCTAAAGAATTGCACTTTTGTGACTAACAAATTAGTATTTCGAGGGTTTGTTGTTGGTGTTGATGGAATACAGGTTGATAAAGAAAAAGTGAAATCAATCCGTTAATGGCCAACACCTAAGACAATAGGAGAGGTGCGGAGCTTTCATGGCTTAGCTAGTTTCTATTGCAGATTTGTGCCTTTAGCTTATCAAGAGAAACGTGCGTTTCACGTGGGGAGAAGAGCAAGATAGAGCATTCAATATGTTAAAGGATAAGTTAACTAATGCTCCTTTGTTGTCTTTACCAAATTTCAATGCTACTTTTGAAATAGAATGTGATGCTTCTGGTACAGGAATTAGAGCCGTGTTGATGCAAGGAGGATGTCCTATAGCTTATTTCAGCGAGAAGCTAAGCGGAGCAACATTGAATTATCCAACTTACGATAAGGAGATATATGCTTTGGTACGAGCTTTGGAGACTTGGCAACATTATCTGTGGCCAAAAGAGTTCGTGATCCACACCGACCAGGAGACTTTGAAGTACTTGAGGGGGCAGCAAAAGTTGAACAAAAGACATGCCAAATGCATGGTGTTCATCAAGACTTTTTCATATGTAATCAAGTACAAGACGGAAAATGTGATAGCCGATGCACTTTCTCGAAGGTATGCAATTCTAACTTCTTTAGGAAGAAAGTGTCCAGGATTTGAGCATATCAAAGAGTTATATGCTGATGATGATGACTTTGGAAGAGTGTTTGAAGCTTGTGAGCATGTTGCATTTGAAAAATTCTATAGGCATGATGGATATCTCTTTCGTGAAAACAACACTACAAGAAAAACCCCCATTTAGTGACGGAATTTCTAGTGACGAAAAAAAATATCGTCACTAAATATCACCTTTAGTGACCAAAAATTTTGTCGTCACTAATTTTTTGTCTACTCCCAATTTTTAGTGACGAATCACAGAAAGTCGTCACTAAAGAGTGTGACTGGAAACTTTCCCGCTAAAATGGTCGTAATTAGTGACGAGAATTCAGTGACGACATTCATTATCGTCACTAAAATAATCATTATGATGAAATTTTATCATCACTAAGTTTTAATACCTTTTAGTGACGATATCTTTTTCGTCACTAATGGGAATACGTTTTAGTGACGCTATTGTTTCGTCACTAATTGCTTATCTTTGTTTTTTTTTCAAATCAAACTGATTGTATTAAAGTGGAAATCCCCAATTAACACATTACATTAGTGTCCATAAAAATACTAGGCTTAAATAGACGTGCGTTAACACAAAGTACCTAACCCCAGTAGGGATTGATTAAGGCCTAAACCTGCTACTGATATATGATTTTTAATTAAATTCTTGATTATATGTATATGTGTGAAATATCAGTAATTAAAAAACATAAATTTTTTTAGTGCATTATAAAAATAATATTTTGGTGCAAAAGAAAATTTAATTAGTAAAAAAGTGACAATGAAAAAGAAAATAGTTGTAATCTATTAATTCATTTTTTTTTATACATAGGTTTTCAGTGTGTAATATTATTACATATGGAGATAGAAAAAATTTATTTTAGTGTATAATAAAACATAATATTATAAATTTGATGAAAAAATATATGTGTTAAGCTAATTAATTTGGGATAGAGTAGATAAAATGTTTTGGGCTAAATTGCTTGGGCCACAACTTATATAAGGATTGGGCTTGTTTTGGGCTAAATTACTTGGGCCACAACTGATATAAGGATTGGCCTTCATTTTTGTTTACTTAATAATTGGGCTATGTAATTTACTTATTGGGCTGAAGTTAATTTTTGAAATATATAATTCCTAATTTTTAATAATTGTACTAAAACACCCAAAAATTTATTTTAGTGTATAATAAAACATAATATTATAAATTTGATGAAAAAATATATGTGTTAAGTTAATTAATTTGGGATAGAGTAGATAAAATGTTTTGGGCTAAATTGCTTGGGCCACAACTGATATAAGGATTGGCCTTCATTTTTGTTTACTTAATAATTGGGCTATGTAATTTACTTATTGGGCCGAAGTTAACTTTTGAAATATATAATTCTTAATTTTTAATAATTGTACTAAAACACCCAAATATTTATTTTAGTGTATAATAAAATGGAAAATTATAAATTTTCTCAAGAATATATGTGTTAAGCCAATTAATTTGGGATAGAGTAGATAAAATAGTTTGGGCCACAACTTATATAAGGATTGGGCTTATTCGGTTAAAAATAATTACTAGGCTATGTAATTTACTTATTGGGCTGAAGTTAACTTTTGAAATATATAATTTTTAATTTCTAATAATTGTCATAAAACACCCTAATATATATGCATTTGCCTACATTATTTGACGTACGAATAGAGTATTTGTTTTCAGATACACTATCACCTTGAGAATTTACGCATATATATGAATTTGCCTACATTATATGAATTTACGCATATAAGTTTAATCACTTTAAGTATATAATTTTGTTAGTACTAATAATCACCTCGAGAACCAATTAGTTTACTAGTTTGACCTACGAACTGGGTTTAATAATATTATTAATTATGTTTGTTGTAGTCATAGTTTATAGGGTAAATAACATTGGAGGCCACTCGACTTTTGGGATCGTATACTTTTGGCCACTCATCTAACAAAATTGCGCAAATAGCTATTCAACTCGTAAATTTGGCAACCCGTGGCCATTCCGTTACTTTTAGCCGTTAAAACTAAACGGAAGTCAATTTTTCAGGGGCAAAATGGTCAATTTTCCAGGGTAAAATGGTCATTTTCCTTTGGTTTTAACGGCTAAAAGTAACGGAATGGCCATGAGTTGCCAAATTTACGAGTTGAATGGCTATTCGCGCAATTTTGTTAGATAAGTGACCAAAAGTATATGATCTCAAAAGTCGAGTGGCCTCCAATGTCATTTACCCTAGTTTATAACTAATAAGAAGTTTTACTAAATTAGCCTCTTTTTTTTAGATGGAGAGAGAGGAGAAAATGTATAATATTTTCACTATTTTAATTAAATTTGGCTCAAACCACAGGTGCCACAACCTCATCAAGAACAAGACTGCTCTGACATTTGACTAACAAGAAATGGCTCAAAATTGTATTTTAGTGTATAATATTATTAAATATGGAGATATAAAATATTTGCTTTGGTATATGTATAACGAAATTGAATATTATAAATTTTAATAACAAGATATGCATTGGGACATATAATTTGGAATAAATTAAATAAATGTTTTGGATTAAACTAATTGGGCCACAGCTTATATAAGGATTAGACTTGTTTGGCTAAGGATAATGATTGGACTATGTAATATTTTTGTTTGTTTATATAATTGTAATTTAATCACATTGTCTTTTTTGTATTATCATACACCATTGGTTAGTACTAGTTGGCTTTTTTAAGTAAAGAATAACAATTGCACTAAGCATATTCTTCATTGGGTTGAGATTTATTAGCGTATTTATTTTATGGTTTTTAATTTAAAATAATTATATTATAACACCTTGAAGTTTATGAATTGGCACACATACGTTTTGTGTGTGTTAAAATAAACTATTGATTAATGGTAATCAAAAGTTTTGATATTTATTACGAACTATATTTCTTTATAAGAAAATTAGAAATTAAAAATATATAGTTTCAAACTAATTACAGCCACTAATGTAATATTACAACACAAGTAGTGATTAATACATGTACATATATAGTTCTCCGTATAATGTATAACAAAAGTAGTAACTACTTATATAGTTATACTCTTTTTGTTCCAAAAAAGGAGTTCAGTTTCATTAATATATAACTTTTACTTTTTAGTCAATCAAATGGAAGTACAACTGATTTTATATTACTAATTTCCTCATTAAAGGTATTATATGTCATACACCCTTTAATGTAATATATCTCATTGAGAGTATTTTGGATATTTTGTTGAATGATCAGTTTTGACTTTTGAAACTCAATTATGTTTTGAGACAAACACTTATTGAGAAACTGAGCTCTTTCTTGTATAGGACAGAGGGAGTATCTATATATACATATATAGTTAGGACTAAAATCTATAGTATAAGTAGTTAATACATATATATAGTAGTTATGTGGTTATGTAGTTATAATAAAAATAATTATTACAAAGTATAACTACTTTTATTGCATATATACACACGCTTGTTGTTGGGTATGGTTCATACTTCATATTTAGGCAACGACAGATTGTCTCCCGACGACCGCGGGGGTCTCGCTCCCCGGTGAGCGGGCGGGGGTCCAGGGGGCAGCGCCTCGCGCCTATAGAAGCCTTATGTGATGAATCTCTGTCTCATTTACTTTTTTTTGTTCATTTTCTTTGATTACACGTGAGATTGACGCCATATACCCAAAATTTGTAATATGCATAATTTTTTCAATCTCAACATGAAAATATAAATATTATTTTTTTGATAAATTATTTTAAAACAAAATTCACTTTAGCCATTTAATAACTAATTAGGATTTTAAAATTTAAAGATTAAAAAAAAATCAAATCAGAATTTTCATAAATCAACATAGTATTTTAAATTAAAAAATTAATTACAAGTAAAAAAAGTAAAAATTTTTAATAATTAATAATGAAATGAAAAGTTTCCATGAGTAAAAAACAAAAGGAGGGAAAATAAATTTAGTAAGGAGAGAAAAACGGGATGCTAAAAAATTTCTGTTTAAGTGTAGTACCTCGCCCAAACTTTACCCAAATTAGACTTCACTCCCCTCCGCTCCATTTTCCCTTTTCCCGTTTCCCTTCCCCGCCGACTGCCTCCCCATCATTGAATCTGTTCTCCACGACTCTCCTTCCCTGAGAACGGCCTTCTCCCTTTGCTGTCTCTCGTTTCATTAGATGAGTGTATCCCCAAAAATCAAATCTTTTTTACTGTAAAGCATAATTTAAAAAAAAGAAAAAAAAAAGCTTCTCTTCCTCTTCTTATGGCGATGAGCTAAGCAGAGAAGAGGACCCAAGTTCCATTTACAGCCCTAGAGTGTTTACCCAAGAAGGGAGATAGCTTATTCTTTTATTAATTGTAGTTTTTGCTGCTACTTTTTTCATTGGGAAGGAAAAAATGGACGATTACACCAGAGAAATGATGGACCTCAAGACTCTCGTCACCCTAGAAAAGAAAGGGGTCCTCGCCGACAAACTTGCATTTGCCAACAAACTTTCTGTGACAAATTTAAAGTCGTCACTAACCATTTAGTGACGACAAAACATATCGTCACTAGTTCGTCACAAAAGGAGTTGACCAAGGTTCTTTTTAGTGACGACTTTTTTTTCGGTCACTAAACCGTTACAACTGTCCAACTGACCGAAATAGTTTTAGAGACGAAAATTTTTCGTCACTAAATTTCGTCACTAAACGTGCTCAATTAGTGACGATTCTTAACTTTTAGTGACGAATTTTTCTCCCTTTTTGTGACGACTTTTTTTCGTCACATCTTCAATTCGTCACTAACTCAACTCATTTAGTGACGAATTTTTTGTTTCGGTCACTAAAACCCTTTAGTGACGGAGCATTAGTGACGACCTAGTGACGAACCATTTTTCCGTCACTAAATGGTTTTTGTGACGAAAAAGTGACTTTTAGAAACGATATTCCAGTCGTTACTGAAGCCCATTTTTCTTGTAGTGCAAGTTGTGTTTGCCTAAATGCTCTTTGTGAGAGTTGTTACTGCGAGAGGCGCATAGTGACGGTTTAATGGGACATTTTGGCATAAATAAAACTTATGGAGTACTACATGAACACTTTTATTGGCCACACATAAAATGAGATGTCACACGTGTTTGTGAAAGATGCCTTGCTTGTAAGCAAGCTAAGTCTACAACTAAATCACATGGCTTGTATACTCCTTTGCCTATCCTGACGCATCCTTGGGTTGATATTTCTATGGATTTTGTGTTAGGATTACCTAGGTCTAAACATGGTAGGAATTCTATTTATGTGGTTGTAGATTGGTTTTCGAAAATGACTCATTTTATATCTTGTCATAAATCTGATGATGCATCGCATATTGCTAATTTGTTCTTTTGTGAGGTTGTGCATTTGCATGGCATGCCTAGGTTCATTGTTTCCGATCGAGATACTAAATTTCTTAGTTACTTTTGAAAGACATTGTGGAAGAAGTTAGGTACACAGCTTTTATTTTCTACTACTTGTCATCCACAAACTGATGGTCAAACTAAAGTAGTTAATAGGACTTTAGGGACTTTATTGCGTGCTATCATTAAAAAGAATATTAAGTCTTGGGAAAACTGTTTACCTCATGTTGAGTTTGCTTATAACAGAAGCGTGCATTCTGTTACTAAATTCACACTGTTTAAGGTTGTCTATGGTTTTAATCCGTTAACTCCCTTAAATTTAACCCCTTTGCCTGTTGATGAGTGTATGGACTTGGATGGTGCTAAGAAAGTTTAATTTCTAAAGACTTTGTATGAAAAGACGAACCTAAATATTGAGCATAAGACAGAGCAATACGCAAAGCAAGCCAACAAAGGGAGCAAGAAAGTAGTGTTTGAGCCCGGTGATTGGGTTTGGGTTTGGGTTCATATGCACACAGAGCGTTTGCTCACACAGCGACGTTCTAAGTTGTTATCGTGAGGTGATGGACCATTCATGGTGTTGAAGAGAGTCAAGGATAATGCCTACAAGTTTGATCTTCCATATGAGTATGGTATTAGTGCTACTTTCAATGTTTTTGATTTGACTCTTTTCGATGCAGGAGATGATTTGAGAGCAAATTCTTTGCACGGGAGAGGAAATGATGTAGACATCGAGCCTTATTGAGGAGGAGGTGCTAGAGACCCATTGTCTTATCCGCTAGGCCCGATCACTTGAGCCAGAGCAAAGGAATTCAAGCAAGTTGTCGGCATCATGGTTCAAGATCTATGGAATAGAGACAATATGGATTCGAGACTTGAAGCTCCTTGGCGCAACACGATCACTTTTGGTCTAGCGAATTTCGGACGGGTTTAGGGCTAATAGACTCTAAATTGGCTCAAATTTGGTTGAATTCATTTAGATGGAATTTTAGGTTTTTTTTCTCTATTTTTAGGCGAATTTTAATTAATTAAGGATATTTTCATCTTTTTCCAGTTTAGGGTTAGCACCATATATAAGGGTGCTTAAGAGTTTCTGACAATATAACATTGATTTAAGATTTAATATACTGAGAGAAATTTTCTTTCTCTTCTTTGAACTCTTTGAAGACTTGATTTCATCAAAGCTTCTTCGCAGAGATCGATTCGACTTATCGAGCAAGTCAGCGAATTCGCTTGTTTGTGGCGTCTATAACGTTGGTTGGTTGACACGATTCGTCAACAGGTCGCGTTCATACCGAGGTTACTAGTCATAGGTTCGATTGGGAGTTGAGGTTAACAATTCGCAACTCCTGGATTTTCGTAGAACGATCAATTTTCGCATTGATTCATATCAACCTGGGATGGATATTCTAACTTCTAAACCCAGAGATTGCAACATCGTTGAAGTTGGTGAATGAAAAGATTGTACATAATAGTCTTACTAATTCTATATGTTGGAACACTCACATATTTGCTCTGTTTGACTCTCGTAAGCTTATGCATTTGGAGAAGGAAACCAAGGACATCTAATCAACTAGACTAAACAAACTAAACACAAAATGAAGAATCTAAAAAGTAAATGTTGCAATTAACCTATATTTCTATATGGGTCAATTGCAATTAACCCATATCACTCAATCAACTTATATTCCTTTGCAATTATCTCCACAATCATCATCATCATTGGAGTTCAAATCTATTTATAGTATTGCCATCATTGTAAATTGATAAGGTGATTAATGTGCAGAATATTTGAGAAGATTGCCCTTTTGTATTGACAATGTGTAGCACTAATTACTTGGTTTTAACTACTCTTTCCATCCTTAAAAAAGAGCTAACTTTCAAAAAATTTCAAGTTCACTTTTAAACAAAAATTTAAAATATCCTTATTAAAAATGATTATGTATATTTATAATTAAAAAGTAAGAATAAAAATGTAAAATCATGCATTTAGTTAGTGCATTAAGTGTGTTCTACCTAATAACCAATAAAAATTTGTATTTAAACCAAAATAAACTCTTTTTTTTTGGGGACAAAAGAAGTATATTTTTATATTAGGTGCATTAAATAGGGGTTTGGAGTTAATGGCGTTTAAAGAACAAATTTGGCCTCATAAAGTAAAACTAGTAGATATCTTTCGATAATACATGGGCACGTCTCATAAATGTCTAAAGAAGTTGTAAACCTAGTAGATCTCTTTCAATAAGACATGGGTGCATCCCATTACGAGTGGTATTTTGACAAGGATGAAAATTGAAGATAAAATTTAAGAATATATTTCAAGATTTTATTTTTATTATTGTTATTATTATCTAGTAGGTAGTCATATTCAATGTTGTTAAAAACGCGTTTTAACTCGTACATTTTTACGATTTTATGAGCAAAAATCAAGGGTTCGATTCAATTCGTGTGTAAAATTAAAAAATTGTAAAATTGGGGTAAAATCACGTTTTTACACGTAAAAACGCTACTATCATATGTTTCTAGCGACTTTACAAAAATTTTAAAAAAAACTATGTTTTGGTTAAAAATCCCATTTTTAGCTTTCCTTTCCGGTTTTTTTTTTCATTCCCGTTGTTTTTGTTCTTTTCCCCTCCTGTTTCTCTACGTTTTTTCACAAGCTGCTAGCCTGTAGGGTTCCACTGCCGAGCTGAAGTGGATTACGCCCACTAAAGAGAACCCAGTTCCCCCCCGATACGACCACTAAAGCCGAAGGTACGATTCATAGGGAGTTTGCTTGCTTTTTTTATTGCTCTTTGTTACAATGGCGGAAAACGGAGAAGATAAGTTGATAGCTATGGCTTGCCACATAGCTAAGACCCTTGCTGGGCATACGGATAACATGACCCATGGTGACATCATCAAAATATTCTCCAACTTCGACAGAAGGTTGCGGGAAAAGTTGACTGATAATCTTGCCAGGGACGATGATGTTCCACGCTTCGCCGTTGGGTTGGCGAAATTTGAGCAGGTCGTCAAGTCCCTTGGTCGCCAGATCTCTCTTTACGTGTCGGCCGACTATCCAATTTGGTTGAACTTTGGGGATGCTATTTCTTTCCTAGAAAATATTGATGAATTGACAGTTGCCAGCTTTGTTTTTGCTGGATTTTTTTGTCATATATCTATTTTTGCTAGATTTTTTAATTCTGTTTGTTGGATTTTTCAACATTAGGATAGGATCACTTCACTTCTTCTTTTTGTTTTTGTTTTGCTTGAAAAATCAAACAAGGAGTGAATTATGATTCTTATTAATTTTTAGGTGTGATTGATAATATTTTCTTTATGAAATTTGTGTACTTTTTATAAATTTGAACAAGTTTATAATTTATAAATTTAACATATATTATATATAATATATTTATTATATTATTTTTCATAATTTGTAAACTCTTATGATTTAAGATGTGATTTTATGAACCCTCTACCGATTTTACGTAAAAACTCGAGTTTAACAATCTTGGTCATATTCTTAGATGGAATTACTATTTAGGGAAGTAGATTAGAGTTAGGATTTAAATTTGCTCCTTCTTTTTAGGAAACTTATTTTTAGCATCAAAATAGGACAACTCTAGTCTACTTTTTCTTAGTGCAAACTTTCTCCATGGCTAACAACTAAACTTCCTTTTTCTAGTTGAAAGAGAATCAAAACTTTGGTTTTACAATAATTATGGGATCTATTTTTGTTCTAAACTTTCTATGATTTATTTTTGTTTTATTTATTCATGGGTATTTATTTATTTCTGGCATTTTATTAATTATGATTATTTTGTTTGATTAAATAATTGGCCATTATTTGATTATTGAAATAGTCTATTGCCAATTGAAATATCAAATTCATAATTATTTGATTGTTTTAATGTTTGTGGTGAATGATATAATTTCATTTCTAGTAAGAGTCTAATCTATGTCATAGAGATAAAACTTAAATAAACTAAGCTTTGAATTTGTGGTTGGAATTGGGTCCCTCTAGTTATTAATGTTATTGACAAATTAAATTTTATGATTGTATTTAGAGTTGTCTAATCAATAAACATCTTTTGCATAGCAACAAACTAAGGGTAGATTGGTTATAATTAGTTGTTTGATAACCATGACCAATTTAAGAATAAATGTATAAAATTATTTTTGCATCGGATAATCAATTGATTGAACTAAAGTTGAGATTAATCTTTTGATTAGAAGCCATCCTTTCATCAATTCCTTCTTATTCTTGGTATTTTAACATTTTTTATCTAATTATTTTAGTTATATTTTTCTAAACACTCCCTCTTTATTTAGTGTTTTCTTTCATAAGAAAATAAAACCACCAATCCATGTATGGATGATCCTACTTATCATTACATATTAATATAACTTAGAATAAGAATTCTTATTTTGTTGAATTCGAGACTCATCACAAATAGATGTTGCAGTAAGATTAACCTATCCAAAAAATTTGCTTTGGTTCATTAGTCTATTGTTGTAAATGTACAAACAACAAAGCCAAAATGGGCGAAATAGTACAACTAAGTAAAGACAAAGAGAAGGTGAGAAAGTAAAATTGATGATTTAACCTATTAAGAGTAGTTTTGACAACAGAGAGAAAAAAAATAGATACTAATTACTACTTTTATTAATGCTAGCTCGTACCGATTGCTAATGTTTTTTTATTAAAACTTTTTTAGGATATTGCTACTAAGAAAAGCAACATGATTTTGAATTTTAAATTTATTGTAAAAATGTCTTGAAACTTTTTACAAAATCCCATATGCACTTCAAAATTTATACTCTTTGAAACTTTATACTTTTGATAATAATTAATATGTGCAAAAGTTTATTTAACGCATCAATTTATAAGTGACAGTTTTCTTCGTCCAATGTAAAAATACTAACCAACATTGAAACATATTAGGAATTCTTCATAAATGCACTAGATAAGCATATGAATTAAAATTGACATTGCAATTTCCTTTTCAAAAAGGTTGACAACACATTTATGTATCAGATTAGTTACTAACAAGTTTTTAATTGTATAAGTTGTGTCCATGTTAATTCAAAATTCATTAAGTATAAATTTTAAAAAAATAATTTTGCATGTTTTTTCAATTATTTTATTATATTTTGAATGTAATTCTTTTGTTAATTAATTTAATAGTACAATAAATTATGCAATAATGTTGCTAGTGGAAGTTCATATTTTTCTATTTTGGAAAAAGTTTTATTGAGAGGCAACTCATAAAGAGGAAATCTAGATGATTATTCTTATTCAAAGTTTAAAAATTCTATTAAGTTTACATTACAGTAAATTCAAATATTCTAATAATTTAGTACTCGATTTAATTATTACATTTTTTTTGGCCTACCATGTTTATAGTGCCTTTGATAGGGCATTTTTTAGCATTATGCTAATAAGTTAAAATACATTTCATAACTGAATGAAATATTTCTCTCTCTATATATATATAGTTCTAAAAAGCTATAGTATACTACAGTTAAAAAGATAAAGAATGAGTTAGTATTGATATTTTTAGTTGGGATATTTATAATAACAAATTTGAAGTAAGTTATCATGCTTTCAATTTTTATTTTTTCAAAAATATAAAGTTTTAAAGGTTAAAAATAATATCATATATTTTCATATTGTCTTAGAAGCGATAATATGTCTTCTATTAAATGATCTAATCTCACGATATTTTTCTTTTTATAAATGTTACGAACAATTTCAATAAATTATCAATGTAAAAAATGAAGAAAAAGTAGGCAAATGAGAATGCAATAAATAATTTAGGTTTTTCTTTAAAAAAAGTCATAGATGCATGGAGTGCAAGAGTTATATTTGTTATAAATGGTGTCTAAAAAGTAAATATAACTTAAATGAAAGACACTAAAGGAACTAAAAATATGTGAACTATCGAGAAAGCCCACTCGCAAGTTGGTACCTACTTAAAATTTAATGAGATACTACTCTACTCATTTTGATTATCTAGTAAGCCCAAAACCAGAATAGACCTTGCAAACCTTTTTTTATCTATTAGTATTTATGGTGACGCCACTAAACCCATTAATAGTCTAAGTGGGCGGGAAATTTGCAAAAATAGCAACTTGCAGAGACACATTTGCAAAAATAGCAGCTCCAAAAATTTCTTTGTAAAATTAGCAGGTTAAGGTGTTTGAACGTGTGAAAATACTTAAATACCCCTCTATTTACAAAAGATGAGAAATATCATTCCTAAAGCATCGTTCAAGTCTTCTTCCAATCATTTTTTCACTTCAAATTTCTCTGCCCATTCAATCATTATTCATCGATTTAACATTCCATTCATTCAACACTGCATGAATGAGATGTATGCAAGTAAGACAGGCATTTTCAAGCAAAAAGACCACCAAAAGACCACGCTGCATGAATGAGATATAAGCGAGTAGGTCGATTTAACATTCTACTTCACACAATCTGTAATCGTTTGCATCAATAGCAAAGGGAAAAATCTAAATCTTGAGCACATAGAAGAACGATATGAAATTGGGGTATAAAAAGACAAATTATTCATGTTGACATTTTATTCGACGTTTTAGTCGACATTTTAGTCGACATTTTATTCTACGTTTTATTCCACATTTTAGTCGACATTTTAGTTGACATTTTATTCTACGTTTTATTCCACATTTTAGTCTACATTTTATTTCATATTTTAGTCGACGTTTTATTCCATATTTTATTCCACATTTTATTCCACGATTTATTCCACATTTTGCTCCATGTCGATATTTTATTCCACATTTTATTTGAAAAAAACGTGGAATAAAATGTGGAAAAAATATAAAATAAAATGTCGAATAAAATGTGGAATAAAATGTCGAAATGGAGCAACATGTGGAAACAAATGTGGAATAAAACATAGAATAAAATATGGAATAAAACGTGGAATAAAATGTGGAATAAAACGTAGAATAAAATGTGGAATAAAACATCGATTAAAATGTGGAATGTCGACTAAAATGTCGACTAAAACGTCGAATAAAATGTGGAATAAAATGTAGAGCAAAATATCGACTAAAACGTCGAATAAAATGTCGACTAAAATGTTGACATGAATAATTTGTCTTTTTATACCCCAATTTCATACCGCTCCTCTACGTGCTCAAGAATTAGATTTTCCCCTCTGCTATTGATGCAAATGATTATTGATTGTGAAATAGGATGTTAAATCGACCTACTCACGTACATCTCATTCATGCAGCGTGGTCTTTTGGTGGTCTTTTTGCTTGAAGATGCCTGTCCTACTCGCATACATCTCATTCATGTAGCATTAAATGAATGGAATGTTGAATCGATGAATAATGATTGAATGGGCAGAGAAATTTGAAGTGAAAAATGACGGGAAGAAGACTTGAATGATGCTTTAGGAAGGATATTTCTCGTCTTTTGTAAATAGAGGGGTATTTAAGTATTTTTACATAATCAAACACCTTGACTTGCTAGTTTCACAAAGAAATTTTTGGAACTGCTATTTTTGCAAATTTTCCAAGTGGCAATATAATTCATTTGACAACCCACTTAGACATCCCGTGATTGGTATAGTTACAAAATTTACTTGGATAATTATAGACATCCTCATGAGATATTGCAAAAAAATGCTGTGTTTCCTGTTGGGGTTTCAGTTTCGGGTTTAGCGGGTGGGTTGCCTACGGGAGATTCTGATGGTGTGCCTGCTGTTACTCTGAAAGCTGATGGTTTGTCATTTCACTCTGAAGTGCAGCGGGAGTGGTCTTGCTCTTTATCTTCTATTGAGAACGTGACTGCTTCTCCAAATTTGGCGCTTGCTGGAGGTATTTCTTTTCCTCTTGCAGGTTAAAATTCTGGTTTAGGGTCACCTTCTGGTTTAGTTTCTGCATGCTTGGTTGCTGCTCCTCCGACAGTTGTTATGTTGCCAATGATTTCAGAAGAGGAGCGGAGGCCTGCTGTTTGTTCTGCGGGTGTTTCTAGTCCAGTTCAAGCTGCGGAGGATGTTTTGCGATATAAAGGTAAGGTGGTTCTTCTGGTTTCCAAGTGGAGAAGAACAGGCAAGAGGTTGTTTTCTGATGCTGGAATGTGTCAGCAATCAAGTTCAATGGGGATCACAATAGGTGAGAAACGAGATAGGATGATGATGGGTGAGGATTCGAGTTCTTCAGAGGCTCATGAGCTAAAGCGAGTTAAAGGGGGTGAAGATACTCAAGTTGAGGTTCACAAGACCAATCCTCAAAGGTCCTAACCCATCTAATGAAGTTAGGGGTGTGGAATTGTTGAGGCTTGAGTGCCGCCTTTACAATTTTTCAGTTGAGAGAGACAATTGTCTATCAGCATCCAGATGTGGTATTTTTTATCGGAAACTAAACACCAATCAGAGTATGTGGAGAAGGTTTGTCGAAAGTTGAAGTTTGAAGGGCGGTGGCATATTGTTGATCTGGAAGGAACTACAGGTGGTTTGCTTGTGTGTTGGCAACCTCACGTGTTGGTTTTGCGTGTGGTAAGTTCTACTTTTTGTATTCAGCTGCAGTATCAACTTAAGGGGGATCAAAGGACTTGGTGGGCTATTTTTGTTTATGCGAGCACTGATAGTGTGATGAGGGAGCAACAATGGCTTTATTTGTTGAATGAGAAACCTAATTGGGATGACTGGTGGGTGATGGAGGGGATTTTAATGATATTAGGTTTCCTTATGAGAAGATAGGGGGGGGGGAGGGGGGGAGAGTAAGATCGAATCATAGTTGCCTTCCATTTCAACGGTTTGTATGGCAGATGGAGATGGTGGATATTGGTTTTGTGGGTCGGCCTTTTACATGGAGCAATAATGAAGTGGGGGCGGAGTTTGTGGAGGAATGGTTAGATCGGTTTTTTGGGGCACCTAATTGGAATTTGATGTTTCCAAGGGCTAAGGTGGTGCATTTGGAACAATTAGCTTCGGATCATTCTTTCCTTTTATTGGATATGGATCCTCATCAGCAGCGTCTCCGACCAAGATTTGTGTTTGATAAAAGGTGGATTAAGAGGGATGATATGACACAAACTATTGTGGCCGCGTGGAGTAAAGTTAAATGGGGGACAAAGCAATATGTTCTAAGCTCTAAGATTGCTCAATGTTGGGTGGATTTATTAAAGTGCAGCTTTAAGTCAAACCAGAATTCAGCTAGGAGGATCAAGTATCTTAAAGTTCAATTGGAGGTTCTAAAGAAGGAGGGAGGTGAGAGGGATTGGCGACAATGGCATGGTTTGAAGAATCTCTTACATCAAGCTTATTTGGAGGAAGAAATTTATTGGCAGCAAAAATCTAGGAATCAATGGTTGAGGGAAGGGGATCGAAATTCCAAATTTTTTCATGCCACGACGATTCAAAGAAGGAAGAGGAATCAGATTGTTAGTTTGACAAATACGCAAGGGCAAGCCTGTGTGACGAAAGAAACTATTCAGGAGAAAGTGGTGGGGTATTATGATAAGTTATATGCTTCTTGTCATCCGATACACAATCCAGGGTTGCTTCATGGTTTTCCTACCTCTGTCACGCCAGCCATGAACCAAATAATGATGAGGCTAGTGGAGGAGGTTGAAATTAAAAAGGCCCTGTTCCAGATGAATCCTAATACTGCTCCTGGTTCGGATAGTATGTCATTTCTGTTTTTTCAAACTTATTGGCTTCATGTGAAAGGTGATATTATTAATGCGGTTCAGGAGTTTTTTCAATGTAAGCATATGTTTAGGAAGCTTAATCATACGTTGATTACATTGATACCTAAGGTTGCCTCGCCTGTGTGTGTGTCGCAATTTAGGCCGGTCAGTTTGTGTAATGTGGTCTATAAGATTATTTCGAAGATACTTGCTGATCGTATCAAGGGTTGTCTAGATAAGTGTATTAGTTCTAATCAATCTGCGTTTATTCCTGGCCGACAAATACTTGATAATGTTATTGTTGCGCATGAGAGCATTCATACTTTGAATTCTTTGAGGAAAGGGAGGAAGGGGTACATGGCATTTAAATTAGATATGGCTAAAGCTTATGATAGGGTGAAATGGCGATTTTTAGAACAGGTGATGATAAAAATGGGATTTGCTTGGGGTGTGGTTTAGTGGATTAGGGAATGTCTGTCCACGAGTAATTTGTCCATTAATATTAATGGCGAGGCATGTGGGTATATTAGTCCTACTCGGGCCATTCGGCAGGGAGATCCCATTTCCCCTTATCCGTTCTTGATCATTTCTGAAGCTTTATCATATCTCATTACTAAATCATGTGCCAGAGGGGAGTATAAAGGGATGAGAGATAGTAGGAATGGACCTCTTCTTACTCATTTGTTTTTTGCCGATGATTCATTGTTATTTTGTAAGGCAAATGCAGATCAAGCTCATATTGTGCACCACATTCTTCACACTTATAGTCAATGTTCGGGTCAAGCTATGAATTTGGATAGATCGTCAGTATTTTTTAGTCCTAATGTATCCAGGGAAGTTAGGAGTCAGATTTGCCAAGTTATGGAGGGTGTGTAAGACCAATCGAATGCGCGGTACTTGAGGTTGCCTATGAGGATTGGTCGGTCGAAAAGGGAGGTCTTTCAGTTTATTATTGACAAAGTGCAGCATCGAATTCAGAATTGGAAGTCTCAGTTCTTGAGTTTAGCAGGAAAAGAGGTTCTTATCCGGGCAGTGGTTAATGCTTTGCCCGCATATGTCATGGGATGTTTTAAACTTCCCAAGAGAGTGTGTCAAGAAATGTGTCGTCTGACGGCGAATTTTTGGTAGGGTGTTCATCGAAATGCAAGGCAAAAAATGCATTGGAAGAAATGGCAGGACCTTACTAAAGCATAGGAGGAGAGAGGTTTGGGATTTCAAGAGATTCAAAGTTTTAATGATGCTTTACTTGCGAAACAATTGACGTGAGTTATTCAGCATCCTGAGTTATTGATGAGCAAGGTCATGAAAACAAAATATTTTCCGCACACAGATGTGTTGTTAGTTGCTGATAAACAAAATGCTTCATGGCTTTGGAAGGGTTGGATGGGGGCAAGGTATATTATCCGAGGGGAATCCATTGAGGGTATCTAGAGTTATTCAGTGAAGACGGCGTATCAGAAGTTGCAGTGGCATCAACAACTGGCTGATCAAGTCCCTGAGTCAAGTAGTTTGCAAGTAAGAAGGCATCGTATGTGGACAGCTACTTGGAAGCTAAAGGTCACAGGGAAGGTCAAACAGTTTGTATGTCGATGTTGTCATAATATTTTGCCACTACATGATACGCTGCATCAAAGGAGGATACCGGTTGAGCATACTTGTTCAATGTGTGGCGTCTCGGCTGAAACTATAGAACACCTCATGTTTAATTGTTCTAGAGTGCAACAGATTTGGAAGCTGGCTCATGTGGATTGGGTTAGGGTTTTGCCTCTGGATAATTTTTAGCACTGGTAGCAACATCTTTGTTCTCAGATGCAGGAGAATGGCTGGGTGGAACGGATACAATTTACAGCGTATCTTATGTGGATGATATGAAAGAGCCGGAACCCGTGGGTGTTCCAAAGAGAATGGATGCCAGAAAAGGAGGTCGTTGAGTTGGCAAGACATGATTGGGTGGAATTTACTCAAGTGCAAATGGTAGTCTAGCTATATTTTTGGCTTTGTATATAGTTTCTTTTTATTGATGTTTGGTTTTGATGTTTTGGGCGGTAGTTCATGTTCTTGAGCTGGTTTCTGCTGTTTCAGAACCAAGGTTAGCTCCGAGTACAAAGGACATGCTGTCGAAATTTTTTGAGGGGTAGGTTTGTTAGCTAGGATCATGGGAAAGATCTGTGGCTAATGTCTTTATCGCTGGGAGAACACGATATTAAGGAAATAGATACCCTCCTAGGAAGGATTCCTTTCACTCTTAGTAGGGTCTTTATTTCTTTTATGGTGTATTTTTGTGAGAAGGTGGGTTGCATTCTGATATGTTGTCATTTCGTCTTAGCCAACACTAGAGCTAGAAAGAGTCCGATTTTGGGGGACATTTGATTGTAAATGTTCATTGCTACAAAGTGAATACAATTATCGACCGTTTGTTAAAAAAAAATTATAAATTTGAAAATGATATATTATTATTGAAATAATACTGAATTGTATTTAATATTTATATTGATATTTTTGAGTTTAAAAAAATTAAAATCATAAATGAGAAGCAAGTTAAATTATTTTTAATATTATATTATGTTAGTTTTTTCATTTATAGTAATAATAGTAATGATATTCCTAATGAAAACTTTTAATAAATTTTCCGATGTGGCATTCATTTAGTAAAAAAATGCTGAATTATTTGAATGATGGTTACTTAGTAGCTTATGCTATGGATATGCCACATTAGTAACTTCTACATTATTTTATTAAGATTTTTCATTGTAATATTATATTAATAAGCAAATATTTTCTAAAAAAATAAATTTCTTTAGAATATGTACCAGAAACATATCCAAGTGTATATAGGTCATACAGTTTATATGATAATATAAATTAAAAGATCAACTCCCCAATTCTCGTAACTTACCACAGTAACTTTTATTATGTTTAGGTTTTAATTATTAATAGCATATAAAGGTAAATTTTGAATAAGAACCACAATATTTTCTGTCCTAAAATTTTAAAAAAATATATATTATAATAGGTTTTAAATCAAATTAATATTCATTAAAGTGTTAAAAAAATAGCTTGAAAATTATTAAATTACACTTATTCTGCAACCTGCTTGAAACTATATAAGAAAAGGTCACCTATACTCTCCCATTTATATAATGGAAACTTGTTACTATGCGTCATGCTAGGCTTGGAGATGCCCCAATAATAATTTTAATCTTTTATTTATTTTAAAAAAAATCATAAAATGAAAGTTAAGGTGTATAAGAAGTGGGGAAAAAAAAAGAAGAAGTGATCATGACATTGATATATATACTAGTTTTTAGTACCTGCTCGAGAAGAGGGAGTTCCTAGTTAGAAATTTTAATAAATTTTTAAAATTTTAGCAATTTTTTTATTTCTATAAATATATAATTGCTATTACTTTAAATATTTTTAATTTATCTTTCTACTATATAATTATTTTGTTAAAATAATTCAAAGGTAACACAATTTTTATACTAAAATAGTGATTTTTAAAGAATAAATTCAAATAAGATTTAAAATAAATAGTTTTAAAAAAATAATGAAATTAACCTACAAGGATTTCTAATAAATCAATGTAATTACTAAAAAAATACAGTAAAAGTTTTTAAAAGAAATTAAAACTTAAATTCCTTAATAGAGATTGTAAATATAAAATATATATGTTTGTGGAATAAATAAATATACTAACTGACATATTTGGATAAATATATATTATAAATACCAAATGACAATTGAAATGATTTCATACAATATTTAGAAATAATATTGGTATTTAAGTTAAAATACTTAAAATGATAAATAAAAAACAATTTATATTATTTTTAATATTTATGATCAAAATTATATTTTAATTTATGATAACACAATTTTTTTAATATACATGTGTGTGTCCAAAATTATCAAAAATTATATGATACTATAGATTAAAAAATAAATCCCCATGCACAACAAAAAAAAGATTGATTTATTTTACACTGTAACTATTGATTTCATTTGAAAGTAAGATTTAGATAAACACTAATAATTTTTATGTTAAAATAGAGAAAATAATGTAAAAAATTTTAAAACAAAAACTCATAAATTTGTTGAAAAAATAGTTACAAAATTTTATAAAATTACGTTTATACCAAAAGTAATCTGCAACTTAGGAGAAATTTACTAATAGCAAGTCACCACTCAACTCTTCCTTTTAGAGTATAGATATATACTAGTCTTTTAGCTCCACGAGTGCCTAGTAATATTTTAAAATTTAGTAAATATTATTTTTTAAAAAAAATGTTTGGTTTTTAAAATATATAATTTATATTGTTAATTTATTTTACTGTATTTATGAATTGTAAGTTGTTTTTTGGTTAATTTAATACTAATTTATATAATTATATTTTTAGTTAAAGTATCATTAATATTTTTTCTATTTTTTTAAATGTTCTATTAAGGGTATATATATATATATTTTTAGTATGTGTAACTTTAAATAGTATATATAAATTTAATTCAATTAATTATTTAATTAGCACTAACAAATTGAAATTAAAACATATAACAACTTTAAATATATATAACTATTTCTTTATTATTACGATGTAAATTAATTTATATAAAATTATATTTAGTTAATTTAACAAGTAGAAATAATTGAAAGTAATAGTTTTAAAATATTTAAATAAAGATATATAAATGTAGAGTATGAACTTTTTTTATGTAAATAAATGTGCTAATTATATGTAATCATAGTGTTCATAATTTATTTAAATAATTATGCATTATAATAATTTTAAATAATGTTTTGAATTATTATTGATATTTTCTTAGGCAAAGTATTTAAAATAATAAATGGGGATCAAGTTAAATTATTTTAAACATTTATTTCTATAATTTTTTAATATATACTGCTTACTAAATTTTTTTAATATTAGAATAAAAAATTTAAGAATATATATATATATATATATATATATATATATATATATATATATATATATATATATAAGAAATATATAAGTGTACGTGAGTTACAAAATTTATGTAATAATAAAAATTGGAAAAAAATCCCATGTCCAATAAAAATTTTGATTAATTTTATATTACAACTAATTGTACTTGAAAGTAAAATTTAAATTGATAATAAAGAAAATAAATAATAAAAACTTTTAAACTAAATTAATATACTAAAAGTATAAAAAAAATAGTTTCAAAGTTTCAATAAATTACACTTTTAGAATATAGATATGTATATATATCCATATATATTTGGAGTATCTTATAATAAACCTAAAATAAGAAATAAAATGAAATTAAAAATTAACCATTCTATACCTAATTGAGTAGGGGTGGGTGAATGACATTGTAAATGACAAGAATGTTTCTGAAAATCATTTTTCCTAAGAGCATATATACCAATAATTCAAAAATTTTAATATATGATTCCCGTGGTAGTAAAGTTATGTAACTCCTATTTGAATATTAATTAAAAGTTATTAAAACTATGGTTAAGTTTCATATGATGTTGTTTTGTTATTACAACATGTAATTTATTTAAAATCTAATGGCAAAAATTAAAATTACTAAGTTAAATTATTTTTAATACTTATGTTCTATATTATTTTTAAATTTATAGTAATGAGCAAAAATTTTCAATATAAAAAAAATGGAAAATCTTTCATTAAAAAATGTGTATAAGAGAATTATGGAAGTGTATTTTGTTTAACAAACTTTATATGATAATATAAATTAAAAAAAAATCAAATCACCATATATAATACAAAGTTTAAATCATTTTAGATTTTTATATGTTGATTGTATTTAAATAAAAATATAAATACCTAATGATAATTTTTTAAGTAAAAAATAAAGAAAACACTACAAGAGCTTTTAAAATAAATCAATTCTCATAAAAACGATAAAAAAAAAGCTCAAACTTATACAAAATTATAGTTACACCAAATAAAGACCAGCAACCACAAGAAATTTCACGACAAAAGATAACCCTCTTCTCTATCTTAATATAATAAACTAGTTACTGTGTCCCGTGCAAGATGTGGGGATGCTCTATTGGTAACTTGGGGAAAAAAAATTTAAAGGTGCAAGAAGTGATATGATCGAAAGGGTATAACTTTAAAGAATTTATTAATAAGGGCATTATTCAATTTTAAAATTTTAAAAATTATTAATATGGTACGTTGCCCCTAACTTTTGACTATTGTGTTTACTTTGTCTCCTCCAAGCAATCATATCTCAACTTTTTTCCTACTGCATGTGTTTATCTCTTATCCTATAAAAAATCTAACTGGTGTTTATTCTCTTTAAACCTCAATGCTAGTCTAAGGAGTATAACCTATCAATATTATTCTAATATATATATATATATATATTTGGTTTTTCTTCACCACAATTGTCTTCTCATTCTTTTCTTTCCCAACCGCCTAAATTGATCATGATTAGAGGATAGAAGGTTTCCCTCTCACCAAGACGCAGAGAAGTTCAAAAAGAGATAGTAATTGTGCCCAATCCTTCTCTTAGGGGCCCACCGAAATTGCTAAATTCAAAGTACAAAGTTCATTACATTAATGTAAATATGGGCAAAGTGTATATAAATGAAAGATGAAATAGCAAAGTGTCGTCTAGCCCAAAGGGAGGGATTTCAAAGTGTAATTACCCTTCAGAAAATTTGTCCATGAAACATAATAGGCACCAAAGAAATAAAATCCAATTTTCATCAATTAACTTAGGTCACATTTCGTCTTTATGAGTGAATGGTAGTCTGAAAATTATCTCATTAATAAAGAATTTGAATCATTTTTATTAAGACTAATAATATGGATTTAAATTGAAATTTTAACACCTATTTACCACTAATAATATAAGAAATTATTTTTTGATACTATACATAACATGAGAAAATGTATAGAGTAATTTCCCATAAAGGAAAATGAAAGAAAGATCCTCCTAATTTTAAAGCATAATGTGTCAAAAAAACCTTTTAACGAAAAACAAAACAAAAAACTAAAAATTATGTTCCTTGTAGACCAAAAAAAAAAAAAAAGAAGAAGAATTCTATTAAGAATGTGTGAAGTGCCAATATTGACACCCTTTCAACATTAGTGTCATAGTTATAATTGATATATTTTCAATAAATTAACTCCCAATAGAGGAGTTAGTCACCAACAAAGTTCCTAAAACTCTTGCTAAGTGTTAGTCTCGGATTGAATTTCCCAATCAACATAATAATTTAAAGAAGGTGCTACACATTTCTTTAGTCTAATGCCCCTTGTATAGCCCAATTGATCTCTCATTTCTCCCTTAGAGTAGGTAGGTTGGGATGGAGTTAGACTTCTCTTTCCCCTATAAAGTACTGCCTAATGTCTTTTATATAGCTTAATTAGATTCCTTTACCCCCATAGAAGTAGGTTGGGACATTCCTTTTCCCCATAGAGATTGGCTCCATTTGTCTTATTTTGTCTTATAAAGTAAGTAAAATGTAAGTTAATTATACAATGTATTTCTTCGATCTTGTGCCCCTTAGATATTCCCCATAGAGTAGGTAGGGACATAAAAATTTAAACAAGATGCCATGTCATTCTTTAGCTGCTTGTTTACTTGCTAATGGTTTTACAAGTCAATTAAAAAATTGGTGGGATACTACATTGACTTTTCAAGATAAGTTGACAATTTTAGATCATACAATTCAAGTAGAAAAAGAATGAGGCCAAGTATTTCCATGGGTTTGCCTTAGTATCGTGTTCATACTGTTGTATTGAATGATCCCGAGCAATTGCTTTCTGTTCATATAATGCATACAGCTCTGGTTGCTGGTTGGGCTGATTCAATGGCTCTGTATGAATTAGCAGTTTTTGATAATTTAGACCCCATTCTTAATCCAATGTGGAGACAGGGTATGTTTGTTATACCCTTCATGACTCGTTTAAGAATTACCAATTCGTGGGGTGGTTGGAGTATCACAGGGGGTATTTCAACAAATCCGTAGAGTTATGAAGGTGTAGTTGGTGCACATATTGTGTTTTCAATTCTCAATGAAAACGGAGTTTTGTGAATTTTTCCCGGGACTGGAAGATTATTTTGAGATCTTTGAACATAGTTGAGAGTTCAATGTGACTATTGTCATTTCGGCCAACACACAAGATGAGACTTTACCACAATGGAGCGACTTTTTGCAAAAAGATGAGGTGGAAACTTAGCAAGATGTCAGAGAAGCAAAATATACGAGTGTTGTAGATTTTACACACGCAAGTGTACGCTTTTGTTAACAAATAATAAAGAGTGAATATAAAGTATCATTCCCACGAGGACTAATTGTTTACTAAATACCGAAATTTAGTTAATTCTAACTTTATTTGAATGATTAAAAAGATATTTTATGAATGAACTAAATTAAAACTAAACTTAAAACTAAGCTAAACAAATAAATGAATTAATTTTAAGGGTTTATCAGATGCTAAAGCTTTAGAGTTTTCAATTTCACTATAACTAATCTATCTTAATATTAATCTATCTCTATAATCTAAATTATTATCCTGGTTGATAGTCGAGATTCCTTAACTTATTTACTAGTTTCTCCCGAGATCTGATAAAAATCCCTTAATTGCTAATTCATTATATTCCTATGTGAATTACAACAATTATGAAGTCATTAAGTTCTGTGAATGCTCATATAGCGACTACACAAACCATGCAAGTATATCTCTATCATACATTCAATTCATGGCATTTATCCCAATGAAGTTGACACATAACTCCCCTTCCAGTTCGTTATGATTAACAAATCATCTAATTATTGATCAGGTAATTAGAAACATTAAACACAGAGATAAATACTTAACTATAGAAAATTAATTGAAGCTATATTAATAGAAAAATAATAAAGACTTCATGGTTAGACTACATTGGAACCCTAAAAAAATAAATTAGTTCATGCCAATATAAAAGAACATCACAAAATCTTTAAACATGATTGAAAGAGAAAAATAAATAAATGCAAATAGTTGAGCGGCTCTCTTGTCCTGTTCTTCAGCTTTGGCTTTTCTTTTTTTTTTCCCATCTATTTTTCCCTTCCGTTTTTTCTTCTGCAAAATTCCAAAGGTTGTTGCCCTTTTTTGTTTTCTTCCCAAGACGGATGCCCTCTCTTTTTCTATACTAATACTAAACTAAAAGAAAAGAAAAGAAAATAATAGGAAAAACAAAGGATATGGGTTGAAGAGAAAAAAAGATGGCGGCTGCTTTTTCTGAATTTTCTGCCCGTATCTTTGTTTTTCTTCGGTCAGGTTTTTATAGTTTTTCAAGCACAACTGCACCCAACTTTGTCTTCTATGTCCTTGTTTCGGCCGTTTCTTTCTTGTATCCAAATTGCAGTCATATTCTGCCTTGTGTTTCCTCATTGTATTCAGATTTTGGTATTCCAAATTGTAGTTGTAGCGTTTTTCTTTTCTTTTGTTTCATCACGGTTTTTTTTCCTCCTTGTGCTCAAATTTTGTTTTCTTTCTGTAGCAGACTTGTACTTCTTTGTTGTGCAACACGACTTCTAGTTCCTTGCAGCTAAAGAAGTCTTCTTTTGTGCAGCTATCGGTTGTTTGTTGTAGCTGAAAGAGATTTTTTTTTCTTTTTTTTGTGGGCTGAAGTAATTTGGCCAAGTTTGACTGAAGCTTTTGTTCTCCTTGAATTGTTTGACTTGGATGTTCGGCTACCTTCATGAGTTGTGCAAGCTTTCCAGGAAATAAAAAGAATACGGCTACTTTCAAACCTTGACTTCCAAGATCTTTGATGTAAGTAGTGCTTCTTGCATGAAATCTCATGTTGTAGCGACTTCAACTTCTCTTTACTGAAATTTAGTCCCTCTATCATATGACTATTTGCTTGAGCAAGATTCCAGTTCTGCAATTGCATCTTCTGAAGGTTGATTCTCAGTCTTTGAAGCTCAATCCCACTCACTTCTATCGCTTTATTTTTATCTTGGATAACTTTGATCAATGCCATATTCTCCCTTTTATTTGTTCAAATTTTCCTAAAAATACAATTTAATAAGCAATTTTGTCATAAGAACACTAGGAAATTGACCTAAGAAATATACAATTAAACATCCTATCATAGAGATCACAAAGGCATGGCTAAATATGAATTGAGATGAAAGCTTTATAAAGATTTTTGTAAACTAATAATTACCTAGCAATATCCAGGACAAAGATTGTTAGTTGTTGTTCCAAGTTGCCAAGAAAAATTCATTTGCACGAGTAAGAAATCGATGTATTTCCACGGGTCTCCCCTATTCCGTATATGAGTTCTTTGGAATTTGTCGTCATGGATTAGCATCTCGAGGGCCTTTGATAGGCATAAAGAAATCGTCTTGGTTAGCTACCACCAAACCAATAAGGGGTTAGCTCCGCAATTGGTCTACAAACAAGGTAAGTAGGTCAATTACTGGTCGGCTCTAGACCGAAAAGACCTAATTGAGTAATCCCTTATCTAAGGTTGGAAATGTTAACGGGGCGGGACTCGAAGTGGGGGACCTCTCTACCGCCTATGTCTATCTCCTATCAAGTATGCTCCCCAGACATAAACGAGGTATAGAGTAGTACTCTTAGAAAGATAGAATATCACCACGTGAACATAATATTAAGTTACGAATTTAACTCTCGAGAGATCGACCACTATTCTAAATATAGTAAGGCGGAGAATTTTTGTTCATTGGAACATTAGGGTGTTCCCATCATTGAACTCAGAGTGTGGGACTAAGTCTTTCTAAATGAGAAAGAAAAAGTCCTTAGTTTGGTTGGAAAACCCAACATAAATATCATATTTACTTTATCTCGCTCTACTTCTAAAAATAGATAGAAAAGGTTAGAGAGAGTGACTTTCTGAAATTCTCTTCCTTCCCAAAGCTGCGCAAGGCGGCCTCTTCGGAACAAACCTCATCTTTTCTTTCTTTTCCCCCTTTTCAATGAAAGACCCTCACCTCGTTTCCTATTCATTTGTGGGTCTAGACTCGAGGCATTTTTTTTTCAAAAGGTGATTCGATAATCAACCAACCAACAAATCCGTAGCCTAGGTTACTCACGGCCTCCCTCTCACCCAAATGAAGCCCAATTGTCTAAGGGGATGGGCCAAGCCCTAAAGATTTGACCAGCGCAACAAAAGAACCACTGACAGACATTTCTTTGAAAGGTAGAGATGAAGAGGGGCGTCATCTTTCTTTTCATTCACTAGTTGAGTACTTCCTCCTGTCAGCTAGAAGCTTCTCAAAGGGTGCTTCACTTCCACTAGGAGGATTTCCTTGATTGATGAATTGCTCTTTCTGAAGGCGCCCTTCTGAACCAAATACAGCTAGCGATCAATTAGTTATTCATCGAAGGTACTGAGGCGGGAAATATAATATGGGTAAGATGGCGGAATGGGCACTCTCATGGCTTACCATTACTATAAGACTTTTTGTGCAGTGAGATTTTTAGCGACATTCTCCTTTGACTCGATTAAAATTTTTATTATGGAACTTTCTCCCAGAGCTACGGAACTCACAGGTTTATAAGAAAGTAGAATTAGCAACATTTACACGAATTTGAAAGTGGATGAGATCGGTCGAGTGGTCTCAATTGGAGATGGGATTGCATGTGTTTATGGATTGAACAAGATTCAAGTTGGGGAAATGGTTGAATTTGCCAGTGGTGTGAAAGGAATAGCCTTGAATCTTGAGAATGAGAATGTTGGGATTGTTGTCTTTGGTAGTGATACTGCATGATAGGCAATTATGTCAGAAACCGATTTTCAAAGGCTACTAGACTTTGGGGTTAGCTACATGGAGCAGCTCTTTTTTATCCTTCAAGGGTCATGGGGAAGGTCTCTAATTGATCATTTAAGACAAAGGACTTCAACTTAAGAATTAAAGATAAACATTTTCAGGAATCAGAGTAGAATTCACCCAGCATCTTTATTCTCAGTAGGAGAAGACTCTCAACCAGATACGTTCATTTTCAGGGTCAGCTCTCTCATCATAGAGAAATTAAAATGAAGACTCATACTTGACTACCAGCTGCCAATGGGGTAGCACTGGAGTTACAGCCATCCTCTTTCCTTCTCTATTCTTTCGCGCATTTCCTCTTTTTCCTTTAAAGAGGTGGTTAGAAAAATAAAGCCGAGTCACCAATTCTTATTCATTTTCTCTTAATCAAGGTCTTTCTCGAGGAAGAGGGAAGCAAGCAAAGCTAGCTCTGAATCAGAGGGAAAAGAGTGTTGTAACTGAAGTAGACTACTAAACGAGTGTGGGAAAGAATCTTGCTAAAGGTTCAATTGAAAATTCCTCTTTAATGGTTAACTAAATGGATTAGATTCTCTTTTACACTAGGTGAGACCGAGAACTCAATTACGGGTGAAGCCTTAATTGTCGATGGTGGTAAAGGAAAGATTTTTAGTGGGCCAGTGAACAGTGAATGTTAAGAGATTGAAGATTCAGAAAGCTTTCCCAAGCAGGTAGAATTAGCAACTAGAAGAACAAAACAAAGTCTCAAAGAAGCCATTCGTAAACCTACAACTAACTTACTACTATCTTCTTATAAGACAGACTATGAGACAGAAAGAGAATTATGAAAAAAACTCTAGATATGATCTTTTGTCATATAAATATATTAATTATGAAAGTAGGGGAAACTTAGGGATTTATGAATCATCATTTGAACATGAACGAAAGGTAAAGGTAAATAAGAACCCAGATTTTTTTTATAATTCTAACACACATAAACACAACCCTTCTGATATGGATAAAAGAAAGGGATCAAACTAACGAAAGAAAGACAAGTAAGACTCCAACTTATATACTTGGCATTTACACTTACTCCATATGGTTATCTCACCTGGAAAGTATACCACAACACCTTCTATGGCTTTCTTTGTTAGCAAAGGAAGATCTCTTGGCCCAACACTACTCAACTTGTGGGATGTCAGATACCCTGCAAACAACAACTGCATAGGCACTAGACAAGGAAGCATGATATATATATATATATATATTTCCTACAGGAATTATTTGTGGCTGGTTATGTCCACTGCTTTCTTTTTTGATTTTAGATAAGCAGCCTGCATTTTTGAAGGGGCATGCTATCACGGATAATATTCTTTTGGCTTAGGAGCTGGTGTAGTCAATACATAGGCGAGCCTATGGGAGATGCTTGTGATTTTCAAATAGCTACAATAGCTATGTACTTTGTAGGAAATCCAAGAGAAGAATTACAATCTTCAAAAGTATTTTTAACAAATTTAAGATGTCCAACTCTGTGTGATTTTAAATGGTATAAAGATATATTTTTAACTCAAGAATTGAGACGTCCAGATTGCAATGCTCCTTTTTGGAAAGAAAATTTTATAACTGGATTACCAAGTTTTTTTTCTCAAAGAAATATGAATAATTTACAAATTTGATTCTATTATTTTTTGGTCAATTATTTGAGAAAAAAATAAGGACTAGCTTTGTGTTTTGTTTAGAATAAAAATTCAAAGTAATTATGGTTCAGATAAGAAAGAGTTAAGTAATTTTTGTGAAACTTTTGGTATTAAAGGTATTAAAGCACCTTCTGCTGAAAATAAAAATTAATAAAATACAAGAAAAGTCCTAAAATGATTAAAGGCAAAAGGAGCAAACATTATTATAAAAAAAATTCTAAGAAGAAAGTAAGTAATTCAATTACATGTTGGAAATGTGGAAGATTTGGTCACAAGGCAAATCAATGTAAAATGAAGAAAAAATTAATGAAATATTTCAAGAAGATAAATTAAGGGATAAAATGGTAGCATTGCTAATTCAAGATAGTGATATAGATGATGAAAAAAATTCAAGATGATATAGAGTTTGATTCTAGTATAGAGAGTATAGAAAATTGTAAATGTATAAATGTCATTTTGAAAGATAAAAAAGAAATTTTATTTCAAATAATATAAAAAATTAATAAGATAGAGACCAGAATAGAATATTTAAATAAATTAAAATAATTAATATTAGAAGAAGAAGAAAAGTCTAATTCAACAGAAATAATAGAACCATTTAGTATTTCAAAGTTATTAGATAAGTATACTGAAAAAAGTACATTTAGAATAGGAAAAACTAAAGACATTCAAGTTGAAATAAAAAATATTAAAATTGTAGACTAAAAAATTACAAGAAGAGATAATAAATTAAAAACAAAAAATTTAGAAATAGAAAAAAAAATTAACTTCAGTAGAAAAAATGATATTCCTTCTACTTCAGAGGAACCTTCATGAAGCATTCAAGAGTTATCTAGTATCCAAGAGCTATCTTCCATTCAAGGAAGTGATGCAAAAATTATAGATCAAATGTTTATTCAAATGATTAATAGAATAGAATGGCAAAAATGGCATTGTTTTGTTACCATAGGACTTATTGATTTCAAGATAACTGTATATGCTATGTCAGATAGTTGTGAAAATGCTAATTGTGTTAAGACTGGCATAATTCCTACTAAATATTGTCAGAAAACAAATGAAACTTTGTTAGCTACTAACTCAACTAGATTAACAATAAAGCATAAATTAATTGTAAATATTTGCAATAATGAGTATTGTATTAAGAATGTATTTTATGTGGTAGATAATACTGCTCAAGATGTAATATTAGGATTACCATTTTTAAATCAAATTAATCCATTTAATATTGCCCTACTTTTTATGTCATGAATTAGGTAGAAAAAGAACGAGGAGCTCCCAGGATAGTAATTAATTATAAACCTTTGAATAAAGTATTAAAATGGATTAGATATCCTATTCCTAATAAAAGAGGTTTACTCAATAGATTATATAATATAATTTTTTTTGTCAAAATTTGATATGAAATCAGGTTATTGGCAAACTCAAATAGCTGAAAATGATAGATATAAGACAACATTCACAGTTCCATTTGGTCATTAAGAATTGAATATAATGCCTTTTGGTTTAAAAATGCTCCTTATGAATTTTAAAATATAATGAATGATATATTTAATCCTTATTCAACATTCATAATTATATATATAAATGATGTTTTAGTGTTTTCTGAATATTTAGAAAAACACTTTAAACATTTAGATATATTCTTTAAAGTTTTTAAAAGAAATGGTTTAGTAGTGTCAGCTACTAAGATGAAACTATTTCAAATACAAGTTAGATTTTTAGAATATAATATTCATTTAAGAACAATTAATCCAATTAATAAAAGTTTAGAGTTTACAGATAAATTTCCTAATGAGATCAAAGATTAAAATCAATTACAAATTTTTTAAGGATGTTTAAATTACATTTATGATTTCTTTCCTAAATTAAGACAAAAATATGCTCCTTAATTTCAAAGATTACAAAAGAATCCTCCTGCTTGGACAGATATTCATACTAGATTGGTTCAACAAATTAAAAGTCAAATTAAGTCACTTTCTTGTCTTTGTATTCCTCATCTGCATACATTCATGATAGTGAAAATAGATGCGTCAGATATAAGATATGGTGGTATTTGAAAGAAAAAAAATTAGAAAAAGAGTCTTAAGAACAGTTACTCAGGTTTCATAGTGGAATTTCGATTGGGGCTCAAATAAACTATTCAACTATTAATAAAAAGATTTTATCTATTGTTTTATGTATTTCAAAATTTCAAGATGATTTAGATTACAATTTTTTTTTTTACTTAGAATTGATTGCAAATCTGCAAAAGAAGTTTTGTAAAATGATATTCAAAATATTGTTTCAAAACAGATTTTTGCAAGATGGCAAGCTATTCTTTCTCCATTTGATTTTGATATGAATACATTAAAGTAGAGAAGAATTTTTTGCCAGATTTCTTGACAAGAGAATTTTTGACAAGTATTTCAAAATGAGTATGATCAAAAAGGAACAAAATTCAAATACAAATATTCAAACGGTAAAAGATTTTGAAAAGAAAAATTCAAATCCAAACAGATTTCAACTTTTGCAAGATTTTCCACCTTTGTCTTAGATTCATATCTTTGAAACCCAATTCATGGAAACCCAAATAAATCAAGCCAAAAAAAAAATATTCAATAAGCTTCTTCCTCTACTACTTCTTATTTCACAAAACCTCATGGTTGAACATTTACTCCTTACAAGGTATGATCAAACTCTTGACTTCAACACTCTCAATCATATTATCATAGGAACTTTTAGGGGGCGCTTGGTATAAATGGTGGGTTTAGGAATGGAATGGATTTGTGGAATGGAAAGGTTTGGAATAGAATGGAATGATAATAATTATGTTGTTTGGTATTATTTTGTAATGGAATGGAATAGATTTTATATTAAAATTATAATAAAAATAGTATTTTACATTATATGATATTTAACAAATTATATCTTGTTCAAAAAATAGTCAAAGTGCATGTCAATTTGTAGAGAAAAATATTTTCTATAAATTAGTGAAATTTGTTTTTAAAAAAAATTAAAAAAAAATAGTAAAATGGGGGTTGCAAACCATGGGGGGTTTGCAATCCCCATGACAAGTGGCGCGCGCCGTCACTTCAATGTTGACCAAGACCAAAGCCAACACCCACGTTTGTGGGTTTTGAGAAAAGGAGGGGGAGGGGGCAGGTTTTGATCAAAACCATGGAGGAGGGTTTTGATAAACCCAAACCCACAAACCAAACACTCATTTTTGGTCCATACCATTCAATTCCCCTCCCAAACCCTCATACCAAACGGCTCCTTAATCATGAAATACATAGGGTGACCAATTATGTTTCAAAATCTTTGGAATTTTATCAATTGATATTGATAGATTTAGTATCTGTTGAATGTAGGAAACCAAATCAAAGAATGCAGAGGAAATTTTAAAATTTTATTGGTTTCCTCCAAAGATCCATACGAAGTGAAGTCAAACCGATAGGTGGAATTCATACCTTTTCTAGTAGTGGTAGAAGATCGTATGTCGAATGTCGAATCACAAACAAAACTAGTCTAGCCTTACCTCTATGGTATCCACACAATTGTCTCCAAGCCTCAAGTTAATTTTTAAACAATTAACTAAAGAAAGAAGTAACAAAATCTTTTAGTGCTAGCTAAGATTTTGTTACTCGGGTTTTCCCTCAAGTTCTCAGCTTAAGAATTGGTTTTCTTTCAAGCTCTCAACTTAAAATTTGTTTTGTTCTTATTTCTCAAATAAGGATTGGTGGTTTTATTGAATAAGAAAAGACTAAGGAATAATAATTTATGAACTAAAAAATAGCTTAGATTTTTCTCCAACAAAGAAAGCTTAAATAGAAAGCTCTCAAATAGAAAGTGTGTCTTCGGTTATCCTCCAATTGCATTCAATTATTCATCCATGTGAACAGCCGCCTTTTCACATTTCATATTCCAGAAACTGAATTGCAATATGTTGCACATGGTTGCCTTTTCATTTTCATAAAATGAATTACAATGTATTATATATACACTCATAGCTACCTTTTCATTTTCCAATAATAATATCCATTTTGATTATTATTTAATTAATAAATCTAAAACTCATTTTGGATTTATTAATATTAATAGAACCAAAATATTTTGGCTTTAAATCCAAAACCGTTTTAAAATAAAACCCGATCAATTCCTATTCTCAATAGGATTTTTAAATTAACCAAAATTTCATCACATGAATTTTGCACTTCTTTTGGATACGATCTAAGTGTGCGACCCAATAGGTTCTCATAATGTTGGCATTGACATAAAATATATTTTATGCCAAAAGTAATGAGTGGTGTCTAGCAACACATCAATACTACCCAAGTCATGAGAATATTAATAATTCGTCATTACATTTCTTGTGATAGGTATTACCGTGTAATTAAATCCCTTTGCCCTAGATATCATGATTGAACACGAGCCATGGAGTGTGTCATGCTCGTATAGTTCAATCTTTGCATTTCTTGATTTCCAAGTAGACACATTTAAGCAAATGAGCCCGAAATCACATATCAACTCATTTTGAGCATGACCATGCATTTTTATAGTCTTACTCAACCAAGGGGCCAAAGATATCACTCCCATTATATAGGAGGGGCAAATCTTTTATTGATCACTCAACATCCCACTACATGATTGATTACATATCCAATTACTACTTTTATAGTTCACCCTTTTACGGGTAACGTTTAGGAGTATCAAAACATGTAACACCTCATTTTGAGATCTCTGAGTATCTCAAGTCTAAGGATTATTTACACAATCATCACTATGAGAAATATTATGACACTTTATATAATAATCCATGTAGTATTTCTCACGGCGGGTCGATCCAGTACATAGTTCTCTAACATATACCTATGTGTTGATTTGATATCTCATATCATGAACCATTTCATCAGTCACTACACACACTAGTCTTAATGCATTATCATTGTCCCATTTAATGATAATACTCGACTAAGGATAATTTTAGAATAATTAAATTCTTGGGACATTATTATGTTTATTTTATAAAACACAGATATAAGATAAACATAATAATTAGTGCCATTAATTATAAACATTATGATACAATATATGCATATACCATCATCATATGATTGGTTCTTAGGGCATAATCCAACATTGAAATCCATCATACATATGAAAAAGAAAATATGAAAAAAATAACCTATTCAAAAGTAGTTATTAAGAAACTTTGCACTCCTTTAGAGCGGTCTTCAATTTACGAAGAAAATCCCTTTTCAAAATATTGTTTTAAAACACCTATTGTAGAAAATATAAATTCACCTCCTATGTCTTTTACTAGATCTCAAATGTAAATTAATGTAATTACAATGATTAATAATGATTTTAAGATAGACATGGAATATATGGAAGAGTTATTTGAAGAAGAACAAGATGATAAAAAAAAATTATTTTTATCATTGGACAAACTTAATAAAGAAAAATTAAAATAAGAATGGATTTCATATATGAAAGAAAAAAGGTGAAATATTCCTTTAATTTCATGCTTAGAATATTGGTTTTCTAGGAATGAAGGAATTCATGAAAATTTTAAATTAAAATATATTAATGTTCAGACTAATTTATATAAAACATAAAATTTGGTAGATGATTAGGTGATTACATCTATATATCCTCATTTACAATTGATTAAAATTAATGTTGATGGAGATGAAATATTGGCCTCTCCTTTTAAAAAGGGTAGAGAAGAATGCAATTTATCAATAGTTTTAGATGATATTAAAAAAGTTTTTCAACAGAATAATTACTCAAACCAGATTTTGCAAACGATAGGCAATTAGGTAGACCATTTAGCAACAAAAATAGATTAATTCCTAAAGAAAAAGCTTAGATTTCCTCAAGATGTAACAATTCCTCATTTTCAACCTAGAAACCTACCCAGGGAAACAGAAGAAGAAATCACTTCAAATTTATTAAATAATTCAAATAATTTACTTAATAGAATTTCTTAGAGTATAGGAAATATTCAAGATAATAAACCAAGTAGTTCAAAAGTTAGAATTAATTGTTTAGAACAAGGATGTGAAAAAGAAAAATTAGAAATAGAAGAAGATTCTGAATATTCAAGTGAAAACACAAAAAATGAAGAAAAATGAAAAAATCAATCTAATAGAACAAGAATTTCAAGATGAGCAAGTCCTAAAAATTAATAGAATAAGAAGACAAAAAAAATATATTAATAATAATAATTGGAAAATGACTGATACTTGGACATATTATTCTAGACCTACTTCTTTAGATATTTAATACAAAGAAAGATCTAAATTTAAATTTTGTTTTACATGTCTGGATGAGTAGGTCTAGAATAATGTGTCCGACTATCTGCCATTTTTCAATTATTCTTATTAATATTTTTTTTGTCTTCTTATTATATTAATTTCTAGGTCCTGCTCATTTTGAAATTCTTGTTCTATTAGATTGATTTTTCATTTTTCTTCATTTTTTGTGTTCTCACTTGAATATTGGGAATCCTCTTCTATTTCTGATTCTTATTTTTTACAGCCTTGTTCTAAACAACTAATTCTAACTTCTGAACCACTTGGTTTATTATCTTGAATATTTCCAATACTCTGAGAAATTCTATTGAGTAAATTATTTGAATTATTTACTAAATTTGAAGTGATTTCTTCGTCTCTTTCCCTGGATATGCTTCTGGTTGAAAATGAGAAATTGTTACATCCTGAGGAACTCGAGGCTTTTCTTTAGGAATTGAATCTATCTGATTGGCTATCGTGTGCAAAATCTGATTTGAGTAATTATTCTGTTGATAAACTTTTTTAATGTCATCTAAAACTATTAATGAATTACCCTCTTCTAAAGCCAATATTTCATCTCCATTAACATTAATTTTAATCGATTGTAAAGGAGGATATACATATGTAACCACCTGATCATCTACCAAATTCCCTTTTTTTTATATATATATAAATTAGTCTAAACATTAATATATTTTAATTTAAACTTTTCATGAATTCCTTCATTTGTGGAAAACCAATATTTGAACAATGAAATTAAAGGATTATTACACCTTTTTTCTTTCATATATGAAATCCATTATTCTTTTAATTTTTCTTGAATAAGTTTTTCCAATGATAAAAACCATTGTTTTTTATCGTGTTCTTCTTCTTCAAATAACTCTCCCATATATTCTATGTCTATCTTAAAATCATTATTAATCATTGTAATTACATTAATTTCCATTTGAGATCTAGTAGGAGACAGGAGGTGAATTTATATTTTATGGAATAGGTGTTTTAAAATGAAAATTTGAAATATTTTCAAAAATCATTGAAAGAGAGGGTTCTGAAAAAGATCGTCTTTGCAAAACAAATTTTTTTTGAGAACTAGTTCTTTCTCTAAATGAATTAAATTTTAATAAAATAGTACTATCAGCTTCTACAATAATCTATGAGACTTTTCATTTTGCTAAATTTCTTAGAGGTTGAGTGTTTTGAATATGAAATTCTTGAGAAATAGTAATTTTATTCCATTTTAGCCTCTTAAGAATAAAGGTTGTAGGCTGTTATGCTTATATTTGAAGTGAAACAGTTTGTTCTTTTAAAGTAGGATTCATGTTAAATTTTGGATTTAATTGAGAACTCATTAATCTAAAATAAACTTTGTAAATAATTGCAAAATGTTTAGATAATTTTTCGAATTCGTCACCTTGCAAATGAATGTCTAATATTAAAGAGTCTAATATTAATGGATCAGTTAAATCAATAGAAAAATTAGGAGCACAATTAAAATAAAGGGTAAAAAACATTGGAGGCCACTAAACTTTTGAGATCGTATACTTTTGGCCATCAATCTAACAAAATTGTGTGAATAGCCATTCAACTTGTAAATTTGGCAACTCGTGGCCATTCTGTTACTTTCAGCTATTAAAACCAAACAAAAAAGACCATTTTGCCCTTGAAAAATTAACTTCCATTTGGTTTTAATAGCTGAAAGTAACGGAATGGTCATGGGTTGCCAAATTTACGAGTTGAATGACTATTCATGCAATTTTGTTAGATGAGTAGTCAAAAGTATACGATTTTAAAAGTTTAGTAGCCTCCAATGTCTTTTACTCTGAAATAAATCAAACCATTACAAACATTAGTTTGAATCATTGCTAATAATGAAGTTTTATATCTTTTGAGTCTTTTGTCTCTTAAAGCTAAATAAATTGGAGCATCTACTTCTAAATGTACTAATAGTTTTACTATTACTTGAATTAATCCAAAAAATATATATATATATATATATATATATCCTTTTTCTATTATTTTTTTTCTATTATTTTTTAATAAAAACTTGATTTAATAAAGGAATAGTTTGAAATTCTTCTTGAATAGAAATTGTTTCATGAGTTTTAATTAAAAAGGCAACTTTAAAATCTAATGAACCTATATTGTAAATAGATTCAATATCTTGTTGAGGAATAGTCCAATTTGAATAATCGACCGTCATATGAATTTTCTGACTTTGAACAATATCAGAGTGTCTAATTTGAATATTCATAAACATCTTTCTAAGTCTAGAACTATGATTACAAATACATAATTCAATCTTCTATGTTGAATAAAGTTTTAAACGGGAAATAGGGGAGCAACCAGCCTAGAACACCTAATTCACTCAAGACTTATCAATGAACTTATAGGTCTTACCAAACCGCTTACCAAACCAATCTTTAACTTAACCAAATATAAAATTTTGAAATTATGCAGTCATAAATAAGTATGCACAACTTATACAAATAAAAATGAATATTTAAATCAGACAAATGACTCTAATACCAAATGGGGTAGGATCAACAAAGAAAGCATTTATATATTAAAGATTGAGTTGAATGAAATACTTGTTATTAAAACTTCAAATTTGAGTTACAACTTCAAAATACAAAAAAACTTCTTGAAATAAGTTTACAAAATATTTGAATGACAGGATTTTGGGAATAAGGGATTTTGTGAAGACTATTAGGAAGTAGGCTCTAGAAAAAGGTGATTGAAGGTTATGTGAAATCTATCAAAGGTCGATAGGAAAAATTCGATGCCTTGGTCTTCAAATTTGAATCCTTTTATTTATGAAAACTTGAATCTTTAATTTGAATTCCATTTGCATTTGAATCTTCATTTGCCTTTAATTTTTGTTTTTTGAAAAGCTTCTGGTATTCTATTGTCGACAGTCTTCAAACTTTTCTTAGTCTTATCAGGAATCTTACTTTTCTTACTTTTCCTATTTCTCTTTGATGAATTATTCTAGGACCTACCACTTTCCAACACCTAATGAATTTTGTCTTGGTCTTCATTCCTGTAGCTGCAAAAAAAGATGTTAGTGATTTTTTTTTAAATCTCATAAGGATCCTGTGTAAGGGACCCCCAAATGTATCAGAGAACGAAGCCTCTAATGAAGCTTTGCTCTTTGATTTTTCTCTTAGTCTTTTGAATTGAAAAAATTCCATATACTCCTCAGTCGATGTCATTATCTTCTTTTATTAATTGAATCAATGACTGCAACTTATCCTGGTTGTCTATTTTTGAATCATCCTTTTGTTGACTAGGGCTAGCATCCTTTTGCTTTATAGGTGTGCTTGGTCCAGCTATTTGTCATTTTGACTGTGACTAATTTAATTGTTGAATACTTTTTTAAATTTTGTAATTTTCTTGGAAACAATTAATTACATTGGAATAGGTTGACCACCATTTAATCTTGAATTCCCTTACCAAACACATAGGTAAAAGCTTTGGATAATGTTGAATAATCTTGAAACTCTAGCAAAAAATTTAGGGAACTCTGAACTCTGCATGGAATTGAATTTCTTTTGTGTATTTTGGTCCTTCTACCTTTCTCAAAAAATATTTTTAGGCCATTTGAGCTTGCGATGGAAAATATCATCTACACTTCCATAATATATCCACCAATGATAAAACCAAATAGGGATTTGTTGAAGATCTTGATTAAAATTCATGTGAAAAATAAAAAACCATGAATTGTTGAATGGTCAAAATAAGAAAGCCTTGTACCAAGCTTCTCATTAATCTTCGTAATTATATCCTTGTGGAACAAATTTGATTGAAAATGGTTTTTCTTCGTAAATTGAAGACCACTCTAAATGAGTGCAAATTTTCTTAATAACTACTCTTGAATAGGCTATTTTTGTCAAATTTTCTTTTTCATATGTATGATGGGTTTCAACTTATCCTAAATCTATTTGTATCAGTTGATAAAATTCCAAAGATTTTGAAACATCATTGTTCACCCAATGTATTTCATGATTAAAAGTTCTATTGATAAAATGATAGAGAGTGTTGAAGTCAGAAGTTTGATCATATCTTGTAAGGAGTAAATGTTCAACATGAGGTGTTGTGAAATAAGTAGTAGAGGAAGAAGCTGATTGAATATTCTTTTTGGTTTGACTTATTTGGGTTTTCATGAATGGGGTTTCAACGGCTTGAATGTAAAACAAAGGTGGAAAATCTTGCAAAACTTGAAATCTATTTGGATTTGAACTTTTCTTTTCAAAATCTTTTATCGTTTGAATCTTTGTATTTGAATTTTGTTCCTTCTTGATCAAACTCATTTTGAAATACCTGTAAAAATTCTCTTGTTAGGAAATCTAGCAAGGAATTCTTCTATTCTTTAAGGTATTCAATATCAAAATAAAAAATTGAGAAAATAGCTTGCCATCTTGCAAAAATCTGTTTTGAAACAATATTTTAAACATCCTTTTGCAGATTTGCAATCAATTCTAAGTAAATACTTTTTGTAATATAAATCATTTTTGAATTTTGAAATACATAAATCAATAAATAAAATTTCTTTCTTAATAGTTGAATAGTTTATTTGAGCCCCAGTCCAAACTCTACTATAAAACCTGACTAACTATTTTTGAGACTCTTTTTCTAATTTTTTCTTTAAAATGCCACCATATCCTATATCTGACGCATTTGTTTCCACTATTATGAATGCATGCGGATGACAATATACAAAGACAAGAAAGTGACTTAATTTGACTTTTAATTTGTTGAACCAATCAAGTATGACTATTTGTCCAAGCAGGAGGATTCTTTTGTAATCTTTGAAATAAAAGAGCACATTTTTGTCTCAACTTAGGAAAGAAGTCATAAATGTAATTTAAACATTTTAAAAATGTTTGTAATTGATTTTTTTCTTTGATCTCATCAAGGAATTTACCTGTAAACTCTAAACTTCTATTAATTGGAATAATTGTTCATAAATGCATATTATGTCCTAAAAATCTAACTTGTATTTGAAATAGTTTCATCTTAGTGGATAACACTATTAAACCATTTATTTTAACAATTTTAAAGAATATATCTAAATGTTTAAAGTGTTTTTCTAAAGATTCAAAAAACACTAAAACATCATCTATATATATAATCTTGAAAGTTGAATAAGGATTTAATATATTATTCATTATATTTTGAAATTCAAAAGGATCATTTTTTAATTCAAAAGGCATTACATTCCATTCATAATGACCAAATGAAACAGTGAATGCTATCTTATACATATCCTTTTCAGCTATTTGAATTCGCCAATTACTTGATTTCATATCAAATTTTGAAAAATATTTGCATTATATAATCTATTGAGTAAATCTCTTTTATTGGGAATAGGATATCTAATCCATTTTAATATTTTATTCAAATTTTTTTAATTAATTACTAACTTGGAAACTCCTCGTTCTTGTTCTGTCTAATTCATGACATAAAAAGCAAAGTAGCACCAAGGTGATTTTGTGGGTCTAATTAATATTTTCTCTAATAATGTTTGAATCTCTTTTTAACAAATTTCTAGTAATTCTTGATTCATTTGAATAGGTCTAACTTTAGTAGGAATGTTCTTCTCTGAAAATCCTTCTTCATAAGGCAACTCTATCTCATTCTTTTTCCTATCCCAAAAAGCATTAGGTAAATATGAATATATTTCTTTTTTGAATAACTCTTCTAATTCTACTATCTTCTTTTGAATATTAAAATTTTTAAGTCTTTCTTCTATCTTAGCATATGAATATTCTTCTTTAAGAAACGTAATTTGTTTAGTTATGTGATTAATATTATTTATTTGTTTAAATACTGAAGACTTTTGAATTAATTCTATTTCTTTTCTTTTTTAGGAGAGATGAATTTAAAAGATATCTTTTTCTCCATGATTTTATTATGAATACCTTCATTGTCTAATTTAAAAGGATTAATTTGATTTAAAAATGTTGATCTTAATATTACATCTCGAGCAATATTATTTGCCACATAAAATAGATTCTTAATACAATACTCATTATTGAAAACATTTGCAATTATGCTATGTTTTACTGTTAATCTAGTTGAGTTAGTAGTTAACAAAGTTTAATTTGTTTTCTGACAATATTTAGTAGGAATTATGCCAGTCTTAATGCAATTAGCATCTGCACTATCATCTAACATAGCTAGTCCCTCTTTTTTAACAAAAGTAAATAATTGACCAAAAGTAATAGAATCAAATTGAATATATTCACTACCCATTTATTTTTTGTAAATTAGTCATGATTCTTTGAGAAAATAAACTTGGTGATCCAGTTATAAAATTTTCTTTCCAAAAAGGAACATTACAATCTGAACATCTCAATAGATGAGTTAAAAATATATCTTTATACCATCAAAAATCAAACAGAGTTGGACATCTTAAATTTGTTAAAAATACTTTTGAAGATTGTAATTCTTCTCTTGGATTTCCTACAAAGTATATATTTATTGTAACTATTAGAAAATCACAGACATCTGATTGAGTAATAATTTGGCCTTGTTCTTTTTCTACTTGAATTGTATGACCTAAAATTGTCAACTTATCTTGAAGAGTCAATGCATTATCTCACCAATTTTTTAACTGGACTGTAAAATCAATGGCAAGTAAACAAGCAGCATCTTTCTCTTTTACATTTCTAACTTTTAAGCCATCCTAGCCATTCCCATTTCTTGTAATGTATTTAATATTTCATATTCAGATTTTCCATCTAGGTTGCAAACGAGGAATTATTACATCCTGAGGCAATATAAGCTTTTCTTTAGGAATTGAATATATCTTTATAGCTAAATGTTCTACCAGATTGGCAATCGTGCACAAAATCTAATTTGAGTAATTATTCTGTTGATAAACTTTTTTAATGTCATCTAAAACTATTGATGAATTACCATTTTCTCTACCCTTTTTTAAAAGGAGAAGCCAATATTTCATCTCCATTAACATTAATTTTAATAGATTGTAAAGGAAGATATATAGATGTAACCACCTGATCATCTACCAAATTCCATTTTTTATATAAATTAGTCTGAACATTAATATATTTTACTTTAAAATTTTTATGAATTCCTTCATTCTTGGAAATTCAATATTCTAACAAAGAAATTAAAGGCATATTACATTCTTGGAAATCCATATATGAAATCCATTCTTCTTTTAATTTTTCTTGAATAAGTTTGTCCAATGATAAAAACCATTATTTTTTTTTATCATCTTCTTCAAATAACTCTTCAATATATTCTATGTCTATCTTAAAATCATTATTAATCATTGTAATTACATTAATTTCCATTTGAGATCTAGTACGAGACATAGGAGGTGAATTTATATTTTTTGGAATAGGTGTTTTAAAATGAAATTTTGAAATATTTTCAGAAATCATTGAAAGAGAGGGTTCTGAAAAAGATCGTCTTTGAAAAACAATTTTTTTTGAAGAACTAGTTCTTTCTCTAAATAAATTAAATTTTAATAAAATAGTTCCATCAGCTTATGCAATAATGTGTGGGACTTCTTGTCTTGCTAAATTTCTTGGAGGCTAAGTGTTTTGAATATGAAATTCTTGAGAAATAGTAATTTTGTTCCATTTTAGCCTCATAAGAATAAAAACTGCAGGCTATTCTACTTATATTTGAAGTGAAACAGTTTGTTCTTTTAAAGTAGGATTTGTGTTAAATCTTGGACTTAATTGAGAACTCATTAATCTAAAATAAACTTTGTAAATAACAACAAAATGTTTAGATAATTTTTCAAATTTTTCACCTTGCAAATGAATATCTAATATTAAAGAGTCTAATATTAATGGATCAGTTAAATCAACTAAAAAATTAGGAGTACAATTAAAATAAATCAAACCATTACAAACATTAGTTTGAATCAATTCTAAAAATGAAGTTTTATATCTTTTGAGTTTTTTGTCTCTTGAAGCTAAATAAATTGGAGCATCTACTTCTAAATATACTAACGGTTTTACTGCTACTTGAATTAATCCAAAATTAATATATATATATAACCTTTTTTGTTTGTATTTTTTAAGAGAAACTTGATTTAATAAAGGAATAGTTTGAAATTCTTCTTGAATAGAAATTGTTTCTTTATGAGTTTAAATTGAAAAAACAGTTTTGAAATCTAATGAACCTATCTTGTAAATAGATTCAATATCTTGTTGAGGAATAATGACCCTTGTAGTTTCTCATTTCTCCCCTAGAGTAGGTAGGTTGGGATGGAGTTGGACTTCTCTTTCCCCTATAAAGTACTATCTAATGTCTTTTATATAGTTCAATTAGGTTCCTTTTTCCCCATAGAAGTAGGTTGGGACATTCATTTTCCCCATAGAGATTGTCTCCATTTTGTCTTATAAAGTAAGTAGAAGTAAGTTAATTATGCTATGTATCTCTTTGATTTGGTGCCCCTTACATATTCCCCATATAGTTGGTAGGAACATAAAAATTTAAAGATGTCATGTAATTCTTCAGTCTAGTACCTATTATATAGTAGGTAAAAATATATTAGATTGTCACCCATTGGAGAAAAAAGAAAAAAAAGAAATATTAAGGAGGTGCTTGGTAAGGGGGAATGAAATCAGTTAATGGAATTCATTTTGTTATTTGGTGTTTGGTTGGAAAAAAGGGAATAGAATTTAGTAATGATTGCAAAAAAACTAGGTAATTGTTGATTACCTAACTCTCCCTATAATTATTGATACTTAAAATTCAGTAATCATTTTTATCTTGTTATTTTAATTTTACCCTTAATACTAAAATATCATCATTTTTCCCACTCTACTTTCTTTCTCATATTTTTCTCACTCTTCTTTTTCTCTCATCATTTTCTTACTCTACTTTATCTCTCATTATTTTTCTCATTCTACTTTATCATAATTTTTCTCACTCCACTTTCTCTCTTATTATTTTTCTCACTCCACTTTCTCTCTCATTATTTTTCTCACTCTACTTTCTCTCTCATCATTTTTCACTCCACTTTCTCTCTTAAATTTTTTTTCACTTTACTCTCTGTCCCATCATTTTTCTGACTCTACTTTCTCTCTCATAATTTTTCCCACTCTTCTTTCTCTCTCATCATTTTCTCACTCTTCTTCTCTCTCACAATTTTCTCACTCCACTTTCTCTCTCATAATTTTCTCACTCTTCTTTCTCTCTCATCATATATTTTTTAATATATTTATTAATGAGGGTAAAACTAAAATTTTGACTGATTTCTATTCTTATAAGAAATAACCCTCAAAATGGTCTCTCACATATTGATCAATGATCTTTTTAGTCCATAACTTTTAACCGGAACAAATGGTCCTTCACATTTCATGAATGCACCCTTTTGGTCCTCCATCACTATTCCGTTTGTTTTTCTGTCGAAAGAGTGACAGAATAGGGATAGAGGACCAAAATGGTACATTCATGAAATGTGAGAGAACATTTATTTCCGTTTTAAAAGTGAGGGACTAAAAAGATCATTGGTCAATATGTAAAAGACCATTTTGGGGGTTTTCTCTTCTTATAATTGAATTGAACCAAACACCATCATTCATATTCCCATTGTGATTAACCACCTCAATGAATCCCATTGTAATTTCTATTGAGTAATTCCAACCAAGTGCCCCCTAAATCACTTTTCCTATGATTATCCTGTCTCCATAAATCACTTTTAGATATTCACTCATTCTATGTTGCATAAAACTTTTTAGATCTTTCATCTTAATTAAGCCATACTTCTAACCAATCTCTACAATTTAATCCAACTCAAAACCCCTTTTCTTTGCCTTTAGCCCTATTCTTGAACACTTTCGAAAAATCCTAACACTAACAGGTTAACATTTCTACTCTCAAATTTCAACATTACACTATTCATGTTGAATCTCAACTTTTTTACTATAAATTTATTATGTGTCTTTGCTTAGAAATAATAGAAGAAAAGTGCTTTACATACTCCATAGTTCCCACAACCATATGTTGAAAGAATTTGAAACCCACAAAATAATTGAATGAAAAAAGAACTTAGGTGAATGTGACAACATAAATTAAACAAGTTTGGGTTTTTCAAAAGAGAAAGGGAAAAAAAAGAAAAGAAAAGAAAGAGATTTTATTGAATTATACTTCTTCATGTATCGATTGTAGGAAAAGACTATTAATTAGAATAAAAGATTTAGGGTGTCTTTTGTGAGGGGCAATGGAATGAGGTGTGTCTGGTGGGGCAAGAATGGAAAATCATTCCATTTCCCCGCTTGCTGGGAATGGAATGGAGGTCCACTTTTGATTACCCCATGGGGGTAATCTTCTACCCCAATTATGGGGTATAAGGGGAGGAATGGAATCTATTTTCTTAATTAATATTATAATTAATTAATACTAATTAAGTAATTAACTAATATTAATTAATTAATTAATATTATTTATTATAATTAATATAAATTAATTTATTATTAAAAGTAATAATTAATTAATTATTCAAGATTAATTTAATAATTCATTTATTTATAATTAATTATTTACTTAATATTATAAATTAATTAATTAATCTCATTTTATTAATAGTAATTATTATAATTAATGTATAATTAGTGTATAAATAATTAATTGATAATATTAATTAATTACTAATTATTACTAACTAATTAATTAACTAATACTAATTAATTAACTAATTAATTAATTCATAATAGTTATTATAATTAATACCAATTAATTAACTAATACTAATTAAGTAATTAATATTAATAATTATAATTGATATAAATTAATTTATTATTAACTTATTATTATTAAGTAATAATAAATTAACTAATTAAGATTACTTTAATTAATCATTCATTTACTTAATATTGTAATTTAATATTATAATTAATATTAATTAATCTCATTTACTAATATTAATTATTACAATTAATATTAAATAATTACTTAAGATTAATTTAATTAATAATATTTTTATTAATCATTAATAAATTTAATATTATAATAAATACTTAACTAATAATAACTAATTAATTAATACTAATTATTACAATTAATTTATAATCATTTCCATTTTCCAGTACAAACCAACCACCATTATTAGTAATCATTCCTATTCCCCAACACAAACCAACCAGCAGAATTATAATGATTGACCCCACTATCATTCCCCACTACTATCATTTCCATTACCTTTCCCATTCCTCTATTACAACCAAGCGCCCTCAGAGTTCATATAGATTGCTGACTTAAAAATACATTTTGACATATATCTGGAAATGTGTTTTACTTTTGTATAGATTATGAAATTATAAACTCATTATGAAAAAAATATTTTTTAGATTTATTTTTGGTTTGAAAAAATTTAAAATTAATGTTGTATTTAAGGTAAATGTATTATTAATTTCGTAAAGTATAACTGAGAGTCCTTTTACTATATAAATGACCATTTTTTTCCCAAAATAGCGATAAGTGTATTAACTTTGTAAAAGTTAATAGTTACATTCAAGGTCTCATAAATGGACTCTTCTTAGCTCGGAAGTAAGCTAAGACTAACTGACATCATGTCACTCAATTCCTATACCTCATCCCACAAAACAACACTACATAAATAAAGAGGCTACACTAACCAATGTGACTAACGATTAGTAGAACCACTTACAAATACAGTATTCCATCATCTATATACATGGTATTATACGAGCTATCTAATCACTTGAGTTTTGTTGCTGACATTCCAACCATTCCTGTTCCGCCAATGCAATCACTATCCGCTCCTCCATCCATTCTTGCTGAAACACCCACAAGTTCCTACTTTTCCTTATCATCCAAAGTATGTACACTGTAAATTGGGCTCTTTATTCCCATAAAGCAGCTTTCTTATTAGCACAAATGTATTGCCACCAATCTCTAAATTTGGCTCCCACTTGACTGGTATGATTCCAAGCAATCGAAGCTAACTTTCATATTTGCTGTGTGCGGCATCAGAAGAAAAAAATCATGTTCTAGAGTTTCTGTATCCTCTCCACACATTGGCCAAATGGAATCCATTAGAACTTAGCATTTGTTGTTGTCACTTAGCATTGATGGCCAGTATATCATTGCAGCATTGTTATACAAAATGCCTCAATTTCGGTTTAACATTCAGCTTCTAGGTTGTCGTCCACATGTTTTGTAAGATCCTTCTTGACATACTGCTCTCAGCTCGTTGCCCGACTTGTTGTTTGGTAGTTTACAGCTACATGTAAACGGATTTTACAGTGTACTCCTCATCCCTACAGAACTGCTAAATTAATTTATCTTGGATGCCTAGAGGTTCCAAAGGTAGCTGCAATATAATGTCCACATCTTGCTACAAAAAAATCGTTGAAACCAAATTGGTATTCCATTCCCAACCATCACCATTCAAAAGATCACTTACCCAAATGACAGCTAGTTGTACTTGTCTACAACTTTGTAACTTAAAATCCTGCCTACTTGGAATCCAAGGCGACTCCCACACTCAAATTGATTCACCATCCCCCACTCTATATCTTGCCCCAATTTTGAGCACACTCTTTGCCCCTATCCATCCCTTCCACAACCATGAAGCATTGCCTTTACATTTAGCCTGCCAAAGACCATAATTTGGAAAATACTTTGCTTTCATTATCTTGCTCATCAACAAATCAGGTTTGGTAATCACTCACCATAGTTGTTTAGCAAGTAATACATCATTGAATTGCTGAATATCTTAAAATCCCATCCCTCCTTCACTCTTTATTTTCATCATCTCACCCCATGCTTTCTAATGAATTTTTTGTCTTCCTTCCTGGTGTGCTCCCCACCAGAAATTTGCCAAAAACTTACAAATTTCCTTACACAATCCTCTTGGCAATTTAAAACATCCCATGACATAAGTAGGTAATGATGTGATTTTGACCCCGTTGATATTATTCACAATCAGAAGGATCGGAAACACTTGAAGTTTCCTAGGATATGTCTAAGGGAAGCTTAGACTAGAAGGTGTAAACCGCAACCCACTACCTGTGAAATAGATAAGAACCTTGGTATAAAAACGCCACAACCAATTACACCAAAAATTGGTTGATAAGTTTGTATGTACGCCACAGGTCTCCAATGAGAACTTGATAAGTTCTAAGTTCTTAAAGAACCAAATGAGATAAACTCACAATTTCTATTACTCAAAACTTGTTTTCAAAGTAGTACAAAGATGCCTATTTATAAGCTAAAATAAGTCTTCAAAATAAATAATTAAACCCTAGTCTAGAAGAAATAAATAATAATTGGCCCTTCTAACTTCTAGACTAGACTTTAACAAGACTAATAAAATTATGCATTTTAATTTATGAATTTTGCATAATTCTAGATGATATGTTGGCTGAAATCAAGATGCATTGGATTGGTATGTTAACCAAGTGTTAGAATGAGAAGGTTCATGCATCTTGAGTTGGCTTGCAAGACTCCATTAATACTCCTTTGACTGAATTTTTCCAAGGCTGAATTTCGTCCTTCAAGGCCTCAAAATGGATGATTGACCATGGAATTTGAAGTCTTCAACACTTGACTACGTGAATAATTGTTGGCTGGAATTTGGACCAACTTTGGACTAAAATTGATCTTTGACTTGGATAAGATGTATACTTGAATTTGGACCTTCGTTCTATGGAATTGGGTAGAAAGTTGAGACCAAGTTCGCAGCTCTGGTTGAAGAGTTCGCAATTCTGGTCGCAGAGTTCTCATATTCGCTCGCAGGTCGAGAAGTGTGCATCGCAGAGTTCCCATCTTCGCTCGCAAGTTGGGAAGTGTGAGCCGAAGATTGGGAAGTGTGCGTCGCAAAGGTCCTATCTTCGATCGCAGGTCGAAAAGTGTGGACCAAAGGTCGGGAAATGTGCTCTGCGTATCTTTGAGTCGCAAGTCGGGAAGTGTGAGTCGAGTTCACATCAGGTAAGGTATTAACTACTGCTTTGATGAGAACTTCTTTGCCAGCCAGGCTAAGAAAACCATTCTTCCCATTCTGCATCTGTTGTTGAACTCTTTCTATCACAAAATTGACAACCTCTCTTTTGGATCTCCCAATTCTCATCGGAAGCCCCAAATATCGAGCATTAGTTTGTTCTTGCACACCCTTCATCACCTGACACAGCTGACTTTTGATCTCCCTTGACACATTGCTACTAAAAAATATTGAAAACTTGGCCATGTTAATATGTTGTCCTAAACTTTTGCTGTAGATGTTGAGGATATCTTGCAATTGTTGGGCTTGTCTCAGGTCTACCTCACAAAAAAATAACAAATCATCGGCAACAAACAAATGCGTGATGATAGGACCATTTCGACTAGTTTGCGTTCCCTTATACTCTCCCCTTCACACTAGCTTGTTTAATTAAATGAGAAAGAGCTTTAGAAATAATAAGAAATAAATAAGGAGAAATAGGGTTGCCCCGTCTAATTCCTCTTGAGAGGTGAATAAATCCACATTGTTTGCCATTTAAATTAATGGACAAAGTAGCCGTGCTAATACATTGTCTAATCCATCCAATGAAACCCCTAAGAAACCACATTTTCCTCATTGCTCTCTCAAAAAAATTCCACTCAACCCTGTCATAAGCCTTAGCCATATCAATTTTCATTGCCATGAACCCTTTCCTTCCTTTCCTCTTTGAATTCATTGTATGAATGCACTTCTACGCTATGATCACATTATCAAGGATTTGTCTTCCTGGAATAATACACTTATGAAGGCACAATTTGAGTCATTCAGTTAATATTTTGAAAATAATTTTATAAACCACATTACATAAGCTAATGGGTCTATATTAGGAGATAGATATTGGTATTTGCACCTTAGGAATCAATGTAAGCAATGTATGGTTAAGCTTTCGAAACATGCGCTTATACGTGAAGAAATCCGTAACAGCATTGCGAATATCAACTCTAACCACATGCCAATATGTTTGAAAAAATAGAGGCGTCATACCATCGGGTCCAAGAGCTTTATTTGGATTCATTTGAAAAAGAATTTGTTTGATTTTAGCTTCCTTGACAGGCCTTATCAACCTTGTGTTCATCTCCGTGGTGATTGACTTGGGCATTCCTTCAAGTAATGTCAGGTTTTGTGTTGACAAGCTAGAAATATAGAGCCTCTCATAATATCTCACAATCTCTCTCTCCACCTCCCCCTTCAACACACAAACTTCCCCCATGACTGTTGTTAACCTTTCAATGCTATTCTTCTTCCTCCGATAAGCTGTGATTGCATGAAAGAATTTTTAATTCTTATCTCTCTCCTTCAGCCATTGGTTCCAGATTTTGGTTTCCAATATGCTTCTTAATCCCTATAGGCTCGTTGTAATTGATTCCGAAGCCCATACCATCTTTGCTAATTCCTTCCCCATCCTTTTGACTCATTTCCTCCATTTGTTGTTTAATAGACTGAATCTGCCTAGCAGAATTTAGGTCATAGGTTTTACTCCACTGTTGTAATTCTGCTCGACATTGCGCTATTTTGGCACTCACAATATATTGCTTATTCCCCCAATGCTCCTTTTGCCATGCGTAAGTCACTTTTTCTTGCATACCATCCTTCCAGACCCATCGTTGGTTAAAAATGAATCTTCTCTTTCTGTGTTGGTGCTAAGGTTTATTATTCAAAAGACACAGGGAATTATCGGACACTTGCTTTTCACAATGAATCACTTTGGCTTGTGAGAAATGTAGCCTCCACCGAGGTGAACAAAAGAATCTATCCAACATTTCCTCAACAACACCCTCCCCAACTCGATTATTAGTCCATGTGAATTGTTTGCCAACAAAGCCAATATCAACCATTTCCATTCGCCTAATGAAGTTGCTAAATGAAAGACAACTCGATTTTGATCTTTGCCTCCCCCCTCTCTTCTTATTTGGACATGCTATATCATTAAAGTCCCAACCCAATATTCACCATTCATTTGCCAAGTATTGCCATTGTAGTTCCCTCATTGTACTCTCTATACTTGCATATACAAAAATAGCCCATCACACCTCTACCTCACCCTTGATTTGATATTGCATTTGGACACAAAATTATTATGCTCCAGACTTAGAACTGATATATGAGCAGCCGAACCCACTAACATACCCCCTCTAAGCCCTTCTGGTTCTGCATATTGCCAACGTTCATCAACTTTCAATCTTCTACACACTTTCTCCACAAAATCTTTTTTTTTCTTTGTTTCAAATAAAAAAACCACATCCGGGTATTGGGAATTGAGAGTCTCTCTCAATTGGGAAATTGTAGAGATTGCACCTAACTCTCTACAATTCCACACACATACCTTCATAAGGTTTCTTGGAACCCTAGTGGGCTGGTCCCCTTTACCTCAAGTGTTGCTGATTGTTCTCCTTCCAAGTGCTACCGTTTTTTCTCCTGATTTGCACTAGCACTAAAGTCCTTATCTAGCATTGTCCAACCCCTTTTCTCCCTAAACTGGACACCCCAAGGGAAACAACTTCTCTAGAATACCTTGGTCCGACATCAACCTAAGACCTGATCTTCTCTATTTCCTGTGCCTTAGACCTTTGTGTTCACCCTTGGCCATCTCCAACAATGGTAGCAGTGCAGTACTAGAGTCGTTGATGAATTGCACCTACACCAATTCAATATCCCTCCTATGTTGGACCTACATTCCCCTTTCAAAATCTATACTCGGTCAGAATCCCCTTACCTTTCACACTATACTGCTGGCCATGTAATTTCCTTGCCTCATGAATCTCACTCTCTAGTTGAGGTAGGTAGCGCTCCCCAGATGTAGAATCAATGGGTGTGACATAAGGGTGATGTCCCAATTCCTCACTGGCCTTACTCGGTACTGAACGGATGACTGACTTTAGCTTAAACAACGAAGACCTAGAACCTGTGTTCACAACCTCCGGTTTGCCATGACCCTTCCTGCCAAAAATTCTAGTCCCTGCCTGAAGCCACCCTCCATATTGCCTCTCTTGGAGCTGATGTCGCTGCTTATCCTCACTCCTGCGCCCACACCATTTTTTCCCATGTCCAACTCTCTCACAATATGCACAAAACATTGCCAAAAATTCATACTGAAAAATAACCCACCTAGACTGCTCCTACAGACGGACCATGGTACCTCGTAAAAGTGGTTCCTCCAAGTCTATAGTTACCAAAGCTCTCATATGTCGACCTTTGCTGCTACCTTCTTTAGGAAGACTCACTTCATGGACAACTGGAAAGACTCTTCCAATCCTATATCCTGTGTCACTAGTGATCCAATGAGTGGGCAAATTCCAAAATTGTACCTAGATCTCTAGGCAACTAAATTCTATGTCGTGACTCTGTATGTTATCCATCTATTCACGCAATACGAAGTACTGTTGTTCAAATGTTCATCCTCGTCCAGCCAAGGTGCGACTCCAATCCTCCTGCGTTTGAAAAAAAAAATAGAAATAATTGACTCCCAATTCATAGACCAGGAATGGCTTATGAATTGGCCACAAAACCTGGAATGTGTGTTTTCACACGTTGAAATTGACCTTGATGCCGAAAACAAAAAAGAAAACAAGGCTACATAGGAAAATTCAGAAGCAACCAGAGAAACAATCTCTATTGTTCAAAATCGTTGATACTAAAATTGGTGTAATATTATCTCATATCAAAAGTCTCTAAAAGTCCCCTCCTAAAATCCTAAGAATGAGTTTATATAAGATGTTAATCCTAATGACAATTAAATGAAAATTACCAAAATACCCTTAAAATAAAATAAAAAACTACCTAAAAATAGAAAATGACTAAAAGGCAGAAAAGACCCTTATAGGTGCATCATCCTCCCCTATTAGAGAAAGATTCGTCCTCGAATCTGCTTTGCCGTCATTGTCATCAATCTCAAGAGTGACAAAGTCGACGAAGATGGTTTCACAAAAAGCCGCCTCAAGCACCAAGAGAGAAGTTCGTCACCACGAAAATTTCCAGGGCCTAACATGCAACAACTTTTGATGCCATCTCGAAGTACTCGGTTGCTTTGAAGATGACCTCATGCCAATTCTGTGCCAATAATCCAAAGTTTTTTGCACGGGCATACCAATGATCCTTCAGGTAGTAAATACTCCAAAACTTGCCATAAAAAAAAGGTTGTAAACACATCTAGCAAGATTCCCCACAACTGTCTCAATAGTTGTCCCACAAAATGAAGCATCACTCACAAACAATGTCCTCTCACGTAAGTCATCCGAGACCTAACTCATTGCAAGCCTATTGAACTTGAAAACTATCCAATGATATCCATGCCAATAACTCCTGTTATCTTGACTCACAATTCTAGATACCAGTAAAATATCTCCCTCATATTCAACCAAGTGAATAGAATCAATTGGATAGCAAAATCTCATGTTGTCATAAATTCTGGAAGTTTTCTCCAAGAAATTAAAATTCCCCAAAGTTCCATCCTCAAAAACAAAATAAACCATTGCCTCACCCTCTCAATAAACCATACTTTTGCACACTGCCCTAAACTGGACAAGAGTCGAATAATACAATCCGCTCTCGATATTTTCCAGTGCTATTAGAGGAAGATTAGCCTATGGTCTGCCATCGGTTAAGATCTTAGGACCTTTCTCACTTGCCATTGTGGAGTTTTCCTCTATTTCCTCCGTTTTGAGGTAATGGTAGCATAAAAAATCCTTAGTCTATGTTTCTTCACTTTAAGTCTTTGTCGAGGCCTTTTATTCAAATCAATGCCAAGGCTCCTTCTCTTTCTGCCACATTGCTTCTATGATTGCTTAGAATCAGGAGTAAAATTGAAATCTTCCCTCCCAAATTCACTTGTGAGTTAGGAACACAGTTAGCATCGGAATCTGCACATGGTTCTTGAGGCTGCATGCAATTAGATTTTCCCAATTTGTTCACCTTCCCAACACCACCACAATCATCAACAAATCCACTTCTTGCTGCCATCCCGTAACTCACCTCGTCATCAGGGCTAGGTAAACCCAACTCAACTTGAGAATTACCCAAAAAGTTTGTAGTTTTACTGTCTAAAGAATTGATCAAACTCCCCTGAATAACTATCCTAGTGTTTTCTTTCAAACTCAAAATCGATGATCCTTGTGCACTATCACTACACGATTTAGTTTGTAACTCTTCAACATCAAAAAAAGAATTACCAAGGACATCACTAGACAAGGATCTGACTAGTTTAAGAGATGCATCATTGTCAAAACTAATTTCCCCTGAATCAGACTCATCTAAAAAAATATCAATTTTTTCATCCTGTGGGGATTTGTCATGAAATTCAACATCCTCATCTTCGACATCACTACCATCACTATCCTCACCATCATAGTTCTGCCATTCTTCATGGTCAGCCAGAGATTTACCACCAGAGGAATAAATATTTTTTGGGACAGCCCAATCGACCGCTATTGGTCTTTTACCAAAATATTGCTATTGAACGCCTTGATATCTCTACATCCTGCTTTGATGCAAAGAAGCAAATCCCTTGGATAGCCCTATATACTCCTCAACGGTCAAGTCTCGTTGCTTAATATTATGATACTCTATAAACGACTCTTGCCTATAATGCGTAGGTAAAAATTTATTTTGGAACAGCTTTTTCATCTTATCCCAACTTTCTATCTTCGATTTCCCATATCTAGCATGCTGCTTTTTCATATGTTCCCATCAAATCGAAGTATTTTTTTTAGCCTAATAGACACTAATTTCACATTTTGCCTCTCAGTCAGATCTTTAAGATCAAATATCCATTCTACTATATGTAACCAATCAATAAACTCATTAAGGTGAGTCTTACCATGAAATTCAGGAATCTCAATCTTCATCTTGAAATTTTGAGAAGAACGCTGATTTCCAAGTGATACTCTTCGATTCCGCCCTTAGGTCAAAACCCAAAAAGGGTTGTCAGCCTCTACTTTGATTTCGGATGAGTCAGTAGATCCCACTCCTACTTCAGGCTCGGGTTGCGTGTCTAGCCTACTTCTATAAAACATCATTGCAAATCTTGAACCTGTCTCCTGAGCTCTTCGTTTTCTACATCTTGCAGGTCTCTTAGACATAACTGCTCCTCTTCATCAAGAACGTCTTCATGCCCTCGGCTAGTAGCACGATCCCTATGATCGCCTTGATTTCGTACAGCCATTGATTTCAAGCAACTTGGCACTCTGATAACAAATGATGCCGAAAAGACAGAAAAAAGAAAAGAAAAGATAAGGCTACACAAGAAAATTCAGAAACAACAAGAGAAACAATCTCTATCATTCAAAATCATCGATTACTAAAATCAATGTAATATTATCTCATATCAAAAGTCTAAAAGTCCCCTCCTAAAATCCTAAGAATGAGTTTATATAGGATGTTAACCCTAATGACAATTAAAATGAAAATTAGCAAAATACCCTTAAAATAAAATAAAAAACTGCCTAAAAAAATAGAAAATGACTAAAAGGTAGAAAAGGCCCTTCTAGGTGCATCAGACCCTCTTATTCCCAAACTTTCCCCGGCAAACTCCGGTCACACTCCTTTTTACTATTCCTGAGATCAACCACCACCAGCTGAACTCTTCCCACCTCGACCAATGATAGCTAGAGTTGCCGCACCAAATCCACAACCTCCTATTCCCAGTTCAAAAAACTGCCTATAGCCATCACCCCAACCCAAACGTAACACAGACAGAACTACTCAAAGATAACCACAAACTCCTCTGTCCGTAGGGCTAGGAGCTTTAACTCATAAGAAAGAGACTTCAACAAAGGCGGCTTACACGAGAGGTATGTGTAAATTGCCCACACTAGCCTTAAAATCGCCTAATAAGACTCTTCTACGGACCCTTACAAACTCTTACTAAATTAAATATAACTAAATTATGTTATACTAAAAAAAAAAAAGGAAATTTTTTTGTTAAGGTAAGTGGAGCTTATAAAATTTATAAAGAGGATGTAATTTTTATTTAATTACTAGTAAGGACAGTGATTCATTTTTATGGACAAACTAAAATTGATAATTGATTTGAATAGAATTCATACCCTTGTAGTTATTATCTGTTTGCCATAGACCTTTTTATTAACTAATATTTCTCCATTCTAATCATCACTTATGCCTTGTTTTCCCGCTCTGAATTCGTTCCTCCAGCATATTTTCCTGAGCTCCCACTTTAATACTCTGAAGCAAGCAAATTCTCCGGCTTCACCTCTTTCTTAACCCTGCATCAAAACCAGGTATATTTATCTTCACTTGCCTCTGATTTTTTTTTTTATTGAATTTGTGTCTTTCTCAATAGGGACCAAAAATATCATTTTAAAAAGTGATGGATAATAAAAGCATTGATTTATACGTAAGGAATGCAAAATGTGATTTATTCTTTTGCCTAAACACAACCACCCACAAAAGACAAATCAAACCTTTGTGGTCCATTGTACTCCAAAAATCATCAATTCAATCAATTTAAATAACTTTCTAAAAGCCATAGATGGAGCATTCTTTTTTAGCCTATGAAGTCATCTAAATTTTTATTTATTGAGAACTACCACATCTAGGTTTGTGCAAATGTTCTCTAGAAGAACATGAATATAGGGCAATTCTAATAATTATATTTCATTTTAAATGGAATTTGTTCATCCTCAAATCTAGTCCCCAATCATGTCGTTGTTGGTGCCATCAAGAAAAAATTTACTAGAGTACACTTCTAAGGTCTTTGACCCTGACCTTGTCTATCTAGAGATTGTTTGGACAATTGAGTGGATTTGGGTCATGTTATTTTGCTCTAAGTGTCCATCCATATTGCTCCTCCTCTAGGTTCACCACAACAACCATCCAATTCAATAGAGGAGAATGCTTCAACAATTACAATTGACTATTTTTTTTCTTCTTTTGCATAAAAAAATATGAAATAAGCCACCAAAAATTTGTTTGAATTATGCAATGCCCAAGGTTAGAGACAAAAAAAAAAAACCAAAAATTAATATACATAAATGAATAGCCATCATTCTTGTCCTTGAGAAGCCTAAGGAAAAATGGATTTGTCATAGCCATCTTATTACTCTTTTAAGCATGAATTTGCAAATGGTTTGCCCAGTTTAAAAAAAAAACATAAAAGAGATATAAAAGTTTAAGAGTACTACTAAGAGTAGGGAGAGAGAAGGGGGGGGGGGGGGGGAGGGGGAGAAGGAATAAACGACTTGAAAAAGAAAGACAAGCTAAATGTACCATAAAGATATACCAATTTCGATCCGACATCTTGGAATTGGAATAAGTTTGGCAGTAGATCACGAAATCTTGATGATCTTTTCTATCTAATGAATGGGGAGTCGACTTTAAAATTCTCCACTTGGACTGGAGATATTGATAAGGTAAATATTTAGTCGAATTAATGCTAGGCCTTATTTTGATTAAAATTTAAATAATACTTCATCCGTCCTCAAAGAGTCCACTTTGAAATTTTTTTCTTATCACAAAAAAAGAGTCTACTTTCAAACCAAATTTCTAAAATATTCTTGTCCCCAAAAAAAGAGTCTACTTTCAAACCAAATTTCTAAAATATTCTTGTCCCCAAAAAAAGTGTCTACTTTCAAACCAAATTTCTAAAATTTCCTTACTAATAATAATTATGTATACTCAAAATTAAAAGTAAGGATAAAAATATAAAATTATACATTTAGTGGTGTATTAAATGAGTTGTACCTAATAACTAATAAAAAGTTATATTTTAAACAAAGTGGATTCTTTTTTTGGACGGAGGGAGTAAAGAACTTAAAAAAAATGGATACACACAATAGTTGAAAGAAAATATAAGTATACAACATTTCTTTTTTTATAAAAAATTTTAAAAATTGATAATCAGTTAATTCAATCCTTATTATATTCTAGGTACATCAACATTTCAAAATGGTAAAAATTCATTTTTTGTTATCTTTTCATTATTATCATTGAGTAAAATTGTCATTCCATTTACAAGACTGAATGGCGAAAAAAATAAAATTTGATAAAAAAAAAAAAAAGAAAGACAAGTTAAGAAAAAGAAGTACTTAATTATGAAGGTTGATATCTGTATTCTGCATATTTATTGAAGGGTTGTGTGGGCATTGCACTATGTTACTATTAATGTTGTCAATTTCTGCTCATTTTCCTTTTCAATCCAAAGTTTAGAAAGGTCAATGGGATTTTATAAACCACAAAAGAAATATCAAAATGTGAAGAAAGAAACTAACATTTAAATAAAAAACACACACGAGTGCACAGTTTAAAAATAGAGAAATGTAAGCTAAATCGACATTAAGCCATGGAAGTGATGCTTCATGGACCAAATAGTTGGTGATAAATATCTTTATTTTATCAAAATTGAGAAATTTTAGTATAGAATTTAAAGAATGTTGGATTAGATTGTTTGTAAAGAGCTTAGCAACAATGCTTCAAAGCATATAATGAAATACCACTTATCTAAAGGTTTAGTTACTCTCTAAATTGCAATGATAAGCCACAATCCCTTTGATACAATGAAGCCTTTAGTTGAACCTTGCAATGTTGAAGTTAAAACTAGACATTTGTATTATGTGTTTTCAGAATTAAAAGCTTTTAGTGTGATAATTTGCTACTTACCACAACTAGGCATAATATCCTATTTATAGGAGATTGGAAATAGAAACAAGACAAAAATATTCTTATCAAAATATACATAGAGATAATCAATTAATATGATATAGATAAAACTTATCAGTCCCATCCTTATCAAAATAAAGATAATCAATAAAATTGAGATAATTAATATTTTTTTATTTGATAAATATCCAATAACTAAAATAAAAGCATCATTTCATTTTAGAAATATCCTACAATTCCTTGCCATTTTCAAATTGATCAACATCAATTCTAAATTTTATATGCATAAGTAATGATAACTTTTGGTTTGAATCATTACATAATGAGAATTTATTACAGCATATTAGTTTATATCTCAATTTATAAATTTCGTAAGAGAATTCTCAACTAATTGATTTATTACAACTATTACATGGTATCTTCCAAAAATTATGTTGCAGTAGACTAAAATATTTTAATAAGTTAGTTGGTTGAATTTAGAAAATTAATATGTTGTAATCTTACGAAGATTATAGCTTATATTAGTTTATATCTCAATTTATTACATGGAACTTCCAAAAATTAGTTTAGATATAATCTCCAAAGACCAACATCTTCCGATAAGCAAAATAAACTTTCCACACTGATAAACTTACATTAACAGCTGCATAATTAGTTGATACATTTAACAAAGTCTCTATGTCCTATATTAATTTATGAGTATTTTTTTTAAAAGCCAATTCCATAAGCTCCTTGAAGCGTACAAACTTCATAATCAAACAGGAAGGTCGCTACCTTGCATATATATTTATAACAACATACAAAATATTTTATATAGGTCTATTAAGAATATAATTCTCATTCTCACTTTTACAATATGAGAACCGAGCCCTATACAACTTGGGGATGACATTAATAATTTAGTGGCTGCCATCATATGTATTATGTACTTCGACTCATTGAATTTAAGACCTTATATTATATCAAACATTAAGTTGAGTTTCTATTGGGTGGTTAGTTTTTATGGGCTTAAGTCCCATCCCCCTTGATGGTTATTCACTAAGGAAGTGCTTGGTTCAGAAAGGGGAATGAGAAAAATAATGGGAATGATAATAAGTTTTTTTATTATAATTGTGCTAGTTAGTTTGTGTTGGGAAATGATAATAATAATAATAATAATTCTTCCAAGTATGCAAAGCATTGCTCTTACAACCTTTGTTTAGGAATTTTTTTTTGTGGGTAATCACTTTCATACCCCCAAAATAGGGGAGAATAGAGGATACCCCAGTTTTGGTATTTGGAGTTACTGTTCATCTAATGACACCCACCAACCAAGTATCAGATTTTATTTCATTCTCAGTCCATCCCCCCTCCCCCTCCCTCGCCTCAACCCCTCAACCAAGCTCCCCTTTAGTCTATAGGCATCCTTTTTGTGGAAGGATATGCCAAAGTTTGAGCTAATCTTACAAAATCAATTGTAAGTACACCATTAGTTATCAACTCTCTTGTTTTGACTTTGCCTTTGTCCAACATGTATAGATGTTCTATTATAGACTTGAATAAAGGTTCTTGTTAACATAGTTTCACTATCACAATGAATAGAAACTAATATGACTGGTTTTAAGATATCTTATATAATAAGTCACAAAGCTATTCATCTTCTTTACCAGTAAATGCTAACGCTATGAATTCAGCAACCATAGTAGAATATGCTATTAACATTTGTTCTTAGAAGCCCATGAGATAACACCTCCACTAAGTATAAATATCCATCCATTAATAGAGGCATGATCTTCTTTATTAGTAATCCAACTAGCATTTATGCTATGAAGGATATCCTTCATAGCATAAGTTATTATTTATAGTTTTCTTGAGGCACTTTAGAATTCTTTTAATTGAATACCATTGCAAACTACTTGGATTACTTGTGTATCAACTTAACTTTTCAACTGCAAAAGTTATGTCTGGTCTATTGCGTGTCATTACATACATTAGACATCCTATGAACTTGGCATAGTCAAGTTATGATAATGGGCTTCTATTATTTTTGAATAGCTTCATACTTTGATCAAGTGTGGTAGAGGTTGGAATAACATCAAAATGATTAAATTTCTTGACAACTTTCTCAACATAGTGAGACATAAAAGTTAAATACATTTTTTTCTTGATGGGATTTTTGAAGTATTTCCAAGAAGGGAAAATTTATCAATTATAGAAGTTATAATAACACAGTCATCCATGTGCACATTGTGCTATTTGTAATGATTCAAATTCTTTTCAATTCACTAAGTTGTTCCATTACATGCCTATTATCAACCATTTTGAAATTATTGAATTTAGAAACTAAAAATTTCTTACTAGTTGCATCTCTTGCATGTACCTGGCTTTAGTATGTTCCTCAATTCCTTTGCTGGAGTTATTGAATAGTAGATAGTAAACAGTGCTTTACACATAGTGTTTAAGATGTGACCTTCGCATATCTCATCACCATTGTCCCATTTCTGCCTCTTTCTAAATTGAGCCATGGACTCATTCTTAGTCTCTTCAGGTCTTAGAATATTTAGTGCATAAGCCACTTGCATGATCATGAGCTAGAAATGAACATCTTTCATCACCTTTGGAAGTTGCCTCTACCAAACCACTCTAATTTAAAATGTTTGTTGCTAGGTCCCTGTTGTTGTAGCATACAAAATAGACATTTAGATTGTTGGATAAGATAGCTTGTAGGTTTCTTTGCTCTGCCAACACTTTAAAATACACTACTCATAGGTTTCCTTTGCTCCACTAACCCTTTAATACAATGAAGTTAAACTAAATGATTGTATTATGTGTTTTCAAAATTGAAAGTTTTTAGTGTTATAATTTAACTTACCACAACCACACATAATGACTTATTTACAGGAGATTGGAGATAGGAAAAAAATAATTTTATTAAAATATAGATAGAGATAATTAATTAATATGATATAAATAAAACTTATAAGTCTCATCCTTATCAAAATAAAGATAATCTTATAATTGAGATAAGTATATCTTATTTTAGGAAAATTCTAAGGTCCATTCCTTTAAATTAATTGAACCATCCATATAACCCAGTTAATTGATATCCAACAAAAGAATACCATCTCATTTATTATCATGTGGTGGAATACACTAAATCATTACTATATATTTTACTAACTTGCTATGGCAGGCAAACATATCTAATACAACACTCCATTTTTCTTTCCTTTTACTTTTATACATTATTTGTCTTATCTAATCAAAAAATTATTATATGTAATTATTATTTTTATTATAGTAGAAACACATAATCTTTGAAGTAACAAAATTAATTTTAAAAATATTTTCCATTAATAAAAGAAGGAGGTAATGATTAACAATGATAAAAATTATGAACACGTTGGTGTTATTTGTTTTATTTCATTTACATTGTTAAAAATTCTTGGAATTTGCATATGTATGACAAGAGAAAAATAAATATAGTAAAAATATTCACACTAAACAATAGAGTTAAATAATTAACATTGTATTATTCTGTTATACAATATTGGCATAAAATATCAAGATTTCAAAAGTTGAAATTTTTTAAAAACCATCAAAATTAAATTATCACACATAATTTAATACGTAAAAAGTACTCATCATATTGTAATAATTGTTTAGAAAAATAATCTATTCTTTGTACAACAAAATTTATTGAACTGCATGCATTGGATATTATAACGTCAAACAATGAACACTATATCTCCTCTTATTTGGTATTGTACGATATAAAAAATTACCATTATAAGAATTGAAAATTTTTAAATATCATAGAGTTGAAATTATTCCACTTCAATTATTACATAATTTCTATCCACCACATTATAAGGATTTTTTGAAGGAAAAACCATTTTTTACAGCACAATGCATTGTACAACTGAACAATTCACATTGTACTGTTTTCTTATATGATATTATACGGTAGAGAAAATCAACATAGTATGAATAATTTTTTTTAATATCATTAAAATTAAATTATTCCGAGTGAATAAACACATAATGACTACCATTACACTGTAAGGATTTTTTAGAAAAAATTAATTTTTTGTACAGCAAAATACATTATGTTACATGTATTGAATATTTTACAGTCGAACAAAGGACATTGTAATTACTCTTATGAGGTGTTGTAAGGCATTGAAAATTAACATCTTAAAAACTATAATTTTGTTAGTATTGATGAAATTAAAGCATTAACGCATCAATTTTTGTAGGTAAAACCAAATTTTGTAATAGAAAAAATCATTTTCACGCATATTGAATATTGTACAGTGGAACAATAAACATTGTATCATAATCTTAGAAACTACTATATGGCGCCAAAAACAATTGGGTAGGAAATGGAAAATTTTAAAATATCATCAAAATTAAATTGTTAATGCTTTATTTAATACAACCACTAATCATAATAGTATAACAATTTAGTTACAAAAGATGAATTTTTAAATAGTAAAATGTTGGATTATGCCCTAAGGACCAATCATATAATGATGGTTTAGGCATAAATTGTATCATAATGTTTATAATTAATGGCAATGATTATTATGTTTATTTCTATATCTTCGTTTTATGAATAAATATAATAATATCCCAAGAATTTAATTATTCTAAAATTATCCCTGGTCAAGTATTATCATTAAATGAGACAATGATAATGCATTAAGACTAATATGTGTAGTGACAAATGAAGTATGTTATGATATGAGATATCAAGTCAGCACATAGGTATATGTTAGAGAACTATGTACTGGATCGACCCTCCATGAGAAATACTGCATGGATTATTATATGATGTGTCATAAGTATTTCTCATAGTGATAATGGTGTAAGTGATCCTTAGACTTGAGGTCACTAAAGAGTCCAACACGAGGAGTTGCATGTTTTGATGCTACTAAACATTACCCGTAATAAGGTGAACTATAAAAGTGGCAATTGGATATGTAATGAATCATGTAGAGGGATGTTGAGAGATCAAGATAATGAGAGTGATATCTTTGGGTCCCTTGATCAAGTGAGACCATAAAATGCATGATCATGCTCAAATAAGTCAATATGTGATATCGAGCTCATTTGCTTAGATGTGTCTGTTTGGGAATCAAGAAACGCAAAGATTGAACTATGCAAGTGTGACACACTCTATGGCTCATGTTCAATCAAAATATCTAGGGCAAAAGGATTGAATTACATGTTAACATTTATCACAAGAAAAGTAATGTTGAATTTCTAACATTCTTATAACTTGGGTAGTATTGATGTGTTGTTAGACACAGCTCAATGCTTATGGCATAAAATATATTTTATATCATTGCCAACATTATAAGATCCTATTGGGTCACACACTTAGATTGTATCCAAAAGAAGTGTAAGATTCATGTGATGAATTTTGGTTAATTTAAGAATTCTATTGTGAATAAGACTCTATAGGGTTTCTGGTTTAAATCGTACTTGGTTTTGGATTTTAAATAGTTTTGGTTTTGTGTTTATAAATCTGAAATAGTTTTGGATTTATTAATTCAAGTGAGGGCCAAAAATTAGAAAGCAAAATAAGAATGGGATTCTTGTTTTGGCAGCTAATAAAACATAGAAGGCTGAAATTTAGAAAGTTCCAAAAATAAATTAGAACTTGGAGTTCAAGTAAAACTCTTTAGAAGAAGTTTTACCTTAATCTATTTTCTATATTTGGACTTATAATTTCAACAGCCTCTTAACCCAAACATGAACAAAAAAACATGTTAGTCTTGCTACATCAAAAGCCACAAAATCAAATTTTCTTGTGAAGAAAAATTCTACAGCAAAATAGAAAACCAAAAAGCCGATCCATCTCTTGCTTGTTTTGAAAATTATTTCGGCTATTTCTTGTGAAGATTTTTCAAGAACAACATAAGCAGAACTTCAGCTATTCTTAGAGATTAATAATAGCTGCTTCCTTGTCAAAGAAACAAGGAAAACGACCAAAGCTTGAGAAGCTTCAAACTTGAAAACCGAAAGTAGAATTCTGGGCTAGCACCTTTGAATTTTGCTGCTTCTTCTTTTGGTTAATTGTGTGATAATTAACTTGGAATTTGGAGATGATCGTATGGATACCATAGAGGCAAGACTGTGTTGGGTGTTGCCATAATTCAACAAGCAAAGTTCTCCACAAGAGAAAGATCAACCGTTACCGATAAAGGTAAACTCTTCACGACCAGTTTGAAATCACTTCGTAAGGATCTTTGGAGGAAATTAAAAATTTTAAAATTCTGTTGTGTGCCGTATTTGATTTCCTACATAAAATGCATTGTAACACATGAAGTAAATATTGCATTGTCAAACAATGAACACTATATTTTAATCTTATATGGTATTATATGGCATCAAAAATCAATTTTGTAGGAATTGAAAAAATTTTAAATATTGTGAAAATTAAATTATTAACTTATGAATAAACACATAACAACTATCCATTACACTATAATAATTTTCTAGGAAAAATCAATTTTTTGTACAGCAAAATATATTATACTACCTGTATTAAATATATTATCGTCGAACAAAGTACATTATCCTTTTAGAAGGTGTCATGTGACATTAAAAATGAATGTTGTAGAAACTGAGTATGAAATTAAAGCATTAATTTTATATTTAAGAAACAAAAATAAATAATTCCATATTTCACACTCACTATGGGCTTCAGTCTCCAACTATGTAATTTATCACTTTTTGTTTTTCAACAATAATGTAGTTAATGGCCACTCTAAACTTTGTTCCTGTATCTGTCTAATAAGTAGAATTGAATATTAGTGACAGTGCTAGTAGATTCCAAATATTGTATAATGTAATCTAGTAAAATTTGCACGCATATATCTAACTAACTTACAAATTTGTAATCACTAATGTTGAACTCAATTGATGCATTTTTTTCCTCATGTCATTTGTTTTGCCTCTATGATGTGTGTATCATCAACATATGATGATCTTAGTAATTGAATTGATTTAATTGGCTAGCATGTTGAATTTGTAGCCTTTCCAAAATCTTTACTGGAGAAATATCTGATAATTTTTCAAAAAATTGTTTTGGTTTTATTTGAAATTTGTAATCATGCATTTTAAAGGTCTTTGTAGGTCTATTACTACGTGACATACTATCTAATGAACATAGTTTTGTGATATTTGTCTGATTCAATAGCTCCCTATCTTTGTTGTATGATAACATCAATAAAAAATCAACATTACCATATGTAGAATCAGTCCTCTAAATAACAATGTCTTTAACATTGTTGTTTAGTGTAGCATGGTATACATTTTCAACATATTACCATTATCACTCAAAAAATGTTCATTTTTTAAATCCACAGCATAATCATTCTCACAAGTATGCAATATAATTTCTTCTCCCAAATAATTTGGCGTCGTATCAAGTGAATGTGATTCACCATGGATTTTCTCAAAGGGTTGACCTTTACTTCCTATAATAGTAGGGTGGGCTTTATTTCCTAGAATTCCATTCTTCTCTATTTCCTCATAAAAAATGTTGGATTATGCCCTATGAACCAATCATATGACGATGGTATATGCATATATTGTATCATAATGTTCATAATTAATGGCACTAATTATTATGTTTATCTTATATCTGCGTTTTATGAAATAAACATAATAATGTCCCAAGAATTTAATTATTATAAAACTATCCCTAGTTGAGTATTATCATAAAATGGGACAATGATAATGCATTAAGACTAGTATGTGTAGTGACTGATGATTGTTTATGATATGAGATATCAAGTCAACACATGGGTACATGTTAGAGAACGATGTACTGGATTGACCCGCCATGAGAAATATTACATGGATTATTATATGAAGTGTCCTAAATATTTCTCATAGTGATGATGGTGTAAATAATCTTTAGACTTGAGATCCTCAAAGATCCCAACATGAGGAGTTATATATTTTGATACTACTAAACGTTACCCGTAAAAGGGTGAACTATAAAAGTAGTAATTGGATATGTAATAAATCATGTAGTGGGATGTTGAGTGATCAAGAAAGGATTTGCCCCTCCTATATAATGGGAGTGATATCTTTGGGCCCCTTGATTGAGTAAGACCATAAAATGCATGGCCGTGCTCAAATGAGTCGATATGTGATATCGGGCTCATTTGTATAGATGTGTCTACTCGGGAATCAAGAAATGCAAAGATTGAACTATACGAGCATGACACGCTCCATGGCTCGTGTTCAATCATGATATCTAGGGCAAAGGGATTTAATTACACGGTAATATCTATCACAAGAAAAGTAATGTCGAATTACTAATATTCTCATGACTTGGGTAGTATTGATGTGTTGCTAGGCACCGCTCATTACTTATGGCATAAAATATATTTTATGTCAATGCCAACGTTATCAGAACCTATTGGGTCACACACTTAGATCGTATCCAAAAGAAGTGCAAAATTCATATGATGAAATTTTGTTTAATTTAAGAATCCTATTGAGAATAGGAATCCATCGGGTTTTCGTTTTAAAACGGTTTTGGATTTAAGGTAAAAAGATTTTGGTTCTATTAATATTAATAAATCCAAAATCAAAATGGATTTTATTATTGGAAAATGAAAAGGCAACCATTTATTGGAAGATGAAAAGGCAACCATTCCTTGGAAAATGAAAAGACAACCATTCATTGGAAAATGAAAAGGCAACATATTGCAATTCATTTTATAAAAATGAAAAGGCAGCCATTCATTGGAAAATGGAAAGGCAACCATATGCAACATGTTGCAATTCAATTTGTAGAATATGAAATGTGAAAGGGCAGCTGTTTCACATGGATGAATTATTGAATTCAAATCAAGGAAACCGAAGGGACACTTTCATTGAGAGAGTTTTCTTTTTAAGCTTTCTTTGTTGAAGAAAACTGAGTGTGCTATTCTTGGTGCACGAAATTTCTTTCTTTTCTTCTTCTCTTGTTCAATATAGACACCACTCCTTATTTGAGAAATAAGAACAAAACCGAAATTTGAGTTGAGAACTCAAAATAGAAAACCAATCCTTAAGTTGAGAACTTGAGGATATACCCAAGTAACAAAATCTTAGCTAGCACTAAAAGAATTTTGTTATTTCTTTCTTTAGTTAATTGTTTGATAATTAACTTGAGGCTTGGAGACGATCGTGTGGATACCATAGAGGCAAGGCTAGATTGGTCTTGCTTGTGATTCGACAATCAACAAACTCCCACAATCAACAAGGCTACACTACCGGTAAGGTAACAATCTTCACTACCAATTTGATTTCACTTCGTATGGATCCTTGGAGGAAACCAAAAATTTTTAAATTTCCACTGCGTTCTTTGATTTGGTTTCCTACAAAAAAGTACATTAACATTCTTCAATTTTGTCTGCAAATTTGAAATAATCATATTATACTTTTTATCTTGAAAAACTCTCAATTCTTAGTTATTTTCCATCCGAACTTCTTCAATTTTTGAAGTGCGTGCTTTATCATTTACACACTTACCATTCTTAGCCTTATCATTATTCACATAACTACACTGCTTAAATGTTGTCAATCTACTTTATTTAAAAAAATCAATCGAGCATCCAACGATTTTCCCCAAATTAGGCAGATAATCCACATTTTCTTTTATATGTTTAATAGGGTTTTTTATTTCAAAAAGACATTCTTCTAATATGACTACCAAAATATGATGATACATACCAAAGACGACATATAAATAAATAAATAAATAAATGTAGTTAAAGCTAAAAACTATAAAAACGTGTATAAATCTTACAGTGTTATCATCAAAGATCCCTCATCCAATTAGTTTTTGTAGCATTTCTTTCAACATTGATTCATTCCAATCAATGATATGAGACAAACGCCACACTAAAATACTTGTAAGATTTTCATATTCAATGTAGATGTGTTCACAATAAAATAACTACCAAAAAAAATAATTAATGTTAATTAAGGTAGGATTTATTATTAGACTTTATAACTTCTTGGATGCTGAATGGAGACAAGAGATTAGAGATGGTAATGCAGTGGGTGCACTAACATGCTTGTGTGCTAAAAAAGGCGCCGATCCTATTATTATTATTTTTTTTACAAATATGTTGTTGACGATGACAATAGATTATCAAGATTATTTTGGGCTAATTCAAGGTCAATAGCCAATTAAAAAATATTTAGGGATGTGTTGGTATTTAACAGTACTTATCGTACTAATGCTTATTGTAAACCGTTGATGATTTTAATTGGTGTAGATAATCATTATATGGCTACAATTTTTGCATATGCCTTATTGCTAGATGAAACTAAGGAACATATATTTGGGTAGTAAATACATTAATGGATGTCATGCAAGGGAAGAAGCCAGATTCTGTAAGTACAAATAGTGACAATCCTCTACAAAGAGTGATTGAAAAGGGTATTCTGACAATTCACCATAGGTTATATTGTTGGCATATTCAAAGGAATGTAGCTACCAATGTATGTTTGGAAAATTTTTGTCTGGGTTTTGTAAAATGCATGAATTCAAATTGCACAAAAGATGAGTTTGAGAAAAATTAGGAGGAATTAATTACCAAATCTAGTGTCCAACATAATTTATGAGTTCAAGAGATTTACTTGAACGAATAAAATGGGCAAAAGCATATCTAATAGGCCACTTTGGGGGAAATGTGAATTGTACCCAATGCTATGAAGGTAAGAATGACTTTTTAATATATATATATATATATATATATATTTGGACACTAAATTGAAGTTGTTTGAATTTGTGTGATCATTTGATTTCGCATGAGCATGGCTCAAACATATAAAGGCTAAGGAAAAAACTATTACATGTAATAGCAGCCCAATTTTCACCACTTATTGGTAGGATTTTAAAAATTAAATCAATTACTTATGCACAAGAAGAATGTTCTTCAAGATTGGTAAAGATTTGAAAAATGATGCAATGTTGTTGTCTAAAATTGTTGATGAAATAAGGCACATTAAAGTGTATGTTGTAACATTACACTCCTAGCCAACCATTAGTTGGAAAGTTGTTTTTGACTTTATGAAAATGACATTTGACTGTTCCAATATACAGTTTGAGACAGTTAGTTGGTCTTATGCACATTTATTTTTAGTAATGAAGGCTAAGCATATAATTTTTTTTTGCAAAACTGTAATCATACAAGATGAACCAAAAGTGTGAAGAAATCCTCCATGGTATACATGACAATGCAATTCCTAAAAGTATCAATGATGCTCAGTATGGTGTTCTTAGTTCTAATTGTAATCAAATGTGTTACTATGCATCTATTTGTGATAAAGGATATTAGAAATTGTCAAATACCATTACAAAATTGATAGATCAAATGAAATTTATTTTCGAAAAGGGATTGCAAGCAAGAAAAGCAATGGAGACACCATGGATAGTCATAAAGATCATTTTCAAGTTCATGATCCATTATGGACAAAAAACTAAAGGATTTCAAGGAAAAGGAATTGGTCAAAGCCTACCCCAAGGTATTGTACTAAGTGTAAGTATAAGATTCTTTCATTTAATTTGCTGATATAATAATTTCTTGTTCTTTTTTATAATATTGTGCTACTTTGTTAATGATGAGTATAACGTCAATTAGTAATAACAAATCAACTTGTCCTAATGTGCAGCATCGAAGATGTGATTTGAATCATCTATTCATGTTGGAGAGCCAAGTGACAGTTTACAAAGACAAATAACAAATAACCAATCAACATTATATGATTCCACATACTAGAGATTGTAAAAATTTAAGGATAAATCCTTCCCAAAAATCTAGTACCATTTGGTGTGTTTGGCCTTAATGGGTTCATAAATAACACATTTTGGATTCACAGTTACATTAATTTCGAGTTGATTTAGTTGTGTTATACATATTTTAATAGATACATATGAAATCATAATTTTGTTTCATATGGAATTATATTTTTTATTCACGGTATGTTATTGTTTCAGCGTGTTGCATTGCAATCATCAAATCTAAGTAGCATAAATGCTCAACTATAAAAACCATTGTTGGAACTAAAGGTGTGTCATTCTCATAATAAAACATGGTATTATGTTTTTTTTACCAACATCACCTAAATGGAAAAATTATAATAGTCATAATTTGAACTTGTATTTTATTATTGCTTTCATTTTTTTAGGTACATGGCAATAGCAGTTATATTCCACATCATAAGCATTTATTGAACAAATTTGTCATAGCAGATTTACTACTTGGTGGGAAAATTGATTATGATTGATTTGGAATAGTGTGTTTTTTGTTGAGATATCATTTTATTTCAAATTATACATTTAGATAATTTTGTTTTAAATCATTTGGCCAATTTGATAACTATATGATTTTTTTTTCCTTTTAACAATATGCAATAGTCATAGTGGGATTTTTTCAATGAATAGAAATATTATTAGCAACTGTGACTCATGCACATTACTTTCTGAATTAATAGAGAAGGGGGTACATGGATGAGAGAGGGAATTATATAAGTAAAGTACAAGGAAGGGAAAAAAGTAATGGCAATCATTAGATTATTTCAACTTGTAGAAGAAATTAGCATTCAATAGCATTTTATAGTGTCCAAGCTTAGTCACTATATCTCACCACATCAACCTTTAGGCAATCCTTTTGATATTATAGTTTTTGACATTATATAGGTTAGAGTTATTGTTAGCAATTTTGTAACTAATGGATCATGGTAATCCCAACCATTATTCCATTTTAAACATTAGACCAAGGAGATCAAATTATTTAATCAATGAAAATTAGGATTGAATAGGACTAGTAATGTGCATTTGTTCCTATTCAAATAATTGATTATTTGTTTTTGTGTGTTTCAATTTGTTCTCCTTTCTCCTTCCCTTTCTTTTTTTTTTTTTAAGAAATAAATTATGTACTTTAATGCAATTTCTCTCCATAGCATAATATTTTCATAGAATTCTTGTTTGGAAAGTTTTTATGCTAAAAATGAATACCAACCAACGTATTTGGCAATGTATAGGATTCCAACTAGCATAAAGTATGTATGATAAGAAAATAAAAGTTTGTAAAAGAATGCAATAATACACCAACTCTTGCAATTCAAGGATGCAATTCAATTAGGTAATATCTCCATTCAAAATCAACTACTAAAATGCATAATCTAACATAACACTAAAAATTGGCTATGTCATTGCAATTAGTGACAAATAATTTGAACAATGGTATTTATTAACTTATAGGAAACAAGGCAGCTATGTTCATATCTTCATGATCTCAAGAAAGCTTCTACCAAGGAGATGCACAGAAGTGTCAAGTGACCCTTTCTTATGAATGGTTTGGTGATAATAAAAATTTTACTTGTCCTTTCACCTAGTTTTAAATGTAAATGAAAAATTTGAATGGAGCAAATTTATACATAAAATTATTACAACTGATACAAAACTTGACCTCCAAGGCATTAACGACAGATAACTTCTTTTGCCTATAGCTAAGCAAAATTGGACTGGACCAAAAAGCAAAATTGTACCCAATAAACTAGTACAGATTCCACTAAGCACAAAACTTTGCATTTGCATTAAACTTTGCTTGTCTACTATAAATAGTTTACTAGCCCAACACTATGTAATCAAGCAAAGGCACCTCTAAAGTTAATGTTTTCACAAGTGGCCATGTTTATCCAACACTGAGGCATTGTATATAACCGCTCCAATCCCTTTGTCTTTTTGGGACGCTCTCATTGAGTTAATTTTTGTAATTTCTTTGGTTATTCATGTTGTATAACTAAGCCTTACTCAAGGGTTGGAGAGATAGATATGGGTTGTCTTCCCAGCATATCATGGCATATTTTTTAAAATTTTAAATACTTCTCAGTTTGAATGTTCTCTTAGTCAGCTATTTCAGGTTTCATTTACTTGGAATTTTATAACTAAATTACAATTTCTAGGACATCCTAAGAGATATCATATCTGGAGTGTGAGCTTTCATCAAGGTGGAGTTTGATTTCTACTCAAACTACTTTAATTCACAATTTGGGTGAGAACATTTAGATTGATTCATGATACGCGAAAACGTATCCATACTCTAAAAGGGAGACTTGAGTTGTGACCTACTGTTAGTAAGTTTTTGGCAGGTTACACTTTAGTAAAAGTGTAATTTTATAAAACTTTGAGATTATTTTATATCACTTTTAGTACACTAATTCACTTTAAAAGCTTTTTATTTATTTTATTTATTTTGAAGTTAAAAACTCATTATTAATTATTTAAATTTTACTTCAAATCCAATCAACTATAAAATTTAAAACTAATCAAATTTTCTTTTACAATTTATATTACCATATAAATTTTATAACTCACATATACTTACACATTTCTTTAATATATATACATATATTTATTTGTTTCCCCTTACTTCCATTTTTTTTAATAGCAAAACATGATGCTTTAATTAGAAATGTAATTATATAAAGTACTACTAAATTAATTAAAAAGCATTTTGGTTCATAAAATATAGTAAAATTAGTTAAAAGGCCAATTAAATAATTAAAAAGTTACACAAGAATTTTCTTGAAAAATTAATAGTCATTAATATTTTATAATTGAAAATTTGTACTTAAGACTATAAATTAAAAACAATATGAAGCATAACATTCAAAATAACTTTATTTCTTTTCCATTTATCAAATTAAAAATTTTGAGTCCAAAATGTTAACACTAACTCTAAACATTATTCAACATTATCTCAATTTATTATTTCAAAATTTTGTAAGCATCAAAATATTTTATTAATATCTAAATTTTCATGTCATTATTTTAATATTTTATATTAGTTTCAATTATTTCTATATATGAAGCTAATCATGTATTTATTAAAAAAATAATTTGCATAATAAACAATGAATCAACAACAAAAAAATAATTTTGTATTCTACTATGTGGGATAAACAATAAATCATTAAAAAAAATCAATGCTCAAATTGTGAAATTATATATGTGTGTGTATTAATTTCAATATGTGAGTGTTAATTAAAACACTAATTATATGAACTTCTCTACTAAAATATTTAAATATAGACATGTTAGTCAATTTTACTCATATATAATATTTGGTTAACTTTTAACATCATATCTTAATTTTTTTTTATTAGAGTACTTATTCCACATATAATTAAAAAGGATAAAAACCATATTAAAAGTTAAAATTAAATTATATATAAATATTTTAAAAAATAATGTAACTTTTATTTTGAATGGTATTGATAGTAAGATATATTTTTATTTTGATCATTGTAACATAGAAGATGCTTTATTAAAAAAAATAAAAAATAAAAAATAAAAAAATGCATTATTAAAAATAACTTATATGTGAGATGCAAATCTAATACACAACATGAATATTTGATTTTTTAAACACGTAACATTATTATAATAAACTTAACTATTTATGTGAAAGTGATCTTTTTTTTATATATATAATAGTGATCTTAAGCTTAAAAATTAGCATTTAGTATAATTTTCACAAATAAAAAATAATATTTTAATTACAAAAATTATTATATAATTTATTGTAATTTAAAATTATATTTTTAAAAAATTATATGGTTTAGAAAGTAAAATAAAAATACTAGAAAAAACATTTGAAACAAATACATAGTATTTTTTTTAAAAAAAAGTTTTAAAAGTTTTGTTAGGGATAAATAGGTGGCAATTATTTGTACTTTTACTGATAAATTGTAATGAGCAATAAAAAATGTACTATCAAATTAAATTAAACTTATATGCAAATAAAAAAATAATATTAATATCAAATTATTAAAAATTTTGAAACAATTACATCAAACTTAGTTGTTGATGAAAATATGAGAACCAAGGTTGAAACAAACAACCATCCAGCCAGGACAACTCAACCAAATTCAAGAGAAATAAATCTAAAAGCACAAGTTGGATGTTTAGTTGAGAATTAGCCTACGAAGAGACATCCACACCTTGATCCATTACAAGGTATTAGAAGACCTATGACTAGATTGCAAATTAAGAGAATGAAAGCTGCTTTAGTAACACTTATAACCAAGTTAAGTGAAGCTCGAGAAACTAAGGCAGTAATGAAAGCAAAAAAGAATTCCGGTCTTAGTTCATCATTTGTCATTCTAGTCATCAATGAAGACTTAAGAATGAAGGATCGAGTGTGGCTAATTTTCACATGTGTAATCAAGATCCTTAGGTCACTTCTCATCACAATCCTAGTTCGAATTTCGAAGGTTCTACTTTGGAAGTTTGCAACTCAATTCGGCCTTGGAAGATTTCAGCATTTGGCCTTGGAAGGTTCCAACATTAGGCCAATTTTAGGAAGCTCAAATGGATATTTTTGGCAGCCTAATTCCAGCTCTATTCAGCTCCATTCTATTCAACACTTGGAATTATGGTTTAGGCAATTCCATTCAGCACTTGGATGTTGATTTAGGAAGCTCAAGTTCAGCTCAATTTCCAGTCCAAAATTGGATTTCAATTCCAGAAATTCCAGCCACACTTGGATTACAGTTTTGGCAATCTATCAAGTATTTCCATTACTAGATCATGAATGACATTAGAAGCTTCTAAATTCAGAGCTAGGAGATTTAAAGAAGCTTCCCAATTCAATTCAAGATTGGAAAGCATAAGGCTTGAAGGCAACACAAGTTTGGCTAGCACACAAATCCAAATCAACCTTGGATTAGTTTTAGTTTTAGGCAACTATTTTGTTCTATTTCCTTTTCCTAAATTAGAATACTTTTAGTAAGTATTTCTTTAGCAATTTCCTAAAAAGCTAATCCAACTAGGGAATGGCTTTCTTAATTCTTACACATTGTAATCTATAAATAGAGGCATTCAGCCACAATAAAATAAAGACTTGATTCAATACAAACTTGAGAGCTTTTTAGCTTTTCTTTGAGTTCTAGTTTAGAACTTGCTTTGAGTCTTTGAGGATAGCCGCTTAGGTTCATGTTTAAGCTATCTTGTTGAGTTTCTTTCCCTCAACAATTTGAGCGTGCATCTTGGTTCCAAGGATAGTTCAATTCTCAACTTTAAGTTTGGATAATTCTTTTGGGTGTCAAGTGGACAAAAGCAAGGTCTTTCTTCAATCTTGGAGTTGGTGTCTTGCTAAAGGAAGACTTAGTTCAGCCTAGAGGACAATACTAGGACCAACACTCTGATATAGGTTCGGATTTTATTCTCTTGATTTAAGATTCATATTAGTTGTTTAGATAGGAATTGCTATTTTTTAATTGTATTCATTATTGATAATAATTTTAGTTATCTATAATTCACTTTCAATATAAATTTTTTTATAATAAAAAAATTTATTATTTCAATTTGTTATATTTCTTTAAGATTTATTCTACATTTAAATTAATTTAACAAAAATTTTATATAGTTTAGAAAGTAATTTTAAAGTGTTTAAAATAAATACGAGTTACATTTTTTTTAAAAAAAATACATATCAAATTTTCTTTAAAAATTTTAAATTATTTAAATATAAAAAAAATTTGGACACTCCCTGCGCCTCACGCTGGGTCTCCAAAACTAGTCATAACTAAAAATTAATTGATTATCTACCTTTGTATGACCTAATATATCGAAAAATAAATTCAACTCGTAGTTAAATGCATTGTACCAACCCTTAATAAAAAATGAAAAGTCAATCTTTGCCCAACATTACTTTGTAATTTTTTATGTAACAATGTCTTTCATAACATTTCTTTCATGGAAAATAATATTGAGCAATATAAGTTATCTCACAAAATTTGAGTTTGAGTCATTAACATCAATGGTCATTCCTTCTTTTATTCCATTATACATCTGCATAAATTTTAGCACGTAAACTCCAAAATTGAAACTGCAAGAAAATATAAAATAACTATCCAATAAATGAACTAACAATGTAGCAAAATGTTAAATGAATGGATTGAATTTAATATAGGTTTGGAGAAATATAAATACATGAACTTTCCTATTAGTTTGTTGTGATAGCCACTTTCGCATTTCAATTAGAAAAGTGATAAGATTTTGGTGAGTTCTTTAGAAAAACCCACTTCAATAACCTTTTGGAGCATGCTAACCTTGAAATTGATATTACATTGTGTAATAAGACATTACTAAAAAAATTAACAAACAAAAAATTTGATTAGTTAATTAATATCATGCATATAGAATAATAATTGTTACCATGGTTTTCACATCTGATTTCCGTTTGTTCCATTTCCTTAACATATTTTCCTTAATATCTAATATGCGCAAATACCAATGTACATTGTTGTCATTCATGAAAATGAAAATCTGTCAATTTTCAAATTTAACATTTGAGTAAATCTCTCATTGTAAGCATAGTGATAATTTAATCTTCCAATAATAAATAAAAAGTTAATAAAGTAACCTTTCACAACACCAAATATCACCTCCATATTTATTTATGCTAAAAAAAACTGTCAAAAATTGTTAGTGAAACTCCATCTTCCTTATCATTGCAATGTGAAATAGCTTGCTCCATTTTACCTTCATTTTTAGCCAATTATAAAACCAAAAATATTGCCACTAATATAATGAAAATTACATACTATGAAATGGTCCAACACAAACCAAATAAGATAATCTCCAAAGAAATCTATCGTATGTTGGTGTAATGTTTGCAAGCAAACATGAATATTTATAACCTACACATAATCAATATTTTTGCCAAATTGTTTGATAGATGTAATAATTTATGTTATATTAACATACCTCCGATTGTAACCATTTTCTAGGCTTCAATCCCTATACAGCTGAGCTATCAACATATTCCACGTAAATGATAGCAAATGTTTTGTTTGTGGGGCAAAAATTGCGCACATGCATAAAAACCAAATAACACTTATAAAAAACATATTTAACAAACAAAAATAAATAATTTTTGGGTTTTTTGTCTCCAACTATGTAGTTGATTACTTTTTGTTTTTCAGCAATAATGTAGTTAATGGCCATTCTAAACTTTGTTCTTGTATCAGTATAATAAGTAGAATTGAATATTAGTAACATTGCTAGTAAATTACAAATATTGTATAATGTATACTAGTAAAATTTACACGCATTTATCCAACTAGCTTACAAATTTGTAATCACTAAATGTTGAACTCAATTGATGCATTTTTTTCCTCATGTCACTTGTTTTGCCTATTATGATGTGTGTATCGTCAACATATGATGATCTTAGAAATTGACTTGATTTAATTGGCTGGCATGTTGAATTTGTACCCTTTCCAAAATCTTTACTAGAGAAATATCTATAATTTTTCAAAAAATTGTTTTGGTTTTTTTTTTTTGAAATTTGTTACCACACATTTTATAGGTCTTTTAGGTCTATTACTACATGACATACTATCTAATGGACATAGTTTTGCGATATTTGTCTGATTCAATAGCTCCCTATCTTTGTTGTATGATAACATCAATAAAAAATCAACATTACCTTCTGTAGAATCAGTCCTCTAAATAACATTGTCTTTAACATCGTTGTTTAGTGTAGCATGGTATATATTTTCAACATTATTACTATTATCACTCAAAAATGTCCATTTTTTAAATCCACAGCATAATCATTCTCACAAGTATGCAATATAACCCCTTCTCCCAAATAATTTGGTGTCGTATCAAATGAATGTGATTCACCATTGATTTTCTCAAAGGGATGACATTTACTTCCTATAATAATAGAGTGGACTTTATTTCCTACAATTCCATTCTTCTCTATTTCCTCATCAAAAAGAACATTAACATCCTTCAAATTTGTCTACAAATTTTCCATAATCATATTATATTTTTTATTTCAAAAACTCTCAATTCTTACTTATTTGCCAATATCCGAACTTTTTCAATTTTTGAAGTGCGTGCTTTATCCTTTACACACTTACCATTCTCAGCCTTATCATCATTCACATAATTACACTGCTTAAATGTTGTCAATCTAATTTTAAAAAAAATCAGCCAAGCTTCTTACAATTTTTACCAGATTAGGCAAATAATCCATCTTTTTTTTATATCTTTTTTTTTAACCAAATTGTAAATAATTCCATTAACTGTTTCACAGTTAACTCATACAAGCAATGTCCGAACACCGGACTCTTCTCAGCCCACCTAGAGGCTAAGACAAAGGGAACCTCTCACAACCCAACAATTCCCACAAAAAGCACACCAAGAATCTAAATCCCAAAAAACCATATCATACACAACCACGGCACCACCTAACAAAAAATTCCCAGTAATGCACCCCCAACACATTGACCAAAAAACAACAACGACTCCTATATACTAAGTCCACCAGATATTAGTTGCTCCTCCAGCCACTCCTGGAGTGCCCTCTGAACCACCCCGATTGCATCCCACCACTCCCCTTTAAACACCCACGCATTCCTTCGTTTCCACAAAAGATAGACAGTAACCTGAATTCTCTCTAACCAACACACAGCGTTGTGATGATCACAAAGAAAATACCACCAGTCCTTAAAATCAGTACCCGGCAGGCCGAAATGATCTCATTGAACAGGAGCTAGTTTCCAGACATCTGGAACCCTAGGACAATGGAACAAGAGATGTTCGAGATCTTCTTTCATACTTCCACACAAGGAACAAATTGGATCCACATCCACCTGCCGTTGTAGTAGGCGCCTCTGAACAGGCAAGATATTATGCCAACATCTCTAGAGAAAATGACGCAGTTGGCCCTTAACTTGCAACTTCCACGTTGTATGCCACATTCGTCGCAATGTAGTCATAGAACTAGTTGAAAGCGCTCCTTGAACCACAGCTTGGCAACTCTTTTGCAACTGCTTATACCCCGACTTGACAGTATAATCCTCATTTGGACCGAACAACCACCTCAACTTATCCCCAGTAACACTAGCCCCAAGCCTAAGAACCCTTCGTGCCCCCATCCAACCCTTCCACAACCAAGAAGCATTGGCCTTAAAAGCTACCAGCAACACACCACCATGATGAAAATATTTAGCTTTCAGCAGCTGGCTCACCAACAACTGTGGTTGAGTAAGAACACGCCAAAGTTGCTTAGTTAAGAGAGCATCATTGGCGTGCTAAATGTCATGTAATCCCATTCTACCCTCTCCATTTACTTTCATCAACTCACGCCAAGATTTCCAATGAATCTTCTGGCCACCCCCTTCTTTCACGCCCCACCAAAAATTTGCCGAAAGACAACTAATCTCTTGACAAATCCCTACCAGCAGTTTAAAACAACCCATGATATATGTCGGAAGCACATTGACAACTGCCTTGATCAAAACTTCCTTACCCGCCAAACTAAGAAACTCGTTCTTCCAACTCTGAATCCGATGTCAAACTTTTTCAACCACAAACTGAAAAACCTCCCTCTTAGATCGCCTAATACGCATAGGTAGACCCAGATATCTTGCATTTTGTTGCTCTGGCACCCCGTCCAACAGCTGACAAATCTGGCCTCGCCTCACCTTCTTCACATTTCGGCCAAAAAACAAAGAAGACTTATCCACATTAATAATCTGGCCAGAACTATGACAATAGTTCCGAAGGATAACTTGCAACTTCTGAACCTGGCAGACATCAGCCTCACAAAACAATAACGAGTCATCAGCAAAAAACAAATGTGTGATAATTGGCCCATTCCGACTAACTCGCATACCCCTATACTCTCTCGCCACACAAGCTTGGTTAATGGCATTAGATAACGCTTCCGAGATAAAGAGGAACAAATATGGGAAAATAGGATCACCCTGCCGAATGCCTCTAGAAGGCCGAATAAACCCACACTGCTCACCATTAATATTAATAGCCAACGTCGTTGAACTAACACACTGCATGATCCACCTAATGAAACCTGTTGCAAACTCCATTTTCGCCAATGCCTGCTCTAAAAATCTTCACTCCACCCTATCATAAGCTTTAGCCATATCAATTTTCAAAGCCAGATACCCTTTCCTACCCTTCCTCATAGAATTCAAAGTATGAAAGCATTCATGAGCTATAACAACATTATCAAGGATTTGGCGACCCGGAACAAAGGCTGACTAATGCGGACTAATACACCTATCCAAACAAGGCTTAATGCGGTCCGCCAAGATCTTAGATATAATCTTATAGACCACATTACACAAACTAATAGGTCTATACTGAGATATAGAATTAGGCTGATGCACCTTCGGAATCAAAGTAACCAACGTATGATTCAACGCACTAAGCAACTTCCCACTAACAAAAAATTCCCTAATCGCCTTACAAACATCACTGCCTACAACCTCTCAATACTGTTGGAAAATAAAGAAGTCATACCATCGGGACTAGGAGCCTTAGCCGGATTCATCTGGAAGAGCACCCGTTTGATTTCAGTGTTGTCCACCGGCCGCATCAACAGTCGATTCATACTGGGAGTGATAGACCTCGGCAAACCGTCAAGAAGGAAGGACCGAGCCGCGGTTGTTCGGAGGTATACAACTTCTCAAAATACTCCACCACCTCCTTCTGCACCTCACTTGGCATCCTACAAACCGCACCTGACGTAGACACTAGAGATTCAATACCATTCCGCTTCCGGCGCTGAACAGTAGAAACATGGAAGAATTTAGAATTCCGATCCCCCTCCTTAACTTTTGTCCAATCTCGGTCCAATACATCTCTTCCTCCCTACAAGCCCTCTGCAACTGACCGCGCAAGCCACACCATCTATTCCAATCTCGATCCCCTCCCCCCCTCTCCAAAGCCCCCATCTCACCCTTAAGAAATTGAATTTGCATAGCCGAATTAGTGACCCCCCACCTACTCCACCAACTAAGGTCCCGTCGACATTGAGCTAGCTTAGAAGCCAACCTATACTGACTTATGCCCCATAACCCCCCACTCCATGCCCTCGTCACCATGCCCTCCCTTTGCAGCCAGCACTTATCAAAAATAAATCGGCTCTGTGTACGCTGCACCTTGGGGTTCGTGTCCAATATAACCAAGGCATGGTCCAAAGCTTGCTTATCAAAATGCAACACCTTAGCATGTTGAAACTTATGCCGCCAACCCAAGGATCCAAAGAAACGATCTAAGCGTTCCTCGACAAACCCCTCACCCTCCCTAAGATTACTCCACGTGAACTTCTTACCCACGAACCCAAAATCAACCATTCCCGTCCGGGCAATGAACTGACGAAAAGCGATACAACTCGTATCAGTTCTCAATCGATCCCCACGCTTTTCATGTGGAAACACAATGGCATTGAAATCGCCACCCATAATCCACCAGTAACCCCACTTGAGGTGTTCATCAACTAAATAACTCCATTGCCATTCTCTAATATTACAATCAGTACTACCATAGACAAAAATAGCCCACCAAACCAACTCCTCCCCCTTTACTTTACACTGCACCTGCACACAAAACTCATTCTTCACAACACCGAAACATTCTCAACCCAACATACTAACAAACCACCCTTAAACCCAACCGGCTCAACCTGACACGACCTATCAAAGTACTTCAACTTCCTATACACCGACTCCACAAAACTATGTTGATGTTTAGTTTCAGAAAGAAAAACTAACTCCGAGCACTGGGAGCATATCGTCTCTCTCAACTGGGAAATTGTAAAAGATGAGCCTAAGCCTCTACAATTCCACACACATACCTTCATGAGGTCCCTGGAGACCATAACAAGTTGGTCTCCGTGCCGACGCAGTTCTGCCTTTGCAACTCCTTGCCATCCAATGAACTAGCCCCATCACTTGCCAAATGCCACTCACGTTTCGCACCCACACACGGCTTCATTCCCCTATCCTCAGCTGATATAGATAACAAGCGTCCATCCAACCGCCGCCATCGTGACCCCTTATGCCCCACGGCCGGACAAATAGCTTGATCTTCCACCAATGAAGACGGCTGAATTTGCTGGGCCAAAGACTGCGCTGGATGATCCAATTGCACAGCCGTAGCCAATGAACAACAAGGCGGCTGATTACAAACCAAAGCAGGTAGCTGCGAATGACACTCAATAGCGGGCTGCTACATTTGAGGCGGCGACACATGAAGCACTTCCTCATTTAACAAGCAGGCAACTGAATGGAGTCATGCAACAAAGCAGGCAGCTGCAATGTACAAGCCAAAGAAGGTAGCTGAACCATTTCAGCTTTTGACAAAGCAGGCTACTGCACATGAGAAGGAGCCACGCGACTGACTTCCTCACTGGACAAAGCAGGCAGCTGAATGGATTCCTCATGCAACAAAGCAGGCAGCTGAACTACTGCAGCTTTAGACAAAGCTGGCTGCTGCCCTTGGAGAGCCAACGAGAACAACCCAGCTAGACCATCCTCAAGAACCTCTGACGGAGAAGGTTGCTTCCCCTTCGCGAGCTCAAACTGCACATGAGGAAGCATTGGAGCAGACAGCAAGCCTTCAGGATGGCATTGTTGCGAAACCTCTATAGCCGCGACCTCTCTTCCTCTCGAAATACTAACACCCGCCCGAAGCCAGTCCCCAAACTGCCCAACTAGAAGGCAATTTGTTCGCTGATCTTCACAACATTTCTCACAAAGAAATTCACCATGTCCCACACAACCACAATAACCACAAAAGGCAACTAAAAATCGTACTTAAACAGCACCCATCTAGACAAAGCATGGAAACAAACCTGTGTACCTCGGAGTAAAGGTCGCGCCAAATCAATTGTAACCAGTAATTTCAGATGGCGACCCTGTGAACCTCCATCTTCAGGAATGAAGACTTCATGCACCTTTGGAAAAAGCCTCCCAATTCGAAGCCCCGCTTCTCGAGTGACCCAATGGTGCGGCAAATTCCACACCTGAACCCAGATATCAACCAAATTAAACTCCTTGTCTAGCATCGTGACCTTCTCATCCCATTCCCGTAGCACAAGGTACTGACGAGCATAAGTCCAGCCTCGCCCAGCCAGCACATCTTCGATCGTCTTAAACACAAACTGGAAATAGTTGATCCCCAATTCACGAGCAATGAAAGGATGCTGAACTGGCCAAATAGCTCGCATAGTACTCTTGAGCCCCATAAAATTAACCCTTTTAGCTCCAAAAATTTTCCCTAGTAAGCTCCTTTCACCCTCAGCTTGCCTAGCTTGAATATCATCGTCCTGCAGCACCACCCCTCCCCCTTCCTCAGATGACAACTGGAGCTGCTGGACCAAGGTTGTCACCTCCGACTCCCAGCTTAAAGCTCCACTCGAAGCCATCACCCCAACACAGAACTAGAAAACCCGACACCCAGCTACTTCACTTCGCAACAGAAGAAAACTGAATGGTGAACGCACCTTAGTCGCACCAAAACACACGTAGAGATATTTTGCACTTTGTTGTTATATAAATACTATTCACTTCATTTTTTTATTTATATCTTCAATATTCTTTTTTATTTCAAAAACACATTCTTCTAATAAGACTACCAAAATATGTTCGAAGCTGATTGGGTTATTGAGCATAAATCTGTGTGTGGCTTCATTCGTCAATTTGTGGACGACAATGTTTTGAATCACATAAAGAAAGAAACACACACTAGGAGTTTTTGGACGAAGCTTGAGTCGTTATATGCGTAGAAAACTAGCAACAATAAAATGTTTCTGATGAAGCAGTTCATGCAATTGAGTTATAAAGAAGATAGATCCATATCTGATCACTTTAATGAGTTTCAGGGAGTGATAGATCAGCTCTCAACCATGAATATTAATTTTGAAGATGAGGTACTTGGGCTTTGGTTACTTGGTACTCTTCCGGACTCTTGGGAGACGTTTTGTGTGTCATTGTGTAATTCTGCTCTCGATGGTACTGTTACAATGGATTTTGTGAAAAGTGGTATTCTAAATGAAGAGATGACAAGGAAAAATCAAGGTTCTTCTTCTTCTAAAGCCTTAGTTGCAGAAATTAGGGGAAAGTGTCAAAGTAAAGGTCCGAAAGGTAAAAATAAGAACAGAAGCAAGTCACAGTCACGGCACAAGGATGTGGAATGTCATCACAATGGCAAAAAGGGTCACATTAAGAAGAAATTCTTTTAGTTGAAAAGGGGAAAAAGTTGGCAATGAAAATAATGAGAAAAAGGATCATACCAATAATGATCGCGTTGCTTCAGCTACTGATGATCTTGTTATTGTATTCCATATGATGATAATGTGAATTTGGTATGTAATGAGACAATTTGGGTAATTGATAATGGAGCTTCACGTCATGTTACTTCGAAGAAGGAGTTTTTCAATTCCTATACTTCGGGAAACTTTGGCACATTAAAGATGGACAACGATGGTGTGGTTAAAGTTGTAGGTATGAGAAGTGTGTGTCTGGAGACTACTAATGGAACAAGATTGGTTCTTAAAAATGTTAGACATGCATCGGATATAAGGATGAATTTGATTTCTACAAAGAAACTCAATGATAAAGGCTTCTGCAATATCTTTCATAATAGACAGTGGAAGCTCACAAAAGGCTCTATAGTTGTGGTTAGAAGAAAGAAAGAATCTTCTTTATATTTGTTGCAAGCCAAAATTTTCAAGGATTTCTATAATTTTGTGGAAGATAGGAATGCAACTGAGTTATGGCACAAGCGATTGAGTCACATGAGTGAGAAATATATGAGCTTATTGGCTAAGAAAAACTTACTCATTGGAATAAGGAGTGCGAAACTTGAGAAGTCAGAGAAGAGTTTCATTCAAAAGTCATCCTCCTTTGAGAAAGTCAGATTTATTATCTTTAGTACATTCAAATGTTTATGGTCCAATTAAACCACTAACACTTGGTGGTGCTGCTTATTTTGTGACCTTCATTGATGATCATTCAAGGAAACTTTGAGGTTATTTCTTAAAGACAAAAGACCAAGTGTTAGATGCTTTTAAATAGTTTCATATTCTAGTGGAGAGACAGACTGGAAAGAAGCTTAAATGTATTCGTTCAGACAATGGTGGTGAATACATAGGACCATTTGATGAGTACTATAAACAGCATGGTATTCGTCATCAAAAAAACACCTCCAAAGACACCTCAGTTGAACGGCATTGCTGAAAGAATGAATCGGACATTAATTGAGAGAGTCAGATGTTTGATTTCAGATTCCAAATTACCAAAATCCTTTTGGAGTGAGGCATTGAATACAGTTGCTCATGTTATTAACTTGTCACCCATGGTTGCTTTAGATGTGATGTGCCAGACAAAGTTTGGTTTGGTAAGGATGTTTCTTATAACCATTTAAAAGTATTTGGCTGCAAAGTTTTTGTTCATGTCACCAAAGATGAGAGGTCCAAATTAGATGACAAGACATGAGAATGTATTTTTCTTGGCTATGGTTTGATGAGTTTGGTTACAGGCTTTATGATCTAATTGGGAAAAAGATTGTAAGGAGCCGAGATGTTGTATTTGTTGAGGATCAAACCATAATGGACATCAATAGGGCAAAAAAGACAATATCCCGAGATTTTGATTTAGTTAATATTAGTCGGGTTCCATTCAGTGAGACACAGAGACAATCACCTGATCAGGTTGATTATAATGCTCAGCATGATGTTCATGATCAGATTCAGAATGACCATCAGGGTGTAGAAAACAGTAATACTTAGACAGATGGGGTTGTTGATATTCAGCAGCAGGCAGTTCCACCAGTTGTTGAATTGAAAAGGTCAACCAGAGATCGTCGTCCATCTACCCAGTATCCTTCGAGTGAGTATATTTTTTTAACTGATGCAAGTGAGCCTGAAATGTATAAAGAAGCAATAGAGGATGTGAACAAGAAAGAATGGATTGCTATGCAAGATGAGATGAAACCGTTGCATGACAATCATACATTTGACTTGGTTACTTTACCTAAGGGCAAGAGAGTTTTGAAGAATCGATGGATTTATCTATTGAAACATAATGAGAATGATTCATGTCCTCGATACAAAGCTAGATTGGTAGTTAAAGGTTTTAATCAGAAGAAGGGGATTGATTTTGATGAGATTTTCTCTCCTGCTATGAAAATGTCTTCAATTCAAGTTGTTTCAGGATTAACAATAAGTCTTAATCTTGAGATTGAGCAAATGGATGTGAAGACTGCTTTCCTTCATGGTGATTTGGAGGAAGAAATATACATGGAGCAGCTAGAGGGGTTTAAAGTGAAAGGTAAAGAGAACTATGTTTGCAGGTTAAAGAAAAGCTTGTATGGCTTAAAACGAGCTCGAGGCAATAGTACAGAAAATTCGAGTCTTGTATCGGAAAGCAAGCCTATAAGAATACCACTTTAGATTATTTTGTTTTTGTACAAAAGTTCTCTGAAGATGATTTTATTATTTTACTGTTATATGTTGATGACATGTTGATAGTTAGTCACAATGCTTCAAGAATTGAAAAGTTGACACAAGCCTTGAGCAAGTCTTTTTCAATGAAGGACTTAGGGCCAGCTAAACATATTCTTGGTATAAGAATCAGTTGTGATCGAGAAGCCAAGAAATTATGGTTGTCATAGGAGAAGTACATAGAGAAAATACTTCAAAGGTTCAGATGGACAAAGCTAAAGTGGTGAGCACGCCTCTTGCTACACACTTTAAGCTTAGTATGAAACAGTGTCCATCTGACAAGAAAGATGTTAAAGATATGGAGAAAGTTCCATATGCATCTACAATGGGTAGTTTAATGTATGCAATGGTTTGCACAAGACCGAACAAAGCTTATGCGGTAGGAACAGTTAGCCGTTATACTTCTAATCCTAGAAAAGAGCATTGAAATGCAATGAAGTGGATATTTAGATATCTCTATGGCACTTCTAATTTGAAACTTTCATTTGGGAGTGAGAAGCCGATTGTCGTTGGTTATACCGATTCAGACATGGCAGGGGACATTGATAGTAGGAAATCTACTTCGGGTTTTTTGGTTAACTTTGCAAGGGAGTTGTCGTTTGGCAATCTAACCTACAAAAATACGTTGCTTTATCCACAACGGAAGCAGAGTTCATTGTTGTAACTGAAACGTGCAAAGACTTGCTTTGGATGAAAGAGTTTACGTAGGAACTTGGCCTTAATCAAGAGAGGTATGTGTTGTTTTGTGATAGTCAGAGTGCTATACACCTTTCGAAAAACTCTACTTTTCATTCTAGGTCCAAGCATATTGATGTTAGATATCACTGGGTACGTGATAAGTTGAAATCTAAAGAATTAGAACTTCAGAAAATACACACTAAAGAAAATGGCTCAGACATGATGACAAAGGTGCTTCCTAGAGAAAAGTTTAAATTTTGTCAGCGTTTGGCCGGCATAGATTCCAATTGAGGAATTGGAGTTTGTAGTCTCTCTCATTGGGCTAAAGGGGGAGATTTGTTAGGCCTTTAAGCTTTTTTGTCTAGCCCATATGGGTTTTTCTTGTGTGTAACCCATTGTGCCCAGCCCATGTAGGGCGTTGTATACTTTATTTTTTTCTAAAAGGCAACGGGAAGAAGTGAGAGCAATAGCCGTTCGTGAGAGTCGAGAGGAAAAAGAGAAATTTTCTTTTCGTCCAATCTTGATCAAAGCAACGATAGGAGATTGATCCGTTGTCCGATTGAGTTGAAATTTTGATAGTAGGATTGTGATTTCTTGTCTTAAATCTATACGGTCAGTTTTCTATTTGGAATTTTCAGTGATTGATTTTTGGGTCGGTTTTGGGACTATTGTGTTTTGCGTGAGATTTTGCGATTTTCTTCTTGTGTTTGCTATGATATAGCTTGTTTTTCACTATATTGTTGATTCCATTATTTCTGGAATTGTGATGCTCATATGTTGAGTTGGCATTAGGTTTTGTACCTAAAATTATATAGTGAAAATTTGGGTGGACTCCAAGATGGGTCCCGTGATTTTTATCATTTACATTGAGAAAGTTTTCAATGTGAAAAATATGTTGTGCTACTGCTGCCAATTCTTGATATATTTTTATTTTAGTTAGATTGCTGTTTTGTTCGTCTTTAGTCGTTTCCTTATAGGTTTACAAGATTGTGATATCGTTTTTTCCTAACAAATCTTTGGTCTCCTTTCCTTTTAAATGAATATCATTACAAACAAAAATTATTTTATCACCAATATCAAGTCAACGTCTAAAATTATATAAACAAGTTATAAAATTGAAATTGATAAAACCAATAGAAATATTTACCGTTGTTGTTTTTGTGATCTTCTTGGGTGTTTTAAATTCATTCTTCTATTGCTCAGAACTTTTGTGCCATAACTAGACTTCTAATTTTAGTAATAGTATAATCCAATGACTTGCAAAATAAAATTATAAGAAACAAAAAAAATGACATGGTATAAAATGAGATGTCAACTGTCTAAACAAAGACTAGCCATTCAAATCTATCCTTTTCCTGGGTAATAAAGCCCATGATGGACAATGCTAGGATAGCTTCTTTCACACAAATGTTAGATAAGAGTTCAATAAAGTAGTAACCAATATATATTTTCGTAGAGATGGATAGGAAGGAGTATCTACATAAATAATGAATTACAAAATCAATTGTCTCCAGCTAATATTTAATGCCTTATATAGCTTTCAAATTCTTAATCACAACCTTAACAAACCTATATGTGTAATATCATATATCAATATCAACCATTAAGCGGGAAAAAAAAAAAGCACTGGATCCTGACAATATATGAAGAAAAAATTGGATAAAGTAAGAGAAAAAAATTTCGCAAGCTATCTTCATTTTTTTTTAATTACAAATAACAAATGCAAGTTTTAGTGATTCATAACACTTTAAATAGTAAGATTTCTAATAATATGCAAAAGTTGGGACAGAACTGGCTATACCCAATTTATGGTGCAATAATACTCAAAAGGTCACCAAAATTTCTAATAAGATTACTAACTATTGTGTCACACTCAACAATTTGAGGCTAATATATGAGAATATCAACGGTGACTAGAAACAAAACTAGAACTAATTTTATAATAAAAATGATAGAAAAAAAAACCGCCTATTTGTATTTGATACAATACTCATATTTCATGATTGAAAAATACCATGGTCTTATATTGTATATTACTTAAGATTCAATAACTTTAATAAACAGTAAAAACAATAAAAAGAAAAGTAGTTATTTGATCTTGAAGAACCTGTACACTTTTGTGATTTTGAATATTGAAACTTTGTTATCTGAGAGAAGCTCTCCATGAGAATTGTTGGTTTGACAGTGATGCCAAACCGTCCATGCCCAATGGCCAAAACTTTTCTACTCTAAGGTATCAAACAATTGTTGTTTTAAGGAAGCACCTATTTCCAATTCTTCACATTTGTTGATCTACTTAAATAGAAAATTTAAATTGACAAGACTAGTTCCAAACATATGATTTTCTAAAAAAATTACATATTAGTCTAAGGAATTAGAAACAGAAAAGGAAAAAGGAAAAAGGAAAAAACGTATCAGGCAAAGGCATTAGAAATAGAAAAAAAAAAAAAAAAAAAACATAGCAGGACGGGCAAATTCTTAAAAGAATAGCAGACTAATATTAACAAAACCAATTTTCAATTGTGACTAACATTCTCAAAGCATAACAGCACCTATAGATTTTGCAAAACTTGATCAATATTTGCTTTCTTCAATCTTCATTAAAAAACCAATCATGGCCAATTGTTTTCCCTTTTATCTTTGCCATGATTGCTTTATTTTCATGCTTTTTCCCCACAAAAGTTAGAGGCTTTCGTCCCAAAACAAAGGAAAAAAACATATTAGCCGAGGAATTTTAATTTTGCCAGTGGATAAAAATTCTGATTTTTCCAAGTTAATCAAAACAATTCAACAATATTCTCATAAAATCAAAATCAATTACCAACTAATTATGTTGTAGTAATGAAACTTGAATACCCAATTCAACAACTTTGTTGATGTTAAATTAATACCAATTTATTATTCAATATTGGTGTAGCTTGTTTGCTCTTTCTTGCTTGCAAAAAAATAGAATAATAATAATAATCCATTGCTATTTTAAATCAATCGGCTAGAATATAGAATAATAATAATTTTTTCAAAAAGTGCAAGTAAATAGAGATAAAATTGTATACAAATTAGTATTTTTATATAAAAGTTACAATTTACCAAATATGACAATTGTTATTTAAATAGGATTCATCTAATAAATAATATTAAAATAACAAAACTGTTCAATTAAATCAAACAACTAAACCATAATAATTGAAAGTGTGCGTGCGTTCTAAGTTATCTTTGCGTGCGAGTTGGTGCGACTTGGTGTACTGGAGAGTGAGTAGGTTGGTTTTCTTCACTGCTAAGTTTCTTTTTTGTGTCAAGAGGTGTGTGTGGGTTGGGTGTTTACTTTGGGTGGTTGGGGGATGGCTTCGGATGGTTTTGCAATGTGGGAGTCGGAGGTAGCTAGGCTGGTGTAGCAACTTCAGCTGTCAGCGATGGAGAGGGGTGGAATTGCATTGGAAGAGAAGGATATTTAGTCTGGCCAGGAAGAGGGGCAGCGGAGCCTTCTTGGCCGTATTTTTGGACATAAGCGTGCTAACTTTCTAGGGCTCGGGAGTACTATGAGGGCTATTTGGCCAATTAGCAATCCGTTCATTGTGCGCGAGTTGGGGATTAACTTTTTCCAATTTGTGTTCAAGTCTATGAAGGATTGGAGAAAGGTTCTGGCAGGGCGGAGATGGACGTATGACCGTCAATATATGATGTTGAGGGAGTGGGAGCCGTCTTTGTCAAGTATGGATTTGGAGTTTCAAAAAGGTGGCGATTTGGGTTCACGTTTGGAATTTGCCCCATCATTAGATTTCAAGAGAAACGGGGGTACATATTGGGAGTCTGTTTGTACAGCTGCATGAAGTCACGGTCCCTGAAAGCAGTAGTGCACATAGTAGGCTTATGAAATTACTGGTCTCAATTGATTTGGCATAGCCTTACTTCGTGGAACCAAGGTTGGTTTTCAAGAGGTTGTTTAGTGGGTTTTGTTTCAATATGAGTTTCTTGCCACGTTTTGTGTTTATTGGGACTATGTGGGGGCATGTGGGGAACTTGTGTGCCAAGCGTAGCTAGGATCTGAAAGCTCATCGTCTTGTTGGAGGTCAGTTTGGGAATTGGATTCGTGATGGGTTTGGCCTTTTTGGAGAAAGGGATAAGGGAATTCTGTCTATGGGGAGAAATCAGAGGGGAATGCCTCCTAATAGTCACGTGGTTTTGGATGGATCCTAGCTGCGTGGGATGCCGTTGTTGTCTGATCCTATGCTTCCACATTTGCAACGTGGGTTGGCCGTGAGGAAGGCGGCTGGAAATGGACTACAGGGTCCTAGTGATGGTGGAGATGGGGGTGCTATGGAGGAGGCAGAGCTGGTGATTGTTCCGGTGGCTAAGCTGGGGACTTAGAAGGTTGATCTGCTTCGGCCAACGAAAGTTCAGGGCGACAGGGGATGAAAGTGTGCAAGCTGATAAAGCAGACTTCTCTCTCAGCTTTGGATCATTCTGGGTGTGCTAAGGATAATCATGTGGATGATCCAGTTGGCTTGCTATCATTGCTCCACAAACTTCAACAGTGACCTTTGTCTTTTGTGAATTGGTCTTGTGATAGCAATGCATGCTAAGTCGCTGCTCAAGCTGTCCTTCTTTCATTGGATCACAAGTCACCTAGATGGAGGCGGCTAGATGGCCGTTGTCCATTTCGGGTGAGAAAAACGTGAGTGGCATTGGGCGACTGAAGGTGCTAGTTCTTCAAACGGCAAATAGCTTCAAAGGCAGAAATGCAAGTGCACAAAGACCAGCCCTTTGTGGTCTCCAGGAACCTCATGAAAGTATGTGTGGAATTGTAGATGGTTAAGTTCATCCTTTACAATTTCCCAATTGAGGGAGACGATATGCTCCCAATGCCCGGAATTAGTTTTAATTTCTGAAACTAAGCATCAAAGCTGTTTTGTCAAGTTGGTGTGTAGGAAGTTGAAGTACTATGATAGGTGGTGTCAGGTTGAACCAGATAGTTCTAGGGGTGGTCTATTAGTGTGTTAGGCTGACAATGTTTCTGTGTTGAATATTGTGAGGAATGAGTTTTGTGTGCAAGTGTAGTGTAGAGTAAAGGATGTGAATTTGGTTTGGTGGGCAATTTTTGTCTGTGCTAGTACTAATAGTAAGATTAGGGAACGGCAATGGAGTTTTTTAGTTGATGAACATCTAAAAAGAGGGAGGGGATTTTAATGCCATTGTGTATTCTCATCAAAAGAGGGATGGTCAAATAAGAACTAATACGAGTTGTTTAGCTTTTCATAGTTTTATAGCCCGGATGGGAATGGTTGATTTTGGATTTGTGGGAAAGAAATTCACGTCAAGTAATCTTAGAAAGGGTGAAGGGTTCGTAGAGGAACACTTGGATCGTTTCTTTGGGTCCCCAGGCTGAAGGCTGAAATTCCAGTAGGCTAAGGTGTTGCATTTTGATAAACAAGCTTCGGACCATGCCTTAATTATATTGAACACGGATTTGATGGTTCAGAGGACAAGGAGACGGTTTATTTTTGATAAGCGCTAGCCGTAGAGGGAGGGAATGTTGGATAGGATGATGAGGGCATGAAGTAGAGGGCTATGGGGTACGAATCAGTATATTTTGGCTTCTAAGTTAGCTCAGTGTAGGGGGGATCTGAGTAGGTGGAGCAGGCAATTTGTCACTAATTCGGCAAAGCAGATCCAGATTCTCAAATGTGAGATGGGGGCTTTGGATTGTGGGGATAGGGTAAGAGATTGGAGTAAATGGTATGGATTGAGAAGTCAGTTGCAGCGGGCTTATAAGGAGAAAGAAGTGTATTGGCAACAAAAGTCAAGGAATTAATGGCTTAAGGAGGGTCATCGGAATTCCAAATTCTTCCATTCATCCATTGTTCAGCAGAGAAAACGGAATTGTATTGAGTCTTTACTGTCCGCGTCAGGAGAGGTTTGCAGGATGCAAAGTGAGGTGTAGAAAGAGGTGGTCGAGTATTTTGAGCGGATATATGCATCTGTGCAGCAGCGAATCTGTCCTTCATTGATAGAAGGTATGCCTAGATCTATCACTCCGACTATGAATAGAAGGTTGATGCGGCCGGTGGAGGATGCTGAATTCAAATGAGTTCTATTCTAGATGAATCCTGCTAAAGCTCCTGGCCCTAATGGTATGACTTCTTTCTTTTTCCAAACTTATTGGGAGGTGGTGGGTAGTGATGTCTGTAAGGCGGTTAGGGAATTTTTTGATAATTGGAGATTGCTTAGAGAGTTAAATCATACTTTGATTACTTTGATCCCTAAGGTGCATCAGCCTAGTTCTATTTCTCAGTATAGACATATTAGTTTGTGTAATGTAGTCTATAAAATTATTTCTAAGATCTTGGCGGATCGAATTAAGCCCTGTTTGGAGAGGTGTATTAGTCCGCATCAATCAGCCTTCATTCAAGGTTGCCAAATTCTTGATAATGTGGTTATAGCTCATGAGTGCTTTCATACCTTGAATTCTATAAGGAAAGGTAGGAAAGGGTATATGGCTTTGAAAATTGATATAACTAAGGCTTATGATAGGGTGGAGTGGAAATTTTTAGAGCAAGTATTGGGAAAAATGGGGTTTTGCGAGGGGTTTTGTTGGTTGGATTTTGCAATGTGTTAGTACGGTGACGCTAGCTATTAACATTAATGGTGAGCAGTGTGGGTTTATTCATCCTTCTAGAGGTATTTGTCAGGGTGATCCTATTTTCCCATACTTGTTTCTCATTATCTCAGAAGCGTTATCTAATGCCATTAAACAAGCATGTGTGAGGGGAGATTATAAGAGTATGAGAGCTAGTCAGAATGGGCCGGTCATTACACATTTGCTTTTTGCTGATGACTCGTTCTTTTGTGAGGCTAACTTATGCCAGGTTCAACAGTTGTAAACTATCCGCCAAGTCTATTGTCATAGTTCTGGCCAACTTATTAATGTGGATAAGTCTTTCTTGTTTTTTGGCCGGAATATGAAAAGTGCTCAGCGAGGCCAGATTTGTCAGCTATTGGAAGGGGTGCAAGAGCAACAAAATTAGGAGATCTAAAAGGGAGGTCTTTCATTTTGTGATTGAAAAAGTTAGGCATAGGATTTAGAATTGGAAGAATGGGTCTCTTAGTCTGGCGAGCAAAGAAGCTCTTCTCAAAACGGTTGTGAATGCTCTTCCGATGTATGTCATGGAATGTTTTAAGCTGCCGGTGGAGAATTGTAAGGAGATTTGTCGACTTTTGGCAAATTTTTGGTGGGGAGCAAAAGAGGAGGGTGGATAGAAGATACACTGGAAATCTTGACGTGAGTTGGTGAAAGTGAAGAGAGAGGGTGGAATGGGGTTTCATGATATTTAGCAATTCAATGATGCTATGCTAGTTAAGCAACTTTGATGTGTTATTACCAAACCACAATTGTTGATGAGCCAGCTGCTGAAAGCTAAATATTTCCCTAGTGATGGTGTGCTGTTGTCAAATCATAAGGGCAATGCTTCTTGGCTATAGAAGGGTTGGATGGGGGCAACGAGTGTTTTTAGGCTTGGAGCACGTGTTATCGAAAATAGGTTGAGTTGGCAGTTCAGTCCTCATGAGGATTATATTGTCAAGTCGGGGTATAAGTAGTTGTAGAATAGCCGCCAAGCTGAGGATCAAGGAGCTGCTTCTACTAGTTCTACGACTAGGTTGCGACAAATGTGGCATACAACTTGGCAGTTGCAAGTTAAAGGGCAACTACATCACTTTTTCTGGCGCTGCTGGCATGATATTTTGCCTCTTCAGAGGCTGTTGCTACAACGGAAAATGGATGTGGATCCGATTTGTCCATTGTGTGGAGTTATGGAGGAAATCTTGAGCATCTTCTATTCCATTGTTCTAGGGTTCAACTAATTTGGAAGTTGGCTCCAGTTCAGTGAAATCATTTAGAACAGTAGGGTAATGATTTTAAGAACTGGTGGTATTTTGTTTGTGATCATCAGACTGCTAAGTGTTGGCTGGAGAAGACTCAGGTTCCAGTCTATCTTATGTGGATGATATGAAAACGGAGGAATGCATGTTTAAAGGGGAGTGGTGGGATAAGATGGTGGTGGTTCAGAGGGCAATCCAGGAATGGATGGAAGCGCGACAAGTAAATGCTGGACATAGCGTCTAGGCGTTGCTTTTTGGGTCAGTATTTTGGGTGTACACTGTTGGGAATCTTCAAATAAATTGCTTAGCGTCCTTGTGTGATATAATTTTCTAGCTTTTAGATTTTTGGTGTACTTTTTGTGGGAAAGGCTGGGTTGTGAGAGGTTCCCTTAGCCTCTATGTAAACTAAGAAGAGTTCAATGTTCGGATATTGCTTGTATGAGTTAACTGTTGCACAATTAATGAAATTATTGACATTTTGACCCAAAAAAATAAAAACACTAAACCATAATCATTCCTTTTATTTTATTTGATAAATATTCAATAACTAATATAAGTACAATATTTCATTTTTTGAAAATAACCATGCAACATTTAATAGTGAAGCAATAACACCAAGTAGATTTTTTTTTTTTCCCTTTCTAACATCATCACATAGCAGCGGAAGAGCCGAAAAAGTTCTTCTCCTCCAGGCTTTCAACTGTATCCTTGAGACTTTGTTTAAGGGGAGTGAACTCGAGGCCTAAGCTTTTCGCCTTTTCCTTGGACACCTGGAACTCCGGCACAAATGGCTTGTCATCAGCACACCTACAAAGATAATAAGGCCAAAAATCAATGGGATGCTTGATAAAATTACATACATTTCTCAGGCAAAGGCAGATTTACAATATGATACTTTTGGCTACCTTCGCAGTCTTTGAAGAAGAAAAAGGGAACTAAAGACTTCTAAGTTTTAACTAAGTACAGAAACCCTGAAGAAAACTATTCTAGTTTTCAGTTAAACACCAAATATTACTGAGATAAGGATGGAAACAGCATCCCACAGATCAAAGGCTTAGAAGAAATTCATGATTTAAACCTTTACTCTCTGTCTTTAATCCATTGCAAATGTATAAACAAGTACTTAGTTTGCTATAAAGATTACTGATTCAAATTGCTATCTGACTGAGAAAATTAAAAATCAATCGTCACAGAAAAATATGAGAAGCATGCTGGACTCAACCCTGCACTGAACAAGTAGAATTGTTCTCGTAAATGGTCATATGTAAATTATGGAGAGTTACTTTTCAGGAAGTTTCATGGAAGGATAAAGTTCACGCAATATGTTCACAATTTTCGATTCATGTGCCACAGTCCCGACCAGGCAGTATCTTCCATTAGCTGATGGATTTTCAAAACCTAGAATATGAGCAGTAGCAACATCTCTAACATCAACCCTGCCAAATGTTGCATTTGGAAATGTTTCTGCACCTGCATTAAATTAGAAGGGAAAAATATCAAACGAAAGGAAGTGAGACCATTGGGACTTAAGAAAGGCAAGTTGAAAAAAATTACACATTGATTTAATACATTTTAGTTATGAGACTCAGACAAAAAATATAACAAAATTTTTTATTACAAACAAGATCAATGTCACTGTCTTATTACAAGTAATAATGCTTCTTACCAAGAACAGAGTGGAAATAAAAAGGGAAATACCATGATATGAAAGCGTACCTTTTTCTATGCCGATTTATAAACTTTAATTAAGAAAGCATTAGAAACTTTACGCAACAAGGTAAAGCACAGCCAAAAACCATGGTCAAACTTGCCCCAAATTATAATAGAATAAAAGCAACAAAAGCACACGAGCAAAACAAAGAGTTTATAAGTTAAATGTGAAATTACTTTAAGACATACCTGCTTGCAACCAAACAAGGAAGATATTCTACTTAATGGTGTATCAGGCTATCGGCCAATTCCATTTATGATTTTATTTCGTAAAGGAACTTTTCATTCGTTGCTGAATTAAAATTCAATTACATGTGATAGATTCAAGTTGTATCATAATCAAAATCATCCTAGTGTTTTATGCTCTGTAATCCATTTGTCATAGCACCATTTGTTGATGATTTTGGGTGACTTTTTAGAGTGCTCTATTTCCAAAACAGACTCTAATTGATCACAGGAAGTTTAAGCAATGTTCTGAACAAAATAGAATGCAAGCATGTCATTGTCATCCACGACCTGAATCTCAAACTTCCACTGCAAAGATACTAAGCACATCTACATCTGTAGTTGCTGCATCGCCATCTACAGAGTGCTTCACTAGAACCATAAAGGACTGTGTTGATGTTTTATATCCCCTAGCTAACCATCAATGTGCACCACCCCAAAAAAAAAACAAGGAAGAACAGAAATTAAGAAGACTGTGACCTAAACCATCATTAAGCAGACCCAAGCAAAAACAGCAGCATTCTACAATTTTAGCTGATAGATAGCGTCTTCTTATATGACAAACAGTACCATTTATTAAGTTCAAAATCAAAGCAGCGCTACTGTTAAGTGTTGGCTGTAACAGAGGACCAATCACCATAGCTGGGTTTATTGCAACCATGTCTATGCCTTTCTCTTTTACAAACTTCCAGGCAGCATCCTCAGCCAATGTCTTGGAGAGGACATACCACATCTGATAGAAGGACAAAATAGAAAAGGATAACATCATTCACATTCCAAAAAAGTGAATATAAAGCATCTATTATATGGAATTCCTAGTTGCTGAGAGACTTAATCGGACATATAATATCAATTTAGAGAGGCTTTTAAATAAGAATAATCTGTTAATCTGCCACATGTACATGCTCTATGAATCTTACCCAACTACAAGTGGGTTACACTGTAGAAGCAGGAGATTGCAGGACACAAAAAATAATGTGTTTGCTATGTTTTGATCCTGAATGTGCATCAACAATGCTACTTGAAGTATTTGTACATCAGAACAAAATGATGTAGCTAAGAAATGATGCTAGAAGGTACATAAATAATTGTTTAAGACTAAAGCAACCCCAATAAAGGCATTATGAAAACAAAAAAATTATCTTTGTCAATACCACAAGGAAAATTAGAATAAAATGCACTTTTGTAAAAAAATAAAAGAAATTATACACTTAATATAATGCTGTTTGAGCGCATTAGGCTTGTTTCACAATGCAATGCAACATCACTTAGGGCTATAATGAATTATGAACTTATTGAGTTTCTATTCTCTGTAGTCTGTACTATTAAACTTCAAGTTAAGTGCTATACAAATATATGGCTGATCACACTTGAAGTGCTTCAAGTTTAGCAGTATACATCAGCACAACATAATAATGTTACTGGCATCATCCAAAAATGATTTGGCTGTTGTGCATAAGAAGTGATTATCCTTATTTCATTTTTCAGTCATCCTGGCTTCAATGTCTAAAGAAAGAGTACATCAGATGTCAAATAAACCCTAGTATCCCTTAACAAATGGTTATCCAAGACTAAATATAGGCTGAAATGTGAAGATGCTAATGCCCCATTCATCTACGTAACCAAGATTTCAACTTCTTCATATCACAAAAATAGTAAGAGTCACAATTACATGACACAAAGATGGCAGTGACCAGCTAAGTTAAAGTTTATGTTGGTATATTCTTTAGCAATGTTGTAATGTGAACTCCATTCAATTATTTTCAGCAAATGCTCACATACTGATGCAGGACAGCAAGATTTTGGATACGGTAGAAGTAAACAAACTTGTATAATGCCTTCAACTTGGAGCTCATAGAGATATGTATTATTAGGTTCCATTTCGTGAATAATTTTAGGTTGAGGGTGTCTTGTTTCAGCACTTGCTGCAAAGGGACACATTTTATCTCAAGTTTTGTTGTCTTTCAGCTGGTTAAACTCGTAGCAGTTAGCATGCAGATGAACTTTCAAGTCCAGCAACTTGAAACCCAGAAAGTTAATTCCCAAACAACTAGACCTAAGCAAGTTGCAGCTTCTGAGCGTTCCAAGCAAGCTTAGTACCTAGGTTCTCTTAGTAATTAAAAAACTAGCCTTCAAGTCTTGCATTCTATATATATGCATCTGTTGCTATAGCATTAAATAGAGATTTTCAATAAAATAAGAAAGTTTATGAGTGAAACACCACCCACTTTCTTAGGTGCAGCCTTTTGGAGTCTAAAATTTCTGTCTCTCTTCCTTATTTCCTTGTCTCACTCCTTATCTAAAAGCTACAGCAATTCTATCCCTAAAATTCTGTCTCACTTTTTCAAGTTCTTTTTTTTTTTTTAAGTAAAATAGTAATTTTACTAATAGAAAAAGAACATTACAAAATGAATGCATACCAGCCCTCAGAAATGAGAAAACAAAGAAACCAGATAAGGAAATCCAAGCAGCAACAACTACATATAGAATGAGTCATTCCCCTGGCTTACAGAAAAACTGATTGATCAAGTCTCAACTTATACTAGGTTCCCAACTTGAGTTTCCTGACTTTCTTCCGTCAAGCCATAGTATTCCTAGCATCATTTAACACCTTATGCAGAAGAACATAAAGATGGGTGTTCTCAAGTTCTCTTTCTCTGCAAGCATCTTTACAAACCCCAAGTTCTATGATGCTGAAACCTAGATGATCATCCATTGATTTAGGTACAAAAGCCTAAGGTCACACCAGCACCAAGTTCTCACAAGGTGAAAGGTCTCACAAACCTCAACCATTAGATATGTATCTTGACCATATTCTGAAAGATTTGATAAAACTAAAAGATTCAAGGTACTCCAGTCTATCATGTTTCTACATGGAATTCATGATGATCCTCACATGGGAATAGTAAAATTTAAACTTGGTTTAAATGGGATATCATGATTTAGGAAAGACACTTGAACATAAACTGAAATGTTCTGGAGCTAAAAAGACAGTTATGAAATCATTAGCCGCGCATAAAGACAAAACTCCTAACCCAGGAGATACTTATAGAGCAGCTTGTGATATTGACTTACATATCAGCTACATAAAGAATAAGTGATTTGCAGACAAAATAGCAAACCAGAGCCACATGAATCATGGTAACAATTTTTCTACAATTTTCTTCAAGGTTGCAGGATTGACTCTTGTTTTCAGCAGTATTAATGGGTTCCACTTCTTCTACAATTTCTTCAAGGTCATCCACAGGCTTTCCACCAAGAAGTGGATAAATTAGACATTCAGAAAATTCTCAGTTCTAAAAGTAATGTATATACTGTTTCAAGCTTAATGCCTACAACAAATAGATGATGACTCATTGATAATCATACTTCCCTATTTAAAGACCCAAGATGAAATTAACAAGAGGAATTCGAAGCAGAAACGCAATATTTTGACATAATAGAAGAAAAGAAACTACAAACTATCCCTTGGAGCCAAAATAAATATTACAAGCACATCCTTAATTCTAGTTGTCTGTTTAGCTAACTTGTATGTTGATGATACATAAAATAACAGAAGGATGATACAATGAGATATCGCTTGAATAACCTAAACAGACCTCTACCAGACTGGTACATGATCATCCTAAAGCCCAGTGAACACAAAAACACCTCTGAACTGTTATTCTAAGTACTCAAACTTTATGATACATTATTCTACTTTTAAGTTCTTTCAATTACCATACTGTCTTAGTCATTGCCCCGGAGGATAGCTCTTTCACTCTCCTTGTTGCAGGAGGTAAACGCAAAATTGAAGATACACTTGACGTAGAAGCATACCTGAACTCACTAGCTAAGGAACTGTTATCCTAGTAACTAATTAACCACGACTTCCTTTCATCATTAACATAGATTGAGGATGTTCTGTTTTAGCATTTGCTGAAAAGTATCCCAGCTGCAGAAAATCATCTGTCTCAAGTCCTTATTTCTTTATCAGCTGGTCAAGCTTGCAGTAGTTGGCAAGTTAAAAAGTTGCAGCTGGTAGAGCTAGTTCCAAGCAAACTTGCCTTCAGCAAGTAGCAACTTTTGAGCTTGTGAAGTTAGCTTAGTATCAAAATTCTCTTAATCATTAAATTTTGGGCATATTCTTCGGCGACCTATAGATGCACCGGTAAAAACAGAAGTTTGTTATAAGGAGTATGATGGGAAGAAAGGGAGAGGTCGGCCGAAAGTTACGTGGGGAAAAGTAGTAAAACAAGATTTAATGGAGTTGGAAATAGATTGGCGGCTAGTTTGTAGTAGAACAGAGTGAAGGAAAACTATTAGTGTAGTGGAAGAGCAAAACTCTAGTGGTCCTGACTGCCCTTTATAGTTTTAACATTTTTATTTATTTCTTTATCTATTTATATATCTATTTACTTTATTATATTTTCTTTATTTTATGGATTTATGTCTTTGGGTTCATCGACTGCCGACCCCAACTAGTTTGGGATAAAGGTGATGATGATGATGATTCACTAAGAAAAATTAGCCTTTAAATTGTGTCTTATATATGTATCAGTTGTAATAATATCAGGTAGAGATTTTTAATTAAATGACCCCACTCCCTCTTTCGTTAGTGCAGCCATGCACAGCCTAGGTTCTTCTCTCTCCCACTTATTTCTCTTTTCTTTACTTAACAAAAATCTGCTGTAATTCTATCTCTTAAATTCTGACATATTATTCTCAAGTTTTCTATTCTGCACATGTATTTACAAAGATTTTTGGCGTTGAAATCTAAATGATCCTCAGTTAATTACATAAACTATCCCATTTGCTACTCAAGTAACAAAGGTCTTAACCACATCAGATTGTTATATCCTAGTCCAAAGGAAAACTAAAGAAATAGATTTCACTACACACAGTGATTGAGCCCAAAGGAGGCGACAGTAAAGAGTTAGTTATTTTTGGAATTAAAGTCTAAATTTCCAACACATACTTTTTTAGACCAGAAATCAATAGTCACACACCTTCATTTCTCTGCAGAAATCAGGAATACTCCACCAGGTCTCATCAACTATCACATCAGGAGTACGAGGCTTGCCATTGTAGCTGACTGCAGCTACAGATGATGTCAAGACCACTCTTTTCACCGATGGTGATTTTGCACATGATCCAAGAACATTAAGTGTCCCTTTTACAGCAGGATCAATCAATTCAGCCTGTCAAAAGACCTCCACAGTGATTTGTAAATATCAAAAAAAACATTCACATTGTCAACAACAACAACAACAACAACTAAACCTTTATCCCACTATTTGGAGTCGGCCATATAGCTCATATCTCACCATCGCGTTCTATTGAAGCACATATTTTCATTTAGCTTTAGATAATTCACCTTGTCAACCAGATAAAATTAAGAATTTATTTATTACAGGTGTGAAAGGGAAAATCTGTTCTTTCATTTCAGTTTATCTGAAAACATTCACTTTCAATCCATCACATACTTGCTCATGTTCCATTCCCACCAAATTGCCATCATGTCAGCAGGCTAGAAATCTGAGCTGAAAGCTGGACTCTTCTAGATAAAGCACTGTGCTTCTAGGATGAAAACTTGATCAATGTGTTTAACCCATTAGCAAGAACTTCCGTCAATAAAATACTGATGCAACCAACATAGTTACTTGTTTGTGCTTGTCAAGATTAACGGGTTATTAGACATTTCACAAAGATCATTTGTGTTTTTCACCCGATGATGAAAAGTCACAAGTAAACAGCATTAGTGCAGTCAATACAAATTATTATTATTATTATTTTTTTTTTGGAAAAAGGAAGTTTAAACAAACGAAAGCTCTTTTACAAAACAAAGAAGTTCTTCATGCTTGCTTAATTTATTAATGTCCTTTTCAGTGGTGTTATTACTTTCATGCTGCCTACAATGGCCATTCAATAGCAGCTACTATATAATAACTCGCTGTCTTGTGCTCTTAGAACCTGCAACCTTCAAAAATAGAGCTGTTGTAGAGAAACCTATTAAGTCCATGAAACTTGTTGCTTTTTTGGTTTATTCTTAGGTTCAAACAGTAGCCAGAGAGTCATTACTGCTCATGACCATACCATCAATATAATTATCTTTTAATTTAAAGAGACAGTAAAAACTGGGGAAGGGGTACAAGTCAAACATCCAGTATTTTCTTTTCTCAACTAGGTAGTATAAAATTTAATTTTTTTACAACTAAAATGACAAATTAGGTTGGTAAAAATACTCTGATCCAGACCCAAGAAAGAAATGCATTGGATTCAGCAACGGTTTCTCAACCTCAAGGCATAGATTAGCATATATGACCAAAAAAAGCAGAAGTGCTTTAACTAAAACACACACAAAAAAGAAAAAAAAAAAAAGAAATGGAAGAAGAGAGAACTAAGTGAACGAATATAAGAAGTGAGCAGTTTACTTAAGAAACTTCAATGGCAAGCTAAATGATGGTGTTCATGGCATCTAGCATGATGTGTGCTTTTAAAAGAGAACAATCAAGCACAAACAAATTAAACAATTGAATCAGCGAAAGAAAATGTTCTATGTACCTCAGGATCATTAACAGCACCGTAGAAAGGAGATGCTGTGTGAAAGACACCATCACAACCATGAATTGCTGCATCAAAGGAACCTTCTTCTAGCAGATTTGCTTTGAACAGCTGGAGTCTGTCCTTGGCTCCATCAAGCGCACGCAAGTGTTCTACCTTCTTTGGATCATCTGCAAAATATTTCATCAATTAAATGACAGTGTATTGCAATATTACAAGCAGCAAAGACTAGAGAGCTTTCTGTAGTGTGGATTCAAGGAGATGATAGTTCTGTCACAAATGGTTACAGATAGCAAGCGTTGGGAAGAGTGAATAGCCAAATAGTTATGACAGTACAAGAAAACTATGGACTCATGTTCTTTTATGCAGGGGTAAGTTGGGTACATCGACGGCCATCGACACAAAGCAAAGCACAACGAAGCAGTAGCTGAAGCTATATAAGACAAAAAGATATTCTATTCATTCTTTATGAATCTCATTGTAACTTATGTATCTGAAATGCATATATTTCAAACATGCACTCTTTATCTCAAATAATATCCATAAACTCATGGAAAAAAATATTCTCTTACCCCATAGTGACTGAAATGGAGACAAAAATATAAAAAATAGAGGAAATAACGGTTGAGTATTGGTTTCCTGACCACCCCACTACAGTTAACAATATATAGGTGAAAAAGCATGCCCAACACCCCTTCTTGAAAATAATGTCCCAGGGAATGACTACTAGGAAAAACTCAGTTGTTTTTCATGCAAAAGAAAATCTCAGAAAGCTGAAATGCAACAAAATCGATCCTACTTCTATTACATCTTCCAAAGATGGTATCAGAGAAACTAAACACGGGAGAACCAATACATTGATTAGGACAACCTACACTCTTACTCCCCAAGAGTAAAGGTGCAAGCTTTTTCTAATCCAATTGCCTCATTTTTGTCTCTAATTCAGTATCTTCAATACAAACATATGATAAAGATTTGTCTGATTAAACTGGAACTGCAAAACTACGAGGTACAAATGTAGTTTCTACCAATCCTTCCAAACTATGATAATTAACAAGATGTTAATACTTGACACAACATCAGGAAAATCAAGCAGCATATCATGTAAACTTCACAAGCCACATCCCAAATTTGCAATTATATCAAAAAAATAAAGAATTCTAAAATACTGACTGATGTCACGAACAGAGGCTCTGACAGTATAACCACGCTGGAGCAAGAACTTGACAAGCCACGATGCTATGTAGCCTGACGCCCCTGTTACACACACCGTCTTCATTGCTTTTCTTCACAGAATTCTGGCGATTCCGGAGTCGGTGCAAACAAGAATGTGGAGTTGTTAAATAGAACAAACGCTTCCCGGGCCTTTGTCCAATCAGAAATGAGGGGAAATGTCTGTTGGTTCCCATGTAGCAAAAGATGGCCTTGTTATTGGATTTTGCTTCCTTAATGAATTATTATAATACTAGGAGTAAGTGGAATGTCTAATCGTGAATTGTCCGTGTCAAAGTGACATTCTTGCTCAGCTCCGCGTTTGGTCCATTTTCTCAATTCTCAAATTCTCAGTTCTTGGGGAATTGAGAAACAGAAGTCTGGTCCCGCCAGGCTGACAAAAGCAAAGTTAGTATGGGTTATTGAGGTACGATCGACGGTGCGATCTTCGCACAATTTTTTTTTTTTTTTTATTTTTAGATATCTTTTTATGTTTATTTAATAGCGTCGTGAACTTTTTATATTAGGCTTTTTTTTTAATCTAATGTATAAAATTACTATTGATCAAAACTAAAATTTACAGAATTACTAGGCATCCCAGGCAAAATGCTCCTATAAACCCGATTCGAACTAGCTACATACAAGCTAACCAAACTAATTAGTCATCTTATAAAATCATGACATTCAGGTACAAAGCGTGACCTACCTTGTACATTTGTGTCATGATCTTATGTACAACCTCACGGTGGTCTGGGACATGTTCCTCAAAATTCATCCGGTTTCGAGCTAACTAGATGTAGTACACAGTGCATACCAAAGCAATACTCTTCCTTCGACTGAACCAGGTCGTCCCTCAAGCCTTCAGTGTTCACCTGAGCGCAACTGGTACGTATTCATCTCCCTTCTGATCCCACACCAGTCCCTGATTGCTGTCCATATAGCTGCCGAGAAAGGGCATTTAAAATATAGGTGCCCCACTGATTCCACATCCTGATGGCATAAGTCACAAGTTGGGTTGATGTCTAAGAAGCTTAACCAATCTTTTGTGAGAAGCCTCCCTCTGATAGCCAACCACAAGATAAAGGAGTACTTGGGAGGTGTATAGGCGTTCCACACTAGCTTCATCCACATAACTTTCTATCCCCAGCGTCTAAAGTAGTTATAAGCCAAAGGCCCTAAGCATTTCTATCCAGCTCTGCAATCCTATCAATTGCACCCTGAATTGCTCATTCCTTCTACACTAAGATATCTCTAATACATAGCAGGCGCTTCATCAGTCCAGAAGTATCCTTTTTCGGTGTTAAGCTCTAGATAGTCACTCCATGTGGTAAGTATGTATGATGAATCCACCTCATCCACAGCAAATCTTTTTTTCTATGGATGTTTCATAGTACTTTTGCCAATAGTGCTGCATTCCAAGCTCCGGTATCCCGAAGGTCTAAACCTCCCTCCTCTTTGGGCAGGGTAAGATCTTTCTATGCCACTAGTGGTTTCCCTCTATCCCATAGGAAATTCCTGCACAGCCTGGTGACCCCTTCAAGGACCGACACAGGCACTGGAAAGACTAAGAGCCAAAAACAATTAATACCTTGCAGGACGGATCTGATGAGCTCCAAACGACCCGCATAAGAGAGTGATGAAGCATTCCACAGCCTAATCTGTTCGGCGATCCTTTCCATGAAGAGGGCGTAATGGTTGACTCTGAGCCTTGCTGCCGCTAGTGGGATCCCTAAATAGCGTACCGGGAATATCTTTTTGGGGATACAAGCCACCCCTAGTATCTCTTCCATCTCCCTTTCCTGCACACCCATCATAAAGATGGTTTTTGTGGTGGTTCTAGTTGGATGGGAAGGACGAGTTCTTGGGCAACCATGTTACAGGGGTATATGATTTTTGGGAATGCGTTAGAGGCTAACAAATTGTTTGATAAAATGCTTCAATGGAATTTGTAGTCGTGGAATGTAATGATTACTAGCTTTGTTAAGCTTGGTGAGATGGCCACTGCAAGGAGATTGGTTAATGGCATGCCCAAGTGAGATGCTTTCTCTTATATGGTTATGATTGATGGGCATGCCAAGGTCGGTGCCATGGTCTAGGCAATTCGAGCAATTAGAATGTAATGATTTAGTCTTATTGTTTGCTTTTATATCTGGGTATGCCTAAAATGGCCAAGCAAAAGAGGCCATAGAGAGACTTTACAAAATACAGTCTTTGAGCGTTGTGTCGGATGAATGTACTATGGTGAGCTTCATGTCTACTTGTTCTCAACTGGGTTCATTGGAATGGGCAAAGTTGGTTGATTCAAACTTGCATAGCAACTCGTTTGATCTGGGCCAAGTTCAGGTCACTGCAGCTCTTGTATACATGAATGCCAAGTGTAGAAATATAGAGTTTCGTGTTGCTGCTGCTACATGTGAAGTGATTTCATATTGTTTTAGGATTCAAGGCCTCTTGAATTAGGGGCATGGCCCTCAGACAATGGTGCTGTTTAATAGGATGCTAAAGAACGAAAGGGCGAAGCGATATTGGAACGGTGGCTTTATCTTTTGAGGTCAGAGTAGCAAATTTTAACTTGGTGGAACCAATGCATTTTTGTATGTATTTTTAGCTTGCTACAATGTGGATACTGTGTACTGTGATTCGAGGAGGTTGGTAGGTATTAGGAATAGATTGCGATTGATATTTCGGAAATAGTAAGTAAACTTAGTCACTAGTAATAGTTGAAGTTTGTTTTGCCACTATAGCCGATTATATTAATCTTTTTGTACAGTATTTTTGTATAGGTTAGAGTTGGTATGGTATACCCAGTCATATACTGGTGGTGTCTATTCCTCCGTGGTTATGGTCAAAAGCCAGGGAGAGCAAATAGCCTCATTTTGAGGGCTAGACTTGTATAGTTATCCATTTTCTAATGACATTACTACCGTTATAGTTTAAAAAAAACTCTTGGTCCTTTTTGTGTTCTTTGAACACTTTTTTCTTGGTTGATGACATTTGCAATGACAAAATATGTAAATGTGTTTGGATTGGACTATGATTAGGTTTTTTTTTCGTCCAAAAGAAACTGATTATATTAACGTGGGAATTCCCAAATTAATACAGTACAAGTAGCTACCCAAGAAGGCATAGCCTTCACTCGACAGGCCCTAACACAACTAACCTAAACCCAGTAGGGGTTGGTTAAAACTATTTTTCTCGAATTAAACGGGAGTAGCATAACCCCACCCAAGGCATAGTGAGACCAGTATCTCCAGTCACTACCTAGCTAAGAGATTAAAAGAATACCCTAACTTGTCGACCTCTGCGTACACAGCTCCCCTTAGCTAGAGCAGAAGAAACGGATCGCAGAAATCCGTGTAGTGCGGTTTTGCGTAAGTCTATCCCTCCTATTCGTGCGTGGCCTTACGCTGCATTGTAACGTGCTTGACCTTTCTTCCAAGCTAAGATTCTAGAACCCTTCAATAAGGAAACCTCGCCGATATGACTCAGCGCTGCCTATCCTACCAAGGATCACTACCTCGCTGTAAGGAAATCGCATGAATACTATCACGAACTAACCAATTGCTTACTTCTGACTTCAGCAACAGTCATCCCTGAAATAGCACAGCGCAGCCTGCCAAATGAGGAACCCAAAAACCAACTAATGCTGGCTACTACAAAAAAAAAAAAAAAAAGAGTAAGTACTGTTCATGAACAGTAAAGTATGTTCATGAACGATAAAATTTGTTGTTCATGAACAGTAAAGTACTGTTTATAAACAATAAAAAAATTACACCTTTTTTGTCCACACGCAAAGTAATTTTTCTTTGAAAATCAGCCTTCCGGTGCTCCCCTCTATGATTAGGTTGGGTTAAAATAGAAAAAAGGAAAAAAAGGGAGCAATCTCAGCAATCAATCAATCAAACACTATCACAATTGAATGACCGATTTTATCATCTAGATGAGAGATCTATAGTCCAAATTGAGCTACTTTTCTATTTTACTGGTACTTTATTTATTTATGTGCTTTATTCTTTATTTTAGGGTGGTATCTTTGTTTATTTATAACCATTTGTAAGTTGTTCACGTTTTTTATATTTTATTCAATTATTATTTTATTGAGTGCATCAATTTTCTAAATTTTTTAAAAAATCTTTTCACAACAATTAATTTCCTTTTTCTTTCATTATTTTCATTGTGGCACTTTGGAACTACGTAATGAAATTCATTGCCTTTGCCAAGGCATGGAATAGCCTACTAGCGACTAATCCGTCCCAACGTCCGATCTCCGATAAATGGTGCCCACTTATGATACGGGAATAAGATCCATGGAGACACTCCAACGATTAAGTAACAAAGTAAGTATTAAATTCCAATTTTATATGATCAAAATGCAACATACTTCTCTTTCGAGTTATCTATTGGTATTTAAATGTCCATCCATTCACTAGCAGAGTCCTATAACTCATTTCCTTTGAACTCATCCTAATGAGATGATAAGCCCCTTATTTGATTTATCCGCCCTATCAATACCCATTTGTCTATTCAATTTGTTTAATTTGTAACCACTAATTTCACTTGATGCCAACACACCTTTAGATGACTTTTATTAACAAACTTGGTCTTTTATTTGGCCCACCAAAACATTTTTTGCAACATCTTCCACTTCATTATTATCAGCATACAAACTCATCAAATATGATGCTCTTCTCATTAACTTCTTAAACCTCATGGCTTTGGAAGGTTTTGAATAACTTTCAATTACCTTCATATTTTCTCCAACAATTCTTTTTTTCTAATATATATTTTTAGTCTACCTCTTTAAAATATATTGAATTGGAACAATAGTGAATTGCATAATATGATTTAAGATGTGCATTACACGGCTACCAACCAACCTTGTCTTTCATATAATTTATTAAAAATTGCAATCTATGTTTGTTCAAATTCACTTTCAGGTTCATAACCATGCAACAGTTAGAAAAATACTTGCGTTTAAAATCTGATTGTACACATAAATAATCAATGTGTTGTGCAACATCTTAAGAAATATGCCATGTACATAACTGATGCATACTATTTGGAAATAGTTGTTGAATTATATTAACCATTGTAGCATCTTGATTAGTAAAAGTTTGCCATGGTTTCCAAAAATGTTTTGAATGTCCATACAAATGAAAGAAATAATTTTGTTGAACAAAAATGTATGACTAAATGAAACATTGTGATATGAATCCAACAAGCATTGAAGAAACTTCGAACCCGAAGCATGATGACAAGGGCTAGAACAAAGAAAATGAAGGAAGCCTTGAATGGACTCATCCAAACGGCCCAAAAGGATTGGGAGAAGACCAAGATTGACAAGACCATGTTTATTAATGTACTAAGTGTAATTGGGTCTTGTTAATTAGACTTTGGAGCCAAATTCCAAATTGTAACCACAATGGATTTGGCTTGACTATTATTTTTCTTAGAACCCCTTAGGAACATTGGGCTTAGTCTTAATTATATGGTAATTTGAGTCATGTAGCCCATTTGGCCCTAAAAGAAACCCTAGCTTGTGCAACCCTAATTTGTAAACCCTAGCTTGTATCCATATAGTGGCGCCATTCTTGAGGATTGGATGAAATGAAAATTTGGTTCTTGACATTACAAGCTTGAGAGAATTGCTCTCTAGTTTATTACTTAAATTACACAAATTCGGAATTTGTGTGTTTGTTGTTCTTGATTTCCTAGATTTGTTCCCTAGGAAATTCGGATTCCATCCATCCATTGATTCCAAGGTTTCTAGGTACAGGTTATCTAGGGGTTGAGGACCTATTCCACCTTCAAGGAACATACCATCTCCAAGGAAAGATTTCAGTTGGGTTGATCCAAGGGGAAGAACTTGTGTAGTGAGTTTTTGGAACAAGTTATCCAAGGGTTTACGCCACATTGTCCCAGTAATGACCCTAAAAAATAGTGCACATATCATATTATCTTTATTGTTCCAACATGTGGTACAAAAGTAATAACACTCCTAAAACTAACATACTCAATTCTTGACAAAGCATCACACCCAAACAAAATTGCTTAATCTATTTTGATCATCAAATTACACGAAATAATATAGATTATTTCTATTTGTCTTCAAGTTAACCAAATAATTCAAGAGAGTTCGAAAAACTCATGCAGTAATGAAATTCACTTATTTAGAATTTACTAAAATTTTAGCATCATGATGATTAAATGAATTCACTAGCCTTATTTTTAAAAATTTTATGTACTTTTGTAGGTTCTATCCCTGATTTTAACAAAGATTTAATCATACTTTCTCGAATCTATTTATAGTCCGTATTGAGCAAATCAAATATTTCTAACTCTCATCAATTATGGGGTGATTATGTAAAATCTTCAATTTAATAGAAGCTTTACAATCACACCAATTTGCTTTGTTATTAAATTTTGAAGCTTCATAGAGAGAACTCTCTGGCGATAACACTCACAACAACAGAAGCATTTACGGTTTCGCAATGTCCTTTCGGTTTTATAATGCTTTTGACCTCTTTGAATGCATAACTATTATATGATTATAAGGTTTTCCTCATTGTTAAACACTATTCTAATTTTAAATTGGAATTTTTTATCACCACTCTTCTCAATAGGATCGTAATTTGATATCTCTAAAAATTTCAAAAACTAAAAATTTACAATTTCATTACGGAATTCGACCAAAAAAACTTTTAATATCCACTAAAAGAGTGTTACTCATTTTGGCAGCCAAATTATTTCATTCTTCCATTTATTCAAATATATAATATATTAATAAAAAATTATTGTTATCAATATGTATTTCAAATCATAAATTATACCTAACAATATAAATAAGGAAAATAACAGTTAAATAAGCCATAAAATCATATACAAACGAAAATTATTTTTTTGAAAAATACATAAAAGTCCAATATATAGAAAACATATGTTTTACAAATTTCTAGTAATTCTTGATTCATTTGAATAGGTCTAACTTTGGTAGGAATGTTGTTCTCTGAAAATCCTTCTTCATAAAGCAACTCTACCTCATTCTTTTTCATATCCCAAAAAACATTAGGCAAATCTGAACATATTCCTTTTTTGAATAACTCTTCTAATTCTTCTATCTTCTTTTGAATTTTAAAATTTTTAAATCTTTCTTCTATCTAATTAGCATATGAATATTATTCTTCAAGAAATGTAATTTGTTTAGTTATATGATTAATATTATTTATTTGTTTAAATACTAAATACTTTTGAATTAATTCTATTTCTTTTCATTTTTTAGGAGAGATGAATTTAAAAGATATCTTTTTCCCCACGATTTTATTATGAATACCGTCATTGTCTAAATTAAAATGATTAGTTTGATTTAAAAATGGTGATCATAATATTACATCTTGAGTAATATTATCTACCACATAAAATAGATTCTTAATACAATACTCATTATTGCAAACATTTGTAATTAATTTATGTTTTACTGTTAATCTAGTTGAGTTAGCAGCTAACAAAGTTTCATTTGTTTTCTGACAATATTTAGTAGGAATTATGCCAGTCTTAATATCTGCTCCACTATCTAACATAGCATGTGTAGTTATCTTGAAATCATTAATTCCTATGGTAACAAAACAATATTATTTTTGCCATTCTACTCTATTAATCATTTTAATAAACATTTGATCAGTAATTTCTGCATCACTTACTTGAATGGATGATAACTCTTGAATACTTCTTGAAGGTTTTTCTGAAGTAGAAGGAATATCATTTTTTATTAAAGTTAATTTTGTTTCTATTTCTAAATTTGCTGTTTTTAAATGTATTATCTCTTCTTGTAATTTTTTAATCTGAAATTTTAAATCTTTTAATACAGCTTGAATATCTTTAGTTTTACCTATTCTAAATGTACTTTTTTTTTAGGATATTTATCTAATAACTTTGAAATACTAAAAGGCTCTATTATTTCTATTGAATTAGACTTTTCTTCTTCTTCTAATATTAATTCTTTTAATTTAGTTAAATATTCTATTCCAGTCTCTGTATCATTAATTTTTTCTATCATTTCAAATAAAATTTCTTTTTATTTTTTGAAATTACATTTATACATTTACAATTTTCTATACTTTCTATACTGGAATTAGACTCTATATCTTCTTGAATTATTCCATCATCTATATCACTATCTTCAATTAGCAATGCTACCATTTTATCTATTAATTCATCTTCTTGAAATATTTCATTAATTTTTTTTTTATTTTACATTGATTTGCTTTGTGACCAAATCTCCCACATTTCTATCATGTAATTGAATTACTTACTTTCTTCTTAGATTTTTTATAATATTGTTTTCTACTTTTGTCTTTAATCCTTTTAGGACTTTTCTTGTATTTTATTAATTTTTTATTTTGAACAGAAGGTACCATAATACCTTCAATACCAAAAGCTTCACAAAAATTACCTAATTCTTTCTTCTCTAAACCATACTATGAATTTTAATTCTGAACACAAAGCTAGTCTTTCTTTTTTAACAAAAGCAAATAATTGACCAAAAGTAATAGAATCAAATTGAATATATTTAGTACCCATTTCTTTTTGTAAATTAGTTATGATTCTTTGAGAAAATAAACTTGGTAATCTAGTTATAAATTTTTCTTTCCAAAAAGGAGCATTACAATCTGGACATCTCAATAGTTGAGTTAAAAATATATCTTTATACCATCTAAAATCAAACAGAGTTGGACATCTTAAATTTGATAAAAATACTTTTGAAGATTATAATTCTTTTTTGGATTTCCTACAAAGTACATAGTTATTGTAACTATTAGGAAATCACAAGCATTTGATTATGTAATAATTTGGCCTTGTTCTTTTTCTGCTTGAATTGTATGATCTAAAATTGTCGACTTATCTTGAAGAGCCAATGCATTATCCCACTAGTTTTTTAACTGGCTTGTAAAACCAGTGGCAAGTAAACAAGCAGTATCTTTCTCTTTTACATTTCTAACTTTATAAGCTATCTTAGCTATTCCTATTTCTTGTAATGTATTTAATATTTTATATTCAGATTTCCTATCTATATTCCATTCATAAATTGAATCACCATTATAATTATTTGAATTAAATTTAGATTTTTCTTCATATTGAATATCTGGAAAAGTAGGTCTAGAAAATATGTTCTACTATCCATCATTTTCCAATTATTCTTATTAATATATATTTTTTCTTCTTATTCTATTAATTTCTAGGTCTTGCTCATTTTGAAATTTTTGTTCTATTAGATTGACTTTTTCATTTTTTTTCATTTTTTTGTGTTTTCACTTGAATATTCAAAATCTACTTCTATTTCCAATTCTTCTTTTTTACATCCATGTTCTAAATAATTAATTCTAAATTTTGAACTACTTGGTTTATTATCTTCAATATTTCTTATACTCTAAGAAACTCTATTAAGTAAATTATTTTAATTATTTAATAAATTTGAAGTGATTTCTTATTCTCTTTCCCTACATAAGCTTCTAAATTGAAAATGAGGAATTGTTACAGCTTAAGGAAATCTAGGCTTTCCTTTAGAGATTGAATTTATCTTTGTAGCTAAATGTTCTATCTGATTGCCTATCGTGTGCAAAATATAATTTGAGTAATTATTCTATTGATAAACTTTTTCAATGTCATTTAAAACGATTGATGAATTACCTTCTTCTCTACCATTTTTAAAAGGAGAAGCCAATATTTCATCTCTCCTAACATTAATTTTAATTGATTGTAAATGAGGATATATAGATGTAACCACTTGATCATCTACCAAATTCCATTTTTTTTTTTTATGTAAATTAGTCTGAACATTAATATATTTTAATTTAAAATTTTCATGAATTCCTTTATTCCTAGAAAACCAATATTCTAACCATGAAATGAAAAGAATATTACAGCTTTTTTCTTTCATATATGAAATCCATTTTTCTTTTAATTTTTCTTGATTAAGTTTGTCCAATGATAAAAACCATTGTTTTTTATCATCATCATCTTCTTCAAATAACTCTTCCATATATTCCATGTCTATCTTAAAATCATTATTAATCATTATAATTACATTAATTTCCATTTGAGATCTAGTAGGAGACATAGGAGGTGAATTTATATTTTCTGAAATAGGTGTTTTAAAATTATATTTTGAAATATTTTTAGAAATCATTGAAGGAGATGGTTTTGAAAAATATCGCTTTTGAAAACCAGAATTCTTTGAAGAATTGGTTCCTTCTCTAAATGAATTAAATCTTAATAAAATAGTTCCATCAACTTCTGCAATAATCTGTGAGACTTCTCATCTTGTTAAATTTCTTTGAGGCTGAGGGTTTTGAATTTGAAATTCTCTAGAAATAGTAATTTAATTCCATTTTAGCGTCTTAGGAGTAAACGATGTAGGCTGATCTGCTTTTACTTGAAGTAAAACTGTTTTTTCTTTTAAAGTAGGATTCGTGTTAAATATTAGATTTAATTGAGAACTCATTAATCTAAAATAAACTCTGTAAATAATAGCAAAATTTTTACATAATTTTTCAAATTTGTTACCTTGCAAATGAATATCTAATATTAAAGAGTGTAATATTAATAGATCAGTTAAATCAACTGAAAAATTAGGAGCGCAATTAAAATAAATCGGACCATTACAAACATTAGTTTGAATCATTGCTAATAATAAAGTTTTATATCTTTTGAGTCTTTTGTCTCTTAAAGCTAACTAAATTGGAGCATCTACTCCTAAATGTACTAATGGTTTTACTGCTTCTTGAATTAATCCAAAATGAGTATATCTATCACCTTTTTGTATGTATTTTTTTAAGACAAACTTGATTTAATAAAGGAATAGTTTGAAATTCTTCTTGAATAGAAATTGTTTTTTCATGAGTTTTAATTGAAAAAATAATTTTGAAATCTAATGAACCTATCTTGCAAATAGATTCAATATCTTGTTGAGGAATAATGCCCCTTGTATAGCTCTGTTGGTCTCTTATTTCTCCCATAGAGTAGGTAGGTTGGGATAGAGTTGGACTTATCTTTCCCCTATAAAGTACTGCTTAATGTCTTTTATATAGCTCAATTAGGTTCCTTTTTCCCCATAGAAGTAGGTTGGGACAATCCTTTTCCTCGTAGAGATTGGCTCCATTTTGTCTTATGAAGTTAGTAGAAGTAAGTTAATTATGCTATGTATCTCTTCGATCTGGTGCCCTTCATATTGCCCATATAATTGGTATGAACATAAAATTTAAAGAAGATGCCATGTAATTATTTAGTCTAGTACCTATTATATAGCCTGGGACTCCCCTTTCCCCAATAAAGTAGGTAAAAAAAAATTAGATTGTCGCCCATTGGAAAAAAAAGAAAAAAAAGAAATGTTAAGGGGATGCTTGGTAGGGGGGAATGAAATCAATTAATAAAATTCATTCTGTTATTTGGTGTTTGGTTGGAAAAAAGGGAATAGAATTCAGTAATGATTATTGAAAACTGTGTAATCGTTGATTACCTATTCCCCCCCTATAATTATTGATTACCTAAAATTCAATAATCATTTTTATTATGTTATTCTAATTTTACCCTTAATACTAAACCATATCATTTTTTTCACTCTACTTTCTCTCTCATCATTTTCTCACTCCACTTTGTCTCTCATAATTTTTCTCAATCTTTTTTTTCTCTCATCATTTTTCTCAATCTTCTTTCTCTCTCATCATTTTTCTCACTCTTTACATCTCATCATTTTCTAACTCTTCTTTCTCTCATTATTTTCTCACTCTACTTCTCTCTCAACATTTTTCTCTATTCTTTCTCTCTCTTCATTTTCTCACTTTTTTTTTCTCTCTTATAATTTTTCTCACTCTTCTTTCTCTTTTATTATTTTTCTCATTCTACTTTTTCTGTCATCATTTTCTCACTCAACTTTCTCTCTCATCATTTTCTCACTCTTCTTTTTCTCTCTCATCATTTTCCCACTCTAATTTCTCTCTCATAATTTTTCTCTCTCTTCTTTCTCTTTCATCATTTTTTTACTCTACTTACTCTCTCATCATTTTTCTCACTTTACTTTCTCTCTCATAATTTTTCTCACTCTTCTTTCTGTCTCATAATTTTCTCACTCTACTTTCTCTCTCATAATTTTTCTCACTCTTATTTCTATCTCATAATTTTCTCACTCTTCTTTCTCTCTCATCATTTTCATCAATTTCTCACTCCAATTTCTCTCTCATTAGTTTCTCACTCTTCTTTCTCTCTCATAATTTTTCTCACTCTTCTTTCTCTCTCATCATTTTCTTACTCTTTTTTTTCTCTCATTATATATTTTTTAACATATTTATTAATGATGTTAAAATTAGAATGTTGACGGATTCTTATTCCTATAATTGAATTGAACCAAACACCATCATTCATATCGATATCCATAATAGAGTTTGCATCAAACACTAACAATGCAATAAGGATTCCCATTGTGATTAACCACATCAATGAATCCCATTGTAATTTTCATTGAGTAATTCCAACCAAGCGCCCCCTAAATCACATTTACTATGATTATACTATCTCCATAAATCACTTTTTAGATATTCACTCATTCTAGGATGCATAAAACGTTTTAGATCTTTCATCTTAATTAAATCATACTTCTAACCAATATCTACAATTTAATCCAACTCAAATTTTCTTTGCCTTTAGCCTTATTCATGAACTCTTTCCAAAATCCTAACACTAACAGGTTAACATTACTACACTAAAATTTCAACATTACACTATTCATGTTGAATCTCAACTTTTTTCTTATGTGTCTTTGCTTAGAAATAATAGAAGAAAAGTGCTTTCATACTCCATAGATCCCACAATGTCCTCAAGCTTGCACTAGAACAACATATTTCTTTTCATTCCATACCCTTTCTAACCCATCCATAAATAATTCAAAGTCATTACACATTAGAGATCCAAATTGGAATAATAATCCAAAGAACAAGTATTCATAGCCCTTTTTCTTAACAAATACATAGCTCATTAATTCCAACAATTTCGTCGAAATCAAATGCACAAAATTTGATAACCTCTCATAGGTTGCACTCTAATCACTCAAAGTGTTTAGGGGTTTCATTCAGCACTCAAATCAAACATAGCATGTCATTACCATAGGCTTGCTTATATATCACATCTCCACCACTAATAAATATGAATCCATGCAATAATCAAAGGGTCTTTAAAAAGGTAGTAACGGGGCTTAGGTAAAGGTAGGTAAAAAGAAAGGAAAATTTAGGTTTTCACAAATCAAGTTATGTAGAAACTTCCTTGCATGACTCTAACGCAACAAGTAGCATATTAGAACCACTTCTTTATTCCAAATAACATTTATCCCATTTTTACAACTTCATCATATAATTGGACCATCTTTTACACAATGAAAACATTAACTTTGTCCAATCTTCGTAGGGAATATTGTTCACTTCTCTTCCTTCTTTTTTTTCTTCTTTTCTTCTCCTTCTTTTTTTTTTCTAGTGGTTCTTTTCTTCGGAATCAATAGATATTTTATCATGCAATTCATTCCTACATACTCTTGATAAAGGGTTCAACGGTTGTAAACAAAAACAACGGTTTAAGGCTAAAGAATGTGGTATTATAACAAAGAAAGGTTAAGGCTCAAAATTGGTTGGCTAGGGTTATATGTAATGGTTAAGCTTTTTAGAAAGCTAAAAATGGTTAATCCTAAGTGCCCTTATCATTTCAAAGCATGAATCCACAATGTGATCTCAACATGCATAACAAAGCAAGTTCTAGAATGAACATACCATATTTGACAACACTCAATCAAAGAAACATGTGAGCAAAGAAAAAGAAATTGCTCTTAGGCTCAAATACTCACAATGGGTTCAATGTATATCAAATGTTGCACATTCTCATTCAATTCAATCATTAAAACCAACAAGATGCTTTAAAATTTTCAAAACAAAGACTAATCATACTTGCCTCATTCATACATTCCAACCCAAATAACTAATGCACATAACTCAAAATTATTCTAAATGAGTATCAAAAGAGTTAGAAATTTCAAAGAAGATATTGGAATGTCGAGCTTACTTGGAAGGACTTTCTTTTTAACTCTATAAAATTGAAATCTTGCAAAAATTTGACAGAAATCCAGCACAAAATTTCATGTATCCCACCCCCAACTTAAAATTGAGCATTGTCCTCAATGCAGCAAGGAGCAAGCAGAAATATAGCAACTAAAGAGAACATAAGAAAAACGAAGGGTGAGGAAACTGCCCTGTTCGGAACAGCGTTGAAGATGAATGTCATTTAGGTACCAAAACAGCTCCAAAAATTCTGAAATTTGGTGGATATGAACCTGAGGGAATCTTCTACCATCCTGTAAAATTTCAGCACAAAACTCCAATGGGAAGGCCTTGAATCGGATTCTTCTTCTGAGTGGTACAGCAAAAATGTGAAGCAAAATTTCGTGCAGCAAAAAAAAAATAAAATAATAATAATAAGACAAAATAAAAGAAATCAAGGTAAAATAAATTGGGTTGCCTCCCAAGTAGCGCAATTGTTTAACGTCGTTATGCTTGACGTCCTCTATCGCTCAAATAATTAAATTTTTACCAATTGCTTGGACCACATCTGCATGTTCTTCATTGATTTTGCAGAAGCCACCATTGCATTCTCAATCACTTCTAAATGTGGATTAAGCCTCCTTTATGGTTGGATGACCGGCTTGTATTGCTCTTTCCTCAATGACTGAATCATACACTTCTCAAATGGGTCATCGGTTATGGCATTGAATGCAAAATTTTTGACAATTTCGTCCACCACTTCAATTTGCAAGCAATCACTTCGATCAGAAGGAAATTTTATTGCTTTGAACACATTGAAAGTGACTTGCTCATTTTTAACTCTAAGAATTAATTTTCCTTGTTGAACATCAATTGGAGCTCGTCCAGTGGCTAGGAATGGTCGGCCTAAAATAAGTGGTACTTAAAAGTCTTCCTTCATTTCTAACACAATAAAGTATGTAGGAAAAATAAACTTGTCAACCTTGATCAACACATCCTCCACCACTCCTCTTGGATATTTTATAGATTGATCTGCTAGTTGAAGAGACACAGTGGTGCCCTTGACTTCTCCCAGTCCAAGTTTCTTAAAAACAGAATAAGGCATTAGATTAATACTAGCACCAAGATCACATAAAGCTTTGTCAAAATAGGAATCACCAATTGTGCAAGGAATCGTAAAACTCCCTGGTTCTTTAAGCTTCGGTGGTAGCTTATTTTGCAGAATAGCAGAGCATTCTTCAGTGAGGTTGACTGTCTCATAATCCTCCAACTTCCTCTTGTTTGCCAAGATTTCCTTTAAGAACTTTGCATAGCTCGGTATTTGAGCCAATGCATCTGCAAAAGGAATGTTAATGTGCAATTTTTTAAACACATCAAGAAACTTGGAGAATTGCTTATCTAGTTTATGCTGCATAGGTTGTTCTGGAAAAGGAATAGGAGGCACATATGGCGTAGCATTGTCAGGAAAGAGCTTGCTTTGAGGTGGCTCTTCTTTCAAGATTTTTGGTCTGGCTTCATCTTTCAAATCGGCTTTGGACTCCTCTTTTTCTCCTCCATCTTTTCCTTCATTTTTAAGCTCTTTTTCGCTCCTTAAGATGATGGCATTTGCATTCTCAACTGGATTTGTCATGGTGTTGCTTGGAAGGCCACCATATGGTCTCTCGGATAATTGGCTAGCAATTTGACCAACTTGCTTTTCCACATTTCGAATGCTTGCCTCCATATGTCGAATTTTTGCATCTTGAATGTTCATGCGACTTTCAAAGCGATTTACCACTTCCTGATTTGATTGAATAAGCTTCGCCACCATTTCCTCAAGGTGATTATTAGGCTTCTCCACTGGTGGTGGGAATGTTGGTCTAGGTGGGTTTATCGGTTGCTGATTTTGCCCTCCCCAAGAAAGATTAGGGTGATTCCTCCATCCAGGGTTGTATGTATTTGAGTAAGGATTATTTTGAGGTCCCTTGTTGAAATTAGAAACAAAATTAGCATCTTCGGTAGTATAAGAATTATGATTTACCTGACAGGTAGTTGACTCATGTCTTCCACCACAGAAGTCACAAGTTGTCTCTTTTATCTTCAAAACCGAATCTATCTTTCTATTCAAAGCAGCGAATTGAGCAGCAATGGCAGTATTAACATCAATCTCATGCACTCCACTAGGTTTCTTGGCATTGAATCTTTCAGTTGGCCATTGATAGCTATTAGACGCCATTTGATCAATCAACTCAAAAGCTTCATCAGGCGTTTTATTATTCAATGTACCACCAGCTGCGGCATCTATAGTACTTCTCATATTTGGACCAATTCCATTGTAGAAAGTTTGCACTTGCATCCAAATTGGAATACCGTGGTGTGGACATCTCCTTAGCAGCTCCTTAAACCTTTCCCATGCCTCATATAGGGATTCTCCATCATTTTGTATGAATGTGGTGATATCATCCTCATTTTTGCTCACTTGGCAGGGGGAAAATACCGGCTTAAGAACTTTTGCGCCATATCTTCCCAAGTGATGATAGAGCCTGTAAGAAGAGAAGATAACCATGCCTTAGCTTTATCACGTAAAGAGAATGGAAATAGCCTAAGTCTAATAGCATCATTGTGAACTCCATTATATTTAATGGTATCACAAATTTCAAGAAAAGCTTCAATGTGGAGGTTAGGGTCTTCATTCGGCAAGCCACTGAATTGCACAGCATTTTGAAGCATTTGGATCAAGGACGGCTTGAGCTCAAAATCGTTGGCTTGAATTGCTGGCCTTCTTATGCTTGAAGTGGAATCTTGAACCGTCGGAGTGGAATAGTCCATCAAAGTTCTCCTTTGAGGTTGAATTGGGAGATGTTCTTCTTCGGCTGCCATTGGATTTGTGTCAATGACTAACTCTTGCTCTTTCAATCCTCTTAGAATTGTTCTTTCGGGTTCAGGATCAAATTCTTCCAGTTCTCCTTTCCGACGTCTCAAATTCATGCAACTTTTGAATTCCTTTGACAAGAATACAAGAAAAAGAAGTAAAAATTAAATGGCTAGTCTCTACCAAGAATCAATCAATATCAATAGCAATTGGAAAAAATTAGTAAATTCAATCCCCGGCAACGGCGCCAAAAACTTGTTCAGTGAAATTGCAAGTGTACAATATCAACAAGTAATAAAGTGGTGAGTAGAGTATCGTTCCCATGAGGATTGTTTAAAACTAACCAATTACTTACCAATATGATTAATTCAACAACAAGCTAGCCAATTAAATTGTTTTATGGTAAATTAAACTAAAGAAGGAAAAATTAATAACAATTGATAAAAGCAACAAATAAGATATTAGAGATTTCGATTTCACTTAATCAATCCTAATTAACTCTCTTGACTTGTCATGCAATTAAATTAAATTCCAAATTATGATGGTGAAATTTCCCTAATGTAAATTAATAGCCGACATTGGTCTAATAACCCTATTTAGATTAAAATCAACTCACACTTGGTCTAGGTGAATTTAGATTTCTAAATGCATTAGGAACTATGGAAATTCCCAGATTCAATCTAAGTAGCCACGACTTAGTTTTACTACCGAAACCACATGAACAACCTAGATTATTACGGTCTAAATTGAATTCACGGTTTAATATCACATGAGCACATGCATATTATCTCCACACGGTATCAAACAAACATCAAAAATCAATTAAGTGGTGATCAATTACCTAAAAGCATTAAGAACATGATATTAAACTCATAATTGAAATATAGGTTGCATGAACAAGTCTTAAGAATTAATTACTCATGATTAAGATCCATCTAATCTCTAACAAAAGAATTTAGAACATAATGAAATTTAGACTAACAATAAAAATAAAAGTAGACATAATTAAAATTACAAATAATTTATGAAAATTAAAGTACTTATATTTAATAAATATAAAAGCTCTAAAATAGTTAATACTTGAAATTAAAACACAACTAGAAGTTCATAAATAAACAAAAGAAGTAAAACTACTAAAATTAAAGACAAGAAAAGAAAGCCAAAATTGCTAAACTAACTAATTAAAGTAAGAAAAGACAATCTTTCACGGGCCGGTGGCCATTTTTTTCTCCCATTTTTACTGTTCCTGCGGGCGATTTAGGTGCGATTTCGGTGCGAAAATTTTACTGTGCGATGAACAGTATTTACTGTTCATCGCACAGTAAAATTTTCAAAAATTTTAACGTTCATGAACAGTATTCTTACTGTTTATGAACAGTATTTTTACTGTTCATGTACGTTTTTTCTTTTTCTTTTTTTTCCAGGTATTGCACTATCTCCAGCCGGTAGTAGTTGCATCGTCTCGCTATTCAACGCTTTGCGGCAGTAGTTCGTCGGTGTTGCTATTCAACGTCTGCTGATTGGCTTTCACGCAAGGGCACGCGGTGAGAGATAGACATTAAGTTGTAGTTTTTTTTACCATGGGTCATGTGTTGTGGGCCACTTGAGTGTAGTGTAATATCATTTTGTATAGTACTAATGTCCCGATATAACCGGGATTTGTTGTATTTGGGTAGTTCCTAGGTTGTCCAAGTCCTCAACCATTCCCGTCTTGGGCGGGGTTCAATGCGGTTGAACTTTGGTCGTCTAGGTTGTCTCCCTTCCCGTCTAGTGCGGGTTTAGCTTCCCGTCATGTGCGGGTTTATTTTATTTTGCTTTTTCTTGCCCCTCGTGGGCTTTTTGCCCCTTTGCGGGCCTTTGTTTTCGTGGGTTATAGCGCTGTTTTCAGTTGCGACGCCACGAAACTCTAAGCCCTTGTGGCTCTGTACATTGGCCTTTGTGCCACTCTATTAATCTACTTTCTATCGTTTCGAGAAAAAAAAAAGTAAGAAAAGACAAAAACCAAGGACTTGAAGTCAAACAAACAAAATTCTGCTTCCTTTTTGTTTCTTCTGCACCCGATAGCTTTGACAAAAAAAAAAATTCAGCCGCTGCTTTGTACCAAAGTCTGCACCCAAATCCAAGTTGGCGGCTTCTTCTATTTGGGTTACTAAACTACTAAAGACAACCAAAGGAAGGACAAAGAATTTACGAGAAAAAAGAAAAAAAAAAGATGATGATTGAAATTCTACTGAGAGAAAAAAAACTGAGAGCAGCTACTGGAAATTGCTGAAGAAAACCGAGAGCAAACTACTGAAATTTCTAAGAAAAGAAAGCAAAGACCGTGCTTCCAAACTAATGAAAGGAAACAGAAAGAAAAGAAAATTCTGCTAAATCTAAACTAAAGCTAAAGAGAGCAAAATAGAAGAAGAAGAAAAGATGTTCCCGAACTCGATGGATGCTCCTCTCTTCCTCTCGGCTGTGTTGTTTATATAGAGCAAAAGATTGGCTGTTTCTTCCTAAATTCTGCAAACCCGAATCCTTCTTTGTTTTACTTTTTGTCTTCAACTTGCAATCGGTTTCTTTAGTTTCCAAATCCTAGCCATATGTTGTTTCCAAATTAGTTTGCAGCTCAGCTCGGTTCTTCTTATCTTTGTTGCTGCCCGAAGTTTCTTATTTCCCTTTTTTGTGCTTAGCTTGGTTTCTTCTTTTGTTTGTTGTAGCTGACTTATATTTCCTTCTTCTTGTACAGCACGGCTTTCCTTCTTTATTTTGTTGTTGCTGCCTTCAGAAATCAAAAGATGGGGTGTGGCTGCTTTTTGTTTCTTAATTGTGCAACACAGTTTCTATTTCTAATTTGTAATCCATCTTTGTTTCCTTCTTGCATTTTTTTTTGAAGTAAATTGGTCAAGCTTTGATAAGCTTTCTTGGCTATAAAATAACAAAATAATTGGTTAGTCCTTTGTTCTCAAATTAGAAGAAAAATTCATGATTAAGCTCAAAAGTTCTAAAAATATTAGAAAACTCAGAAATCATAAAATCAAAGGATAATTTGGCCAAAATATGTAAAAACAAATTAAAACACAAGCCAATTTATAACCAAAATGAATAAGAAAACCCTATATAAAGTAGAGTTATCACACAACCATATGTAAAAGAATTTGAAACTCATAAAATCATTGAAAGAAAAAAGAAGTTAGGTGAATGTGACATCATCAATTAAAGCAGTTTGGGTTTTTCAAAAGAGAAAAGGAAAAAAAGAAAAAGAAAAAGAAAAAGAGATTTGATTGAATTATACTTCTTCATCTATCGATTGTAGGAATAGACTATTAATTAGAATAAAATATTTAGAGTTCATATAGATTGTTGACTTAAAAATACATTTTGACACATATCTTGAAATGTGTTTTAGGTTAAGTCCAAACTTTCATACAGATTATGACATCATGAACTCATTTTGAAAAAAATATTGTTTAGATTGATTTGTGGTTTGAAAATTTTTAAAATTAATGTTGTCTTTAAGGTAAATTTATTATTAATTTATTAATGTATAACTGAAAGTCCTTTTACTATTGAATTTGTGTCTTTCTACCAAAAAGATCATTTTAAAAAGTGAAAGTTAATAAAACCATTGATTTATACGTAAGGAATGAAAAATGTGCCTAAAGACAACCACCAACAAAAGATAAATCAAACCTTTGTGGTCCATTCTACTCCAATAATCATCAATTCAATCAAATTAAATAACTTTCTAAAAGCCATAGATGGAGCATTCTTTTTTAGCTTATGAAGTCATCTAAATTTATTTATTGAGCACTAACACATCTAGGTTTGTGCAAATGTTCTCCAGGAGAACATGAATATAGGACAATTCTAACAATTATATTTTAATTTTAAATGGAATTTCTTCATCCTCAAATCCAGTCCCTAATCATGTCGTTGTTGGTGCCAACAAGAAAAAAGTTATTAGAGTACACTTCTAAGGTCATTGACCCTGACTTTGTCCATCTAGAGATTGTTTGGACAATTGGGTGGATTCGAGTAATGTTATTTTGCTCTAAGTGTCTATCTATATTGCTCATCCTCTAAGTTCACCACAACAACCATCCAATTTAGTAGAGGAGAATGCTTCAACAATTACAATTGACTATTTTTTCTCTTCTTTTGCATAAAAAAAAATATGAAATAAGCCACCAAAAATTTGTTTTAATTATGCAATTCCCAAGGTTAAATACAACAAAAACTAAAAATTAATATACATAAATGAATAGCCATCATTCTCGTCCTTGAGAAGCCTAAGGAAAAATGGATTTGTCATAGCCATCTTATTACTCTTTCAAGCATGAATCTGCAAATGGTTTGCCAAGTTAAAGAAAAAAAAAACATAAAAGAGATAGAAAAGTTTTAAGAGTACTACTAGGAGCAGGGAGAGAGAGAGAGAGAGAGAGAGAGAGAGAGAGAGAGAGAGAGAGAAAGGGGGGGGGGAGGACAAATAAAATCTACTTAAAAAATAAAGACAAGCTAAATGTACCAAAAAGATATACTGATTCCGATCCGACATCTTGGAATTGAAATCAGTTCGGCAGCGGATCACGAAATCTTGGTGATCTTCTCTATCTAATGAATGGGGAGTTGGCTTTAAAACCATCCACTTGGATAGGAGATATTCATAAGGTGAATATTTAGTTGAGTCAATGCTAGGCCATATTTTGATTAAAATTTAAATAATATTTCTTCCATCCCAAAACAGTGTCCATTTTGAAAATTTTTTCTTGTCCTAAAAAAAGAGTTCACTTTCAAACAAATTCCTAAAATATCGTTACTAATAATAATTATGTATACTCAAAATTAAAAAAAAGGATAAAAATGTAAAATTATACATTTAGTGGTGCATTAAATGAGTTGTACCTAATAATTAATAAAAAATTGTATCTTAACCAAAGTTGATTCTTGTTTGGGATGGAGGGAGTAAATTTTTTTTTAAAAAATGGATATACATGATAGATAAAAGAAAAGATAAGTATACATCATTTTTTTTATAAAAACTTTTAAAAATGGATAATCGGTTAAATCAATCCTTATTATATTCCAGGTACATCACCATTTCAAAATAGTAAAAATTCATTTTTTGTTATCTTTTCATTATTATCATTGAGTAAAATTATCATTTCCATTTACAAGATGGAATGGAAGAAAAAATAAAATTTGATAAAAAAAAAGGTAAGATAAGTTAAGGAAAAGAAGTACTTAATTATGAAGGTTGATATACGTGTTTTACATATTTATTGAAGGGTTGTGTGGGCATTGTACTATGTTAATATTAATGTTATCAATTTCCGCTCATTTTCCTTTTCAATCCAAAGTTTAGAAAGGTCAATGGGATTTTATAAACCACAAAAGAAGAAATATCAACATGTGAAGGAAGAAACTAACGTTTAAATAAAAAACACACACACGCATAGTTTAAAAATAGAGAAATGTAAGCTAAATCAATATTACGACATGGAAGTGATGCTTCATGGACCAAATAGTTGGTGATAAATACCTTTATTTTATCAAAATTGAGAAAAGTTCAATATAGAAATTAAAGAAGGTTGGATTAGATTGTTTGTAAAGAGCTTAGCAACAATGCTTCAAAAAATATAATCAAATACCACTTATCTAAAGGTTTAGTTACTCTCTAAATTGCAATGATAATGCACAAACCCTTGGATACAATGAAGCCTTTAGCTGAACCTTGTAATGTTGAAGTTAGAACTACACAATTGTATTATGTGTTTTCAGAATTAAAAGCTTTTAGTGTGATAATTTGCAGCTTACCACAACTAGGCATAATATCCTATTTATAGGAGATTGGAAATTCAAACAAGACAAAAATATTCTTATCAAAACATACATAGAGATAATCAATTAATACGATATAGACAAAACTTATAAGTCCCATCCTTTTCAAAATAAAGATAATCAATAAAATTGAGATGATTAATCTTTTTTTATTTGATAAATATCCAATAACTAAAATAAAAACATCATTTCATTTTAAAAATATCCAACAATCCCTTGCCATCTTCAAATTGATCAACATCAATTCTAAATTTTATATGCATAAGTAATGATACCTTTTGGTTTGAATCATTACATAATGAGAATTTATTATAACATATTAGTTTATATCTCAATTTATAATTTTCGTAAGAGAATTCTCAACTAATTGACTTATTACAACTATTACAGGGTATCTTCCAAAAATTACGTTGCAATAAACTAAAATGTTTTAATAAGTTAGTTGGTTGAATTTAGAAAACTAATATGTTGTAATCTTACAAAGATTATAGCTTGTATTGGTTTATATCTCAATTTATTACATGGAATTTTTCAAAAATTAGTTTAGCTCTAATCTCTAAAGATCAACATCTTCTGATAAGCAAAATAAACTTTCCACACAGATATCAACTCTCTTATTTTGACTAAGCCTTTATCCAATATGTATAGATGTTCCATTATAGATTGAATAAAGGCTCTTGCTAACGTAGTTTCACTATCACAATGAATAGAAACTAATATGACCGGTTTTAAGATATCTTATATAATATGTCACAAAGCTATTCATCTTCTTTACTAGCAAATGCTAATGCTATGAATTCAGCAACCATAGTAGAATATGATATTAACATTTGTTTCTTCGAAGCCCACGAGATAACACCTCCACTACGTATAAACATCCATCCATTAATAGAGGCATGATCTTCTTTATCAGTAATCCAACTAGCATATATGCTATGAAGGATATCCTACATAGAGTAAGTGATAATTTATAGTTTTCTTGGGCACTTTAGAATTATTTTAGTTGAATACCATTGCAAACTTCTTGGATTACTAGTGTATAGACTTAACTTTTCAACTGCAAAAGTTATGTCTGATCTAATGCATGTCATTACATACATTAGACATCCTATGAACTTGGCATACTCAATTTGTGATAATGGGCTTCTATTATTTTTGAATAGTTTCATACTTGGATCAAGTGTGGTAGATGTTGGAATAAAATTAAAATGATTAAATTTCTTGACAACTTTCTCAACGTAGTGAGATGTGAAGGTGAAATACATTTTTTTCTTGAACTATACAAATATCAATGATGATATTTGCCCCGTCCATATCTTTCATAGCAAAATTGCTAGATAAAAACTCTTTTGTAACTTGGACTTTTTCTAAGTTGGTTCCAATGATTAATGTGTCATCAAAATATGTGATGATGCTTTTACTATCACTACTAAAGTTGATATTAACACTAGAATTCATAAGTTTTGAAAGCATTGTTAAGTATAACCTGGGCAAACTTTTGGTGTCATTGTTTAGATGCTTGTTTAATCCATATAAGGATTTAAGTAGTCTACAAACTAGTGTTCTTGACCAAGCATAACAAACCTTTGGAGAGTTCTATGTATAATTTTTCATCCAATTCACCATTTAAAAATGTTGTTTTTACTTCCATTTGATGAATTACTAGCTTACTTATAGCTACAAGTGCAATTAGCACTCTTATCGTTGCAAGCTACTAGTGCATAAATATCAAAATAATCAATAGCATATATACTCTTATGTGAAGCCTTTTGCAACTAGTCTTACTTTCCTTTTTACCAAGATTCCATCAATCTTACTTCTTTTTTTTTTTTTTGAAAAATCCATTTGCAACTTATTTTGCAGTTTGCTAGAAGATCCACCAAATCCCATGTATTATTTTCTATTATGGAATCTATCACATCATTCATTCTCTATTTCTATGTAGCTATATCATGGGATTTCATTGCCTCATCATATATTTGAGGATCTGCTTCTATATCACAGCAAGTGAAACTTTGATTACTCACTAATTCCTTAGTTCTTGTTTAAAAATATAAAGAATTCAATACCAAAATCTTTAGCTTTTCGAGCTCTTTTGGTCCTTTGAAGTTCCATTACTTCTTTATTACCACTTTTAGTGATTTTTTCCCTTTGTTAAATTTTCTTTCCTATAAAAGAGTTTTTGGAACAAATTTAAATTTGTTTTATTCAAAGATGGCATTCATTAATTTAGTGATTGCATTAACTGAAATTGAATCACTATTTTCAATTACCATGTATCTATAAGCCTTATTATTGTGGGTATGCCTTAAGAAAATTTAATCAACTCCACTTTCACCTAATTTCTTCCTTTTGAATTTAGGTAAATTTACAATTACCTTACAATTTCCAAAATTCATATGAGTCATTTTACTTCTCTTTTTTGGAAGATATGACAATATATTACCATTGTCTCTCTCCAAAAACCTTAATTCAATCTTGAGTTTGACAGGATTACATTCACCATCTTGATTAAAATTTTATCTTTTATGTTCTGCACACCATTTTGTTATGGCATGTAGGGGGTAGTCATTTCATAAATTATGTCAGTTATCTCAAAATACTTTAGGTCAAAATATTCTCGCCCTCTATCAGACCTTAATTTTTTAACAAAAGTCTCAAAATGCAATTCTACGTTAGTTTATATACATTAAAATTATGCATGATTTCATATATTGAATACAATAGTTAAACATAATAGAATCTATATAATCATTAATAAATGTCACAAAATATTTTCTTATCACCTATTGTGAGAATATTGTGCAAATCGTTCATATTGTTGCAAATGAATTCAAGCATATTTGTAGATCTATTCAATTTAGGAAAAGAATTTCTAGTTATCTTAGTGATCATGCAAGTTTTGCATTTTTCCTTCTTATTATTATTAAAGTTGGACAATAAATCTAATTTAACCATATCATCTATTCTTCTAAAATTAACACGTCCAAACCTACTGTATCACAAGAAACAAGAAGACACCACAATGTAAGCATATTTGGATGCAACATTTCTATTAGAAATAGCAATTACATTTAATTTAAACATGTCCTCACTAAGATAACCTTTTCCTACAAACATTTTCCCTTTAGAAAAAATAAACTTATCTATATCAAATAGAAGTTTGAAACCATTCTCATTTAGTAAACTACCTAAAACAAGACTTTTCCTCACTTTTACATACATTTGTTAATGTTAACACTTTTCTAGATATGAATTTTTAGCCTCATAGTCCCAACCCCTTCAACAAAAACAATCGAAAAATTTTCTATGTACAGCATATTGCTAACATCCACTGCTTCTATGTTTTTGAAAAAATATTATTATTGCAAATATGGAGAGTAGCTCAAAAATCAATCCACAAGGCCATTTCATTATTAAGAAGATTTATTTCATAAACGGTTGCAATTCACGACACAACAAGAAAAAATGACATGAATTTAACACGTGTTTAGGAGGTACATGTATATCCTTTTGTGGGTTTGAGTCAAAATCAAGTTGAACCTGTATAACACGAAAAATAAATAGGTCTAATTAGGTTAACTTGCGGGTTAACTAGTTTAACTTGTTTAAGATAATTTAAAAAATTATCTAATAATAATTTTATAAAATTGAAAGACATTATATAAGATATACTTTTAGATATTTTTGGTGTTTTAATATTTCATAAGTATATAAGTTTTTTTTTAGTGTTGTATTACTCATGAAATAAATAGGTAATTGATTTTTTTTTTCTAAGTTTCACATATGCAAAAGTATTTGTGTGTCATTTTCGTGTCATGTTGTGTTACTCATAAAATAAATAGGTCATGTTCAAGTCATATTACGTGATACGTATAATTAAACGAGTCATGTTCGGATTCGTGTAAAACCTATAATACCTATGTCTCAACACGACAAATGAACCTAAAACATAACCTGATTGCCACCTTTACAATCCGGTTGTTATCATTACTTATTGCATTTGAAGAAGTCATTGCATCTTTTTCCCTTTCTTTTTGAAAAAGTAGCATTCTTTCTTATAATGCCCTCGCTTGCCACAAAAGAAATTAATTTTCAGTTTTTTATTTTTATTTTATTTTATTTTATTTTTGCATTTTTTACTTCTTATTGTCATGTTGGGCATTACCCAAAATGACCTTCTATTTCTAGCTTTATTTGAAAACTTACTTAATCCATATTCAACCACATGCACTTTGGCAACCTGTAATTCAAACTCCTCATTTCTTTCTTGCTTGTATATTTCCTCTTCTATACAAAGAAGGTAGTCAAATTTTCAAGAGATAATTTCTCTTTTTTATATTTGATGGATCTTTTGAAGTATTTCCAAGAAGGGAAAAGTTATCAATTATAGAAGTTATAATAACACAGTCATCCATGTGCACATTGTGCTATGTGTAATGATTCAAATTCTTTTCAATTCACTAAGTTGTTCCATTACATACTTATTATCAACCATTTTAAAATTATTGAATTTAGAAACTAAAAATTTCTTACTAGTTGCATCTTTTGCATGTACTTGGCTTTAGTATGTTCCTCAATTCCTTTGCTGGAGTTATTGAATGGTAGTTATTAAACAGTGCATTACACATAGGGTTTAAAATATGACCTTCGCATATTTCATCACCATTGTCCCATTTTTGCCTCTTTCTAAATTGAGCCATGGACTCATTTTTAGTCTCTTCAGGTCTTAGAATATTTAGTACATAAGCCACTTGCATGATCATGAGCTAGAAATGGACATGTTTCATCACCTTTGGAAGTTGCCTCTACCAAACCACTCTAATTTAAAATGTTTGTTGATATGTCCTTGTTGTTGTAGCTTACAAAATAGACATTTAGATTGTTGGATAAGATAGCTTATAGGTTTCTTTGCCCTGCCAACCCTTTAAAATACAATACTTGTAGGTTTCCTTTGCTTTGCCAACCCTTTAACACAGTGAAGTTAAACTAAATGATAGTATTATGTGTTTTCAAAATGGAAAGTTTTTAATGTGATCATTTAACTTTCCGCAACCACACATAATGACTTATTTACAGGAGATTGGAGATAGAAACAAATAATTTTATTATAATATAGATAGAAATAATGAATTAATATAATATAAATAAAACTTCTAAGCTCATCCTTATCAAAAGAAAGATAATCATATAATCAAGATAAGTATATCTTATTTTAGGAAAATTCTAAGGTCAGTTCCTTTAAATTAATTGAACCATCCATTTAATCCAATTAATTGATATCCAACAAAAGAATATGATATCATTTATTATCATGTGGTGGAATATACTAAATCATTATTATGTATTTTACTAACTTGCTATGGCAAGTAAAACATATCTAATACAACACTCTATTTTTCTTTGCTTTTACTTTTTAAACATTATTTGTCCAATCTAATCAAAATATTATTATATGTAATTATTATTTTTTTAGTATAGTAGAAACATATAATCTTTGAAGTAACAAAATTAATTTTAAAAATACTTTCCATTAATAAAAGAAGGAGGTAATGATTAACAATGACAAAAATTATGAACATGTTGGTTTTATTTGTTTTATTTTAGTTACGTAGTTAAAAATTCTTGGAATTTGCATATGTATGACAAGGGAAAAACCAATGTAGTAAAAATATTCACACTAAACACTAAAGTTAAATAATTAACATTGTATTATTCTGTTATACAATATTGGCATAAAATATCAAGATTTCAAAAGTTGAAATTTTTTAAAAACCATCAAAATTAAATTATCATGCATAATTTAATACATAACAACTACTTATCATATTGTAATAATTGTTAGGAAAATACTATATTTTTTGTACAACAAAATTTATTGAACCGTATGTATTGGATATTATATCATTGAACAGTGAACACTATGTCATCCTCTTATTTGGTATAGTATGATATAAAAAATTACCATTAGAAGAATTGAAGTTTTTTAAATATCATAAAATAGAAATTATTCCACTTCAATTATTACATAATGCCTATCCACCATTATAAGGATTCATTTAAGGAAAAACTAGCTTTTTATAATATAATGCATTGTACAACTGAATAGTTCACATTGTACTATTCTCTTGTATGATATTGTATGGTTGAAAAAATCAACATACTATGAATCAAAATTTTTTTATATCATTAAAATTTAATTATTCGAAGTGAATAAACACATAAGGTCTACCATTACACTGTAAGGATTTTTTTGAAAACAATTTTGTACACTAAAATACATTATACTACATGTATTGAATATTATATGATCAAACAAAGGACATTGTAATTACTTTTATGAGGTGTAGTAAGGCATTGAAAATTAACATCATAAAAACTGTAATTTTGTTAGTATTGATGAAATTAAAGCATTAATGCATCAAGTTTTGTAGGTAAAGCCAAATTTTGTAATAGAAAATTTCATTTTATCACACACATTGAATACTGTACTGTGGAAAAATAAACATTGTATCATAATCTCAGATACCACTATACAACACCCAAAAAAATTGGGTAGAAAATGAAAAATTTTTAAATATCATCAAAATTAAATTGTTAATGCTTCAGTTAATACACAACCACTACTCATAATAGTGTAACAATTTAGTTAGGAAAGATGAATTTTTTAAATAGAAAAATGCATTATACCATATACGCTAAATATCGCATTGTCCAATAATGAACACTATATTTTAATCTTATATGGTATTATATGGCATCAAAAATCAATTTTGTAGGACCTGAAAATTTTTTAAGTATTGTGAAAATTAAATTATTAACATGTGAATAAACACATAACAGATATCCAATACACTGTAATAATTTTCTAGGAAAAACAATTTTTTGTACAAAAAAATATATTATTTTACACGTATTAACTATTACATCGTCGAACAAAGGACATTATCCTCTTAGAAGGTGTAGTACGACATTAAAAATGAATGTTGTAGAAACTGAAATTTTTGTAATATTGATGAAACTAAAGCATTACCATGTCAATTTTTGTAAGTAGAATCAAAATTTTTAACAGTAAAATACATCGTACCACATGTATTAAATATTGTACAGTTGAATAATGAATATTATAGCATCATCTTAAATGCTATTGTACGGCACCAACAAATAAATGTGTAGAAAATGAAATTTTTTTAAGTATCATCAAGATTAAATTATTATTGTGTCAATTAATACACAACCATTACTCATTATAGTGTAACAATTTAGTTGGAAAAGATGAATTCTTTTAATAACAAAATACATTGTACCACATTCAATGAATATTGTACTGTCAAAGAATGAATACTGTATTGTAATCTTATATGGTATTGTACAGTATAAAAAAATCAATTTTGTAAGACATGGAAAATTTTTAAGTAACGTGAAAAATAAATTATTAAAGTGTGAATAAACACATAACGATTATCCATTACACTGTAAGGAATTTTTTAGAAAAAATTAAATAAAATGCATTTCACCACATGTATTGAATATTTTATTGTCAAACAAAGAACATTGTATTTACTCCTAGAAGGTGTTGTATGACATTAAAAATTAATGTTGTATAAATTGCAATTTTTTAGTATTAATGAAATTAAAGTATTAATGCATCAATTTTTTTAGGAAAAATAAAATTTTGTAATAGCAAAATGCATTGTATCACAAGTAGTGAATATTTTATTATCAAACAATGAATATTGTACCAAAATTCTAGATGCTACTACACGTCACGGAAAAAAAGTGGGTAGGAAAAAACTTTTTTTCAAAATTAAATTAATACATTAGTTAATACACAGCTACTACTCATGAAAGGATAATAATTTAGTTGAGAAAGATGAATTTTTTAAATAATAAAATGTATTGTACCATACGCAGTGAATATTATATTATCGAACAATGAATATTGTACCATAATCTTATATAATATTGTACAATGTCAAAAATTTAACTTGTAGAAATTGAAGAAAATTTAAGCATCATGAAAGTTAAAGGATTAACGCGTGAAATAAATACATAACAATTACCCATTACACTATTACGATTTTCTAGGAAAATTTGATTTTTTTTTGTAATAAAATGCATTGTATTACTTATATTGAATATTGTACCATTAAACAAAGGATATTATACTTACTCTTATAAAGTGTCGTATGACATTAAACATTAACATTGTAAAAATTATATTATTTTTAGTATTGATGAAGTTAAAATATTACCGCGTCAATTTTTGTAGGTAAAATCAAATTTTGTAGTAGTAAAATGCATTGTACTACATGTATTAAATACGGTAATGAATGTTGTATTGTAATTTTAGATGCTATTGTATGGCACCAAAAAATAATTGGGTAGGAAATGAAAATTTTTTAAGTATTGTCAAAAATAAATTATTCATATGTCAGTTAACATACAACCAATATTTTTGCGGCCAACTTGTACAAGTTAGGGATTTTGTTACTTTTGTTGCTCTTAGCTACGTTAGGTTAGCTAGGAGGTTCCGGGCCCGTTTTACTGGGTTGTGCTGGTCCTGTTTGATCGGGTTTCTACCTTAATCAACTCCTACTGCATTTTGGTTAGTTGACTTAGGGATAGTCTTTCAATTGACCCTTTTTGTGCTCATTAACTTTTCTATGAAAGTTAATACACAACGTTTGACCAAAAAAAAAAAAACAACAACTATTCATGACAATATAATAATTTATTTGGAAAAGCGGATTATTTTTAACAACAAAATACATTGTACCACATGTATAGAATATTCTATGGTTAAACATTGAACGTTGTACTGTAATTTTAGATGCTATTGCACAACATAAAAAATCGACAATGTGGAAATTGAAAAATTTTGAAGTATCATCAAAATGAAATTATTAATACATCAAGTAATATGAAAACACTTCTCATGATGATGTACAAATTTATTTGGAATAGCAAAATGCATTACTCCACATGAATTAACTATTGTAATGTCGAGTAATTAACATTATACCACAATCTTAGATGTTATTATACCGCCTAAATAATCCATTTTATAGGAAATAGAAATTTTTTAAGTACCTTAAACTCAAGTAAATCTTTATTCAAAATAGAATATAAACCTAAGAAGATGAAAGAGTAATATGTCAATTAATTTACAAACATTACTCATGACAATATACAAATTTATTTGGGAATCAAATTTTTTAAAACAAAATACATTGTATCACATTTATTGAATATTGCACTGTCAAAAAAAAAAAAACACTGTATTGTTCTTTTATATAGTATTGTATGATATAAAAAATGAACATTGTAAATATTAAAATGTTCAAATACTGGCAAAATCTAATTATTTGTGTGAATTAACACACAATTACTAATCATCACAATATATGGATTTTATGCTGAGAAATCATTTAATTAAAAAGTATAATGCATCGTACACATGTATGGAGTATTGTACCATTGAATACTGGAGATTGTACCTAGTCTTATATAATATTGTATGACATCAAAAATCAACATTGTAAGAATTAGATTTTTAGTATTGGCAAAAATAAGATATTTAAGCTTACACAAACACTTCTAATCATGATGTAAGAATTTTGTTGGGAAAAATTAATTTTTTTAACAATAAAATGTATTGTATCACATATATTGAGTATCGTACTATTGAAAAATGAATAGTGCAGCTACTCTTATAATGTGTTGTACGACATTAAAAATTAATGTTGTAGAAATTAAATTTTATAAAGTATCATCCAAATATGAATATTTATGTATCAATTAATATACAACAACTACTCATTACAGTGTAAAAATTTTGTTGGGAAAAATCAACATTTTTCACAGTAAAATATATTGTACTATATATTTTGAATATTGTATCGTTGAAAAATAAACAATGCACCATAATTTTATATGATATTGCATGGCATCAATAATCAACATTGTAGGAATTAAAATTTTTTGTTCTATTATCAAAATTAAATTATTAATCCATCAATTAATATTCAAACACTTCTCATGCTAATGTACAAATTTATTCGGAAAAGATCAAATTTTATAACAGCAAAATGTAGTGTACCACATATATTGAATAATGTATCATCAAAAACTGAGTACTGTACTGCCCTTTTATACAATATTGTATGGTATGAAAAAATGAACATTTTAGATATTAAATTTTTTTAAATACCCGTCAAAATTAAATTATTCTATGACTTAATACATAACCACTGGTCATCACAGTATAATGATCTTATGGGGGAAAATCATGTTTTTAACAGTAAAATGTATTGTCCCACATGTATTTAGTATTATACTCTAGAACAATGAACACTATATCTACTTGTATATAGTATTGTACGACAAAAAAATCAATGTTGTAGGAATTAAAATTTTTTTAGTACTAACAAAATTAAATTATTTTCGCATCAACTAATACACAACCACTACACATCAAATTGTAAGACTATTTTTGGGAAAATTTTAAATTTTTTAACAGCAAGATGGATTGTATCACATATATTGAATATTGTAGTGTTAAATAATAAATATTATACCACAATCTTAGATGCTATTGTACGGCGTCAAAAAAAATTTGTAGGAAAAGGAAATTTTCTAAGTATCATCAAAATTAAATTATTAACATATCAATTAATATACAAACACTCTTCATGATAGTGTGGAAATTTATTTGAAAAAGATAAAATTTCTTAGGGTAAATTACATCTACTACTCCTGTGGTTTCTAAAAACTACCAATCAAACCCCGAGATTTGGGCAATTACCAATACCCCCTTAAATTTAATAAATTCATAACATTTAGCCCTTTAATCAACTAAATTCATAACATTTAGCCCCCTTAAGGGGGTATTGGTAGTTTTACCAAATCTCAGGTTCGATTGGTAATTAACACGAATCACAGGGGTAGTAGATGTAATTTACCCAATTTCTTAATGGCAAAATGCATTGTACCACAAGTGTAGACAATTGTATTGTCCAAAAACAAACATGGTATGATGCTTTTATACGGCATGGTACAATATGAAAAATGAACATTTTAAATTTTAACACGTGTTTAAACACCGAGAAATTTAAATTCTTACATATGAATTAATATATAAACACTAGTCACCATAATACAAAGATTTTTTTGGGGAAACATCATGTTTTTAAACGTAAATTGCATTGTATTACATTAATTGATTCTTTTACTATCGAAAAATGAAGTTTGTACTGTAACCTTAGATGTTATTGTATTGTATAAACAAATTAACATTGTAGGAATTGGAAATTATTGAAGTATTGTCAAAATTAAATTATTCCCCATAAATTAATATACAAACAATACTCGTCACACTATAAGAATTTTGTGAGGAAAAAATCAAATTTTTTCCAGTAAAATGTGTTTTTTTGTAGGTATTAAGTGTTGTACCATCAAAAAATGCACATTGTACCGTTATTTTAAAAGGTATTGCATGACATCAAAAATCAACAATGTATGAATTAGAAATATTTGTACTATCATCAAAATTAAATTATGAACTTGTTAATTAATATACAAACACTACTCTACTCATGCTGGTATACAAATTTATTTGGCAAAGATCAAATTTTATAATAGGAAAGTGCATTGTACCACATGTGTAGAAAATTATACCATTAAATAATGAGCATTGTACCATCCTTTTACACAGTTATGCACGACATGAATAATGAACATTATAGATATTATAATTTTTTTAGATATTGTCAAAATCAAATTATTCATGTGAATTAATACATAATTACTAGTCATCACAATATGTGGATTTTGTGAGGAGAAATGAACCTTATATATGATTTTTTGATCGTATAAATGAACCTTATCTGCTAAAAAAGTAGTTACTTTGGTAAATTATGTTTTAAAAATATGTAAAGAGTAAATGTTGTTGACTTATTAAATTGGATTTATGCCACTAGTAGAAATTAAGATTATTCAAAGTTCAATTATCAACTATATAGAGGGAGAGACAAATAAAGAAATACCATTATAGCAAATGTTAAAAAAAAAGAAGAAAAAAAAAGTAATGACTGTAAACAACTCCCTAGATACCACTACGTAGCTAGTCTCCTAACTAATCATGTTTGAAAGTGGAACAATATGTGATGTCAACTTGGCAATTTCTTCACAAAAATGGGTCATCTCTTGTGCAGTTTCAATCAATTGATGCTGAACAGAATCAATGGAAGTGCAAGAACATCCAACCTCTTGTGCATTTCTAATGTTTTTTCATAAATGCTTCACTAATGGAGAAATTAGCTATAAGTTTTTTTTCATCTTCAGGCACTTTGCAACTAGTCTCTATACATAATGTTGTAATTGAAGATGGAAATACCAAATTGGTTGGCTTGTTAGTCTTCCTCCTCTTGTTTTTTTGCATAGTTTTTAATTTCATTTTGATGACTTTACCTAATAAGAATCTTAAACCAAAGAATAAGAATTCAAACCTATACCAAAGTGTTGGTCCTAGTATCATCCTCTAGGTTGAACTAGTTTTCCTTTAGTAAGACACCAACTCCAAGATTGAAGAAGTACCTTGCTTTTCTCCACTTGACACGCAATGGAATTATCTAAGACCCAAAATGTGAACTTTAACTATCCTTAGAACCAACCGGCACACTCAGATTATTAAAGGAAAGAAACTCAATAAACTAGTTTAAACATGAACCTAAGAGGCTATCCTCAAAGACTCAAAGCAAGTTCTAAACTAGAACTCAAAGAAAAGCAATAAAGCTCTTTGGTTTGTAATTAATCAAAGTCTGAATTTGCATGTGGCCGATGGCCTTGTTTTATAGAAGACAATGGGTAGCCAAGGGCAAAACTATCCTCTAAGAATTCCTTGCCTTTTAGAAACTAATTACCTAAAAGAAAAGACTCCTAGTCTAATAAAAAGAAACAACTAATAAAATTGCCTAAAACTAATCCAAGGATGGCTTGGATTGAGTTTGCCGAGAGTTGGAATTGTATTCGGCTAAGCTTGTTCTCTTCCAGTCTTGAATTGGATTTGGAAGCTTCTTTAAACATCATGGCTATGAATTTGGAAGCTTCTAATGTCGCTCATGATCAAGTTAAGGCAATACTTGATCCATCATTTACAACACTAAGTAGAATGGCAATTGGTGACTTAAAATCGGAAGTCCTTGCTGCCTTAGTTGCTTGAGCTTCATTTAATTCAGTTATACGTGTGGCTAAAGTAGCTTGCATTCTCTTATTTTTTGACCTATTTGTAGGCCCTCCCATGCCTTGTAAAGGCTCAAACTTTGAGTCAAATTTTGAATGCCTCATTGATGAAGTTTTAGTCTTATCTTTGGCTTCATGTTCACGTTCACGTTCGGTTACTCGAGGAGTTGTAGTTGTCTCGGACCTTGGATTTTCATCATTACCACCATCAAATATTTTGTTTGCCACAATTGTATATAGTAATAATGCTCTCTCTTTGTCCACTATACTATAGTGTGTTGTTGGCATTAGTCAAGAAGAAAGAAAATAAAACAAAGTTTTATATTGCTTGCTGAAAGTGTTTGTATGAAACTTACTTGGCTCTCCATCCACAAATTGCCAAGTATCCCATCCCTCAGAAAGCATTTTAATGATTTCATCCCAATCTTGAGTGCAATGCTTCTTTAGAACCAAATATTCATCTTTGTCCAAAGGAACATTTTGTAGCTAGTAAAATGATATGAACCTCAAAAATGGCCTTCATACCCGTTGTTTGTCAAAGATCAAGTTCCAAGAACTACCTTCTTGTATTGAGCTAAGAATCCGTAATTGAACCAAAACCCTCAACCAAGAAGTTTGAATAAGAACCTTGATTATAAAGCACCACAACTAAGATGATCAAGCTTAGTTGATAAGTCAAAAAGAGTTTCACAAAGAAAACTTTGCAAGACTCAAGCAAGTTCACAAAAGAACTTTCAAGTGAAGGAAGAACCTCAAAAATTTTATTCTTGAAGTAGAATGATTCATAATGGCCAAATTCCCCCTATATTTATATGGTTAAGGTTGGCCCCAAAATGACCTATTTGTTACAAGACTCTTCCTAAACGTTTTGGGAAATAATACTAATTAATTGATCCCCTAAAACAAATTGGAAACTATCTAAAAGGTCTCATAAATGTTAGTCAAACAAAACCCTAAACAAATAGGAAACTAACTATTAAAACTATTAAAAGGAAACTAAACAACATACTAAAACTTAAATGGACTTGTCTTGGCCGACGTACATGAATTCCAATTTGGCCATGCCCATCAAATTTAAGATAATTGGGCTTCTAACAAGTCAAAGAGTTTAGGTACAAGGTCCATTAGTAATTACATTTAAAATATTAGTTAATTTGGACTTGTAATCACCAACTTTAGACTCTTCTTTGTTTTGAACTTCTTTAATGAGCCTATTAAGTAATTCCTTGATCTTTTTGGTCATAGCTAGATCTTGTCATTGGCCCATGGATACTGCTAAGAGGGTCTTGAATTACGCCTTCAACCTTTGAAAAAGCTCGAATCATGTTTTCACTTGAATTTACTTGAGTTTGAGCTCCTAGATTCCTATCATAAAACCTATTAATAGCCATGCTTGATTATTCAACTATACACCCACAAACCTCAATCTTATTATCTTTGGAAAAGGCTAAATGTGCATAAAATTCTCGCACTAATGGAATGTAAGCACAATCAGGGGACCTTACAAATGTGGACCACCTTTTATTCTTTATTTGCTATCAAATTTGCCTTGTGAACAAAGTCCCCTCTCTTTGAACATTGATAAAAATACAATTTATTCCTCATAGAACTACTTGATTGTACTACTAATAAACTTTGAACATCTTTTAGGAGAAGATTTCTTCTATTTTTTTTATTGGGGCAGCTCTTCAAGTTTTTTTTCTTTTCCTTTAGTTAAAGGAGGCATCATATACCTACAAACAATGTATTAGTATTATAGAACATAACTTAAATTATTGCAATTTAACAGAAACTCCCACTTAAAGGGTAAACACGTATAAGTTTTAGAGTTAAGTTTAATTAATTGAAATAATTTTAAAATATGAAATGTCTTTTTGTGTATGAGTGTGGAATTTGGCAATGATAACTCTATTTTATATAGGGTTTTCTTATTAATTTTGGTTAGAAATTGGCTTGTGTTTTAATTTGTTTTTACATATTTTGGCCAAATTATCCTTTGATTTTATGATTTCTAAGTTTTCAAATATTTTTAGAACTTTTGAGCTTAATCTTGAATTTTTTTTCTAATTTGAAGATCAAAGGACTAACCAATTATCTAGGCATTATTTTGTTACTTTATAGCCTATAAAGCTTATCAAAGCTTGACCAAATTGCTTCAACAGAAAAAGAATACTCTAGCTGCAAGAACAAGAAGCCGTGCTGCAAAAGAGAGAAAAGAAAAGGAAACAACCGAAAAGCACACAAAGAGAAAGGAGAAGAAAACAGAAACTTTGGGCAGCAACAAATCAGGAAACAAGCAACGACAAGAAGAGCCGAGCTGACCAAAAAGATTACAAGCTAAGCTGCAAATTAGGAAATAGAAGACAACCGATGCAAGAAAGAAACAAAGCTGAGTACAAATTAGCTAACAAGAGCCGGGCAGCAAGAAGAACAAAGATAGGAAGCTACTGGAATTTGGAAACAAAAGTCGGCTGGGATTTGGAAACAAAAAGGACCGATTTCAAGTTGAAGACAAACAACAAAACAAAGAAGGATTTGGGTCTGAAAAATTTAGGACGAAACAGCCCCTCTTTTGCTCTATATAAACAACACAACCGAGAGGAACAAAAACAGCAACCACTCTTCTATTCCTTTGTTTTTCTTTTCTTCTCATTAGTTTAGGAGTAGTAGTAGCATATCCATCTAGTTTTTCTTCTTCCTTTTGTTTAGATTCAGTTTTAGCTAGCTGTCTTCTCCTCTGTTTTCTTTTCTTTTCGGTAGTTTGGTAGGATTTCTTCAGCTTCTTGTGTCGGTTTTCCTTCAGAAGTTTCAGTTTTCTTCTTCTCGGTTTTTTTTGTCTGAACTTTATAGTAGCTCTTCTCGGTTTTCAGACTGCAGCTTCCTCTCGGTCTTCAGAATTTTCAGCTTCTCTTCTCGGTTTTTTTCTGCTGCAGAAATTCAGTTGCTCTCTTGTTGTTCCTCCTGATTTCCCGTAAATTCTTCGTTGTGTTGTTCTTATTGTTTTCAGTAGAAGCTCAGCCGCCAATCTTGACTTGAGTTGGAAGCAGAAATTCGTTTGTTTTGTTCTCTTTGAAAGTCTCAGGCAGAAGAAACAAAGGCAGCAAAGGATTGTTTGACTTCAGTCCTTGTTTTGTCTTTTCTTGTTTTTCTTTACTTAGTTAAAGTTTAGTAATTTTAGTTTTCTTTTCTTGTCTTTAATTATAGTAGTTTTATTTTTTTTTCTTTTGTTATGAATTTCTAGTTGTGATTAATTTTCAAGTTAACTATTTTATAGTTCTTGTTTATTGAATAATAGTTAGTTTAATTTTCAGAATTTGGTTTAATTTTAATTATGTCTTCTTTTATTTTTGTGGTTAGTCTAAATTTCATTATGTTCTAAATTCTTTTGTTAGAGATTAGATGGATCTTAATCATGAATAATTAATTCTTAAGACTTGTTCATGCAACCTATATTTCAATTATGAGTTTAATATCATGTTCTTAATGCTTTTAGGTGATTGATCACCATTTAATTGATTTTTGATGCTTGTTTGATACCGTGTAGAGATGACTTGCATGTGCTCGTGTGATATTAAACCGTGAATTCAATTTAGATCGTAATAATCTAGGTTTTTCATGTGGTTTCGGTAGTAGAACTAAGTCGTGGCTACTTAGATTGAATCCGGGAATTTCCACAGTTCTTAATGCATTTGGAAATCTAAATTCACCTAGACCAAGTGTGAGTTGATTTTAATCTAAATAGGGTTATTAGACCGATGTCGGCTATTAATTTACATTAGGGAAATTTCACCATCATAATTTGGAATTTAAGTTAATTGCATGACAAGTCAAGAGAGTTAATTAGGATTGATTAAGTGAAATCGAAATCTCTAACATCTTTATTAAATTGGTAAATTTTTAGTATTTGTTTATTGTTATAAATTTTCATTCTTTGTTAAGTTTAGTTAAATTGCATGAAAGCTTTTTAATTGGCTAGCTTGTTGTTGAATTAATCATATTGGTAAGTAATTGGTTAAATTGAAAACAATCCTCGTGGGAACGATATTCTACTTATCACTTTATTACTTGTTGATATTGTACGCTTGCAATTCACCGAACAAGTTTTTGGCGCCGCTGCCGGGGATTGAATTTACTAATTTTTTTTCCAATTCCTATTAATATTGATTGATTCTTTGTAGAGACTAGCCATTTAAAATATGAAATGTCTTTTTGTGTATGAGTGTAGAATTTGGCAACTAATAAATATATCAAAAAAAATAAAATATTATGACAAAAAATTACAAATAAAAATTGTAAAATATCTCCCTTGCTTTTGGGTTATAAGCCCACCCTAAATTCTTATTTTTAAGTTTGTTTTTGATGTTTTAGGTCTTTGCCTCTTGCATTTTTCCCATATAAATACATATTAAAAAAATACTCAAAAAATCTAGGAAAAATTTTAATATTTTTTATTAGAGATATGTAGGCTTTCTCACAAAAAGCTTAGAACTCTCGAAGCTTGTGCACATATATCTTGATAAGCAATTTTAACAAAAGCTCAAGTTGATGTAAAGGTTGGGTTTAAGATCAGAATGTTCTTAAAACAAAGTTCATGATTCCTGGAACTACCTGAATTTTGTATCAAAGGATACTATTCCTTGTTAAGCATATTCCAAGGATAACATGTCTCTAACAAAAGTTTGGAGCCCATAATATTTATACTTCCATTCCAACTACAAGACATTTCTAACAAAAACTTAGAGCCCACAATATTTGTACTTCTAAAAAACATAAAATTATAGTTAATCATGGCATGCACTATGAAACCGAAAGCACGTTAAAAGCTAAAAATCACAGGTCTTACTATTATGAATTACTGACAAGAATACAAAAAAAAAAAAAAAAAAAAAAGTGGCAGTGACCCCTCCCTACCCAAAGCTAAATTCACTCATTACTCAAGAGAACAATTGCATCTTCATCCTAAAGTTAGACTTTAATACTTTAGTAACAATTCTTTCTGATCTACATTCTAAATGAAATGTGCCAAGTCCAACCTTCTTGCCACTTTGACCTTGTTGGTTGATAACAAATCAATGTTCGTTACTTATAGAAGATTGGAAGTATTATAATAATTATCATTCTAAATCGACCTAAACAATGGTGGTAGGAAATTACTCCATGTTTTAGTAGATGCAAACTAAATCTTGCAAAATTCATATCATATATATTTCTTTGTCATTAGGTTTTAACCAAATAACTAAAATTTAACTTGAATACTATTTTGTTCATGGAAGATACAAAAATTGAAACAGAGAGATAAAAAAGAAATTGTAAATGGCTTTAAGTTATCACACCAACAAATTATATCCCTTTCTAATGAGTAGACAATTTTGCAATTACAAGTACATATTAATATTATATTCTATTTTATTCACTAATGAAGATATTTTTAAAAAATGGATGACATAGTCATTATTAATAATTCTTAGTTATCAGAAAAATAAGGCAACATCAACATCATATCTTTTTATATTGCCGATGGGATATTGAATTAGTCGTAGGTGGGATGAAATAGGTTCTCATGTATTTATTTATGCCATCCCTCAAATGTCTATAGTTATCAATTATATTAACTACAATAAATTAATACTTAGTTGTAAAAAAATTTAACTCATCTATAGAAAGAACATAACAAAGATTAACTCATCCATATGAACAAGCAAGGCAGATGGAAGTTTCATAAGAGTTTCAAGTTTGTCACTCTATTCACCATAAATTTTAGATATTTTCGCCAATTTTAATCATGGATATAAATATTTGAAGAGGACCCGCATGGACTAGAATAGAAAACGTGTTCATCCATATGATTACCAAAAGCATAAATGGAAGACAAGTGATAGCAAACAAGATAACATAAACTTGTAGACAAGATAACCTAAATCTATGTACACAGGAGTTCCAACATGGTCACATAAACTGCAAACAAGATTTGGCGATTCAAATTTGATTTACTCTCTCAAATAAACTATCACATATGTCAACAAAACATAGAAGCAATTATATACCTTATGAATTTTTCATCGATGAATTATTGAAGTGGGACTTCCAAATTTAAGAACAAAAAGTTATAGTCTCCTTGTCCACTGTAGGTTTGCAATGATATGATGATAATGATTATTTAGTTTAATATAATTGGTGGGTGAAAGATAATCTATGCTTAACAGGATTAGATAAAAAAAAATAATAAAGATGAATGTATTTTAGGGATTGATGGGATAACAAGGCAATGGTATTTACTTTATCCATGCTATATTTTTCATAATTGTAAATTAGGGTTTGACAAAATGTAGGATGTAAAAATCCTATGTTCAAAATTCACGCAGTGGAAAATAGCAAAACAATTTATTTGGAGACAAACAATAAGACAGGAAAAAACCCTACACTTCAAAATACAAACAGTAGAAAGAAACTCCTACTTCTCACAATTCTATTTTTCTTGGAGTCTCTCTTTTTCTTATTTTTCTGAGCCTCACAAAAACTAATAACCATGAGTCTTTTATATAGATTCCATACTTAATCAAAAACAGTTAGGATTTGATAATCAAATCCTATTCAAAATCCACTTTCCTATAACAATTCAAATCTAATTCAACATAGAATTAGTAAATCCTAATCAAAATATAATTTACTAAATAAGTTTGGTTCAATACACCAACAAACAATTGTATCCGTAGTACACCAATGTTATTAAACGGCCGCCACAACATCTTGATTTAAATTTTTGATTATAATGATCTAAAGCTGACACACATGTACTTTCAAATATGCCTATGACATAATTTTTGGTATTGCCCATGTATAATTGTATTGGCCACTATGAATTAGGAAACTTAAACTGCAAATATTACTACTATTGCTTTGGGACTATTCCAAAATTTTTAAAAGATGTTATGTCCATAGTCATAACATCGGCATATATTTTTACTATTTGTTGGTTTCCAATTTTTGTTATATGGCATTGAGCCCCAGCAATGTACATTAGCAAATTTGATAAGTTTATCAACTAATGTCGTAGTCATTGCTGTGACATATTCCTAGCTCCTTATCCATGGGCTATGTTTACAGCTATAGCAGTTATGTGTGAATTTTCTGAAATTTTCCCGGCAAATTCTTGACAAAATGCAATGGCCTATAGGATCTTTGTTTCTATGAAATTTATAAACACATGCCGCTGCCATAAGTTTGGCATCATTCATGATCGAGACCAAATAATTGCGGCATAAGCCATGGAATGTTGTTTTCATTTATATGATTTTGTTTAGTAGCGTCCAATGCTGAATATTGCCATGGCTACATTTGTAATTTTGGAAAACATGTATACACGTGTGCATATATTTTTTTTCCACATTGTGTGCATCACTTGAATATATAATTCTAAGAGGGTTCATTCTCCGAAACAACAAAAGTTTATCTATGACATATAATTTTCCTAACAATAAAATTTTTATGTACAAATTCTTCTCAGCACAACCATTTGTCACCAGAACAATATCAATCATATCCACTTGTTTCTATAATAGAGAGGTGATTCGAAGGATTTTCAATATTCAAACCTTTGGAGAAATGTACTATCACCTTCTTCTTGCCTTAGAAATCAAGTTTTTTTAACAAAAGGTCGAGTTCGTTGATTGTTTAATTTAAACCATCATACATGAATGTTGATGTCATTTATAGTGGCTTTTGGAGATGGTTGAACACTATCATTTAGAATTGTAAAAGATGACATTTTTTTTATGAAAACTATAGACAAATAGAATATTTACTAAGGCATGCAAATAGACAAAATTAGAATGATAAGTTTGTAGCCCTAGATGGGTCTACTTATGCTGCCTAGGGTAGCAAGAAGGCTTTTGATTTGAATGAAAAATATAACATAGACAATGAAAATTGTTTCAAAAAGTTAGACTGTGATAACACTCAAAGAAGAGGTACATTTGGATATCCATGGTAATGGGAAGATAATTTGAGTGAGGAAAATGTGAAAAAGATTATATTGACACCTTAAAGGATGCAGAGGCATTTTATAATTTGTATGTAAAATGTTTAGGGTTTGGGATTAGGAGAGAATATTTGAAAATTGATAAAAATACTGAATTTATCTCAATGAGAAAGTGAGTTTGGGCAAAAGAGAGATTTTGAAAGAAAAAAAGTGGATAGAAAGGGAAGAAAGAAAAAGGGAACCAACCATTAACTAGGTTGAATGTTTAGCAGCATTTCAGATACAATATGATAGAAAACAATAGAAATTCATTATTGTTGACTTCTTTAAATGCCACAATCATCCCATGCTAAGTCAAGATAGTGTACATTTTCTATGGTCACATCAGTTTGTTAATAGTATTGATATTGCACAAACTCGTGCCATACATGATATGGGTTGGTGAACAAGTGATATGATGAATTTTTTTGCATACAATTGGGGGGTTATCATAAGGTAGGATTTATTTTCAGACTTGTATAACTTCTTGGATGTTGAATGGAGACAAGAGTTTAGAGATGGTAATGCAGTGGGTGCACTAGCATACTTGTGGGCTAAAAAAGGTGTGAATCCTATATTGTTTTGTACAAATATGATGTTGATGATGATAGTAGATTATCAAGATTATTTTGGGCTGATTCCAGGTCAATAGCATATTGAAAAATATTTAGGGATGTGTTAGTATTTGACAGTACGTACTTATCATACTAATGCTTATTGTAAACCGTTAGTGGTTTTAATTAGTGTAAATAATCATTATATGGCTACAATTTTTACATATGCCTTATTGCTAGATGAAACTAAGGAACATATATTTGGGTTATAAATACATTAATGCAAGCCATGCAAGGGTAGAAGCCAAATTCTGTAATTACAAATAGTGACAATCCTGATATGGGTTAAGTAGGTCGACCTGTTAACCCGTCAGGTCGACCCGAATTCGACCCGTTTATTTTTCGAGTTAATTATATCCGACCTGATTTCAACCCGAACTTGTTAATTTAGCATTTTCGTGTCGTGTCAATTTCGTGTTAGGTTCGTGTCGTGTTATCGTGTCGTGTCGGCCATTGCCGCCCCTATCGACTAAGCCCTCTAAAGGAGACTCAGACAAAGAGTAATATGAAGTTTTCAACTCACTCAACACATAAAACTAAAGCTACTTTCTATATAGTAGATAGACTAACAGTTAAAGTCAAAACAGTTACTCTATCAACTATATATTGTACACTTTAAAAAACCATCTTACGATGAACTGGTTATTCTACGCTCCTTTGCCTCTTGAAATTCCCTCCATTCAGCCATTGCCAGCTCAACATCCACTCTCTCCTCTCTTCATTCCTTTCTGAAGATCCATATGTTCCTTGATTTCCAAATAATCCACAATAAGAATACGACCAATTGCATCTTCTCCTGCCAGTCGTCCCCTTTTAACCCCATGCACATCTGGAACCACCAATTCTGAAAAAGACTGATCCTGCGATTCAAGCTCTTCCACTGAACTGAGGCAATTTTCCATACTAGCTTCTCACGCCCACAATAAAGTAGAGCATGTGATAGAGTTTCAAAGTGTTCCCCACACATGTTACACATAGGGTCCTCCATCATGTCTCTCTTGATGAGTTGGTTTTTCGTGGGTAATAAGCCATACCAACATCTCCAGATGAAATGCTTGATCTTCCCCTTAATATCCAAACTCCATGTTTTCCTCCAAATACATCACATGGCGCCCTTGGAATTGCTACTCTCTGCTTTGACTGAGTTCCTCATCTTGTCCCTTAGAATCTCTTGGTAGGCTGATTTGACGGTGAAGCTTCCATTCTTATTTAGGTGCCAAATAAGCTTGTCTCTGCTTCATTGCTGGCCTATCGGGATGGAACAAATTGACTCTGTTTCAAAGACATTAAATAGTTCCCCAATCAATTGCCTATTCCAATCCGATCCCTCTTGGTTCATGAGCTGGCTCCCCCACGTAACTTGATTCCAATGGGGTGGTTTTTGTAACATTTCCCGACCTTTAACTCCTGGAATCCAGGGGTGATCCCAGATTCTGGTAGATTTGCCATCTCCCACTTGGAATCTCGCCCTTTGATGTAAAACATATCGGCCATTGAGCCAGCTCTTCCATAGCCAGAATGAATTACTTTTTTAGGAGCTTTCAATAATCCTTCTTTCGGGAAGTACTTAGCCTTCATCACCTTACTCACTAGTAGATTGGGTTGAGTAACCAATCTCCACAATTGTTTGGCTATCAATGCTTCATTAAAAATTTGGATATCCTTAAATCCAAGTCCTCCCTCCTCTTTGGGGATAGCAAGATCCTTCCACACTTTCTAATGAATTTTTTGCTTTCCCTCCCCATTATCTCCCCACCAAAAGGCCGCTGTGTTTCTGACCAGGTCTTGACAAATGTTGCTAGGTAGTTTGAAACAACTCATTACATTTGTTGGCAGGGCATCAATCACAGCTTTAATTAGAACCTCTTTGCCTGCCCAACTGAGAAATCGGTTCTTCCACCCTTGGATTCGCTTTTGAACTATCTCAACCACATAGTCAAACACCTCCCTCTTCGACCTACCTATATGCATAGGAAGGCCTAAGTACCTTGCATTGTTCTTCTCCTTGACCCCATTAAGTACTTGGCAAATGGTAGCTTTCTGCTCCTTGGGCATGTTGCGGCTGAAAAAATTGATGACTTGTCCAGGTTGACCAATTGTCTCGACATTCTGCAATACTCATCTAGTAAAGCCCTGATCATTTTAGTGTGCTCTACATCTGCTTCACAGAACAAGATAGAGTCATCTGCAAATAACAGGTGAGTGATAATTGGTCCATTCCTACACATTCTCAACCCCATATATGTCCCTCGCACACTTGCTTGTTTAATCATATTCGAAAGAGCTTCCGAAATAATTAGGAACAAGTAAGGTAAAATAGGGTCCCCCTGTCTAATGCCCTGTGAGGGTTCTAAGTAATCGCATTATTCCCCATTGAGATTAAATGAATAGGTAGGAGAGGAAATGTATTGCCTTATCCATTCTATAAACACATAAGAAAAACCCATCTTCCTAAGGACTGAGCACAAGAACTCCCATTCAACTCTATCATAAGCCTTAGCCATATCCAGTTTAAGTGCCATATACCCTTTAAGCCCTTTTGTCTTAGCATATAGAGTGTGGATATATTCATGAGCAAGAACCACATTATCTAATATTTGTCTTTCTAGAAGAAAAGTAGCTTGGTTTTGGCTACTGGAAGATGAAAAACACGGTTTTAATCAATCAGCCAATACTTTAGCTATTATTTTATAGACAATGTTGCACAGACTAATGGGACGATATTGTTTAATGGACGTCGGGTTTTTGACCTTAGGGATGAGCGTGATTAAGGTGTGGTTCATTTGCTTAAGCATTTTCTTGAATGAAAAGAAATCCTTAACAGCTTTACAAATGTCCACACTAACTAAATCCCAATAAGTTTGAAAGAAAAGAGGAGACATACCATTCGGACCAGGAGCTTTATTGGGACATATTTGGAAAAGAGCATGCTTGATTTCCTCATCCTCCACTGGCCTCGTTAGTTTTTGATTCATGGTTTGAGTAATGGATAATGGGATACCTTGAAGTCCCTCCTGCAACCTCGGCGAGTTTGACGTGGTGAACAACTCTTTATAAAAGCCAAGGATTTCTTCCTTGACCTCCTCTTGACTGCCACATCTCCTACCATCTTCTTTGATCAAGCCCTCAATTGAATTCTGCCTCCTTCGACTTACTGTACTTGAATGGAAGAACTTTGTATTTTTGTCACCTGCTTGAAGCCATTGGATTCTTGACTTCTGTTTCCAAAATTGTTCCTCATCCTAATATGCTTGATTCAATTCGCTCTTCAATAACCTCCACTCTTTTCGATTTCTACCCCCTTCTTGATGTTGCATCAGTTCCATCCTTTTTTTAATCTTCACAATTTACTTAGCCGAATTAAATTCTGTCCTCTGGCTCCACTGTAAAAGTGCCATGCGACATTGTTTAATCCTCAGACATATTTGATACATTGGAGTGCCCGATTGAGATCTATCCCAAGCTTCTTTGATTATCCCCTTAGTCTCCTCCCTTTTTCACCCCTCTTTGGTCAAAATAGAATCTCTTCTTCTGTTGTTTCCTTTTGGGATTTGTATCCATAAGTAACATGGAGTGGTCGGAGGTTTGACACTCTATATGGAATACTTTTTGTCCTGGATTATCCACTATCCACTTAGGAGCCCCAAGGAATCTGTCCAATCTTTCCTTCACAAATTCTTCTCCTTCCCTATTATTGGCCCAAGTGAACTTCCTCCCCACGAATCCCAAATCCCTTGCTTCCATCTTCCTGATAAAGCTCCTAAATCCGACAAAACTGCTCTCTATTCTAGCTCTATCTCCACTTTTTTTCTCATTATTAACAAGATCATTGAAGTCTCCTCCCATAAACCATCTCTCTTCCCATGTGTTTTTTTGCCTCTCCAAATATCTCCATTGCTCTTCCCTAATCCTCGAATCAGTGCTAGCATAGATGAAGATTGCCCAAAAATTACTATTCTCCCTGGCAAGTCTACATTCTAACTAAAAAGAGAAGCTAGTGAAAATAATTTGGACAATTGATATTTCTTCCGACCAATGCACCAACAATCCTTCTTGCACCCCAATAGGCTCCACTAATCTCCATCTATCTTGAAAATGTAATCTTCTACAAACGGATGCCACAAACTTTCTATTTTGCTTAACTTCTGAAAGAAAAACCATATATGGACGGTGGGATTTTAATAACTCCCTCACTTGGGAAACTGTAGAAGATTCGCCCAACCCTTTACAATTCCACACACATGTCTTCATAAATCCATTTGGGCCCAGTCTAGGCTAGATGCCCCCACCTTAGCCACACTTGAGTCGAAAGTCGGTTCATTTCTCATTTTTTTTGTTTCCTGGCTCCAATTCCATTTCCCCTCCCAAAACTTTTTCTTGTACCTCCCATCTTCTCTTTTTTCCTCCTTTTAAGTTGTCCTCCCCTTTTTCCTTCAGTATTTCATCCTTCTTCTATACCTTTTTGTCTCCCATTCTCATCCATCTATTTTTTTTTGTCTTTGCAATCTCCCACTTTGACCACCTTCTACTACTTTAACCTTGTCTCATAGCCCTCACTCTCCTTCATTTTAGTGCTTAATCCCTCACAAGATATTGGGACACTAACCAAATCCATAGCCATAGAGTCATCCTCTCCCCCATAAATTCCAGAAAATATGCCATATTCACTTGTCCCACTTTCGGCCTCCCTTATTTCCACATTATCCTTACCTTTTTCCTCCCTCTGAAGTTTTCCTTCATCTTTTTTTCTAGTCACCTGCTTCGGCTGCTGCCTTTCATGTCTCTCAGCCATAAGGATAGCGGCTGACTCTCCCTATAGCAAATCCACACCATGATCTACCTTGTCACGAATTGGGTTGCAGTAAGAGGCTTGCTCTCTCGGGTTCGGCACTAGCTGTGTAGGAGAGATAGGTTCAAGTACAGCTACGGGTTGCTTTTGTGCATTTTGGATATTCTGGACATTTTCAACGGGATCCTTGCTGCTTGAAGCTCTAGGAGTACGAAGCTTTCTTATTCTTTCTTCCTCTGAAACTTCATCAGCCGACCTGGACCACAGCTTTTCAAGATCGGGAGCAAATTTTGGAGCTTGCTGGTCGTTGTTTTTGTCCCCGGCTTTCAGACACATCCGCGGCTCTACATCTTGAAGTACAGACGACCTTCCCTTAGTTCTAAACCTCTTCTCGGATCTGGACTTCAGATATAGCCCCTCCTCTATAGCTGGAACAACAGGTGATCTCTCATTGGTTCTGAACCTCACTTCCTCCTCCCCCTTCCTTTCTTTTTCAGACTCGCTCCCTCTAATTCCCGAGCCAAATCTCCCTTTCTCACTGAATATTTCTCTTGCTAACTCCCTCTGTTTCCCCTCTTCCTCTCTGAATCTACTTTTTCCTGTTCTTAGTGACTTAATCCGAGCTGCCTTTAACCAATCCCCAAACTGTCCTTCCTTGAGATTGTGGTTGTTGATGTCCTCTCTTCTCACTGAGCACGAATGCTCTAGATGGCCGACCCTCCCACAGTATTTGCAGAACAGAGCAAGGTTCTCATACCTGAAGTTAATCCAGCATGTTTGTCCCGGCAGCTTGAGCACCATTCCTCTCAACAAAGGTTTGCAGAGGTCCACTTTAGCCAACAACCGAATATGCCTCCCATGTTTACCTCCCAAATCAGAAACCCACACATCCATGGTTTGCTTAAATAAGCTGCCAATCTTGAGCCCCGCTTCCTTTGTGACCTATTGAAATGGTAAATCCCAAACTTGAATCCACATGTCCACAAACTGGAAGTTACTTGGTACGAGTTTCAGCTGCTTGGACCACTCCCTAAGAACTATGTAATGGTGCTCAAAGGTCCAACCTTTGCCATGTAACACTCTTAGTTTGTCATCTGTATTCTTGAAAACAAATTGGAAGTAGTTATCCCCTAGCTCTCTTATCACAAACGGTGGCCAAATTCCTTCCAATGTGTACTTCAGTCCATTGTAGTTCCCTTTCTTGTCACCAAAGATGTGGCCAACAAGACTTCTAACTCCTTCCTTTGCATTGGTTCGGATTTCTTCATTCCCCACACTAACACCTTCTTCTTCTGCTTTGGACAAACAAAGTTTTTGGAGTAAACCTGCTACCTCTAGATCACAGGATGTATCCCCGTTCTCCATGACCAAAACCATGAAATCCGAGACTAGCTTAGCCTACAAAGAGAAAGAGGAAGAACACAACAAGAAGGTGTGGACAAAAGCTCAAACAGGAGCTTACACCTTAGCAATATTCCAGGAAACAAGAAAAAGAAAATAGCTTTCAGAATGGCACAACAGGAGTGAGAATCGTGCCTGGAAAAATCATACAATGCCAGCACAAACAACACAGATTAAGCAGTAATAGACCACAAGATATTCAGATGGGAAGAATAACCATGAACTAGAAGAATCGGCTGAGGTTGGTGAAGACAAGACTCTTCCCGTTGAAGGATACTTTCGGAAGGCAGAGAAGAATATTAACCACGTTTAGCAAATTCACTTTCTTACTTTTTAAGTTACCATAGCCTGTTACTGATTTTACTACCCAAAAAAGGACACCCCTACCTCTAAAGGTACACTTGAACCCTATGTAGGACACAACACTCCTTTAGGAGACATCTCCCCTCTAGTGTGTGTAAAAAAAAACACTAGAAGACTGATTGTGGCAGTAATCAAATTCACTTATTTAGAATTTACTAAAGTTTTAGCATCATGAAGAGTAAATGAAAGACTCTCAACTTCACTAGCCTTATTTTTAAAAAATTTATATACTTTTGTAGGTTCTATCCCTGATTTTAACAAAGATTTAATCATACTTTCTCGAATCTATTTATATTCCTTATTGATCAAATCAAATATTTCTAACTCTCATCAATTATGGGGTGATTATGTAAAATCTTCAATTTAATTGAAGCTTTACAATCAAACCGTTTTGCTTTGCTATAAAATTTTGAAGCTTCATAGGGGGAACTCTCTTGCGATAACACCCACAACAACAAAAAAATTTATGGTTTCGCAATTTTCTTTCGGTATTATAATGCTTTTGACCTTTTCGATTGCATAACTATTATATGATTATAAGGTTTTTCCTCATTGTTAAACACTATTCAAATTTTAAATTGGAATTTTTTATCACCACTTTTCTCAATAATATCGTAATTTGATGTCTCTAAAAAGTTCAAAAACTTTATATGTTAGTAACTAAAAATTTACAATTTCATTACGGAATTTGACCAAAAAAACTTTTAATATCCACCAAAAGAGTGTTACTCATTTTTGGCAGCCAAATTATTTCATTCTTCCATTTATTTAAATATATAATATATTAATAAAAAATTATTGTTATCAATATGTATGTCAAATCAATGATGAAATAAATTATACCAAGCAATATAAATAAGGAAAATAACTGTTAAATAAGACATAAAATCTTATACAAACTATAATTATTTTTTTTGAAAAATACATCAAAGTCCAATATATAGAAATTAAGTTGGTAGCAACCTTTATTTTAAAGAAAAAAATGTGAAAGACATGAATTGCATCTCTTGTTAGATTATAAATAAACTCAAATAAAATCATTAAGAATATATTAATGCTTGATATCATAATATGTGATGCAAAACTGAAAAGAAAATCAACTTTGAAATGGAATCACTTTTGCCAAAACAAAATATTCATGTATTGAAGAACACTTTTGTCATGAATTTCATATTATGCTTGTAATACTCATCATGATCTTCTTTCATCAAACTTTAGGTCACAAAATTAACACAAGTTAAAATAAAAGGAAATTCAATGAAACTTTATAAAGAAAATCATTACTAAAATATTAGGTAGTAAATAATATCTTTACAGAATAAATGTATCACAATAAGTTAAAACAAAGTTGATAGCAAATGATGATGAAATTTCAGACAAAGTTGATAGTAGATAATATTGATATTCCAGCAATATCAACAAGAATAGAAATGGCAATGACAATACTAATAACTTGCATGACTTGGTTGGATATCTAATATAAATTTAGGTAAATTTGTTTTAATCTAATCTTAATTAGTAGTAAACAATGTCCAGGTCTAATTAAGTGCAATATATATGTTTCGTACATATATGACATATGAAAAGTAACTTTATAAATTATTAAATAATTAACCAATTGTTACATTTTTATTTGGTTGTTATTAAGCTGCTGAGGTGGTGATTAATAACTGATGGTTCAATTTACAATATGTAATAATAGTTTTTAACCTAGTTTTTTGGTTACTTTCAAATGTTTATGTGCTTCTCTTTTTTTTTCTTTTTTTTTTTCAGTAAGTAACTTCAAAAAAATGAGCGAAAAGAATTCAAATGAAAATCCCAAGACAAGTGTGGGAGGCAAGGGAGGGAAAAAGTCAAAATATATCTAAAAAGGGATTTTAAAAGTATGTTGCAACTCGTTGCAATATAGTAATTACTAAATTACTTAACTCCTAATTGCTTGACTTGTTGTGACTTAGCGCCAGTTAGGAACCTAACGAGGAAACTTCAAAACATTTACATATATATATATATATATATATATATATATATATATATATATATATATATATAGGGAGAAGTGAAGAAGTAGGTCGCAGAAGAATTGCCACTAGAGGAAAGAGATAGGTGGTTTAGCCAACCATAGATAGGATATAAACAATCAAAATAAATAAACAGAAGTTAAAATGACAGAATATAAATAACAGGAATTAAAGTAGGCGGTTTAACCGACCATGCACCAATATAAATTAAATAGAAAAATGTAAATAAACAGCAATGAAAGAGGAATAGTTAAGCATTTGGACTAGTCCTTGGTTGTATGAAACTTGGAATATATTAAGGAAAGTTTAATACAATGGTTTATACTTTGGTAACCAAGGTTATGATTGGGTAAGTAAGGGTACAAGAAAGGAAGGAAGAAAGAAAGAAAGAAAGTAAGTAATGATACAAGAAAGAAAGAAAGATCTATTCTAAGGTTGGGAGAGAATTTGGATACAAGACTTGAGGGTTCTAAAATTCTGTCTAAGATTAATGGTTATACCTTTATAGTTTTAATATTTTTATTTATTTCTTTATCTATTTATATATCTATTTATTTTATTGTATTTTCTTTATTTTATAGATTTATGTCTTTGGGTTCATCGACCGCCGACCCCAACTAGTTTGGGATAAAGGTGATGATGATGATGATGATGATGATGATTGATACAAAAGGGGATTTTATAGAAAATTTTCTATTTGCTACAGTAGTATGTTACAATGTCAAGGAACAGTGGTGCGTTACAATGTACAGTGAACAGTAATTGCCGTGTAAGAATATTGTCCAGCGCTACAGTGCTGTGAATAGTATTTTTAGACTACTACAGTACTTTTTGGAATTTTTTTTAAAAAATTCCATAACAATCGTCTCCATTTAAGTAGAATGGGTCTTCTTGGTCTTTTACTTCTTCTTTGAAACCGACTTTGATCTGGGAAGAAGTGGAACTTTCAAGAGGCTCCTACTTCTGAGTTTGGAGTGTGGACTCCTCTTGGGCTACTTTAGCAAATTGTTGTTGGACCTCCGGGGACTCCTGTTTAAATTGAGAAAGCAAGCTTTCTAGATGTTTGACATAGTCATCTTTAGTAGTAATTGCCACCAACTTGGATTGGGCTAAACTTTTTTTGTTGCAAAAACTCAATTATTTGTGGATCGGCAGTAGGCAAAAATTATGGGTTGTTTGTAAACCAAGCTAAAATTTGGGTAGGTTGGACAGAGTCAGTTTTGAATTCTTTCTACAATTTTGAGATCCTTGTCTGACAAGGATTGGGGGTAAATTTGTGTTTAGTTTGACAAATTTATATTTCCATGAATAAATCCATGAAAGGGAAAATTGGGAAAAGAAGCTGAGTAATTTTGGCACAAATGGTTTTGGAGATTGAAATTTTTGGTTAAAAATTTGAAAACCTTGGCTGACTATTTCTGGCAAGATTTTCTGGTTTGGGCCATAGATTCCCCTCCATTTTTGTTAGTTCTTTTAAAATAAAAGAACCAAGAGTGTTTATTTTGGGGGTTTTGGAAAGTAAAAGCATTGAACTAGGCGGTTCTATAATCCCAATAGAGTAATGATTGGGATAGTGACAAATTATAGTGACTAACGTGACAACCATAAAAAGACAAAATTATCGTTCATTATTTGTGTTTTCTAATGAGGATGAATGGATGATTTTGTCTTTTCATGATTACCATATCAGTCACTATACAAGTCACTATGATTTGTCACTATCTCTATCATTACTCATCCCAATAATTATAGCCTTGAGGTTGATATAATTGGGAGAAATTTCTTAGTTTGTTTAAATTATTACCCCATTCTAGTGGTTTAATGACTTTAAGGATTTGGGCTGTGGAATGAGTAATATAGGTCTTTGTCTTGTCTTAATAATGTTTGAAAGATATTGATCCAGAGTCCAACAGGATAATTCATAGTATCCTTGAGTTTTGGTTGCAGAAGTTGGGAGGAAATGGAATCCTTTGGGGAGAATTATTTGGGCCATTTTTAATGGGCTATTTTGAAAAACATCTAGTTTCATTTGAAGAATATTGGTTGGTTAATCATTTTTATAATAGGGCGCTTGGGCTTTTGGAGAAGAGGTAGTTGGTACTACTACCTGGAAAGTAGTCAGAATCACTACTTGGTTTTGCGGAGTTCGAACCATGACTGTTTGGTAGGATTGAGTAGGGCTAAGAGCCATCATTTGAGATTTAGGAGGGATGGGACTTGAAGCCACCACTAGGGTTTGAGGAGATTTCACCAATTGAAATCCGGATTGGGCTGCCAACTGGTGTAGAGTTGACAGTTGGGTTTGAGTTTCTTCCTCGTCAGCAATATCGGCCCACAATCTTGGTGCAAAGATGGAAATAGGTTTGATATTGTCTAAAGATTTAAAGGCTTGAATCTGGGTTGATGTAAAGGCATAGTTTGCAGGAGTTTGAATGTTTGTGGGAGTTTGGACTGTTTTGTTTGAATCAGAAGATTCAGTTTTGGAAGTTTGGGAAGAACTAGGTTTAATGGAGGGTTGTTCTTCTTTTTTCTTTTTGGAAGGCATCTCTATCTTCCTTACAAAAATTAACAAGTCAAATAGTCAGGAAAAGAATTATTTTCACCTTTGATATATTCAATATGAAAATAAAAAACAGATAAGATAGCTTGCCATCTTGCAAAAATTTGTTTAGAAGTAAGATGTTTAACATCTTTTCGCAAAACTTTTTTTGCAGATTCACAATCAACATGTAACAAAAAAAAAATTATTTGGTAAATCAGATTGAAATTTGAAAATACATAAAACAATTGCAAGTATTTCTTTTTTAATAGTAGAATAATTCTACTATGAATCATTCCAATGCTTAGATGCAAATGCTACGAATTGCTCTTTACCGTTTTGGACTTGTTTTAAGATTCCACCATCGCCAATATCAGAAGCATCAGTTTCAACAATTTTTTGGGCTGATGGATATGATAGTGCAAGACAAGGAAGTGTTTTTACTTGGGTTTTAATTTGTTTAACTACATTTGTATGAATATCAGTCCAGGCTGGAGAAGTTTTCTTAAACTGATCATGCAAATGCTTAATCAAATTACTAAGTTTTGGAATAAAATTAGAAACATAGTTTAAACATCCTAAAAACCTTTGAAGTTGTTGTTTATCTAGAATTTGATCAGGAAATTTATCAGCAAATTGAATCGATCTTTCAATTGGAATAATAGTTCCTAAGTGAATGTGATGACTTAGGATTCTAATTTTTGTTTGAAAAGACTAATCTTTTTCTAAGAAATAGCCAAACCATTTTGTTTAATAATAACATGTTTAAAATTCTAATCAATATTTGCAAAGAAGACTAAAACATCATCAATATAAACAATAATAAAATTCGAATAAGGATTAAAAATATCATTCATAATCCTTTGAAATTCAGAAGGTGCAATTTTCAAACCAAAAGGCATTACATTCCACTCGTAATGTCCAAAAGGCACAGTAAATGCAGTTTTATACCTATCAAAATATTGAATTTGAATATGCCAAAAACCATATTTCATATCAAATTTTGAAAATATTTTTGCAGCATATAATTTTTGAAAAAGATCTTTTTTGCTCGGAATTGGATATCGAATCCACTGAAGGGCTTTGTTTAAAGCCTTGTAAATTGTAATTAATTAGAAGTCTTGGGACACCTCTTTCTATTTCAGAATTTTTATTAACATAGAAAGCATGACAGCTCGAAGGAGACTGACTCTTTTGTATAATCTTCTTTTTCAAAAGATAATTTATTTCTTCTTCACAATGCCAAAGAAGTTCTTGATTGATTTGAATTGCCCTAGCTTTAGTAGGAATTTGACGTTCATCAAAATCCTTTTTATATGGAAGGTAGACAACATGTTGTTTTCTATTCCAAAATGCTGTTGGAATTTTAGCACAAATTTCCTTTTGGATTTTAGACTCAAGATCTTTAATCCTATTTTGAATTAAAGGTTGTCTAAGTTGTTCTTCAATTCTTTTGAAAGATATTTCTTGCACAAGAAAATTAATTTTATTTTGCTTTAAAGCTAAAACATTTATCTGAGAGTCATTTGAAAATAAAGTATTTAATTTTCTTTCTAAAGGAGGTTTGACAAAAGGAATACAAGAATTTGAAATATTTTGAGGGTAAATCCCTTTAAAATTAGTCAAGTAGGAAGTAACTTGATAAATAAATGGGGTACCTAATTAAGCTAATCCATTTAAATCATTTGCGAAAAGAAAAGATGTTTTTACAAAACCATTTTGAAAATGAACTTCAACTTCAGGAAGTTTATAATTTATTTGTAGTTTAGAACCATTTGCAGAACGAAGCCATTCTTTTGTTTTCTCAAAATAAATTGAAGGGATAATTCCTTCTTGAATACAGCACATATTCGCACCTATATCCCATAAAGTGGGAATTTCAAGTTTAAAATTATCTTTTATAATTAAAGTAATTAAAATGTCATACTTCTGTTGAACTAAAGAAATATGATTAAGAAATTGTTCTATTTCTTCAAAATTTTCTGTAGAAGGGGGATTTGAAGAAGAAGGCTTTGAAAAAGTGGAAGGTTTTGAGAACTTTTCTTTTTCAGAAATTAATGAGTCAATAACAAGATGATCTAATTCTTATTGTGCTTTGATTTTCTTAATTTCCTCTTTCAGAAATGAGACTTTTGACTGAAGATCTTGTAAAGAAACTGGTTTAGAATTTTTTGGAAATTGATTTAAAATATCATTGAAATTATAAATATATGAAAATCTAGGATCTTTTGAAAAATAGTGATCTGAAAAATTGTTTTTAGGCTCTTTTTCTATAAAAACTTGTTTTAATTTTTCAAATATTTTTTCTTCTCTTCAAAATCTGAAATTTCTTCAAGAAGATCAATTAAAAGATCTTGTTCTTTGGTAAGAACATTGATTGAATGCTCTTGTCCAAAATCTTCTAAACTAGAACTATAATAATCACCTTGATCTTCTAATTGATTTAAAAGATCATTGGACTCATGTTTTGAGTTATCAAAATTATCAGAATCAACAAGTAGTTTGGCTATTTGATCTAACACTGTTTCTTTTAAATTTAATTCCTGAATTTTCTTTTTAAGTTTACAATACCGGGCTATATGTCTTGGCATTTTACATTTATAACAAAAAAAATCTTTTGTCTTTTGTGAAACCGGTTTGGGTGGATCAGAATATCTTTTAGAAAAATGTTTTTTGGGCTTGGAAGCAAGACTAGGGCTATACTTTCTAAACTTGATTTTGGACGACCTCTTTCTATATGTTGGATGACAACTAGGAAGACCAAATTGTTCACAAAAAGATCCTAAATCTTTTCATTGTTGGACACTATCCTTAGCTAATTGCCTAAGAATTTTATCTTGTCTACAAATTTTTAAAGCAACTTGTTGTATTTGACTTGTTAATTGGCCGTACGTAATTTGTTTATAAGGAACTACGCCATTGTATTGGACTCGTAGTTCGTCACAAACCATATCACGCAAAGATTTTGAAAGACCATCCAAAAACTTTTCTTTCCAATAGGCTTGATTACCATCAGACCTAGAATAAATTCTAGTAATAAATGTATCTTTGTACCATCTAAAATCAGATAATTTTTTACATTTCAAATCATTAAGGAGCTCTGATGATCTATCTCTGAAGATCTCTGGATCTCCAATAAAAGTTTTTACAATTGTAAAAAGAAGAGTATAAACAGCATCAGAAACAGTTTGACCATTGACTAAAATGGGTTCGCCATCTTCGTCTAATTTAACAGAATTTAAAATTTTATTTATATCTTCGGTTGATAGGTGTTCATCCCACCAACCTTTTAACTAACCTGTAAAACCAACAATTAAAACATGAGCTGTTAATAGGTCAGGACAATTATGCGTTGTTCGATATGCCGTAGTAACCATGGTCATTTTTTTTAGTATTGTTAAAATTTTATATTTAGACTGATCATCAATACACCATTCATAAATGCTATTTGCAGTATAACTATTTTGGAAAACATTTGGTCTTTCTTCTAAGGCTAAATCGGGATAAGTAGCCCTAGGGTAATAAAGTTTTTGTGAATTTTTCCAAGTGGAAATCGACTTGTCTTAACTAGAGTTATTGGGTCTAAAACTCCTACGTTTGGCAAATTTAGGTTCAGAGGACTCATCATTATCAATGTTTTTATTTAAGACACAGACTGACTGGTCAATCGAGGCTAAAGCTAGCTCATTTGATTTGGATTGATGAGAAGAAGTTGAATATGACCCTATCTCCATTTTCTGTTTAGGTTTAGGAGTTTGAAACGACTCTTCTATTTTGGCTAACCATTTCTCAAATTTGGGCAAAAGTTTTTCTTAAATAGGTTTAGTCAATTGACTGGGGATTTCATATGGCTTGAATAAAGGAACATTTGGAAAAGAAGTAGTTGAAGGAACAATTGAAATTTGTAAATTTGTAATAAGAGGAATATAAAAAGATTGAGGAGTAGTTTTATTATTTGTAATTAAATATTCTCCAACAGTTTGTAAATACTTATTGGTATAATTATTTTGTTCAAAAACACTTTGTATATCTTTACCAGTTAATGGTTCTATTTCAGTCCTTTGTTTAAGAGGAATAGCTTTTAAATCAATAGATTTGTAAGAAATTGTTAGTGGTTTATTTGGAGGAAATTCATATAGAACTTCTCCATCCGAAGTTTTTCATTTTTTCAAAATAGAAATAGTTTTATCAAAAGGAAAATCAATTGAATTTTCTTCTGCATAAATAATGAACCATTCAAAGAAGAAAATATGTTCTTTAATTTTATTAAGAAAATTATAATAATTTTCTTGGACTTGGTTTCGAAAATCGCCTTGAAAATTATTCAAAAACCATGTTTTTTGGAAATATTTTCTTCAGAGTAAAAATCCCTTCTAAGATATTCTTTATCAATTTGAAAATGAATTTGAGTTTCTAAAGTCAAAGTTCTTAATTCACTAATTAGAGTATTATCAGTCATAGTGAAGTATGTCGGAGATTTTGGTAAATCCCCTTACTCTAAAGAAGATTCCTCAGTTTTAACTATATACCTTGCTTGAGGTATATTTGATGAATTGTCAAAGTGTTTAAACCTGGTTGAGGATGAAGACATTGGTCTAAAGTCGGACACAGAATGTCTAGGTTGGGAATAAGCAGGAGTAGAAATAGAGATCCTATGGCTAGAAAACCTTTCAAACCTGATTTGGACTGCTCCTGTTAGAAATTGTTGGATACTAGACACCATAGTATTTTTTACTGGAACAGTGCGTACTGCGTCCAGTAGCAACCATTGTTCTAGAAGTGTTACTTGATTCCAAGTGATAGACTAAGGTACGGTTATTTGAGATCTTGCCAGATCTGTTTGAAAGAGGATAGTTTTCCTTTTTTTATGGGTTTTCAAGGCTCCTGTACTAAAGGCTAAGCAGATGGCTTTGTATTGGATCCTAAACAAAATTGCCACTGGTAGTGTGCCTGTTTTAGTTTTATAATTTTCAGTTTTAATATTTAAATAAGAGTGTCTAAAATGTTTCTATCACGTAAAGAAACAGTGAAGTTTGGAAAACAATCAAAATAAACTAGTCCATCACATAGACTGGTTTCAACCATTCCGAGCAATGAAACTTCAAAGTTTAAAAATCTACAATCTCGTAAAGTAAGTAAAAGAGATGTATCTAGATATTCTCTAGTAAGTGGTTTTGCAACCACTTGTACTAGTCCAAAATGAAGATAATTATATTTTTATAAATGTTTTTCTATAGTTTTTCTTGACAAAAGTATAATTTCTTCATAATCAAAATGAAGAGCTATGGTTTGTTCTACTGTCTTAATTGTATAGTCTGAAGTTAAAGATCATTTTGAATTATGGTAAACATGATTAGTTGGATGTTTAGGAATTTTCCAATTATCTATAGTTTGACTAATGTTTTCCAAATTTATTTCTTCTTTAAGAAGAGTGTTTGAAGAAGAAGAAGAGGCTTTTGAAAAAGAAAACATGTTGCCAAAAAGAAAGCAAGTAAACAAGAACAATTAAAAAGCAAGTAAACAAGGAATAAAACTTATGAAAACTTATAACCCTTTCCCCTTAATATCAAAAGCTTTTGAGTTCCATGGAAAAATAATGAATTTTTAGTTTATGTTTAAGTTATTATAAATCTACCCAATAATTATAAATTTTAACATTTTATGTTAAAGTTGTTACAGATCTATCTACAATTTTACCGATCCTAAAGTCTTTTGGACTCTAAGACCCTCAACAGCACAACTGCCTTGTCCTAGGTCTTACTATTATAAAACACTATTGGTAAAACCAAGCAAAATAGAAATAAATCTGCATAAAAAATGTTAGATCCATAAGAACACTATCATAAAACAGTAAAATAAATAATTACGAAGGTTAGATGCATAATAACAAAATCATAAAGTGTCAAAATCCATAATTACAATCCTACTTCCCTCTCAAGCTCTGATACAAGTGACATCTTGAAAAGGGGTGGTTGGTGGGACTAAAGAGATTTCCTCTCTTAAAGCAAGCATAAAAATTTGGAGAAAAATTAAGGAGTCTTATTTGCTTAGGGTTTGGAGAGAAGGTCAAGGATACAAGAAGCCCATTAGAGTTTTTTCTTCTCTAATCCTTTATTCATATTTTTCATAGCTTTTGCATTTTTTTTCATTAAATTTAAACTTAAGTGTAGCTAATTTCATACTCTATGGTCTTAATTAGATAATTACATATAAATGGTGTTTATATTACTCCTTTTATATAATGGGTTCTTGATATTTGAATTATTTATTGTATCTTGTACTTTATTTTTGATTTAATTGTGTGGCTATTAATTGATTGCGTATAGAAAGTCTATGGAACTTAACAAAGAGAAGTAGAACTAGACCTAGGTATAATGGCTCATGATTTAGGAGCAAAATTCTAAGTTTCTTTGGGGGATTGAAACACACTTTTAAGGTATGAATGGTCAATAAGGTATAGTATTAAGGATGTACTAATTCTAGATATCCATGAACACATAAGTGTGCTGACGATTACGAGAATTTCTAATGGACCTTGTTGAAAGCCTTTAAATATTTTCGAAAACACGACCAACTCTTCACTTTAACCCATGTTGGGTTTTTGGACTCCCAACTTATGTGGAAAATGTCCAAGATTATTGGGTTAATTATTTGATCCATTAAAGAGTTTAACCCTAATATTTATAGCTTTTAAAGAGCTATAAATCATGATTGAGAGAGAAAAAATTTCAGGCAGAATTTCAATGACAATTTTCGGCAAGTTTTTTTGCCGATGCAGTTTTAATCAAATTGACGATCAAAGGGCTAAACATGATCTGATCAAGATGAAATTTTTATTGATGATAGAGAATAACTTATTCTATGTTTTGAATGGTGAAGATTGGATTTCAACGGTTCAAAACTAAGATATAAATTTTGAAAAATTATTATAGTTTTCTGATGAAATTTTTCACACATTGTTTCAAGTTGGAGGAAAAAGGTGGGAACAACAATACACAATCTGAAAAGAAAGAAGATAACAATGATGATCAAGCTACCACCATCACCAATAATGGAGATGTTGTCATTATTTTTGATGATAGTGATATCAATCTTGTTTTATCCAGTTGTAATTGGATAGTTGATACTGGTATTGCACATAATGTTATTGCTAGGAAGGACTTTTTCACTACCTACACTATAAGTGATTTTGGCTCACTACGAATAGGAAATAATGGTGTGTCAAAGGTAGTCAACATGGGTTATGTTTGTTTGAAGACTAACACTAGATCTACATTGTTGCTTAAGGATGTTAGGCATGCTTCTAATTTTTGTTTGAATTTGATTTCCATTAGGAAACTTGATGATGATGGCTTTTACAACAATTTTAGATATGGACAACGGAAACTCAGCAAAGGCTTTTGTATGAAGTTGAAGGCAACTTGTACCTAATGCAATCCTCCATTTTGAATAGCACTGTGAATGTGGTTGACAATGATCACACACCAGAGTTATGGTACAAAAGGTTGAGTCATATTAGTACAAACGAATTTGAGAATTTGGTGAAGAAGAATGTTCTTCCAGGGTTGAAGGGTGCAACTGTGGAAACGTGCACTCATTGTCTTGAAGGAAAGTAGAATTGAGTGTTTTTCAAGACCAATCCTCCTCACAAAATGCCAAATATGTTGGATTTGGTACATTCAGATATTTATGGTCCATTGAAGGTATAGTCAATTGGTGGTGCAACTTATTTTGTTACTTTTGTTGATGATCATTCTAGAAAATTATGGGGTTTATGCCTTGAAGACAAAGGATCAAGTGCTTGATAAATTTAAAAGTTTCAAACTTTGGTTGAAAGGCAAACTGGAAAAAAGTTGAAATGCATTCGGACTGATAACGGTGGCGAGTACCATGGGCCATTTGAAGTTTATTGTAGACAACAGGGTATTAGACATCATAAAACTCCTCTAAAAACACCTCAGTTGAATGGTTTGGCTGAAAGAATGAATAGGATATTGATTGAGAGAGTTAGATGTTTGCTAGCTGAGTCAAATCTACTACAATCTTTTCGGGGTGAAGCTTTATATATTGTTACTCATGTTATTAACCTAACTCCTACTATCGCTTTGTAGGGTGATGTTCCAAAAAATGTTTGGACTAAAAAGAATACCTCTTATGATCATTTGAGGGCATTTGGTTGCAAAGCTTTTGTCCATGTTTTGAAAGATGAGATGTCAAAGTTGGATGTAAAAACTAGACAATGCATCTTCATTGGTTATGGGCAAGATGAGTTTGGTTACAGATTCTATGTTCTAGTAGAGAAAAAACTTGTGAAAAGTCAAGATGTGGTGTTTTACAAGAACCAAACCATTGATGATATTAAGAAGGTAGAAAAAAATCTGATTCTCATGTGCACTATGACCTTACAGAGTTTGGTCCAAATCTTGCATTGCAGTTGCCTGATAGAATTGAAAGGGGAGTTGAAACTAACATGTAGCAATATGATGTTGAGGATGACCAGCATGATGATGATTTACATAATCCTGTGCATGATGTTGATGGAAATTAACCAGAGGATCCTACAATAGATTCACATGCAGCTCCATTGAGAAGATCTATAAGAGATAGATGACCTTCTTCTATATATTCTCCTAATGAGTATGTGCTTTTGACTAATGGGGGGGGGGGGGGGAACTGAAATGCTATGAAGAAGCCATGAAATATGTGGATAGGCAACATTGAATTTGTGCTATGAATGATGAAATGAAATCTTTGTATGATAATCATACCTTTGAACAGGTAAAGTTACCAAAGAGTAAAAGAGTTTTGAAGAAACTTGGCTATTTTCAAGAAAGGTATGTGTTGCTTTGTGATAGTTAAAATGCAATTCATCTTATAAAGCATCCATCTTGGAAAGCATCCATCTTTTTATTCTAGATCAAAACATATAGATGTAAGACATCACTAGATAGGTGGTGTGTTAGATGAGAAGTTGGTTGAATTTGAGAAAGTTTATACGAATGAAAATGGTGCTAATATGTTGACGAAATCGTTGCCAAAATAGATATTTGAAATATGTTGCTCCATTGCAGGGATGGCAAGCTTATTTTCATAGTCGGAAGGAGGGAGATTTGTTGGGTTTTTTGGTTCTCAACTTATGCGAAAAAGGTCCGAAGTTATTGAGTTAATTATTTGGTTCATTAAGGAACTTAACCCTAGTATTTATAGTTTTAAAGAATTGTAAATAGTGATTGAGAGAGAGAGAAAAAAAATTCAAGCAGAATTTTTGTGACAATTTTAACAAGTTTTTAATATGCACAGTCTTTATCAAATTGACGATCAGAGAATCAAACACGATATGATCTAATTCAAATTTTTATTGGTGGTAGAGATATTTTATTCTATGTTTTGAACGGTGGAGATCGGATTTCAATGGTTCAAAACTGATATATAAATTTCAAAAGATTACTACAATTTTCTGGTAAAGTTTTTTACACTTTGCTCTTTGTTTGATATCTAGTTGGTTCTATTGATTGTTTGAGGCCACATCTCACTTGTGTACTTGTTGAAAATTGTACTTGGCGCTTTATTGATTGATAGTGAAGTTTTGGTGGTGGACTTACAGGTCCTGTGATTTTTCCTCTTCACATTGGAGATGTTTTCCATGTAAAAATCGTGAATTCCTTTGTGTTTGGTTGTTTTGGTGTTTTGTGGTTTGATATATTTTTACTGACTTATTACTTTTAACGCTTTTAACTTGTTCTCACAAATTGGGGAGATTTTTGCCTTGTCACCGCGTTTGGGTTTAATTGATTTATCCTAATTTTTCTCAGTAGCCCGTAGGCAATGAAAAAGTATATTAACTAATTAAAGTGTAATTTGAAAATTGAGACCTAGATTGCAAATTCTTGCTTCAACTTTGGGTATTGCTTTTTTAGTTCCACTTTGCATGTTCTTCTAATCAATATTCATTTTAGTATTCCAATAAATGTTAGAGTTCAACATGATAATTTAGTCAATGGTATATTAAAGTATGTTCAATATGACACTCGTACTCTTAACTTGCTATTGAAGGCGATACATATACTTGCAATAAGTGTTAAGAGCATTAAAACTTTAGTTACCAATAACGATCTAATATTTTATCCATATGAATGTCTAGTGTTAAAGCTAAAATAGTAATTAGCATACTCTGATACCAAAATTATCCTTGATAGGTTAAACCATCAATTTCTCACTCATGGTTCCTCTCATGCATCCTAATTAAAAAAATAAAATCCCCAACTTCAAACTATCATTAATCCTTGTCTCAAAATTGGATCTGTCTTTTCAATTGGAGAAGATAGAATGAGTTCTAGTGCCAGAATGAGTTTTGAGCTTTAAATAATTACCTAATTAACCAAAATTAATCCATGGTACAAGAACTAATTAGATGTTCCCATTGTTAATTAAACGATCTAAAAATATAAAATTTCAACTAATAGTTATCATAGTAGGTGCTTGGCATGTTGTAGTTGTTAGAAAAGATAATAGGGTTTACACATGGAGGTTATGGGAATGTTATGGTTGCTTAGATCATGGGAAAGAAGATTGTGAATCAATTCCCAAAGTGGTCAAAGTTTATGCCGCTATTGTGAATCAAGTTAATGTTGTTACATGTAACTATATGGCTTTTATAGTTTATGATGCTATTGATATATATATATTCATTTGGTTCTGGAAAATCTTTTAGTTTGTTATCTAATATAGAAACTTGTGATGTAGACATCGAGCCCTATCAAGGATGAGGTGCTAGAGACCCATTGTCTTATCCGCTAGGCCCGATCACTCGAGCGAGAGCAACGGAATTCAAGCAAGCTGTCGACGTCATGGTTCAAGATCTATGGAATAGGGACAATATGGATTCGAGACTTGAAACTCCTTGGCGCAACATGATCACTTTTGGTCCAGTTAATTCTAGACGGGTTTAGGGCTGACGGACTTTGAATTGGCTCAAATTTAGTCGAAGTCACTTAGATGGACTTTTAGGTTTTTTTTCTCCATTTTTAGGCAAATTTTAATTAATTAAGGATATTTTTGTCTTTTTTCCCTTTTAGGGTTAGCACTATATATAAGGGTGCTTAAGAGTTTCTGACAACATAAGATTGATTTGAGATTTAATATATTGAGAGTAATTTTCTTTCTCTTCTTCGAGCTCTTTGAAGACTTGATTTCATCAAAGCTTCTTCGCAGAGATCGATTCATCTTATTGAGCAAGGCAGCGATTTTGTTTTTTTGCGGCATCTATAACATTGATTGGTTGACATGAGTTCGTCAATAGGTCATGTTCATACTGACATTACTAGTCACAGGTTCGATTAGGGGTCGAGGGTAACAATTCGCAACTCTTGGATCTTCGTAGAACGATAAGTTTATGCATTGATTCACATCATCTGGTATCAGAGCTGGTTCTACAAGGTCTAGTTATCCTAATTTTACTACTTTTCATTTAGTAATTTGAGGTTTAAGAATCTAGGGTTTTGTATTGTATTTGAGTTCATCCAAAAAAAAGGTGCAAAAAAAAAAAATCAAGAAGGTAACTCATTTGTTAGTTGAACCGAATTGAAGTTTCAGCAACAGAGATTGAGTTTTAGCTGGCATCCTTTTTTTTTATTTTTTTTCAGAACTTAGCCGAACGGCTTGTTTTGTAATTGGCCATATGGTTTGCTTTGTTTTTGCTCCAAAACCTTGGCTACCAATTTTTCATTTGGCTGACAAAAAGCTTTGATTTTTTTTGTCCGTGGGCCATTGAATAAATTCTCCTTTTGCTTGCTTTGTTGGCTGACTTCACTCTTCAATTTTTTTGTTTGTGTGGGTTCATCATTAATTTGTTTGTTTTTTTTTGTGCGGCCATAGCCACGGATTGTTTCCTGGCTAAATCAATTATTTTCCTTTCGGATTGTTTGCAGACGATTTTCCGTTTCTTTGCTTGGTAGTTTAATCAATTGTTGTGGGTAGTTTGAGAAATTGAATGTAGTCTGATAAAGAACTTGTGAGAGGGAAACGAGAGGTAAAATGCAAGAGTGTGTGAGCCTAATTAAAAATAAAAAAATGGAAGCCGAAATTGAGTTAAACACAAGGAAGTGCAAATACCTTGAGCGAAACATGTGAGGGAGTGTGTGGTGGGGTTCTTTTATTTCTAGCATTTTTCTTGCAGGCTTTAAAAAAAAATGTCAATCATTTCAGGCAGCCAAGAAAGCGTGAATCAAAGAGAGGATGGCACCAATCCAAGAGATGATGCGATTTTGGTAGGCATCTGGTAGTTGAGCTTACAACTTGAAGCACTTAGCAATCGAGTTATGAGGTGTGAGACGTGGCTCGACAGTGATCAAGAGCCACCACAATGAGAGACCACAAAATCAATGAGATGAGCCAAGGGGACAACCTAAATGGTAGTGGCAATTTGAAAATGAATATGTGTTCGATACAGAAGATGATCGAGATGGCAGGGTTGGGAGGAGAAATAGATGCCGAGGCTTTAGAGATCTAGAAGATGATGAACTTGGTAACATCAAGTTGAAGGTTCCATCTTTCCAAGGAAAGAATGATCTTGATGCATATCTAGAATGGGAAAAATGAATGGAGATAGTATTTGAATGCCAATGATATTCGGAGCTCAAAAAGGTAAAAATTAAAGCTGTTGAATTCACTGACTATTCTATAATATGGTGGGATCAACTTGTGACTAGCAGGAGACGTAATGGTGAAAGGCCGATAGAAACGTGGGGTGATGAGGAGGCACTTTATAACAAGTCATTACCAGCATAACTTGTTCTACAAGCTGTAGAATCTCACACAAGGTAATAGGAGCATGGAATAATATCATAATGACTTGGAGATTGCCATGATCCGTGCTAATGTAGTAGAGGATCGTAAAGCTGCAATGTCACGATTCTTGAGTGGTTTGAGCCGAGATATAGTAAGGGTGGTAGAGTTGTAACATTATATTGAGTTGGAAGAATTGGTGGATAAAGCTATCAAAGTTGAGTGGCAATTGAAGATGGACCGAAATTACAAGAGCGGTGAAGGTTCAAGTTCGAATTGAAAACCCAATTAGAAGAGAGATGAGAAGCCAACTTGGAGGGAAAACAACACTAAAGCCAAATTTTCAAATAAGAAGGATAAGGATGGCAAAATTGATCCGAATTCGGCTTTAGGTAAAATCGAGAATCCTAACACTAAGACTCGTAATATTAAATGTTTCAAGTGTTTGGGTGGGGGTCATATGGAAAATCAATGCCCTAATAGGAGGGTGATGATCATTACTAGTCTTGGTGATGTTGAATTTGACAATGAGAAGGAAGAAAAAGATGAAGAAATGCCACTGCCGTTGGAGGATTGTAGCGATGTTGAGATGCTGGTAAGAGGCGAATTGATAGTGGTTAGGCATTCTCTAAGTGTCCAAGTTAAGGAGGAGAAGTACCACCAACAACAAGATAATCTATTCCATATAAGATGCTTGGTGAATAGTAAGATTTGTAATGTGATTGTTGATGGGGGTAGTTGCAAGAATGTGGCAAGTTGTACCATGGTAAAAAAGTTTGTATTAAGGACTGAAAAACACCCTAGACCATAGAGACTACAATGGCTGATTGATAGTGGAGAAGTGAGGATGACAAAGCAAGTCCGAGTTCCATTTGAGATAGGGAAATATAAAGACGATGTGATGTGTGATGTTGTACCTATGCAAGCATGCCATCTTTTACTTGGTAGACCATGGTAGTATGATCGGAAAGTACATCATGATAAGTACACTAATCGATATTCTTTGGTAATGAATCATAAGACTTACACTTTGGTACCGATGACACCTACTAAGGTTTATGATGATCAATTGAAACTACAACGTGAAGCCGAGAGGACGAGAAAAGAAGATTTTGAGAAACAAGGAAAAGCAGTGGCTGAGAGAAGCGAAGTGGTAATAGCTGAGGGAAAAGGAGAGAGGAAAAAAAAGAGAAAAAAGAATTTCTTTGCAAAATCGAGTGAAGTGAGGAGAGCTTTACTTCTGGACCAACCAATGCTTGTACTTTTGTACAAGGAGGCACTATTTACTACTAACGAACTTGACCCAAGTTTGCCTAGTTTTGTCATGTCTTTATTGTAAGAATTTGAAGATGTCTTTCCTGATGAGATTCCTAGAGGTCTACCACCGATTCGAGGCATAAAGCATCAAATTGATTTGATTCTTGGTTCGCCATTACCTAATCGACCTGCATATCGAAGCAATCTCAAGGAGACAAAGGAGCTTCAGCGGCAAGTTAGCAAATTACTAGAGCGAGGACATGTGTGAGAGAGTCTTAGCCCGTGTGCTGTTCCTGTTTTGTTGGTGCCAAAGAAGGATGGTTCTTAGTGAATGTGTGTTGATTGCCAAGCAATCAATAACATTATGGTAAAGTATCAACATCCTATTCCTAAGCTAGATGACATGTTGGATGAATTGCATAGATTTTGCATATTTACTAAAATCGATATGAATAGTGGTTATCATCATATTAGAATGAAATAAGGGGATGAATGGAAAACTGCATTTAAGATCAAGTATGAGTTACACGAGTGGTTAGTCATGTCATTTGGTTTAACGAATGCACCTAGTACTTTCACACGATTTATGAATCATGTCCTACGTGCTTTTATTGGTTGATTTGTGGTTATCTATTTTGATGATATCCTTATATATAGTCGAAGCCTTAATGACCATATTGAGCATGTGTGAGCTATTTTGCAGGTTTTAAGGGACGACTAATTATATGCTAACTTAAAGAAGTGCTCTTTTGTGACTAACAAATTAGTATTTTTAGGTTTTGTTGTTGGTGCTGATGGAATATAGGTTGATGAAGAAAAGGTGAAATCAATCCGTGAATGGTCAACACTTAAACAATAGGAGAGGTGAGCAGCTTTCATGACTTAGCTAGTTTCTATCACAGATTTGTGAAGGATTTCAGCACCATCGTCGCACCTTTAACCGAGGTTATCAAGAAAAATGTGGGTTTCACGTGGGGAGAAGAGCAAGATAAAGCATTCAATCTGTTAAAGGATAAGCTAAGTAATGCTCATTTGTTATATTTACCAAATTTCAGTGCTACTTTTGAAATAGAATGTGATGCTTCTGGTACAAGAATTGGAGCTGTGTTGATGCAAGGAGGACGTCCTATAGCTTATTTCAACGAGAAACTAAGTGGAGCAATATTGAATTATCCAACTTACGATAATGAGATGTATGCTTTGGTGCGAGCTTTGGAGACTTGGCAACATTATTTGTGGCCAAAAGAGTTCGTGGTCCATACCAAACATGAGACTTTGAATTACTTGAGAGGGAAGAAAAAGTTGAACAAAAGACATGCCAAATGGATGGAGTTCATTGAAACTTTTCCATATGTAATCAAGTATAAGAAACGTAAGGAGAATGTGGTAGCCAATGCACTTTCTCAAAGGTACGCAATTCTAACTACTTTAGAAGCAAAGTGTCTAGGATTTGAGCATATCAAAGAATTATATATTGATGATGATGACTTTGGAAAAGTGTTTGAAGCTTGTGAGCATGTTGCGTTTGAAAAATTCTATAAGCATGATGGATATCTCTTTCGTAAAAATAAGTTGTGTTTGCCTAAATGCTCTTTGCAAGAGTTGTTAGTGCGAGAGGCGCATAGTGGTTGCTTAATGGGACATTTTGGCATGAATAAAATTTATGAAGTACCGGATGAACTTTTATTGGCCACACATGGAACGAGATGTCACACGTGTTTATGAAGGATGCCTTGCTTGTAAGCAAGCTAAGTCTACAACTAAGCCACATGGCTTATACACTCCTTTGCTTATCCTGACGCATCCTTGGGTTGATATTTCTATGGATTTTGTATTAGTATTGCCTAGGTCTAAACATGGTAAGGATTCTATTTATGTGGTTGTAGATTGATTTTCGAAAATGGCTCATTTTATACCTTGTCATAAATTTGATGATGTATCGCATATTGCTAATTTGTTCTTTCATGAGCTGTTGCGTTTGCATGGCATGCCTAGGTTCATTGTTTCTGATCGTGATACTGAATTTCTTAGCTACTTTTGGAAGACATTGTGGAAAAAGTTAGGTACATAGCTTTTATTTTCTACTACTTGTTATCCACAAACTGATGGTCAAATTGAAGTAGTGAATAGGACTTTAGGGACTTTATTGTGTGCTATTATTAACAAGAATATTAAGTTTTGGGAAGACTGTTTACCTCATGTTGAGTTTGCTTATAACAGGAACGTGCATTCTGCTACTAAATTCACACCGTTTGAGGTTGCCTATGGTTTTAATCCGTTAACTCCGTTAGATTTAACCCATTTGCCTATTGATGAGCATGTGAATTTAGATGGTGCTAAGAAAGCTGAATTTGTGAAGACTTTGCATGAAAAGACGCGCCTAAATATTGAGCATAAGACAGAGCAATACACAAAGCAAGCCAACAAAGGGCACAATAAAGTAGTGTTTGAGCCTAGTGATTGGGTTTGGGTTCATATGCGCACAGAGCATTTTCCCACACAACGACGTTCTAAGTTGTTACCGTGAGGAGATGAACCATTCATGGTGTTGGAGAGAGTCAACGATAATGCCTACAAGCTTGATCTTCCAGGTGAGTATAGTATTAGTGCTACTTTCAATATTTCTAACTTGACTCTTTTCGATGCAGACGATGATTTGAGGGCAAATCCTTTGCACGGGGGAGGGAATGATGTGGACATCGAGCCCTATCGAGAAGGAGGTGCTAGAGACCCATTGTCTTATTTGCTAAGCCCGATCACTACAGCGAGAGCAAAGGAATTCAAGCAAGCTATAGGCGTCATGGTTTAAGATCTATGGAATAGAGACAATATGGATTTGAGACTTGTAGCTCATTGGCGCAACTTGATCACTTTTGGTCCAGTGAATTCCGGACAGGTTTAGGGCTAACGGACTCCTAATTGGCTCAAATTTGGTCGGAGTCATTTAGATTGACTTTAGGTTTTTTTTCTCTATTTTTAGGTGAATTTTAATTAATTAAGGATATTTTTGTCTTTTGCCCTTTTAGGGTTAGCACCATATATAAGGGTGCTTAAGAGTTTCTAACAATATAACATTGATTTGAGATTTAATATATTGGGAGGAATTTTCTTTCTTTTTCTTCGAGCTCTTTGAAGACTTGATTTCATCAAAGCTTCATTGTAGAGGTCGATTCAACTTATCGAGCAAGTCAGTGAATTCACTTGTTCGTGGTGTCTATAACGTTGGTTAGTTGACACGGGTTCATTAACAGGTCGGGTTCATACCGAGGTTACCAGTCACAGGTTCAATTGGGGGTCGAGGTTAACAATTTGTAACGTTTGGATCTTCGTAGAATGATCAGTTTCCACATTTATTCACATCAACCTGGGATGGATATTCTAACTTCTAAACCTAGAGATTGCAATGTCGTTGAAGTTGGTGAATGAAAAGATTGTACAAAATAATCTTAATAATTCTATATGTTGGAACACTCACATATTTGCTCTGTTTGACTCTTGTAAGCTGATGCATTTGGAGAAGGAAACCAAAGACATCTAAGAATCAACTAGACTAAAAAAAATAAACACAAAATGAAGAATCTAGGAAGTAAATGTTGCAATTAACCTATATTTCTATATGGGTCAAATGCAATTAGCCCATATCGTCTCAATCAACTTATATTCCTTTGCAATTATCTACATAATCATCATCATCATTGCGGTTCAAATCTATTTATATTATTGCCATCATTGTAAATTGATAAGGTGATTCATGTGTAGAATATTTGTGAAGATTGCCCCTTTGTATTGACAATGTGTAGCACTAATTACTTGGTTTTAACCACTCATTCCATCCTGAAAAAAGAGTTAACTTTCAAAAATTTTCCTCATCCCAAAAAAAAAAGATCATTTTTAAAAAAAAATTTAAAATATCTTTATTAACAATAATTATGTATTTCTATAATTAAAAAGTAAGGATAAAAATGTAAAATTGTACATTTAATTAGTGCAATAAATGTGTTGTACTTAATAATCAATAAAAAGTTGTATTTAAACCAAAATAAACTCTCTTTTTTTGGGACAGAAGAATTATATTTTTATATTAGGCACATTAAATAGTGATTTGGAGTTAATGGTGTTTAAAGAACAAATTTGGCCTCATAAAGTAAAAATAGTAGATATCTTTCGATAATACATGGGCACATCTCATTAATGTGTAGAGAAGTTGTAAACCTAGTAGACCTCTTTCAATAAGACATGGGTGCATCCCATTAGGAGTGGTATTTTGTCAAGGATGAAAATTGAAGATAAAATTTAAGAATATATTTCAAGATTTTATTTTTATTATTGTTATTATTATCTAGTAATAATTGGTAGCCATATTCTTAGATGGAATTACTATTTAGGGAAGTAGATTAGAGTTAGGATTTAAATTTTCTCCTTATTTTTAGGAAACTTATTTTTAGCATCAAATTAGGACAACTCTAATCTACTTTTTCTTAGTGCAAACTTTCTCCATGGCTAACAATTAAACTTCCTTTTTTCTAGTTGAAAGGTAATCAAAGCTTTGGTTTTACGATAATTATGAGATCTATTTTTGTTCTCTATGATTTATTATTGTTTTATTTATTCAAGGGTATTTATTTATTTCTGACATTTTATTAATTATGATTATTTTGTTTGATTAAATAATTGGCCATTATTTGATCATCGAAATAGTCTATTGCCAATTGAAATATCAAATTCATAATTATTTGATTGTTTTAATGTTTGTGGTGAATGATATAATTTCATTTCTAGTAAGAATCCAATCTATGTCATAGAAATAAAACTTAAATAAACTGAGTTTTGAATTTGTGGTTGGAATTGGGTCCCTCTAGTATTAATGTTATTGACAAATTAAATTTTATGATTGTATTTTGGGTTGTCTAATAAATAAGCATCTTTTGCATAGCAACAAACTAAGGATAGGTTGGTTATAATTATTTGTTTGATAACCATGCCAATTTGTTAATGAATGCATAAAATTATTTTTGCATCGATTATCAATTGATTGAACTAAAGTTGAGATTAATCTTTTGATTAGAAGCCATCCTTTCATCAATTCCTTCTTATTCTTGGTATTTTAAAATTTTTGATCTAATTATTTTAGTTATATTTTTCTAAATACTCCCTCTTTATTTAGTGTTTTCTTTCGTATGAAAATAAAACCACCAATCCATGTATGTATGATCCTACTTATCATTACATATTAATATAACTTAGAATAAGAATTTTTATTTTCTTGAATTCGAGACTCATCACAAATAGATGTTGCAATAAGATTATCCTATCCAAAAAAATTTGCTTTGGTTTTTTGTTCGGTGAATTGCAAGCGTACAATATCAACAAGTAATAAAGTGATAAGTAGAGTATCGTTCCCACGAGGATTGTTTTCAATTCAACCAATTACTTACCAATATGATTAATTCAACAACAAGCTAGCCAATTAAAAAGCTTTCATGCAATGTAACTAAACTTAACAAAGAATGAAAATTTATAACTATAAACAAATACTAAAAATTTACCAATTTAATAAAGATGTTAGAGATTTCGATTTCACTTAATCAATCCTAATTAACTCTCTTGACTTGTCATGCAATTAACTTAAATTCCAAATTATGATGGTGAAATTTCCCTAATGTAAATTAATAGCCGACATCGGTCTAATAACCCTATTTAGATTAAAATCAACTCACACTTGGTCTAGGTGAATTTAGATTTCTAAATGCATTAAGAACTATGGAAATTCCCAGATTCAATCTAAGTAGCCACGACTTAGTTCTACTACCGAAACCACATGAACAACCTAGATTATTACCGTCTAAATTGAATTCACGGTTTAATATCACATGAGCACATGCATGTTATCTCCACACGGTATCAAACAAGCATAAAAAATCAATTAAGTGGTGATCAATCACCTAAAAGCATTAAGAACATGATATTAAACTCATAATTGAAATATAGGTTGCATGAACAAGTCTTAAAAATCAATTATTCATGATTAAGATCCATCTAATCTCTAACAAAAGAAATTAGAACATAATGAAAGTTAAACTAACAACAAAAATAAAAATAGACATAATTAAAATTAAACCAAATTCTGAAAATTAAAATAACTATTATTCAATAAATAAACACAAAACTATAAAATGGTTAATCCTGGAAAATAAAGCACAACTAGAAGTTCATAACAAAAGAAGAAATAAAAGTACTATAATTAAAGACAAGAAAAGAAAACTAAAATTGCTAAACTTTAACTAAGTAAAGAAAAACATGAAAAGACAAAATTGAAGACTTGAAGTCAATGAACAAAATAAAATTCTGTTTCTGCCTTTGTTTCACCCGTAAGCTTCCCAAAGGAAAAAGAAAATTTGCTGCTAGCTTTCTACCCAAGTCAAGCTTGGCGGCTGAGCTTTGTATTATAAACTACTGAAACTCAAGTCAAGAAGAGAAGAAGCAAACAAAACAACATCCAGAACTCAAAGAAAAACTGATTTGCGGCTGAATTTTCTGGAGAAAAGAAAGCTGAAGCAAACCCGAAGCTACTTCCACTTCTATTTAAAATTCTGCACTAACTAAATCTAATCTAAAGTGAGAAGAAAATACACAAGAAGAACCAAGGGAATGAAGAGGACTAGCTTCTATATTTCTAAACTAACGAAAGAAAGATAACAAAGGAAACGAAAGCTTGCTGTGAAACAGAAAACAGAAACAAAAGAAAAGAAATTCCGCTAACTCTAAACTAAGGCTAAAGAAAAAGAAAAGAATGAAGTAGCAGAATACATCAAAGACCCGATGGCTGCTCTAACTAATTCAAGAAAAGAAAGAAAAGAAAAGAAAAACAGAATGAATGTGCTACTACTACTCCTAAACCAATGAAAAGAAAAGAAAAACAAAGGACCGAAGAGTGGTTGCTGTCCTTTCTTCCTCTCGGTTGTGTGCTTTATATAGAGCAAAAGATTGGTTGTTTATTTCTAAATTCTACAAATCCAAATCCTTCTTTGTTTTGCTCTTTGTCTTCAACTTGTCATCGGTTTCCTTTGTTTCCAAATCCCAGCCAACTTTTGTTTCCAAATTTCAGTCATATCCAAATTAGTTTGCAGCTCAGCTTGGTTCTTCTTATTTCTTTTTCCCGATTTGTAGCTGTTTTCTTCTCCTTTCTCTTTGTGTGCTGCTCGGCTGCTTCCTTTTTCCTTTGTTTCTTTGTTGTCCGAATTTTTGTTACCAAATTTCAGCTTGGTTTCCTCTTTTGTTTGTTGTGGTTACTTGGCTGTTTCTTCCATGCATCTTCTAGAAGTTTTCCTTCTTTGTATTCCACTTTGTTTCCTTTTCTTGTCTCTCTCTCGGCTGTGTTTCTTTGTTGCAGCCAACAAAAATCTTCTTTGTCTTTTTGTTGAAGTAATTTGGTCAAGCTTTGATAAGCTTTCTTTGCTATAAAGTAACAAAATAATTGGTTAGTCCTTTGTTCTCAATTTAGAAGTAAAATTCAAGATTAAACTCAAAAGTTCTCAAAATATTAGAAAACTTAGAAATCATAAAATCAAAGGATAATTTGGCCAAAATATGTAAAATCAAATTAAAACACAAGTCAATTTCTAACCAAAATGAATAAAAATACTCTGTATAAAATAGAGTTATCATTTTTTAGTCTACAGTTGTAAATGTACAAACAACAAAGCCAAAATGGGCGAAATAGTAAAACTAAGTAAAGACAAAGAGAAGGTGAGAAAGTAAAATTGATGGTTTAACCTATTAAGAGTAGTTTTGACAAGAGAGAGAAAAAAAAAGATACTAATTACTTTGTTTTTAAGAGAAAATCCTTCTGTAAAGGCAAAACTCCCTCACTTATACCAGAGACCCCTTAGCTAGACAGATGTAAATTGAGGGATGTGCACGAGTTGGCATAGGCTTGAGGGAGAGAGCGAAGGCCAAACCCCAGAACAGACTCTCATAATATTTCAGCGAAAAATCTGCCCCACGCGAGATTTGAACCTGCGTTGCTGGAGGAGTTCTCCCCACGTCACCCAAAGATACTAATTACTACTTTTATTAATGCTAGCTCGTACTGAGGGCTTATGTTTTTTTTATTAAAACTTTTCTTAGGATATTGCTACTAAGAAAAGCAACATGGTTTTGAATTTTAAATTTATTGTAAAAATGTCTTGAAACTTTTACAAAATCCCATATGCAATTCAAAATTTATACTCTTTGAAACTTTATACTTTTGATAATAATTAATATGTGCAAAAGTTTATTTAACGCATCAATTTATAGGTAGCAGTTTTCTTCGTCCAATGTAAAAATACTAACCAACATTGAAAGTTGTTAGGAATTCTTCATAAATGCACCGGATAAGCATAAGAATTAAAATTGACATTGCAATTTCCTTTTCAAAAAAAGTTGACAACACATTTATGTATCAGATTAGTTACTAACAAGTTTTTAATTATATGAGATGTGTCCATGTTAATTCCAAATTCATATGTTTTTTCAATTATTTTATTATAATTTGAATGTAATTCTTTTGTTAATTAATTTAATAGTACAATAAATTATGCAATAATGTTGCTAGTGGAAGTTCATATTTTTCTATTTTGGAAAAAGTTCTATTGTAAAGGAACTCTTAAAGAAGAAATCCAGATGATTATTCTTATTCAAAGTTTAAAAATTCTATTAAGTTTACATTATAGTAAATTCAAATATTCTAACAATTTAGTACTCGATTTAATTATTACATTTTTTTGTCCTACCTTGTTTATAGTGCCTTTCATAGGGCATTTTTTAGCATTATGCTAATAAGTTAAAATACATTTCATAACTGAATGAAAATACACACACACACATATATATGAACTTTATGATATTTATGAAAATAAGTTAATACTTTATGATATTGTTATTATACATCTAACCTTTATAATTATTTATTTTAATGCTTTATGATATTGTTCTTGTGGATCTAACCTTTTTCATGCAGATCTGTTTGTGTTTTGCCTGTTTTTACCAACAGTGTTATGGTAGTAAGACCCGGGGTAGGGCGGTAAACCCAGTTGTGCTGTTGAGGGTGTTAGAGTCCAAAAGACTTTAGACTTGGTAAAATAGTGGTTAGATCTGAGTAAAATTGGTAGATCTATAACAACTTTAGCATAAAATGTTAAAATTTATAATTATTGGGTAGATTTATAATAATTTTAACATAAACTGTAAATTCATGATTATTTTCTTGTGGAACTCGAAAGCTTTTAATACTAAAGGAAAGGGTTATAAATTTCATAAGTTTTATTGTATCTTTTTGTCTACTTGTTTCCTTATTTACTTGCATCTTTATTTGCAACATGCCTTCTCTTTTTAGATCTTTTTCAAAAGCCTCTTCTTCTTCTTCAAACACTCTTCTTAAAGAAGAAATTAATTTAGAAAACATTAGTCAAACAATAGATAAATCGAAAATTCCCAAACACCCAACTAATCATGTTTATCATGATTCAAAATGGTCTTTAACTTCAGATTACACAATTAAAACAGTAGAACAAACCATAGCTCTTCACTCTGATTATGAAGAAATTAAACTTTTGTCAAGAAAAACTATAGAAAAATATTTACGAAAATATAACTACCTTCATTTTGGTCTAGTACAAGTGGCTGCAAAACCACTTAGTAGAGAAGGTCTAAATACATCTCTTTTACTTGCTCTAAGAGATTGTCGATTTTTAAATTTTGATGATTCATTACTTGGAATGGTTGATACCAATCTATGTGATGGACCAGTTTATTTTGATTGTTTTCCAAATTTTATTGTTTCTTTATGTGATAGAAACATTTTGGATACTCTTACTTTAAATATTAAAACTGAAAATTATAAAACTAAAATAAGTACACTTCTACTGGTCATTTTGTTTAGAATCCAGTACAAAGCCATGTGTTTAGCCTTTAATACAGGAGCCTTAAAAACCCACAAAAAAGGGGAAATTATCCTCTTCCAGACAGATTTAGCAAGATCCCAAATCCCTGTACCCAAGTCTATCACTTGGAATCAAGTTACACTTCCAGAACAATGGCTGCTACCGGATGCGGCACCCACTGTTCCAGTTAAAAATACTACAGTATCTAGTATCCAACAGTTTCCACCAGGAGCAGTCTAGATCAGGTTTGAAAGGTCACCTAGCCTTAGGATCTCTACTTCTACTCCTGCTTATTCCCAACCTAGACATTCCATGTCTGATTTTAGACCAATGTCTTCATTCTCAACCATGTTTCAACACCTTGACAATTTATCAAGTATACCTTAAGCAAGGTATACAATTCAAACCGAGCCATCTTCTTCAGAGCATAGAGATTTACCACAATCTCCAACATACTCTACTATTATTGATAACGCCCCAATTAGGGAATTACAAACTTTGACTTTAGATATCAAAATTGGTTTTCAAATTAATAAAGAATATCTTAGAAGGGATTTTTACTCAGAAGAAAATCTTTCTAAAAGAAAATGGTTCTTGAATACTTTTCAAGGTGATTTTCGAAAACAAATCCAAGAAAATTATTATAATTTCCTTAATAAGATTAAAGAACATATTTTCTTCTTTGAATGGTTCATTATTTATGCAGAAGAAAATTCAATTGATTTTCCTTTTGATAAAACTATCTCTGTTTTGAAAAAATGGAAAACTTTAGAAGGAGAAGTTCCGTCTGAATTTCCTCTAAATAAACCAATCACAATTTCTTACTTATCTGTTGAAATAAAAGCTGTTCTTTTTAAACAAAGAACTAAAATAGAACCATTAACTGGTAAAGATATACAAAGTGTTTTTGAACAAAACAATTATAATAATAAGTATTTACAAACTATTGGAGAATATGTAATTACAAATAATAAAACTACTCCTCAGTCTTTTTATGTTCCTCCTCTTTCAAATTTACAGATTTTTACGATTCCTTCACCTACTTCTTTTCCAAATATTCCTTTATTCAAGCCATATGAAATTCCTAGTCAATTAACCAAACCTATTTAGGAAAAACCTTTGTCTGAATTTGAGAAAAAATTAGCCAAAATAGAAGAGTCATTTCAATCTCCTAAGCCCAAGCAGAAAATGGAAATGTGGTCATCTTCAGTTTCTGCTCAACCATCCAAATCAAATGATCCAGCCTCGGCCTCAATCAACCAGTCAGTCTGTGTCTTAAATAAAGACACTGATATAGATGAGTCATTCGACCCTGAAATTGCCAAACTCAGGAGATTTAGACCCCATAGCTATAGTAAAGACAAGTCTATTTCCACCTGGAAAAATTTACAAAAACTTTATTACCCGAGGGCTACTTATCCCGACTTAGCTTTAAAAGAAAGACCAAATGTTTTCAAGAATAATTATACTGCAAATGGTATTTATAAATGGTGTATTGATGGTCAATCTGAATACAACATTTTAACAATACTACAACAAATGACTATGGTTGCTACAGCATACCGAACAACTCATAATTGTTCTGACCAATTAGGAGCTCATGTTTTAATTGCTGGTTTTACAGGTCAGTTAAAAGGATGGTGGGATGAACATCTATCAACCATCGATAAAGAGAAAATTTTAAATTCTGTTAAATTAGATGAAAATGGTGAATCCATTTTAGTTAATGGTCAAACTATTTCTGATGCTGTTTATACTCTTCTTTTTACAATTGCAAAAACTTTTGTTGGAGACCCGGGGATTTTCAGAGATAGATCATCTAAGCTCCTTAATACTTTGAAATGTAAAAAATTATCTGATTTTCAATGGTACAAAAATACATTTTTACTAGAATTTATTCTAGGCTTGATGGTAATCAAGCCTATTGGAAAGAAAAGTTTTTAGACAGTCTTCCAAAATCTTTGCGTGATATGGTTCGTGATGAACTACGAGTCCAGTATAATGGCGTAGTTCCTTTTGAACAAATTACTTATGGTTAATTAACAAGTCAAATACAACAAGTTGCTTTAAAAATTTGTAGACAAGATACAATCCTTAGGCAATTAGCTAAGGATAGAGCACAACAACAAAAAGATTTAAAATCTTTTTGTGAACAATTTGGTCTTCCTAGTTGTCATCCAACCCATAGGAAGAGATCACCCAAAACTAAGTTTAGGAAGTATCGACCCAGTCTTCCCTACAAGCCCAACAAGCATTTTTCTAAGAAACATTCCGATCCACCCAAACCAGCTTTCCAAAAGTCAAAAGATATTATTTGTTATAAATGTAAAAAGCCAGGTCATATAGCCCGGTATTGTAGACTTAAAAATAAAATTCAGGAATTAAATTTAGAAGAAACAGTGTTAGATCAAATAGCTAAACCGCTTGTTGATTCTGATAATTCTGATAACTCAGAACATGAGTCCAATGATCTTCTAAATCAATTAGAAGATCAAGATGATTATTACAGTTCTAGTTCAGAAGATTCTGAACAGGAACATTCAATCAATGTTCTTACCAAAGAACATGATCTTTCGGTTGATCTTCTTGAAGAAATTTTAGATTCTAAAAAGAGGAATTTTTTTTTTGAAAAATTGAAACAAGTTTTTGTAGACAAAGAACCTTAAAATGATCACTATTTTTCAAAAGATCCCCGATTTTCCAATATTTACAATTTCAATGATATTTTAAATCATTTTCCAAAAAATCCTAAACTAGTTTCTTTACAAGATCTTCAATCAGAAGTCTCATTCCTAAAAGAGGAAATTAAGAAAATCAAAGCACAACAAGAATTAGATCGCCTTGTTATTGACTCATTAATTTCTGAAAAAGGGAAGCTCTCAAAAACTTCCACTCTTTCTAAACCTCCTTCTACAAATTCCTCTACTTTCGAAAAATTTGAAGAAACAGACCAATTTCTTAATCATATTTCTTTAGTCCAACAAAAGTATGACATTTTAATTACTTTAGTTATAAAATATAATTTCAAACTTGAAATTCCTGCTTTATGGGATACAGGGGCGGATATGTGTTGTATTCAAGAAGGACTTATCCCTTCAATCTATTTTGAAAAAAATCAAAGAATGACTTCGTTCTGCAAATGGTTCTAAATTACAAATAAATTATAAACTTCCTGAAGTTGAAGTTCATTTTCAAAATGGTTTTGTAAAAACATCTTTTCTTTTAGCAAAAGATTTAAATGGACTAGCTTATTTAGGCACTCCATTTATTTATCAAGTAACTCCATATTTGACTAATTTCAAAGGTATTCACCCTCAAAATATTCCAAATTCTTGTATTCCTTTTGTCAAACCACCTTTGGAAAGAAAATTAAATACTTTATTTTCCAATGATTCTCAAATAATTGTTTTAACCTTAAAACAAAACCAAATAAATTTTCTTATTCAAGAAATATCTTTCAAAAGAATCGAAGAACAACTTCAACAACCTTTGATTCAAAATAGGATTAAAGATCTTGAGACTAAACTCCAAAGGGAAATTTGTGCTGAAATTCCAACAGCATTTTGGAATAGAAAACAACATGTAGTTTACCTCCCTTATGAAAAGGATTTTGATGAACGTCAAATTGCTACCAAAGCTAGGGCTATCCAAATGAATCAAGAACTTCTTCAACATTGTGAAGAAGAAATAAATGATATTTTGAAAAAAAAGATCATACAAAAAAGTCAGACTCCTTGGAGCTGTCCTGCTTTTTATGTTAATAAAAATTCTAAAATAGAAAAAGATGTTCCAAGACTTATAATTAATTACAAGGCTTTGAACAAAGCCCTACAGTGGATTCGATATCCAATTCCCAACAAAAAAGACCTTTTTCAAAAATTATATGCTGCAAAAAGATTTTCAAATTTTGATATGAAATCTGGGTTTTGGCATATTCAAATCCATCATTCTGACAGGTACAAAACCGAATTTAATGTCCCTTTTGGACATTACGAGTGGAATGCAATGCCTTTTGGTTTAAAGAATGCCCCTTCTGAATTTCAAAGGATTATGAATGATATTTTTAATCCTTATTCAAATTTTATTATTGTTTATATTGATGATATGTTAGTTTTCTCTGAAAACATTGATCAGCATTTTAAACATGTTAATACATTTCTGCATGTCATTAAACAAAATGGTTTGGCTATTTCTCAGAAAAAGATTAGTCTTTTTCAAACAAAAATTAGATTCCTAGGACATCATATTCAGTTAGGAACAATATTCCAATTGAAAGATCAATCCAATTTGTTGATAAATTTCCTGATCAAATTCTAGATAAACAATAACTTCAAAGATTTCTAGGTTGTCTAAATTATGTTTCTAATTTTATTCCAGAATTTAGCAATCTCATTAAACCTTTGCATGATCGGCTTAAGAAAACTCCCCCTGCCTGGTTTGATATTCATACAAACGTAGTTAGACAAATTAAAAAACAAGTCAAAACACTTCCTTGTCATACACTATCTGATCCATCAGCCCAAAAAATTGTTGAAACTGATGCTTCTAATATTGGCTATGGTGGTATCTTAAAATAGGTTCAAAATGGTAAAGAGCAAATTGTAGCATTTGCATCTAAATATTGGAATGATTCCCAACAGAATTATTCAACCATTAAAAAAGAAACTTGCAATTGTTTTATGTGTTTCTAAATTTCAATCTGAATTACTAAATAAAATTTTTGTATTACGTGTTGATTGCAAATCTGCAAAAGAAGTTTTGCAAAAAGATGTTAAACATCTTGCTTCTAAACAAATTTTTACAAGGTGGCAAGCTATTTTATCTGTTTTTGATTTTGATATCGAATATATTAAACGAGAAAATAATTCTCTTCCTGACTATTTGACTCGTGAATTTTTGCAGGGATGATAGCAATGCCCCCTAAAAAGAAAAAAGAAGAACTACCTACCAGTAAACCCACTTCTTCCTACATATCCAACACTGAATCTTCGGATTCAAACAAAACCATTCAAACTCTAGTAAACATTCCAACCCCTTCAAATTATGCCTTCACATCAACCCAGATTCAAGCTGTTGAATCCTTAGAAAACATCAAACCAATTTCCATCCTAGCGCCCAGATCATGGGTAGATATTGCTGAAGAAGACGAAGCCCAAACACAACTGACAACTTTACACCAGCTGGTAGCCCAATCTAGATTTCAATAGGTGAAATCTCCCCAAACCTTGGTGGTGGCTTCAAGCTCCATCCCTTCTCAATCCCAAGTGGCGGTTTTGAGCCCCACTCAATCTTATCAAACAATCATGGCTCAAAGATCACAAAATCAAGTAGTAATCCCGACTACTACCCAGGTAATAATCCCAACTACCTCTCAAAATGCCCAAGAGCCATACCATAAGAATGATCACCCAGTAAACATTCTCCAAATGGAACCCGATATTTTCCAAAATAGCCCAGTTCAAATGGCACAAACCATTTTTCCCAAAGGGTTCCACTACTTTCCATCCTCTATCTGTAAGACCCCAACATTCTATGAGTTCATCCTGTTGGACTTTGGGTCCGTATCCTTCAAAAATTACTAAAACAAAACACAGACCTATGTTACCCACTCCACTGCCCAAATTCTCAAAGTCATTAAACCATCAGAGTGGGGAAATAATTTAAACAAGCCTAGAAATTTTTCCCAAACATTTCAATCCCAGGGTTATACTTATTGGGACTATAAAACTGCGTGGTACAATGTTTTTACTCTTCAAAATGTTCATAATTAGCACTCTTGGTTCTTTTATTTTAAGAGAACTAACAAATATGATTTTTCCGTTTGGTTTATCCAATGGTGGGGGGTTCTTGGCCCAAACCAAATTTTTTTGCAGATATCGTCCACCAAGGATTCCAAATTTTCAACCAAAAATTCCAATCTCCTAAACTTTTTGTACCAAAATTACTAAGCTTCTTTTCTCTGTTTTCTCTTTCATGGATTTATTTATGGAAATACAAATTTGTTAAACCCAACCCAAAATTTTCTCCACTCCTTGTCAGACAAGGGTACTCCAAATGGTGGAAAGAATTCAAAATAGATTCGATCCAACCTCCACAAATTGAAACTTGGTTCACTATGAACCCACAATTTTTACCCGCTGCTGATCCACAAATAACCGAATTTTTGCAACAGAAGAGTTTAGCCCAGTCCAAGTTAGCAGCACTCGCTAATAAAGACGACTATGTCAAACATTTAGAAAGCTTACTTTCCCATCTCAAACAGGAGTCCCCAAAAGCCCAACCATGAGTTGCCAGGGCCTAGGAGGAGTCGGTGACACAAACTCATAAGCAAGACCTCCTCGAGAGTTCCGATGCCAAAGAAGAAGCAGACGAAGACGAAGAAAATCCATTTTACTTAAATGGAGATGATTGTTATGGAATTTTTTAATTTTTGAAAAAATTGTAATAGTGTTATTCTTGTAGCAACTGAAATCTTCAGAAGCAGTCTTATAGCAGGACACTATTCAAACACAAGAACTCACTCACTATTCAACTGTAAGCGAAACCTTTGTTCATTAACCTTTATGCTTAGAAATTTTCCTATAAAATTTCCTTTTGTCTAGAATTTAGGCAACATTTTAGAACCCACAAGTTTGGCATCCAAACTCTCTCAACCATAGACTAGAAAACTTTCTTTCTTGCATTTTTCTCTCATTCTTCCTCTCTTTCTTTCTTTTTTTCTTTCTTCCTTTCTTTCTTCCTTTCTTGTACCATTACTGACCAAAATATAACCTTGGTTACCAAGGTATAAACTTTGTACTTTTAGAGTTTTAATAAACTCCAAGTTTCATCCAACCAAGAGCTAGTTCAAATGTTTGGCTAGTTCTTTTATTGCTTACTTTAAGTTTATTATTGCTTTTATTTAATTCTTATTGATGCTTGGCCGGTTCAACTGCCTAATTTAATTTCTGTTTATTTATATTCTGTCATTTAAATTTCTATTTATTTAACATTCTTGTCTATATCCTGTCTAAGCCACCTATCCCTTTCCTTTAGTGGCAGTCCGTCTGCGACCCACTTCTCCTTTTATTTTTCTGTTCTTTAAGGGGTCCCTCTCCTCACTGGTATCACATATATATATATATATACACACACACACACACATATTCATAGGTCTAAAAGCTATAGTATAGTACAGTTAAAAGGATAAAGAATGAATCAGTATTGATATTTTTAGCTAGGATATTTATAGTAATAAATTTGAAGCAAGTTATCATGCTTTCAATTTTTATTTTTTCAAAAATATAAAGTTTTAAAGGTTAAAAATAATATCATATGTTATCATATTGTCTTACAGGCGGTAATATGTCTTCTATTAAATGATCTAATCTCATGATATTTTTCTTTTTATAAATGTTACGAACAATTTCAATAAATTATCAATGTAAAAAATGAAGAAAAAGTAGGCAAATGAGAATGGAATAAATAATTTAGGTTTTTTTTTTCAAAAAGTCATAGAGGCATGGAATGCAAGAGTTATATTTGTTATAAAGGGTGTCTAAAAAATAAATATAACTTAAATGAAAGACACTAAAGGAACCAAAAAAATGTGAACTATAGAGAAACCCTGGAACGGATAGTTTTTAAAATTGCAATCCGGATCGTAAAATCGTGCGATCCTAGATCGCACAAAATTGTTTAAGAAGTAGAATCTCAGGTAGGATCATTAGAATCAGTTGGGATCGGATAGAATCGAACGATCCAAGCAATTCTATCCGATCCCAGAAAAAAAAAACAAAACTGCGTCGTTTTAACTAAAACAACGCCGTTTTGTGTTTCTTATTTAGGGCAAAGTGCTGCGCAGCCTGCAATCCACCATCCATGCCAATCGAACATTCGTAGCTCAACTTTTCAGTCCTCTTCACCTTCGCTCAGTCCGCCAATTGAACATTCGAACCCAGGAGCGCATAACCCTTTAGACCTCTTCAGTCTTCACTTCCCTCAGACCGTCAGTCACCAATCGCCATTCCAACTGTCTTCGCATTCACTCATATTTCAAGCCAAGTGCAGAACTAAACGCATTCCTAATCCTCGGCCGAGCAATCCCCACTCTCCAGTCAGAACCCAGCTTCGCTCCACAGTCCACAACACCAAGCTTTGTGTGTTTTTCCTCTTCACTTTATCGCTTTATTGCTCTAATTTCAAGTTTTTGAAAAAAATTTCCTGATGAATTGTGCTTGGATGCATGTGTGTTGAATCAACTTTTACAATGCAAAATGACATTTGCAACGAGTCAAATAGACAAATAATCAATGCTGATGATGTTTTGAAAGCCGTGGAGCCGAATCGCGATCAATTTTCCAGAATTCATTCTGCCACTCAAAGAGTCTATTGAAGGTTTGTGCCCAATTCTCATTGACTAGAATTTTCCTTTTTGAGTCATATTTCAAATTTCTTGTCTTTTTGGCTAAAATTGAAATTACTAGGTTGAAAATTTGAAGGGATTTTGTGGAGGTTTGAAATCTGATTTACTAATATAATTTAGGTGCTTTTCCCAGCATTTGATTGAGATGTAAATGAGTGCGAGAATCGGGATATACTCAAAAACATGTTTTGAGTGAAGATGTGTGTTGGAATGAGTTTTGGAAACATGTAAATGAGTAAATGAGTTCTGGAACTTCTTTTCTGCACCTATGTGTGCTACGGTTAATGCCAGAAACATGTTCTGTATAAGCAATACTTGTGAATATGGCTTTCTTTGTAAGAATTGACTCGGAGCATTTGGGAAACATGATCTGTTTTTCTGGAATGTGGCTGCAGTTTTGGATTGTTATGTTTTTATGAACTGAAGCTAGCATGTTCTGTTTTTCTGGACTAAAGCTAGCATGTTTTTTTTTTTTTTTTGATTTTTTCTGGACTGAAGCTAGCATGTTCTGTTTTTCTGGTTTTTTTGAGGCTTGAAATAGATTGCTCCATTTGTTTTTTTTTTTTCTGATTTTTTTTGGACTGAGGCTAGCATGCTTTGTTTTTCTAGTGCTTTTTTTTGGTTTTTTCTAGACTGAAAGTCTGAAACTAGCATGTTTTGTTTTTCTGGCCAAACATTACAAGTCTGAAGCACAAACATGTTATAACTACAATGTGCATCTTTTCAAGAATGTATGGCACTAAATGAACATTACAATCTCTGATTCTAAACTATCAAGCAGTAGAACATGTACTTATATATGTGATTTAAAGTTTGAGTGGTTGATCAAAAATAGACATTGCTATATTAGTATATTATCAGCCACTCTTTTTTGAGTCTGATACTACTTGTAATATTATTGTTTTGTTTTCAGGAGTCACATTCACTTTTGGTTTACTTTGAAGCCAAAAAGATCTAAGAACTACTGCATTTGTTTCAAATTCTATTAGCTTGAATCAACACAAATTTGTAAGAGTCAAGAAAAGCTTGATATTTGGAAATAAAGTGGAAATATGATGGGGAAAGGAGCAAACAAGTTAGGCAATTAGCTCTTTTTCTATTTCTTGTTAATGAAAAAGCTATTTTTGTATTTGCCAATATTCGAAGATCTTTACTACTAGTATCTTTTAATACTAGTAAGCCATGACATTATTATGTAGTGGACTAAGAGTTCTTCCTTGTTGTACTAAATTTATGTGCTTTGATAATGGATTCTCAAAGTTTACCTCTAGTTTACTAGTATCTTTTGTTTTTCTAGTGCCATACATTCTTGAAAAGATGCACATCGTATATTTTATAATGTTGATTTTTTACAATTTAGCACAAATACACAACTTATTTTTGTGAAAAAATTAGTGTAGGTGATAAAATATGACTAATTATAATTATTTTGGTCATTTTTTGTAGAATCTTACGATTTTACGATCCGATCCCACCAATTTGATTATGCTACCCCAAATCGATCCCATTGATCCGATTCTACTATCCCAAATTGATTCTATGAACTATGTTGGAACCTACTTAAAATTTATTGAGATACTACTCTCTACTCATTTTGATTATCTAGTGAGCCCAAAACCAGAATAGACCCTGCAAACCTTTCTTATCTATTAGCATAATGGTGACGTCACTAAACGCTTTAATAGTCAAGTTGGGCAATATAATTTATTGGGAAATTTGCAAAAATAGAAATTTTTGCAAAGCCATTTGCAAATATAGCACATTGACCATAATCCTTACAAAAATAGCACTTTTGAGCCGAAAGGACCTAAATACCCCTATATGTGTAAATATAGCACTCCTGAAAGCAAGTCTTGTGCTCTTCCATAGAAGCATGAATGAATTCATCAATATGATCCTTCACATCTTCTAAAAACGTTGCACTTTCATTTATCTTTTTTTGGCAAGAAGCCATAGTCTGAGTTGGAGCTGTGGATGATGGTAGCTTATCAATTTGGGTTTGAAATTATAGAAAACATTAGCTCATTCCATGGAAAACATGCAAATTTTGAATAAAGAGACTTGGAATACCCAAATATTAGGAAATAACAGGCAATCAAACTGTCCACATAATATCCGTAATCCAATTTACAAAAGAGCCATTGACAATACCAAGCTTTGTTAGATTTTAAATTGGAAATCAAAATAATTCATACCCTTCCTAACTATCTCTACCTATCTAGAAGCTAGAAAATATGTATGAAATAATGAAAGGCTAAAACAATTTGCACACCAACTACGTGAAAAATTTCTCAAAGACACACAAATTATCCATGTTTTCGACATATATATAGACATTTTTCTCGACATATTTTCACATTTATTCGACATTAAATATGTCGAGATGTATGTCGACGTCAACAAAAATATGTCGACATTTTTCTCGACATATTTTTCGACATATATGTCTACATTTTATTCCACATATATGTCGACATTTTATTCTACATATATGTCGACATTTTATTCCACATATATGTCGACATTTTATTCCACATATATATGTCCACATTATAATGTGGAGTCGACATTTAATTTGTGGAGTCAACATTTTATTCCACATATATGTTGACATTTTATTCCACAAATATGTCAACATTTTATTCCACATATATGTCCACATTACAATGTGGAGTCGACATATAATTTGTGGAGTCGACATTTTACACTTGAAGAATGTGTACCTTCTAGGGTACTTCTATGTAGATGTAAATAGTATCGATTATTGTTCCACTCGTCCACTTTACTCGCTCAATTATTCTCACCCATTATGCAAAGTCCTGATATATATTTCCCCCGAGGTGTGGCCTTCGTTAGCTATAAAAGGCCAACGAATTCGAGTATCAAGCCAGCGATGCGCTGGGCAGGGATTTTGAGGAACGTTTTTTACATCGAGACTACACCTTGTAATCTCAGTGTAAAGTAGTTATCCAATCATAACAATAATTTGTCCCAAGTATCCAATAATGATAGTGGCCAAACCTCTTCTTATAATTATGATGTGCTTGTTGAAGATTTGTATGCTTCTAATATTGAAGAATCTTGCATCGTAATCAAAACTTTTCCTACATAGATTGAAGAAGAGTTTTTCCATACAAATTGAAACTGAAAGTGCTATGTATGAATTCAACCAGAGGGGCATTGTCGTCTTTTCGCTAGGAAAATTGCTATTTTTGCAAGGATTATGTTGCTTGTGCTATATTTTGCAAATGTGTTTGCAAAAAGTGCTATTTTTGCAAATTTCCCTAATTCATTTGACAGCCCACTTAGACATCCCATGATTGGTATAGTTACAAAATTTACTTAGATAATTATAAATTTGAAAATGATATATTATTATTGAAATAATATTGAATTGTATTTAATATCTATACTGATATTTTTGAGTTTAAAAAAATTAAAATAATAAATGAGAAGCAAGTTAAATTATTTTTAATATTATATTATGTAAGTTTTTTTCATTTATAGTAATAATAATAATGATATTCATTATGAAAACTTTTAATGAATGATGGTTACTTAGTAGTTTATGCTATGGATATGCCACATTAGTAACTTCTAAATTATTTTATTAAGATTTTTCATTGTAACCTTTTATTAATAAGCAAATATTTTCTAAAAATATAAATTTCTTTAGAATATGTATCAGAAACATATCCAAGTGTGTATAGGTTATACAGTTTATATGATAATATAAATTAAAAGATCAACTCCCCAATTCTCATAACTTACCACAGTAACTTTTGTTACTTCTAAAGTCCACACTTTTACTTGGCTGGGCCACCTTGCCCATTTTTCTCTCAAGCAGGAGTTGTAGGGGCGATAAAGTGTGGAAACGGTGCGATTTTCACATTGTTTCCGATTCCCCCCCTCCCTTTTTTTTAGGTTGTCGGCTTTTAGTGTCCCTAGTATGGGAGGAAGTGCTGAGGCGTATCATGGACGCTCGTTTGTTAGGCTTCGAAACCAGTGGTGATTTCATGTTGTTCTTGGCAAGACTTCCCTCTACTCTAGGGCTTTGGTGTTCTAGCTTGGGAGGAGGGGCACTCACGATGATCTGCAACATAAAGCCATGACATGTGGGATTGATCTATGCAGAGGTGCCCTACATGAATGTCTGCGGTCAGGCCATGACATGAGGAACCGACATAAGCAGAGGCGCAGTACATGGATGTCTGCGAATGGCTGAGGGACGCTGTGCAAACACAGGCCACCAAGTTAGGGTTTTGTTTTCTTAGCTTTTTCGCTAGGAAAGGTTGTTACGTCCATAGTAGGTTGACAGGTTTGTCTTAGCTGTGTTTCGAGTTAAGAAGAGTCTTTTTTAGGACATTTGCGTGTATAGTTTAACTTTCAAAGTTAATAAAATTATTGATCTTTTGGCAAAAAAAAAAAAACTTTTATTACTTCTAGGTTTTAATTATTAATAGCATATAAAGGTAAATTTTGAATAAGAACCACAATATTTTCTGTCCCAAAATTTAAAAAAACATTATATTAGGTTTTAAATCAAATTAATATTCATTAAAGTGTTAAGAAAATAGCTTCAAAATTATTAAATTACACTTATTCTGGAACCTGCTGGAAACTATATAAGAAAAGGTCACCTATACTCTCCCATTTATATAATGGAAACTTGTTACTTTGCGTCAGGCTAGGCTTGGAGATGCCCTAATTTATTTAAAAAAATCATAATGAAAGTTAAGTTGTATAAGAAGTGGGAAAAAAATAAAGTGATCATGACATTGATATATATACTAGTTTTTAGTACCCGTTCGAGGAGAGGGAGAGCCTAGTTAAAACATTTAATAAATTTTTAAAATTTTAGCAATTTTTTATATTTTTATAAATATATAATTACTATTACTTTAAATATTTTTAATTTATCTTTTTACTATATAATTATTTTGTTAAAATAATTTAAAAGTAACACAAACTTTATACTAAAATAGTGATTTGGTTAACCTACAAGGATTTCTAATAAATCAATATAATTAAAAAAAAATTGCAGTAAAAGTTTTTAAAACTAAGTGAAACATAAATTTCTTAATAAAGATTGTCAATATAAAAAATATATATTTTTTGGAATAAATAAATATACTAACTGACATACTTGGATAAATATATATTATAAATACCAAATGACAATTGAAATGATTTCATACAATATTTAGAAATAGTACTAGTATTTTAAGTTAAAATACTTAAAATGATAAATAAAAAATAATTTATATTATTTTTAATATTTATGATCAAAATTATATTTTAATTTATGATAACACAATTTTTTTTAATATACATATGTGTGTCCAAAATTAACAAAACTTATATGATAATATAGATTAAAAAATAAATCCCCATGCACAACAAAAAAGTTTGATTTATTTTACACTGTAACTATTGATTACATTTGAAAGTAAAATTTAAATGAATACTAACAATTTTTATGTTAAAATAAAGAAAATAATGTAAGAACTTTTAAAACAAATTAAAACTCATAAACTTGTTGAAAAAATAGTTACAAAATTTTATAAAATTACACTTATACCAAAAGTAACCGTCAACTGGGAGAAATTTACTAGCAGCAAGTCACCACTCAACTCTTCCTTTTAGAGTATAGATATATACTAGTTTTTTAGCTCCACGTGTGCCTAGTAATATTTTAAAAATTAGTAAATATTATTTTTTTAAAAAAAAAAATTGATTGGCTTTTAAAATATATAATTTATATTTTAAATTGGTTTTACTATATTTATGAATTATAAGTTTTTTTTGGTTAATTTAATACTAATTTATATAATTATATTTTTAGTTAAAGTATCATTAATATGTTTTTCTATTTTTTTAAATGTTCTATTAAGAGCATATAATTTTTTTTTTTAGTATGTGTAACTTTAAATAGTAGATATAAAGTTAATTCAATTAATTATTTAATTAACAATAACAAATTGAAATTAAAACATATTACAACTTTAAATATATATGACTATTTATTTATTATTACAATGTAAGTTAATTTATATAAAAGTATATTTAGTTAATTTAATAATTAGAAATAACTGAAGGTAATAGTTATAAAATATTTAAATAAAGATATGTAAATGTAGAGTATGAATTTTTTCCTATAAATAAATGTGCTAATTATTTTTAATCATAGTGTTCATAATTTATTTAAATAATTATGCATTATAATAATTTTAAGTAATCTTTTAAATTATTATTGATATTTTTTTAGTCAAAGTGTTTAAAATAATAAATGGGGATCAAGTTAAATTATTATAAACACTTATTTCTATAATTTTTTAATATATACTACTTACTAAATTTTTTTAATATTAGAATAAAAATTTTAATAATATATATATATATATATATATATATATATATATATTAAAGAAATATATAAGTGTACGTGAATTATAAATTTTATATAATAATAAAAATTGGAATAACATCCCATGTCCATTAAAAATTTTGATTAATTGTATATTACAACTAATTGTACTTGAAAGTAAAATTTAAATTGATAATAAAGAAAATAAAATAATAAAAAATTTTACTATGTCCCGTGCAAGATGTGGGGATGCTCTATTGGTAACTTGTAAAAAAAAAAAATTTAAAGGTGCAAGAAGTGATATGATCGAAAGGGTATAACTTTAAAGAATTTATTAATATCGTACGTTGCCCCTAAATTTTGACTATTGTGTTTACTTTGTCTCCTCTAAGCAATCATATCTCAACTTTTTTTACTACAGCACGTGTTTATCTCTTATCCTATACAAAATCTAACTGTTGTTTATTCTCTTTATACCCCAATGCTAGTCTAAGGAGTATAACCTATCAATATTATTCTAATATATATATATATATATTTGGTTTTCCTTCACCACAATTGTCTTCTCATTCTTTTCTTTCCCAACCGCCTAAATTGATCATGATTAGAGGATAGAAGGTTTCCCTCTCACCAAGACGCAGAGAAGTTCAAAAAGAGATAGTAATTGTGCCCAATCCTTCTCTCAGGGGCCCGCCGAAATTCCTAAATTCAAAGTACAAAGTTTATTACATTAATGTAAATATAGAAGCCCCTCAAATAAAGGCTTTATTTAAGTCGGGGAAAAAGAAAAAAATAGAAAAGATGAAATAATGAATTAAAGCATATTTACTTAAAAATATAGTGGGAAGATCTTTTAGTATGGATTTTTATCCTCTGTAGAGAATAATTTTGAATGCTCATGCATGTATTTAAGCCTTAAAAGACGATAGCCATAAGAATGGTGACGTTTTGATAATGAAAGTTTTAGAAGATGAAAGAAGAAGATAATATAACGAACCTAGGTAATGACCAGAGACTGAAAGGTTTCAAGTGCTGATATCTTGGAAAATAATAAAGTGGTATAACATTTTGCTTTCTTTCATAACTAAACTATTTTCATGCCCTTAAGAATAAATAGATCAAAGTTACATACTTTTAATAATGTTAATTTTTGCCACCCCCTTAAACAAAATTTTTCCTAATAATTTTAATGTATGTTTTAAATTTATTTTTATTTGTTTTGGAAAAAATGATAAAGGGAAATACTAAGTATATGAGTGGTAGGAAAAATACAGGACCATGAAATATGGCTATATTTTTTTGGAGTATTGTATAATAAACCTAAAATAATAAATTAAATTAAAATTCCAAAGTTATGTTCAATTCGGCTAAGGATGAAACACATCATATTTATTCATTTTCCGGCCTAACTTGATTATTGAAAAATTTGTGAATAATATATCAAATATTTTAGACCTCAACTTAATAAATCATATATATTAAAATTTGGCCAGTCACGAACAATTCAAAATAATCTATAATTTGGGCAAAAAGAATTCAAAAAATTGAACCATTCAAAATTCAAGAATTCAAGCCTTTCAAAGTTTCGGTAAACTTTTGAATTGGAACTATTATATATCGCATATATAATTTGACCTTAATAATATATATATATATCACATATATATATCTCACATATTAATTTTAGACTCAAAAATAAAATTGAAACCGAATTGGCCTCCCAAAATTGCAATAGCCGAAGCCAGGATTTTCTGTCCAACCGAAACTAGCACAAAGCACAAAACTGAACTTGATCAAATTTTCTAGGAAACATCCGAACCCAATTTTATGCATCATATACATATTTGGCCTCAATATGATTCAACGCATATTGTTTTCAATTTTAATAAATTTTATCAAAACCGAAAAATCAAAGAAAATTGACAAACACGAAGCCAAGCTAAAAAATCCAGAAAAGTTGAACTTTTGTTCTTCCATGCATATTCATATATATATCACATATATATAAATTTTATTATTAAAATAAAGAAATAACACATTAGAAAACCCTAGATTGATTTAATAAACATAAACATATCATATATGTTTAGTGAACAACTCCACAATTTTAGATTTAATGAACAACTTCACATAATCTGAATTTTCAGCATGCTTATTCATAATCAATTTAAGAAAATAAACATGTTTTCACATAAAACCAATTTGATCCTTCATAAGTGCCTCTGATACCACTGTAGGAAATCAAATATGACACGCAGTGAAATTTTAAAATTTTTGATTTCCTCAAAAGATCCTTATAAAGTGATTTCAAACTGGTCATGAAGAGATTTACCTTACCGGTAGCAGTTGTTCTTTCTTGTGAAGGCTATTCTCATCAAATCATAGCAAAACCCAGTGGCACTTTGCCTCTATGGTATCCACACGATCTTCTCCAAGTCCCAAATTAATTTTCACATAATTAATCAAGGAAGAAGCAGCAAAAGAACCGTTGATGCTAGTGTGGAACTTTGCTTTCAGTTTTCAGGTTTTTGAAGCTACTCCAAGTTTCGGTTTTTCTTGCTTTTTCGCCACACAAGAAGTTGCTGTTTTTCTTCTAAAGAATAGCAGAAAGTTTCCTTATGTTTTTGTAAATTCAGCTGTTATTCTTCTCAAGAAAAAGGGGCTGAAAAGATCTACTCAAACAAGAACAAGAGGTTTAGTTTTCTGGTTTGGATTTGCTGCAGAATTTTTCTTCTCCAAGAAGAATTCTGTTTTCGGTCTCAAGCAGAAAGAAATAATGTGTTTCTTTTTGCTCACATTGGGTTGGAGGCTGCTGAAAGTTTATGTCCAAATATATAGAAAAATATTAGGGCAAAACTTCTTCTAAAGAGTTTTACTTGAACTCTAAATTCTAATATATTTTGGAACTTTCTAAATTTCAGCATTCCAAATTTCATTAGTTGCTAAAAAAAGAATCCCATTCTTATTTTTCTTCTAATTTTCGACCATTACATGAATTAATAAATCCAAAACTATTTCGGATTTATTAACACAAAACAAAACCATTTAGAAATTAAAACCAAATACCGATTTAAACCGGAAACCTTCTAGAGTCCTATTCGTAATAGGATTATTAAATTAACAAAAATTTATCATATGAATTTTACAATTCTTTTGGATATGATATAAGTGTGTGACCCAATAGGTTCTTATAACATTAGCAATAACATAAAATCTTTTCCATGCCATAAACATTGAGCGGTGTCTAGCAACACATTAATGCTACCCAAGTTATAAGAATATTAGTAATTCGACATTACTTTTCTTGTGATAGATATTACCATGTAATTCAATTCCTTTGCCCTAGATATCTTGATTGAACACGAACCATGGAGCGTGTCACACTCGCATATTTCAATCTTTGCATTTCTTGATTCCCAAATAGACATATCTAAGTAAATGAGCTCGATATCACATATCGACTCATTTGAGCATGGCCATGCATTTTATGGTCTCACTTGATCAAGGGGTCCAAAGATATTACTCCCATTATATAGGAGGGACAAATTATATCTTGACCACTTAACATCCCACCACATGATTCATTATATATCCAATTTCCACTTTTGTATTTCACCCTGTTACGAGTAATGTTTCGTAGCATCAAAACATGCAACTACTTATGTTGGGATCTCTGGTGACCTCAAGTCTAAGGATCACTTACACCATCATCACTATGAGAAATGCTTATGATACTTCATATAATAATCCATGTAGCATTTCTCACGGTGGGTCGATCCAGTACATAGTTGTCTAACATGTACCTATGTGTTGACTTGATATCTCATATCATGACACATTTGATTAGTCACTACACATACTAGTCTTAATGCATTATCATTGTCCCATTTAATGATAATACTTGACTAGGAATAATTTAAGAATAATTAAAATTTTGGGATATTATTATATTTATTAATAAAACGTAGATATGGAAATAAACATAATAATCATTATTATTAATTATAAACATTATGATACAATATATGCCTAAACCATCATCACATGATTGGTCTTTAGGGTATAATCCAATAGATAATTCAACCTTGCTCGAACTTCAATAGGCAAACATCGACGACCCAGATGTATGGACCTTATATGTTGATGGAGCTTCTAATGAAGAGGGTAGTAGGGTTAGCTTGCTGCTCTAAAGCCCAAAGGGTGTAGAAGTGACTTATGCCTTGTGGTTCGACTTCAAAGCAACCAAAACTGAGGTAGAGTATGAGGCCTTGATCACCGGGCTTAAATTGGCAGAGAGGTTGAAGGCACGTGGTGTCAAAGTGTACAATAATTCTCAAGTGATGGTGAATCAAGTTCGAGGTGCCTACGAAGTGAAAGAGCTCCAAATGAAGAGGTATCTTGACAAGGTACGACAACTCAGTCAACATTTCCACAATTTTGACATCAAGTAAATACCAAATCTAAGAACAAGACAACTGATGCCTTGAGCAAATGACATCCTCCGAATTTTCTCATTTGAACAAAAATGTCTTAGTTGAGGTGTTCCCTTGTCGAAACATGGAAGAGAAAGCCAGTATGGTTGTTGAAGAGAGGGGAGATAACTAGATAACTCCAATATGGCAGTATTTACAGAATGAGAAATTACCAAAGGATAAGAGTCAGGCATGAAAGGTGAAATTAAAGGTGCCTCGGTATGTCTTGCAAGAAGGCATATTCTACAAATGTTCCTACCTTCAACCATTGCTAAGGTGTGTAGGATCCTAACAAGTGGACTATACTTAGGGAGGTTTATCTCAGATCTTGCGGAAGTCAAGTAGGACCTTGTATGTTGGCCAAAAATATTATCAGATAGGGTTACTAATGGCTTACCGTGTTCTGGGACACCAATAACTTTGTACGAAAGTGCGTGAAATGTCAAATCCCTGCCCAAATAAATTGATGACCTCAAGTGATGTTGAATAGTATTGAAAACTCGTGGCCCTTCATACAATGAGGTATCAAAATTCTTGGCCATTTTTCCGAAGCAACTGGTTGCTTGAAGTTTCTCATAGTGGTAATTAATTACTTTACCAAATGGGTAGAAGTTGAACCAATAGGCATCATGGGAAAAAATGCACTGAAACTTGCACGGAACAAAATCATTTGCAGTTTTGGCATTCCTCATGTTATTGTTTCAGATAATGGGAAGCAATTTGCAGAGTACATATTTCGGTCTTGGTGTAAGAAACTAATGATCAAGCAAAACCTCACCTCGGTCACGCACTCTCAAGTCAATGATCAAGTCGACGTCACAAATTTCATGTTGCTACAAGGACTAAAAACTCAGCTAGATAAAGCTATGGAGGACTGGGTGAAGCACCTTCTGAATGTCCTATGGACCTATTGAACTACACTTCGGACTGCAACGGAAAAGACTTCATATAACCTTTGTGTATGGTTCCGAGGTAGTCATCCCAGTAGAAATTGGGATCTTGAGTTCTAGGCTCATAGCCTTTAATTTAATAGCTAATGATGAAGAGATGCGATTTAACCTAAATCTACTAGAAGGGCGCCTAGATCTGGCCTCAGTTAAAGAGGCACAGCACAAGCAAGCCATGGCGAAGTATTACAACGAAATGGTGAAAGTCATTAAATTCAAGCCAGGGGATCTCATCATTCACAGAAATGAGGCTAGTAAGGCTCAAAAGCTTGGCAAGTTAGAAGCCAATTGGGCGGGTCCCTACAAAGTTATCGACGCGTCCAATACACGAAGTTACAGTTCGCAACTGTGAAAGGGGATTTATTACCCCGAGTATGTCATTTCAGTAACTTAAAAAGGTTTTATGTTTAAACTCATATCAATTTGATTTTGACATGATGGTTTGAATTTAGAATAATTCAATGAAATTCTTTTAGTTCCTTCCTTACAACATAAATCTATTATAAATCGAGCAATGGGATACAAATTGCCCTAGACTCGGTTCAAGTTGAAGAGGTCATCTTGCTATTCAATTAATCGAGGAGATCAAATGTAACCTCGGTTCAATTAAGAAAAGTTGTGAATTCTGAAACATCCTAAGGGGTGACGAGATGTTGAATATCCTAAATGATGGAGATGTAAAAATATTATTACATGAAAAACTACAAATCCCAAACACCTCAAGGGGTGAGGAACTCTTATCACAACTTACTCTTTAATATTGAATGTTACATATGCGAAATTTATAATTTTCTTGTATGTACATATCTAACAGGGCCTCTTTTCTCTGATATCGGTCGCTACCTTTTTGACCTTGCTAAGCTAGTAATTCTAGTTCAACTAACATCATCTCAATAGGGTCCACGTTGCTAGGAGATGGTTTCAAACCCTTCTTTGTCAGACAAGCCTCCATCTTCTCAATTCTTTGTTTTTGGGTTTTACACTCAAATTGCAACTCGTAAATTTATTTCCTGTATGAACCCACTAACTCCTGGAGACTTCGAATCTCCTCTTGCTTCCCCTTTAACTTTTGAGTAAAGATACGGATCACTTCATCTCGTCTGTTAACCTCAAAGTCTAATAAAGAGATCTTGGAGGAAAGCTACACAATCCTCTTCTTGTATGTTTCACTTTGCGAAGTTGCTGACCTTTCTCGATTGATGAGGTCCACTATCACACTTTGCTATTGCCTTATCCTCCTCAAGTGAGCCTTTTGTGGGCAATCTGACCCTAAGTTGATTATTTTCAAGGTTTAGCCTATCTATTGTTTTACAGAGGTCACCTATTTTGGCCACAAGAGATTTCACTTTTTCACCCATGATGTTAGAATTAGATCTTGGGGTAAAGAAATGGCTCTGACATGGTAGGGACAAAAAAAGTCAACTTTTCATTAATAGGTGAGTTGTGCTTACCAAAAAAAAAACACAATAAAAAGAAATAAAAAATATAACAAAAGTCTAAGAACTAGTCTCTCTGTGCTCTTCCTCCACATGAGATGAGGTCTCAGCTTCAGGCTTTTGCCTTCTTATCTCCTAACCTTTAGGAGTTCGGAGGTTCATGTTTTCATCCACTTGGCATTCTCGTAGGGTTTTAATGTCATAAGAGAGTCCCAAGATACCAGATGGTCCAGAAGTACAAAGGATTCATCAAATCTTCACGGCCTTGGCATAAGTTTGATTGGCCTTAGTTGTGACCTTGGGTCATACACATACAGCTCTTCTAGTTTTAGATCCAGAAATTTCTCCTGAATCTCTACGGCTACATCATGTCTCCTTATATCTCTAGCTGGCTAGGAGAAGTTCACTACAAAGTTGCTAAATTCATGTGTGTGAAAAACCTTTTTCACCAGCAATCGAGCGAACTCTCCTTGATTGGTCCCTTTCAATCTCAAAACCTCCTTTGATAGGTTTCCAACTGGTGGTGCAGTGGTAAGATTTCAGCTTGTGTTTAGTTCATTTATGTTCATGAACAAACTCATTTAGTGTTCATATAAAGTTCGTTTATTATTCGTTTAAAGGTTGTTTATTGTTCGTTTATATTAAAATAATAATACAAATATAATATAATATATACAAATATATATAATAATATTAGTAATCGTTCACGAACATGTTAACGAACTGCTTATGAACATGTTCATTTAATGTATTAATGAACATGCTCACGAACTGTTCATGAACACTTATTGAACACTAATAAACGAACATAAACGAGCTCGAACACAAATATGAAAACTTAAACGAACACGAGCCAATCTCGAACAATCTTAATAATAAATGAACAGTTCACAAACAATGTTCGTTCATTTATATTTGGCTCGTTTACACCCCTACCAAGATCCAACATCTACTACGGCAGGACTCAATTTGAATCTTACCAGCTCCTCTTTAGTATATCTTCTAACCCTTTCTTCTCGAAGCTCGATGTATTCTTAGCCACGGGGCTTATGCTTCTTTCAATTCCTATAAATATCATTAGCATCCCCATAGAACCATTCCATCTTTACCCCACAAGGCTCCGACTTCACAAAGAAAAATCTTTGCTTCCAATCATGATGAGTTGTGGGTTTTCCTATTTTGTTCTCGGACCTTGGAAAGAAGGTAAAATAACCCACTAAATTCATCGATTTCTTCATATAATAAAAATACCGAAATAAATTCACCAAACTCATAACTTTTGTTTCCTTTATACCTTGAATTGTCACTCCAGAAGAATGTTCTCCTAGGCAACAAAAATAGAAAGTTGTCTCCAAGGCACTCGCATCGACAGCCTTCTCACTGTCCTTCTCCTTGGTGCTAGGCATTTTGATTATTTTGCCATTGGTGGCAGCCTTCACCTCGGTACTTCTCTTCTCAGCCTTCTTTTTCACAGGCCCAACAACTAATGGCATCCCGGATGAGAAGGCCCCTTTCTCAACCTCTGAACCATTGGCGTCCTTTTGAGGTGCAGTACCCTTCTTGTTCATGGAAGCGAAAAACTTTATCACTGTAAAATAAAACACCAATTAGTTTCAAACTTTAGCTAACAATGAATAAATGACTCTTAGCCACAACAATCCTCCCATTTGCCTTTTTTTTTTGAACAAATCTTGAGGTTTGAGGTCTAGTATCTACTATGGCTAGACTCAATTTGTACCTCAACAGCTTTTCTTCAATATATTTCCCAATCCTCCCGGTGTTCTATGTATTCTCGGCCTCAGGGGTTATGCTTCTTTCCGTTCCTATAGGAATCGTTGGTATCCCCATATAACCACTCTATCTTAGTCCCACAAGGTTACGATTTCACAAAGAAAAATTTTATTTCCAGTCATGGTGATTCATAGGTTTTTCTATTTTGCTCCCGGACCTTGGAAAGAAGGCAAAATAACCCATAGAGTTCGTTGACTTTTTCATACAATAAAAATACCGAAACAAATGGACCGAACTTACAATCTAACCCTCTCGGCATAAGACTTCAAAACCGATTATGGTTCTAACTGAGTTGGGAACCAATTGAGCTAAGGTTTTTTTTTTTTTTATAGTATTTTAAGATCTCAGTCATCATATTGCATAAGAGAAATCTCAATTCTGCCTTCAGTTGTTCCTTATAAACTGCACAATACCCTACTGAAGGCCGGCAGGTCCTCTATTTTGACACTGCAACTTTAGCCTCATACTCTTTCGGAATGTAATACTTCTTCCTAAGGTTCTTGATCTTGGTTTCTCCTAATACTGAGGTCAGAGACTCGACTATCGGAGTGAATTTTTCAGGGTAAACTTCTAAGGGTTTAGGAATGAAATATTCCCATTTGTCCCCAAAAGAATTTGTTGTCGCCAACGAGTTCAATCTATTTTCAACCGGCAATGGTTCCTCTTCTAAACTTTCTAAAATTCTCTTTTATTTGATTTTTACAACACTCTCAACCTCTCAAAATTCACTATCTCTCTAGCCGAGCAGTCCCATTAAACTATCCTCTTTCACATCGCCAGCCAGAGACATAGATCTACCCCTAACCTTGATGACCTCTTAGATAAAGAATTAGAAACAGACATACTTACTTCTATTTTGTACCTTGCTTGAGATGAAAGCTTTGCCAAAAAAGAAGACCACACTAGAGGTACTTCTCGCCGGATGGATGAGATCACGCTGGAGATGCGTTGGAGATATTTTTGCATATTTCAAAGAAAATATAGAAGGTTTTGGCAAAAAAGTGATACTAAATAAGGGTTAAACGGTTTTTATAGTAAGTTTTACATATCGCGCACGCCTTCTCAAATGTCCCTGGAGTGACGTTTGTGGCTTGGAAGTCAAGTGGACTCTGTCATAATTTATACTGATAGGGACCCTTGGGCGGCAGACATGACTTTCATCATCTTTACACCTAAGCCCTACACTTTAATCTTTGAACCCTAGTAAGGATGAGACCTCGACCAAACTAATCATGTTGAGGTCTAGGGAGCCTAAGATATATATGGGACCTCAGCCATAGACCAGTAGTGTGGGAACTCAGACCACCCAAACATTAAAGTAAGAGGAAAGAATCATAAGTGGTTAATGACAGGCGATATTTTCAGGTCTCACTACAACACGTTCACGACACGTTCTGTGGATATCGAAGGTAAGATATATATTCACAATTACACTGCTAGATAAAGGGGTGGAGCCCTAAAAACTGCCATTGGACTATTCTGAATTTCAATCTCCTATGCTGATTACTGACTTAGCCATCAGAGCTTCTTCCCTACAGATCGACTCTATGATTTGTTTTGCAGGTATTTATGAATCGAATCACTTCTAGTATTGTGGGTTGAGTGTACTAGATTAGGCTGCGGATTTCACTTTTATCACCTAATATCTGCAAAAATAAAATTTTAAATTCAGTCTATTGGAATCTAATCAAAACACTGTTTAATGTATTTTGACATTTTCAAACTCATGGGTGATATTCTAATTTAAAATAGCAATTTGGGTTTAAAGTTTATAGATAAAAAACCTAGTGGATTTACATTACACTTTCACAAATTAAATGATTTTTTAGAATTTTAAACTTTGGGGTGATATTGTAATTTAAACCAATAGACTGGGGGTGTAAAGTGTAAAAATTGAATATGGTGAAATTAACAATTTCTTTTCAAAGTTCTGTGTGATACTGTAAATTAAACAATAACATTGGAGTTTAAATTACATAAATTGAAAAAATACCAATGTTACATAGTAATTTTTGCTAAAAAAAAATCTTTACTCCAATGCCTCATGTGTGTTGTGAGCATCGAATCAAACATTATATATTTTCAAGAAGCATTATAAAAATTCCTTCTTTTTTTTTTTTAAATTTTCACTTGTAATTTGTTAATATACTAGATTTCATACATGCCTAAAAAATATTATTTTTGTATGGTAAGCTGAGAAAAACTGTATTGTATTTTATATTCCTTGCATTTCAAAATAAAAATTCATGATTAAAACTTTTTTTGTCTAAAAAAAAAATTCTTCTTGTGAGTGAAATTCTTATATTATCTCTCTTAATAATGGCTATGTGTAGTCCAAAATTGCATTTATTCTTATCAAAGGAAAATAATATTAATTAGAAAAGTATAAAAAAGAATTACACTTAATTGTGCATTAAGTAAATTGTATATTATACCTATAAAAAAACTAAAGGGGACTTTTCTGAAATGGGGGGGGGGGGGGGGGGGGGGGGGGGCGAGTAAATGTTTTGTAACGCGTTAGACAAACAAATTAATATTTGATAGTATAACTAAATTTTAGAATTAATTTGGAAATTACAAGTATCAAATGAATATATTAAAAACCTACTTTGTTGGTTTTTAAAAATAGCTATAAACAGTAAGAAAATTTTAAAAATTTTCTGGTAGTACGCATAGTATTGTAATTTATAGGTCAATGAAACGATTTAGAAGTAAATGAGAATTTAATATATGTCCAATTAATCTAATAAGATTATATGGATTATGACATTGATATATTGGGGATCATGCTATAATTTTAAAAAATAATTAGGGGTATAAATTTCATAACCTCAAAATAACAATGGTGAATTGCAATCTTATAAAAGAAACTTTTGTGAAAGAAACTGGTGAAATAAAATAGAAAGATTCGGTGGCTAAGTAAAAAATTTGCTTGTGCTATTTGAAAATTTCAGAGATTAAATCGATGTTAACTTTTAAAATTAATGTAAGCTTACTCAAATTCGTTGATATATGTCTTCTTTGAAATGATTATTCCATTTCTTTTTATTTTCTTTTTTATTATTTTACCCTTGATATATTTTTATAAATTTGATTTTATATGTTCTTATATGTTCTTTAATTTTTTATATGATCACGTTTTTCCTTATTTTTGTTTTTCATATACTTATTTAGGAATAATTATTAAAAACCTCATTGTAGTTTGCAAATTACAAATAATCCCCCTCTGGTTAAAAAGCTACAAAAGACCCCCTTCAGTTATTCTAAACATGTAAAATGGACACAAGTTAGAGTATACTAACAAAGGTTGTGTGTTATGCGCCTACAATTGCTTGTAAGACTTGCCGTGTTAATGACTTTATTAAGTATATAATAAAAGCAGTGATATGGGTATTATTCACATTTTGGTTTGTCCTTCATGTTTATATACGTTTCTTTTTTATGCACACCTCACGCCTATAAAGAGCCAGCAATACACAATAAGCGAGTAGGACCCAAAACTTAACTTGCGAAATCACTAGAACTGGTGAAATTTGGACCGATGGATGAAGTGTCGCCACAATCTAAAGTTCTACTAGATTGATAAGATTCAAAAGCACAACAAACTAGCCAAATTTGATAAGCCCATTGTTCTTTGAAAGAACGAAGAGATTGATTCACTCAAACTCTCAAGGATGTAATGTCTCAAAAATTCTCAACTTGTCTATTGAGGTGTTGGCCGAATGGCCTATATTTATAGAGTACAAAAATGTGTTAAAAGGTAACAACTAAAATCCTAATGGGCAGCTAGTTTCCATTAATTCATTAAAGGCCAGCTAGTTTCCATTAATTCATTAAAGGCCAGCCTTACACATAAAAAGAAATAAAAACAAGAAAACCCTATTCGTCATTGTTCACGGCACTATTCACAATACTGTTCATCAAATACTATTCATGGTGCTGTTCATGCTTTTCGTTCACGATACTGTTCATGTTTTGGTTGCATGCTTGATGAGTTTGGATGTCATGAATTAAACTACTTAAGGTATTTTTGAAGCCGTTTAAACTGAACTCGTCATCGGTTCCGTGATATGTCTTAACGGGTCAAATGCTTAGATAGTAGGTTAAATAACTCATAGATTGCCATCAAATAGGCTGAACAGTTCCTATATTCCCATCATTTCCTACTCTCCTCAAAATGATTCGTCCTAAAATCTTCAACAACACCCTTGGGATGAAATTAATATACTTTGGCCACTTTAGGGAGTAGAAGGAATAGTTTGGCCATGGAAAATGATATCTTTTCTTTTTAGCTCTTCCGAAGCCATTCTTGTAATAGCGTTTTACCACAAATTTTTGAAAGCTCCAAGTTTGTATTAGAGTGGGGTAAAATTGTCTTTCTCCAAACACAAAGTCAAGGTGTGGAAAATTGTCATCTTTGGTGTCTATATTTACGGTTCGAACAGTCAAAAAATTATCAATCGGCTCGAGCTCTTGGTTTTGATAACCCCCACTCATTGGATTTACCCTATTTGAAGCATCAAGCACTTCTTCCTCCTCAACCTTTCTCTTTTCATTGCTAATATGGAGTTGATATTCATAAGCTTGTACATGGTAGATATTCTCCTTTTTCGTCAGTTTTCACGACTTGAGCACTAAGTGATCTCGTGGTTACTATTGCTTCTTCCCCATTAGACGATTCTTCATCACTCACCATTGATTGCATAGACTTTAAGGTAGGAAGTGCTTCTTCCCTACCTTGGAAGGTTGGAATGTCCATCTTTATATTTTCCAAAATTTTCATTTTTATAGTTTCTAAAATTTTGTCAATAGTATCAACTTGGTTCGATCCCTATGGGAACTAGAAGCCCCATCGGACTCTTCTCTACTGTCAGACCTTGAGAGACTTTTCTTTCTAGATTTCAACTTCTTTGACAATAACTTAGTGATGGCCTTCATACCTTCACAAAAAGTGTTTGCCAATTGCTCCATCTTATCATCATTGGATTGAAGACTTAATTGCAAAGCCTCAAGTTGTTCACCCAAATTGGAAGTTCTTCGACTCATGTGTTCCGCCTAATCTATAAGACTCTTTTGGTTGATTGGAGTTACTCCTTCTTTTGACATTATTCTTGCAAAAAGGTTAGTACAAAAGCAAAAAATAATAATATGGGAAGATTTGTAGTAAGGGTGTATATGAGTATGCTCTTGATTATTTTCTTATATCTCACCCCTCACTCAATCAATCTCTCTCTAAGTTCTTAATTAGAATAGCACATTTTACCAAACCTTTAGGAATTTTTGGCCAAGGGGTAGCTCAAAGAAGGGTTTATGAATTTAGGAAATAAAACTCAAGGAAGGTAAACAAATTAGAAAACTACAAAAATATAAGATCAACTAGGAATTGGATGCAAATATGGAAACTAAAAAGAATAGGAAACTCAGCAAATCCAACTACAAAGTGGAATTGAATAAGGAAATCTATTAATTAGGACACTAAGCAAATATGAAAATAAATAGGAAGTGGAAACAAATATGGATTCTAAAAGGAAACAAATAGGAATTCTAAAAGGAAACAAATAAGAAAGCTAACTAAAGGAATGTAACTTTCAAGAAAAGAAATATAGTCAAAATAGAAAACAATTCTTGGAGCCCTTTTTGTATAGTAATTTCAGCCAAGTTGGGTTACCAAACTGCAAAAATTTGGCCAAGATAAATTACCAAAAGGAACAAAATTTTGTGCAAAAGAAACTGCCAAGATAGTGCAAGTTTCAACTAGCCAAAGTACAAAGTGCAAAATTTCAGTTCAACAACAGTTGCCAATTCTAAATCCAATTTTGATGAGAAAAGTTAATCACACTTGGATTCTTTTAAGTAAAGCAAATGTTTCTTGCATGCAGAATTTGGCTATGATTTTTGAAGCACCATACATATTCTTCAATAATAATTCAAGAACAAAAATCAAGAGGGCAATACCAAATTTCCAAAACAAAAAAAATGAAGTTAGGTAGAAAGTCTAATTGCGGTCAGAATTTTCTTTACATAAGAAATAGAATTTTGAGAAACTACAGTTGGATAATGACAAATGTAAATTCTAGACAGAACAAATTTTAGGTCAAATTAATTATGATAATCAAGTAGCACACGACTTAGACCCAAAATTGGACAAAAAGATGTTTTGGGCAAAGAGTATTTTTGGCTAAAATAAAAATTTTGACACAAAAAGGACTTCTTGGAACTAGAAAAGTTTGTGTTTGCACCCAATAAATAAATGTACAGGAGTAGAACACACTTGATTGTGGCTGGGAAGAATAAGAACAATTAGGATATCAAGAAGATTTCCATAGTACTAAAACTGGTGTAGGAGTTAGGCAAGTTCGACTTTCGGCTACAAGAATTCAGGTGGAACAAAATTCTAAAAAATTGAAGTTAGGCAGAATCAAAATTGGCAAGGACTTAGTGTCGGCCAAACTCTAAGGAAAACTAGCAATTAAGTGTGGACAAGACCCAAAAATTATAGGACAAACAAAAAATTAAGTGTGGCCAAACAAAAAAATTATAGGATAAACACAATTAAGTGTGGACAAAACACAAAAATTTTGGTAGGACACTCAAGTGATTTCAGCCAGCAATTGTAATCTGAGCAGTGCCAAAATTCCAAAGAAATCCGAAGTTAAACAAAACTAATTGTTAGCAGAAAATTTCTAGAACAACAACAAACTACTTCTAGCCAGAATTTCTTTGGAATAAGGTATAGACTTCTAGACAAGACGAATTCAGCAAAACCAATGTTGGAGACCAAGAATCTTCAAGTAGAAAAGAAAAACTTGGATATTTTCGACAGCAAAATTTGGACAGCTTCACAATTTGGATAATGAGTAATGAATTTGGGCAGAACCAAGATGCTTCAACCACAAGAAAATCTAAACAAGGGATAATGGTGCCAGACAAATTGCGGCTGGAGACAAAAGTTAGGCAACAACAAAATTTGAATAAAATCAATTATTTTTCTACATAAAGAACTAGAATCTTTGGCCAGAAACAAGACAATTTGGCCAAAAAATTTTAGGTAGCACTAAAAAAAATTTTAAGCAGAAATAAAACTTTGAAACAAGGATTGTTATGTTTTAGTAGAATCCACGTGCTGAAAACAATAAATATGAGAGCAACTAGGGCAAATTTTTCAACAAGAATTCAAGAAACATGAATGTTCTTCTCTTCTTCTTTCTTTCTCTCTTTTCTTTTCTCCTAGATTTTGATTGCCCTTTCTGTTTTTTTTTTAGCTCCTTCTTGTTTCTATTTTTTTTTTAACTAAAAAAATGAACAATTCACATCAAGATATCACATGAAAATGAACAAATTTCAGAAAATAACAACACAAAGAATATGGATTGACAATTCAAGGGTTCGGTTTTTTTTTTCCAGCAAGAAACAACAATCGACAATTTTTTTCTTCCCTTTTTCATTTTTTTAAAGAATAATAAAACACAAATTATCTATATAAAAAGTGGGCAACAATAAAATGTTTAACCAAATCTTGAAGACTAAGGTTAAACAACTAATTTGACTACCACAAGAAAAATAGATTTTTAGCTGTACGGAGAATAATATGAACAGATTTTTGCTAAGGAAATATAAACAGAATGTTGAACAAAAATTTCAAATTATTAAAGCTCTAATACCAAACTAATGTGCACCTCATAACTATAAAGAGCTAGCAATACACAACAAGCGAACAGGACCTAAGACTTAACTTGCAAAATCACTAGAACCGGTGGAATTTGGACTAATGGATGAAGCGTCGCTACAACCTAAGGTTTCACTAAATTGATAAGACTCAAAGGCATCACAAACTGGTCAAGTTTGATAAGCCCGTTGTTCTTTAATATAATGAAGAGGTTGATTCACTCAAACTCTCAAGGACGTAATGTCTCAAAAATTCTCAACTTGTCTATTGAGGTGTTGGCCGAATGGCCTATATTTATAGAATGCAAAAATGTGTTAAAAGGCAACAACTAAAATCCTAACCCTAATACTTCTAAGAAAAGGAAATAAAAACAAAAGGGCAGCCTTACAAATAAAAAGGAAATAAAAACAAGAAAACCCTATTTGTCATTGTTCATCAAATACTATTCACGGTACTATTTATGTTTATTGTTTACGGTACTGTTCATGTTTTGGCCACATGCTTGACGAGTTTGAATGTCATGAATTAAACCACTTAAGGTATTTTTGAAGTCATTTAAACCTAACTCTCATCATCGGCCCCGTGATATGGCTTAACGGATCAAATGTTTGATGAGTAAGTTGAATAGCTCCTGGATTTCCATCAAGTAGGTTAAAAAGTTACTGGATTCCCATCACTTTTTTTTTTGGCTAAGCCAATGTTCGCCAATGTTGGCATTGTTCATACTTTAGTTCGTTCCTAACACGTGCCGTACGCGTGCCTTTTTTTTCCCCTTCTAACCTTCTAAAATGACATCATTTTAAGTGTCAACCCCTCCTCCCCCAAAAACGACGTCATTTTTCATTTCTACTTCTGTCTTAGATTCGGAACTCAGATCCCAGGATCCTAAACTCAGAATCTGATGATGCCTGTACTTATCATTTTATTTCATCTCTTCTCCCCTCAAACCTATGATCTCATATCAGCACATTCATCTCATCTCATCTTAGCAGATCTCATTTTAGCACATACATCTAATATCATCTCAATATATATATCTAACCTCATCTCAGCACATACATCTAATCTCATTTCAATATATATATCTGATCTCATCTCAGAGGATACATTTGAACACATCTTAGCAGATACATATGATCTCATTTTTTTTTCTCCTCTTATGGCGATATGGTACTATTCACATTTTGGTTCATCTATCACGTGCAATGCACGTGTTTTTTTTTTATAGGTTTTATTCACGTTTTGGTTCTTTCATCACGTGCTATGTGCGTGCCTTTTTTTTTTTTTTTTGGCTAAGCCAATGTTCGCCAATGTTGGCATTGTTCACACTTCGGTTTGAGATTCGACCTTTACTACTGCTAAATTCAGTTTAAATTTGACCAACTCCCTTTCTGTATACTTTTCAATTCTTTTTTCTTGGAGCTCTCTGTACTCACAGTAGTATATAATAAAAGCAGCGATATGGGTACTGCTTACATTTTGGTTCATCCATCACGTGCTATGCATGTGTCCTTTTTTCGGCTAAGCCAATGTTCGCCAATGTTAGCCTGTTCACATTTTGGTTCATCCTTGTCGCATGTTGTGCACATGCCTTTTTTTTTCCCCGTCTAGCCTTTTAAAATGATGTCGTTTTAGGTGTCAAGCCCCCAAAGAAAATGACATCGTTTTTTATTTCTACTTTTGTCTTAGATCCAAAACTCAGATCCCGGGATCCTAAACTCAGAATCTGAGATGATGGTTGTACTTATGATCTTATTTCATCTTTTCTACCCTCAAACCTATGATCTCATATGAGCACATTCATCCCATCACATCTCAACAGATATATCAGATCTTATTTCAATATATATATATGATTTCATTTTAGCACATACATCAGATCTCATTTCAATAGATACATCTGATCTCATTTTCTTTATCTTTTCCCTCACTGCGATATGGGTACTGTTCACATTTTGGTTCGTCCATCACGTGCTATGTGCATATCTTTTTTCTAGCTAAGCCAATGTTCACCAATGTTGGCATTGTTCACACTTTGGTTCGAGGTCTGACCTCTATTACTACCAGACTCAGTTTAAATTTAACTAGCTCTTTTTTTGTATACATCTCAACTCTCTTTTCTCGAAACTCTATGTACTCTCGATCTGGAGAGTTATGTTTCTTTTGGTTTGTATAAGTGTCATTGGTATCCTTGTAGAACCAATTCATGGCATCCTCGTAGAACCAATTCATCTCTACCCACAAGGTTCTATTTTTACAAAAATTAAAAAAAAAAACTTCATTTCCAGTCATGGTGTGTTGTTGGTTCTCCTACTTTGCTCCCAGTTCACAAAATTTGGAAACAACATACTAATTTTATTACCTTTACATTATTAACAATATATAAATTTTTATCAAGTTAAATAATAAATTTTAATTTGTTATACGATAACGCCCACCCCCCAATCCCCCCCTCCCCCCCCCCCCACACACACACACAAAAACCTTGGGGTGATAATTTTTACCTGTGACCCATAGGTATCCGCTCTATTTGACCTTCACAAAAAGTGAATTAGGTGATAGGTGCGGGCATAGTTCGTAGGATCGGAATTTTACATAGGATTGATTTGGGATAGTAGGATTGAATCGGTGGGATACTAATTTTTTCACAGAAATAAGTTGTGTACTTGTGCTAAAATTTAAAAAATCAACATTATAAAAAAAATACGTTGTTGCTATTGTTGCTGGACATATTTAATGTGAACTTTTTATATTACTTTTAATAATAATTACATAACTATTTTTTTTAAAAGTAATAAATATATAAAATTATGGATTTAATTGTATATTAAATATAATGTAAATTGTAATTTAAAAAAATATATATCAAATTAAAAATTAAATTTTTTAATACAAGAGAGTATTTAACTTTATCTAACATGGACATCCTCCTCTACTTAACTTAAATTTCCCTGTTTTATCAATAGTGGTGGAATGCGCTACTTTTTTGCTTAGTTTAATTTGTTCTATAAAATGTGTTGTGATACTTTTTTTGGGTCATGATGTTATTTATACAAAAGCATAATTCGCTGCCATCCAAAATTTGTCACATCTCCACCTGAACAAAATTCCCGGCTGCTTATCCAGCATAGATAATTGGATGCATTCAGATATTTTAATCCCAATACCATTACTCGGCTGTTTAGAATCAACTGGTTCACCATTCATTTCTAGAAACTCCGTCCATCAAAAGAAACCATTCCAGTACTAGTGTCCCACTTTACCGGTGATTTAATTATTACTATAAAACTCAAACAATAGCAATAATAATAAAGTGGCAACAATTTCTTTTTTCTTAAAAAAAAAGTGGCAACAAAGAATTAAAAAAAGAGGGAACAAAAAATCGAATCTCTCTTTTCCTATAAATACCAAAGCTGCCTGCCCCAGCACTACCACTCCATTCCTCCAAGGCCAAAGAAACGAAAAAAAGCCATCCCACTACAGCACACATCCAGTGCATGTGTTTTTACACATAATTCTCCAGTGAGTCTGTTTTCCATTTTCTTTATGATCCTCACAGTTGATGCATGCTCTGGTTTCAATCCAGTGGCTCGAGTCATTAAGTTCTTGACCTCAAAGGAATTCTCTTTCGAGTGAAGCCCTCTTCATCCCTCATCAAAATCCACAAATTAACAGTCAAGACGCTCGATCCAGCGGTTCACTTCCATTGATTGATATTAATGGATCCACTGAACTTGCACAACATCAAAGTGGAGAAAGCCAATGCCAAGCTTAGGTATCGTAGGCTTCAGAGGATCACAGCCCTGTTTCGCCTCATGGAGCTGTTCATATTCTTCTTCGTCGTTTCCAGGTTCACCACTTAACTCCCTGTTGCTTTCAAACTTTCTGGTGAATATTTCAGAGGATTATCTGTGGCGGCGGTCAGTCCCAGGTTTGTTTTCATCATCGCAAAAGCAATAGTTATCATCTTGTTCCTGAAATCTGGACAACTGTCCGCTAAAGATGGTGACCTGTCCAGCAACAGCAGCAAGTTCGACAAGTTTTATCATTTTTGCGTGGGATCGCATGGGATCGGTGAAATCATACGATTCTACGTGCTATTTAACAACTAGAACAATTCTGTGTAATATATGATCAATTTGGTGTAACTACTATCCGATGATTTTAATACCTATGAGTGCGGGTCCATAGAAACGGGACATATAATGGGAAGCTTGTCTCGCCACCCTTCACATTTACCTATTTATTTATTATTATTTATATTTAAATTTTAATAAATATATTATATATATTAGTAATATATTATTTATATGTATGTATATATATTATTTTATTAATATTAGTTAAAATATTTATTTATTATTAAGTTATTTTTTAATTATCATTAGACTATATTTATGTTAAGATTATACTAGTGAAGTTTTAAGTTATTACATTTCAATATTAGTTATTAATTACTATTAATTTATTATTTTTATCTATTAATTACGAATTATTATTTCTTCAATCATAATTTTTTCATTATAATATATTATTAGTATTTATAGTTTATTATTTGGTAGTTATATGCAATTGTTAATTTGATATATCTAGTATCTTATATATTTTAAATTTTATTATGTCAAAAAATAGGAAATAAAATGTATAATTCGACGTTTTATTGTAATTATGTGTATATTAATTATAAAATATGTTAGAATTAATAATATTTATATTTATAAAATTACAAATGAAATAATTTTTGTCAAAAACGGGTCTTACTAGGCACCTGCGGCAGAGATGGGCAGAGTGGAGGGCGAGTGGAAGGGAAACAGGTAGTAGGGCAGGAGTTCTATAAATGAGGTGAGTGGCGAGAGAAGCTCCTCCTTTCCCAAATCCGTTCTGTTGCCATTTCTACCCTCACATTTGATCCCTCGTCACTTTCTTCTTTTCATCTTGTCCTATAATGGTGACTGAAAATAGTACTCTATTTTCATAATCCTTTAAAAATTTGGTCAAAAATTTTGCTCTCTCATTATTAAAAAAAGAGTTGACTTTGAGTTATAATTTTTTTTAATTATTCGATATAAAACATTTAATGTATAATAAGTTTACTATTTTACATATTTATCTTTATTTTTTAATGTCTATACATAATTATTATTAGTAATTGTATTAAAAAAATTTTATTTCAAAAATAGTCTCTTTTTTTAGAATAATGATAGATTTTAAAAGTAAACTCTTTTATTGATATTAAGGAAGTATGACTTCAATATAATCAATTAGATCCTCTGCTCATTGAATATCCACGAATCATGTTATTTCCCATAAATGCCAAAATTTGAGAAATTAGAATTTGTTTGAGCTACATCGTTTACTTTTGACCATCACAGTTAGGAATATTTTGTCAAATTGCCCGTGGAATCTATCCGTCATATCAGTCAAAACTGCCAATAAGGTATTTATTCCGACTACAAAAATGACGATGTCAATGATTATGTTATGCTCTAGAGTTATAAATAAAAGGGACTAAATTATAAAAATTGTACATAATGTCGGTTGGAGTTAGGAGGGAAATTTGCAACTATAGCAGCTTTTAATAGCCTTTTGCAAATATAGCAGCTGCCAAAATTTGTTTTCCAAATTAGTAGATCAAGGGTGTTTGATTAGGTGAAAAGACTCAAATGTCCCAAATTAGTAGTTACGCGACTCTCTCACTCCCATTTGCCTTCACTTCATCATGCAAGAGCGGATTTTCCAAACCGAGATTCATCGTCACTTCATGGATTGAAACTCCTAGTTCACACAACACGATTCGTTTTAAAGCATAAATGCCACGTACACGAGGTGGATCGGCATCTTCAAGCAAGAAGACTACCACAATAGAGAAAAAATCTTAGAAGTCGACGGAATAAGGTCAATTGAACTTAAGCTTCGTCGTTGCTAACTATGCATATTTCTTTGTGTTTTGCTGACGAACAATGTTAATGATGAATACTTGTCAATAACTAGGTCGAGAAATAGAAGTAAGAATAGTTTTCACGAACACTATGTCGAACATGTCGAAACAAATATCTAATAATATGTCAAACACTATGTCGAAAAATGTCGAAATATATGTTGAATTAATTGTCAAATCTATGTCGAAAATTATGTTAAAAAAAGTCAACAACTATGTTGAAAACACACAATATGTTGAAAACCTTACGACCATGTGTTTTTGAAAGTTCCAAGAGCTTCATGGCCAGTGGAACTACTCCAAACTAACTATGGAACTTGGCTGGATAAAGGCTGGGTGGAATTTGCATCTTATTATGACATTAGAGTAAGCCATTTTTTTTGTATTCAGATACGATGGTAATTCCCAAGTAAAAGTAATAATCTTTGATCTAATTGCATTAGAGATTCAATGCCATTTGAATTGAATCGTTTCGGACATGAGGAGAATCACCTCGTTAGTAAGAGGGTAGGTAAAGTTCGGGAACGAAGAGAGAGTGAAAAACATAGATGATGATGTTTCTATAGAATTCTTGGGGGCAAAACCTACATCATCGTGCCGGGTTAAAAGGGAAAGAAAATCGGGGACCAAAAGAAAAAAAAAAAAAAACACAGCTCACAATTGAAGAAGAAGATCTCCAAAAGCCCCACCAAAAGTCATTGTAAGATTAGCCTCACTAAAAAGTGGGGCTAATCTTACAATGACTTTTGGTGCGGCTTTTGGAGATCTTCTTCTTCAATTGTTAGTCGTTCTTTTTTTTTTTTTTGGGTCTCTAACTTTCTTTTCCTTTTAAACCAGCACGATGATGTAGGTTTCGCCACTAAGAATTCTATAGAAATATCATCATCCATGTTTTTCACTCTCTTCTAGTTCCCAAACTTTACCTGCCCTCCTACTAACGAGGTGATCCTCCTCATGCCCAAAACAATTCAATTCAAATGGACATTGAATCTCTAATGCATTTAGATTAAAGATTATTACTTTTACTTGGGAATTACCATTGTATATGAATACCAGAAAATGGCATACTCTAATGTCATAATAAGATGCAAATTCCACCCATCCTTTATCTAGCCAAGTTCCAAAGTCAGTTTGGAGTAGTTCCAATGGCCATGAAACTCCTAGAACTTTCAAAAAACACTCTATTGTAAGGTTTTCGACATATTGTGTGTTTTCGACATAGTTGTCGACTTTTTTTAACATATTTTTTGATATAGATTCGACAATTAATTCGACATATATTTCGACAATTAATTCGACATTTCTAGACAAAGTGTTCATCATTAAAATGGTTCGTCAGCAAAACACGAAGAAATATGCGTTGTTAGCAACAACAAAGCTTAAGTTCAACTGACTTTATTATGTTGGCTTTTGAGATTTTTTCTCCATTGTGTTGTGTGAATTGGGATTTTCAATCTATGAAGTGAAGACGAATCTCGATCTGGAAAATCCGCTCTTGCACGATGAAATGAAGGTGAATGGGAGTGGGAGAGTCGCATAATTGTTAATTTGGGACATTTGGGTCTTTTCACCTGATCAAACACCATTGACCTGCTAGTTTGGCAAACAAATTTTGGTAACAGCTATATTTGCAAAAAGAATGTGAAAAGCTACTATTTTTGCAAATTCCAGGAAAAATTGAGAAAGAATTTAGTTGTAAATTGTAATAATTTTATGGAAGTTCCCTTTTCCAGTACGAACTCTCTCATTTCTCCCTATTCTTCCAGTGATTCTATTCTTTCTTGTTCTCTATTTGCCTTGTTCGCTTTCTTAGATTTTTGAGTTTTTTGGTCAGCTTGCAAGTATCTGACAAATGATATAAGAGAAGTTGATCTTTTTCAAATTCTTTTCTTTCTATAACAATTTTAATAGGTTCTTTTTCTTAGTTTGGATTTTTTTTCTATTCTTCCTATTCTTTTCTCTGGCTTCTATTCTTCCCTTTCTTTTTTCTCCTGAAATTTTTTCTCTCTCAACTCTCCTATTTCTACGCATTGGTTTCTATTCATAGAATAGGGATGGAAGATCAAGCGTTATAACCACTTTAGAAATTGAAGCATTACTCAAAAAATATGAACTTGAAATGAAAATGAAATCTTTTTAAACTAATGAAGAAATGATGGAGATTTCATGGTTAGAATGGATGAAAAAATCAATGTTATCCTTAAATGGATATGCATCAATAAAACGATCGAATGAGTAGAAGCATAACAACTTCAGACAAAAAAGGAGTTTTTTGAGTTCAAAATTCTGAATTTTGATGAAGGCCAAGATTACTTTTCAAACTCTTTTTCCATTGAGAAAATGGAACTTGAAGTGTTAGAAAAAATTCCATTGGAGAATTCTTGCATTGATTGTCTTGATTCTCACTTTAAAAAATCAAAATTTGAAGAAGACGTGGAAAAAGTCAACTTTGCATATTTTAAAGTTGATAATTTGGAGTTTAGTATGAAGGACCAAAATCTTGTATTGAAAACAATGTGTAAGCTCTATTTGCAAAAGTGAAATTAAATATTTTCTGGAGCCATGGATTTTCAGTTCATTGGGGCATCTCAAGTTTTTGTAACTCAAGAGCAAACAATTAGGAATACTAGCATATCTTGGATTGTAAGAGCTACTATGTTTAAAGTCTACTATGTAAGACCAAATAATTTCTTGAAATGAATGCTTCATAACATAATAGGCTACTAGCAATGGACAATTAAAGTTTTCAAACACAGCAGATTCTACAATCTCAGTAGCTATACCTAAGAAGTTGTTCAATCTTTTAGGCATCTTTCTCTATGGCTATAAATCAGTTCCATAATTTTAATAGCTTTAGATATGTTCCAATAGCAAGCTGCAAACCCTTAAAACTCACCTCATCACAATTCAAAGTCACAAGAAGTTTTTCACTGATCACAAACATAGGGAAAGGGAGTTTAATATAGACTAAAACTTTAGGAATTCACGAGTTTGAGTAGTTACATATAGACTAAAACTTCCTTAACACTCTTAACTGTATTTCATGGTTCAGTACTCAAGAAGAGGGTTGGACCAGTTTCACTCAATACAACTTGAGTTACCTACTTTCATTGTAGAAGACATTTGTCCTCTAAAGCTAATAGCAATTTTTCAACGAATAGAAATTCTCAGAGACAATAAAGCTATTGTGCAATGGTTGATTCAATGGAATAATCTGGGATCAAAAGAGGCACAATAGAAAGATCAAGGCTTCATCAGTAATCAATTCTCCAAATTTCAGTATTAATTCCAGTCTTGAGGACAAGACTACTTTGAAGCGGGAAGAGGAAGGGGGGTATAATTGTCATGACCAAGAGGTATAATTGAATAAAAGGGACTAAATTGTAAAAAAATGTACATAATACTGGTTAGAGTCAGGAAGCTAGTTACATGAGCTAGAGTGGGTAGAATAACTGTCACTAAACATTGATAAGCAGAGGAAAAATTGAGAGAGAATTCAATTGTGAATTATAATCATTTTCTAGAAGTTCCCTTTTCTAATACAAACTCTATCATTCCTCCCTATTCTTCTTCTGATTTTGTTCTTTCTTGTTATCTATCTACCTTATTCTCTTTCTTAGTTTTTTGAATTTCTCGATTAGCTTGCGAGTGTTTGATAGATTATGACAATGGATATGGGAGGCCCAACAAGTGATAATTTGATTTAAATAATGGTGACAATTAAAATAGGAGTCCCAAAAAGTGATGATTTGATTAAAATGATTGTGGTAATCAAAATGAGAGGCCCAACAAGTGATGATTTGATTTGAATAGTCTCAATAATGAATTTGTTTGATAAAACTAAATGTTGAATGTTAAAATTTAAATGTTTTTTTAACTAAAATTCGATAATTGTATTAACTTTTTAAAAGTTAAAGGTTACAACCTATGTCCCGAACAAGTGGACTCTCCTTAGCTCTAAATTTGGCTAAGACTAATTGACAACATGTCAAAACTCTACCCTTTATCCCACAAAAATACACCACAGCAAATTAGCGGCAATACTAACCAAATGAGTAAATCCATAGGTTAGGATTGCCACTGAATTACTGTTGTATTCCACATTCTATTTACTAGTCAGTCACTGATCTACTTCTTGATCCTAGCTAGCTATTCTACCATGTTTACTTGCTGAAATTCTAGCCATGCATGCCTCGCTACCTCTACTACTTTCTCCTTCATCCATTCACCCTGAAAAACCCAAAGGTTCCGATTCTTCCATATCATCAAAATAATGTAGACCGTTAACTATGCTCTTTCCTGCCATAACTCATCTTTTTGATTAGACCATATATCTTGCCATCACTCCTGAATATTATCTTCTTGCTGTCTAGCATAATTCCAAACAACTGAAGCCAACTTCCAAATTGTTTTGGCTCGGGAACAAGTAAACATGAGATGTTCTAGATTTTCTTCCTCTTCTCCACATATTGGATATGTAGTCTCCACTTGTATTTTCTGATGTTTTAGCTTAGCATGAAGTGGCAAAATATTGGACAACATCTCCATACAAACTGCTATACTTTACCTGTCACATTTAGTTTCCAAGTTGCCTTACACATGCTCTGCCATCTACTGCTAGAATTGCTGCTTTCGGGTTGTTGTTCTTTATTTTACCTATCTTGTTGCAGTTGCTTATATGTGGAATGTACTAAATTCTCTTGGTCGGGAGTAAGCTACCAATTGAATTTATCTTTGTTGGCTAGAACTTCCAATGACATTTGTAAAATTATCTCTGCATCTTGCTATGGTTAAATGCTGGCTTCTATTTGAGCCCCTTCCATTGTCATGTATGAGCTCACTCACCCATGTGATTGGTTGTTGATTTGAATTGTAGTTGCAGTTTAATCTAAATTTCTTTCTTCCTAGGATCCAAGATGAATCCCACACTCTAATTGATCTTTCACCTCTCACACAATATCTTGCCCCTTCTCGGATTATACTCCTTGCCCCCATCCATCCATTCCAATGCCAAGAAGCATTCTTTTTATCTTCAGCTGACAACAAACTTTCATTTGGGAGGTATTATGCTTTCATGACTTTGCTCATAAATAAATCTGGTTGGTGATAACTCTCCAAAGTTGTTTAGCAAGTAGCGCATCATCGAACTTTTGAAGATCTTGGAATCCCATCCCTCCATTCGATTTTGCTTTAGTAAGATCTTGCCATTTTTTCCAATGAATTTTCTACCTTCTATCCTTTTGCCACCAAAAATTCGTGGTGATTCGACAAATTTCTTTACACACTCCCACTGGTAGCTTAAAGCATCCCACTATGTATGTTGGTAGTGCATCCACCACCGCTTTGATGAGAATTTCTTTGCTAGCCAAGCTCAAAAAACGAGTCTTCTAATTCTGAAGTCGTTTCTGCACCTTTTCAATGACAAAGTTAAAAACCGCTTTTTTCGATCGTCCAATCCTCATCGACAACCCCAAGTAATGGGCATTATGTTGTTCCTTCATGCCCTTTATCACTTGACATATCTGAGTTTTTTCCTCCCTTGTCACATTATGACTAAAGAACACTAAAGATTTTTCCAAATTGATGGCTTGTCTTGAACATTGGCTGTATTTGTGCATAATATCTTGCAAAAGTTGCGTTTGTCCTAATCTGCCTCACAAAACAACAATAAATCATTGGCAAAAAAAAAAAATTTGTTATGATAGGGCCATTCCTACTAGCTCTCATTCCCTTATAATCTCCTCGCTCACTTGCTATTTTAATAAGGTGGGATAATGCTTCGAAAAGGATACGAAAAAGATAAGGCGAAATAGGGTCTCCCTGGCAAATGCCTCTAGTAGGTTTAATGTAACCACATTGCTCCATTTATATTAATGGACAAATGAGCTATACTAATACACTACCTAACCTATGTAACAAAGCCCAAGCAAACCCTATTTTCCTCATCACTTTCTCTAGAAATTGTCACTACACCCTATCATAAGTTTTGGCCATATCTATTTTAAATGCCATATACCATTTTCTTCCTTTTCTCATTGAATTCAATGTGTGAATGCACTCATGAGCTATGACCACATTATCAATAATTTATCTCCTAGGAACAAAGGCAGATTGATTTGGACTAATACACTTATGAAGGCACAATTTAAGTCTTTTAGTCAATATTTTAGAAACAATTTTATAGACCACATTACACAAGCTTATTGGCCTATATTGGGATATAGAACAGGGAGTTGGACCTTAGGTATCAATGTAAGCAAAGTGTGGTTAAATTTCCTAAACATTTTCTTATTGAGGAAAAACTCCTTAACAATATTGATAATATCAAGTTTAACCACATTCCAATAGGTTTGAAAAAAGAGTGGTGTCATACTATTCGGTTCGGGAGCTTTGTTGGGGTTCATTTGGAAGAGGGCTTTTTTTATTTCAGCTTTCTCCACTGGTCTCATCAACCTTTTGTTCATAACCTTAGTGATGGATTTGGGCAAACCTTCAAGCAAGAGTGGACAATGAACCAGTTGGCTAGAAGCATATAGCTTGTCATAGTATCCCAAAATTTCCTCTTGTATCTTTCTTTTAGTCACACATATTTCCCCTTTAGCTGTTTAATCTTGCAATATTGTCCCTCTTCCTCCTCTGAATAGTGGTTGCATGGAAAATTTTTGAGTTCCTATCCTCTTCCCTCAGCCATTGGTTTCTTGACTATTGCTACCAATATCCTTCTTTTTCCTTATACGCTTGCTGGAGTTGATTCTTGAAACCATTCCATCTCCTCCAATCCCTTTGTCCACCCTCTCTACTCAATTCCTCCATTCGTTCTTAGAGACACTTTATCTTTGTTGTAGAATTATTCACTGACTTAGAGCTCCACTTCAATAACTCTAATCGGCATTGGGCAATTTTGGAGCTTAGTACATATTGCTTGGTCACCCATTGATCTTTATTCCACAATGTAGCCACTCTCTTCTGTATATCTTCTTTCTTGATCCATCTTTTATCAAAAATGAATCGTCTCCTTATATGTTGAAATAATTAAATTGGAGTTGACCCAAATTTGATGGGTCATTCATTACCTTCCTTTCTACAAAGAATAAATTTTAATATTTAAAAATTATAGTTTGATACTAAATTTTTATAAAACTCATTTCTTATTACTTCTTATGTGAATATTTTGAATTTTTTACTTGTAAAGTTTTGAAATTTTCAAAATTGAATATCTAATTTTTGAGTCATTATTTACTTAAAATATTTTTTTTCTATTTTTCACAAAATTATTCAATCATACATTTAGAATTTCATGCAATTTATTCTAAATTTAAATTTAATTATACTAAAAAATAAATATTTTATCTCTAATATATTTTTATATTAATATTAATATTTTTATAATTAATTTATGTTTATTATATTAAAATAACATTATTCAAATTTTTTTACTACCAATCCAATCAGTTAACCTTTCACCTTTTGATTTCACTGGTTTGCTGATATAGTTTCTGACAACATTGCTAGATAGTAGTAGGGGACAGCAAATTTGTTATAGCTATGGTTAAGTTTTTAGAGATAAAGTTGTGATTATTTTCTACCGGTTAAAGAAAAAAATGAAAAGACAAGAAAAAAATTGAATTAAAAACAAAGTCAGTATTTAATTGAGGGTATTAATAGGAATTTATCTATCCATTTTATAAGTGTAGGATTACCACAAAAGGCTCACTTGATTTGTGGGAAAGTAAAGTTAACAATGTGATTTTCTGAAAAAGTGATTACGAAGAAAGTGAATATTAACAGATTTTTTCATATATGTGGATTGATTGAATAAATGAAGGAATTTAATGTGTGTTTCATTTTATTATTTAAAATACCCTTATAAGTTAATTTGTTTTGTTTACTTGTATTATTATGAAAAATATATATAACATATAACTAAATATATGACATACCAAAATAGTTAAACAATATAAATATTTCTCCCAATAAAACCCCAATAATTATTGCAAATAGTTAACAATTGAAATACAAACTAAATTATTCAAATCCAAAATAAAATCATTGCTAAAACAGTAATATCCAAAAAATTCTTAACAATTATAAAATAAGATAAAAAATAAAATTTGTTTCCAAACTAAATGGGACCAAGAAGTTCAATAAGAAACATATTTTTTCCAACATCAGTAAGAATGAAAAATTAATTCAACAAATTTGGATTACGAACAAGTATGGTAGGAGCTCTTTTTTTTTTTTGTGATTGTGATAAAAGTTCTACCTTTTGTATCTCCTCATTAATTTCTACCCTTTGGATTACAAGTAAATGATTATCCTTATTGTTATTATAAGAAAAGAACAGACGAGTCTAACTAAGAGAGGAGATAAGAAGCAAGAAAAGAATAGGATAGGGTTAAAAAGAGCTTAGAAGAAAATGCTTAATTTTAAATTAAATTTCATTGACAAGTAATCTAAACAACTAGTTTTAATAAAGATTCTAAATTTAGAAAAGTTCCAACTAATTTTCTCACTTTTAGGAATCATAAACACAAGATTAAAATTTTGATAAATTTAATTACCGAATCTTGGCCTACCAAATAGACCCAAAGGGTAATCGTAATTTAAGGGGAAATTTACAAATATAACACCTTTGACCGTTGACTTTACAAAAATAACACTCTCCTTTTTTTGTTCTCTATTATAACACTTCCATCTGAAAAAAGACTACAACACCCCTCTGGCAGAAACAAAGCATTTCACTCCATCTTCTTCTTTTTTCTCAAAACCCATTTGATCGATAAAGAACAATCGTAGAGAAGAAGGCCGCAAGCAAGAGAAGAAATCGTAGAGAAGAAGGTCGCAATCGTAGAGAAGAAATCGCATAAATTTGATGTTAGTTGAAATTTGCAGTAGTTGAACTGGGTTTCTGAATTTAAAGGAGCGAATGGTCGAGCTCTAAGTCAAGTTTTAGGTCGAGCACAAGGTTAGGTCAATGTTGCTAGTTCAACTTTTAGGTTGAGCACTAAATTTGGTCGATTTTTAAATTGAGTTGGTCAAAACAGGTCGAGCTCGACCTAATACTCGACTTACTACTAGGTCAAGTTAAATTTTAAAAAAAAAAATTTGATTTTTTTTTAAAAAAAACAAGTTTTAGGGTCAAGTTCGACCTAATGCTCGACCTAATACTCGACCAAAATTTATAAAAAAAAAAAAAAATTTTGGTCAAGTATTAGGTCGAGCATGGAGTCGAGCTTAACTCTAAAACTTATTTTTTAAAAAAAAAATCAAATTTTTTTCTTTTTTTTTTTTAAAAAAAAACAAGTTTTAAGGTCAAGCTCGACCCTATGCTCGACCTAATACTCGACCAAATTTTTTTTTTTTTTATAAATTTTGGTCGAGCATTAGGTCGAGCTTGACCCTAAAACTTGTTTTTTTAAAAAAACAATCAAATTTTTTTCTTTTTTTTTTTTTAAATTTAACTCGACCTAGTAGTAGATCGAGTTTTAAGTTGAGCATTAGGTCGAGCTCGACCTAAATTCAACCTACTCGACTTAAAACTCGACCAAATTTAGTCTCGACCTAAAAGTTGACCTAGCAACATTGATCTAACCTTGTGCTCGACCTAAAATTTGACCTAGAGCTCGACCATTCACTCCTTTAAATTCAGAAACCCAGTTCAACTATTGCAAATTTCAACTAACATCAAATTTATGCGATTTCTTCTCTACGATTGCGACCTTCTTCTCTACGATTTCTTCTCTTGCTTGCGGCTTTCTTCTCTACGATTGTTGTTTATCGATCAAATGGGTTTTGAGAAAAAAAGAAAAAGATGGAGTGAAGTGCTTTGTTTCTGCCAGAGGGGTGTTGTAGTCTTTTTTCGGATGGAAGTGTTATAACAGAGAACAAAAAGCGGAAGGTGGTATTTTTGTAAAGTCAACGGTCAAAGGTGTTATATTTGTAAATTTCCCTAATTTAAGGGATACGTATAATTTAGTTTCATTTACTCGTATGTAATTTTAAAAGTTTCGTAACTCTAAGTCCGTCCATATGTAAGTTTGGCAAGCCAAAGGAATATTTAGCAACTAACCCTTTTTCATTAGGTTTTCATCATGCTCAATAAACGAGCACATTATTATTTGATAGCATGTGATAATTATTTACAAGTAAATAAAAAACTAAATTTAGTCAATTGGAATCTAACTAAAATATGAATAAATAGATTTTGAGTAGTCATTCTTGTTGTTAATATTGTAACTAATAGGAATATTTAACGTTATACAATTTCAAAATAATAATTAGTTGTGTTACACTACAATTTCACAGATATAATTTATAATGACATTTCAAAATTTTGTGTCATATTGTAATTTTGAAAAACAAAGTGTAAAGTTTACAAATTAAAAAGTAGTGGTGTTACATTACAATTTCACAAATTAAATTGTGGTTAGCTTTTCAAAGTTTTGAATGATTTTATAAATTGAGGAAACATTTTGGGTGTTAAATCAAACAAATCAAAAAATGTTGTAACAATGCACTGCAAAAATACAGAAAGTAAAGAAGAGCTCTCAATATCGTGTAATTTGAGGGTGTTAAATCAAACAAATCAAAAAATGTTGTAACAATGCACTGCAAAAATACAGAAAGTAAAGAAGACCTCTCAATATCGTGTAATTTGAGGGAAATTGAAAATATATACAAGTACATAAAATAAATTGACTTAATTGTAATATAATCAAATATGATTATTTTGAATTTTCAAATTTAAGGATAATATTGTAATGTAAGAAAAATATTGATGCAAAGTTCATAAACAGAAAATAGTTGTGAGACATTAAATTTTGTCAAAATTAAATAAATTTGATTTTTCAAATCTGTAAGTGGGATTCATAATTTTTTAAAATAAAAATTAATGGTGTGATGTTCATAAACCAAAACAATAGTAGTGCCACATATAACTTTCACATTAAATTGATGTTGTTAGGTGATATTTTAGATTAAAAAAATAATATTGGGTTGAATAAAAAAAGTGGTAGTGACACGTATAATTTTTGAAGAAAATTTCTTTAGTTTCTAGTTGCTGAAAGCATGTACTATCTCTATTTCAAAAAAAATAATAATAATTTCAAAAATTTTCTTTGTCCAAAAAAAAATCCACTTTTGGTGTGAAATTTTTCTATTATCTTACGAAAAATAACAATGCATAATCTAAATTAAAAATTAAGAATAAAAATAAAAAATCATAATTTAATGATGCATTAAGTGTGTTGATCTTTGTAAGTTAAAAAAAGTTATTCCAAATCAAAAGTGACTCTGTTGTACTAAATCAAGATGACTCTATTTTTAGAACTAAGGGAGTAATAAGCATTCAATCAAATATTACATGTTTTAAGAGGCTTTGATTTGGCATGAATAGAAGTATTATACTTCTTCTTCTTTTTTTTTTCGAAATGATCGATATGATATCTATACATAATCAAAATTATTACATTTACAACATCGCCCACTGGCAATGAAAGCCTTAAATCTCGCACTGAAACTAAGTGTAATAGTTTGGGATATCCCAGCAAAAGATAGTACTCTGCTACTAACACCAGAACTAACTAAATTCTATACCTAAGAGGCAAAAGAATATCTATCAAGGAAGAACAAAAATACTCACTTCGCTTGATCCATTAACAACATATGATACTATAATGGCATGAATATCCATAATCTATTTTTTATGGATATTATTACTATTATGGATATTGCCTCTGCAAAAAAAAAAAAATGTACTTACTAATAACAAAAGAGACCACTGAACTCTATTACTAGTTCCTAGTCGCAATCTTAAAACTAACCACCATTCAGTTGATTTACTTCCATAAATTTAAGCCATTTTGCCTGAGCCCTATCCACAACTTCTTTTTCTTCCAATCATTCATTTTGAAAGATCCATAAATTTCTTCCTATCCAAAGCATCCATAAAATGTATATCGTCAATTTTGCTCTATTTTGCCACAAAGTGTCCTTTTTCCCATTGCAAAATAAAAATAAATGTGTTGATCTTTGTAAGTTAAAAAAAAAATTATACCAAATCAAGAGTGAACTCCATTGTACTAAATCAAGATGACTCTATTTTTAGAACTAAGGGAATAATAAGCATTCAATCAAATATTACATGTTTTAAGAGGCTTTGATCTGGCATGAATAGAAGTATTATACTCAACTACTATTTTTCCTCCAATTGAATCTTAATAATCCAATATCTAGGCATCATTATCACCTTAAGCCCTTTTATCGTTTCTTTATTTTTTTTTCCTTGTTTTTGTTAGGAATTTGTTCCAAGAAAAAATATCCAAAGAACTCACAACAACCATTAATAAGTAAGTTGGGAGAAAATATCCAAAGAGGGATTAGTACTTGTGAAGAATTTATTCCGAAAGAAAATACCCAAAAAAAACCATAACAACCACTAATAAGTAAGTTGAAACCCATTTTGAAGAATTTGTTCTGCCATTAATAAGTAAGTAAGGAGAAAATATCCAAGGAGGGATTAGTACTTGTTAGGAATTTGTTATGAGAGAAAACCCACAACAACCACTAATAAGTAACTTGAAACCAAACTTGAGAGGAATTTGTTGTGGGAGAAAATATCCAAAGAGCCTATAACAGTCATTAATGAGTAAGTTGAAACCCAACTTAGAACCAATAGCTTAAGTTGATAGGTTGGGTTATAATTAAAAATTAATGAAAGTTGAATATATCACTTATTTCCCTGTAATTTTATTTTAAAGTTTTGTATGTTTTATTTTATTTTTACATTTAATTTATAGTAGTTTTCATATTTTTGCTTTAGAACTGCATTATGATGAAAAGTGGATGAATAAGAGATTAAATTGTGAATCTAAAGGAAATGGATGAAAAAAGACACCAAAAAATAATAATAATAATAATTAAAGATGTCAACAAATCGAAAGAGTCAAAAAGTTGAAATAAAGAAAATCTAGCTTTTCTTTTCTTTAACCATTTAACTTTTAACTTTTATATGAAAGGCTTTTAAGATTAAAAGGGGGAATCTTTTTCTTCACTAAGGAACCTGCAGCCGCTACCAAGGGTGCGCAATGGGTAAACCCTGCCCCTGTGTAATAGCTCACAAACCACAGAAGAAATGTAAACTGCACTAGGCAATCTTTAGTAATAGAGTGGAAGGCTTGTTGGTGTATTAGACCAAACTTATTTAGAAAATTATAATTTGATTTTGATTTGGTAATTATTAGTTTATTTAGTTTCTAGTTAGATTAGGATTTAGAAATTATTAGTTGATTTGGATTTGAATTATTTTAAGAAAAATTTTTTTGTATAAGATTTGATTCTTGAATCCTAGTTGTTTTTACTAAGTAGAGATTCTATAAAAAGAGCCCAAGACTATTGATTTTTGTGAGGCTCAAAAGAAAAATAAAAGAGATACTCCAACAAAATAGACTTTTGAGGAGTAGGAGTTTCTTCTTACTATATTTTTTTTAAGTGTAAGATTTTTTTTCTACAATATTATTAGCCTCCAAATAAATTATTTTGTTGTCTTTCCAATGTGTAATTTTTTATACATAAGATTTTTATATTCTATATGTGGTATCAAAGCCAACAATGCTAGTTGTTGGTTTCTTGGTCTTGGAGATTTTTTTAGCAAGGGAGGCTAAAATTTATTCGTTAGCCATGGATGATTAGAACATAATATGTGTTGTTTCAAAACTCACATGAAAGCAAAATTATAAATTTTGGAAGATTCAAATAAAAACTCATTTTCGAGCATAAGATTTGCCACAGTTTATTCAAAAAGTGGTATTGGATAATACCGATGTCGAAACCAAAAGAAAAATATATTTGACACTATCTCAAATTCATCGGGCACTTGATATGTCAATTTTTTCATAGAATTTGTAGTGGTAAAGGAAATCTACTCTACATTTTGAATAGTGGAGATTAGATTTCAACGGTTCAAAACTAAAATATTAAATTCGTAAGATTTTTGTAGATTTCTGGTAAATTTTTTCACACTTTGTTTTTGTTTTAGATTTGGTTTTTTTTGTTGATTGTTTAAGGTCATATTTGAAAATTGTACTTGATTTGTTGATTGATAGTGAAGTTATGGTGGTGGATTAAAGGGTCCCGTGGTTTTTCCTCTTCACATTGGAGAGGTTTTCCACATAAAAATCTTCTGTTCCTTGTTTGTTTGGTTTTTTAGTGTTTTGTGGTTTGATTTATTTTAATTTTCTTATTACTTTTAATACTCCTAACGTGTTCTAACAAATTGGGAAATTTTTTGACTTATTATTGTGGTTGGGTTCAATTGATTTGACTAGGTTTCTCTCAACAAATTGGTATCAGAGCATAGTTTTTAATTTGTTAGAATTATGAAGGTCAATACAAGTAAGATAATTATTTTGAATGGTTTAAATTATCATAAATGGAAACGTAATATAAAAGACTTGCTATTTGTGAAAAGTATGTACTTACCAGTTTTTGCTAGTCATTGGGTGGAAGATAGTATTTTTTAACTTGTTATCAACGAGAAAGATGCCAAAGTATTGTAAAATAAATTGGAACAATTCTATGCTTCCAAAATTGGGAATAAGAAATTGTTTTACGAAAATAGTTGATGCAATTGAGGTACAAAGAAGGTAGTCCTATTTCTGACCATGTGAATGAGTTTCAAAGAGTTTTAAATCAGCTATCTAATGTTAAGGTAAAATTTGATGATGAGATTCTTCGGCTTTGGTTGTCAAATAATTTGCCTAATTCTTAGAAAACTTTTTGGATTTCACACACCAATTTTGCTCCTGATGGTATTATGTCGTTGGGTTATGCAAAGCATGAAATTCTCAATGAGGATGTGAGAAGGAAAACTCTAGGTTCATCTTTACATAATGAGGTTCTAGTTGCAAAGCATATAGGGGAGGTAGAAGAATAAAAATTCAGAATGATCAAGGCAAAAGCAGAAGTAAGTCTAAGTCAAGATATAAAATGCTGAATGCCGTATTGTCACTATCAAAAAGTATTGTTTCAAGTTAAAGAAAGAGAGTGAGAACAATACTATGCAGTCTGAAAAGAAAGAAGATAACAATGCTACTCAAGTTGCCACCATCATCAATAATAGAGATCTTGTCATTATTTTTTATAAGAGTGACATTAATTTTGTTTCTTTCAATTGTAACGATTGTAACTGGGTAATTGATACAAGTGTTGCACTTAATGTTACTGCTAGAAAGGACTTTTTCACTACTTATAGTGTAGGTAATTTTGGCTCACTACGAATGGGAAATAATGGTGTGTCAAAGGTGGTTGTCATGGATGATGTTTGTTTGAAGACTAGCACTTGATCTACATTGTTGCTTAAATATGTTAGGCATGGCCCCGACGTTCGTTTGAATTTTATTTCTGTTGGAAAACTTAATGATGATGGCTTTTACAATAGGTTTGGAGATGGAAAATAGAAAGTCAGCAAATGTTCTCTCGTTGTAATTCGAGGTTTGAAGTTGAAAGCAAACTTGTATCTGATGCAAGTTTCCATTTCAAATGGCATTGTGAATGGGGTTGAGAATGATCACTCACTCGAGTTATGGCACAAGATGTTGATTCATATTTAGTGCAAAAGGGCTTGAGAATTTACTGAAGAAGAATGTTCTTCTAGGAGTGAAAAGTGCAAATTGGGAGAAATGCACTCATTGTCTTGAAGGAAAGTAGAACTGAGTGTCTTTCAAGATCAATTCTCCCACAGAATGTCAAACATGTTGGATTTGGTACATTCAGATGTTTATGGTCCATTAAATGTGTTGGATTATGCCCTAGGATCAATCATGTGATGATGGTTTAGGCATATATTGTATCATAATGCTTTTAATTAATGGCAATTTGTTATTATTTTTATGTTTAATTCTATATATGCATTTTATGAATAAATACAATAATGTCCCAAGAATTTAATTATTCTAAAATTATCCCTAGTCAAATATTATCATTAATGGGACAATGATAATACGTTAAGACTAGTATGTGTAGTGACTGATGAAATGTGTCATGATATGAGATATCATGTTAACACATAGTTACATGTTAGAGAACTATATACTGGATCGACTCACCATGAGAAATGTTATATGAATTATTATATAAAGTGTCATAAGCATATATCAAAGTGATGATGATGTAAGTGATCCTTAAACTTGACGTCATCAGAGATCCCAACATGAGGAGTTGCATATTTTGATATTACCAAACGTTACCCGTAATGGGGTGAATTATAAAAGTAGCAATTGGATATGCAATGAATCATGTAGTGGGATGTTGAGTGATCAAGATAGGATTTGCCCATCCTTTATAATGAGAGTGATATCTTAGGGCCCCTTGAATGAATGAGACCATAAAATGCATGGCCGTGCTCAAATGAATCGATATGTGATATCGAGCTCATTTGTTTGGATGAGTTTACTCGAGAATCAAGAAATACAAAGATTGAATTATGTGAGCGTGACACGCTTCATGGTTCGTGTTCAATCAAGATATTTAGGGCAAAAGGATTGAATTACATGGTAACATTTATCACACGATTAGTAATGTCAAATTACTAACATTCTTATAACTTGGGTAGCTTTGATGTGCTGCTAGACACCACTCACTGCTTATGACATAAAATAGATTTTATGTCATGACCAACGTTATCAGAGCCTATTGGGTTGCACACTTAGATTGTATCAAAAAGGAGTGTAAAATTCATATGATGATTTTTGCTTAATTTTAAGGATCCTAATGTGAATAGCATTTTATAGGGTTTTCTGGTTAAAGATGGTATTCGGATTTGAGACTAAATGGTTTTGGTTTTGTGTTAATAAATCCAAAACAGTTTTAGATTTATTAATTTATGAGAAAACCGAAATTAGAAAGCCAAATTAGAATGAGATTCTTGTGTTTGGCAACCAATCCCAAATAGATTACAATTTGGTAGTTCAAGTAAAGTTCTTAAAAGAAGTTTTACCCTGATACTACTATCTATTTATATATATACATTGTAATGGGATTCAATCAGCAGCTCAAGCGTAAGACGAGAAAAATCTACATTTTTTCTTTTGAAGAAAAAATCCATCTTGTTGAAGAAGAAGAAAAACCGAAGGTCTTCTTGAAGAAGAAGAAAAACGAACCTTGTTCTTGTTTAGCAAAAGAAATTCTTTGGCTTTTCTTTTGAAGAAAACAGCCGCCATTCTTTTCAAGAAAAATAAGAATTCCTTTGGCTACTTTTAGAGAAAAACAATCACCATCTTTTGTCTGAGAAACAAAAGGTAAACCGAAAGTTCTTGACTTAATTCAAGCGAAAACCTAAAGCAGAATTTTGAAGCTAGCTGTTCAGAATTTTGCTGCTCCTTTTTGCTAGTTATTTGTATGCCAATAAGAAGAGGCTTGAAACAGTTGTGTGGATACCATAGAGGTAAAGTTGAATTGGTTTTGCTGTTGATTCAACAAACAATGGTTTTCGCAAAATAACTCTACCGATTCTATCGATACTAATAAGGTTCAAGCCCTAAACTCCAATTTGATTTCACTTCGTATGGATCATTGGAGGAAACCAAAATTTTAAATTCCGCTGCGTGATGCACTTAGTTTCCTACAAAATGTACAATCAATTGGCGGTGCAGCTTATCTTGTTATATCTATTGATATCCATTTTAGAAAACGATAAGTTTATACATTGGAGACAAAGGATCAAGTGTTTGATGAGTTTAAGGAGTTTCAAACTTTGGTTGAAAGACAAACTAAAAAAAAAAGTTGAAATGCATCCAAACTAATAATGGTGACAAGTATACCGTGGGCCATTTGAAGAGTATTGCAGGCAAGAGGGTATTGGACATCATAAAACTCTTACAAAAACACCTTAGTTGAATGGTTTTGCTGAAAGAATGAACTGAACACTAATTGAGAGAGTTAGATGCTTTCTAGTTGAGTCGAAGCTACCACAATCCTTTTTGGGTGAAGCTTTTAATACTTGCCACTCATGTTATTAATCTAACTCCTACTATTACTTTAAATGGTGATATTCCATAAAATGTTTCGACTAACAAGAATACCTCTTATGATCACTTGAGAGATTTTTGTTGCAAAGCTTTTGTCCATGTTCCAAAAAATGAAAGGTCAAAGTTGGATGCAAATACTAGACAATGCATATTAATTGGCTATGGTCAAGATGAGTTTGGTTACAGATTCTATAATCCAGTGGAGAAGAAACTTGTGAATAGTTGAGATGTAGTGTTTCATGAGAACCAAATCATTAATGATATTGAGAAGTTAGAAAAGAATGATTCTCATGTGTAGTATGACTTCAAAGTGTTTGATCCAAATCCTATATTGCCATTGGCTGATAGAATTGAAGGGGTAGTTGAAATTGAGATGCATCAAGATGATGTTGACAATGGCCAATATGTTGGTGATTTACATAATCCTATGCATGATATTAATAGAAATCAACTCGAGAGTCCTACAGTAGATCCACATGTAGCTCCACTAAGAAGATCGATAAAAGATAGACGAATTTCTTCTAAATATTCTTTTGATGAGTATGTACTTTTGCTTATTGGAGAGAACTTGAATGCTATGAAGAAGCCATGAAATGTGTGGATAGGTTGCAATGAGTTCATGTTATAGAGGATGAGATGAAATCTTTATATGATAATCATACCTTTGAGTTGTAAAGTTACCAAAGGGTAGAATAACTCTGAAGAACTGACAGATTTACCGAGTGAAGAAAGAAGAGAATTTTTCAAAAATCAAGATACAAAGTTAGATTGGTTGTTAAAGGTTGAATTCAGTCAGAAAAATGGAGTTGACTTTAAAGAGATATTTTTACTCATTGTTAAGATGTCTTCAATTCAAATTGTATTAGGGTTAGCGACAAACCTTAAGTTAGAGATTGAGCAAATGGATGTGAAGACTGCTTTTTTTCATGGTGATTTGGATGAAGAAATTTATATGGAGCAACTAGAAGGATTTCAGGTGAAAGGAAAAAAGTATTATGTTTGCAAGTTGAAACAGAGCATGTATGGTTTAAAGCAAGTTCCAAAGCAATGGTATAAAAAGTTTGAGTCTATTATAGCACAACAAGATTATAAGAAGACTACTTCTAATCATTGTGTATTGGTGCAAGAATTTTCATATGATGATTTTATTATCTTGTTACTTTATGTTGATGATATGCTTGTTGTTGGTCAAAGTGCATCCAAAATTGCCAAATTGAAGCAGGAGTTGAGCAAGTCATTCGCTATGAAAGATTTAGGGCCAGCAAAGCAAATTCTTGGGGTAAGAATTTTGCATGATTGTAAGGCAAAGAAACTTTGGCTATCTCAAGAGAAGTACATTGAAAAGGTGTTTCGTAAATTTTGAATGGTGAAGGTTAAAACGGTTAGCACTCCACTTGCTATCCATATGAAGTTGAGCAACATACAAAATTCATCTATCGAGGAAGATATGAGAAAAATTCCTTACTCTTCTTCTTTTGGTAGTTTGATATATGCAATGGTGAGTACAAGACTAGATATAGTCATGCGGTTAGCATAGTTAGCTGATTTCTCTCTGATCTAAGGAGAGAGCATTGGAATACGGTGAAGTAAACTTTGAAATATCTCCGTGGCACTTCAAGTTTGAAGTTTTGTTTTGGAAATAGGAAGTCAGTTCTTACTGATTATATTGATGCTGATATGGCTGGAGATGTTGATTCAAGGAAGTCTACTATAGGTTATTTGGTTACCTTTGTAGAGAAAGCAGTGTTATGGCAGTCTAGGTTATAACAACGTATGGCATTGTCTACAATTAAAGTTGAATTTATTGCAACTATTAAAGCATGTAAAGAGTTGCTATGGTTGAAGAAATTTCTAAAGGAACTTGGCTACTCTCAAGAAAGGTACATGTTGCTTTGTGATAGTCAAAGTGAAATTCATCTTGGAAAGCATCAATCTTTCTGTTCAAAATCTAAACATATAGATGTGAGATATCACTAGATACGTGATATATTAGATGAGAAATTGATTGAAATTGAGAAGGTTCATACAGATGAGAATGGTGCTGATATGTTCACCAAGTCGTTGCCAAGATGAAAGTTTAAATTATGTTGCTTTCTTGCCAGGATGGCAAACTCCTCCACATAGTCAGGAGAGGAGAGATTTATAGGGTTTTTGGGCTCACAACTTATGTGGAAAAAGTCTAAAATTATTGGGATAATTATTTGGTACATTAAGGAGCTTAACCCTAGTACTTATGGCTTTTAAAGAGCTATAAATCATGATTGAGAAAAAAAAAATTTGTCGTAGAATTTTTGTGACAATTTTCAATAAGTTTCTAGTCTACGCAATCTTCATCAAATTGACAATTAGATGATCAAAAGTGATCTGATTGGGTTGCAATTTTTACTAGTGGTGAAGGACATCTACTCTATGTTTTGAATGGTGGATATTAGATTTCAACAATTCGAAACTAAAATATAAATTTCGTAAGATTGCTATAATTTTCTAGTGAAGTTTTTTACACTTTGTTTTTGTTTGAGATTTGATTGTTTAAGGTTATATCTTAGGGATAATTATCAATACCTCCCTGAGGTATTGGTCTATTACTGATACCCCCATTTAGTTTGCTAAAACTACTAATACCCCCCCTGAGGTTTATGTTTTTTTAACAAATGGGTCCATTTTAAAGGATTCTATTAGTCTTATTTGCAAGTATCGAATTTTTTGGACGAAAATACCCTTTTACTTTAGTTTTTGTATTTACTTTGTATTTTTTTAGAAAAACATTAGGATAAAATTTAAAAACGAAATTTTTTATATTATCCAAAAACGTTGTATTATTATAAAAATTTACTTATTTCCAATTTATTTTTATTTTATTATTGATATTAAGAGCGATAATATATAAATTAAATTTAAAAAATAAAAAATAAAAATAAAAAATATACGTATAATAATATATTAATTATATAAGATATTAAGAAATTTTGCATAATTAATATATTATTATATTTATTTTTTATATTTATTTTTCTTTTGTTAATTTAATTTATACATTATCACTCTTAATATCAATAATATAATAATTTTATATTAAAAATAAATTGGAGATAATTAAATTTTTATAATAATACACTTTTTCTAGATAATATAAAAATTTTTGTTTTAAAAATTTAGTCTTTTTTCGATTTTTTTTTTATTTTTTTGGTATTTTATTTATTGCCTTGTGCAAAGGGTATTTTGTCATTTTACTTATCAAAATAGTTAAATATAACTGTAAAGGGGTATTGATAGTTTTGATGAACCACAAGGAAGTATCGATAATAGACCAATACCTCAGGAGGGTATTGGTAATTTTTCCTATATCTTATTTCTGTACTAGTTGGAAATTGTACTTCATACTTTGCTAATTGATAGTGAAGTTTTGGTGGTGGATTTAAGGGTCACGTGATTTTTTCTCTTCACATTGAAGAGGTTTTCCCCATAAACATCTTGTGTTTATTTTGTGTTTGGTTTTTTGATATTTCGTGGTTTATTTATTTCCATTTGCTTACTACTATTAATTTTCCTAACATGTTCTAATAAATTGAGAAATTTTTTAATATTCCTAACATGAAAGGTGATGCGGCTACCGCCTGTTAATGTTTATTTTGTATGGGTCAAAGCACAGAATATCGGTCAAAATATTGGGCATGGATAAAACCACCAAATTGATTACAAGCATGGCCAAAGGATGAAAAGAATGCATTTCTCACAAGGCCGACCATTGCGTGGTTGAGGATGGCTTTAGCATTGATGGTGATGGACCCAAATCTTATAGCTTCAGTAACCAATCGATCTTCTCAACGGCCAATAGAAGTAAGAAGAGACTCTGGGGGATAGGGATGGATCAGTAGTGCTTATATTTATATAGTTGCGGAGGTCAACTACATGCAGCTATCCTACCATATTTATATCAATGTATGTGTCTTCTGACAATGTTCTATTTCTAAATTCTAATGGGATTAGTAGTATCCTGCAATTAATTAAAAAATGGGTAGAAATCAAAAGGCTGGCGTTAATATCAGAACAAATGTTAGTATCAGAGCAAAATGTTGCACTGCTTGATCACTCAAATGACTAATTCTACTTCGTCACTATTTCTTCAAGTTGTATCTCGGCTATTGCCTATTGTCATGATATTCAGCATTTTTAATACTATAAATACCAAAGTTAATTCAAGAATGACTAAATAATTAACCTAATAATTCTAAATTTTTTTACATAAATTAGAGTCCAAAAACCCAACAAAATAAAAAGTGCTATTATTTAATTTTTGATAGAAGATACTTATAATATCTGTCTAATAGTTGTGCAAAAGAAAAAATATATATTTTTATGTAACAGTTAGTATGCGTTATCAATAGTTACTTTGCATTGTCCTACCATTAAAAGGTAAGAATATATCAAAAAAATGTATTTTTAATGGTCAAATATTGTACACAATAATCTTCCGCAACTCTAGTGGCTATCAACTGCGATATTAAAAAAAAAATTATTTGATTAAAAAGAAAATAATCTTCTGGTGGCTTATTGAATGCCTTTCGACAGTGGTTACTCTTAAAAAATAGCAGATATCATCTCGGAAGTCCAAATCCTACCCTATTTAATTGATGAGTTTAGAACACTTTCCAAACTGAAAATGGATCTTTCCAGCATCAACTTCATTGCTTGCCTTCTTTTCCTGTCCTTTATTTTAGCTTTATTCAAGCATCAAAAGAAACACAAAGAAGTGAATGTGAATACAGCCCAGAAGCTGAAGGTGATACCATTTCCATTGAAGCTACCTTTGATAGGCAACATGCATCTTTTGATGGGTAGTTTGCCACCCCATCATACGCTCAGAAATTTATCCTACAAGTATGGTTCTCTGATGCACCTACAACTAGGTGAAATTTCTACTCTGGTGGTATCATCCTCACGTTTAGCAGAAGATGTTTTGAAGACTCATGACCTTGCTTTTGCAAATAGACCACAATTTCAATTGTACAAAATCGTATTGTATAACTGCTCTGACGTAGCATTTTCTCCATATGGTGACTACTGGAGACAAATGCGTAAAACATGCATTCTGGAACTCCTGAATGTTAAAACTGTCCGATCATTCGACTCCATTCGTCACGATGAGGCTTTGAAGCTTGTCGGGTCTATTAAGACTGCAGCTGGAGGTGCAATAGCATTAATCAATTTAAGAGAAAAACTCTACGAATACACGAGTTCCATGGTTTCCAGAGCAGCATTTGGAAAAGTAAGGAAAGAGGACAGAAAAGCATTTTTAGAGGCATTGAACGAATCATTATCCGTTTCAATTAGCATGGACTTTGCTGACCTGTTCCCATCACTGAAGATTCTTCATCCCCTCTTTTCAATAATACCTAAGTTGGTGAGAATGCAAAAGAAGTTTGATGAAGTTTTCAACAACATAATTGATCAACATAGGGACAATAGGGCGAGAACCAAAAAAGGCATGGGCGAATCGGGCCAAGAAGATCTAATTGATGTTCTATTGAGGGTCAAAGATAGCGGTGACCTTCAAATTCCAATTACCGATAACAATATTAAAGGAGTTTTGATGGTAAATACTAGTGCCGGTCCTGCCTTCTTAAATTTTTCAAACTTTTTGGGTATAAACTAATAAACAACTTTGTTTGGCATATATTTCGTGCAGGATATATTTACAGGGGCAACTGAAAATCCATCCACAATTGTGGAATGGGCAATATCAGAGATGATTAAAAACCCAAATGTTATGGCCAAGGCACAGGGCGAAATTAGGGAAGCCTTCACTGGAAAGAAAATTATCCAAGAAGCTGATATTCAGGGATTGAAATATCTCAAGTCAGTGATTAAAGAAACTCTACGACTGCATCCCATCGTCCCACTTTTGGTTCCTAGAGAATGCAGAGAGGAATGTGAAATTGATGGATATATCATTCCCGTCAACACCGTAGTCATGATAAACGTTTGGGCACTTGGGAGAGATCCAGAGTATTGGGAAGATCCGGATAGCTTCAAACCTGAAAGATTTGAAAATGTTTCAGTTGATTTCAAAGGAAGTAACTTTCATTATCTACCATTTGGTGCTGGAAGGAGAATTTGTCCAGGAGTTTCATTTGGTCTAGCGAATGTTGAGCATCCTTTAGCTCTTCTGCTTTATCACTTCGACTGGAAACTCCCAAATGGCTTGAACCCCGTTGATTTGGACATGACAGAAACTATTGGAGTAACAGCTATGAGAAAAAACAACCTCCACTTGTTAGCTAGGTTGCATGATCCTTCCTGCCATTGTTGAATTTGTCCACGGTCATTAATTCTATCCTATTATTATGGCTACATTATCCTACCTTAGAAAAGTAAAAGTAAAAGAAAAAGAAAAATATATTTTATTTTTTAATAATTGATCTGTCTTTCCGTTGCTCGTCATCCATTATCCAGTCCTTGTCTCTCATATTTGTAATACAAATTGTAATCCTCTAGGCATTGGTTAGCTTTGTGATTTTGTGATTTTTCTTTATTATTTTGGAATGCTCAGACTGAATTGTGTGTAGTTACTAATGAATTTCTTATATACACTTTATACTGTTATTAACTTGTCAATGTTGGATTGTGATATCAAAATGATGCTATCTTTTAGAAACCTGAAGGTTAGTTTTACAATAATCCTTAATATTCGGGTGGAAATAGTTATAATTTAAGGCCCCCCATCTCCTCAAAGAAAAATCGTTCTGCATATTTTGGGATTAATGAACAAATTCAAGAAGAAAAATTTAAAACCATACTCCATTTTTTTCCCCCTTAAAAGATAGATATATTAACTTATCAAAGTTAATGGATTCATTAAAATTCACCAATAGTGAACTCTTTTTAGCACTAATTAGGCTAAGACTAAGTGATAACTTGTCAAGATCTGAAACTTCTCTACATCTAATTATTTCCCACAAAAATAACATAGCACAATTCAAGTGGTAACTCTAACCGTATATACAACACAAAAACCAAAAGGTTAGCTTTACCACTTGATTCCTTGCCATGCTCCCTTCCTAAACTACTCAAAACCTACTATCCCACCACTTGTAACTCCTCAAGGCTACAAGCATATTGAGGGTGCTCCTGGCTCATGTGGGGAAATGAGAAAGGTAATGGAAATGATAATAGTGGGGAATGATAGTGGGGTCTTTCATTATAATTCTGCTGATTAGTTTGTGCTGGGGAATGAGAATGATTACTAATAATAGTGATTGGTTTGTGCTGGGGAATGAAAATGATTATAAATTAATTGTAATAATTAGTATTAATTAATTAGTTATTATTAGTTAATTATTTATTATAATATTAAATTAATTAATTATTAATAAAAATATTATTGATTAAATTAATCTTAAGTAATTAATTATTATAAAATAATTAATATTATCAATTAATTATTATTAATTATAATAATTAATATTAGTAAATGAGATTAATTCATTATTAATTATAATATTAAATTATAATATTAATTAAATGAATAATTAATTAAATTAATCTTAATTAGTTAATTTATTATTACTTAATAATAATATGTTGATAATAAATTAATTTATATTAATTATAATAATTAATATTAATTAATTAATTAGTATTAGTTAATTTTTTATTATAATATTAAATTAATTAATTATTAATAAAAATAGTATTAATTAAATTAATCTTAAATAATTAATTAATATTAATTGAATTAATTAGTTAGTAATAATTAGTAATTAATTAATATTATCAATTAATTATTAATAAATTAATTATACATTAATTATAATAATTAATATTAATAAAACAAGATTAATTAATTATTATTAAGTAAATAAATGATTAATCAAAATAATATTGATTAATTAATTTATTATTACTTTTAATAATAATAAGTTAATAATAAATTAATTAATATTAATTATAATAATTAATATTAGAGATATGAGTTTGCTACTTAATTAATTTAATAATTAATTAATTACATTAATTAATTAATTAAGTAGTATTAATTAATTATTGAATTAATTAAGTAGCAAACCCATATCCCTAACTTCCATACCCCCCAATATTGGGGGATATGAGGATATACTAATATTAGTAAATGAAATGTCTTGTCAAGTGGGCCAGAGAATTCCATTTCCTTCAACCAACCACCCTCAAACACTATTAAACCCATATCTCCATTCCCAAACCCTCACACCAAGCACCCCCTGATATTCCATCCATGAGTCGATGGCCACTTCTACAACCTTCCCTTCCTCCATCCAATCTTTCTCAAAAACCCACAAGTTCCTACTCTTCCAAATCATTCAAAGGAGGTAAATCAAAAGTTGTGCTCTTTCTTCCCAATTTTCTTTTTGATGTATGGAACATATGTCTTGCCGCCACTCTATGAAACGAATTCCATGTTGTTGAGAGTGATACCATGAAACTGGCACCAATTTCCAAATTTTTTGCACTCTAGGACAATTAAACATAATATGTTCTAGCCGTTCCTCTCCATCGATCTCCACACATAGGGCATATGGGGTCCACTGGAATTCTTCTTTGGTGCAACCTATTGTTAATGGGTAGAATATCCTGACAACATCTCCAAACAAAGTTCCTCAATTTCCCCTTTAACTTCAATTTCCACGTTTGCTTCCACATATTCTGCAACTTGCTTCAGTTTCTGCTGCTTTTCGGTAGATGCTCCTTTTCAGGGCTAATTTTTGTCACTGAGTATAGGCAGATTAGACTGTATAATTTGCATCTAGGCTAAAATGTCAATCAGCTGATCTTGGCTACCTAGAGAATCTAGAAGAAGTCTCAAAATAGCTTGTTCATTCTCCTGTGTAAAGAGACGTGATATGAGTGGTGTATTCCAAGCAGTGCCATCTGCGAACAACAACTCACTTACCTATCTTATTGGTTGCTGTTCTGGCTGACTACTCCTAAGCCGAAAAATCTATTGTCCAGGTATCCAAAGCGACTCCCACACCCTAATTGTTTTGGGAAATTTGCAAATATAGCACCTTTGGACTCACTTTTTTCCAATATAGCAGCGGCCGAAGAATCTTCACAAATATAGCAGGTCAAGGGTGTTTGACCAACTAAAATGACCAAAAAAGCCCCTCTATTTGGAAAGAAACGTTAAACCAACGTTCCCACGTATTTTCTTCACCTCTCTATAATGGAATTAATCGCCAATTAGCATTCATCCTCCATTGAATCAACAACCCAGCTCACCGAACTCATTATCGTCTATGGCTCAACCACGGCATGTACTTGAAGAACACAAAAAAGGCTGATCGACTAGCCGGTTTTGGTGAAAATTTGCGTCTACTTTCATAATTGAATTTGCTATCACGAGAGAGGGTGTGTGTTTGTTTTGCGGCTATGGTGTCAAGCTGTGTGTTTTTTTTTTTTTTGGTTGAATTGGGTTTGAACGAGAGATTAGTCCGTCATATGTCGAGAATGATTAATATATGTCGATAATGATGAAGATATGTCGAAATATATGTCAAACTACATGATATAAAATGTCGAACTATATATCGAATGAAATATCGAACTATATATCGAAATGTTGAAATGTATGTCGAAAAAAAATATCGAACTATAACCGTAATTATATTATATATTGATACATATGTCTGGCTTTCATATGTGGGATTGCAAATGTCAATGACATCCACGAGGGTCGTCAACGGACAATTTGCGTAAAAATAAACAAATGTGTTGTCTTGTACTAATAAATCATCTTGCATGGTTGCGTAATTTGGTATTCTTATATACAAACCAGATGTGCTTAAACAAATTGTCCTTACGGAACTAAGCCAATTATAATATTGAATAAAGAAAATCACAAAATGTGCATATTCAAATTGTCCTTATGGAACTAAGTAAATTATAATATTGAATAAAGATAACTCGCTCTACAAATTATCCCTAGAAACAAATGCATTTGAGCAAGTTTGCCGGTTATGTCCGTTCTCTCCGCAACGACCATATTTTTTTTTAACTTTCTGCTTGCCTGTAGAAGGAATTCTTTTTTTCTTCCGCCTATCACTCTTAGCCCTAGGTTCCGGGGGTAATAATTGAATTGCTAAAACATCATCGGCCACATTCCAATCCTTAGGGTCATTTACCGGTATAATAGAATCTGCATAAGCACCTACAAGTGTCTCAATTTGATACAGCTGTGGGCATAAGGTGTAATGGTCAATTTGTTTGCGACGAGATGCAACTAGTGCATGAACACAAGGGATTTGATCCATATCAAACACTTGACACATGCAAGTTTTTTGAAGCAAATCGACCATAGCAATCAGGTTTGCAATGTCCCGACAAACCATTTGTGTATATCAACCGGTTCAACCACATAGGATTGTGCTTCTCTCATTCTGGATGCAATTAGATCTTCAATGTATGGGGTTGTAAATGTTTTCAATTCACTAACTGTGGTACGCCGTTCATGAAACCATCTTTGGAGTGTGTTACGAATGTAATCAACCAAATAATGAATAGGTAACTCCCGGGCATCCTTCAATAATGCATTCAGAAATTCTGCAATGTTGGTTGTCATTATTGTATAACGTCTCCCACTTGAATGTGCCCTCGATCAACGTTCAATCTCGACTTCCCGTAAATACTCGCTTACCCTTGAAATTTGCATTGAAATTCTTGAGAAGAGCTCATTGAATTTAGCAACGGTGTAAGCCTTCGCAGCCTTAAAGTATAATGGGATCACGGCATCGTGTTTGAACTTTGCTCTTAGGTTGTTGCGGAGATAATAAATACATGCTCCGTAATAGGAATTTGGGAACACATTTGCTATACCTTTTGCAATGTTCTTATGCCTATCAGAAACAAACACCAATCCATCGGTTTCATCACCAATTGCAGCCTTTAGCCCTTGTAAAAACCACTCCCACGATGCGTCATTTTTAAAATCAACAATTCCCTAGCCGACAGGATATACTTGGTTGTTCCCATCCATGCAAGTTGCAACAATTAATGACCTAGGATATATTCCTTTAAGAAAGCAAGCATCAACAGCAATAACTGGTCGCATTTGTCAACGAAAGCCACGAATCGAAGCACCAAATGCAAAGAATAAGTACTTGAATCTACCATCTTCTTCACGACTCAGCTTAGTAAAAGTGCCCGGGTTTATTTCTTTCATCACGTGTAAATAGGTTGGGAGTATTCTATATGCACCATCATAATTGCCTCTGACTTCGTGCAATGCGGATTCCCTCGAGCGCCAAGCTTTGGTGTATGTTATGTTAACCCCAAGCTCCAACCGAACATCTGAAATGATTTTGTTCAGCTTATACGGCCTGCATACCTCCTCGTACTTGCCCTTGATTCATGAACTAATAACTTTGCTGCATGCCTGCCGATTGTCACTCTAAACCAACGATAATTGGCATGTATGGATGTTGTCATATTTAGTAATCTTTCAGACAGATGAATTCCCAATCGCCAATGCATTCATTCTCCATTTGCAATTAACATCCTTACACCTTAGGTACCAAAATTGCTATTTGCCCTAAGAACTTGCCACTCGAAAAAATGTTTGACGGCAAGCATAGACATTCTCAAAAATAGGTGATGCCTAGTTTCGAAAACATCTTTGACTGCAACATCTACGACTTCGGCTAATTTATCAGAAGCCAACCCACTCGCACGCAAAGACGTAGTGGCTTCGATGCAATGAATATTTTGTGGGATTGGCCCAACTACAGGCTCCTTTCCTCTTTCCGAGGACATTAGTCTTTCATCCTCAACAATGATGGTTTCATTTACTAGCTCATTATCCTCTTTGCTTCCTAATTGATCTTCATCCGGTATGCTAACAGTGTTCTCATCCAACTGTCTTGAATGGATTATGTATATCAGAGCTCAATAGCTTTATGGGTGAGTTATTGCCACTGTATTCATCTGCATTTGCTGGAACCTCTCGAATTGTAACACAGATAGGTATCTTGGCATGCTTTATAATCTCATTCATAAAACACTACACGTGGTAATCATTGTTGACTGGAAGGACATATATATTTGATAAGTACTTTGGTAGATATTTGATAAATAGTTTATTTTTTAATCTCTGGTCCAAGCCAATGATGCATATGATGTTATTAACCATTTCTGAGAAACTTGCGTCTTCCTTTAACAATATAGTTTCAACTCTCTTATAATTGATGTATCTATGCTCATTCGACGCTGGATCAACATTCCATTCTCCTCCATAAAGAACATGAACAGACCATACATTTTGGTTCGCCATACCTTGAAGTCTGTATGCATTCAACGAAGTCAAAAAACCCTTCAATGTAATCACCATCATAAAACATACATTTTTTACAACATTTCTTCATTTTACCCATTAATGAATCAAACAATGCCCATACAACCTTTCTATGAAATCACGTTCATAATACATACATTTTTCCATCCAAATATTCATTTTACCTATGAAAAGGCAAATGAATGAAACAATGCCCACAAAACCCTTCAATGAAACCCGCTACCGATTATTTAAAAGAAGAAGACTATAGAAATCTGTGTACCTCTGGATGCCGGATGGCTACAATGCTCCTTTTGACCCTGAGAATCTTCAGAGGAGATTAAGAGGATGGACAAAAATTTCGTGATATACCGTAGAATTGGGGTTGTGAACATATGGATTAGCTATATTTGCAATGAAGTCCAATAAGGTAGTCTATTAGAAACTTTATACATATTACATTTTCTATTGGAATAAATATAAATGAAATAAGTTTCATAGGTCAAAGTGTGTATATGTCGAACAAAATGTAGGAAAATGACGCAATGTGTGTCTAACAAAATGTCGGATATAAATGTTGACTACAAATGTCGATACAACTGTAAAAATGTTGAAATAACTGTCGAAAAATATGTCAATCATAATGTAACAAAATGTCGAACAAAATGACTGAAAATGTCAAACATAAGCAAAAAATGTCTGAAAATGTGGAACATAAGCCAAAAATGTCTACTTCAGTGTCCAAACATGTAATACTCATTGAAAAGGTAAATGAATTATAAATACAGTTTTGTGGAACTAAAGATTGTTCGCTGAAGTATAATTACTCATTCATAAAATGGAATAACCAATGAATAATGTGTATATTTACATTGATGTAATTTAAAGTAACATAAAAAAGATGCTTGAATATAATGTTCATTTACATTTATTTCTACAATTTTGTAATTACTTCCTCCTTGTTTTTTTTGGTCTTGGCTCTTTTTGCTTAGCGTGCTTCTCTTTTGCGTGTAGGTAAAGTACTGCCACCATCTCCTTGCGGACCTCCACAGCATTATCAGGGCGAATTGTATTTAGTGGGTACCCATGGATAATACATTTAGCCCACTTTAATACGTATATGCCACAATCACCACTCCTACAAAAATAAACAATCACAAGACTAAAATCATAACTCCTAAAAGCATTACATGGGAAAATGATCATACTATAAAATAGATACTTACCCCCCATTCTTAGTGAACCAAATTTTCTTCGATTACCACTGTCCATTGATCTCTCATTTGTTGTTTCTTGGTGAAGTATTTGTAAAACTCACACGCCTCCAATAGCTTGGGCATTGTCGCAATGAAGTATTCCAACTTTGGCACAATGACGGTGCCTTGAGGCGATGGGTTGTACACATATAATTTCTATGCATACAAATCCATTTTCCCCAGCATCCAATGATTGCTATCAATGTGACAGGGGAATAAGATGATGTCAACAGTCTGACAATCGCGTTCAAAACCATAATCACCAACAAACTGCTTCGTCGCCAAGTCATCAACGTGTGGCACTCTCTGGGCGGCATGAAGCTCCTTCATGTGCATCTTCCACCAAGTACATAAACACTCTATAAATTATGTATTGCAATTTAAACTTGGAGCTAAGTAAATTAGACAACGTTCAATCTTTCCACACTGACATCAAAATAACATTCCATGATGGAGATATCATCGCGGCCCATAGAAATTATCCTCTTTTTTAACATGGACGTATACAAATTAATTTGTTAGAAACATAAAATGTAATGTCATTAGATAAAATTCAATAGTGATAAACTAATCATGGTAGGATAAATGAAAAAAAAACTTACATGATCGTTGAGCCAAAAGCCTGTAGTCCACACTGTCATCAAGAGGTCGGAATCCAATGATAAAACAGGCGTATCCAAGTAGAGGGGTGGTTTTGCTGTCATCCACCTTTTCATTGCTGTAATGCCTTTGGGAGATGGCTAATACTTTAATCCAGCAAATGTCAAGCCAACCGCTTCTTGGGCAAAAGTCGGCTCTAGAGTTTACCCCATTGTCTCTTCAAAAACTGGATATTTCAGCTCATTTTCCTTCATTGGTGCAAGTGGAGCACTCTCGGACGCTATCAATGGTTCGGCGTGGGGGGTAACTTGTGAATCAGTTAAGATAATCACATTATCCAAAACATTGAAGCCCTCTTCTATCCTCTCGACGGAGTGCTCACCATCTGCCTCAGCCATCGGAACATTATCTTGGTATCTTGGTTATTTACGCCACCCTCGGCCTTTGCCGTTTCATCATCATCAGCCCCCCTCTCTTCTTTGCGCAGACTGGCACTGCCAGGCCGAATGAACCTTGGGAATCGGGCAGAAAAGAAGGGGAATGTGCTGATGGTCAGATGAGTATCAAAGTATGTACGTATTCTCACGTATTAGCAAGGTTGGTGGTTAGACACTCGACTTTAGTAGTGACAGCATTTACTTTGCCTTCCAAAACGGCCGAATGAGCTCTCTCGATCCCCAGTTCCTCTTTTGACTCCTTCAGTTGCGCCTCACACTCTACAACTCGTGATCTTAGTTCCTCAACTAAGGTCATTCGTTTCTGCCGCCTTTCTGCTTTGCCCTCTGTCTGTTGTTTTGATGTTTCTGCAGCCTCAGTTTCTATGGCTTTATTCCTGTAGAACACGTAGAAACTTTCTTTGCCCTTCTGTTCAAAGTCATCTTCATCTCTACCAAACACCTCATGTTCGCCAACCACCTCTTCTTTTTCCCAACACAAGAATTTCTATTGCGCTTCAGGTGTGGGCTTCATTCGGGTTACCTTAATTTTCTGCAACATGTTAAGAATTAATATTCACGTAACTCACATGTTTCGAGTATTCAATAATTGGTTAATAAACATAACATACCTCCCCATCAACTATTTCTCTTGACCAAACTTTCTTCTTTTCTTGATCTCTTCTTTGTGAACCATTTTGAACCGTTGGAGATGTGGCATTGTCTCATATGCACACACCTAGGACATTGAAAGAAAAATCATCATAAGTAATTACGGGGAGGTAACCATTCTTTAAAAGTATCAACACTCTTATAAATATATGTTATTCTTTGTTAAAAAATTGAACAAATCTTCCAAATTATGGAGTATTGAAGATAATTTTTGTTTAATAACTTTGTTAGAATAAATGTTACTCTTTCTATCAAAAAAAATAATAATAAATAAATAATTGTTCTGGTTATTGGGGGGAATTAACCATACAACAAAAGACAAACGTATAGAATTGTTCAGTACCCTTATCCCTAGTGCAACTAGAAATCTCCCAACAGTGTAAGTCCGATGTTTTGGGTGTTCAATCTATTTCAAGGCATTGATCATTGTCTTTCTACCACTATCCACAGTCGCCCTGAAAGATAGATCACCCCACGAGATTTCATCGAACTGCTTCCAATCACAGGCCAAATGTAGCATTTTATCTTCAATCCTAGTTCTTTTCGACAAGCCATTGATAGATGTGTATAGAAGCAATAGTGTCATGGACACGACATCATCGTCTGGATATGATGAGTTGATACGGTTGTAAGCCTTGAACACTTCATCATATGCGGTCTCAGCTATTTAGCCCAGGAGCTTTAGATACTTGGTGATTGCAAAAAAACCATTTGGTGCTTGGTACTTGGCATATGTAAGCTCAAAGTCCCTCATTCTAAGGCCTCTGATGATGGCAAACTCTCTCGTGTCAAATGTTACCTTTTTTCCCGCGAAGTTGAAGTGTAAGCTGCAGTCGACATTTGATTCCTCAGATGGCCTAAGTTGGCTCAACAAAACGGAATGGATAATTTGTTTGCACAAGAATGTATGTTCATGGTCAATAGCGATTTCTGCAAGACTGCTCTCTATTCGGAGGATTATTTTTTGCGTATCAGTCAATTTTGACTGGATTCTCCCCATATTGGCTTCGTAGTAGCAATACTGCGAAACCTAGGCAGAGAAAAAGTCATCCTGAATGACCATTTCATCCATGAGCTGTTCTGCATGATATAAAGCAAATCAATGACAATGTCATGTTTTTTGACACTTTTTCACCATTTTCGACATTTCTGGTCAGTTTTCCACTTTTATGGGTAGTGTTCGACATTTATGGCTATTGTCTGACATTTTTAGGTAGTGTTCCATATTTATGGGTAGTGTTCGACATTTATGATGTTATTCGACATTTATGGGTATTGTTCGACATTTCTCGGTAGTGTTCGAGGGATATGACGACATATTTTCTGACATTTCATCCTATTTTTTGACATATGCTATTCCAAACCCATTTCAAATAAAATTAAAGACTGCTATGCATATGCAGGGTTTTAGAGTGTTCGAACGAATGGCAAAGGGACCGAGTGCAAAAACCCTAACTTTTCTAATTCCTTCTAACATCTAAGCAGGATTATTTAGCAAAATCGAGACTTTTATGCTGCCTATATATCAAATACGAAACTTCATTTCAACTAACCTTCTTATTCTTGCCTGTTCGCTTGTGAGATGTATGCTCTTCCAACTTTTTCTTGTCAGATGATGACAGTCCACCTTGCGTTCTCACCATTGACGCTTTTAGAGTTTGAAGAAAAGAAATGTTTTGTTCACTGGGTGTGTAATCAAGGAAGAATGTAGGGGAATGAGTTGGGAAATTCGTATTTGCGATGAAACAAGAGAATGGAAAGGGTCTGATGAGCTAAAACCAACCAAAAGTTGCGATGAAACCGTTCGGGTGTGATTTTCAAATAGCATATGGGTATTTTAGTCATTTCACGTGGCAGAAAACCCTTCACCTGCTATATTTGCAAACAAACATGGGCTGCTGCTATATTTGAAAAAGATGAGTCCAAAGGTGTTATATTTGCAAATTTTCCAATTGTTTTCCCATCCCTCACTTGATATCTTACTTCACTTGCAATAACATGTTTTGCTCCCCATCCATCCCTTCCATAGTCAAGATGCATTTCCTATTATTTCCATTCTCATCATCCCAATATTAGGAAAATATTTGGCTTTTAGGATTTTACTCATCAACAGTTTCGGTTGTGTCAATACTTGCCAAAGTTGTTTAGCAAGTAATGCATCATTAAATTTTTGAATATCTTGAAATCCCATTCCTCCCTCACTCTTGGCTTTTGTCAATTCTTTCCACGCCTTCCAATGAATTTTCAAATTGCCCTCCTTTTGCGCACCCTACCAAAAATTTGCAGAAAGTTTACAAATTTCTTTGCATATCCCCACTAGCAACTTGAAACAGCCCATAACATAAGTGGGAAGTGCATTGACCACCACTTTAATCAAAACCTCTTTCCCAGCCATACTCAAGAATCTATTTTTCCAATTTTGCATTCTTTTTTGAACACTGTCAAGTACAAAATTGAACACCACCCTCTTGGATCTCCCCACTTTCATTGGCAGTCCCAAATATTTGGCCTGATGTTGTTCTTTTCCTCCCTCTAGCTGTTGACAAATTTGGCTTTTTTGCTCCCTTTTCACATTATGGCTAAAGAAAACAGATGATTTCTCCAAGTTGATGAGCTGTCCAGAACTTTGGCTATAAGTTTTGATATTAGCTTGTAGTTTTTGTGCTTGTCTTACATCCGCCTCACAAAACAATAAAGAATCATCGGCAAAAAACAAATGGGTGATTAAATGTCCATTCCTACTAGCTGTCATACTCTTATATTCCCCCCACATACTTGCTTGGTGAATAAGATTAGATAAGGCTTCTGAAATGATGAGAAAAAAGTAAGGTGAGATAGGGTCTCCCTGTCTAATACCTCTTGAAGGGTGGAAAAAACTACATTTTTCCCCATTGATATTAATTGACATAGAAGTAGTACTAAGGCATTGCATTATCCATTCTATAAACCTTCTAGCAAACCCATCTTTCTCATTACTAGCTTTAAGAAATGCCACTCAACTCTATCGTATGCTTTGGCCATATCAATTTTCATTGCCATAAATCCTTTCTTTCCTTTCCTCATTGAATTTAAGTTATGAATACATTCATGAGTTATAACCACATTATCAATGATTTGTCTCCCTGGAATAAAAGCTGCCTGATTCGGGCTAATGCACTTATGAAGACAAAGTTTGAGCCGTTCAGCCAAGGTTTTGGAAATGATTTTATAAATCATATTACATTAACTAATTGGCCTATATTGAGATATAAACATAGGCATTTGGACTTTAGGTATCAATGTAATTAGTGTGTGGTTTATTTTCCGCAACGTTTTGCTATGAGTGAAGAAATCATTAACAGCATTGCAAAAAGCAACTTTAACGACATGCCAATACTTTTGGGAAAAAATTGGAGTCATACCATCGGGACCAGGTGCCTTGGTTGGATGCATCTGAAAGAGAGCTTTTTTGATTTCGAATTCCTCCACTGGTTGCATCAACCGCTGGTTCATAGCGTTGGTAATGGATCAAGGCATACCTTCAAGGATGGTCCTGTCACGTGGGGGATTGCTTGATGTGTATAGCTTCTTATATTAATCCGAAATTTCTTTTTGCACCTCCTCCTTGGACACACATAGCCTTCCATCTATTGCTTATAAATTATCAATAGAATTCACCTTTCTTCTTTGGATAGTTGTTGCATGAAAAAACTTTGTATTTTTGTCCCCTTTCTTTAGCCATTGATTTCTGGATTTTTGTTGCCAAAATTCTTCTTCCTCTTTATAAGCCTGTTGAAGTTGTTTTCTTAATGCATTCCATCTCCTCCAATCTCTGTTTCCTCCCTCCTTGCTTAGCACATCCATTTGTTCTTTGATCCTCATTATTCTCTTGGCTGAATTATTTCCAGTGGTAGCACTTCAAGATCGAAATTCAGCTTGACAATGTGAAATCTTGGAAGTAACTATATATTGCTTATTGCCCCATTGTGGTTTATTCCATGCCACATTCACTCTTTCCAACATCCCCTCTTTCTTAATCCATCTTTTATCAAAAATAAACCTTCTCCTTTCTTTATTCTGGTGAGGATCTGTTACTAACATAAGCATGTTGTGATCCGAAGTTTGTTTCGTACAATGTAAAACTTTAGTTTGATCAAAATGCATTCTCCATTTTGCCACCCCAAAAATTCTATCCAACATTTCCTCAACAAAACCATCCCCCTCCCGGTTATTAGCCCAAGTAAATGGATACCCCACATATCCTAAATCAACCTTTTCCATACGCCTAATGAAGTTCTTAAATGCCAAACAACTCATTTCGAATCTAATTCTTCCCCCTCTTTTCTCAAAAGGACATAAGATTTCGTTAAAATCCCCTCCTGAAATCCACCACTCTTCCCATTTTTCCTTCTTATTTTCCAAAAACTACCATTGTTGCTATCTAACACTACTATCTATACTAGCATAAACAAAAATGATCCACCACATCAATGGATGTCCTTTTATTTGACATTGGATTTGCATACAAAAGTTGTTGCTAATCAACTAATTTACAAAAACATTTTTAGTCCAACACACTAACATACCTCCCCTAGTACCTTCGACTACAACATGGCTCCATCTTTGTTCAAAATGTAGCCTCCTACAAACTTGATCCACAAAAGGTGTTTGCTGCTTTGTTTCTAGCAAACAAAGCACTTCCGAGTGATGGGATTTTATTGTCTCCCTCAGTTAGGAAATTGAAGAGATTTCACCCAAGCCTCTATAATTTCACACACACACCTTCATAATATATCTTGGGACCCTCTTAGGCTAGTCCCTTTCACCCCAGAATTCTGCCCAATATCTAGACTGGTATCTCTACTTTTTTTTCATTGTATTTGCATATGTCTCTTGAAGCGTTCTCCTCATCAATTAGTTGCCATTGTCTTTTTATTCCAATCTGCACCCCACTAATTTGCTCCTGTTGGTACACTCTATCTTCAAATCGTAGACGTCTCTCTAATCTTCTCCATTAACTAGGCTGTTGTTGGCTCAAATTTTCTTCCGCTCCCACAATACTCAAAGGCAGTTTTCTAGTTAACTTTGGCATAGTTGCCTTTATTTAACCTACATGCAAAATGGAAACTGTAATCAGTTCAATATCCATTTGGTTTGTCCCACTGTGTTCAGCTTCTAACTCAGCCTCTTTCGCCCCTTCATGACACTGGACGCCTGCACTGAATTCATTTGGCTCCCTTGGATTTTCAGTATTTTCCCAAGTGCAAGTCAAGCTTTTCACCAACTCCCGCCCCTGTCTCTTGTATTGTCGGGTTCATTGGCCATTTTGCTATTGTTTCAGAAACCGCAACTCCTCCATTTCTCTGCACAACATTACTGGAGATAATTTCAGCTCCCTGGATGTACTCTATCTCTTCCTCATGGCTTTCTCCTTTCCTTTATCTTGACTTCCAAATTTCCCAACCCCAGCCCGAAGCCAGTCTCTGAATTGTCCATCCAGAATTTGTTGATTCTTAGAATCTTCACTTCTTTTTTCACACACCTTTTCTCCATGGCCAACTCAACCACAATATGCACAAAAGCTAGCTAAATATTCATATTGAAAACTCACCCAACATTCTTTCTCCTTTAGCTGAACCTTTATGCCTCTGATCAGTGGTTGTTCCAAATCAATAGAAACGAGAGCTTTGATGTATCGCCCCTGCCTGCATCCTCCTTCTGGTATAATCACATCCAGAATATGTGGAATTTTTTTTTCCTATCTTCATACCTGTGTCGTGTAACCCATTGACTTGATAGATTCCAGAATTGCATCCAAATTGTCACAAAATTAAACTCTGTATCTTGAAGTTGTGCTGTTTCTGTCCATTCTTGTAAGACCAGATATTGGCTGTCAAATGTCCATCCTTTGCCAGCCATCACCTTGTTCCTATCAGCTGGATTTGTGAAGACAAATTGAAAGAAATTTGGCCCCAACTCTCGAGTGATGAAAGAGTTCTGTATTGGCAAAACATTCTTCATAGTATTCTTCATATCAGTAAAACTCACTCTTTTGTCTCCAAAAATTTTCCCCAAGAGGCTACACTCACCCTCATCTTTGCTATCTTGCACATCTTCCTCCTCCAGTCACACAACTCCCTTTTCCATAGTCGAGAGCTACAATTTTTGAATTAGTCTAGAAACCTCTTGTGCCCAACTCTATTCCTCTTTCAGATCCATCACCTCAGCCACATCCAACAGACGAGCAGATTTGCAAAAAACAATCAGAAAGTATAAAGGCTCAAGGAAAAAGGATTGGAACTTCTAGCTGGTTAACCTTATTGATCTACTTTCGGAATGTCAATCCCTATCACTTGCCTTGCCCGCTCTGTAAACTGGCAAAAAAAAAAAAAAACACCTAAGTTCACTCAAAATCCCATAATTCCCCAGCTAAACTTACATTAGTTGGTTACTCTCTTGCTGTTGTGTTATGGACAACCTATTAACATTTAGGCACTAATTTAACAAGTTTATTTTTCCCCTTGTATGGGCCAAATAATAACTATTGTCATGTAGATGTCACCTAAATATTTGTGAGAAATTTTCACTGTTAATAATAATTTTTTTTTGTTAACAATATTGAGAGGTGATCAACATTTTATTATCTTTTTTATTAGTTTATTTCAGAAAAGATTCGCTACACTAAATATGGTCTATATGTTAGACATGCTAAAATTTCCCATTTGGATGGGTAGCCAATGGGAATAGAGTTATTGGGAAGGAAATTCCCTTGTTTGTTAGTAATTGAACCTGATTGGGAATGAAATTATTGGATGGAATTTTTTAAGAAGGGTATAAGATTTGCAAATTATCAAATGGGAGTGAGATATTTGTTAGTCATTGAGCCTAATTGGGAATGAGAATTATTGGATGGGGTTTTTTAACAAGGGTATAGGATTTCCAAATTGTCAAATGGGAGTGAGATAATGGGAATTAAATGGGATTTAATAGGATACCCAATGGGTGTATTAGTGTATATACAATGGGTTTTTGTTGGATTGACAATTGGGATTAGATATTTATTAGGTAAAATTTGCTTTTCTTTTTACTACTTTTATTTTTATTTGCTTATTGTTTCTAAGTTTATATCTTTAATTTTTGTTTTCTCTTTCTCTTTCTCTTTCCAATACTCTTTTATTTATTTATTTATTTATTGTTTTCTCTCTTTTACCTTGTTAAAATTTTCATAATCTTTATCTTTTTTATTTACTTTTTTTTTAATTTTCATTTACTAGAGACATTTGTTTTATCGTAGTTGTTATTTTCTTTTTTTACTTTTGGTCCTTTTTAGCATATATCGGATGAACTTTACAAAATTGGAATTCTTACATGCCTAATGGCACTTTTTTTTAAAGAAAAATACAAAAATGTATTTCAAATTTATTTACATTGAATGATGATGATTATAAAAAAAGGATAAAAATTAATCCATGGATAAACAAACAAGCCAATGTCATGAATTTGAGGTTGTTTTATTATGCTGACGAAAATTAAATTAATGAATGAGAATGAAAATTTTTAAAATTTTTATCTAAAGTTATTGATGATAATACTTCAATTTCATTTTTGAATTCATTGTCAATTGGTTATAATTAATTAATTTTTTTACTTATTACTCGTGTTAAATTATTTATTTTTAAAGAAAGAAAATATAATTATGTTACATCAAAATTTTGATAAAAAATTACGATATGGAAATCAACTTGAAACTTTCACAAATTTTAATAAATATGCAAGATATGAAACTTTTACAATTAATAAGTTTCACAATATATATATGTACACACATATACATACATACATACAAAAATGACAGTTTAAATAGGAAAAAAGGCCTATCCAAAGGATAAACTTCAAAAATTAAAGTCAATAATGTCAAAATATTTTATCAACTTAGTAAGCAAGAAATATTTATAATTGCTGTGGATTCAGTTCAGAATATTACCTCTTTCATTTTTTTAATTAGCAATTTTGGGTTTTAAGAAAGAAATTAATAACTTATTGTTGAAGATTGATTATGCATATCCCATAATTTGTGTATATCCCGTATTCATGTATATCCCTTGTGATTTGTAATTATCTAATTACTCTATTTAGACTAGGGTTTGTAGCTTATATATACACATTAAACATTGTACAAAGATTGATTCAATATACAACAATTATTCAGTATACTCTTTGGTTTTTTGACATGGTATCAGAGCAGACGATCTATCACTGCTTCTGCAATTTTTAACCATCATTCAAAAGGAGTTTATTGCTGTTTTTATTCCTTTCATTTCTTATTTTTTTCAAATTTTCCAAAACACAATTCTCACTATTTTCTGCACATTCCCGAATTATCCCTGCAAATTCTGAAATTAACCACAATTCTGCCGCCTTCATCAGCCATGGCCGACATCACCGTCACTGCCTCCAGCACCTCCACCCTTGCTCCAGCCGCACAGCGAGATCCCTACCAGCTCTCCGCCACCGATCTTCAGACGGGCAGCATCGTCTCCACCAAGCTCACTGGCGAAGGGAATTGGCAAGTTTGGAGCGACCAAGTGCGGACGGTTTTCTTGGCTAGAAATAAACTGGGTTTCCTTGATGGCACTCTCGCTCGTCCTCTTGACGACAGCCCCGCCGCGGAACGGTGGGATCAATGCCATGCCGCTGCAAAAACGTGGCTAACACATTCAGTAGACCCGTCGCTTGAATCCATGGTATCTCGGTTGCCCACCGTTGCATCTATTTGGAACACGCTTAAGGACAGTTTTGGGCGAGTTACTGGGTCTCAGATTTTTGCACTGAAACAGGCCATTGCAGAATCCAAGCTTTCCACCTGTGCGTCTAGCTTGCAACTCACAAGTTTCTACCTTCGTCTTCAAGATCTTTGGACGGATTTAGACACCCACCAACCACCCATTCGCTGCACTTGTGGTCACTGTCAATGCCATATCAATGATCGGCTTCAGGCACACGAAAATTCCGATCGAGCCATGAAATTTTTGCTCGCTTTACCGGATGATTTTCGCACCTTGCGAACTAACATCCTTGCCCGAGATGATTTTTTGTCTCTTGAAAAGCTTCACGCCCTCGCCAAGCAGGATCTCCACCAACGCACCGCCGTTGATGGCCATTTTTCAGCCGGCTCCGACGGACTAGTTTTTGCGGCACAACAAACCCAGCTGCCTTCTGGAAGGGACGACCATTTAAGCTCCAAGCACGCTTCTTCGTTTGGGTCACAACCGGGTTCACTCAACTTTGGGCCAGGGTCTTCATCATTCAACCTTGGGCCACACTCCTTGCCATCTTCCCTTGGGCCTGGAGTGTCCAATTCCATATCAAGCATTCCAGGGCCCAATGGACTGCGCCCATTTTGCAGTCATTGTAAGAAGCCATGCCATGTTCGTGAGGCCTGCTTCCTACTTGTGAGCTATCCTCCAAATTGGAGGCCCAAGCAGTGAGGTGGCTCTAAGAAAAATAATAATAATAATTCTGGGCCTCAAGTCCATAATGCTGCCATTACTAGCCCATTTCCTCCTCCTGGGTTTGGGCCTCTTCCTAATAATTTTGGATCTAATTCTCAACCCATGGACTCCTATGGCACTAATCCATATTCTAGTGCAGGTATCTTGGGTTCCGCGACTCCTTGCTCGGGCAATGTTTTTGGCGGTCCCTCTGGGCTTCACCTCATCACAGATCAGCAACAACAACTTGTCACCCTTTTAAATCAAATGGGGACCTCGGACTCCACCGCCAACTTTTCAGGTAATACTTTGCCTTCTCAATCCATTTCATCCGTTTGGGTTATTGATTCCGGTGCTAGTGACCACATCACTTGCAATTTGTCTATTTTAGATTCCTTTTCTCCCTGTCACACACCAATTTCTATTACACTGCCCGATCAATCCACTAGTCCTGTCACCCATATTGGTCATTACCGACCTTATCCTACTTTACACCTCACACATGTCCTATATGCTCCACACTTTAAACATAATTTGCTCTCTGTTCGTAAGCTTATTCGAGATAATCATTGTGTGGCAATTTTTTTCGATGAATTTTGTGTTTTTCAGAACCGTACGACTGGGGCTCTGATCGGGCTCGGCAAAACTGATCGGGGGTTATACTTTTTATGTTCTTCCATTCCAACTTCATTTCATTTAGTTTTTCAAGAATATTTAAATTCCTTAAAGAATGCTTTGTGTATTCCCAAAACTTTTCCTAGTTGTAATTCAATTTTTTGCAATAATATTAGTTATGACATTTGGCATCGTCGTCTTGGTCATTCCTCTTTAAAATCTTATCATACACTTGGTCAATCAATTTCGTGCCCTCCATCCTTTTCGTGTCCGATTTGTCCTCTGGCCAAACAAACTCGCCAGGCTTTTCCTACACGCACTAATGCCACCAATTCCACATTTGAATTAGTCCACATGGACGTTTGGGGTCCTCATCGAACCACCAATCATGATGGGTCACGATATTTTCTCACCATTGTGGATGACTTTTCCCGTGCCACATGGACTTTTCTTTTGCATTCCAAATCCCAAGTTTTTTCCAAAATTCAACATTTTGTGTCTATGGTGTTTACACAATTTGGTTCCATTGTCCGCCGCATCCGCTCTGACAATGGGTCCGAATTTTTTTCCACTGAGTGTAAGTCATTCCTTGCTAATCAAGGAATTCTTCATGAAAGCTCTTGCGTTTATACTCCTCAACAAAATGGAGTTGTTGAACGCAAGCATCGTCATTTATTGGATGTTGCACGAGCCTTAATGTTTCAGGCTCAAATTCCATCTCACTTTTGGGGTGATTGCATTCTCACTGCCACTTATCTTATTAACCGGTTGCCCTCTTCTTCCATATACGGCCTCACCCCATTTGAACTCTTATTTCACAAACCACCCATACTTGACCATCTTCGTGTTTTTGGGTGTCGTTGTTATGCCACCACCTTAGGTGCACGTGACAAATTTAGTCCACGTGCAACTCCTTGCATTTTTATGGGTTACCCTCCTAATCAGAAGGGTTATCGATTATATGACCCCGCTTCGGGGAAATTCTTTGTTAGTCGAGATGTCGTTTTCCAAGAAAATGTTTTTCCATTTTCCACGTCTGCTTTAGTATTATCCCCTGCAGCTCCGTCCGATTTGACATCTCCAGCTGTATGGTCCGACGAGGCGCCTCAGATATCGACCACCGCAACCCGGCTTCTCCAGCTGATCCTACCCCTCTTGCATCTTCATCTGATCCCGTTTCATCTTCAGCTGATGATACTCCATCCTCGCCGGCCTTAACCACACATGATCCCAACTTAGCCGTCTCTCTTCGCCGCTCCAGCCGTCCATCCCGACCTCCTATCTGGAGTACTGATTACATCTGTTCTACCTTACCCTCTGCATCTTGTACTTCCCTTTATCCCATCTCCACTTTCCTTTCCATGTCCAATTGTAACCCCTCCTATCAGCATTTTATTGCTTCCATCTCGACCATTCAAGAACCAACCACCTTTCAAGAAGCCATTACAAATCCTCATTGGGTTACTGCCATGGACTCTGAACTTCTTGCTCTGCAAGCCAATCATACTTGGGATGTGGTTCCATTACCTCCTAATCGTCATCCAATCAGTTGCAAATGGGTTTACAAGGTTAAGTATCATGCTGATGGTTCTCTTGAGCGGTATAAAGCTCGTCTCGTGGCTAAAGGTTTTAACCAGCGAGAAGGGATCGATTACCAAGATACATTTTCTCCAACCGCTAAGCATGTCACTGTCCGTCTTCTTCTCACACTTGCTGCTATTCATGCTTGGCCTCTTTATCAGATGGATGTGCAAAATGCTTTTCTCCATGGTGATCTTTCCGAAGAAGTTTACATGACCCTACCTCCCGGATTTCGCACTCAGGGGGAGAATTTGGTATGTCGACTGCGGAAATCCTTGTATGGGTTAAAGCAAGCGTCTCGTCAATGGAACGCCAAATTCACTGATGCTCTTCTCCAGTATGGTTTTCATCAGTCTCGACATGATTATTCTTTGTTCACAAAATTTCAGGGTACTTCTTTTGTGGCATTACTTATCTATGTTGATGATATACTTATTACAGGCAATAGTCATGATGGTATCACTGATCTCAAGCAGTATCTCAATGCCACATTTTTTATGAAAGATCTCGGTCAATCAAAGTTCTTTCTTGGTCTTGAGATTGCTCGCTCTCCAGCCGGTATATCAATCAATCAACGCAAATACACACTGGAACTGATATCTGAGGCAGGATTAGCAGGTTCACATCCGTTGAATATGATGCTGGCTCAAATGAACAAGTCAATGATCCGCTTCTCGAAGATCCTTCAGTATATCAGAGATTAGTTGGTCGACTTATATATTTGAATCTCACCAGGCCTGACATTACTTTTTCAGTTCAACTTCTTAGTCAATTCATGCACAAGCCAAAGCAATCTCACATGGAAGCCGCCTTGAAAGTCGTTACATATCTGAAGAGTTGCCCAGGTCTTGGTCTTCTATTCCCGTCATCATCAAAATTTGAGTTGCGAGCCTTTTGTGATTCAGATTATGGCACATGTCCAATGACAAGGAGATCCACCACCGGTTTCTGCATCATGCTTGGCAACTCATTGATATCCTGGCGTACAAAGAAGCAACCCATCAGATTACTATCTTGGTAGCGAGAATATCGAGTCATGCAGGTTACAACCAGTGAGGTAGTATGGGTCATGGGGCTACTACGAGATTTTGGTATTCACATAAACGAACCTGCATTACTTTATTGTGACAATGAAGCTGCAGAAAAAATAGCGGCCAATCCGATTTTCCATGAACGCACCAAGCATATTGAAGTGGAGTGTCATTATGTCAGAGAGAAGATTCAGCAAGGAGTCATAGCGACACGCCATATATCTACCAAAGAGCAGCCAGCCGATATCTTGACTAAGGCTTTAAGTAGTGGGCAGCATTGGTATCTTCTTTCCAAGCTCGGAGTTTTTGACTTATATAAATCTCCAGCTTGAGGGGGAGTGTTGAAGATTGATTATGCATATCCCATAATTTGTGTATATCCCGTATTCATGTATATCCCTTGTGATTTGTAATTATCTAATTACTCTATTTAGACTAGGGTTTGTAGCTTATATATACACATTAAACATTGTACAAAGATTGATTCAATATACAGCAATTATTCAGTATACTCTTTGGTTTTTTGACACTTATCTAGTCATACAAATTTCGAGGATATTTAATTTGTTCTAATCTTATTGGTCGTTTCAAAATTGGCGAAACTAATACTACTAACAAATGTTGTTATATACGTCCATGCTTTTCTTCCTTCTTCTCTAATAAATGAATTATATTACGGATTTTACTGCAGAGAAAAATTTGCAATAATTAATGCTTGGAATTTAGATAACATATCAAATTACCAAATCGCAACTATAAATTTTTCTGAAGCTAGTTTGATAAAGTAAACATAACTTTTTATGACGATTATTCATTTTTAATTTATAATATAGCTTACAATTTAGTTTCTCATTACTTTTAAATTTAATATTAACTTTCAATTGTGATTTTACTTTAAAAATTTTTTAAAAAATTTTTGGCCTGATATTTTCAATTTTGACCTTTCATATTCTCTTTCTTTATTTTATTTACGTTTATTATTTTATTTACTCTACTATAATTCCTTTTTTATTTTTCGTCTATCAAAGACAATAAATTTATTACTTGTATTCCTATTTGTATGGAAAAAGGAGAAAAAAGGTTCAAAAAAGAAAGAAAAAGGGAAATTTTTTTAGCAAAATTAAAATATTAAGAAAAAAAAGAAAGAGGGATGGGAAGTTTTGAACAAATTAGGAAAAAAAAAACACAGAAGAAGAAATGGGAGAATTTTGGGCAAATTTGAGAAAAAAGTAAAAATGAATGAATAATAAAATCTAAACAATAAGTTAGAATTAACAATCAATTCAAATAATAATAAACAATACTAACTAGTAGGATTTAAGTGAGAATATCTAATAGGTTTTTATTGGGAACTGATTAAATATTTAAATGGGATTCTATTGGAATCCCAATACAAGCATTTAATTGGGATTTCATTGAATATTGGAATTACTCATTTCCGTTAAATCCTATTCCCACTCAATATCTAAACTTAATAGTATTAGATTACCTACTCCTATTAAGGATATTTATTTTGATCTGCAGATTGGGACGTATCGACTGATCTGATCTTATCCAAACCAAAATTTTGATCGGATCAAAAACGGATCAGACCAAATCAATTCCATTGTCGTATCGGATTGGATTGGGTCAGGGCTAATCTGATTCAATTGGATTTGATCCTAATGGATTTTTTTTTTAAATTATAACTTTTTTTTCTTCCAAAACTAGCTAACATTAATTATAAAATACAAATTAGAATTATTTTTTATAATTTAAATAATTTCTAATTAAAATTAGTCAATTTGTGACAAAATAAATTAAAATATTTACATAAAAATACACAAATTAAGATATTTACATGAAAATTATTTATTATCTTAACATAAAAAATAGACAACTTTTTAATATGAAACTATTAATTTTAAACTTAACATTATATATGAAGAGGAAAACAAGAGCCAAAAAAAAAAAAAAAAAAGAGTTCGGATCAAAATCGATCCGATCTAAAATTTGGATCAAATCAAATCAAATCAAATCACGATTCGCTCAGTTGCAGATCGGATTACATTTCGCTTAGTTGCGATTCAAATCTGATCATTGATTTTGAATACTTTTAATTCCCATTAAATTCTCAGCTCCCAGTTTCTACTCAATTCCCACCCATTCTTACCCATGGTCATGTTGACCCCTTTAGTTTTTCACATTGAAGTATGTCCCTTGTTGGGACCTCTTTCCTTCGTTACTGCCCACATAGACAAACACAGTCATGCTTACTAAATCAAATGCAAACTTAATAAGGATCGGAAGACCTAGTTTTCCCTCACGTGCACCTTTGAAATATTACTAACTTTCATCACAAGTATTCTTTATTTTCTGTTTAATCATGTTGAAGTTCCAAAACTCTGATGACGAAAGGTTTTAAAAAATATAGCTTCGTGGAAAAAAGAAGATATTTTACTGTCCATGAACGTTAATTAAACTACCCCTCTAACAAAAGAAATGAGGATACGGAAAAATTCAGGCAATTTTACTTGCAAATTATAAATGATGTCATACTTTTATGTATTTAGTGATAACAATCACAGCTTTCGTTATCATTGTTTTGAGTTTCTATGATTGCCAAGTTATAGTGTTTTCTTTCCCCTCTAAACTCTTTGCTGATTTATAAAAGGTTAAAAAGCGTAATTTTTCACGAACTACTTGAACATAAAAGATTATTTTTCTTTGTCTCTTAATTTAATATTCTCAATTCTACTAAAAAAAAGTTGTTTCTAAATTTAATATTCACAAAGTGCTGGCGAGGATATTACACCTCACCTTTCTTTCACATGCTGGGTCTCTTATGAAACAACAGAAGATACACATTTCGACCCAATCCAACCAAGAGAAAAACATCTTCAAACAATTATAGCTTTGGTAATTCATGTTAATTCATGATTCCCTATAATCACTTATAAAATAAGAGTAATTTTCTTTTCTCCAACCACATGCAATGACATGGCAATGGAACAATTTTATACTGTTACTATTACTATTAAGTAATTTTGTTTATGATTAAATACAAAACTTATTGGATCAATTACCTCCTAATTTTTAAATTTTCATACTTTAGTATAATCAGCTTATGAAGTGTAGATTATACACTAAAAATTAACATGCTATACCAAAAGGAAATTAGTGATTTGTATGGATTACAATGGAATTTTGTACTTATATATTTTTTATACAATCTTGACATGTGTAGGACAAAAGTTTTTATGGAAATATTATATTGCGAATGTAAAGCTATTCCATTATCTTGAAAATATAAGATAATATGACAAACCATACGAACCATAAATTCAAAATTACATATGAAAATCACGAGTACTGTCGCTATGGTTATTAAAATTATTGATAAAATAAATTCAACCTCATTTTATCTAGCAATAAATGTAATAAGTTGATAGATCAATGTCATTTTAGCAACATTCAAACTAGTCAAATTATACATGTATATTAATGGATAATATCTAATTACTCTTATGGCGAATGGAGAGTGCAGAATTGAAGTGATTAAAAAAGATTTGGGACTCCGACAGTGAAGTGCTGTGTTTCTCTCTAGATAGGGAGGAGTAGTGTGCCTTTCGTTAGGCAGGGGTGTAAGTTGTGGGGCCAACTAGGTTTCCTAAGTAGCTGTAATTAGTCAAATACTACCATCCTAACCAATCAAATTTTAACGTTGTGTCTAAAATGGTTGTTAGTCGTTCTAATCACTGTTTTTAGTTCATCTAATTCAAGGTTCAAGAGAGTTCAACCGAAAGGGGATGCGGGAAGGCTGTGAAGCGGGTTCTAGTTCGTCTTGTTCACCATCTTCCGTGGCGTTCTTCTGTTTTCTCGTTTTCTTTTTTGGTGCTCTTGGTGGTAGATCTGTATCTGCCTGTGTTTATTTTTGTTGCTAGCAGTTGATTGCTACTACTTGCTTGGTGATCTACGGCGCAGTCTGTGTGTGTAAGGATTTGTGCCGACGTGTTGTACCATCTTGTTTTGTAAGAAATTGAAAATCAGAGAGTTTGAGGTATGATTACTATATATTAATTGTATATTCTATCCAATGTTGAGCGTATATTTATAATTAAATTTTATGCTAAGGTAACTAGATCACTACTAATCACAGAAAGAGAATACAGAGAATATCTTAGCCGAAATATTTGGTAGACTGACTGATCCTTAACACTATTTCACTAGTTGTAACCTACATAACTTGATATTTTGCCTCAGTTGATGATAGTGAAATAGTAGGCTGTTTTTTTATACACCAAGATATTAAAGAATTTCCTAGTATGATGCAGAATCCGGTGGTGGATCTCCTTGTCATTGGGCACATGCTATAATTTGAATTGCAGAAAGCTTGTAACTCAAACTTTGAGGATGATAGGAACAGAAGACCAACGCCTGGGTAACTCTTCAGATATTTTATCACTTTTAAGGCGGCTTCCTTATGAGATTGCTTCGGATTGTGCATGAACTAACTAAGAAGTTGAATTGGAAATGTGATATTAGGCCTGGTAAGATTTAAGTTGATGAGTCTGCCAACTAATCTCTGATATACTAAAGGATCTTCAAAAAGCGGATCATTATTTGCTCATTTGAACCAGCATCATATTCAATGCTTGTGAACTTCTTGTTCTGTTCCATGGGAATAACTGAAGGTTTAGAACTTGCCAATTCAACCTTAGAGATCAACTCCAATGTGCACTTGCACTGACTCAGTGATATACCATCTGGAGATCGAGTAATCTCAAGGCCAAGGAAGAATTTTGACTGGCCGAGATCTTTCATAAAGAATGTGGCATGGATGTATTGTTTGAGGTCAGTGATTCTAGCTTGACTGTTGCCTGTAATTATTATGTCATCAACATAGATAAGTAATGCAACAAAAGATGTACCCTGAAATTTGGTGAACAATGAATAGTCATGGCGAGACTATTGAAAACCATGCTGGATGAGGGCACTAGTGAATTTGGCATTCCATTGACGGGATACTTGCTTCAACCCATACAAGGATTTCCACAATCGATATACCAAACGTTCTCCCTGAGTGTGGAATCCAAGGGGTAGCTCCATATACTCCTCCTCGAAAAGGTCACCATGGAGAAAAGCATTATGAACATACATCTAAAAAAGAGGCCAATCATGGACAGCAGCAATGGTGAGGAGAAGGCAAATAGTGACATGCTTAGCAGTAGGAGAAAAGGTGCCTTGATAATCAATGCCTTGTCGCTGATTAAAACTTTTAGCCATGAAGCGGGCTTTGTAGCGCTCAAGAGTGCCATCAGCATGATATTTTACCTTGTAAACCCATTTGCACCTCATTGGATGACGACCAGGAGGCAACAGAACCACATCCGAAGTATGGTTTGTTTGAAGAGCATGAAGTCCATGTTTCATGGCAGTAACCCAATTGGGATTAGTGATAGCATCCTGAAAGATGGTAGGTTCTTGGATAGCCGATATTGAAGCAATGAAGTGCTGGTAGGGAGGGTGACAGTTAGCCATGGAAAGGTAATCGGAAATGGAATATAGGGAGGCACAAAAGGCAGAGGGTAAGGTAGGGCAAAGATAATCAGAACTCCAATGGGAGGTTGAGAAGCACGTCCGGATTGGCGTAGAGATGTGGGTAAGTTGGGATCTTTTGTGGCTGAAGGAAGTGGGGAGAAGAGGATGCAGGTTGAACATCTGGAGATGAAATAGGAGCAGCCGAGGATGTAGGAGGGGTTGACTCATCTGGAGAAGTCGGTGTGTCCACAACAAGAGAGGACGAAGTGAAAGTCTCTTCGAACCATACAGTTGGAGGGGTCAGATTGGGCGTAACTGCGGGGACAACACCAAAGATGAAAGGGAAAAGGGAAAAATATTTTCTTGAAAAATCACATCTCGACTAACAAAGAATTTTCTAGAAGTGGGGTCATACAGGCAATAACCCTTCTAAGTATGAGGGTAACCCATGAAAATGCATGGAGTAGCACGTGGACTAAATTTATCACGTGCACCTAAAGTGGTGGCATAACAATGACAACCAAAGACACGAAGATGGTCAAGGATGGGTGGTTTGCCAAATAGTGTTTCAAATGGACTGATGCAATGAATAGATGAAGAAGGCAACCGATTAATGATGTAAGTTACAGTGAGGATGCAGTCACCCCAAAATTGAGGTGGGATGTAGGCCTGAAACATTAAGGCCTGTGCAACATCTAATAAATGATGATGTTTGCGTTCAACAACTCCATTTTGTTGAGGAGTATAAACGCAGGAGCTCTCATTAAGAATGCCTTGACTAGCAACGAATGAGCGACATTTAGTCGAAAAAAATTATGTCCCATTATTAGAGTAGATGCGGCGGACAAGGGAGCCAAATTGAGTGTACACCATAGATATAAAATGTTGAATTTTGGAAAAAAAAACTTGACAATGAATGTAAAAGAAATGTCTAGGTGGCACGAGAAAAATCATCGACAATGATAAGAAAATAACATGCACCATCATGAGTGGGAGTCTGATAGGGCCCCCAGACGTCCATATGGACTAAGGCAAAAGTGGAAGTGGTGGCAATGATCCGTGTCGAAAAAGCATTGCGAGTTTGTTTGCCCAAAGGACAAATTGGACATGAAAAAGATAGAGGACATGAAATTGATTGGCCATGGGCAGGATAAGTGTTTAAAGAAGAATGACCAAGACGACGATGCCAAATTTCATAAATAATATTATTGCAAAAAATTAAATTACAACGGAAATTTTTTTTTGGAATACATACAGTATTCTTTAGAGAAACTAAAAAACTTTGAAAAACTAAATAAAATGAGTCTGGAATGGATGAACAAAAAAAGTACAATTCCCGATTAGCCCTACTGAGCCCGATCAGAGCCCAATCGTACGGTCTTGAAAAACACAAAAATTGTCCAAAAAAAAATTGCCACACAATTATTATCTTGAGTGAGTTTCCAGATGGATAACAAATTATGTTTAAAATGTGGAGCATACAGGACATGTGTGAGGTGCAAATGAGGGTAGGGTCGGTAATGGCCAATATGTGTCACAAAGCTAGTGGATTGATCAGGTAAAGTAATTGAAATTAGTGTTGCCCAAGGAAAAAAATGATTCCAAAAGAGGCAAATTGCAAGTGATATGGTCACTGGCACCTGAATCGTTAATCCAAATAGATAAAAGAGCCTTAAAAGGTAAAGCGATACCTGAGAAGTTGGCAGTTGGATCAGAAGTCCCCATCTGATTCAGAAGAGTGACAAGTTTTTGTTGTTGATCTGTGGTGAGATGAAGCCTAGAGGAACCACCATAATTATTGCCAGGGCTAGGAGTTGCAGAGCCTAAGATACCTAAATTGGAACCAGGATATAGATTAGTACCATAGGAGTCCATGAGTTGGGGGTTATATCCAAAAGGAGTAGGAAGAGGCCCAAATCCAGGAGGATGATGCAAGCCATTAGTTGTAGCGTTATAGGCTAGAGGACCAGAACCATAGTGTTTTTCCTTTGGGCCACCTCGTTGCTGGGGCTTCCAATTTGGGGGATAGCCCATAAGAAAGAAACAGGCCTCATGAACATGGCTTGGCTTCATACAATTGGTGCAGAATGGGCACGGTCTATTAGGGCCATTGATGGTGGACACCGAAGTGGGCTCTCTTGGCCCAAAGGAAATTGGCGAAGGATTTGACCCAATGGCCTGCCAGGAGTTGATATGCGCTCTTTGTCTAACAGAAAGCACTCCTTGTTCAGCAAAAAGTGGCAGAGCTTTATGTGCAGCAAAAGCGCTGCTATCCGCGGTGCCCTGAAGCTGGCCGTCAATAGAGGATCTCTGGTGGAGATCCTGCTTGGCAAGCGTGTGGAGCTTCTCAAGGGAGAGGAAATCATCCCAGGCAAGGACATTGGTTCGCAGGGTGCGAAAATCTTTTGGTAAAGCAAGCAAAAATTTCATTGCTCGGTCAATATTTTCGTGCGATCGGAGATGGTCGTTTACTTGACATTCACAGTGGCCACAGTTGCAATAGATGGGTGGTTGGTGAACGTCCAAATCAGTCTAGAAATCTTAGAGGCGAAGGTAGAAGGCAGTGAGTTGCGAACTCGATGCACTGGCAGCAAGCTTTAATTCCTCGATGGCTTGTTTAAGTGAGAAAATTTGAGAGTTGGTGACACGATTGAAGCTGTCCTTCAGAGTGTTCCAGATGGAGGCAACGATGGGAAGCCGAGAAACCATTGATTCGAGAGAAGAGTCGACGGAATGAGTGAGCCAAGTCTTCATGGCGGCGTGGCATTGATCCCACTTTTTAGTGGCGAAGCCGTTGCTAGGGGGGTCGCTCAAGTGTACCAGTAAGAAACCCCATTTTGTTCCTGGCCAAAAATACTGTTCAAACTTGATCACTCCAGACATGCCGATTTGCTTCGTCGGTGAGTTTGGTGGAGACAATGCTACCCGTTTGAAGATCATCAGCAGAAAGCTAGTAAGGGTCTCGTCACAAAGGTGAAGTATTGCCAAAGACGATTGCAACCGAAGTGGATCCAGAAGCTACGGTTGAGTCTGCCATGGCGGTTGACGGCGGGGGAAATTTGGGAATAGCCAAAAAAATAAGAGAAGGCGGTGGCTAGGGTTGCGGGAATTTCACAAAAAATGGAAAAAAAAAAGAAAAGACAGCAACAAACTCTTGATTGATGGTTAACAAAAAATTTCTGTGTTGCAGGTCGCAAGGAAAGAATGCTTTGATACCATGTAAGAAATTGAAAACCAGAGTGTTTGAGGTATGATTGCTGTATATTGATTGTATATTCTGTACAATATTGAGCGTACATTTATAATTGAATTTTATGCTAAATAAGGTAACTAGATCACTACTAATCACACAAAGAGATAATATGGAGAATATACAAAGAATACCTTAGGCGATATATTTGGTAGGCTGACTGATTCTTAACATGTTTGCTCATGTGTGTTTTGCTTCCTTTCCTAGGCTGAGATGGTTTTTTGGCTATACTGGCGGGGGGTATGGACAGTGGGGGTGCTTTCTCTCGAGAGCAGGAGTTAGAGGTTACCGAACTTTTTCAAAAGATCAGTCTTACTAGAGAAGAAGAAGAGGGGGTGAGCTTGGTCGCGAAAGATGTCTGAACTAGTAAAGAAGAAGGAGCTCGCAGTTTAATAGGTCACATCTTTGGAGAGAAGAAGGCAAACTATATTAGGTTGAAGAATACTCTTGCAAGTTTGTGGCCGACTAAGGATGTTTTTTTGGTTCGGGAGTTGGGAAACCATTTTTTTTTCAATTTGTGTTCAAGTCTGAGGAGGATAAACACAGAGTTCTCCATGGCAAAGGATGGATGTTTGATCAACAATATCTCGTGCTCAGGGAGTGGTCTGAACAGATACAGTTGATTCCTAGCCATTTTCAGTTGGTTGAATTATGGGTTCAAGTTTGGAATTTGCCATTTCAGTGACTCACTAAAGAAACGGGTGCCAAAATTGGGTGATTGTTTTCGAAAGTTTTAGACGTGTAGTTGCCTAATGTAGAGAGCAAAAATGCAAGATTTTTGCGGTGGTTGGCAATGATTGATCTTGGTAAGCCTTTTTTACATGGTACTATGTTAAAGTTTAATGGGCAGTCGTGTTGGATTTCCTTTAAAAATGAAAATTTAACAACTTTTTCACCATTGTGGGATGGTTGGACATATTGATAGACTATGTTCTGTGAAGACGGAAGATTGTAGGAAAAATGTATTGAAGGAGGGCCAATTGGGGAGTGGTTGAGGGCAGTAGGGGCTAAGATAAAATTGCAGTAGAGGGACAAAAAAAGAGATGATTTGGAAGAGAATATAGTGGCTAGTCAAATGGGGCTAGAAGAGGGAAAGGTTGTTGGTCCATAATTTAGGATGGCTATATCTGCTTTGGGAAGGGAGTTTCGAGGGATAAAAGGTCCTGAGGTCGGGGAGAACGTGAGGAACGGGTTGGTTGTGGGGGAATGGGAAGGCATCAGGGGCAGGAAGCAACTCAGAAACATGTAGGATTAGAGAAGGAGAGGTATGCCAAAATAGTATGTTTGGTTAAGGTGGGGGCTGCTACAACAAATATCATGTAGGTGAAAGAACATAGGCCGCGGTTTAGGGTCTATGCAGATTCTAGTCGAGCTGTTTGGGAATGTTTGGCTGGTGTTGGTGATGTAATGGAGGGTATGGATAGTGAACCTGAGTCTGAATTACAAGAAGGACGGTCATAGAAACAGCTAACGAAACTAATCAATGTGTCGATTGAAAAATGAGGGACGACTGTCTCACAAATTAGCAGAACTAGAGGGAATGAGTAGAGCACAGCGGCAAAAAAATAGATAGAAACGGGCTAGCAAGAAAATAGGACAATGTAGGGATAATCAAAAGCCTGTAGTGGGGGTAACCTCATTTCTTGGAAGAAGATGGCGGAGGGTAAGACAATAAGAGAATGCAGCTGGCGAAAGGGATGGGGATTTGCATGCTAAACGGCAACGACGTGTAGTGCCAAACACAAAAAGTGAGCTAAAGGTGGAGGCATCCAGCCTAGATTGGGCTCAAAATGAGTCATGAAGACATGTGTGGAACTGTAGAGATTTGGGCGGACCCTCTACAGTTTCCCAGTTGAGGGAGGTGATAAAGTCCCATTGTCCTGATTTAGTTTTTCTTTCCAAAACAAAGAAGAAAAGGAATTTTGTGGCAGCTGTGTGTAGAAGACTGCAATTTCAAGATAGATAGAGGGTTGTGGAGCTGGGTGAAAATAGAGGAGTCTTATTAGTTTATTGGTCGGAAGATGTCACTATTTTGAATATTATCTCCACCAGTTTTTGTATCCAACTAGAATGTCTAGTGGTTGGGGATGATAGTAAGTTTTGGGCAGTTTTTTTTATGTAAGTACAGACACCACATTGAGGGAAGCCCAATAGAAATACCTAGAATGAGAAAAACCAGTTTGGGGTGAGTGATGGTTTCTCGGATGTGACTTTAATGATTTAGTAAGGCCAGAGAAAAAAAGGGGAGGCAGACTTAGAGCTAATGCAAGTTTTGTAGCATTTAAGAGTTTCATAAGGATAATGCAAATGGGGGATATGGGTTTTGTCGGGAGAAACTTCACTTGGGCCAACAATAGGGATGGCGAAGGCTTTGTGGAGGAACAGTTGGATTGCTTCTTTGGGGCTCCTCATTGGATGTTGGCCAATCAACGAACTAAGGTATTCTATATTGATTGATAGACATGTCTCAGACCACTCTCTTTTACTCATGGATACTGATCCCAAACAGAAAAACATGAAGAAGAGATTTACTTTTGATAGATGATGGATTAAAAAGGACGAGGTCAACAGGATTATTAAGCAAGCATGGAGACGAACTCCACTCGCCACCCCGATGTATCAAGTTTGTTGCAAGATTAAGCAATGTAGGTTGACACTTTTACACTAGAGCCAGAGCAAAAACTTCAATTCTGCTAAGAAAATTTCTCATCTAACAAGAAGGTTGGACGAGCTTCAAGATCAAGGGGGAGGTTAGAACTGGCAAAAATAGAAAAGGTTGAAGGCGGAACTTCATTTCGCCTATCAAGAGAAGGAGACATATTGGAGATAGAAGTCTAAAATCCAATGGTTGCTGGAGAATGACAAAAACATGAAGTTTTTCCATACATGTACAATGAATCGCATGAGGTAAAATACTATAGAAAGGTTGACGCGGAGTGATGAAAGGATCTGTGAAGAACCAGAGAATGTAAGGAAGAGATATTGGGGTTCTATAAGCACTTGTTCACTACTTCAGCTCCGCAAAAATTTTAGGAAGGCTATAAGGCTTCCCATTATCCATAACCACAACTATGAACCAAAGATTGATGAGGCCAGTGAAAGAAGAGGAAATCAAGAATGCACTGTTTCACATGCATCCCAATAAATCTCCTGGTCCAAACGGTATGTTTCTTCTTTTTTTCCAGTCTTATTGGGAAATAGTCAAAATGGATATTTGCAATGCTGTGAAATTTTTTTCTCTTACAAGAAGATGTTCAAGCAAACGAATCATACGTTGATAACTCTGATCCCGAAAGTTCCAAATCCTACTTCAATTACACAGTATAGGCCCATTAGTTTGTGTAATATTGTGTATAAAATTATATCTAAGGTTATGGCTAACGGCTAAAACTCTGTCTCCATACATATATTAGTTCTAACCGAGCAGCTTTTAATCTTGGGAGACAGATTCTGAATAATGTAGTTGTTACTCATGAATATATCAATACTCTATACTCTTAGCATAAAGGAAACAAAGGGTACATGGCTCTAAAACTAGATATGGCAAAAGTTTATGATAGAGGAGAATGGAGGTTCTTGTGTGCTGTACTTTGAAAAATGGGTTTTTCCCAGATATTTATTGACTGGATTTGGCAATGCATTACTTCTTCCAATTTCTCGATTAACATCAATGGGAAAATATATAGATATATTGAGCCTTCAAGGGGTTTATGGAAAGAAGACCCAATATCACCTTATTTGTTTCTAATTATATCTGAAACTTTTTGGAATATGATTAAACAAACTAGTATACAAGGTGTATAACAAGGATTGAAAGTGTGTAGGAATGGACCTGTAATTACTCACTTATTGTTTTTAGATGATTCTCTTTTGTTTTGTGAAGCAGATTTAGCATAAGTTAGAAGGATTAAGGAATTGTTGGCTAAGTCTAGTAGGTTCTCGAGTCAGATAGTTAACCTTGCAATGTCATCAATTTGTTTCAGTCGGAATATGTTTGAAGAGCATCGATTAGCTATATGCCAACTGTTGGATGAGGTCAAGGAGCAAAGGAATACCAAATATTTAGGTCTTCCTATACATATCGGTAGATCTAAAAAGGACGTGTTTGTATTTGTGATAAAGAAAGTGCAGAAAAGAATTAAAGCCTTGAAGAAAGGATTTCTTAGTATGGCAAGTAAAGAAGTGCTCATCAAAGCTATCATAGATTCTCTCCCAGCATATGTTATTGTATGTTTCACACTCCCTGGCACAGTCTGTAAAGATATTGTTAGGACTATAGCAAACTTTTGGTGGGGCAATGCAGAGGAAGAGAAGTGAAAAATTCATTGGCAAGCTGATAAAGCTTAAAATATGTATATTTCTTGTTAATATTTACCAATATTAACTTGATTATAAGGTGAAAATATTTGGTTTTGATATACTTTGTGTTTTAGGTGTAGGAATTAGAGAATTGGAGGAAAAGAAAAAGACAAAAGCTTGAAAATTGAAGCCAAAAAAAAAATCAGAAGACTTCTAATTACTAGACGTGACCACATTTAAGACAATGAAATCTAAGCGAAATTTCATGATTTCAGTCCACAACTTTCAACCCACAACTTGGATTAAAAAAGAAAAAAAAACCCTAGAACACAAGGAGGAGACATTTGGTTAGTGAATGACAAAAGAGTTTTCAGCCACCAAAAGAAATAAGGAAAGAAGCCGCATAGTCAAAAAGCAGCCGAACACAAAAGAAAGAAAAAGGAGCCGCACAAAAAAACCTTAGCAGCCTCAATTTGGAGAAAAAAACAAAGGACATTCGGGAAAAAAAGGGCAGCTACCCTGGGAACAAAAAGATTTGGAAAAAGTAAACAAAAAACAGCTAGCCGCCATTTATTTTTCCTCTAGGACTTCACGTCCTTCTTTTTCTTCTTTTCTTCTTTTCTTTATGTTAAAGGGAAAAAGACCAATTGATATTACTCAGTAAAGTAGTATTTATACATTGGTAACCCTAATAAACCCAAAAGATCACTTTACCCTTAATACTTTTAACACTCCCTCAAACTGGAGCATAGATATTAATCATGCCCATCTTGTTACAAATATATCCTATCTTCCCATTACCCAAAGGTTTAGTAAAAATGTCTGCATGCTAATGACAATCAACCTTAATATGTTTTGTTCTCTCATGAAACATGGGGTTAGAAGCTATATGCATTGTAGCCTTGTTATCACACCATAAAGACATAGGAACTGAAACTCTCAAGCCTAACTTAGTCAATAGTTGCTGAATCCACACTAATTCACATGTAGCTTCTGCCATGGCTCTATATTCTGACTCAACGTTGAAGTAGGCAACAACATTTGTTTCTTACTCTTCTAGGACACCAAATTTCCTCTGACCAATGTACAATAGCAACTAGTGGATCACCTATCATCTGGAGACTTGCCCAATCAGCATCAGAAAATCCTTCAACTCTGTTATGACCATGATTTTGATAAACAATTCCTTTCCTTAAAGTCTTCTTGAAGTACCTTAAAATCTTAATTACTGCATTCCAGTGAGAAGTACGAAGAGAAGATAGAAACTGGCTTACCACACTAACTAGAAAGGCAATGTCTGGTCGAGTAGCTGTGAGATAATTCAGTTTACCAACCAATCTTCTATATCTCTCAGGATTATCGAATAGCTGTTCTCCCTCAGCAACCAGTTTAACTCCCTGTTCCGTGGGTGAATCAAGAGGCTTTGATCCCAACATACATGTCTCAGTGAGTAAATCCAAGACATATTTTTGTTGTGACAGAACAATACCTTTCTGTGACTGTGCCACCTCAATTCCTAAGAAATACTTCAATTTTCCTAGGTCCTTAGTCTAAAATTGTTTCTAAAGATAGATCTTTAGTTTAGCTACACCAACTAAGTCATCTCCCGTAATGATAATATCATCCACATACACAATCAAGAATAATTTGCCTCTCCTTGACTATCTACAAAAGAAAGAGTGATCATTGCCACATTTAGACAGTCCAAAAGAAAGCACAACTTTAGATAACCTTCCAAACTGTCCCCGTGTAGACTACTCCAAACCATGCAAAGATCTTTTTAATTTGCAAACCATGCCTCTAAACTCCTCTTGAGCAACAAACCCTGGAGGTTGCTCCATATAAACTTCTTCATGTAGAGTACCATGCAAAAATGCATTATTAACATCAAGCTGAAATAAGGGCCAATTATGGGTGACAGCAAAGGAGATCAAAATACGAACAAAAGTAAGTTTGGCAATAAGAGAGAAAGTATCCAAATAGTCAACTCCATACACCTAAGCATAACCTTTCGCAACAAGTCTAGCTTTTAAGCGAGCAAGAGAACTGTCAAAATTAACTTTCATAGCATATACCCATCTACAACCAATAGCAGCTTTACTTGAAGGAAAAGATACCAAATCTGAAGTTTGATTGACTTGTAGAGTCTTTAATTCTTCTTTCATTGCTGTCTTCTAGCCAGGACTTTACAATGCTTCAGATACAAACTTGAGAATAGGATATTGATCAACCGTAGATAAAATGACCAAAAGGAAGGAGACACAGAAGAGTATGAAATAAAATTGGTAATAGAATATTGAGTACAAGTATGTGTACCTTTGCGAAGAGCTATATGAAGATCAATCTCAGATATAGAAGGAGGATCGACTAATGGTGGATTTGGAACGAAAGATGATGTAGTTGGGGTAGGAAGAAGGGGGAGAAGAACCCGAGGATGCAGAGTAGGACTTGATTCCGGAGTAGAAGTAGGCAAAACAGCTGGAACAGTTGACTGAATGGTGGTCAAATGTAATTCTTCATCCAACTCAGATATAGTAGTTGGAACATCATGATAAGGAGTGGATTCAAAGAATGAGACATCTACAGCTATGAAGTATTTTTTCAGTAATGGAGAATAGCAACGATACCCTTTTTGAGTATGGGAATAACCTAGAAACATACATTTGATAGCTCGGGGATCAAGTTTTGATAGATGGGGTCGATGATCATGAACAAAACAGACATAACCAAAAAAGCGAAGTGGTAAAGCAAATAATGACTAATTTGGAAATAGAGTAGAAAATAGAATACTACCTCGTAAAACAGAAGAAGGCATACGATTAATGAGATAACATGCAGTTAAGACAACATTAGACCAAAAAGTTTTAAGGACCTTCATCTCAAATAACATAGATCTAGTGACTTCCAATAAATGTCAATTCTTTCTTTTAGCTACACCATTCTGTTGTGGTGTATTAGGATAAGAAGATTCATGAATCATACCATTATGTATAATAAAGTTAGAAAAATGTGCAGAAAAGTACTCTTTAGCATTATCAGAACGCAAAACTTTAACATGCACACTAGACTGAGTAAAAATTTCATATATAAATACACAAAATATAGAAAATAACTCTGAACAATCTTTCATTAGATATAACCAAGTAACTCTAGAATAGTCATCAACAAAAGTGACAAAATACCTAAAGCCCAAATTTGGAGTCACAGGACATGGACCCCAAACATCTGAATGAATGATGAGCTGATTCGGTGTGTGCAAAAGTGCGTCAAAATAAAGCTCAGACTCACACAAATATACACCTAAACCTCACTTAATCAATTGTAGTAAAGCATAGGGATCATTTTCCACAGGGAAGGGGACAAAATCAAAATTTAAGTGCAACTAATTATTTGCTATCTATGTGTCTTAAAGCAATGATTTAGAAAGTGAAATTTAAATAACTAAAACAACACCATTGAAACAAAGAGAAAAACACACAAATGATGAAGGAGGGTGATCCTTGGGTTCAATGCAAAGGTCGGCTATTTTGACTCCTAAAGGCAACCGAGTGTAGGGCATCTTAACTAAGTGACTACATCCATTCACTCCGAATCTCCTTTCGGTCTCATCGAAATTATAGAATGAGGAATCTCCTTTCGGTCTCATCCCCACCTAGAGCACATTAGCGCCTATGGCTTCCACACAACTCTAATGCACAATTCTTGCCCTAGATGTTTTAGCCAACTACTTTACACTCCCTAGTTCAAGTGTTTAATCTAAGAAAACCACATATTTTTCACTCCACATCTCCTTTCGGTCTCAATGGAATTAAAGACTAGAAGATCTCCTTTCGGTCTCACTTCTACCTTTGCACACTAAAACCTATGGCTTTCACACAATTTTAGTGCACAATTAAATTCATATGGTAGTTGTTTCTTGTCTCAAACACCTCAATTTAGAGAATGCTAGGTAGTTTTTCCCACTTTTTGGTCTAAATTCATGCATATTCTAAAACACACACGAACACCAAGAACACACACTAAATGTGGCCATCATTCATTGCATGTCATTTCATTAAATACAAGTAGAAAAACTTCAATTAATGCAAGCCCATCACTCTACAACCCACAAGGAATCAAAATAAACCTAGTCCATACATCAAACACCAAGAATCACCCAAGATAGTTTAGCCTTTCATGGCTTCAAATAACCAACAATCACAAGGAGAATTAACAATTGAAAGCATATGAAATTCGTAAGAAAAACTTCCCTTAATCAAAAGAGTGGTGAATCCAAAAAATTCCAACACTTTAGCAATCCAAATCAACTCCAAAGATGGAAGTCTTCAAGCCACAAAATGCCAAACCCTAGCCTCTAGAAAAATCCCCTCAAGATTGGGGAAAATGTGCAAATAATCAAAACTAAACCCTAACCTACTCTACTTGTCTTGTTTCTGCAGAAAATGGGGTATTTATACAAGTAGGGATGTTGGGGAACCATTGTGAAGTTTCAAAAACTTGTAGGACTCAAAATGCAAAATGAAAAATTGCAGGCGGAGGTTAACCGCCGCGGCGGTCTCCCCAACCGCCGCGGTGGTCTCAACTTTCTGTCCAGAATTTCTTCTTTCGCGCGTTGTTCCGATTTTGTCCAATTTTGGTCCCTTTCTGTCCCTAATTTGAAAAAACTTTATTCATGAAAGTTTTTCCTTTCTTTCTCATATTTCCATATCATTTTGAATCATCTCATTTGGATGTCTGCATCAAGAGTTATAAGCTTTGGAAGATGGCTGATTTTTATCCCTGTTTGCCTCTTCTTTGGTTCATGCCTTCTTCTGCTTTTGTCCAGTTTTGGTCCATTTGCTTCCAGAATTTGAGAAACCTTTGTTCATGAAAGTTTTAGCTCTCTTTCTCATCTTTCCATAGCATCTTTAATCACCTCATTTGGACATTCTCATCAAACTTTATGAACTCCCGAAGATAACTGGTTTTTCACCCCTTTTTTCCTACAAAACCAATAAAAGATGAGAATCACAAATATAATGTGATTTCTCTAATAAACATGGCATATCTCAATGAAATCTATGCAAAAGCGTGAAAAACACATATCTAAGTTTATGAATATTTGATTCTCATCAATGAACTAAAAAAAAAAGGAGACGATGTTCGTTTAATGACTCAAGGCAAATAACTAAAACGATATAATTTGCCAAATTGGCATGACTCACACTCTAAACTAGAAAGAGCCTTAAAAATCGAATCCAATCTCTGAAGATTGTATAGAGAAGGGTGACCAAGACAACAATGAATCTGATGTAAAAAACTTACTAACAAACATGAGATTAAACGGAAATTGTGAAAGATAAAACACCTAGGACAAAGGCAATGAAGGAGTTGGATGAACTGTGCCAACTTCTTTAACATGTGTAGATGAACCATCGGCTAATGTAACTGTGGATGAAGATGGAGTAAGAGAGGAAAATATACCTGAAAGATCTGATATATGATCAGAAGCCCACGAATCAATGATCCAAGGATGAGAAGCAGCTGAAACACATGCAGTGGTGTTACCTGTCTGTACTAATGTAACAGTGGAAGAAGTAGGCTGTGAACTCCGAGACTAATTCTACTGAGCAAACTCCATTTCAAACATAACCACTATTTTGCCATCAGAAGACTAGAAAAAAATAAGTACCAGATGCAGTATTTGCAAATTGTTGTTGCTGCCTTGGTCTCCCATGTAACTTGCAGCAAAACTTCTGAATATGACCAGGTTTGCCACAGTAATGATAAGTCTGGACTATCCCTAAGCAATCAGTAGACGGTTGAGGTTGTCCAGACAGATACAGCTGGCCTTGGCCTCTCCCTGTTCTTGTGCCTTGGCCTCCCCCTCGACCACCACGTCCATTATATCCTCCACGAGATTCTCCATCACTCCTAATCCCACTACCATTTTGGAATGCTGAGAAGACTCACGAGATAACCGAAGAACCCCAGCAAACGTATCTTTGAGGAATGCAACAGTCTCTCCTCCAAGAATTTGAAACCGGACAGTTTTATATTCAAGGCCAAGACTTCCTAGAAATCCTATTACAGCCAATTGTTCTCTCTGAAATTGCATTTGCTGAACATTGGCTAAAATAAGGAGAACAGCATTCAACTCCTTATACATTCTTTTAAAATCAGCAAAGTACTGTATGATAGAATGCTCATTCCTCTCAGATCAGTAAAATTCTTGTAATAACTCATATACCTGTGAAAGATTATTTTGACCCGGATACAATATATCCAAATACTCTCATAGTTCTTTAATTGTATCAGTATGAGTTACTAAATCAACTATATTACTCTCCATAGAATTTAGCATCTGACAAAAAATACGTGCATCAATAACATCCCAAGTCTCATCATTTGTGGGTTTAGGCTCAGTCAAGTGTCTATGGTGATTCCTACCTGTCAAAGTAAGTTTCTCAATTTTCTTCCATTGATAAAAGTTAGCACCACCCTCAAGCTTTTTATCAATGATTTGATTAGGCGAGGAAGAGATCACCTCAGTCATCACAGTAGTATTCAGTCCAGAACTACCCTCAATCTTACCTGTATTAGGATCACCCATCCTTAACAGTTCAGTAATCCACCACAATTAAAAAAAATCTACCACATCAATTTAGGCAAAAAGACAAATTGAATTTTGCAGAAACCAACGGGCCAAACAAACAAACAAACAAATTTGTTTGAAGTTGTAGGAAAACTTCGGCCAACAAACAAACAAAGAAATAGAAAAACCCATGCTACGGCCACATGCAAACAAAAGCTTTACAAAATTCTAGTCGCCAACCACAACCAATCACAAATCCAGGTTCAAGAAACAAGCAAAAGCAAAAGCAAAAGAGAACTAAATAAAGACACATAAACTAACCGAAACGGACTGATCAACATTTTTTTTTTTTGGTGAGTTTGTCGGACCACGGAACAATCAACACATCCTTATGCTCCATGGTCAAACTGGTGCAACTGGAAGCAAACACAATTTGATGATTGTCGATGGAAAAAGCCACGGACAAGACATCCTTGGTCCAGAGAGAGAGGACGGGGGCTCATCGGGACCGTTACAAGGTGGTGGTGGATGCTGAGAAGGGACGGTAGAGGAGGGAGAATCAGCAATTCCAAGGGGATCAGCAGAAGAATGTCTCAACTTTTCTTGTTCAGGTTGCTAAAGGATATGGAGACAGGGTTTAGGGTAAAAAGGAAACGAAGGAGGCTCTGATACCATGTTAGAGTGAAAAAAATGAATTGATATTACTCAGTAAAGTAGTATTTATGCATTAGCAACCCTAATAAACCCAAAAGAACACTTAACCCTTAATACTTCTAACACTTTAGTTTTAGTTTTTCTCTTAGAAAAATTTCAGCAGTCATGTATGCCACCTTGAGTGCCTAAACTCTAATTTCTAAATCAATGGAATGATTGATTTTAATTGCAATCACTGTGAGGTTTTGTTCTTAATTTTATATTCTTGCTTTTTATTCAAATACTTGTTAATTCTTTATTTAATTCCTATGAATAACTGATGATTAGTTAATCTGACAAATTAATTTTTCATTATTTATTTTATTGCTATCCATGAATTCAGTGATCCGTAATTGTCATGAATAAGTGGACCAAGTAGAAATAGCTTAAATATGTTTATGACTTGAAATATGCATGCTTAGCCTAGGAGAAATAACGAGACAAGATTAATTTATTGCAGCTATCTCAGTGTTTTAATTTTGGTTTAACTGTTTTCATAGATTTTAAGGCTATCATTGAATTGATATGGAATGCTATTATGCCCAATCAATTGCTGGTAAGTTTTGATTTAGGTGTTGGGCTCAGTCAATTATATTAGGAAAACAGAAATTTACTACAGCTATCCTAATAAGTTTCAAGTTAAATATTTGAGTTTGCAAGATTATTTTTCATGACCTATGATCAGTGATACAATTGAATGATATCAACCTTTGAATTGGAAGCTCAGTAAATTTGGTAACTTTCGCTATTTTATATTTTTTTTCCTTTAATAATTATTTTTATTAATTTTTAAAAGTCAGTAAATTAGTTAATCATACAAAAATCCCTTTGGTAATTTATTTTAATTTTTTGTTCAAGACTTAGAACTTTACTTCAGTTCCCTTGGGATTCGATTTCGTCTGCTACTACTGCAAATTTAATTTGTAATCACTTAAGAATCAGTGATTAATTTTGCGGGTATCAACAAACCCTTCAAAATTTTGGTGCCGTTGCAAAGGAACCAATTAGTTCCTTGTTTCGAATATTTAGTATTACTAATATTTTCTTTTTTGTATGACTCTTGTTTCTCAGGAAGGCGAATTAGAATACATTCCTGAAATTGGGAAGACCTCTCGCCAATTAAGAAAAGAGGCTAAACAAAGAAAATGTGGTTCATATTTAGGGGTGGACATTGAAATGGAATCCACCGAATTTGAGATAGTCGAATTTTCAACAATGGGAGATAGAATGTTAAAGGAGTTGACGGCTCCTACTCTAAACCACCAACCTCTATGTATTCAATTTTCTACTTTAGATGTTGGTTTTGAATTAAAATCTGGTTTAGATGAGCAAATCAAGTTGAGAGCCTTCCCTTTCTCCTGAGGAGATAAGGGGAAGGATTAGTTATACTACCATCCTTCCGGTTCAATCACTTCATGGGACAAAATGAAACGGTTATTTTTAGAAAAGTTCTTCCCTGCATCCTGGGCTACAATATTTGGAAGGAGATTTGTGGGATACGACAACTTAGCAGAGGAACTCTATACGAGTATGGGGTATATTCAAACAACTATGCGCTAGTTGTCTCCACCATCAAATTCCTGAGCAACTCCTCATTCAATATTTTTATGAAGGATTATGAGGAAACACCGAAAATCGTCCTCCACATTTTACCGAATAATTTTTTTCATCCTCCACTTTTAAAACGGGAACAAATAGTCTTTCAAATTTCAATAACCAAAATTTGGAGGAAAATTTCAGGACTAAACGTTCCCGTTTATGAAATTTGAAGGACTAAAAGTTCTCGTTTATTTCACAAATAGTACTAAAAGTTCCGATTTATGAAATTTGAAGGACTATTTGTTCCCGTTTTAAAAGTGGAGGATGAAAAAGATTATTTTCTAAAATGTGGAGGACGATTTGAGGTGTTTCCTCAAGGATTATTACTAATAGATAGGAGTATGGTAGATGCAGCCAGCGGATGAGCATTAGTGAACAAAACACTCACAGAAGCTAGGCAATTGATCTCCAACATGGCCAAAAATTCCCATCAGTTCAAAACTCATGTTGAGAGGAATTTTAAAAGAGTTAATGAGGTAAGTACATCTAACTTGGAAAATCAAATTGCTAATCTAACTGCTATGGTTTGTCAATTGGCTGCAAGGCACGTATAAACGGGCAAGATTTGTGGAATATGCTCGGTAATTGGTCATCCCACGGACATATGTCCCACACTACAAGAGGATTCATATCAACAAATTAATGCAGTAAGAGGATTTCCTGGTCAATCTCAATGGAGATATGATCCTTGTTCTAATACTTATAACCCTAGATGGAGAGATCATTCGAATTTTAGTTATGGGAATCAAAGAGCACAACAAAGATTTCCACCACAACCTTACAATAAGCCACCTCCATCACCAGCTCCATCTTCAAACTTAGGTATGCATTCAGAAGACATTGTTAAATCACTGGCTATTAATATGTAACAAATGAAATAGGAGCAAAGAACTATGGGGAACCAAATTACCCAACTGGCTACATCTATTAACAAGTTGGAGGCACAAAATTCTAGAAGGTTACCTTCACAGCCAGTGGTAAATCCAAGGGAAAATGCAATTGCCATTGTATTAAGAAGTGGAAAGAGATTGATACAAGAATAGATCTGCTAGAAAAACCAAGGGATGCAAGAGAGCATGAGAATAAAGAAAAGAAGAATGCACACTTAAACCACAATCAAAGGTAACTCCTTCTTCTAATTCTAAACCAACATTTCCTACTGCAATTGTTCCACTTTTTTCTGGCAGGTTGGCGAAGTCGAGACAAGAAGAGTATGAGAAAGAAATTTTAGATACCTTTAGAAAGGTAGAAGTGAACATACCTTTGTTGGATGCCATCAAACGAATTCCAAAATATGCACATTTTTTGAAGGAATTATGCACCAACAAAAGGAGGCTCAAGGGAAATGAAAATATTAAGGTAGGGAAAAATATTTCAGCTATGCTCACTCAAAAATCTCTACCAGAAAAATGCAAGGACACAGGTATGTTCACAATTCCATGTATTATTGGAGATAAGAAAATTGAGTGTGCTATGCTTGATTTAGAAGCTTTTATAAATGTCATGTCATTCTCAATTTTTAAAACTTTAAATTTGGGTTCTTTGAAAGAAACTAGAATAGTGTTTCAACTCGCAAACCGTTCTAATGCTTACTCTATTGGGATTGTTGAGGATGTTTGGGTGCAGGTCAATGAATTAATTTTTCCAAAAGATTTTTACATCCTAAAAATGAATGAGGACACAAACACAATTTCTGCCCCAATTTTGCTAGAGAGACCCTTCATGAAGATAGCTAAAACAAAGATAGATGAGGGCATTCTCTCTGTAAAGTTTGATGGGGAGACTATTAAATTTAATATTTTTGATGCTATGAAATATCCTCCTAAGGCCCACTCAATTTGCTCTATTGACACTATTGATTCCATTGCATATGAATCCTTTGATGAAGAAAACACTAAGAAGGAAGAACAATTGACTAAGGAAGAAGTCGCTGAATTGTGTGATGATATTGACTGTACCAAGGATACATAGGAAAGGTCAACACTTTTTAATATTGAACCTTTTTTATCACAAGAGAAAGTGTTACCTTTTGTTTTGCAGGCCCCAAAACTTGAATTAAAGCAATTTCCCAATCATCTAAAATATGTATATTTGGGGGGACAATGAGACTCTCCCAGTCATAGTTGCAAAACAATTTACAAATGACCAAGAAGAGAGGTTAGTGGCAATTTTAAAGGAGCAAAAATTGGCAATTGATTGACAGCTAGCTGACATTAGAGGAATAAGTCCAGCAATTTGTATGCACTGCATTCTTCTTGAAGAAGATGCTAAGCCTGTAAAGGAAGCTCAAAGGAAATTGAATCCGGCAATGAAGGAAGTGGTTATGAAGGAGGTTCTTAAGCTACTTGTTGAATGACTTATTTACCCAATCTCTAATAGTAAGTGGGTAAGCCCAGTTCATGTGTTGCCAAAGAAAACTAGAATTATGATGGTAAGAAATCAAAATAATGAATTGGTGCCCATGAGAATTCAAAATGGGTGGTGAATGGTTATTGATTTCCGAAAGCTGAACTTAGCTACTAGAAAAGACCATTTTCCCCTACCCTTCATAGACTAAATGTCCGAAAGATTAGCGGGTAAAATTTTCTTTTGTTTTCTTGATGGATTTTCATGTTATTATCATATTACAATTACTAAGAAGGACCAAGAGAAAAATACTTTCACTTGCCCTTTCGGGACTTTTGCCTATAGAAGGATACCTTTCGGTCTTTGCAATGCTCTAGGTACATTTCAAAGATGCATGCTAAGCATTTTTTTAAAAAACTTTTTAGAGAATTGCATAGAAATGTTCATGGATGATTTTACTGTTTGTGGAGATTCATTTGATAATTGCTTAGACCATTTTACAAAGATTCTGAAAAGGTGCAAAGAAACCAATTTGGTTTTGAATTATGAGAAATGTCATTTTATGGTAAATGACGGAATTGTCTTGGGACATGTAATTTCCTCTAGAGGTATATAAATAGACAAGGCAAAGATATATCTTATTGTGAGCATACCATGCCCTACGAATGTTAGGGAAGTACGTGCCTTTCTTGGCCATGCAGGTTTTTATAACAGGTTTATTTAAGATTTTTCAAAAATTGCATTGCCCTTGACCAATTTGCACCAAAAGGATTTGGTTTTCGAATTGGGTGCTAATTGTAAAAAGGTGTTCAAAAAACTAAAGAGTTTGTTGATGACAATACCTATTCTTAAACCACCATATTGGAACTTGTCCTTTGAACTTATGTGTGATGCAAACAACTGTGCAATAGAAGCTGTCCTTGGCCAACGAGTTGATAAAAAGAGTCATGTCATTTATTATGCCTCAAGGACATTGAATGCTGCCCATTGCAACTACACTACTATCGAGAATGAGCTTTTGGCAATTGTTTTTGCTTTAGCTAAATTTAGATCTTATCTACTTGGATCTAAAGTAATTATTTACTCTGATCATGCAGCCTTGAAGTACCTACTCACCAAGAAGAAATCAAAGCCACGCCTCATTAGATGGATTTTGTTGCTCCAATAATTTGATCTTCAGATAAGAGATCGCAAGAGAGCCAAAAATTTGGTGGCTGACCATTTGATCAAGTTAGTTCGGGAGGAAGAATCACTGCCTATTTCTGAAAACTTTCCAAATCAACATCTCTTTCAACTCGAAGGTATGGTCCCTTGGTACACTGACATTATCAATTATTCGGTTACCAAAGTCTTACCAAGTGGTTTAAGTAAGTCCACAAAGGAAAAAATTAAAGTTGATGCAAAATATTATGTGTGGGATGAACCTTATCTCTGGAAGTTTTGTTTGGATCAAGTCATTAGGAGATGTGTTCCTGACAATGAACATAACTCTGTTCTTGCTTTTTGCCATAATCTTGCTTGTAGAGGTCATTTTGGACCTAAAAGAACTGCTAGGAATGTGTTGGACAATGGCCTTTATTGGATAACCCTGTTTAGGGATGCTTATTTATTTTGTAAAAATTGTGACAAATGCCAAAGAACAGGTACATTGTCACATAGGAACGAGATGCCCAAACACCAATTTTGGTATGTGAAATATTTGATGTTTGGGGGATTGATTTCATGGGACCTTTTCCTTCCTTTTGTGGAAATATTTACATTCTTTTAGCAGTTGATTATGTGTCAAAATGAGTAGAAGCAAAGGCCACTAAAACTGATGATTCTAAGACGGTTGCAAGCTTTATAAAAACTAACATTTTTAGTAGATTTAGAATACCTCGAGCAATCATTTGTGATCAAGGAAGCCATTTTTGCAATAAGACAATTGAGGCCTTGTTAAAGAAATATAGTGTACATCACTGGGTAGCAACTGCATATCACCCTCAAACAAATGGCCAAGCAGAGATCTCCAATCGTGAGGTGAAAGCCATTTTGGAGAAAACTGTTAACCCAGGGAGGAAGGATTGGAACTTATACCTAGATGATTCATTATGGGCTTTTCGGACTACATACAAAACTCCGATTCGGATGTCCCCATATCGGTTGGTTTTTGGCAAAGCTTGCCATCTTCTAGTAGAGATTGAACATAAAGCTTATCGGGCAGTTCGTCAAACCAATATGGACTTGAACGAAGTTGGAAACTCTAGAAAATTGCAGTTGCAAGAGCTAAAAGAATTGATGTTAGATGCCTATGAAAATTCAAGTATATATAAAGAGAAAACCAAATTGTTTCATGACAATGTTCGCATGAGGAAACAATTTGATGTTAGGTAAAAGGTGTTATTATACAATTCTAGATTAAAGCTCATGCCTGTTAAGTTACGTTCTCGATGGCTTGGTCCATTTTTTGTTACTAAAGTTTTCCCCTACGGTGTAGCTGGGATCCAAAGTTTACAAACAGGGAAGATTTTTAAGGTAAACGGGCATCGGCTCAAGATATTTCAGACGAGGTTAATGTTTCAACTTTGATTGATATTAAGTTAACCTCACCCATTTACCCAGATTTTTAATGCAAAATAGAGACGTTGAGCATAACAACGTTAACCAATTGCGCTAGTTGGGAGGCAACCCAAATGATATTTTGTTTGTCTTTTATTTCTCATTATTAATTTTATTGTTTCTTTCTTTTCTTTTTCTTTATATAGCTAATGAAATTAATTATTGTTTGCAGCAGAAGACTTTATTTTCTTAAGTGTGACCACGCCTTATTCTATTAAGTTTTCTATTTTTTGTTCTTAAAAAAAAACATCAATAATTTCACTGACTCATTCTCTTTCCCTACTTCTCTCTCTTCCCCATTCCGCAACTCAGTTGTGCCACACCACTACCCTTGTTTTTGCCTCATCACTTGGCCAGTTGCTCCACCATTCATTTCCATTCTTTCGCTACTTCGTGCTGCCGTTTCGCCTCTTTCCCTTCGCTGCTCCACTGCCATACCGCCACCACACCATCATTCATCACCTCGCATATATTTTCATGTCCAACCTCACCATCGCACCTTATTGTTTGTGCTGCGATTTAGGGAAGTTTTGTATTCAATTTTCCTTATTTTTTCTTCTTTTTCTGAATTACGTGCTTAATTCTTTTGTACAGTGGGGATAATGTATGATTTAGGTTAGGGGGGGGTACTCTTTTGGTGGATAGGTTATTTTGGTTAAACTTTTTAAACTTTTTTCAAAATCATGCTTGATAATTTGAATGTCTTCCTTGAAATTCCTAACTTTTGTGATTCTTTTTTAGAATAACTCTTGGTTAACATGCATTAATAGCTTGAGTTGAAAAGCATGAAAAGGGCAAGTATGATTAGCCTTTGTTGTGAAATTTTTTTTAAGCATCTCATTGATTTTGATGATTGAATTGAATGAGAATGTACAATATTTGATACATTGAACCCATTGTGTGAGTACTTGAGCCTAAAAGTATTTCCTTTTTCTTTGCTCATATAATCCTTTGTTCAGTATTGACAAATATGGTATGTTTATTCTAGAACTTGCTTTGTTATGCATGCTAAGATCACATTGTGAATTCATGCTTTAAAATGATAAGGGCGTTTAGGATTAACTATTTTAAAATTTTTAAAAAGCTTACCTCCATTACATGTACCCCTAGTGAACCAATTTTGAGCCTTAGCCTTTCTTTGTTATAACATCACATCATTAGCCTTAAACCGTCAAAAGCATGGAAGGATTTAGCTACACAAAAGGAGGATGTGGGGCTTGGCTTCAAGAATATCCAGTTTTTTAATAATGCCTTGATAGCGAAGTAGTTGTGGAGACTAATCACGCAACCCTACATTCTTATGCGCAAGGTTATGAAGGCTAAGTACTTTTCGCAAGGGGGTTTATTGGTAGCTCATAACAAAGGTAATTTCTAATAGTTGTGGAAGAGTTGGTTAGGTGCTCGATATATTATATAAAAATGGGCATATTTTCAAGTGAGAGATGGTAAATCTATAAGAATTTGGGATTATCCATGGATTCCGACCTAGAAAGGACGACGGCTTATCCAACTCTTCCCAAGAATAGGTTACTTGGATTAGCCAGCTCATAACTCCTGAGGGCAAGGATTGGAATAAGAAACTCATTGGGGCAGTGTTTAATAGATTTGAGGCGGACCTCATCATTTCTATCCCAATTGCTCAAGGTGGGGGACGGGACAAACTTATTTGGCAACCACATAAGCAAGGATCTTATACGGTGAAATTAGCATACCAGGAGGCAGTAAGGGAGAGGAGGAGAAATCTAACCAACACTGAAAGCAATACAGTTTGGGCAACTATGAGAGGCATTTGGCAAAAACATGGAGGCTGGATATCAAAGGGAAGCTTAAGCATTTTTTGTGGAAATGTTGGTATGGTATTTTACCCACAAAAGATCAGCTTATCCAGAAAGGATTCCATGAGGATCTCATTTGTTCTATGTGTGGAGAGCAATATGAAAATATGGAGCATGTCTTATTTTACTGTAGAAGAGCACAGTTGGTATGGAAGATTGCTCCGGTGCAGTGGACAACTCTAGAGACACAAGTTCAGTCTTTCACGGCTTGGTGCCGTAGCATGTGTTTAGGGAAACCGAGTAGTCATTGGAATGATAGAATTCAATTGACGGTTTATATCCTATGGATGCTGTGGAAGACTAGAAACTACTGGATATTTCGACAAGAGTGGTAGTTGATACAGCCGTGGCAGAATGGATAGAGTTTAAAGCTGCTAATCAAAAGGGATGGGCTAGTTTCAATGGCGGATGACATAGCCTAAGGGTTGTAGTGGATAATGTAACATTTTTTGTAGAAAGAATGGTTATATTATCTACTATTGATCGTGGTAGGGGATATTCTAACATAGGGAAGTTGAGTTTAGATCTTGTGAGATAGTTCAAATGACGAGATGTCTATTTTGTGCCTTAGGCGGAGCGAGAATCCTAAAGATATCATTGCCATTGGGACAACTTATAAATGCTAATTTTTTGACAAATAAATACAACTAACGTTTTGGCAAAAAAAAAAAAAAGATTTGGGACTTAATTGTTATATTACAAAGGTGAATGACATATCTTCTTGAATTTCTATAATAATCTTGGGATTAAATCATAATATCAATAAATTAGAGAGTATTACATTTGTCAAAATCACAAACATAAATCGAGGATACATTGTTAAGATGATTGCCTTGTGTAACATTTGTGTGTGTGTGTGTGTGTTTTTTTTTTTTTGGGCAACAAAATAATTTTCTAGCCTTGTACAATGTGAGAAGTTTGTGAAGTCGAATAAAAAAAAATATTGTAAGTAACCTTTTAATTAAATCATTTGTAGTTGGCAACTAAAATCTTGGGGTCGTTTGGTTTTTAACTAGAATTAAAACCAATTTAAAATTAAATATATTTCTTATATATATGTTTCAATTTGAATTGTATAGCAAATTTTAAATGTAATACTTAGTGCCTAATTGATAAAATTGAATGATTAAATATGAATGTTGAATGTTGAAATATAAATAGTGAAGTGATTAAGTTGTTGAAATGTGAATACTTAAAAATTGATTTTAAATATCTGAATAATAATATTAAACCAATTAATATTGTTTGATAAATATTTGATTTGAAATTTGAATTACTTGAATTATACAATTTTGTCCTTCTATTGATTTTTTTATTTATCTATACAAATATTAAGTTATTTTTAAATTAAACATCAAATATTATTCATAAAAATATGTAAAGTATACAAGCTATCAAAATTAATATTTAATAAAAAAATAAAATTAAAATAAATTTTTTGAAATTTATTTATCTTTTTTATAAAAAATAATTTTTTTTGAAAATATGTGCTGTGAAAAAAAAGGAAAAAATGGAAATAGAGCCATACAAAAAGAGTTATTTATAGTTAAAGTGAAAATAATTAGTTTGTTGAATGGTTTAATAAAAGAAGGTAAATTCAGAAAATTTGTTAACAAATTTTACTAATAACATAAGTGTTAAGCATTAATCTAGCTTTTAGTGCCTAAATTTTCCTATAGAAATTAAATAGCACTTAAACAATTAAATAAGTAAAAGTTAGTTTTCCAACAATTCAAAAAATTAAAATATTTTAATTGATTAATTTTAAGTAATAATTAAGTTATCCAACAGGCCTTACACCATAATTTTGGCTAGGCCTCCGATATTAGGTCTCCAGTTTGTCTTCTTTATCTGGTACATGACCAGCCTCATTCCAGCCAAGCCCTGCATGAAAAGTGGCGCAGCTACCGCCACCAAATTCATCACAAGCATGGCCAAAGGATGAAAAGAATGCATTTGTCAGAAGGCCGACCAACACCATCACGTGGGTGAGGATGGCCCTTAAGCATTGATGGTGATGGACCCAAATCTCACAGCTTCAGTAATCAATCCATCTTCTCAACGGCTAATATAAGTAGGAAGAGACTGTCGGGGATAGGGATGGGTCAGTACTCAGTAGTGCTTATATTTATATACATACAGCCATCCTATCATATTTAAATCAATGCATGTATCTTCTGATAATGTCCCAACTTCTAAATTCTAATGGGATTGGTAGTAGTATGCTGCAATTAATGAATTCAATTCCCTTGTGAAAAACTACTAGCTACCAGTGATAAACTAGGGATTGGGATGAATAATCTTTATTCGTCTCAAATTTTTGCTTTATGTATTTTTTTTATTCTTACTTGATTCTATATTTAATTTCTCACAACAAAAACAAAGGTTGGTTGGTTTCTCGTTTTCTCAATTCTTGATTTGCTTGTTTGATTCGGTAAGTTTCTTTATTTGCCCTTTCGTTCTATTCTTTCATTTTCTTTTCTGTTGTTTCCACAAGGAAACATGTGCTCAAGTTTTTATATAAAAATAAATTTTGGAAGTGATATTGTCATCGAGATAATTTTTTTTATGAAATATTATATTACATGATTCTCGAATAATGTTACAAGATGAGATTATTCTTTTACTTTCACATTGTATGTTTAATTTGCAGTAATTGACATTTAAAAAAAATATTTTGGGCCATATTTCATGAGATAATCTCTATTTTATTTTGGATTTTCTGAGGTAGGCTGATATTTGTAGCAGTTCTAAAGGCCATCATTGTGAAGTAGACGATTTCTCTTTTTTTGGGGGTTTACTAACTTTTAAAAAGAAAAAATTGAAAATTTGGTTAGTGTACTTCTAAAAAGTTTTAGTTTTAATTTTAGTTATCAAACTCTTTCTTCTTTGTTTTTTTTTCTTTTTTCCTTACAAATGGTGACTGAATGGAAAATGGTATTTTCTTATTCATTCCATCGAATTGGTCCCTTAGTGCAAAAGAAAGCCACAACACTTAATAATCAAGCGATTTTTTCAGAGGCATTTTTGTCCTAAAATGTCATTAGCTTGAATTACTAACAGGGGTACTTTTGATCCATTTTAGGCAACCCATTCCCCCTTGCCTCCCCCAACCACACCACACCACCCCCCCCCCCCCCCCCCACCCCAACTCCTCCTGCCCCTTGCCTTTCTATTGTTGCACCCACCACCACCACCATTATTGAATGAGAAAACAGTGAAGGGATGAGTTGGTGAATAGTGAAAGAGGAAGAGGTGGGGAAGGCAGTACCAATCGGAAGAGAGAGGCACCGTGTAGGAAGAGGCACAGGGAAGGAAGAGTGTTTTAGGCTTTTACCGACAAAAACAAGCAAAAACAAAAAAAAAAAAAGAGTTTTTTCCTCAAAAATTGTTAAATTTAAAAAAAATTTAAAAAATATTGATGTTAAAAAATTTGTTCCAATTTTACTGAAATCGACATTCAAGATGTCAATTTTAAAGTCAACATCTTGGATCTCTACTTCAAAGTCGACATCCACAATGTGAATTTTAAAGTCGATATCTTGGATATCGACTTCAGGGTTAATGTGAAAAAAAAAAAAAAATTTGCCTTTTGTGTTCCTTCTTTCTCCTTTCTTTCCCCCATTTGCCCTACTTCAGCCTTCCTCTTTCTTTTTTCTTCAGCCACAGTCGCCCCTTCCTCTACTAAAAAAACTTCTTGCAAATGCGCCCCCCCCTCCCCGCCTCCCCACCTCCATTCCAGTCCCTAACCCTCTTCCCCACCCCCCAAATTTGTGGCTTAGTTTTTTCCCCTCATCCCACCCTTGTCCCACCCACCGCAGCCTCTTCCCAAATGGAGTGCCGCCCACACCCCTCACCAACCCCGCTGCCCACCCAAAGCAATTTTTCTGGAAGCAAAAAAAAAAATTTTTTTTTTGGCCAAAAAACACTTTAAGGCTTCCTTATTCTACAACTTTTATGGCTCATCGAGAAGACCCGGGCCTTCTAAGTCGCTACGACGATGTGTGAGTGTCAACAGCAGTAGCAATAGGAGTAATAATAGTAAAGCCAGCTCGCTCACCACTTCTTTAGCTTCGGAATTCTTTGGAAGCCTTCGACGACTCCAAACTTCTCCAAAGCTCTCAATTTCGCCCTAGAATCAAAGGAGGCAAAATGGGTTCACAGTCTTCGCCATGTCTGCTAATGGTTTTTTCTTATTATTTGTATCTTTCATTTCTAGCCCGGTATTGAATTGTATATTTATTGAAGTTTGGTTATGGGGTGATTTTCAGAGACCCTTTGAGATGTTGATTAGGGAAATGGGATAAAGCTTTCTTCTTCATTGTCTTCTGGTAGATTTGAATTACAAGTTTTTCCGAGTTTCGGATTTTGTGATTGAATGCTACTAGCTATCCTTTGTGTTCGGTGAATTGCTTGCTTTTAGTATGTTTTGGTGGAATTCTATATTTTATCAGTGAAAATTGAAATTCTGTATTGTTTCATGAATTGAGAATTGTGCGTTTTGATGTGGCCATTTGCTGTGCTTATTGTTTTGGTTGTTTTGGACGGAGATAGGATGCTGGTTGAATTGGGTTGAATAAATTTATTTTTTTTAAATTTTGACTGAAGTCGACACTGGGAATGTCGACTTCAATGTCAATATCCTGGATGTCAACTTTAAAGTTGGCATCCAGGATACCAATTTCAGTGTTTTGGGAAGCTTTTTTTAAATTATCAATAGTTTTTAAATTTTTTTTTAAAAAAACAATATTCCCTCAAATTACTCAAAAAAAAAAAAGGAATGTTTTGGGGACAAAAATACTTGCATTTGTACCTTGTGATTGGCACGTGTTTTAAATTTGGTATGCTCTAACGGCATATTGACGGAATGATCATGAAAAGACGTTTTTAATAGTTCAGACTACGTTTTTCAATAGTTTAGCAACTATTTTTGGAAAAAATATCTACAATGACCAAAATTCAAACTTTTGAAAAGTATTGTGAACAAATTTGTGACTCACTCAAAGAAAAATGATAATAGTAACACAATTGTTTAGATGTTTTCATCTGAGGCAGTATAATAAGTGTTCAAATATCTGATTTGGAATAGGCATACTTTGTTCAAGTGAGCCATAGGGGCTGTTCTATAACTATTTCCTTGTGATTTTCTAATTCTTATTTATAAATATTTATTTTCAGAGTTCCTAGTTGATTGTTATACAGATCATGAAGTTGAAGCAATAAGCCTTGTATTTCAGTTGTGGCATCTAGCAATAACAAAATGTTGGGAGAGGAAACGTGATCCAACTACTTGAAACTAAGCATGAAACAAGTGAAGACCTTATAAAGGCTGCAAAAAGATTTCTACTCAGTACAAGGGAATAGCTTATCCATTAAAAATTCTAGAACAAACAAATATGTTGCTCTTTGATGTGATAGAAAGGTGTGTATCGAGACAGTGGATCAAGTTGAATACTGTGGGAACTAAAAATATAGCTACTAAGTTTTAAAACAAATAAAAGTAAAACTGGGAGGATTTTTGGAATGAGTAACTAATTGACTAAATTTTAGCAAATAATTAAAAATAAATAAGTAATTGAGCAGAAAAATAGAGAAGAAATCTAAATTACCAAGCATTTGATCCAAATGTGATTTCATTCAATTGCATCACTGATCACATATTACAAATAATTATCTCGCAAATTCAAATATTTAACTTGAAAATTTGTTAGAATAATCATAATGAACCTTTTATTTTCCTAAAATAATTGCTCGAATCCAACATCCTAATTAAAATTTATCATTAATTAATTAGGCATGACAACATTCCATATCAAATTAATGATAGCATTAAGATCGGTGAAAATAGTTAAACCAAGAAATAACCGAGATAGTTACAATTAATTAATCTTGTCCTATTGATTTCCATAGATTAAGCACGTATATTTTGATTGATAAATATAATTAACATAGTTGCTACTTGTACCATTCATTCACGACAATTACGGATCACCGATTGATAACAATATTACAAAAGATATTGAATTAAATTGTCAGAATGGGAAGATATTTCTTTTGTTGAACAGTTAGGTGTAGTTTCATCTTCATTATCCTTCTCATCTTCCTCTTTTTTTGATGAATTTGGATTTGCATGGATTTCCTTCCCACTTCTTAGTACAAATATTGCACTCCCTTGGATTTATCAATGTTTGCGAAGGTTTTGGTAGTTCTCCAGAATTTTGTGCTTCTAAATTGCTAATAGATGTGACTAACTACATAATCTGGTTCCCCAAGTTCTGAATACTAGCTTTTGTCACTTAAATGCTAGCTCTCTTTTCCTGTTGAAATTGTTGAGTATTATTAACAATAGCTTTAACAATTCATCCAAAAACATTCCTAAATTTGAAGGTTGAACTGTTAGTGGAGGCTGTCTATTGTAAGATTGTGGTGAAAATCGTGGTTGTGATTGTGACCTTTGATTCCCACAGTTGAAATTTGGATGATCTCTCATTCCAGGATTGTAAGTATTAGAATAAGGATAATATCTCGGTTGAGATTGACTAGGAACAACATTAATATGTTGGTACAAATCTTCCTACAATGTAAGACATATGTCTATGGGATGGCTAGACATCGAGCATATTGCACAAACTCTAGTTGTTTGCACATGAGCTACAGCCAATTGATGAACCAAAGCAATTAGATCAGAAATTTGATTTTCCAAGTTAGACGTATTTACCTCATTAACTCGCTTGGGAATTCCATTAATCCTCATCTTAAATTGTTGAGAGTTTTCTACCATGTTGGGAATTAGTTGCCTAGTTGTTCCCATTGTTTTATTCATTAAAGCTCCTCCACTAGCTACGTTTGCTACCCTCCTATCCATCAGGAATAATCTTTCATAAAAATATTGGATGAAGAGTTGGTCAAGTATTTAATGATGGGGATAGCTAGCACACAATTGCTTGAATCTTTCCCAATACCTATATAGCGTCTCTCCACTAAATTGTCGTATCCGATATATCTCCTCTCTAATATTTACAACTCAGGATGTAGGGAAATTTTTTTTTCTAAAAACAACCTTTTCATTTCAGCCCACGATGTAATTGAACTGAAGGAAAGGTAATAAAACCAGTCTTTTGCCTTGTCTCCCAAAGAGAAAGAAAAAGCTCTCCATTTGATCTGTTTTTCAGACACTTCTTTGAGGTTTCATAGTCGAACAAACAACACGAAACTACTTTAAGTGCTTATATGATCTTCACCTGCAAGACCACGAAAAATTGGCAATAAGTGAATCAAACCTAATTTTAATTCAAAACCAATATTTAAAGTAGGAAATTGGATGAAAAGGGGTTGTTGGTCTAAATTAGGAGCAGCTAGATCCTTCAATGTTCTATTTCCCATCTCTCTTTCTTCTTGAAGTTCAACTATTTTATAATCCTTTACATCCACTTCAACGTTCACTCTTGAAAGTGAACCACATTTTCTTTGCCTAGTCTCTTTTCTTAATTGACATGCAATCTTTTTAATATCATGAATGTGTTCTAGTTTACCTTTCTGAGAAGAACGGGTCATAAAATAACAAAACACTATTAGCAAAAATAAATATTCAAACTAAGAAACTATATAGTTTCATGGCAACGGCTCCAAAATTATGAAGAATTTGTCAAAACCCTCAAAATTAATCACTGGCCTTCTACTAATTACAAAGAAAGAAATATAAAGCAATGGGCTGAAAAATCTTGCCAGCAATGGTCATCGAATTGGACAAGAGTTCTTTGGCAATGAAGCTTTGCACATTGGAAACAATTTGGCAATACACATCCCGTGTAACATTTTATTAGAGATAACAAGGGTACTCATCACCCGTAAGTACTCGTCCCGTTTAACCCTACGAGGGTGGGTGGAGCAAGTGGTGAAGGAGAATTTTTCTCACCCTCTTCTAAACAGGTTGGGCGGCAGGGTTACCCATTTATATTTATTTTATATAATGTATATATTTAAATTTTAATAAGTATATTATTTATGTACATTAATAAATATATGATTATATATTATGTTATTATTATTAATTAGAATACCAATGTAGTATTAATGATCTTAATTATTAGATTATATTATATTAAAATTATATTAAGAAAATTTTCAATTATCATATTCCAATATTAGTTACTACCTACTATTAGTTTACTATTATTTATCTATTAATTGTAAATTATTATTTATTTACTCCTATCTTTTTCATTATAACATAGTATTAGTATTTATATTTTTTTACATTTAGATTATGTTATTTGGTTATATAAATTCATGTGTTTAATTAGATTATTTTAATTGTTAAAATTATATAATTTATTTTAATTTAATAATGTTTTAGAATAAACTTTTAATTCAGTGTAGGCGTGGAACGGGAGGCCACCAATTCACGCGTTTGTTACTTTCTTTGTCTTTTCTTGGCCTTGTACTTTGTGGGCTTTGGTCCCAATATTCTTCTTCAACGAACACTCCCAAGCTAGTGGTACGATGAGGTCAGGAAACTAGTGGGCTTTTTCCAGTATTATTTTCAAACTGGAACTGTAGCCGTCCCCATCAACAAACAACCACCCCTCCCCAACCCCCCTCCCCGGGGAACTTAAAAAAAATAAGAAAAAAGGGTATGGTGTCCATGTTGAAACGAAGGCATTCATTCGGAATCTCTAGAGCAAGAAAAGTCTCTAGGCTGTATCTGTCGCCATAATCGTCGCTAAATCGTTTCCAGCTTCTAGAAGGAAACAGAGCAGACAATGTGAATGCAAGGTTAAGAAGCAACTTCAGTGACTTCCAAGTCTACTATGCGAAAAAACAGTGACTTCCAAGTTATGAATACTACAGCTACAATAAAGATGTTACTTTTTCCCCAGAGAGCGTTGGGCCCGTACGTCATTGTCAAGTATCTTAAACCCATTTTTTTCCCCTCGTAAGATAACAAAGAGCATGGTTGGAATCTACATGAAGCGTTAAACTTCTTTTGCGTTCTTCTTTCCTGGCTCGACGAATTTAACAGTTTATGCCGTAGTCGTGTGTCTTTCTACAAATCTGATGTTAAAAGGTCTGAGAAGAATCTTCACGTAAATAGAATAAGAATGATGGTGAAGATAATGCTAATATGAAGAAAAGAGGAGGAGGAGGAGAAGGAAATTGAATCAATGTTGATGGGCAAGAAAAATCCCTAAATATTAGGTGTCTTAACTTTATCTTTTGGGTCTATTCTATTTGTTTTTAGGGAAATTTGCATATATAGCATTTATGTAAACTCAGTTTGCATATATAGCACAAGAAGCAAAACCCTTGCAAATATAGTACTTTTCCTAGCGAAAAGACACCAATGCCCCTTCATGTGCTACTTCATCATTCATCTTTCTCTTCAACCTTCTCTGTATCCTTCCTCCGTCTTTGAATCCTTCACCTTCTTCGAATTGTCGTCGCACAGCTTCAACCCATGCAACGAGATGAACTGGATGAACTACCGGTATGCCTAAACTGGATGCCCGAAAAAATAACAAAAAATTACAGGCCGTATGCCTGAACTAGATGAACTAGACTGGAGATATATCCTTCATATTTAACAATAAATGAGGGAGAAAATGTCGATAAATACGTCCTCATACATATGTCCCGTAAAAGACAAACTGTCGCCAAATATGTCGGCATATCTTTCGACATATATGCCGACATATATATCTGTCGACACATATGTCGGCATATATGTCGACACATATGTCGGCATATCTGTCGGCAGATATATCGGCATATATGTCGGCACATATGCCGGCATATCTGTTGACATAAAAGTGCCGACATATGTGTACGTCAACAAATATGTCGTCAAATACGTCGACATTTGAATTATTTGTAAATTTGGGATTTAACCACTCTATATTTTGTTTCGTATTATCATCACCTGCGTTGTTTGTAAATGGTTGATTTGGTTGTGTAATTATGTTACCTTGTTAATGGGGGCATAATTTAATGTAAATTATAGAAATGAATAACTATAATATATACTATTGAATAATGATTATCACAAAATCTCATTACATTTTATCCATCCCTACAAACGAATGCATTAGAGCAAGTTTGCCGGTTGTGGCCAATCTCTCCGCACCGACCACATTTCTTTGTGACTTTTTTCTCCCCTGTTGATGGAATTCTATCTTTCTTTCGCCTACCACTCTTCGCCCTTGCTTTCGGTGGTGATAGTTGTACCACTGAAACTGATTCTGGCACATTCCAATCTTTAGGATCACCTACCGGCATAATAGATTCACCATAGGCAGTAAGAAGTGCATCTGTGTGATAAAATGGCGAGCATAGGGATCGAGGGTCAATTTGCCGTCGGCGAGCTACGGCTAATGCATGTACACAAGGGATCTAGTCCATATCAAACACTCGGCATGTGCACGTTTTTTGGAGCAAATCGACCATTGCATTCCGGTTCGCAATGTCTCGTACACACCATCGGTTTATATCAACCGGCTCAACAACGTAGCCTTGTGCTTCTCGCATTCTTGATGAAATTTCTTCTTCAATGTATGGGGTTGTCGGTGTTCTCATCTCACCAGCACCGGACCGCCTTTCGTGGTACCACCTTTGGAGTGTGTTCCTGATGTACTCGACCAAAGCATGAATAGGTAATTCACGAGCATCTTTCAGCAAGACATTCAGACATTCCGCAATGTTGGTCGTCATTACTGTATATCGTCTTCCGCTCGAATGTGCCCTCGACCACCATTCAAACCCCACTTCCAGCAAGTACGCGCTGACTTGTGAATTTTGCAGCGATATTAGTAAGAAGAACTGATTAAATTCTGCAACCGTGTACGCTTTTGCAGCCTTAAAGTATAAAGGGATAACGTCCTCTTTTTTGAACTTCGCTCTTATGTTGTTGCTCAAATGATAAATACATGCTCCGTGAAAGGAATTTGGGAAAACATTTACAATGCCTTTTGCAATGCTCTGATGCGGGTCAGAAACATACACCAATCCGTCCATCTCATCGCCGATTGCCTCCTTAAGTTTTTGTAAAAACCACTCCCACGAATCGTCATTCTCTGAATCGACAATACCCCATCCAACTGGATAGACTTGGTTGTTTCCATCCATGCACGTTGCTACGATTAGTGACCCAGGATACCTCCCTTTCAGAAAACAAGCATCCACTGCAATCACTGGACACATGTGGTTGTAGAATCCACGAATCGAAGCACCAAAAGCAAAAAATAAATATATAGTGCAAATTCTGACGACATATTTGCCGACATATTTACAAGAAAATCCACAATTCTGACGACATTTCCACCCATTAAACATAGTGCAAAAATCTTCATGTGTTTGCATTTCGAACCAATCCTACATGGCAAAACCCTAACTTGGCTAATTTGTCTAACATATTCTAACATCTGTGCGTCACAAAAATGGAACATTTTGCTGTAAAAGGAACAAACCTTCTTAGTCTTCGCGGGCGCCATGTGAGATTTATGATCATCGACCCTCATTCCGCCACGGCTTGACATTCCACCTCGAGTTTTCGCCATTGATGATGTTATGGATGAAGTGCTGAAAGGTTGTTTGAAGTGGGTGTTGTCCTCTCTAACGAATTGAGGTAGCTTTTTGGCTAGATGAATGAACGCTCAGTGAGATGTAGCGTAGTGACGAGGTTTTTTGCAAGTCTCGATGGATTTGATACGGTTATGAGCTGAAGAGTTGCGGAAGAAGTAGCTTCGTACAGGCTCATTTTTCAAATATAGAGGCATCGGGGTCTTTTCGCAAGGAATATATATGTCGACATTATATGCCGACATATGTGTCGACATTATATGCCGACAAATGTGCCGACTGATATGCTGACATATGTGTCGACATATATGCCGACATATGTATCGACAGATATATATGTCGGCATATATGTCGACAGATATGCCGACATATTTGGCAACAGTTTTTCTTTTACGGGACATATGTATGAGGATGTATTTATTGACATTTTCTCCCTCATTTGTTGTTAAATATGAAGGATATATCTCCAGTCCAGTTCATCCAGTTTGGGCATATGGCCTGTAATTTTTTGTTATTTTTTTGGGCATCCAGTTCGGGCATACCGGCAATTCATCCAATTCATCTCGTCGCATGGGTTAAAGCTGTGCGACGACAATTCGAAGAAGGTGAAGAATTCAAAGACGGAGGAAGGCTGAAGAGAAGGATGAATGATGAAGTAGCATATGAAGGGGCATTGGCATCTTTTCACTAGGAAAAGTGCTATATTTGCAAGGGTTTTGCTTCTTATGCTATATATACAAACTGAGTTTACAGAAATGCTATATATGCAAATTTCCCTTGTTTTTAAGGATTATTTACTTGTTTTATTTTATTTTGTAGGAATATTGATTAATAGAAGAAATTGCAGATTTTTAAATTAAGTTTTTGGATTCTTGGGCTAAGTAGTAAAAGGAAAAGGAAAAGCTTTGCCTCAAGCCCAAAACCAAAAAGGAATCCATAAAGCAAATTAGAATTGGAATTTTTTGTCTAATTTAGAGTGAGGTTCACAAAAAATTAAAGGCAAAAAAAAAAAAAAAGAAGCAATCATCTAGAAAAGGAGGAGAAGGACAACAAAATAAAAATAAGGGTACATTTACCACCCTCGAGGTTTGGGTAAATTACCAATCGAACTCTGAATTTTGATAAAACTATCAATACCCTCTTAAGGAGGCTAAATGTTATGAATTTGAATGGGCTAAATGTTATGAATTTAGTTAATTAAAGAGACTAAATGTTATGAATTTATCAAATTTAAGGGAGTATTGGTAATAAATCAAATTTGGGGGTTTGATTGGTAGTTTTTACAAACTATAGGGGTAGTAGATGTAATTTATCCTAAAAATAAAAATAAAAAAGAAGACACAAAGAAAGAAACAAAAAAGAGGGAGAGAAGAAAGAGAGAGAGAGAGATTGTGAGTGTCAAGAAAAAAAGAAGTCTTCCTCTAGTATTTGGAATGATGGCTTTTCTTCTTTTTGAGCTTTTCTTTAACTACTTCTTTAGTTTAATTTAGATTTTTAGATTTTGAACCTTTATTTGTATTTTGTTGATTTCAATGAATATTTTTGGCTAAACTTTTAGATCTAGAGCTTAGATGTAGCCACTAAATTCTTTGATTTTTTTTAATTCATATTATTTTAGCTCTTTTGCTAATTAGTATGTAATATTCTCATTTTTAATTCTTGTGAGTGGCTAATTACCACTTACACATTTAAGATATTAATTGATGGAGCGAGAGTTGAAGGTTAGTATTTGTTCATGGGAATAGTAAACTAGGAGGTGGGCTATGAGAATAAGAGCACATCCTTTGTGACTAAAGGTTCCCAACCTCTTAATGTGGCTATATTAATTCCTATGGTTACAAGAGTACACAAAGGATTAATACTGATAAGAGGATTGTTGCAAGAGAGTGTACAATTTTTAAATTGGAAAATTGTCACGAGATTAACAAAAATTCTAAAGTTGCATGGTATTGAATGAAATTAAATCAAGAATTTAGTAGGTGAATCCAAAGTCCTAGACTCACTCTTTTGATTATTAATTTATTATTTTCTTTGGTTTTCTTAATTAAATTCATTACTTTCTTAGAGTATACCCTTAAAGTTAAGTTCTTTTATAAACCAATAGTGATTTGTTACTTTCTAATTGTTCTAAAAAATAACAATAAATAATTTAACACTGATAATTTGTTTCCTTCCCTATGGGAATGACACTGGTTTTGCTTTTTATAGTTAAATGATCCATAGGCTTGTGAATCTATGAAAAAGTGACCAAGTTTTTAGCATCGATGTCGAAAAAGAAATAATCAATTTCAAAATTAAATATTTATTTCATTAATTTATATGGTATTTTTGTGTCACTCTTGTTTTTTAGAAAAGAAAATATTCTTTATTTTCTTTACATGTTTTACTCTTTAATTTTGGATTTTTATTATAGTTTGTTATACGTGAAGATCTAAATCTAAGCCTCTATTATTTGGTCTAGAAACTGGAAAAAAAAAAATACTCATGTGTTGAGAAAAGAAGCAACTTTTAGAAAGGAGCAATATCATTGATATACAATGGCAAAAGAACACACGAACTTTTTGTGACTATTTTATGCGATGGAGGATGTTGTGTATGATGTCTAAAGTATCACTAGATGTACAGTCACAATAAAGAATTTCAAACTAAAACTAGCTTTAATCCAAATGGTGCAACAAAACTAGTTTGGAGGACTCCCATGTAAAGATCCCAATGCTTATTTGGGGAACTTTTAGAACTTTGTGATACCATTAACCAAAACAATGTTTCTATTAATACAATTAGACTTGGACCTTTTCCATTTTCCTTGAGGAATAGAGGCAAAACATGGTTGAATACAAGAGATACAGAGATGTAGGATCTATAACAATTACAAGGTTTTCCTCAACCACTTTTTCCTTCTAGTTAAGGTTGCAAAACTTTGAAATGACATTATAGAGTTCGCACAAGCCAAGGATGAGACCTTGTCTATAGCGTGGTTTAGGTAGGACTATTTGTATATACATAGATCTCATGTGCTTTGAAATACAATCTCATATGCATGGAAGTAAATATTAGTGCATAGATCAATTTTTCTATCTTTGAGTAACACTTTCCAACATCTTGCATTGCTCATGTAATAATTAGCCGTCTGTAGTATGACTTATCTCCTCAACTTGTCATATCCAATCTTAGTAATTTAGATAAGTGGTTCTTCAAATCATTGAATGCTCATTGTCGTTCTGGTGTCCTTCCAAACTTGTCATGCTTTTTCAACAACTTAAAAAATGGAAATCCCTTCTATTCCTATTTGGGAAGAAACCTATTTAAGACCACCATTCATTCAGCTAATCTCTAAACTTCTTTAACATTTACTAGGGACTTCATCTTCATCATGACTTTGACCTTGTAGTAGTTGGCCTCAATGTCTCTCTTAGAAACCATAAAGCCTAAGAATTTTCTAGAAGCAGCTCCAAAAATACACTTTGTCAAATTTAGCTTCATATGGATATTTCTCAAAATATCAAATACCTCCTACAAATCGGAAATAAGCCTTCTGCATTTCAACTTTTCATAATTATGTCATCTCTATAAGCCTCCATGTTCCTTTTGATTTGAAATTTAAAAAATTTTGTTCACCAACCAAGACTTAGCATTTTTCAACCAAATGGCAGGATCACATAGCAATGAAAGCCTAAGAATTTTCTAGAAGCAACTCCAAAAATACACTTTGTCAAATTTAGTTTCATATGGATATTTCCCAAAATATCAATACCTCCTGTAAATCGTAAATAAGCCTTCTGCATTTCAACTTTTCATAATTATGCTTTCTCTGTAGGCCTCCATATTCCTTTTGATTTGAAATTTTTTAAAAAAAAATTCACCAACCAAGACTTAACATTTTTCAACCAAATGGCATGATCAATCACATTGCAATGATTCCTCTATTAGTGAGAAAAGAAGTCTTTTCCTTGTTATTAGGGCACAAATAAATACAATGATATCCCTTGTATGCACCCAACGAAAAAAGAACTTAAACCTTTCAATAGAATCAAACAAAGCATTAATTTGGGACAAAGGAATAAATCTTTGGGGCATGCCTTGTTTAGGTCAGTAAAGTTCACATACGTCCTCTAGTCTCTCGTCACTTTCTTTGCTAAAAAACTGTGTTAGCCAACTATTCAAAATAATCTACATTCCTAAAGGATTTTCACCTCCAAGAGCTTATCCATTTCTAGATCTATGATGGCACTTCTTTTTGGGGCTAAAAAACCTTTTCTTTTGGTTGAGTAGCTTACTTTCCCTATTAACAACAAGTCTATACTCAACGATCTCCCTAGAAATGTTAGCCATGTCCTTTAGCGACTACTCAAACACGTCTTAATATTCCTTCAACAATTCAAACTCGAACTCAGGCTCCCAACTCTTTTTGATCTTGACCTATCTTGGATCTAAATCTTTTATACTTAGCACCACGTCCTTTTCTATGATCTTTAGTATTTGCACATACCATTTCTTAGCCAACTTAATGCCCTTTTGACTGCAACAATGTTGTTGGATGTCAAGAACTTCATCACGAAATGTTTATTAGAGCAAATTGCCACTGCAATTATTCATTTCCAGTTTCCTCAAGAAGATGTATAAGCTCAGGGTCCTCTTACCGTAATGAATTCTAAGACCTCTGTTTTATTTTAGTCTCGGTTTGCAAAGGTCATAGAAAGCTTACTTTTCCTATTGGTCGAATTGGGATGTTTCCAAATTTGATTAATGGTTTTGTCACTGGCTCAACTCAGGTGTTGTCAACATTCATTCCCTTAAACACGTTTTTTATATAAGATATTGACTAAATTTCCATTATCCACTACTATCCTTTTGACTTGATAACTATAAATAGTCGCTTTTATCACGATCGTGTCATCTAAGTGTTCGACTGAGAAATAATCATTTGATGAGAATGTAATTGGAGGCTTATCATCCTCTATCTTTCTCTTCCTGCTTGATGTCTGGTCAACTAAGCTAGCATAAGTCTTTCTTACTGGTCAACTAGTGTCCTTTGACGTTAGGTCCCCTAACACTATGTTCATGACACCCGCTACCCTTGTCTGGCTCTTTTGAGGTGGTGAATCGCCTTTGCTTTTTCTTTTTTCTCCTCTAATATGATACTTCTCATCTTGACCCTTTTGATCATGTCTAAGATACTAACATGGGCTTCTATTTCCCTTAGCTACAAAATACTTCAATTCACCACAAGGAGTTGTTGTTTTCAATCTCTTGAATCAAATTAATAATACTCCTTATCATGATTATGAGTTCTGTGATTAAGACAAAAAACATTTCGATTATGTAGATTGTTTAGAGCAACCAATTGGTTGGTAAGGAGGTGGGTTCTTGAGTATGCCCTTCCTCTAAGTTGCATAAAAAACCTCAACTCGGTTGACTCTCAAGTAGGTAAGATCTTTTCGTTATGATAGAATCTCTAAACTCCATCCTCCCTCTTGAAGGGAAAAGATAGGTGCTCCTGAACTCTTCCTCTTTTTGACTCAAGTTGAGTCCAAGTCTAATCATTCTTCATCTTATTTCGGTCAAAATCATAGAATTCCTATTTATTTTGATTTGAGTCCTTAGCCATGACTACTTTATTTGCCTAAGTTAAGGCTTTATCTAGGTTTGACCCCATCATGAAAGCCTTAACAGGATGGTGTTATCCTTATCATAAATTGTATTGGCTTTCTAATTAAATCATGTGACCTACTCCTATAAAATTTCATTCTCATGCTGTCTCACATTTATTATATGGTACGTACTACGTAGTTTTATATATACCTATTTCTCATGAAATTCTTAAAGAACCTAAGAATAAAATCCTGAAACAATGTTACTAAATTTGTTGGTAAATCGTAATGCTATGTCCTAGCTACTTACCTGAATGAAGTTGGCATAACCATACACTCTACTTATTCTCATCCAACAATCCTAACACTTTCATCATAGTAATGCAATGGCAAAAGTGATTTTGCGGATCCCCATATGGTCATAGAATTCCAAATTTAAGGGACCTTTGAAATCTCTTAGAAACGATGTGTTGGTGATGTTTGGGGGTGAAAAGGGTTGCAGTTGAATTCATGTTATAATCCACTTTGCCAACTGCAATTTTTAGTGCTTATTAAACTTGATCCTCCAATAACCTCGTATTCCACTCGCTAGAATCAAAGTCCTTCCAACTGGATTTTGAGTAAGTTCCTTTGGGACCCTTGATGTCAAATCAATGCCATGGATCCCAATTTTTATATTCAAATTGATATAACTCCCAATTATGCCTCTGCTACTTGTACTTTCTGTGATCTTGCTAGTCTCACCATGATTACAGTAGCACTAATCATAGTCATCATAATCACACTTGACTCATCTTGGTAGGTAATCACTATCAAAATCACTCTATTTTACATCATTTTTTTTGTCAACATGTCTTTCATGTCATGTTGAAATCTGACTTGAGGCCTTCTTTGTCTTGTTTTACTTATCCATCAATATCAAGAATTCCTATAAATGATCGATATTCTAGAAGATGAACTCTATCTATTCTTCTCGCGACAAAGTAGATGGTTTCAATGGTGGAACTCCTCTTACCTTAGGTTTTTCACTAAAAGGACAAAAATTTTGTAGGAAATAAAATACAACACGCAGTAGAATTTTAAAATTTTTTATTTCCTCCAAAGATTCTTACGAAGTGATTTCAAGCTGGTCGTGAAGAGGTTTACCTTTACCGGTAGCGGTTGTTCTTTTTTGTGAAGACTTTGCTAGTCGAATCATAGCAAAATCTAGTGGAGCTTTGCATCTATGGTATCCACACGATTATATTCAAGTCTCAAGTTAATTGTCACATAAGTAACCAAGGAAGAAGCAGCAAAGGAATTGTTGGTGCTAGCCTAGAACTTTGCTTTTGATTTTTAGGTTTTGAAGCTTTTCCAAGCTTCAGTTCATTCTTGCTTTTTCCCACACAAGAAGTAGCTATTTTTTTCTTCTAAAGAACAACAGAGAGGCTTCTTATGTTTTTGCAAACTCGGCTGCAATTCTTCTCAAGAAAAGGGCCGAAAAAGATTTGCTGAAAAACAAGAAGATAGGTTCGGTTTTTGACTAGAAATTTTTTTGCAGAATATTTCTTTTCCAAAGAAAAATTAGCTTCAGTTTTCTTGCAGAAAAAACATGAATTATGAATCACACATCATAAGTTAAAATTTATAGAAAATAGATTAGGCTAAAATTTCTTCTACAGAATTTTACTTGAACTCCAAGTTCTAATCTATTTTGGAACTTTCTAAATTTTTGCTTTCCAAATTTCATTAGTTGCCAAAACAAGAATCTCATTCTTATTTTTCTTCTAATTTTTGGCCATTACATGAATTAATACATCCAAAACTATTTTGGATTTATTAACACAAAATAAACTATTTAGAAACCAAAAACAAATACAGATTTAAACCGGAAACCTTCTTGACTCCTATTCATAATAGAATTATTAAATTAACCAAAATTCATCACATGAATTTTATACTTCTTTTGGATACGATCTAAGTGTGTGACCCAATAGGTTCTTATAACATTAGCAATGACATAAAATCTAAAAGAACATTGAGTGGTGTTTAGCAACACATCAATGTTACCCAAGTTATAAGAATATTAGTACTTTGACATTACTTTTCTTGTGATAGATGTTACCATGTAATTCAATCCATTTGCCCTAGATATCTTAATTGAACACGAGCCATGGAGTGTGTCACACTCGTATAGTTCAATCTTTGCATTTCTTGATTCTCAAGTTAGACACATCTAAGCAAATGAGCTTGATATCACATATTGACTCATTTGAGCACTACCATGCATTTTATGGTCTCACTTGATCAAGGGGCCCAAAAATATCACTTCCATTATTTAGGAGGAGAAAATCCTATCTTGATTACCAACACCCCACTACATGATTCATTACATATCCAATTTTCACTTTTATAGTTCACTCTGTTACGGGTAACATTTAGTAGCATCAAAACATGCAACTTCTCATGTTGGGATCTCTGGTGACCTCAAGTCTAAGAATCACTTACACCATCATCACTATGAGAAATGCTTATGACACTTCATATAATAACTCATGTAACATTTCTCACGATGGGTCGATCTAATACATAGTTCTACCTATGTGATAACTTGATATCTCATATCATGACATATTTCATCAATCACTACACATACTAGTCTTGATGCATTATCATAGTCCCTTTAATGATAATATTGACTAGGGATTATTTTAGAATAATTAAATTCTAGAGATATTATTATATTTATTCATAATATGCAGATATGAATTTAAACATAATAATAAATTGTCATAAATTATAAACATTATGATACATATATATGCCCAAACAATCATCACATGATTGGTCTTTATAGCATAATCTAACAAATTTTTCCCTGTTGGCTTTTTGGGACCTTAAAAAAAACACTCAAGAGTAGGCAAAAAGCCCAAACAACAAGAAAACTTGACAATTAAACTTTCCCATAAGCAATAACAATTAACTATTCTCTCTCACAAGCCAAGTTCTTTTTTTTTTTTTTTTTGGTCCAAGAGCTACCCAACTGGGTTGAATTAAAGGGTTGAAATCTTAATAATCAAACCAAAGAGGTATATGACACAAATCTTTATATTTTTAAATTGGTGCCAAGAATTGGACTCTGGACCAATCCCAATCTTCCATCTTAATGCTCGTGTTGGTGGTTACAAGCCAAGTTCTAGGGTCATCAATTTATCCAATTTGAGATGTGTGTACCTGCAATATGAGGTAGAGTGCCTTGTAAAACACTCCAATGCTTAAATTAGTAAAAGGTTGGTATGTGTTTAATCAATAAATAGAGAAAAAAAAAGTACCATTTCATTATGCCCTTCTTTTCTTTTATTGAATTTCAATAACATTTTGATAATAATGTCCTAACACGATTCTACCTCACAACCAGGGAATTCTTATCAAATATGTATTTTGATTAATAGGGATTAGCTTTATGCAATATGACTTAATGATTTTATCAGGATAAAGATTTAATACCACTTAGTGTAAGATGAAATCAAGTCTTTTGTGCAACTTGGGGGTGATGGTATCCTTAAAAAACCTCCTCGGGGGTGATGATCACGATCCTAAAAAACTGTATCGACCAAATTCAAGAGTTTGAATAGCCAATTCAAATGGGTGAACGTAAGCATTTTGTGGCTAAGGATGGACGTAAGTAGTATAAAGGTAATGAAAAGTTTTATGATGCAAAAGGAAGGAATGACAAATGAAATGTGACAAATGACAATAAGAAAGACCAGAAGTGGGGGTTGTTACCAAGAAAGAATCAGCCTGGTGTTACTAACTGATAAACATGATATCAGGAGATCCCAGTTCAAAATATTCAAACTTGGTTTGAAGAAGCTATGCTAGGCTTACTCTATAGGGAGATAAAAGTGGGTTAACTGTTGTAACTTAACAAAAACCAAAAAAAAGGACCAAAAAAAAAAAACACCAATATTAAATGAATTTCCTCTATGGTAAATAATGTTGCCATCATTAGGGAAGAATTTTCTTTATGGTAGATAATACTACTATTATTGGGGGCAGAGGCAAGCCCCAAATAATAGAGGGACCAATTTTATTTTATTTTTTTGTGAATAATAAACATTTAAGTTGAAATTACATCAATAATATAAGTATTTTAAACTATGTAACTTAGGAAACATAAAGTGAATAATATGAATATTTATTTTAAATTTTATACTTAGACTAATTTTAGTACTTTCATATATAAAAGGGTAGATTACAAATTCTTTTAACTTTTCTAGAGACAAAATATGGGAAACAAGAAATTATTAAGAAAGGGGAAAGTAAAATAAGAGAGGCATTTTCAAATCTTTTCCTTTTTTTTTGGGGACCATGGGGATTTTTAATGAAAAATAAATAAAAATTTATAAGACTAATTCTTAATTTTTAAAAAATTGATGGCACTTACGCACCCTTTTAGATAATGAATTCCTTTAGAAGAAATAACAATAGATGTTGATCAATTTTTCCCTGACATTTATCATCACATTTGCCTCAGGAAATGTTTCTACTACAACTCTGTTTGGATGGTTTGCTGATGTCCATCCATTCAAGGAGAGTGTTAAATTTTTCAGCCCACCATAAAATCTCCATATGCTCCTTACTAGTTTTGAGAGAATTATCTTGAATTTCAAATTTAAAGTCTCTTATGTAGTTTTTCTAAATTACTGGGCATGCCTTAGTGCCTATGTTCCCATGTGTAGGGGTGTTATATTAAAAATTAAATTTAACTTTTAATATTGTGAACATATTAATGCCTATAAATCCAAAATCCAAAGTAGTCAATTAGGCCACTTAAAATCCCTAAAATAGTAAAAGTAGATTTTAAAAATAAAAATTATAGGCTTGATCTTTCTTGTAGTTTTTTTTTTCATTTTTATTTTTTTTCCCTACCAACACTATTTTTCATTTAGGTCCCTGATGGCTGACGCCAAGGCATGAGTGAGCGGAATATTGGTCATATTATTCGCCACTCGATGGATCTATTCAACTATGATGCCCAAGTGAAAGGGCCCATGGCCCATGGGAACCAACCAACGAAGTGGAAATAAAACTTTTGAATCATTTGATCTGTGATTTAAAACATTTGGTTGCAAGGAAACCTTGCATATGGAAGCTTCCAGCTGCCTTGGCGCTGTGCATTTCCTCTAATATTTCCTCTGACTTCTCATCTCTTGGGGCCAACAATCTTTATTGGTAGAGATTTGTTGGTGTATGTAATAAATTGGTTGAAAGAAATTTCAATTCTACAAACTGCATTTAGGTGTCACAAAAGCTCTCGGCTCTGACTCAAAACATTTGAACCCCTCCAACATTTTCTCGGAAAAGATACCAAATTTATAGTATTATTTTTTATTAGTGCCATTATTGAATTTTTATTATTCTTTCTTTATACTCCCTGAATTTAATTTTAAAATATTCTATTGTTTTTAATTTTTTCAATGCCCTGTTGCGGTTGTAATTTAAGTAAAGTAGAGTTATTATATATATATATATCAATAAAGATTGTGAACTAGAATGGGAGGTTTCCCCGGCATCCAGGGCGGAAGAAGAGAAGTTTCGGTTGCTACAACATTCTCGCTACCAATGGGAGAATTTCAGAGGGCATATGATTCGGTTCATGAAATGATGGAATCCATGCCTTGTGAACTAGAATGGGAGGTTTCCCCGGCATCCAGCTTCCATAATTTCACTGTTTTTCGGAGCAAAAACAAAGATGAATTACGACGTCTTCTGACTGGCTATTCCATCTGTATGTACCCTTTATTCATGCTTAAAATCTCCTTAGCTTCACTTCTTTATATTCTTGAGTGTTTAAGATTTTGTTGATTAAGGAGTGAATTAGTAGCATAAATTGGGGGCGGATTGCGACTGTGTTGGGGAACCCTTTTTTATCAATTTCATTTCTTAGTCCCTAAATTATTAAATTTGGCCCTCTAATATTTTTTGTCTTAAATATTTGTTTCCTACCACTTTTACTCACTTAAGTTTATCAAAGCGGCGATAGTAAGATTTTTTATGGGTTTCTTTAACTAAATAAGGGGTCGAAAATTGCCCTAATTTTTTCAATTGGCAAAATAATGAGCCACACATAAGACACCAAAATTGATGAACTTTTTTTATTTATGTTTCTCTTCTGTTTTCATTCATCTCTTTTTCTTTTTATTTACTTAATTTGTTCACTTAATCTATATTTTATTTTTAAAAGATTTGCCCTTTAATCTATGTTTCTTTTTTTCATTTTTTCATTCTTCTTTCCCTTTTGGTCTATTTTTTTTCACTACTCTTATTTTCGTTTACTCATTATTCCTATATCTATATTTTTAATTTTTTTCTTTTACCTTTTTTCCTATACTCTTTTATTTATTTATTTTCCTCAATTTAAAATTTTAAAATTCTCATAATCGTTATCCATTACACACTTTTTCCTATATTTAATATTCTTTCAAAAAAATTTGCTGTAGTAAAGACATTTTTTCTTTTACCTTATTTTGTTAGTTTCTTTTTTGTTTTCATTTTTTGTCTTTTTTAGCATTTGTCATTTTTTCCCCTAAATTTCCCCCAAAATATAAATTAAATTGTAATTATATTTTGATATACAAATGTTGCACTATAACAAAAGCAATTATAATTTCATGCAACAAGTTATAAGGAGGGGAAGAGGGTTACAGATAATAGATGAGGATGATAATTATCTTTTCTAATTATTTTTAACTAAATAATTATTTTTATTTATGAAATTGAACCCTAAAAATTTTGCTTTAGTTATAGAGTGACGTTTGTGCTATTATTAATTTATGTTTTAAGAAAAATAATTAATAGGAAAAAGAAGGAAAAGGCCAAAAAAACCAAAAAGAAAAGAAACGAAAAAAAAGGCAAAACAAAATTTCATCACTTGAAGAATTTCTTAAAAAAATATTAAATAAAAAGAGAAACGTGTAAAGGATAAAGACTATGAGAATTTGAAAAATATAGATTGAGAAAATAAATAAAAGAGTATATGAAACAGTAAAGAAATAAAATTAAAAATATAAATTTAGAAATAACAAGTAAATCAAAATAAAAGAACTGAACAAGTATACTACAAGTAAAAGAGGAATGAAAAAAATAAAATAAAATAAATATAGATTAAAGGGAATTTTTAAAAAAAGATATAGATTAAGGGGAAAAAATTAAATAAATAAAAAGAAAAAGAGATTAATGAAAACAAAAGAGCATGGCCTCGTGTGAGAACAAAACAAAAACCCAACACATGCAAGGATTTCATGCAAACAGGTCACCAAGACTCAACTTGTATTATTCACTCTTTGAACCAATATAAGATTTGAACATTTTGGCCAATAGCATGATTATCACACAACCCTCACAAGGGTAGAACCTACCAACTAGCTTGTTTCTCTCATGCCTAGTGTTACAGAATTTTCGCCCACCCGACGAGAAATCCAACAATCACTAGCCTTAGCTCCCTAACGACTAGCACACACTCACAAGCCTTGGGGCGTTGGGCCCCTAAGTTAAATAGAATAAGAAGAGTTGTTATTGAGGCAAACACACAAACACTTTACGAGCACAAGGTTCAACCCCGTATTATTACTCGGGCTCAAAGAATACAAGGGAATAAGGGCTTGCAGCACAACTCAACCAAGAAGCACTAGCTCTTTAGCTCTCACTCTTGAGAAGGGTTCTCTCTTATGTGCTCTTGGCTTGCTGCAATGCCCTTTATATAGGCACTTGGTTGACAACCCCAACTAATAGGCTTAAAGACACTTGTCCCTCATGCACACTAGCTTACATGTACAACACCATTTGGCTAACATGCAAATGGCCACCTAGGATGACATGTATTAGACCACCCTTTGGCCCTATGAGCTTGCGCCACATGGCATCTATGCACTTCTCTACTTGGCTAGTATTCAATGGGTCTTTGGCTCTCTAGACTCTTCTAGAGAGTTCCAGCTAACACCCGTGCCCATCGGGTGCTCTCTGGTTCGTCGTGTCTCGCATCTCAACATTTAGCCCACCGTTAGGCTCTTGGCTGCACGCTGCCTCTGCCGTGCATGCTTGCTTGCGCATCTGCCCACAAGCTCTCGTCAACTAGGGTGCATTGCACATCACTTGGTGACGTATCGTATATAACCTCAAGTTAGCTCGCGCCTTCCTCGTAAGCTCATGCAACGCATGCACATTTTCCACCCGTTTGTCCCTCACGTGCCCTGTGGTGGCTTTTGGCGCATTTTGTGTTGGGGCATTTTATGCATCTGACAAACCTCCCCCACTTAGAGAGGTTGATGCCCTTGTTAACGCCCGCTGCTCCTCCCAGTACTTGGCAACGGCCTCTTCGAACTACCACAAGTCATTCTTGTTAACCCATTCAGCATTTACTTCGGCCTCGCCCTTCCACTGGACCAAGAACCGTGTGTGACGATTCTTCTTGCTTTGTCCCAACGTCTCGTGCCTCAATATGTGGTGAACCTCCTTCTCGAACTGCTTTCTAATAACGGGCGGCGCCCGTTTAGCTTGCGTCCGCTCCACATCGAACTCATCTTTGTGGAACTTCTTCAAGAAGCTCACGTGAAACATCGGGTGAACTTTCAACCTAGGGGGCAACATTAGCTTGTAGGCAACATTACCCACCCTCTCAATGATCTCAAACGGCCCATCATATTGTGGCACCAACCCCCGGTGTACAACTTTGCTGCTTATCTTTTTCTATATCTGCGAAGTCAGCTTGAGCAAGACTTGCTCCCCCACTTGAAACTCAACATCATGTCTTTTCTTATCGGCATACGTCTTCATCCGTTCATCCTTTGCTGGGCTAGAGTCAAGCTATCTCGTGCTTCCTCAATAAGCTCATTTTTAGCCCTTGCAAAATGATGAGCGGCCAGGCAAATTCTACTCGGAGCCTTCAAAGCGACACTGTGCGGGGTAAGAGGCTGTTGGCCATTCACGAGCTCAAATGGACTCATTCCAGTCGATCTCGAACGGTGCAGGTTGTAGCAAAATTGAGTCACGTCAAGTAGCTCGGGCCAGTTCTTTTGGCTAGCAGACACATAGTGCCTCAGATATTCTTCCAACTGCGTGTTTGTTCTCTCCGTCTGCCCATCCGTTTGGGGATGGTTGGCTGTGGAAAACCTCAGCTCAGAACCCATCATGTTGAAGAGTTGGGTCCAATAATGGCCAGTGAAGCGAGCATCTTGATCGCTCATGATATCCTCTAGTAAGCCAAAGAACTTACTACATTTTTAAAAAACAACTCTGCCGCTACATCGAGACACCTTATCGATCTTTGCAATGAAGATCGCATACTTCGAAAAACGATCAACAACAACAAGAATAGAAGATAGGTCATGTACCTTCGGGAACCTACCGATGAAGTCCATGGAAACCGATTGCCACAGTCATTCAGGAATCGGTAGGGTCTGCAACAAACCCTCTTCTTTATTGCGTTCCGTCTTGTCCAGCTGGCACACCAAGCAAGACTTGATGTAGGCTTCGATGTCCTCGTTTATTTTTGGCCAGAAGTAACTCTGTGACAGCAACGCCCTCATTCTCTCATTGCCAGGGTGACCAACCCACTGAGGGTCATACGTCTCTCTCAACAACCGTTGGCGAAGTTTGCCGACTCCAAGGACATAGGCACGCCCACCCTTAGCATATAACAGGCCATTCTCTAGCTAGTATCTCCTCACGATGCCTATCTCTACTCTTTTCTTCAACGTGAGGTATGTTGAGTCGTTTTGAGACTCCTTCTTGACCTTCTCAAGAAAATCTGAAGCTACCGCTGAAGCAGCAGCCACGTACTCACCCACTTGCTTTCGGCTCAAAGCATCGGCTACTGCATTCTCCTGCCCGAGCCGATACACCCACTCAAAGTCGAACTCGGTTAGGAACTCTTGCCACCTAACTTGCTTGGGGGTGAGCTTCTGTTGGGTTTTAAAGTAAGTGTTGGCAACATTGTCAGTCACTACCGTGAACTTCGTTCCCAGTAAGTAATGCCGCCACAACTGCAAGCAATGAACCATGGCCATCATCTCTTTCTCATGAATAGTGTATCATTGTTCGCAGTCTTTAAGTTTCGGCTCTCATATGCAACCGAATGCTTGTTTTGCACCAGAACACCCCCAATAGCTCGGTCGGAGGCATCAGTATGAACTTTGAACGGCAAACTAAAATCGGGCAATCGCAACACAGGCTCAGATGCCAAGGCTTCCTTCATCTTCCGGAAGACCTTTTCACATTGGGCGTCCCACTCTCAAGGAGTGTCCTTCTTCAGCAAATCGGTTAATGGGGTTACTAGCTTCGAATAGCCCTTGATAAACTGCCAGTAGTAGTTGGCTAAACCCAGGAAGGACCGCAACTCAGGGACCTTCGTGGGTGCTGCCCAATCCATCACCGCTTGAATTTTCCTCAAGTCCATACGAATCTCTCCGTGGCCAAGCACATGGTTGAGGAAAATGATCTCTTCCGTGCAAAACTCGCACTTCTCCTTGTTCAAGTAAAGCTCATGGTCCCTGAGCTTCTCAAAAACTAGCCTAAGATGCCTCAGGTGCTCATCAAGGGTCGATGAGTAGATCACGATATCATCGAGATATACCACCACGAACTTGTCCAAGAACTCAGACAAGACGTTAAACTCAAACGATCCATAACGGGTCACAACTGTTGTCTTTGCCTCGTCCCCTGGGGCTATCCTCATCTGCCAATAGCCTGCCCATAGGTCGATCTTGGTGAAGAATCTCCCCCATACCAACCGGTCAAACAGATCATACGTGTTAGGAACCGGATACTTATTCTTCACCGTCAACTTGTTAAAGGCCCTATAATCCACACAGAACCGCAATGACCCATCTGCTTTCTTATGGAATAAGGCCGGAGCACCATACGGGGCTTTGGAGGGTTGTATCAAACCACTCTCCAGGAGTTCATCTAACTGCCGTCTCAACACAGAGAGCTCGGCTGGGGACATGTGGTAGGGCGCCTGTGCTGGGGGCTTGGCACCCGATATCAACTCTATATGATGATCAATAGCCCGTATTGACGGCAACTTCTTCGGAAGTTCAAGGGGCATTGTGTCGACAAACTTATCAAGTAAATCAGCTACAGCCATTGGAACACCGGGAGACACTCCAGGCTCCGTCTCCAACAGTATGGCCAAATACATCTGCTCTCAGTGCCTTAGCCCACTCTCCAGCTGCATAGCCGACAACATGCTCTTCTCCACATCCATCACCTATTCTACCACTCGTAACGCATTTAACGCCGGGCTAGCCTCATCGCCGATCATCAACCCATCCAAATGAAGAATTGGGAAAGCTTTGTTCAAGTACATAAACTCCTTTCCCAGAATAATATCAAAGTTGTCGAGGCTTCTCACATCCATGAGCGTGCATTTCCCTTGCCACGGCCCAATACTTATAGCTATCGTGCACTTTCCCAACACCTTCTCTGCCTCGGCATTCACCGTCTTCACCCGGCTGTTGTGTGCAGCCAAGTTTAGCTTTAGCCGACGTGCCTCGCGCTCGGCAATAAAGCTATGTGTTGCCCCAGTATCTAGCATTACCTCCGCTTATTGACTATTCACCAATGCCTTCATATACATAAGGGCATTCGGCCGTGTAGAGGCTTTCACAGCCGTTAGCGCATTTAACAACTGCATTAGGTTCACCCGTGTTGGCACATCATCTCCCTCTCCCAGTTGGCCTGAGATGATGGTGTTCACCTTCTCACGAAAGGGGCAATCTCACGCTAAGTACGACTCATCGCACTTGAAGCATCCCGACTTTTTCTTAGCCGGTTGTTGTTTAGGGTCGGAGGTGGAAGCTTTCCCACCTTCGGTTGGGCCTTTCTTCGAGTGCTTCTCCTTGAAACCCTTCAACTTTTTGCCCTTCTCTTTCTTGTTTTTCTTCTTATCGGCCGTTGCTCCTGCATTGGCCTTGAAATCGATAAGCTTCTCGACAGCGGCTATGGCTTGGGGTAGGTTCTGCACCCCTTGTCGGTTAAGCTCCACTTGAACCTAACTTTGCAAACCTGACATGAAGTTGAACAACTTGTCGTACTCTGACATGTCCCGTACTTCCAACATAAAGGCCGTGAACTCCTTCACATAGTCACGGACCGTGCTGGTTTGCTTCAGCTTTCTCAACGTCTCCGTAGCCGTCCAAGAAGTGTTGGTGGGAAGGAATTAAGCCTTCAGCTCCTCCTTGAGTTCTTCCCACGTAGTAAACTTGGTGGCATTCTCATCCGTGCACCTTGTGCGCCACCACAGCTTCGCATCCCCACTGAGATACATAGTAACAAAGTTAACCTACTGGTTAACGTTGACCTTAGCAGTCTGAAAGTATTGCTCCATGTCCCAAAGAAAATTCTCAAGCTCTTTAGCGTTTCTACTGCCCCTAAACGACTTTGGCTCGGGCACTTTGAATTTAGTCCCCCTCACCGTCATGCCACCGTCATGAGAGGAACTGGGCTGGTTAGCTAACGCCCTCTTCAACAAGGCCACGTCTCCCGTAAGAGACTCAATAGCCCTTAGATCCTCCTCATGCTCCATCCTCGACGAGCAATCCTCCACGGATCTCTTCAAGATCAACACGTCCTGTCTCAAGGACTCTATAGTGACTTGCTCTTGCAAAGGCGAAGCGGGAGAGGTAACCGAGGTCTCACCCCCATTGCGGTGTTCAAGCTCATCTAGCCGCGTCCTTAGCTCATTTACCGAAGTCCTTTGCTTAGTAATCATTCGACATTGACAGCCGGCTATTATCCGTACCAACGATATGATGAGCTCAGAGACTATGCTTTTCAATCGGCCGACGTGCTTAGCGGTAGTACCACCCGAATTCATTCTCGATCACAAGCAAACGGAGCAAAAGCGAGGTTTGGTGAAACCAGTGCTCTGATACCACTTGTTATAGAATTTTCGCCCACCCGACGAGAAATCCCGCTATCACTAGCCTTGGCTCCCTAACGACTAGCACACACTCACAAGCCTTGGGGCATTGGGCCCCTAAGCTAAATAGAATAGGAAGAGTTGTTATTGAGGCAAACACACAAACACTTTACGAGTACAAGGCTCAACCCCGTATTATTACTCAGGCTCAAAGAATACAAGAGAATAAGGGCTTGCAGCAAAACTTAACCAAGAAGCACTAGCTCTCTAGCTCTCACTCTTGAGAAGGGTTCTCTTATGTGCTCTTGGCTTGCTGCAATGCCTTTTTTATAGGCACTAGGTTGACAACCCCAACCAATAGACTTAAAGACACTTGTCCCTCATGCACACTAGCTTACATGCACAACATCATTTAGCTAACATGCAAATGGCCACCTAGGATGACATGCATTTGACCACCCTTTGGCCCTATGAGCTTGCACCACGTGGTATCCATGCACTTCTCCACTTGGCTAGTGTTCAATGGGTATTTGGCTCTCTAGACTCTTCTAGAGAGTTCCAGCTAACGCTCGTGCCCGTTGGGTGCTCTCTGGTTCGTCGTGCCTCGCATCTCAGCATTTAGACCACCGTTAGGCTCTTGGCTGCGCGCTGCCTCTGCCGTGCGTGCTTGCTTGCGCATCTGCCCACAAGCTCTCGTCAACTGGCATGCCTCACACATCACTTGGTGACGTATCGTGTATAATCTCAAGTTAGCTCGCACCTCTCTTGCAAACTCGTGCAACACAGCACATTTTTCACCCATTTGTCCCTCGCGCGCCCTGGGGTGGCTTTTGGCACATTTTGTGTTAGGGCATTTTATGCGTCTGACACCTAGCCCTTACTTGGTTCCTCTTGGGTGTGAAGTAGCTATCTAGCCGAGTTATTTATAGAGATCTGATTGACAATCCCCAAATCGATTGACAAGATTGACCTATCATTTATTGCGAATGAGCTTACATGCATAACTCTATAATGCTACTTGACTATCATGCATAAGGAATGCTGATTTGTCTTGATGAACTTCACTGGATTGCCCAAACTCCCAACCATTGAGTTTGTCCAATTGTTTGCACTGCCCAACGCGTTTGTCCACTGCCTGTTGGTGCCCCCCTTATTAGTTAATCCTCTTTCTATGCATGTCTTTGTGTCCTCTCTAGGACCTTTGAGATCTTTCTAGCTAATCTCTCAAGCCTTCTTTTAGCTCTGTGCACATTGCCTCCCATAACCGCACCAATGTTTCCACGTCTACTTACAAGATACACATCTTGCAACTAATCTTGCGAATTTCCTTGCAAGCCCCTGTGCACCTCAGCCTTCATGCTTGCACCACCCTCACAAGTAAGTGCATTCAACATGTCATTGCCTGATCCATTGCGAGCCTTCATGCTTTTAGCACATAGTCCCACACTCGTTTTGCCTCATAAGCTTGTACATCACTTGTACAATGCATCCAATTGATGAAAGCGTGCCACCCTTGTGTTAAGAAGCTTGCAGGCTTCAATGCATGCATCTCTAGCATGCTAGTGCCCATCCACTAGTGCCCCTCGGGCTTAAGGCATTTCATGCCTCAACTGAACTAACAAAACAAGCCATAATGGCCATGTAAGACTAAGCCCTCAATGCCTTACTCACGGGTCTTTCCAGCTTTTGCTATATAAGTTTTGAAAAAATAATTAGAAATGACATTAGTAGGAAGATCTTTCTTTTTTGGTTGAAAACCAAGATTTTTCTCCAAACCCGCAATCTTTGCCCACTATCCTTGCCTGATACTTTTTCAACTCACAATTTGAAACCTCACACCCCAAAACCACGCACATCCTCCTACTCCTCACTTGTTTTGAGCCTTCTCACACTCACAAGTCTTGACTATTAGCTTAGATCAATTTTAGGGGTCTAACAGGTAGCTAGTAATATTAGTTGTTTGCACCTTTTTTCAGGTCATTTTGAAAATTAATTTAATAAAAAGTTCTTTCTCATCTCAAAGCAATTTGTACCACATGGACAACAAACATTCCCTTGAATCATGTTTCAAATAATGTTTTGATAGAATAGTGATTATATAAGCACTTTTGTGGTTTTTTTTTTTTTTTTGTAACATCACTATACTTTTATTATAAAAAGAAATAGTAAGTGACATAACCTCATATTTTTAAAAATGCAATAATATCAATAGAGTACACATGATAGAATAAACATGGTATTTTATCATCAGCCATGATAAAAATAGACATGGTTTTTGACCAAATTGCAACTTCAGTCGCATTTTTAGATTCTAGTCTCTGGTCAATGCGTTTTTTAGAGACAGAGATATTCATTAATACTTAGTTAAAGGTTACTTCATACATAAATTCTGTCAGCTAAAATTTTGTTTGTGCTTATTCGAAATTAGGCAGTGTTAAATGAAGTCGGAGTAGTGTTCTATGCTATTCTTGAGCCAGATTTAGTTTTATGGAATTCAATGATTTTAGGTTATTTGTCCAGTGGGAATTGGAGTAAGGGGCGAGAATTCTTCAACAGGATGAGAGAATTGGGAGATTATCCTTGTTAGTCAATGACAGCTCATCCAAAATCTTCTCCTCAAATCAAGTCCAAATCTTCTCCTCAAATCAAGTAATAGAATTATTATTTCCTTGTAAACAGAATTTACCTTGTATAGCTCCTAGAATATTTTCACTACACAGCTATATATATGTAACCAAATACACTTTGTAAATACAAAAAATATAATAGGAATACATTATTTCACCATCTCTTCATCTCATCTTCAACTTTTGCTCTCTCTCTCTCACAGAAGCAAACTCTTCTTCCTCCCTTCAGTCTCTATCTTCAATCACTGTTTCTTCTTAATCTCTATCATGGTATCGTGAGTAGCAAAGCAAAAGCTCTCGATCCAACCTGGATTCATCCCCTTCCACATCACACCAACCTTTTCACTGAATCTTAACTCTCCACCCACAATTGGAGAGAAACTCACAGGAGCCAATTATCCTATCTGGAAAGCTCAAATCAGCCCATACCTTCAGGCTGCAAACCTTCTTCCCATTTTGGATAGGTCTGAACCAACACCACCTACACATCTCCCCAATTTTGTGGATGGCCCATTTCTTGTTTCAAATTCAGTATACACAACATGGCGGGTTCGAGACTTCATCGCCATGGATTGGATTCTCAACTCATCCACAACTCCTGTAGTCGCCCAATTGACCCAACTCTCTTCTGCTGCTGTAATATGGAAATATTTGGCCAATTCATATATTGCTCAATCAACAGCACACTCCTATGCCTTGCGCCTGCAACTACAATCTATCACCAAAGGAAACCATTCTGTTATAGAATTTCTTCAGGAGGTTTCCGCAATTTCTGACCAGCTGGCTACCATTGGAGAACTCATATCTGCTAATGATTACCACACCCACTTGTTTCGGGGTCTTGGTTTTGAATTTCTTTGGACTAGACCGCTTTGTACTTTCTCACTACGATAATATCTCTGGATGCTCTTCATGGACTACTTCTACAACATGAAGGAAGATTGATTTTGCTACAATGGCATCAAAACATCCTCCTCCTTCGCCATCGCCCACATCGCCTCTCATGCATCCAATGGCACATCATAATCGGTGCTTCTCACGCCCTCTCGTTATCAACTCCAGCCTTCAACTCTCCTCATCCGGTGATTTAGATCGAGATGCCACACCAATGGCCCATTTAGATCTTCACATGTGGCTACCATGCCAATACTCGTAGAGAATGCTTCAACACCCAATTTATTACACCTCCATCACCACAGACGTATCAAGAAGCCGTGTCTAAACCCACATCACCTGTGGTTTACTATGCTCCTCCGGCCAATCCTCCATCTACTCTGGATCCAGCCTCCTGGTACCCTGATTTTGGTGCCACTCATCATAATACGCATGTCTCCGGTCTTACCTGTGTCACACCATATATGTGGTCTCAAAGCTTGACTGTGGGTGATGGTGTCTCTCTCCTCATCACTCACACAGGTACCTTTGTGTCATCCACTCTCTCTTCTTTTCGTTTTCTTGATATTTTTGTTGTTCCTCGCATTACAAAAAGATTACTATCTGTGTCTAAATTCTCTATGGATAATAACTGTGCTTTTGTTTTTTTATCCACACTCATTTTTTGCTTTATGTCTTCAAACGGGTCAAGTCTTCCTCCATGGTCATCTTGAGTAAGGTTTCTATCGAGTCTCCTCCCCACCACAGTCTCCTTCCACTTTTGTCAGTTCCTTAGGTCTATGGCTCTTCATCTTGGCCATGCTGCACCAAATACAATTGTTCGTCTTTTGCATTCTACAAATACTAAATTCAATAAATCAAACTCTTCCCCTTGTACGACGTGTGCCCTTAATAAGAGTCACTGCCACCCTCATCCTCCTAGTGTCTCTAAAGCTAAATCACCATTACAGCTTGTTCATTTTGATGTTTGAGGTCCTTCCCCTATTACTTCTCTCTCAGGATATAAATATTATGTCATTTTTATTGATGACTACTCTCATTTTACTTGGTTTTATCCTTTCACTATACGTGATCAGTTTATTGATATTTTTAAAGCTTTTCACAAGTTTGCTGAAACACAGCTACAGCACAATCTTCAAACCATCCAATGTGATGGCGCTCTAGAGCTTCGTCAATCCACAACAATGAAACATTACATTACAGAACATAGTCTCCATCAATGGGTCTCTTGCCCATATGCCCCATATCAAAATGGTACTACCGAGCGCAAGCACCGCCATATAGTTGAAACCGACTTGCCCTTATGACTCGTGCCTCACCCATATCACTTCTAGGAATATGCCTTTGAAATAGCTATTTACTTGATCAACGTAATACCCACTCCTATTTTGGATAATCTCTCTCCATGAAGTCTTATTTCACTGTCCCTGATATCTCCACCTTCCGAGTGTTTGGATATGAAGTCTATCCATATCTCTAGCTTTATGCTCAAGACAAACTTGCTCCTCGCCTCAAGCATGCATCTTCCTTGGGTACCCCTGGTACTGTGGGCTATCTGTTACAACCTCGATCGCGTAATTTATATCACAGCTTGATGCAATATTTGATGAAGGTGTCTTTCCTTTTAATGCTTCATTTTCCTTACCACTTTTTCCTAGGTACCACCGGCAGAATTCTTCCACTACCACCGTCACTATATCACCATCACCTATTATCTCGGTTCCACCGTAATTCCCTTCCATGATTACATCACCACAGCTTGCCACCGCCTCTCGCACAACATGCCTTCCGTCCTTCACCCTCTCCATCTCTCCAACAGAATAAGCAATCCTGTGTCCAACTCTAACCCATACAATGGTTACAAGATTGCAAGATGGTACTATTCAATGGCACTCTCATTACCAAGCAAACATATGCACTCACGACTTCCACTTCTTCCTATCGAGCCTACATGCTTCACTCAAGCAACTAAAGATCCCAACCGATTTACAAGTTATGGTAGCAGCATTTGAGGCAATCGATAAAGAATGAAACTTAAGAACTAGTACCTTCTCCATCTCATTCTCGGCTCATTGGTTGTAAGTGGGTTTATAGGTGAAGCTCCGATCTAACGGTTCACTTAAGAGTATAAAGCTCGACTAGTAGCCAAGGGATTCCATCAAGAAGCAGGCATTGACTATACAGAAACCTTCAGTCCCATAGCCAAACCAATTACCATTCGTACAATCTTGGCCCTTGCTTATTCTCGAGGTTGGCCCATTCGTCAACTAGATATTTCTAATGCTTTTCTTCATGGGCATCTATCCGAGGAGGTATACATGACCCAACCATAGGAGTTCGTCGATTCACAAAACCTGCATCATGTATGTCGTCTATGATGTTCTCTCTATGGTTTGAAACAGGCCCCTTGTGCCTGGTACCAGCGGCTTAGTTCTCATTTTATTTCTCTTGGCTTCACAATTTCCTTTGTAGACTCATTGCTATTTATACTCCACAGAGCACAGTATAGCATTTTTCTTCTTGTTTATGTTGATGATATTATTCTTACAAGCTCACCGCAAGCACCCCTTTCAACCTTGCGGCATACTTTTTAGTAGGAGTTTACCATCAAAGACTTGGGTGCGTTACATTACTTTTTTGGTGTTGAAGTTCAAAGATACAAATTGATGGTCTCCTTCTGTCTTAGTCCAAATTCACCCAACAGATATTGGCTCGTACCAAATGACTGATGCCAGGCCAGCCCCTACTCCATATACCACTAATGAGCCATTCTCGAAGCACTCCGGTGATCCTTTACTTGATCCTCTTCTTTATCAAAGCATCGTTGAAGCTCTTCAATACCTTACGCTTACACGGCCTGACATTGCTTACTCTGTCAATACTGCTTGTCAGTTTTTACATACTCCCACCATATATGCACTGGCAAGCTGTCAAGCGTATATTGCGCTACTTGGTTGCAACACCACATCATGGCTTGCTCTTCACACGTAGCTCATCTTGGTCACTTCATGCATTTTCTAATGCTGGGTGGGCTGGTGATCGAGATGACAAATGATCTTTAAGCGATTTTTGCATCTTTCTTGGTGGCAATCTCATTTCTTGGAGCTCTCGCAAACAATGGACTATCGCCGCTCCAAAGATTAAGGCCGAATACAAGAGTCTTGCAGATATACAACAAGTTATTCTAGCTCAAATACTTACTCAGGGACCTTAAGGCTCTTCCACCAACAACTCCGACATTGTGATGTGACAATCTCTCCGCCATTTATCTCACTACCAACCCGGTCTTCCATGCTCGCACTAAACACATTGAGATTGACTTCCACTTCATCCAAGAGCAACTTAGTCAAGGACAACTCACCGTTCACTTCATCTCTATCGTTGATCAACCCGCAGACATATTTACCAAATGGCTCACCTCGACTCGGTTCATGCTTCTACGATCCAAGTTGACTATCAGCACTGCCCTCGTTAGCTTGCGGGGGGATGTTAGTCAATGACAGATCATCCAAAATCTTCTCCTCAAATCAAATCCAAATCTTCTCGTCAAATCAAGTAATAGAATTATTATTTCCTTGTAAATAGAATTTACCTTGTATAGCTACTAGAATATCTCCACTGCACAACTATATATATGTAACCAAATACACTTTGTAAATACAAGAAATATAATAGGAATACGTTATTTCACCATCTCTTTATCTCATCTTTAGCTTCTGCTCTCTCCCTCTTTCATAGAAGCAAACTCTTCTTCCTCCCTTCAGTCTTCATCTTCAGTCACTGCTGCTTCTTTTTAATCTCTATCAATCCTTATGGACATGTAGTGGTTGGAGTTGGTTATGTATTTAAATGATCATACTTTGGTTGAGTTGATGAATCAATTCACTGATTTTGTTTAAAAGATGGTTTTCATTCGAATGATCATGTAAATAATGCACTTGTATGTATTCCAGGCTTAGGAGCATGGACCAGCACTAAAGCTTTTCTTTAACATGTTTCGACTGATCTACTTACTTGGTCTGCTCTGATAATGGGTTTTTCTCGGTCAGAGCATTATGCAGTGGCCTTGGAGACGTTCAGGAAAATGAATATAGAAGGAAGAAATCCTGATCACATATTGATAGATAGTGCATTGACAGATGGCAATTTTCAGGCTTGGGGTTGAGATACAATTTTATGCTACTAGAATCAGACATTGGTAGGAGTTTCAGATCACAGTATCCTGCTTGTGGTCTCTTGGAATTGACTATCATGCTTTTTAAAATTATGCCAGAAAAAAACATTGTCTCCTACACTTCTGCAATTTCTGAGGTTCAAATGAACCTGCTTCTTAGGCCTTTCAACTATTTGAGGGCATATTTCTAGAAGGCTTGAGATCAGATGAAAATACTCTCACTGCTGTCAAGTTTGTTGCAATGTTGGTGCGGATAAATATTTTAGAAGAATGAAAAATGAAACGAGCATTATATTTACACAGTTAAGGACTCATCTAGATTGTAATTTATTTAAGAAAAGTTATATTGGAATGTATAAAAATTTTAGTAGTATTTTTTGATAAACAAAATATTTTAGAGGGAAAAATAAAAGAATTTTTTTTTAAAATTATATGAGAAAAATTTAAGTGAAAAAAATTAAATTTTAAAATTTAAAATAAAAATATATTTAAATATTTTATTTTTATTTAAAAAAATTTAGCGTAAGCTTCTTGGAATGCCCGGAGGTTGAAAGAGGCCTATGAACTTATCCAATCCGTACCAGAGAAGGTTGATTGTATGCTCGGGTGCACTTTTGTCATTAGGGATGGCAAAACCCCGACTGACGGTTCTCAACTCAACCCTGGCCAAAACCCGATTGACTGTGTTTTTTCGTTCGTGGTCGGGTTTGGGGATTTTAAAATTCGGTCGGGTTCGGGTTACTAAACTCCGCCTAACCCGAACTGATCGTCGTTCGGGAAAACCCAAAAACCCGACCCGGTCCCTATGTGTTTTTAAATAATATTTTATATTTTAATTTTTATATTTAGAATTCCATTTGTTGAATTATACAATTAATTAAATTGTTGAACTCTTTAAATTTCACTTCTAATAGTTTGAAATGGATTTTTTTTTTTAATTGTTGTTATGTTTTTGTATTTAAAAAAATAGAGGATTCATCATAAATTGTGGAGATTTAATCTTGAAATGTCAAATCTTAATTTGTCATGAAAAATATATTTTGCAATACAATCCTAATATGTGAATTTATGTTCCTTCAAAAACATAATACCATTGCTAATAGTTTAGGCTCAAGTTTTCCTGTGTTTGTAGCATTCATTTGATTCGATGCTTTGTTATTATTATTGCACCATATTATTTGCAAATTTGAAGCAAAGGTTATTCTAAGTAATTAGAAACTTTTAGAATTATTTTTTAGCAATCTCAAAAGGATAACATTTAACTGTTTTTTGTCGCCATTATATTTTATTTAAAATAATGAATAATTTACCACCAACTTTAATTATATCATGTCAAACGTTATAGCTTCACGAAAGTTTAGTTAATGAAAACGATTTGAAAGAATTGTCGCTTTAAAAATATAAATCAATACTAATAAGTCAAATTAATTGATCTAATTTGAACTGTGAATCGCTTTGAATTATGATTTACCTAATATCTATTAATTTAATCTAATCATTTCAAATCGAATTTGAACATTAAAACATCCCTATTTTTCACTCAACTCTAATGTTTGTGATTGTGATATGCCATTAGTAGCTATTTCTCTTACATTTGATGAACAATAAAATAACTTTATTAATTTTTTCATTAAATTATTGCTTTTTTTCATTAAATTATTGCTTCATATCTTGTTTATATGTACTTTATCAAAATATATATAAGATTATGGAACTAATTAACTAAATGCTAGTGTTTTGAGCATTTGACTAATTGATTTGTATTCTTATTACATATGACATGTATTTATATTAATTTTACTCATATATTAGAATTGATTAAATATAATATAAGCATTGCAGAAATGAACATATTTATAATTTTGAATGCAATTAAGTTAAATAACAAACAAAATGTTCTTCTATATAGTGACACCATTTTCTACTTTTAATAATCTTTGTAAAATTGTATATGGTCCTAGTATTTCATATACACTAAGTCACTAATCTTAAAAACTTTATTAATTTTTTCATTAAATTATTGCTTTTTTTCATTAAATTGTGTACATATGAGAGTGCAAATTGTGCAATTACCTTCTTTAATAACTCATCCATATTTCATTTGAGTGTGTAACTTTATAATTAATCACCACAAAGTGATTAGTGAATATTGAGTAGATATTTATTATTATTAACCTATGAGAGACTGAGAGAGTCTTAAATTGAATGACAATATTAACTTAATAATTTTAATTTAACAGTAATTTAAATTTGGAAATTTGAGTTTGTACATTTTTGAGGAAAAAATTAATAGGAAAAATTTGATCATGACAAATTAATAATTATTCAATGTGCATTTAGAAATTCTAATTGATCATACTAATATAAAATGTTATATTAACTAGTTAATTTTTGTATTAACATATTAACTTATTTAGGGTGTAATTGAAAGAAAGAAATATATTTCAAGGATATGAGTAAATAAAGTTAGGTTTATTAAGAGTTTAAAATAAAAATAGAGAGAAAATACGAGTATTATGATAATAATAACTATTTTAAATGGGTCAAATTGAGAATAAAATTATTTTAAATTGAACCAATTTTGCAATTTGACAAAATCAAAACTACCTAGGGCTTCTAAAGTTCTAATTCCACACAACCAAAGTTCTAATTCCGCCAATAACCAAACTTTTCTTTCTTCATTCTTTCTTTTTCCTTCAACCATCCGCCGCTTTCCTTCACAATAACCATCCGCCGCCTCTATCCGCCGCTTTTGCCGCTACAACATTCCGCCAGACACTTTTTCCTCTGGCCGCCGCTTCCTTCGCCGTGCCGAACATTAGTCGTGGCCGCACTCGCTTGCCGCCATATCGCCGCTTTTACTGCCACGCCGCCATTTTTGTCAGAGGCTTTTCGCACTGCCGCCGCCGCTTAGCCGCTGCCGCTTGCCACGCCGCTTGGTAATCTCTTTATCAATTATAATTGCTAACTAAATTATAATGAAATCAGAATTGATAATGAAATCAGAAATTGATTAACCTTGGATTTTTAGTGCATTTATTAAATTATTGTTTATGCATGATACTCCAATATTTTGTGGGCTTTTCAATTTGAATTGGTTGAATATATTTATAATGTTAAAGAATGATTAGATGGTTATTAACCATATTAAAGTAATGCATAAGTGCCCATATTAATATGCCATTGATCCAACTTTTGATGAATTTCCGTACTGAATACTCCTTTGTAATTAACCGTCGCTTTATTCTGATGATGGAATCGTGGTGGAGTTTGCTTGGAGAAAGGTTGGCGCTTCATCATGATACTAACTCTTAAAAAGGGACAAAATATTGCAAAGAGTGGGCCATTATTTGTCTTTCATTTTCACCTCATCATCTCTCTTAGTCTTTCTTTGAAATTTCATTATTATGGAATTTACTTCTTTCACAATCACAAACATCAAAATAGGTAAAAGTTGCAGATCAATATCCACCAAGGGAAGTACGCTACATAGGGTTAATTACATTACATCCCACTCAAACTTCATTTCATCAAAACCTAAGTGAAGAGAAATATGTGTTTCTTTTCACTCTCAATCCTTTTCTTATTACATCACTATGACAAAATTTGAACAAGTGTTTCGCACTGGTCTGCTTTTTGTTTGTTTATTTGTCTGCTTTTTTCTCAATGCTTTTGGTCTGCTTTTTCTTAATTTGGTTACAATTGATTTTTATAATCTCTATATATAGGTCAAATGGCAAATGTAAGAAGAACATAGCTCAAATCCATCAACAAATCCATCTCAGATTACTCAGATTGCAAATTCTTCATCTATTCCAGAATCTTCTCAAGTACTCCCATTGAGGTTGATGATGACAATGACAAAATTGAATTAAATCTACAAGAATTAAAGCCAAAGAAAAGTGTAGTCCGGGATAGCTTTACTAAGCTTAAATTAGGTGGTGTGGACAAAGCGCAATGTAATGCATGTAAAAAGCTTCTTGGAGGGGCTTCAAAGAATGGAACTAAGCATTTACATCAACATTTGAAGTGTTGCATTAGAAGAAAGAACCCAGACATCAGACAAAAACTTTTGACAAATGCTACAAGGGGAAATGTCGATAATTTTGATCGAGATGTTGCAAGGTTGATGCTAGCCAAGATGATAATAATACATGAGTACCCTCTTTCTATGGTTGATCATGCTTGGTTTAGGAAATATAGTTCAGCACTGCAACCTCTATTCAAGTGTCCGACTTTAACACTATCAAAAGTGACATTCTTGGCATATATGACAATGAAAAAGCAAAGTGATGAAGATTTTGGAGGAATAAAAGTAGAATTGCCATAACAACCGATATGTGGACATCATCAAATCAAAAGAAGGGTTCATGGCTATTACAAAGACATTTTATTGATAACTCTTGGACTTTGCAAGATTACATCTTGAGGTATGTAAATTTTTAATTATTGGTTATGCATTAATTTCAGCATTGATAATTATTATAATTGTGATTTGTGGAATTTGTAATAGGTTTGTATATGTGCCATCTCCACATACGAGTGAGGTGCTTGCTAGAGTGTTGGTTGATTGTTTTTAGATTGGAATATTGATAAAAATATCGACTATTACTTTGATAATTGTACAACCAATGATGCTATGGTTGAGCTTGTCAAGGATAAGTTGCAAGTTGAACATTTGTTAAATGCTATGTTGCATATGCGTTGTTGTGCGATATTTTGAATTTAATTGTGAATGATGGTTTGGATGTCATTAAACCTAGCATTGAAAAAGTAAGGGATAGTGTAGTGTATTGACAAAGAACACCTAAAAGAGTTGAAAAATTTGAAGAGAGTGTTAGACAATTACGCATTCCCTATACTAAAAAGTTATGTTTAGATTGTCCCACTAGATGGAACTCGACCTACTTCATGCTTGAAACTGCAATTATGTATAAGAGTGCTTAATGATTGAGACTACGTGAGTCTCAATATAACAAATTTAGTGAGAGTGAATGGGAGTTAGCTCAACAAATTTGTGCACAGTTGAAAGTTTTTTATTCATGCACAGACTTGTTTTCTGGGACAAAGTATCCTACTGCCAACTTGTATTTCAAGAAGATATGTCAAATTAAGTTGGCATTAACAGAGTGGTTGTCTAGTGATGATGAAACAATTAAGTATATGGCTGAAAAAATGTTGGGCAAGTACAATAAATATTGGAGTGTAGTGCATGAAATTATGGGTATTGCTACAATTTTAGATCCAAGATATAAAATGTCTTTGCTTGAATATTATTTTCCTAAGGTCTTTGGTGATGATTTTGGAACACATATTGATAACATCTGAGGGGCCTTGAATGATTTGATGCATGCATATCAACATGAGAAATGCACGACTAAAGTAGGATCTCTAGAAAGTGGGGACAATTCAGGGAAGAGGACAGAAACAGATGCACTCTTAGGAAAACGAGGTTTTTTTAGTAATGATGCTGATGAGGAGAATTTGGCTCAATTTTTGAAGAAACAAAAGGCACCTAAATCTGATGAGCTAAGCAATGAACTTGAATTTTATTTGAAAGAGAATAGTTGGCCAAATGATGGACACTTCGATGTTCTAATGTGGTAAGACAATGTCCTAAGTTTCCAACACTACAAGCTATTGCCAGAGATTTACTTGCTATTCCTGTCTCTACTGTTGCTTCTGAGTTTGCATTCAGCACCAGTGGCAGACTTGTGAGTCCTCATCGGAGTCGACTTCAGCCAAATACAATTGAAGCATTAATGTGTACACAAAGTTGGCTGTGGAGTCGTGTTAATGAAGGTAATTTAAATTTAACATTTATATAGTTGATTCTTAGTTTTGATAATCTAATGTTTTTTTTTTGTTGTTTCTTTCGATTTTTTTTTAACTAGATGCCTCGCTAGTACCATGTGATTATGCAAGTATCTATGAAGATGGAGAACCAGATCCAGATCCAGATCAAGTATCTGCACTGCAGATTGATTATTCTAGCTAGTGAGAGCTTTTATTAGGTTATAAGTTTAATATTTTGAAGGTTCTTTTGATGCTTTGTAATATGTTGAACGTTTGTTAAATCCTAATGTGTTTAACTTTTTTTTTTTTTTGAACACTTGAATAGTTTATGTATGTCAATTGAGTTGCTTTTTTTAGGTTGTTTGATATTTTATTGAGTTGTTTGACATTTTATTAAATTATTTTTATGTTGTTTCACATTGTATGGAGTTGGGGAGTTGTTCCACATTTTATTGAATTGTTTTTATATTGTTTGACATTTTATTGAGTTGTTTGATATTTTATTGAGTTGTTTCACATTTTATTGAGTTGTTTGTAGGTTGTTGTGTGTTCGTGTTCGGGGTTCGGGTTTTACACATCTTGATCGGGGTCGGGGTTTGGGTTTGGATTTTACCTAGATGATCGGGTTCGGGAACCTGAACCCAAACCCGATCGGGCCGATGGGGATAGCCCCTAAAACCCGATCGGGTTCGAGGCGATAATTTTCTAGTTCGTTTGGGATTGCAACCCCACCTAACCCGAACCTAAAATTGCCATCCCTATTTGTCATACTGAAACATTCATGGAAATCGTGAATTGGAAGACTCTGGCTGATAGTCCAAAAGTTGAATTATATTGTCCATGATACCATACAAAAATCAACCCCATTATGATCTAACACTCATTTTGACACCCACAAATGGGATTTAACATAAAGGCAGACGAAGTAAAATGCGGCTTGAAAACCAATTCTTGGGACAAAACACAATTGATGACAATTGTTGACAATAGGGACATATCTCAAAAATTGGAGACCTAATGCCACAAGCAATTATTACTTCAATTTTGTTGAACTCTAGATTTGGCAAACATCTGAGCAAACTCGAGGAGCTTATCAGTAGCTGGCATAACATCCTTGACAGCACTAGCAACACAGAATTTTTCAGCCCACTTGAACAAATTAGGTACCTTTGTTTCATCCAACAATTTCACATCATTCATCTTCTCAGTCACCCTTAGCCACCCCAAAAAGCATCCAAATGCTATGTCCAAATATCCAATTTTTTCTCCCCCAAAGAAATCCTTGCCTTTGCTGCTCTTCACAAATGCCTCCTCCAAATGAGCCAAGCCTTCCATCACTGGCACTATTGCAGCTGTCTTGCCCTCTCCTTGAGCAGCTGCCACCCCTCTCATCGCTGGAAACCACTGCATTCACGATTCCAATGATGTCATGATATTACTACAACATAAGCAAGGACAAGTCATTGATTTTATTGTTGCTCTTGAATGTTTCAAATTTTGATGAATTAAAATCCAAGAAAGCAGAGAAGGAAGAACAGAGTACCTTATCATCAATATAAGCAGCCCAAAAACGAGCATTGGCACGATCATAAGGATCTGAGGGAAGGATTGAAGGGCCAGATCTCCAAACCTCATCAATGTATTGTACAATGACTAGAGATTCACAGATGGGCTTATCATCATGAATTAAAACTGGGATTTTCTTATGAACAGGATTTGACTTCAGAAGGAGCTCACTTTTTACACCAAATTTTTCCTCAAGAAATTCATATTTGACTGACTTGAGATTCAGTGCAATTCGAGCCCTCATCACAAAGGGGCTTGGCCATGCACCTATCAATTTCACATCATTGTTTGCCATGATCCAGATTCAAGAATTCTCCCCCCCAAAAAAAAAAAAAATCACAATAAATAATAGGACAGAAGTGAATTTGGCTGTGGAGTGTGGACTACAATGCAGATTTCTTAAATGTTTGCATTAATTTATAATTGAGGAAGAGTAAGTAATATAGTGAAGCATTGAATTCAATAGTCCTCCTGAAGAAGTTTATTGCATGGTCTGAATTTTACTCTGAAGGTTAGGTATGGATAACATGTGGACGCCATTAGAAGTTTGGGAGTGATGGTAGGAGGTGTTATGGCTGATAAATACTTGTCTATAATATTTAGAATCAAACCAGAGAGATCTGCGTCTCTCAGCTCTAACCCTTAATAATATTGTGGTTTTATATTTAAATTTAGTTTAAATTATTTATATTAGATTAAAAAATTGATTTTTTTTTTTATCTGCATCAAGAATCAAAATTCTTGAAATTTCTTTAAGCGACATAAATATGTACATTCTTATATAAAAAATGTTTCGTACAAAATATATTACTATATCATTTACCAACATATATAGAATCATGCTCTTAATAAATATTTCAAAATTTTTATTTTTTCCTTTACAAATATTAAATAACTATAACCTTAACTGGAATTTTTCATTAAAAAACTCTCTTTATCCTAGGTCGTCAATGCATTTGATATAAAAGGGGTGGATTTGGGGATTGGCATTGAAGTTTCCTATTCTTTTGTGTCAATAGAATATTTTAATAAAATTTTAGAGCATTTTCTAATTTTTTATATTAAAATTTTAAAATAAATATAATTTAACTATAAAAAAGTGAATTTTTAATATTAAAATTAATTATAATGAAAATAAATATTAATATAAATTATAAAATTTATATCAATTTATTAAAAAGAAAAAATAAAATATAAAATATAAAAAGTATAATGGAATATCTTTTATGCATATATCGTTGTCTTTTATGCATATATCGTTGATTACTTGGTTACCAAGTACCAATTGATCTAAAGGAGAGTAACTGTACAGTTAATGTGATAATTTGACAAATGCCGGGTAGGTAAGACCGTGACGCACGTGAGAACTGAAGAAGCTGAGCTAGCCTTGAAACCGTGACGCACTGGAAAACCTAAGCAGCTGAGCTAGCCTTCAGAGTTTGGTAAATTGAATGGCTCATATTCGATTTCAAAATCATTTTCTTTTTTAATTTTTCCCATTGATGCGAGTAGCTGTTTATTCACAAGCACTAAATGTGTAATTAAGGGTGTTTATCGATTGGTTTATTTAGTTTTCGATTTATTTAATTTGAAAATTTTAAAACTCAAATTGAAAACCAAATCGAATTCGGCAAAATCCAAATTTAAAATTCAATTTTCGGTTCAGATTCGAGTGCGACTGAATTAACCAAATTTCGAATTTGGCCACAATTTTTTCCCCCTTTTAAAGACAATTTTTTCAATAATAAAATCAATTTTCCAATGTTCAAATTATCACAATAACAAACTACATAATATAAAAATTTAGCAACAAAAGTCACAATAATAAAAAAAATACAATTACAACCAAATGACTAATCCAAGTTACCACAATATACAGTAGATATTTATTTTTTCATATATATTATGGAGTTATACATATAAAAAATATATATTTAAACACACTATAATATATATTATGAAAATTATACATAAACCGAATTATACATATATATTCAAAAATTTTTAATTCGGTTTGTTGCTTCGGTTTCAACCCAAAAACCAAATTCAAATTCGGTGTTTCAGGTGAAAATTGAATTAAATCTGTCAACTAGAAAACTAAATTCGAATTCGGTTTAAACCAAAAATCGAATAAAAAAAAACCAAACTTGTATTGAAAAATTCGAATACAATTCAGTCAGATATTCAAATTAATTTGAAAATTGCACACCTATATATGTAATGCTGCTATTGTATTCTTAACTTTTAAGTAGTAAACTAATAAAAAAGAATAATAGTATAAAGGGTGAATTACATTTACTACTCGTGGTTTGTAATTAATCGAACCTCAAATTTGGTAAAACTACCAAAACCCCTTTAAGGGGACTAAATGTTATGAATTTATCAAATTTAAGGAGGTATTGGTAGTTTTATCAAATATCGAGGTTTGATCGATAATTTACACGAACCACAGGGGTAGTAAATGTAATTCACCCTAGTATAAATTTAAAATATTTTGTCTCCTTATCTTTCATAATATTTTATTTTGATTATATTTTATATTTTTAAAGTAGGTACAGCCACCATTTTGTTTTGAATTTAAACTGGTCCATTGGTTCTAATTCCTTTTTTTTTTTTCCAAAAACGTTGGTTATATTAATTTCTCCAAAATGTTAACAATTACATCAAATAGTCCACTGGTTGGATTTTCCTTAGCTCTTATATATGGCGAAGGCAAAAAAGTAGATGTCTTCCCTACCTATTTTCTCCCATACGTTCTATATAACTTCAAGAATGCATCTAGCATAGCTAGGCCTACTGATCAACTAACAAAAACACAAAATCTAATTACACCCAAAAAAATCTCCTATAGACTAGAGTGCTAGCTATAATCTTTTCCTTCTAACATTGGTTAGCCTTACCACTTCATTCTCTACTTGGACTCCTCCTCACTGATTTTGTTCTTATCTATCCTTCCTACTATTTTTTGAGCTTTGTAACCACTGAACACGATGCATTGTTCCTAGCTACTAAGCTTTCCTTATTGGCTTGTAATCTATTGGAACATTCCTAACCTCCTATCTCTCTCCCTCTCCCTATTGCATTAGCATCTTGGTATTCTACCCACTCTTCTATTGCCATATTCACCACTGCCTTTTCCTCTTTCCATTCACCTCTAAACATCCGTAGGTTCCTTGTTTTCCACAGCATCCACAATATATACACTGTCGACTGAGCTTGGTCCTACCACAAATGTCCTCTTTTTTTATAGCAAACATGTTGCCACCACTCCTTGAAGCTCAACACTTGTTGTATTGAATCGTTCCAACTGACTACATCAATTTTTCACACCAACCTAGCTCTTGGACAATTGAATAGAACATGTTCTAAATTTTCTTTCTGTTCACCACACATTGAACAAATTGGGTCCTCTTATAATCTTTTTTTCCACAGTTTCTCTTTTGTAGGAATTATACCATGATAGCATCTCCAAATGAAATGCTTCAATTTGCTTTTTAATATTAAGTTTCCAACTCCCCCTTCACATGGTATTCATCATCCTTTGTTAGTACCGCTCTTAGCCCCTTGATTATGCCCTTCCTGTTCCTTCTTTAGATGATGATATGTTTATTTTACAGTATAACATCCTTGATTGTTGAATTGCCATATCAACTGGTCTCTACTCTCCTCCTGTCTATGTGGTAACTTCAAGATAGATTCTTCATCTCTTTTGGTGAAAGTCTGAGTGATCAAGTCTCTATTCTAACCTCTTCCATGAAGTGACTTGGCCTCTTTGAGGTTGCTTTGAATTGGTTTGTACCCTAGCTATTCTGGAATCCATGGAGAATCCCATATGCTTATAGATTTTCCATTCCTCACTTGGAATCGAATACCCTTGTGCATAATGTATTTTGCTCATATCCAAAGACTTCCATACCATGATACATTTTCTTTATATTCAAACTGCAATAGCCCTCCTATAGGGAAATATTTAGCTTTCAAAACGTTGCTCATAAGAATATTTGGCAGTGTGATTATCCTCCATGGTTGCTTAGCCATGAGTGAGTCATTGAAAAGTTGTATATCCTGAAACCTCATGCCTCCCTCTCTTTTTGGTCTAGTTAATTCTTTTGAAGCTTTCCATTGTATATTTGGTTTGCCTTTTTCCCTTTCTCTCCACTGGTTGGCTCACTGATTTCTTTGCATACTATCACTGGCAACTTGAAGTAGCCCATCACATACGTTGGTAGAGTATTAATCACAGCTTTGATGAGCACCTCCTTACTAGCCAAACTTAGGAATCTTGTCTTCCATCTTTGTACTCTCTTGTGACTTTCTCAATCACATAACTGAAAATCTCCTTATTAGATCTCCCTATATACATTGGTAGCCCAAGATATCTTGCATTTCTTTGCTCCTTCACACCCTCCAAGGCTTGACAAATCTGTCATTTTGTTCAATTGACATATTCCTGCTAAAAAGAATTGATGATTTGTCTATATTGACCAATTGCCCTAAGTATTTGGTATAGTTGTCTACTAGAGCTTTTATTTTCACCGCGTGCTCCAAATTTGCTTCACAAAAAAGAATTGAGTCATCTACAAAAAATAAATGAGTGATTAATTGTCCATTTTTGCTCACTCTCATCCCTTTGTACTCCCCCCTTCAAGCGTGCTTTTTTTTATCAAATTTGAGAGTGCCACTGAGATAATCAGGAAAAGATAATGTGATATGAGGTCTCCCTATCTAATTCCTCTTGAAAGTTTGATATAGCCACACTGTTCTCCATTTATATTTATAGACGTTGTGGAAGAGTTAATACATTACATAATCCACTCTATAAATATTCTGGCAAATCCCATTTTTCTTAAAACCTTTTCTAAGAACTTTCACTCTACTTTATCATAAGCTTTAGCCATGTCAATCTTTAAAGCCCCCTTTTTCCTTTTTCTCATTGAGTTAAGAGTACGTATACACTCATGTGATATAGTTACATTATCTATGGTTTGTCTCTCTAGGATGAAAGTAGATTGATTAGAACTGATACACTTATGGAGGCAGTTCTTTAGTCTCTCAGACACTATTTTAGATATTATCTTATACGCCACATTACAAAGGCTTATTGGTCTATAATGTAAAATTAATTCGGGATTTTGCAGCTTAGGAATAAGTGTGATTAAGTTATGATTCATATTTCTAAGCATCTTTCTATGAGCAAAAAAATCTTGACAGCTTTGCAAATATCAACACTTACCACATTCCAATAATGTTGAAAAAATAAAGAATTCATATAATTTGGTCCAAGGGCTTTGTTGGGGTGCATTTGGAATAAAACTTGTCTAATTTTTGCTTTTCCATCGCCTTGTTAATCTATGGTTCATTTCATTTGTGATGGACAGTGGTATACCTTCAAGGCCTTTTTGGTAGTGTTGTGGATTTGAATATGTGAATAGCTTTTCATGAAAATTGATAATCTCCTTACAGATTTCCTCTTTAGTCTCACATACTTCCCTTAGCTATCACCGCCTTTTAATGCAGTTCATTTTTCTTCTCTGAATTGTGCTTGCATTGAAGAATTTGGTGTTTTTGTCTCCCTTTTGTAACCATTGTACTCTAGATTTTTGTCTTCAAAATGTTCCCTCATTCTTATAAGCAATATGAAGATTAGTCTTTAGCTTGTTCCAAGCATTCTAATCCCTATCACCCCCTTCACATATGAGTTTTTCCTTTTTTTTTTAATCATTCTAATTTGCTCAACTGAATTCATCCCTTGTCTCTTATTCTATCTAAGCAGCTTCATTCTGCACTGTCTTACTTTAGAGCAGATTTGAAATATAGAGGTCCCCTGTTGATCCTTATTCCAAGCTTCCTCCACAATGCTGTTAACTTCTTCCTTTCTAATCTATCGTTTATCAAACATGAATCTTCTCCTTACTTGCTGGACCTTAAGATCTGTATCCATAATTAGAAGGGAATGATCTGAAGCCTATTTCTCCCAGCGAAACACTTTGGCATTTTGGAGCTTGAGTAACTAGTTAAGGGCTCCAAAAAATATATCCAATCTCTCCTCCACATAACCCTCTCACTCCCTATTATTTGTCCACGTAAATTGTCTGCTTACATATCCTAGGTCCCCTATTTCCATTCTCCTTATGAAGCTTTTGAATGATACAAAGCTTGATTCAGCTCTTTTCCTTCCCCTCTTTTTTCTCCTCTTGGTTAAAAATATCATTGAAGTCTCCCCACATATACCACCAGTCACCTCACTTTTGTCTCTCTTTTTCCAAATACTTTCACCGTTCCTCTCTCATACTTGCCTCTATATTAGCATACACAAATATAGTCCACCAAGTTTGAGGATCTCTCTCTAGTTGACATTGCATTTGCACACAAAAACTAGTAGATATAATGTTTAACACTCTTATTGTTTCTGCCCAACAAACTAGTAACCCTCCTCTTGTCCCCTTAGGTTCTATAGTGCTCCATCTACTTTGGTATTGTAGTCTCTTACACACTATTTCTACAAATTCTCTGTTTTTTTTTCCTTTGTCTCATAAATAAACACCAAATCTAAGCAGTGGGATCTTATAGACTCTCACAACTAAGAAATTGTAAAAAGTCCTCCCAAACCTTTAAAATTCTACACACATACTTTCATGATTTCTGTTAGAACCACTTTAGGCTGGTCTTCTCCACCTCTTTACTCCTCCTATCCTTTGGTTACCAAGCTTCCTCTTCTTGTTTCCCATTTCCAGATCCTCTTTAGAAACTGAATCTTAATCATATAGCTTCCAACTTCTTTTATCTCCTATCTTTATTGTACTACTTGCCCATATCTCCTTCATTGTAGGTTCAACATTCATTTTTATTCCTCCCCTCCTCTATTTCTTTCTTTGACTTGCATCCACCTCTTTTTTTTCAACTGATCCAGGGGTCTTACTCTTACAAGCAATTTTACTTTGCTGAGTTACCATCGTATGACGCAAAATATTATAAGGTGAAGTTACACTTATAAGAAAATTAAGTAATAAATTTGATAAATATAAAAAGTATAAAAGTAATGTCATACATTGTAATCCAAAAAGTAAAATCGCACATTACAAAATCATTTTTCGAGACTTCATCTCTTGAAATAATTTCATAATGGCATCATTATCAATTGTATCAAATATATCGCTTTCTATGAAGGTCACCATGCAATCGTTCATCCAATCATCTCCTATCCAGATTCTGAAGTGTAGTCTTTAAGATTTTCATTGTCAAAAGTTCTTTCAACTATTGGGTTGCTACTAACAAAACCAATGCTAATTTTTTCAAAATAAACTAAAGGGTATGTCACATCTTTTTCCTTTTCAACCATTTTCTAAGCAAGCTCGCTAATACTTTGCAAGTCTGAAAAATTAGGACTAGACTTCACATCATAAAGATAATTCTCAAGTTACTATTCAAGAGAAATAAGTTTGTTGGCATCAAACTCCGAAGGATAAAATCTTGCAAATTCACATAATTGAAAATTAGGATCTGCTGAGAAATAGGGATGCGGGTCAGCACATACCGTGGGGGAAGGCTACTTTAGATTAGCATCGTTGCAACGGTCCCGCAATTCTTGAAGTTGACTATCTATCGGCATAAAAATTTCAACTTTAAAATAATGAGGATGTGTCACACGCCCAACTCTATGCTTTCTCTTCCTTGAATCTTAAGTTGGCTTTCCATATCCAGAATATCCACATCCGAATTATCCACATCATGTTTAGCACAAAATTCACAAGTCTTTTCAAGTAAAATACCCCACCCTCATCCCTTAACTTTTGTAATCTTACTTTTGATATCTCCACTAAAATTATGGCATTTGAAAGATCTTTATCCTTTTTTTGCAATGCTTGTGACAAGTCATCTATAATTTCCAACACTTTCGTCATGAGGTGCAAGAACAATATAAATTCAAAAGTTTGCATAAGTGTGTAAAGGCCAAATGTTTCCGATCGCTTTTTCCGTATTGGATGCTCTACCCTTAGAATTCCTAATACATCAAGAATGGGGCTAAACAAAGTGGTTAAACTCAACAAGGTCCGATAATGAGATCCCCAACGCATATCTCCTGGTCTTGTCAAAGCTATTTCTTGATTTAAACCTCGACCACTTTGCATTTCACCACTCTTAATACCTTCCACTACTTGTTCAAGCTATTTGATTCTCAATAACTCTTTCCTTTTGCAAGAAGCTCCAATTGCATTACATATAAAAGAAACATGTTCAAAGAAAATGTTAAGTAACTCAACTTTTCTTGTACAAGCAACTAAAGCTAATTGCAGTTGATGAGCAAAGCAATGAACATAGAAAGCACACTTAGTTTCTACCAAAATCACGCTCTTAAGACCATTGAACTCACATTGCATGTTGCTTGCTCCATCATAACATTGACCACAAACCTTTGTTAAACTCAAACCATGTTTGCTAAGCATTAACTCAATGGCCTCTTTGAGTGTTGTAGCTACAGTGTCTGGAACATGAACAATTTCAAGAAAACGTCCAATGATGCACCCTTTTTTATCTACATATCGCAAAGCAATAGCCATTTATTTCTTAGTTGATACATCCCGAGCTTCATCAACTAATAATGACAAGAAATCTTCTCCAATACTTGCAACAATGGCTTGAGTGGTCAAATAAGCTGCAACATTAGCAATGTCTTTTTGAATTGAGGGTGCAATCATCTGATGATTTTTAGAAGCATTATTTAACGAGACTCGATTAATAGTTTCATTGTGCTTGCAAAGAAATTTCAATAGCTGAAGAAAATTTCCTTGATTCACGAAAGAATCTTACTTGTTATGTCCTCAAAAAGTCAACCCTTGACGCAAAAGAAATCTTATACAGTCAATGGATGCAGTCAAATGGATGCGATAGTCAATCTTGGCTTGCTCAGAGATAGCAGAAACTATAATATCAATGTGTTGCTTATGATTCATTAAATCTTGAGCAGCACTATAACACATATTATTAATACTCCTGACTTTTCTAACATGTTCACACAATTTTTCTTTTTTCTTCCAATTTGTGAACCCCTCACTAACAAATGCATCATGACCAAAACCCCTATGACCGTACTCACAACTGAATAAATAGCAATATAAGCAAAACGCTACATCCTTGGATTCACTACACTCAATCCAACTGAATTATGTATACCAATATTGATTAAATTTTTGCATTTTTCCTCCAATCAGTCTTTGAGGAAATTTATCAAGCATTGGTTGAGTAGGGCCATTAATCAAGTATGCCCTCCGCAAGTTTTCTGTCTCTTTACTACCCTTAGTAGCACTAAAAATAGAAGGGCTTTTACCCGGATCAGTAATAAATAGATTACCATCAAATCTCATTATTTCATCCTTACTTTGGGAAGGTCATGATTGAGCACTTTCATTTTTTTTTTCATTAGACAATTCTTTCTCAAATCATCCAAAGAAGGTTCCGATCGAGGACGTTTAGATGCACGAGGCTTCTTAAAAAAAAATTCAAATTCTTTTGCATCCTATTAAAAATTCACAATATATTTTTTTACTAAAAATAATTAGAACAAATAGACAAGAAAATTTCATGATTCATACTCAATAATTTGCTAAAAATCAACAATAATACTCATTAACTATTATCATAAACACACACCCATAAACAAGCACAAAAGAGAATAGTGGATTAAAAGAAAGAGTGGGGGAATGAAATCTGAAATAGAATAGTGAACTTTTAGAAAGTGTAGTATACTATTTACCAACAAAATAGCTAATGAGTCTGAAACCAAAACATCCCCATTAGCCAAGGTAGGAACATAACGTAGTGAAGTGGATTTAGCTTCTCAAACTCTATCAGTTTTCCATAAAATCCATAAGACCACAAAATTTTAACTCCATGCAACACTATACCATGACTCTCTGTTTACATGCGTTTTGATGACAACTAAAATTGGAAAAAACTTTGACAATAATAATGCCTAGGAAGTACTATATTATCTATTTCTAAATAAATACTTTCTCTATTCATTAAGTGTTTAATAACTTATGTTGGAAAAGAAAGATTTTTCTCCATATGTTCAACAGTTCAAATTTCAACTTATCACAAACATAGTGAATTATCCAAGCACATATAAAAGTAACAATTTTGGGATGATTTTGCTGACGCAAATGTGCAATCTTGTTGAGACCACTACCTATTGTAATAACAACAGGAAAGGGAAAAAAAATTAGAAAGAGGTGGGGCCAACCTAGTCTGAATTGTTCTCCTTTGTCAAGATTCACTGCCCTCAGAGCCCTGTACTCATAAGGAAGTCCTGATTCATCCAAAGGTCAAAACAAAGAGTAAGTTAAACATCAAAGATTATTCAAATAATTGGACAAATATCAAAAATAATAATAACTTGTAAGAGATTTGGAAAAAGGTGTTTAATTTAAAATTTTCCTTTTCAAGCAAGAAAATGAACTGGGGTGCAAATTACACATTTAAGATTCAATGCAAACCAGACCCGCCAAGAGCAAGAGCTTTACCAAAAGGAGTATAATATGAGTTTACGATTAATTGAAGGAAGTGGGAAACGTGAAAATGAGAAAGGTGAGTGATTTAATTGATAAAGAAAGTGAGAAAGGTGAAAATGAGATGGAGTGAATTGTGATGGAAAAGGGATTTTTGTTAGATGTTGGACGTAGGGGAGAAAAAGAATTAAAAAAAAAAGGGAGGGGACAAATTTTAATACTACTATAAAAAAATTTGACACATGAGTGAGGGGGCACTTGTCCCCTAGACCAAGGCGACCTCTGTAACCGTCCTTTTATAGCTAATCAGACATTCACCAATCTCGACTCTGTTTGTCTTGCTATCCAACTTCTCAATCTTGCCATCTTTCATCCTCTATCAAGATTAGTTGTCTGCTGTTCTTTTCTCCTCCTCAAACCTACCTCTTCTTTGTGGTGAACTGCTCCCCCAACTGAAACCTTTCTCCACCCTCGAAACCTCAACCCTCTATCATCAAGTCGCCCATATTAAGTCTCCTCAATTATACCTCATTCCTTATCTGTTATATTCTCCTTCTTAACAACTCTTGCCCCATCGGTTTCAATTCCTAGCTTTGGTGTACTTCTAGTTCCTCCTCACTTGCTAGTTGATTTTTTCGTCTTATACTTTGCTAATCATCTAAACTCTTACCTTGTTTCCCGTTCTTCTATTTATCCCTTTTTCCAATTTTAACTCCTCTACCTCTGAGCGGTCTCCATATTGACCCTCCTATAAATCCCTTCTCCTATAATCCTCCCCTCAAACATTGCAAATATTCTCTAAGTGTCCCAATTTTCCACAGTTACAGCAAAATGCTGCTAGTTGTTCGGACTTTAAAACCGTCTACTTAAAGCAATTAGTCAATCTCATCATAGTCCCTCTAAGGATTGGTCTCTCTAGATCCATTGGTACGGTAGCTTCATGCATCTTCCTTGCTTACTCTCATTTCGGGAATTATCACATCATGCATTGTGAAGAAAAGTTTGCCTATTCTAAGCCCTGTCTCTTTAGTTTAGCTAGTGATTCGATAGATTCCAGATCTGCACCCAAATTTTCACTATCCTGAATCGTTTGTCCTTGATCTGCGGGCTATCGATCATTTCTTCAAGATAATATATCGTTGATCAAAAGTCTTGCCCTTTGCAGTCCCTTGTTTTAATCTTCTTGGTTTTGAAGAAAAACTTATAAGAGTTCGATCCCAATTCCCTTACTTTGAAAGGCTCTGCTTAGCCTTGTGAAGTTAGCTTTCTTCTCACCATATATCTTCCCGATCAAACACTTACATTCCTTCTACCGACATTGATATTGGCCTTTTCAAGTTGGGAAATTTGTAAAAATAGCACATTTTCATTAGCATAGTTGAAGAATAACACTTGTTAAAACTTTCTTACCAAAATAACAAGTCAACACGGTTGACCATTGAAAATACCTAAATAACCCATTCTTACGCATTCTTCATCAATCCAACATCCTATTCTTCAAAATGTCATTCTTCTGCATTCTTCCTCGATCCAACATTTATCTAACACACTCCATTGTCACCTGCATCAATAAGGTCACCACGAGGGTGAGGCTAATATAACCTATTTAGTAATTTAATAAATTGTGTGAGGGTAATTTTGTAAAATTAGGAAAAGTTATACTAACCCTAATTGTGACTCTCCACTCTCCACTGACCACTCTCCAATCTCAACTCTTCACTCTCGTCTCCACTCTCCACTCTCCACTCTCTACTTTTGAGTCGCCGCTCCTTCAACTTTCAAATCCAATCATCGCAGGTCATTTTTCCGTGTGCTCTTAAGCTGATTTTAGTGTTCTTTCTTTGTTGTAGTTTTTTGTGTTTTCTTTTAGGGGGGTGGATTGCATAATTTTAGTGCTCTAGTGTTCCTAATTTGAAGATTGGTTTTTTTTTTTGTAACTTTGATTGTTGTTGTGATAAGTTTAGTTCAGTTTATTCTAAAGTTTCGTTTGTATTAAGGGATGAAGAGGTGCTTCGTTTTGTGTTTGTTTATTTGTGGTATATTAAGTGTTTGTGTTTTTGTTTTAAAGGTACTATTTTCATAGTTTTTTTCAGATATAATTCTGATTTAAAGATGAATTACAAAACCATGGTTGCGAAAAAAATGGCTTTTTAAAATGTTTTAAATTATTGAAGATATCTTCTTCTCCTTTTCACTGCCAAAGAGTGGGGAATTAGTTTCAACGTATCAGAGCCAGAAAATAGACAATAAATTAATGCCACCAAAAAGCAAATAAGTAGAATATCAAATTTATAGTAGCCATTATTACTATGGTTTGAAAATTTCACTGTCAACATTGTCTTGTACTGAGCTTTCTAGAAAGTGAACATGAAAAACATATGCACATTACGTGTTTCTTGGTATCATGCTTTGACGGAGGAAAAGGCCTCCAGGCTTCCAAGTCACTACTATTTTACTTAGAAGCACAAAAAAGAAACAAGCTGAATGAAGAAATTAGATTGGTCTTGAATGATTTTCATGCTTCTAGAGAGAGTTAAATAACTAAGAAATAAATGCAAAAATTTCATGCTATTATATTTCAATGCAATGACTAAAAGTCACTGGTTCACTACACTTGAGGCTATAAATTATTACTCACAGCTTAATTTCTCCCCAAACACCAAAATTGTCTGACTATCTTAGAATGTATAGCTTTGTTCTCTGCCCCATACAAATAGTAAGTAACCCAATAGCATCTTTGCAAAAAGGAAAACTGGTGTACAGCTTTATTGCCAATATCCTTTATTGCTGCCACCTGGACATAAGTTAAATGTTATTTTCTAAACAACACAAACACTTTGCCAAAAAGAAGGATTTGAAGAAGCACATATGCATTCAACACAACTTAGCTTGCATAGTTTAGACATATCAATTTGAAAATCATTATCTTGGATACATAATTTGTTCATATTTGATGCAACATTGTGCTAATTTGTCCACATCCAGCACTTGGATACATAAATTGCATAGTTTAAATTCTGACTTATGTTTTTTTTTTTTTTGATAACTAGATAAATGGAGGCAAGTAATGAAAATCCAATTCACATTTATGATGGTAGTGATCGTATTGAGGAGCCATTAGGAGACAACCTATCTCAATCTATAGAACAAGATGCAGAAGGAGAAAAGAGAGTACCTAAAAAGAAGAGAAGACTAACTTCTGGAGGGTGGGAATATTTTCATATTCTTGAAACAAAACCAGGTGAAGATTTAAAGTGTGATTGCAAAAAATGTGGAAAACGGTATTCTGCAGAAAGTAAATATGGTACAGGTAATTTGGGTAGACACATAAAAACATACGGGCAAATGAAAACTCAAGACATTGGGCAGTTTCTTCTTTCGTCTAATCAAGACTCCTTTTATCTACTCATAGTTCACAGTTTAATGAAGATAAATTTCGAGAATTATTGGTGCTTGCAGTAATTGGGCATGACTTGCCATTTTCATTTGTGGAATATGAAGGAGTTAGAAATCTACACAAATATTTAGAACCACAAGTTACACATATCACTAGAAACACTGCAAAGGCGGACATAAAAAAGATACATGCTTCTCAAATTGAAAGATTTCGTTGTGAGCTATGTGCATGTCCTAGTAAAATATGTTTGACCTCAGATGCATGGAGTTCTATTGTTACTGATGGCTATTTGAGTTTGACTGCACATTATGTTGATAGAAATTAGGTGTTGCAAAAGAAATTTTGAATTTTTCTTATATGCCTCCTCTTCATCATGGGATTGCTTTAGCTGAAAAAATTTACAGTTTGGCTAGTGGATGGGGTATAAAAAAAAATTGTTTTCTATCACGTTAGATAATGCTTCTGCAAATGATACTTGTGTTCAGATTCTTAAACACCAGCTGATGTTAAAAAATGCATTGATGCATAATGGGGTTTTGTTTCATGTGAGGTGTTGTGCACATATTTTGAATTTGATTGTGCAAGATGGTCTAAAGCAAATTGACATAGCAGTTGATAAAATAAGGGAATGTGTCAAATATGTCAAGGGTTCACCCAATGTGTAGAGCAAACATCTCTTGACTCTAAAAAGGCTTTGGTTCAAGATGTTCCCACTAGATGGAATCCCACATATAAGATGCTTTCAAGTGCTCTTTATTATTTTCTTGTATTTTTTCATTTGCAATTAAGTGATTCAAATTTTCAAAGTTGTCCATCTCCAGAAGAGTGGGAAAGAGTTAAAAAGATTTGTTCATTTCTTGAGATTTTTTACACTGCAACTAATGCTTGGTCAGGATCTTATTATCCATCAGCCAATTTGTATTTTCCTCAAGTACTTCGTATTCAATTAAAGTTGGTTGAGGAGTCTAAAAGTTCAGATAGGTTTATGAAGAAAATAGCTGAACAGATGTTTGTTAAGTTCAACAAATATTGGTGTGAATTCAATTTGCTGTTGGCTATGGCTGTGGTATTTGATCCTCGATACAAGTTTCAATTTCTTGAGTTTAGCTATGACAAGCTTTATAGTCCTGGGTCTGAAGAATTGGCAAGAGTTAGGGATACTCTATTTGGTCTTTTTAATGAATATATGGCGCTATCCAAAACATCTGGAGCATCCACTTCATGTTCTCGAGAGAGTAATAATGTCAATATTACTAAGGTTGTAGAACAAGAAAACGAGCAATCAATTGATGTTTTTAAGGTACGAAAAATTAATATTTTTGTCTTATTGCATTGTTATATTTAATATTTTTATTGTGTCACTTGTTCTAACATATATGTTTGTTGATGTGATAGGAATTTGACCAATTTGAGAATTCTGAATATGCTATTAGCACACAAAAGAGCCAATTGGAAATGTATTTAGATGAGCCAAGAAATAAAAGGACATCAATAGTTCAAGTTCTTGAGTTTTGGAAAGCTCATGCATTTCGTTATCCAGACTTGGCTAAGCTAGCTGGGGATGTCTTATGTGTTCCCGTATCAACTGTTGCTTCAAAATCTACTTTTAGTCTTGGTGGTAGAATTTTAGATCAGTTTCGCAGTTCATTATCTCCACGGATTGTTGAAGCATTGATTTGTAGTAGGGATTGGTTATTTGGAGACAAGGGTAATATTAGTTAATTATTTTTATTTATATGTTTTATTTATAAACGTGTATAATTTATAATTTTCATTCTCTTATTATAGAAATGTCAAAAATTCCCCTAGATGAAGTCACTGAAGATATCATGGCTCCAAATGCTAACAAAAGTGGTGAAATTGAATCAGACACTGGAATGAGTATTATTTGAATGATTTCTCATTGATGTTGGTTGGTGAGTTAATATATGAATCTTTGAATTTTTTTAACGAAATTTGGGTCTTGGTTCTTGTTCTTTGTTTTAACTAATTCACTCTGTATTCTGTACTTGTATGTTTTGAAGTTGGCATTACAGAGTGAGGCTGATGAATCCAGGAAATATCCTTTAGTTGTGAGCACATGGCCATTCAAGGAAGCTGTTAGAGCAGCCTGGATGTTGTGGTGGAAGGTTGTGCTGCTTGTGAGAGCGTAGGTGTGAGAGGGTGGAAATTTGTGGGAGTTTTGATTCATTTTCCGCATGGTTTGAGAATGAGTATTAAAAGTACGCACATTAGATGTTTGAGAATCTTCTGAATATTAAAATGTAATCTGCTGAATGCCATTGCGGTTTGCTTTTTCGCTTTACACTTGTTTAAGTTTTCTCTTAGAATGGGCTTTACTTGCTTATAATCGCATATGAACACTTGCTGGTTACCTTTTGTGGATAACTTTGAGATGGCTAGTATTTCTTTCCTATATTAGCATGCAGCATCCAGTTCACTTAATTTCTGTTATTTTTCTTCTTTTTTTCTGCATAATGTGACTGTTTTTTCTGGTTTATTTGCATTTCTATGGTTTCATGGTGATTTGCTTGTAGTTCTGTGCTGCTTTGGAAGCATATCCCACCTTGACGTCAATGATACTTTAGTTTTCAAAGTATGCTATTATTCTTATTTAGAAAAGATAAAAGAATGATTTTATGTGTTTATTTGATAAAGTTTGTCACTTGAAATATTAAAATTCTTGATTAAAATGGTGTTGGATTAACAATTTGAAAGTACCACGTTATGACAAATGACATTCTTTTTGGCCATTTGTCTATTAGGAAAAAAATTTGGAGTTTTCTTTTATTCTGTTAAAATAGATTATGCAAATACATGTAGCATTTGGGGTTCGGCATTTGGAGTTTGCAGCCATGGCAATTTCTTTGTCTCCTTTGCCTTCGTTTGTTATGTGTTTATAGTTTATACATTGGCTTGAGACGTATGTTTGTGTAATGCTAATATAGATTATCAATTTCGTGTTATATTGGTCATTCGTGTCAAATGGGTTATTATCGTGTTAAATAGGTATTTTCGTGTCGTGTTGTGTCGTGTCGTGTTATCTGAAAAAATAAACAGGTCTTTCGTGTCATGTCGTGTTACCCGAAAAAATAAACAGGTCGTGTTCGTGTTACGTTACTCTGACACGTTCAGGTTCGCGGGTCGTGTTCGGGTTCGTGTAAAGTTTGTAATACCTGTGTCAAAACACGACCCTCGAACCCGAAACATGGCACGATTGCCACCCCTAATCCAAATAGGCTTAATAAATAGGTCATATAGGTTATTAGGTGATAGCCCAAACACCCAAATCCTTACCAATTGTTTATTAAGAAATCCACCAAACTTGGTAATAATCTAATTTGATTTTTAAATTTAAGTTAGCAAAATTTGGATTATACCAATTTATTAATGACTTTATTTTTTTTCTTTTAATTCAATTTAAAATACTTGTCTTTTAATCATGAAAAAAAAATGACCTTGAATTCCGACGTAATTAAGGAGCACTTCACCAAACTTTCTTAGTAGACATCAAAAGGCACGGTGTAATTATTGCCGCTTCAAAGATAAAAGTACCAAAAAAAAGTGACAACAGAACCTTATTAAGGCATCTGCAATCAAAACATCCCTAAGAAACAGCTAGTGACATCGAACAAAGGCAATCAAATGTCGGGTTTTCTTCCATTTCATGTTTCTCTCTTTTTAAATGTTCTCATGGAACTTAATACTGGGTTTTCTTCTACTTCATCTTATCCTCTTTTTAAATATTCTAATGAACTAGATAAAATGAGAGTTGTAAAATATTTATCTTTTAGTTTTAATGAAATAGTAAAATTTACTAAACATTGTGAAAATGTTTTAAATTCTCATGCTAAATATATGCTTACGACAAATGTTATTAGAAAAATATAAGTATTATAAAATTGAAAATAGTTTTTTTCACAATCAAATTCTCATGTTTCAATATGTTCTATACTTGGATTGACTGTTGGCAAATATATAGATTTTCTTTTCTCTGATATTGCAATTGGTAGTCGAAAGGACTGGAATCCATAAGCATAATTTATTACTAGATTGATAATGATTGGAATTTCTTAAAAAAAAAAAATCTTTTCATGTTTCCTTTAATAACACACATGGCCACGAATACTTTCAGAATGAATATTGTTTTAAAAAAATATGGATTGGGTAGTAATTTTCTTTTTTCCAATTAGTTTTAAGAATGCCTATGCAAATATTGCTTCTATTTTTGACTCGTGAAAGTTTCGTCAACAAACAATTTGGGGGAGTGAGGAAGGGGTAAATTCTTTTATTTTAGGCATGCTTATCATATATTAAATTTAACCATTTAAAACGCTTTAAAAACACTTAATATGTATATAAACCTATTAAAAATGCCTTTTTTTTTTGTGGTGGCATCCATTTGCAATGACAGAATGCTCAAAATAAATGAAAAAGAAATTATTTGCAATAGCTGCTCCAAATCCTTAAAGCTCATCCTACAATTTACTTAATCACTTTCTAAATATAACAATTTGTTATGTTCCTTTTTATACTTAACTATCCTGATTACGATTTGCATCAAAATCATTCGAATATTGGTCAAAAAATTTAGAAATTCCTAAAACTTTTAAAGATACTATTTGTACTTTCCTTCGAGTTTATAATCTAACACATCCTTTATTATTGTTGAAGCATGCCCATTAGTGTTTCGCATGAATATAAAAAATGATTTTTATTTAGTTGAATATGTTACGAGTATGTTGAATAAATAACTAATTATTATAAAATAATTACCCCATATATTTAGTTGCTTAAGTACTATTCATCTTAGAAGATTTGAAAAATAATGTGCATGCTTATTACGAATGCAAAAGTTCATATTTTTAAATGTGATAATAATTTTGGATGTAATTAAGGTTGACAAAAGTAAATCTAATTTAAAAATATAACTTAATACATTCATTATTTTGACCCATTGGGTTCGGTCAGATGAATTACGAATTGAATAATGAGTTATAATTTCACGAGTTAGGCTGAATTAAACTTATTTAATCCAATGGGTTAAAATAATTAAATAGGTTGCCAGTAGGCCACATACCACTATTGGACTGCTGGATGGATGGTCAGCCGCCTCTTTAATTTTTTAAATTAATAATTTTAACTTGTTAAATTAAACGGGTTCAACTCAATCCATATATGATCCAATTTAAATTTAACTTGTAATTATATTGATTGGGTTATATTATGACCGGGAAAATATCAAAAATAGCACCTTTGAATTCTCCATTATCAAATATAGCAGCGAGTAATTTTTCTTCACATATATAGTAGGTCAAGGTGTTTGACCAACGAAATGACCAAAAAGCCCTTCTATGTGAAGAAAAGAAAGATGTTAGACAAACATTCCGCGTATCTTCGCCTAGTCTGTAATCGCCAATTAGCATTCATCATCCATCGATTCAACAACCCACATGATCGAAATCAACTATGGCTCAACCACGGCATGCGGGGAAGAAGGAAAAAAGGCCGATCGAGTAAGCGGGTTTGGTGAAAATTTGCGTCTGCTTTATATTTGAATCGCTATCACGAGGGTGTGTGGGTTGTGTGTTTGTTTTATGTACGGTGTCAAGTGTGTGTTAATTTTTTTGGCCGAACTGGGTTTGAACGAGAGATTAGTCCATACGCCGAGAATGTTCAAAATATGTCGATAATGATGCATATATGTCGAAATATATGTGGACATATATAATATAAAATGTCGATATTAATGAATATATGTCGACATATATATCGATAATTATGAAGATATGTCGAACTATATGTCGACAGTGTGATCTAAAATGTCGACATATATGTCGTCACTGTGCTCTAAAATGTTGAACTATACCTCGAACAATATGTCGACACAATGATTGAAAATGTCGAACTATAACCGTAATTGTATTAATATTAATATGATCCACTATAACCGATACTACCATGAATAACTAATATACAACTAATAAGATTATACATCTAATAGTCTAATATTAACATCATATTAGATTATCTGAAACAAATGTACAACTAATACTAATTTCAACCAATACTAAAATGAATAACTAATATACAACTAATAAGATTATACATCTAATAGTCGAATGTTAACATCATATTAGATTATCTAAAATAAATGTACAACTAATACTAAATATTAAATTGCTAATACCTAATAGGTATATAGTATTGAGAGTTTAGAATTTATTAGTTAACATGTTTCACAAAATATTATGTAATCACTTATACTTATAACATTATTTACTACTGACACATAATTTAATGTTATGTACTTACTTTTTTAGTTACTTGTATATAAATGTAAAACTTAAAAATATTATGAATGCAAATTGTAAAGAATAATTTGGATTAATGAATATTGATTGCATTTTCTTTTTTAAAATGTTGTAAGGTATTAGCAATTAATATTTAGTATTAGTTGTACATTCATTTTAGATAATCTAATATGATGTTAATATTCGACTATTAGATGTATAATCTTATTAGTTGTATATTCGTTATTCATTTTAGTATTGTGTCGTATTGTACTAATAACAGATATATAATGTGTTGGATTGTACTAATAAAAGATGTGCATGGTTGCGTACTTTGGTAATGTTATATACAAATCAAACGTTTTTAAATTTAATAATATTTAATAAAGAAGACCACAAAATTTGCATATACAAATTGTCCTTATGCCTAAGTAAAATCCAATACTAAATAAAGTTAACTCGCTCTACACGTTGTCCCTAGAAACGAAAGCATTTGAGCAAGTTTGCCGGTTATGTCCGCTCCTCCGCGACGACCACATTTTTTTAACTTTCTCCTTTCTTGTAGAAGGAATTCTTTTTCTTCCTCCTTCCACTCTTAGCTCTAGGTTCCGGGTGATAATTGAATTGCTAAAACATCGCCACATTCCAATCCTTAGCCTCCCACCGCATAATAGAATCGGCATAAGCCCCTACAAGTGTTTCAAAGGTGATACAATGAGCATAAGGTGTAATGGTCAATTTGTGCATGCGAGATACATTTAGTGCATGAACACAAGGGATTTGATCCATATCAAACACTCGACACGTGCAAGTTTTTAAGCAAATCAACAGTAGTATCCGGTTTGCAATGTCCTGCATAAAACCATCTGTGTATATCAACCGGTTCAACCACATAGGATCGTGATTCTCTCATTCTTGATGCTATTAGCTCTTCAATGTATGGGGTCGTCAATGTTTTCATTTCACTAGTTGCGACGCCGTTCATGAAACTATCTTTGGAGTGTGTTGCGGATGTAATCGACCAAAATGTGAATAGGCAACTCCCGCATCACTCAATAATGCATTTAGACATTCGCGGTGTTGGTCGTCATTATTGTATAACGCCCCCACCTGAATGTACCTCGACCACCGCTCAATCCCGACTTCGTAAATACTCCTACTCTTGAATTTCGCATTGAAATCCGCGCGAAGTGCTCATTGAATTCAGCCATGGTGTAAGCCTTCGCACTTTAAAGTATAATGGGATCACGGCATTGTTTTTGAACTTTGCTCTTAGGTTGTTGCTTAGATGATAAATATTTGCTCGTGATAAGTATCTAGAACGCATTCGCTATGCCTTTGCAATGCTCTTATGTCTATTAGAAACAAACACCAATCCATCGGTTTCATTAACAATAGCAGCCTTTAGCCTTTGCAAAACCACTCCCACGATGCGTCATTTTAATCAACAATTCCCAGCGACAAGATATACTTGGTTGTTACCATCCATGCTTATCGCAACAATTAACGACCCAGATATCTTCCTTTAAGAAAGCAAGCGTCAACAAAGAATAATCGTCGCATGTGGCTATGAAAGCCACGAATGGAAGCACCAAATGCAAAGAATAAATACTTGAATCTACCACCTCGTCCGACTCATTTCGATGCGATTCGGGTTTACTTCTTGTATCACGTGTAAATAGGCTAGCGATTGTATACAAACCTCATAATCACCCACGACTTGCAATGCGGATTCCTCGATCTCCAAACCTTGAGATAGGATATGTTAACCCCAAGCTCCAACCGAATATCTCAAATGATTTCATTCGCCTATACGGCCCGTGATACGTCTTAGTACTTGCCCTTGATCCATGAACCAATAACTTTGCTACATGCCTGCCGATTATCACTATGAACTAACGATGATTGGCATGTATGGATGTTGTCATATTTTGTAATCTTCCATGCAGCTGAATTCCCAATCGCCGATGCATTCATTCTCCATTTGCAATTAACATCCGTATTTTAGGTACCAAAACTTGCTATTTGCCTTAAGAACCTTCCATTCAAAAATGTTTGACGGCAAGCATTGACATCCTCAAGAACGGTGATGCCTTGTCTCAAAACATTGCTCATCGCAACATCTACGACTTCGTCTAATTTATCGAAGCTTTCCCCCGCAAGAGAAGACTTTGTCACCTCGAGGCAATGAATATCTTGAAGTCTAGGCTCAAGAATAGGCTCCTTGCTTCTTGCCGAGGCCATTATTCCTTCATCGTTAACAATGATTGTTTCATGTACCGATAGCGCATCATCCTCTTTGCTTCCGAATTGATCTGCATTCGGTCTGCTAACATTGTTCTCATCCAAACGTCTTAAATGGATTACATCATTAGTCCAAATTGGACTATCAGAACTCAATCGTTTTATGGGTGAGTTACTGCCACCGTATTCATCCGCATCAGCTGACACCTCTCGAATGGTAACACATATAGGTATCCTGGCATGCCTTATAATCTCATTCATAAAACACCTCACATGGTAATCATTGTTGATGGGCAAGAGAAATATTGGACAAGTACTTGGTAGTTATTGGATTAGAAGTTTATCTTTTATTCTCGGATCCACGCCAAGGACGCCAATGATGTTATTAACCATTTCAGAAACTTGCGACTTCCTCCAACAATATAGTTTCAACTCTCTTATAATTGATGTATCGATGCTCATTCGACGCATCAATACCCATTCTCCTCCATAAAGAACATGCACAGACCATACATTTTGAGTCGCCATACCTTCGATAAATTGTATGCATTCAATGAAGTCGATAACCCTTTGGCATAACATTCATTAAACATCCAATTTTTACACCATTATTTCATTTTACCCTTGAAAATTGAAACAAAGCCCATACAATATTCCCATTCCTAATGAGTGAAAGCCATTACAATAAACCCGCTACCCATTATTGGAAGAAAAAGAGTATAGAAATGTACTTTTACAATGCCGCTCCTTTTCCTTTTGCAAATGTAAGGATATGCAGACGCTGATACTTTTCACCTCAAGAAGCTTAGTTACGATAGGCAGACGCAGGAAACCGAATCTACCCAATGTTGGTGATTAGAAATTGGAATCCATTGAAGTCTGAGAAGGTGGTAAAATGGTGTAATACATACTGATTAGAAAAATTTCGCTTGCTTAAGTTGCACCCGTAAAAAGGAAAAATTACATAAATGTCAAAAAATGCATGTGTAATAAATCGGCTTACATACGTTAAATCGTGAAACAAATGTCGCCTCTAAGTATAAAATGTCGACTATAAATAAAAATTGTTGACTATAGGTAAAAATTGTCGATTACTAAAAAAAATATCGACTATAAGTAAAAATTGTCGACTACAAGTAAAAATTGTCGACAACAAGTAAAATATGTCGACTATAAGTAAAAAATGTCGATTATAAATAAAACATGTAGACGATAAGTAAAAAATGTCGACTATAAGTAAGAAATGTCGGCTATAAGTAAGAAATGTCGACTATAAGTAAGAAATGTCGACTATAAGTAAAAACGTCGACATCGATTTTAAAACTCTAATACGGTCAATTTTGTCCCTCTGGCTTTTAAGGAACATTATATCGCTACAATATAAGGAACTAATTGTGGTAAATTATATATGTATATATTTGATCGCGAAAAAAAAAAAGCTTATTCAAATATCCATTTTGTGCAATTTGATTGCGAAAAGGGAATATTTAAAAATTTGTTTTCCTTGCCAAACAAATGCCTTAGCTCAACAGAATATATTGCCTACATATTGGATAGCCAAAATATGTAAAATTTCGCATAATGTAAATAAAATGATATACTAAAATCGAAATACATTTGCTAATGATCCGGATATGACCAATAGCATACATTTGCTAATGATCCGGATATGACCAATACATACACTTTTTGTAATTCAAATATCCATTTTGTGCAAAAAACCAATGAATCTTGTGTATATTTACATTGATGTAATTTAATTTAACATAAGAAACTCGCTTCCTACAAAAAAATGTTCATGTTCATTTATTTATACACTTTTGTAATTACTTTTCCTTTTTTTTTTTGAGCCTTGCATCTTTTTGCCCAAAGATGCTCCTCTTTTTGCGTGTACGTAAAGTCTTGTCGCCATCTCCATGGATCTTCAAAGCATTTTCTGCCTAATTGTATTTAGTGGGAGGCTATGGATAATGCATTCACTTTAATACATATATGCCACAATCGCCACTCCTACAAAAATAAACAAGCAATACTAAAATCATTACTCCTACAACCATTACGTGGCAATATGATCATAATAGAGATGAGAAACTTACCCCCTTCTTGGTGGACCAAATTTTCTTCTAATACCACCGTCCATTGATCCCCATTTGTCGCTTTTTGGCATAATACTTATAAAACTCGTGACGCTCCGTAGCTTGGGGATTGTCGAAATGAGGTACTCCAACTTTGGCACAACGACAGTTCCTGAGGTGATGGGTTGTACACATGTAATTTCAGACGTACAAATCCATTTTCACGAGCATCCAATGATTGCCGCCAATGTGACAGGGAATAAGACGATGTCAACAATTCGAATCGTGTTCGCCACAATCACCAACAAACTGCTTCGTCGCCAAGTCATCAAATTGTGGCACTTTTTGGGCCCCATGTAGCTCCTTCATGTTCATCTACCACCAAGAAAAGGAAAAGACAATCTGTAGGTCATTACGTATATAAATTAAAACTAGGAGTTAAGTAAATAAGACACGCTTCCATCGATCCACACTTACATCAAAATAACATTTCATGATGGAGATATCACCGCGCCCCATTGAAATTATCCTCTTTCTCAGCATGGACGTATACAAATTAATTTGCTGGAAGCATAAAATATAACGTCGTTAGGTAAAATTCAATATTCATATATTAATCATGCTAGGATAAAGGAAAAGCAATAACTTACATGATCGTTCAGCCAATCGCCTGTAGTCCATATTCTCAGCAAGAGGTCGGAATCCAAAGATAAAACAGGCGTATCCAAGTAGAGGGGTGGTTTTGCTCTCATCCACCGTTTCATTGCTGCAATCTTTTTGGGAGATGGCTGATATGGTAATGCCACAGCTGTGGAGGGGGCCGCAGCTAGGGCAAGAGGCAACTCCAAGTTTTGGCCGATTGTCTCCTCGAGAGCCAAAGATTTCGGCTCCTTTTCCTTCATTGGTGCTGGTGGAGCACTCTCGATCGGTATCAATGATTCGGACTGGGGGGTTACTTGTGAGTTGGTGAGGATAATCACATTTTCCACCTTTTGTTGGCCCTCTGATATCATCGCGACAGGGTATTGACCCTCTACCTCAGACGGTGGAATATTATCTTGATCATTAGGGCCCTCGGTATTGGCCCCCTGAGACCCCTCGTGTTGACCACCTTTGTCATCCGTACGGCCCTCTGGCTTGGCATCCGCCGAAACCTTATGCTCACTATATTGGTCTTCCGTTGGTCCCTCTTGCTGACCATGTCCGAATGAATCTTGGGAATCGGGTGGAAAAGGAGGAGAATGTGCAGTTGGTTGGATGAGTATCAAAGTGCGTACGTATTCCCACATATTAGCAAGGTCGGTGGTTTGACACTCGACCTTAGTAGTGAGAGCATTTACTTTGCCCTCCGTAATGTACCGAATGAGCCCGTCGATTTGCAATTCATCTTTGGTCTCCTTCAATTGAGACTCACACTGCAGTCGGGATCCGAGTTCCTCTACTAAGGCCATTCGCGCTTCGCCTCTCTCGCTTTGCCCTCGAATGTAGTTTCGTTTCAGACCTTCAGTTTCTATGTGTCTAGTTCTATAGGACACGTAAAAACTTTCTTCGGCCTTATGATCGATGTCATCATCGTCTCTGTCGAGCTCCTCAATGTCGCCAACGGCTTCCTCTTCTTCCCAACCCAAGAATTTCTGTCTCTCTTCTGGTGTGGGCTTCATTCGGGTCACCTTCATCTTCTGCAACATGTGAAGAATTAATATTCACATAAAAGTAGCTTTGAGTGTTCTATATTCAGTTAATAAACATAACAAACCTCCCCGTCAATAGTTTTTCATGACCAAACTTTTTTCTTTTCTTGGTCTCTTCTCTGGGCGTTCAACCCTTTCCATCTAAACATTCTGTGCTTGCATCCAGTAGTTTCGACATGCTCAACCATTTTGAACCGCTGGAGATGTGGCATTGTCTCATAAGCGAACACCTATAACATTGAAAAAAAAGTATGTGTTATTATCCCATATAAAAAAATGTGTTATAATATCACCATAGAACATGTGCCGTTGTATAATATGCTCAGTAAAATATGTTATGCTTTGGTTTGTAAATTATGGAGAATGCAAGATAATTTTTGTTTAATAACTATGTTAGGAAAAATGTTATTCTTTATAAAAAAAATATAAATGAAGACATGAAAAAAAAATTGTTCAGGTTATTGAGGGGAAGTAAGCATGCGACAGACCCTAAACGAAACAATTGTTCGCCTCTTACCCCGAGTGCTACTGGAAATCCCCCAACAGTGTAAGTCCGATGTTGTGGGTGTTCAATCTGTTTCAAGGCATTCATCATTGCCTTTCTACAACTATCCACAGTGGCCCTGAAAGAAAGGTCACCTCACGGCATTTCATCAAACTTCTTCCAATCACATGCCAAATGTAGCAATTTATCTTCAATCCTTGTTCGCCGCAAGCCATTGATGGATGTTTATAGAAGCAACGATGTCGTGACACAACATCATCTTCTGCATACGATGCGTTGGTACGGTCGTAACCTTTGAACACTTCCTCGTATATCGTCTCATCTATTTGGCCCAGATGCTTTAGATACTTGGTAATTGAAGATGGACCATCGGGGCATGGTAGTTGGAATATGCAAGCGCAAAGTCCCCATCTTGAGGCTGTAATGATGGCGAACTCTCTCCGCCAAATGTTACCTTCTTACCGAAGTTAAAATCTAAGCAACGATCGACATTTGATTGCCCGGTGGCCTAAGTTGCCTCAACAAAATGTAATGGATAATTTGTTTGCACGAATGTATGTTCATGGTCAAGAGCCATTTCGCAAGATCGCTCTCCTTCGGAGGATTATTTTTTGTGTATCACTCAATTTTGACCGGATTCTCCGCATATTGGCTTCGTAGTAGCAGTACTGCGAAACCTGGGCAGAGAAAAAGTCACCCTGAACGAGCATTTCCTCCTTGAGCTGTTCCTGCATGATATAAAGCAAATCAAGATCAATTATGAAGTAATTTCAACACTTTCTCGTCACTTTCAACTTAACAAATATAGAGAAATCATCAATAAAAGTAACACAATGTTTTTTACCACCTCTAGTTATAGTTTTCTTTAATAAAAGTGACATAATGTTTTTTTACAAGTCTTTTTAGTGATTTTTGCTCAAACATATATTTCACATTTATCTAAATTGATTAACTCAAACCAGAAATTTCGACAAGTGATTGCATTTTCTTTATATAGCTAAAATTAGTATGTTAGGACATACTATAAACCCTTTATGTTAGGACATATTATGCGATAAAGAAAATAATTCAATTATATAAGCAGAAGAAGTAGATGCATTATCATTGATAATATTGGAAATAGAAAGTACATATAGTCCTTGATTACTATAAACCCTTGCCTATAAACAGTCATTCCAATTTTGGTAAATTAAAAAAAAAATTTGTGGGTAGTATTTCACATTTATGTGTATTGTTCCACATTTACAGGGTTTATCGACATTTGTGTGTAGTATTCCACATTTATGTGTATTGTTCCACATTTCCAGTGTTTGTCCACATTTGTGTGTAGTATTCCACATTTCTAGTGTTTGTCGACATTTGTGTGTAGTATTCCACATTTATGTTATTGTTCCACATTTCTAGTGTTTGTCGACATTTTCATTAGCATTCCACATTTATGTGTATTGTTCCACATTTATAGGTGTTTGTCGACAATTCCTGGTAGTATTCGACATTTCTTATAGTGTTCCACATTTGTGGTGTTTGTCGACATTTATGGTGTTGTTCCACATTTTATGGTTGTCTTTCGACATTTATTGGTGCTGTTCGAGGGATGTAACGACATATTTTGTCGACATTTTGAGCCATTTGTCGACATTTTGGGCCATTTGTCGATATTTCTTCCTATGTTTCAACATTTCCTCCTATTTGTCGACATATGCTAACTAGAACCCAGTTTTTAGACTGCTATGCATACGTATTCTATTTTCTGGGTCGTTTTCGAACGAATGAGTGGAAAAGGGGATAGGAGCAAGTGCGAAAAACCCTAGCTTTCTAATTCCTTCTAACATACCTAAGCTAAGCGGGATTATGCAGCGAAAGCGGGACGTTTACGCATCATACATATCAAATACGAAGCTTTGTTGTGACTAACCTTCTTACTCTTGCCCGTCCGCTTGTGAGATGTATGCTCTTCCTTTTTCTCGCTTGTCGATGATGACGATCCACCACGCTTCTCGTCATTTATTACTATTGCTTGAATTGGATACGAAACTTTGTGTAATCGATCGAGAATGCAATAAATGACTTGGGAAATTCGGATTTGCGCTGAAAGAAGTGAAAGGGAAGGGTCTGCTTTGCTGAAACCAAACGCAGTGGAGAAGAAACCGATCGGGCGCAATTTTCAAATTGCAGAGTATTTTAGACATTTCGTGGCATAAAACCCTTTGGCTACTATAGTTGTAAAGACAATTTTTCCACGCTATTTTTGATAATTGAGAAGTCAAAGGTGTTATTTTTGATATTTTCCCATTATGACCTATAAAAATATAACCCAGGAATAACCCAATTCATCCATTTACCATCCCCAGATGTAGTGACGTGCTTCATGTAATAATTGAGTTTAAATATTATAGAATTATATAATGAATTTTATAGTGACTTTGGTAGTCTAGTTTTGACTATTAATGCCACTGGTACAAGTGGTAGTCATGAAGAGACTAGTACTAGTGCATTTAACTATTTTGGTGATAATAAAATTGTTTGCTGATAACATGTTCTCATAATATCTCAAAAAAAAAAAGTTGGTACTTGTAGTGAGTTGATTTGTATTTAACTCTTTTTTTTTTTTGAATTTAATGACAACAACAATAGCAAACAATTTGTAGTGTTAAGAGCGGTAAAGCCAAAAAGAGAAAATTCCTCATCTATCTCTCATTACAAAATAAATTTTAGCAACTCCAACCTCAAATTAATTTTAGAACAAGTTCTTCATACAAGCAAAGAGCATTTGGAACACTTAGCATTCACATTTACATTCTTCCTCATTAGAATTTCAAGTTTTAATAATTCGTTGCAACATATTGAGATAAATGTTTTTGACTAATTGAAAACATATTTGACATAATGATATGAACACTATTGGTTCTCAAGTAATCTAACAACTCATGTTAATTATCTAGATTACATATAGTAGATAGGTTGATTGGGTTACTCACGGTTTGGATTATTTATAGGTTATGATCCAATTCACCATATTTAATGACAGGTCATATTTGGGTTAGGTTGAAGCAAACTAATTCTACAGGTCAGATCAATAATTCTTTGTTTTTTTGAAATTCCTCTATTTCACTAACAAAGTTAAACTTACATTTTCTATTATCTTGAGTACTTTTTCTTTGTAACTAATCTTATTTAGTCTTTTTAATTAATCTTTTTTAAAAGACTCTTCATATGTTTTTCACAAATAGTTCCATATTCATAAATAGTTTAGAAGATGAAACCATAGTTATGTGATGACAATGGATGAGTTGAAAATCTCAATCAATCGAAAAACGAATCTCTTTTACTTTTTCTACAAAATTTTATGGAGACAAGGGTATAAACTAGGTAAATATATAACCTATAATGAATGAGATATAAATGGACACTAAACTTTATATTTATCAAAATTTGGTCAGAAATACACCAATAAATGAATTAACACATGTAGCGAAATTCCCTACTATAATCAATCTACTATGCTTTACACTAATCACATGAGGATTATACTATTACATCCGTAAGTTAACAAACTTAGAACTAATCACTCATCTTATTGATAGGATGCATAATATTTATATTTATTGTGAATATTTCCTTCTATTTTGAATTGTTTTTGTGTTGAATTGAATTAGTTTGTTTATATTTTGTTTTAAATGTTGAAATATGGATATTTGGATACAATTAGACATAAAACAATCATTTTTACCTAAATTTATTGAAATATTGAAAAGATTGGAGGCAGAAAACTTGTTTCTAAAAGGCAAGGGCATGCTTAGTATATCAAAGTCCCAACCAAAAGATTTTCTTACATAAGGAAATCAGCTACTACAAGGCTTTTCATCGTTGTTCCCGGTAGATACTCCAAGTCATACTCATTGAGCTTCACAACCCACTTTACCATCCTTCTTGACACCCTTGGCTTTGACTGTATCTACTTTAGCGAGTTGCTTGTTACTACGTTGACAGGGTGTTCCTCGAAATAGGACTGCCACCTCCTCACCATGATGACCAGGGTGAACACTATTATCTCCAGTTTAGAGTAATTTCTCTCTGCATCTTACAGAGCTTTGCTAACATAATATATAGGCATCTGCCTTCCATCTTGTTCCCTCACTAGTACGGAGTTGACAGCTTTAGAGCTGATAGCCAAATACAAGTACAATCTTTTCTTGGACTTTGGCATCTCCAACTGCAGGAGCTTGGCTAGGAGCTTCTTTAGATTATCAAATGCTTTCCGACACTCTAGAACCCACTCAAAATTCTCATGCTTCTTTAAAACTTTAAAGAATGGCAAGGCCCTTTCTGTCGACCTAGAGAAGAAAGGGTTAAAGGCTACCATCCGTCCTACAAGGCATTGCACATCCATAACGGTCTTTGGCAGCTTCATCTCTATGGTGGTTTGAACTTTTTTCTGCTTTGCCATTACTTTTTTCTTTGAGACCATGTACCCTAGAATTTTACATGAGGATGCTTCAAAGACGCACTTCATAGGGTTAAGCTTCATTCGGACCTTCTTGAGGATGTCAAATACTTCCCTCAAATTAGCCAACATATCATCTTCAGTTCGACTTTTGACCAGCATGTCGTCAATGTATGCCTCCTATTTCTCCTGAGTTACTCTTTTAATATCTTGTTCACCAACCTCTAATATGTGCATTTATCAGTGGTGAACATCGTTTTCTCCTTGTCTTTTTTAGCCAGGAAGATTTGGTGGTAACCTTTATAGGCATCCAAGAAATACAGGAAGTTGAACCCGACTATAGAGTCTACTAGGATATCGATCTTAGGAAGCGAGAAGAAGTCTTTAGGCCAAGCTTTCTTAAGGTCGGTAAAGTCCACACAAATGCGCATCATTCCTTAAGAACTTCTTGACAAGCACGGGTTTGCTAGCCATTCCGGATACTGACTAATGATTTTTGCTCCCAAAAGCTTGTCAACCTTACTCCTAGAGAATTCTGTGTGTCATCCACATATTCCCTTAATAGCTGGATTACTTGGTCCCTCAAAGTTACTTCCAACCCTACTCCAATCTTCATTTTCTTCCCTTTGGCTATCAATTTCACCTTTTCCACCTCAATGCTAGGTTCCAATAGCTTCACTGCATTTCCTTTGCTAGGTTCTAGGTCATTCACCATGAGGACCTACAATTTTTCAACCATTTTTAGTGTTGCAACATAATACTACCAAGTGGTTTTCACGTTCCCCTGAATTGACGCCACTCCCTCCAACATCGGGAACTTTAAGACGTGTGCAAATTGGAACATATGACTTTGAACTTGTTAATTGTTGGGAGGCCTAGGAATACATTATAGGCATATGGACCTTTGACCACTACAAACTTCAGCGTCTTGGTCCTCTTTTTGTTCAAATCCCTTAGGGTTACCGAAAGTCAGGTTTTTTTGATTGGGTATATCGACACATTATTGAACCTTTAGGAGGCTCTTGTCTAAGTTTTATCTGATAAAAACATTCTCATACATGATGTTTACTGAACTGCCATTGTCCGCCAGCACCCTTCTAACCTGGTAATTGGTGATCCATGCCTCTAGTTGAGAAAAAAATAATTTATTGTTTGAGAAATTGATTACTGTCTCTAGTTCTCTTTTTTTGTAGGTTGCTAAATTTTGGATTGAGCATAATTCTTCATCGCCGAGTGAGAGTCTCTTGAGGTGGGACCTTCTGATATCATATAGATTACCTCGGTCACCCTGTCTTTTGATAACTGCGTCTCTTGATCATCAAGCCTACCTATGCGAGTGCCTTTCTGTCACCTCTGCCTTTTCTACCGTAATCTCTAGAAGCTCTATCCGAGCTAGTTTTGTAGTGTTTCAACTCTCTCCTACGTATAGCCCACTCAATTTCCTGTATTAGGTCTATGCATTCCACGATATTGTGACCATGAGAGCCATAATTATGGAAGAACTTGCAAAGGTCTCGAGAGATGATCCAGGCTACTAATCTAGTTGGTTTTTTTTTTAAAAAAAATACCTTGGCTTTTAGTTGCATATAGGATCTTGGATCTTGTAGTTTTCAACGGGGTTAGGTTCTTTTGTCAAACGTACTTTTGGGTTGACCCTCTTTTATTTTACTTAAGCTCGGTTGATCCAAGTCTCTTTTAGAGTTTGCTCTCCTTGTTTGCTCTCAGGTTGGGGACCTCTTACTTCATCTAAATTTATAGAGCTCCTTCTTTGTCCGACTGCTTTCTTCTACTTGGATCGCTTCTAGTCACTCTATCCATGACCTCATCGAATGTTTTTAGGTAATCCTCTATTAAACTTCGATTAAAGTGCCCAGGTTTGACTTCATTGATGAAAATGGTATCATCTTTGTTGCTCACCATGGCGGCCTCATTATTGAACCGAGCTAGGTACTCTTGCAAGGTCTCGGTTTCTTTTTGTCTCACACTCATCATGTAGATCGGAGGCTTCTGTATGAATTTGTTTGCTATGAAGCTATTTGAACAACTTACAAAACTCATCAAAAGAAGTCAATAGGGTTTCTCAGAAGGTTGTTGTACTGTTTTCTTACAACTTGCCTAGATGTGGTAGGTATGACTAAGCACTTGTTGTCCTCAAACAACTTCATAATATATATCAAAGTCACACAATGACCGATATGATCTTTTGGGTTCTCTGTTCCATGGTAAGGCTCCAAGTTAGGGGTGGTTTTAAAGTCCTTAAGAAATAGGGCATCCAAAATCCTCTGAGTAAACAGGGTAGTAGCCGAATCTACCCCAATCGTGGGCTATCTCGCTAGGGCCTTATTTACTGCTTCTTGTATATGTTTCTCTATTGTCTTGCTGATGGTATTGCCAGATTCCGATTGATTTTCTTTGTCCACACTTTAGTTGTTGGACAGCTCTCTTCTCTTTTTTGGGACTTTACAAGCTCGTCAGGTGAGTGCTCCGCTTCTTCTTCCTCATCATCATCTTCTCCACCGGTTTTGCTTTGCCATTTGTGGCTCAAGCTCCTTTGATTTCTTCATATACTACACGAACTTTCGAACTTCTTCGTGCGTTGGATGAAGAAATCTATCCACTGTTCTCTCATTCGTCATGGGGGGCCTATTAGGGTTATCTACTGCGTGTCAGCCGAGACCCACCTGCAGATTGAGCTAAGGTCCGCCTTGTGGATTGGGTTGAGGTCCACCTATGGGTTAGGTGAGATCCAACTCACGGGTTGGGTGGAGATCTAGCTTGCGAGTTAGCCGAGATAACGAGGCTTCAACTCTTTTGCCTTGGGATTTGTCGTCAGTATTCTCCATAAGTTCTACACAGACGACACCAATTGATGAGACTCTGATGTTGTGTGATGATCTCTGATGTGCCGACTGACCTGCAAATGGTGGGGATGGTGTCCTCAAAGATACTCTGATGATCAAGTTAGTTAGGGTTTTGGAGAATGTCTTTGAGTATGGCTAGAATCAGTTACCCATTATTATTACTTAACATGTCCTATATAGATACTTTACTTGTAATAGAGTCCTAATAGGAGTGTATCTTATCTTTACTCACAATAATGAGGTCACCCTCACCTAAGGTTGTCCTTATCCCATTTAACTCGGGTTTGAAGTCATCCTTATCTCTTTTAGTAGGCAATAACCTACCAATAAATCAAAAAAATGAAATTTGCTAAGTTGATAATAAAAAGATTATTCTGAAATATGAAGCACAAAAAATATTTTTTATCGATATGCAAGGGACAAATTCTGCAATTTTATATTTTATCTATACTATATATAAATGCACTAATGTTGTACTTTTTTTCTTGTCATTTCTTCTTTATTTTTTTGGATTTTGGATTGACCCTCACATGTTATGCACGTAAAGGCTTCTTCTTCCTTTTTTTTTTTGTTGGCTTCTGTTGAAACAACGTCGTACCAATAACTAAAACGACTTCATTTCATGCTTTCTTTCCCTGCTAGTCTGCTACTATCCCATGAAACAAAACCATTACATTGATTAAAACGACGTGGTTTCACTTAAACTTTATTCTTGAAATGATGCCGTTTTAGCTATGCTTTATTTTCCTTCTACTTCCCCGTAAAATAACCTCCTAATAATTGAAACGGCATCCTTTCAGTTAAGCTTTATTTTCTCCCCTATTACTTAGCTTTAGTAAACGGCTAGTGTCGTTCGATGGAAACGGTGTAGTTCCCTCCATAATTTGTTTCCCTTTCAAAATAGTTTCTAACAGTTTCTTTCTTTCTCGTTTTTGTCACCTTGTGTCTTTTTTTTCCACTTTTGTCTGTCCAGGCTTTGGTACAGTCGCCTCTCATGGTGTTTGCAATAGTATGTATTTACCCTTTTGCTCCTGTAATAATTATTATTTCACATTTCGTGTGGCTTCGTTTAGGGCTTTAATGATACTTTCTTGAAGAATTTTGGGTACTAGATTTTTGGATTTCTGCGGTTGAGTTGAGCATACAAGGTAATTCATTTTTTTATCTCCTCTTCTTAAGCACATTTTTATAGTGATTTCCTACTTTTGGGGTTTTGGATAATTATTTTTAAAGGGGGTTTGGGGATATGGATTTTCGCAGTGGAGGCTCTAATTCTTTTGAGTTCTTGTATCTTTCATTATGTTTTTCGTTGTCTTCAAGTTCCAAAACGTTCTCCCACAGGAATTGAAGGGCTAAATTGGAATTCGAGCATAGGGAAGGAAATACACTGAATTGGATGAGTTCTTTTTGGGCGTTTTTCGTTGAATTTGGACAATGTGTGGTCAATAGTGTTACAGAAAGTGTTATGAGTTGGTTTTTATGCGTTTTGGATTTTTCGTTCTTTTCTGGGTTTTGTAAGTTTAGTCCACTAAGCCAGAAATTTGTTAAGGAATTCATGCAGTGTAAAGCAACAAAAACTGATTGTTATAGTGAAGCCATTTCGAATATTAGAGAGATAAATACTCCCACTTCAGTGAATTTGAGTTTTGGAGTCTGGTTTTGGAGAAGGATTTAGAAAGTCATAACAAGAGCAGTCACAAATAGTGTTTTAAATGTGATTTTGTAGATATGTAGGCTTTATGTATATGTAAATTATGCTTCATTAAAAAATTAACCAAAGATTTGACTTTTGCTAATGGATTTTGAAGTGTTTTTGCAATTAAATGATATGAGACTTGAATAAAAATTATAAAAAGGCTTTGGTTATCTCTTCAATCATTGCCATCAAGCTCTACTTTATGTAATACCTTGTCTAAAATCTTTTACATTCCTCCTGCAAATTTGCCTAATATGCCACCACCAACCCACCCCACCCCACTTATTCATGATTACGAAGGGGTGGGAATACTCAATATTAACTAAGAGATCACGTTAATGTTTAAAGAATAGGATTTGTGATGGTAGAACCAAGCATTATGCTAATAAATCAAAATCATAATCCATATTTTAGATTGTAAGTTTAGTTCATTTACTGCTCCATAGTTTAAAAGATAGTTTATTCATAATTTATGCATGTAGTGGATTGTACTTGGAAGATACATGTTAGACATTTCTTGCTTTAAGTTGGCAAAGGAAATGTAGTCAATAAATCCTTATAAGTAGGCTGAGTGACCTAAATAAATCTTTTTTAAGAGCATTTTAATATCTTAGCAGACTTCTTTAAGTTGCATTCATTGACTGTAATTGTTTAAGTTTCTTTGTAATTGTTGTTTTACATTTCTCTGTAATGTGTTGGTTTCACATTTTTTTAGAGTGAAAATTTTCATGATATTTTCTGGCTATGAAATTGGAATAAACTTAAAACTAACCTGAAAAAAATTTAAAAGTGCAACTCAATTCTACGGAGAAAGATTTAGAGGCTGGAGATGTTTCATACACCTATATCCACTGAACTCTGTAAAGTGACATTTCTATTTAGGTTGCCTTTCCATTGTCATTTTGGGACTTGTTGTGTGTTGCCTTCATGTCTCATTTTGCTCTTCTAAGTATGAATATAGGCTATTTATGTGATTTTGTCCTTTTCTTTTCCTGGATAAGTGCAATTTTTGCTGCTTGTGATTCTTTTAAGTGTAATTTTTGTTACCTTGTGATTCTTCAATGGTCTCAAAATCCAAGTTTGTGTTGCCTCACTGCCTTGTGTTTCTTTAATGGCCTCAGAATCCAAGTTTTGTTTTAGCCTCTTTTTGTTGTTGCACTGAATTTATAGGCTCACTTTTGTTAATGCTTTCTATTTGATGTGATTCCAATCCGACAGGGATAGGAACACTTAGAGAATTGCCCAAGATATATCTAAGGGATGCTAGTTTGAATTGGTGTAAACCGCGACCTGCTATCTATAAAGAGATAGGAACCTTGGTATAAAAGCATACAACCAACTACACCAAAATTGGTTGATAAGTTTAGTTTGAATGCCACAAGTTGATAAGTTCGATGAACGCATACAACTTGATAAGTTCGTTGAACGCATACAAGTTTCGAAGAAAACTTGATAAGTTCTAAGTTCTCAAAGAACCCAAAGATGAGATAAAGTCACAATCAAAAATTACTCATAGCTTGTTTCAAAACAGTACATAAGATGCCTATTTATAGGCTACAATAAGTCTTTAATAAAAATCCTGAATAACCTGGTCTAGAAACTAGAAAAATAAATATTAATTTTGACTTTCTAACTTCTAGACTAGACTAATAAAATTCTGCATTTTAATATATTAATTACGCACCATTCTAGATGATTTATTGGCTAAATAAAAGGCACGTTGGAATGGTACGTTGACCAAGTGTTGGAATGAGTAGATTCATGCATCTTGAGCTAGCTTCCAAGACTTCATTAAACACTTCTTTGACTGAATTTTCAGCCATGACTTTTCATCCTCCAATGCCTCAAAATAGATGATTAACCATTGAATTTGAAGTCTTCAACACTTGACTACTTTAATAATTGATCAGCTGGAATTTTGACCAATTTCAGGACCAAAACTGATCTCTAACTTTGATCAAATGCACTCTTGAACTGACTGAATTTTCAGCTATGACTTTTCGTCCTCCAATGCCTCAAAATAGATGATTGACCATTGAATTTGAAGCCTTCAACACTTAACTACTTTAATAATTGATCGGCTGGAATTTGAACCAATTTTAGGACCAAAGCGGATCTCTGACTTCGATCAAATGCACTCTCGAACTTGGACCATCGCTCCATTGAATTGGATGTGAAGTTGGGTCGAGTTCGCATCTCTGGCCGCAGGGTTCGCACCTTTGGTAGCAGAGTTCGCATCTTTGGCTGCAGAGTTCATATCTTTGATTCCGAATTCACATCTTTGAGTCGAGTCCGCAACTTTGACTCTGAGTTCACATCTTTGAGCTGAATGTTGAGAAGTCAGAGCTGAGTTCACATCACTATTTGTACTGTATTGCCTTAAACCCTTTTGTCTAATACCCTTTCCATCCCTTTATTTTATATCTTGTCCTTGTCATGCAAAGTATAGGCTTTTTCCTTGCATCAAACATGGTGGAATTGAGAGACATTGTTTAGAAGAATGTTGCATTTTCTTAGTGTTTGAAAATGAGGGTTTTCCTCTCCTTTAGATTTGAATCATCAAGAAGCCATTTTTATGCCTTTTCTAGTAAACCACTCCTACGAATCCATTTCTGCCTCAAATGTTGTTTTATAAGAAGCCATTTTAGTGGCTCACAAGGCCACAGTGTTTATTTTTCAAGTTGTTTATATGTGTGTCTCACACACATCTGATACTTGCATCTTGAAAAATAGGTCTCATTGTTCTAATCAAATGCTGAATAAAAGTTTCAAGAAATCAGTGTATATAGGAAGAATACTTATTGAAGTTATACAGGGAGAAATGAATTCATAAAATTTATGATGTTCCTTTAGTTCTTTTTTTTTTTAAAGTGATTATCAAAGGGAAGAAATTCAGTATTTCATAAAGCCTGAGATAATGAACACTAAATCTCAATAAAATTTAATATCAACATTGGAATTTGCAGGTGTACCTTATCTGATTCATTACCATGACATTGAAGGTGTTCTTTTAAGGTACCCAAAAGGTACACAACACACAAAGTTTTAGGAGTTGCATAGGGGAGAAAACAAAGAATTTTTTTCTTAATCTCTGCATTATTTCTGTTACTCGTCTTTATTTCAAGCTTCTATAACTCCTCACACAATGTAATTGATTCTCAAAATCTTTGTAAATAGTACTGCCTGCAATTGAGTTGAACACATGAACTAAACCTGGATGCTTATTTTTGTTTTCCACATTCAGTCATTCACTTTTTGATTTTACAGACTATTGTTTTTGCTGCCGAGTGCTTTAAAGTTGAAAGAGATATCCAGTCATTGTTTTGCAGAAAAGGTTTCATTCTTTTCCTATGATTTTTCTGTAATGTTTGCTTTTTGTATGTCTTATGCCATGGCTATCTGCAAAGCTTGGAATCTATTTAATTTTACTCTTATGATTGAAAGATACATTGGATTGGGTTTCTGAGTTTGAAAGTGTATTTCTCAATGTCCATATAAGTCTTTTCATGCTTTGTGGTCCGTGTTTCTGCTTTGTTGCAGTTTAATATGCTTCCTTTTTATTATGTATTGTGTGCTTGTTAAGCTTTTGCTTTCATGAGTCTGATTAGTTCTGCACACATGTTTTGTATTCATTTAGTATCCTGTTGTTCACTTGGACAGATGGATTCTTTACTGCAAAATGAAAATGCTAAAAAAATGACGCTTAGAATAGCGTAGGGAAGCTTATGCTAGGAGATAGAGCCTTATTTCTGAACAGAAAGCCACGAGATTCTGCACCGCAAAGGCAAGCCTATGCTAAAAGAAACATTCTGCTAGGGCCAGTTTACCTACATTTGAGGTGGCTTGCTGAGCAAAAGAGACATCAGAAAACACTTGGAATTATGTACAGAGAACACCTTTTGGCCGTATTGAAACTAGCGATTGTTTTCCTCCCTCTGAATCATCTTGTCAATAGTCAAAACCTCTGTATGGTACTATGGAAACAGAATTTGTTCCTAAAATCGTATCCATTGCTGGAGAGTTTTCAATGCGCCCAAGTAACTACTCGATGGAGCAATTACTTGATCAGACACCTTTTCCTCATGCAGGTAAAACTACGATTCTTTTAGTGATGTTCATACCACTTTGTTTAACACTTCTTGTGGAAGTAGATGTTCCAGAAACTTATTCCTGAAGACTGCTTTGTGGTATTACTACTATATACCAAACTGCTGCATAACCTTTTGGCTCTTAAACACAGCTGATTTGGTACTTTAAATATAGCAAGGTTTTAAGTTCTCTCGTTTTCTTTCTATAGGAAACTCTAGCATTCAGTTAGTTTATTCATCTTTTCCTGATCATGGTGCTCCTGGAAATGATCCTGAAACTGCCCAAGAGTTACTTTCCTGTTGGCAAAATCATTTAGGTCTATCATAGGATAGATAATCTCAATGTAAACCAAAACCAAGAACATGATGTGGTTAATAGCTCCACTTACTATTTGGCCGTCAAGGAAGGGAAAAAGAACTCACTCTTCAATGTATAATATCAAAGTTCAACATACGCAGAATACTTATTCTGTTATCACTTCTATTGAAGCACAACCATCAACTTCTATAGCAGCTGAGCGTGTCTTGTTAAATGATGGAACTCAATATGCAGGTTAGCTCCCATAGATGCTTTTAGGATTGTTACCATTATTTAGTGTTTCTTTTTATCCTGTGCAAGTTATTGGTCAATCAAATATATAATTATTGTAGGAAAACTCTCCAATAGCCTGCAAAGCAAATGGAACTCTATGAATACTTCTGTTCTAGAACTGATTCTTGAAAAGTTTGTGGTCCTTCCTCCTACCCCCAACTATCAATATTGTAATGCAAAGTGATTTCACTTGGAAACTTTTGCTGCTCCAGAGGACATGTTTCTCTTGTTAGCCACTCGATGCCATATTCACTTCTCCGTCTTTTTACCAATCATGATGAGGAGGTAGCTCATTTTAGAAAGAATGTTCGAACCTACAATAACAATTTTGCCTTCACGTCTTTGGATGCAAAACATGACAAAAACTTGACAAAGAATACACAGGGCAGGTACAGTTTTCTTGTCCAAGGTCAAGTTTACCATTTCTTTGATAGCCTTCTTCCCAATAGTAAGTCAGAAGTAGGGATTCAATTATATTTCTATGATATTGTTGAGTAAATTCTGCGCAGGTTCAATTCATCCCATAGGATGCAAGAAAGCACATTGAAACTTCTGTCCAATATTCTTCAGGACAACCCATATTACAACTTCTCTAGAGGTCTTTAGTACTTTCAAAATCTTGATAGTTATAGAATCCTACTCAGTTGTGATCCTAGTTTGGATCAACGATGATATAATCTACCTTTTGTTTCTCAAGTTGCTGCAAATTTATTTCTCCAAATTAGATGCTAATAATCTAGATAGAACCCCTCACATTCAGGTTTATACTCATTTAGACACCAGTTAACGAATCAAGCACTACTATGGCTACTACTATTCTTTATAATATCCTGATCTTTTGTTCCCTCGTGGATAATCAGGTTGGCATAGTGGAATTAAAAAAAAATTGATATAGGTAACAAAAAGAGAAGGCTGGTTTCGTTTGGTATAGATGATAGTGTTGATATATCTTCTCTTGGTGATCCTTCTCAACTTATAGAATTAGAGGAAAACGGTAAATACTTGGTTTTTCGTTGTTCTAAATCAAGTTATGAATAGCATGTACCTATAATGTAGCAATCCGTTAGATTCAGAGAGATGTAACCAGTTTTATGTTCTTTTTGGTTTGAATTTTTTTATAGCCATCAAATCAGACAATGGGAATGATTCAAATGTCTCTATTAGGGAGTACTACTGCTACAAGCTCCAAATATGAAATGATGATCGTTCAATGCTCTTGCACACACTAAAAGTTTTACACCAGTTTGTCGTTGATGTGTATATTAAGATCGAGACCTCTAAATTGGATTTTCATGGGCATAGGCAAAAAGAAATTAGGACTGAAATTTTGAATGGAATTCTTGATATCATTTCAGTGGGAGAGACTAAAGGCTGCAATGTTGCTTGAAAAATCATCTTGCCGGCTTTTTTGTTGGTGGACCTAAAGATATGCGTAGAAGATATTTAGATGCAATGACCTTAGTGCAAAAGTATGGGAAGCCCAATATACACCTTACCATAGTTATTAAAGGCTCAAAGGCGCACTTAGGCGCATAGGGTCTGGAGCCTAGGCGCAAAGCGCAAGGCAGCCAGCTGAGCGACATGAGGCGCACACTGTAAAAAAACTGTAAAATAATATTTTAGGCATTCATACTTATACTTCCTAAAATAAACTACTTAAAAGTCTCAATATAACTATATAAGCCAACTAAATAGCATAATCTCCAAAATTTAAAATTCTAAAAACTTAAAAGTTCAAAAAAAGTCAACTAAAATTATCAAAACTTAAAAGTCTCAATATAATTCTAAATCCACTAAAATCTACTCTACATCAAGAGTAGCATCATCTCCATCATCATCACCATCATTATCATCTTCAAGGTTCTCTTCTTCATTGGTGTCATTATAGTCTTCAAAATCAAACTCCTCGTCATCCTCATCTATAAGTGTGAAAGGAGTCATGTCTCCTCTCAAATTAGAAGATTGTGCTTTTGTTTTATCTTTGGACCTAGCACTTGGAGGAGATGTATACATGACATTTTGCCTTTTGATCCTCCTCCACCTCCCTTCTCTCCTCCTCCTTCCTTACCTTCTCCTCCTCCTCTAGTATTCTATGCAATCACTTCAACTGCAGGTGCGCTAGCAGCCGTATTCCATGTTAAATCTTGACATTCAAACACAAGTTCATCATCTTTTTCTGCTTCTTCATCTAATGCACCCATCAACCATTCATTGGCATCATCAATGTCATTCAAAGATATAGGATCAATAAGGTCTCGTGCATTATATCGACTTCAAAGCTTGATTATACTTCACAAACACCAAATCATTCAATCTTTGTTGAGCAAGCCTATTTCTCTTTTTGTTATGAACTGAAATACATTAATGCTTGCTAATAAGTGAAGAAAGACTAAGAACATTATCACTTATATATTCAAAAATAATTAGAACCTAAAATACATTAATGCTAAAAATTACACATTTATCACTTACATGTTCAAAAATGCTCCAATTACGCTCACAACGGATGCACTCCAAGTAAGACTAAGAACTTTCACAAGAAATTTTTCAATTGTGGAGTTGAAGATCCATAAGACATCCACCACTAAATTGTTTATAGTAGATTAAATGATTATGGTTAGATTGATGCTCTAGTAAATGTCAATCAACATGTAATACTAATAACTCTAGTAAATGTCAATCAATATGTAATAAATTATTCAAGTTCAAAGTTCATAATAATTCATTCACTGGAGATTTGGTCTTTCTGCCTTATAGCGAAAGAAGATCCAAATAAGCCTTCATTCGATACAAAGTGAATTGCCCAGCATTATGTCTTGCTCTTCATGGCTTGGAACCAACTTTGCTAAAGCATCATATAGACCCCTCATAACCTCTTCATCATCGGATATGTCATTGTTTGAGTAGCAAAATTCAGGATTCAAAAATACCTGCTGCATGTAAAGGTCGATGGAGTTGACATTCCCACCTATTATCTATAATTTTAAAGGCTTCCTTATACTTCTCTTCATTTTCATTGAAGGACTTTGCAATTGCTTCTTTAGCCCTATCCATTGCTTCATAAATATATCCCATTGGTGGTTTTCTCACCATCAACCAATCTGAGCACATGAACTAGAGGACCAAATAACTTCAAAATATATACAATCTGGTCCAAAATCTAGGCATCATAATAATACTAGCCACTTTTTTCCCGAAGACTCTTTTAACCACCTACTTCTGTCCAATCATCGTAAATAAACATCTTTCTCAATTGATGCTTCAATTTATGTATGCGTTGAATTGTGAGAAATGCAGTAGCAAATCTTGTGACGCCTGCCTAACAAGTTCTTTATGTCGATGAATTGCCTTAGCATGTTCATCACCCCTGTCGAACATAAATATAGGCATTCAAACTCACACCCTTTTCAATGTCCTTTGAACACTAGACATCTTCCCTAGATCCTCCAAAATAAGATCAAGACAATGAAAGCACATGGAGTCCAATATAAATGCAGCCTTTTATTTCTAATAATTTTCCTATCAAAGTAAAAACATGACTAACATTAGTATATAAGACATTATTATTAGCATTGCACATCATGTAAACATAATTTGAAAACCAACAAATTAGAGTAAGAATTTCTTACGCAAGCACATTAGCACTAACCATCGGTGACAACTGAACAACATTCTTTTCCCCAACACGTTCTACTATACCATCAAGTAATTCGAACATCTTTTCTCCGTCTTTGAATATTGAAGCATCAATAGATTCAAGAAAAACAGTTCCCTTGGGAGAATTTACTTAAAATTTTATCAAAGTTCTATTCTTCTTGTCAGTCCAACCATCTGACATTATAGGACCACCATACTTTGCCCAATCCTCTTCATGAACCTTCATTGCAAGCTTCATATCCGAAACTTCCTTATTTAACAAAGGAACTCGCAACTCATGGTAACTGGGTGGTTTCATACCAATACCATATTGTCCAATCGACTCAATCATCACCTCAAAACTTGGATAATTGACGACATTAAAAGGAATTGCCGCATCATACATCCATCGAGCTATATCTCTACAAGCTTTCTCTCTCAATTCCTTCTTGCATGCTTCATTGATGGTAGTTTGCTTCAGTTTTGATTGCTTCCTGTTTTGCACAACTTTTTCTGCATTAGGTGTGAAATATATGTCGATTGGACCTTTTTGTCTTGGCCTTTTGGGCTGATTAGTCGACTTGCTGCTTCCTTCTTTTGAGCAGCTCATGCTCAACTTTTCAACAACATCCTCTTCCTCATCATCACCACATGTCTCATCATCATCAAATTCTATATTTTTTGTTGCAACCTTCTTTACCATATAACTTTTGATTTCTTCACGTACATAGGGAGGACATTTCTTGCATATTGTGGTATTTCGAAATCCTCCGACAATATGTTGCTTTGCTTGATAAATTCCACCTTTTGTTACTTTCTCACAGAAATCACAAACTATGTCATTTTTGTTATTTGGATTTTGCAAATGAACATACTTCCAACAAGGATCCTTTCTAGAACTATCACAACTAGAACTTTCCATACTTCAGAAAATTAAAAGAAAAGAAGAAAGACAGAAGCTTCAATTTGGATTTCGATTTCTCTGTCAGTCTCAGTGGTAGCAGAGAAAAGAAGAAAAGAAGAATAAAAGGAAAAAAGAAAAAGCAGAAGTGTCTGGTTGTAGCAAAGAAAAGAAGAAGAAAAATAAAAAATTAGAAGAGAGGTCGGAGAGAGGGCAAAACCGCGAGCAGAGGGTGAGAAGAAGAAAAGGAAAAAAAGAAGAGGAGGCAGGAACAACTGCCTGCAAAGGGAGAAAAAGCAAAAGAAAAAAGCAGAAGAAGATGAGCGAGAAAGAGCGGGGAGAAGAAAAGAGCGGGAAAAAAGCAATAGATAACAGAAAAGAAGAGGAGCCCAAAAGAAAAAGAAAAAAATGAGCAGAAAAGAACGAGGAGAAGAAAAGAACGGGGAGAAGAAAGCGGGAGAAAAGCGCGTACGGTGCCGGCGCCAATAGGAAACTATATCCTTTTTGCTTCTTTTTTTAATAGAAAACCCTTGTCGGTTAGGCTCTCGGTAGCGCCTATCGCCTAAGGAAGGCGCACCTTTGACATGAAGCGCACGCTGATAAACGTCGCCGCCTTTTTGGGCTGCAAGGCGCAGGCTGCGCCCTCTGGAAGTGCGCTGAGGCGCCAGTCGCCGTTAATAACTATGCTCCTTACCATAACATATAACCCTAAGCGGCAGAAACTAGGGAAAATTTGCAATTTCATGAAACTCCCTTTGATAGGCCAGATTTACTGTCTAGGATATTGAGCTAAACTTGAACTTTTGAGGAAAAATTAATGAAAAAAAAAGATTTTTGGGAAGCTTTTGCGTGTGTTTATGTAGTCAAATTCCAAAAACGTGGAATGCCTCATGAACATATTTTATTGATCTTAGAAAAAGGCTTTGAACTTTTAAATCCTGAAGCTTATGGTAGGGTTATCTATGCTGAAATTCCTGATCCTGAAAAAATTCGCATCTATATAAACTTCTTGTTAGGCATATGCGTCATGGTGCATGCGGACAACTGAATCCTAAAAATGCTTGTATGAGAGATGGGGCTTGCAAAAATCACTATCCTAAGGAATTTTATGACCGAACATCGCATCCAATGATAGCTATCCACATTACGAGACGAGATAATGTGAGAGCTATTAGAGTTCGAGTTATGATTTGGATAATTATTGGGTGGTGCCCTATAATCCATACTGGTTGGCCATGTTTGATTGTCATCTAAATGTAGAGAGTTGCTCAACAATCAAATTGGTGAAGTATATGTATAAATATATATCTACAAGGGTCATGATCTTGTTAGTTTCTATATTATTGCGCATGATGATGAATGTGATGTTGCTGAGATAAAGGATTTCAAGATGGTAGATGGATAGGTTTTCTCAAGGCTGTTTGGAAAATATATGCCTTTCCTATGAATCATATGAATCCTTCTGCTGTCTACACCTTTCAAGTTCACCTTGATGGTGAACAAATTGTGTCTTTTAACAAAGAATCTAATCTTTGACAACTTCAACGAGTTGATTTCACTAAAACTATGTTGGCTGAATTTTTTAGGATAAATAGGGTCAATGTTAAGGCAAAGGATCTACAACTTTTGTAAAATGATTTCCCACAACATTTTGTTTGGAAAGATAAATACAAGAAGTGGACAGAAAGGAAAAAGGTGTTGTCATTGGTTAGTTGGTGTCAGTAAATCCAGAAGGCGGGGAATGTTATTATCTTAGGCTACTTCTGTTACATGTCAGAGGTCCTAAATCTTATGATGATCTGTTAATTGTCAATGGTGAGAAATTGGTTTACTTTAGAAAAGCTGCTTTTAACTCAAGTTTATTAGACTGCATTTTCTCAGATGCCTTCAGCTCTTAGAAATCTTTTGCTGTTCTTCTTGTTTTCTAGATACCAAATAATCCCTCTCAATTGTGGGGAAACATTTGAGTTTGAGTTATCTACTGACTTTTTGAAAGATTGTGAAGCTACTGCTTCTAGTTTACAGCAAATAAAGACAAAACCTTAGAAAAATTGATAGGTACTTGCGACAAATGGGGAAAAACATCACTGGATACCAGTTTGCTCCTCAAGATTTTGGCTCAGAATTCCATGAAAGGGTAACCAAAGAGGAAGAGAGTGAGAGAAGTATTCAGGTAATGAAACATGATTTATTGTTGATTTCTAGGCTTAACGTAGACCAAAAGCGAGCAGGTGATGCTATTTTGAGTAATATCCTGAATGGCAAAGGGCAAGCTTTCTTTGCTAACGATCTGGGTGGAACTGGAAAATTTTTCCTCCACTGATGCCTACTTGCTCAAATTAGGTCTCAAGGGTTTATTGCTATAGTTGTCGCAACATCGGGTGTTGCGGCATCAGTTTTTACCATTTGGGAGGACAGCACGTTCTAGATTTAAGATTCCATTAGACCTGTCCGGTGGTAAAGGTTGTACTTTGATCAAGCAAAGTAGTACCACCAAATTGATTTCTAAAGCAAGACTAATCCTGTGGGATTAGTCTACAATAACTAAGTAAGAGGTGCTAGAGGCATTTAATGCATTATTGCATGATATTATGGACAATACAGAACCTTTTGGCAATCGGGTTGTTGTGTCTGGTGGAGATTTTAAGTAAACTGTTCTTGTGATTGAAAAGGATCTAGGGGTACTCTTGTTAATTCCAGTACTCTGAATTCTAGCCTATGGTCTTCAATGAAAAGCTTGTTTTGAAAGAAAATATGAGAGCTAGATTACATCCAGCTTTCTGTAATTTTTACCTAGGATTGGAGGAGGAGTAGAAGCTTTCCATCAACATGGAAACATTACCTTACCTTCCCAAATTGTTCTCCCATTTAACAAGTAAGCCTGGCATGATCATATATTTTTATGTTAATTATGACTGTTACTTATACACGACTAATTCTTAATAACGGGTTGGTGGAAAGTGTATTTACAGATTTAGAGCATTTTGCCAGTGATCTATATACGATGATAAATCGATGTATTCTTTCTGCAAAGGATAGGTCAATTGATGATGTAAATGAAATGCTCATTAAGAAGTTTCCTGGAGAGCTCCATTTTTACAAAAGCATAGGTAGGGCTCTTAATCAAAGATACCAAGGAGATTTTATGGATTTTCTAAATTCTCTTGATCCAAAAGGATTTCCTCTTCACCAATTAACGTTAAAGAAAAAAAATTGCCCACTTCTTCTTAGGAATTTGGACCCTATTGAGAGATTATGTAATGGAACAAGACCCATTTGTAGAGATTTGAGACCAAATACTAACTATATTGAATTAGCCATTGAGAAGAAAGTCCTTTTTCTGCCAATAATCCTCTAAATAGTCCTGATAACCAAAAGCATGGCATTCCCTTATGAAGGACACAATTCCCTGTTAAATTGTGTTTTTCCATGACAATTAGTAAATCTCAAAAGCCAAACAATTGATTATGTAGGAATATATCTTAGAGAACCTATATTTTCTCATGGCCAATTGTACGTTGCACTGTCAAGGGCTAAAACTTCTGACCAAGTTAAGCTGCTTATTTTGCCTCCAACAGTTAATGAGACAAAAACATATTGCAAAACAACAAATGTAGTGTTTGATGAGATTTTAGATTGGCACATGAATGAATTTGTCTCTGCCTATTATGACTGTCATAGTTTTGCTATTGCTGTGAAATCTTTTGGTTTATATTAATTGTCATTTAAATTTAGTCTTTTGTTCATTGAAATTTCATGTAGTCTGGCAAATTCAGTTTCGATTGATACCATACCAGTAGATTCGAAGAATTGGGAAGCCATCATCATTGTTCAAGAATAATTGAAGTCTAGTCAATCCAAAATGAGCCTAAGCATATATCAGAAATATGCGTATGCTAATGCTAAAGTATAAAAACAAATTGATTGCTACAACTGGACTTATTATTATTATTTTCTGAGGCATGTTTCTTTCCCCTTTTTTTTTTTAACCAGGGAACAAGGGTTGAAGAAATAACTTTCAACCATAAAGTACAATGTATGGGAGCAAAATCTAGGTCTTCAAGAAATACAGGGTAAGCAATGCAGAAGTAGAAAAGGTACCTGAGCAACATCAGCAAGAAGGGATACACATGTTCAACAGATTATAACTACACAAAATTTGATCAGCTGTGCCAATACATTAGGGCTGCAAACAACTCGGTTAATGACTTTCTTATTTTTATTTTTGCTTATTTAGCTTTTACTGAAATTGTTCTTCTTCACTGTTCTTGAACCAACTTCTTTTGCTCATACCTTTGTACTGCTTCAAGAGCTTGCAAATCTTCTTTCGATAATGAAAGATGATGGAAGAGTATTAAAAATTTGTCTATGTTAAATGGTTCCATTGAAAAGTACAGATCATATGCATATTAATTTATGTTTGCTTTGATCAGAATTGGGTTTTAATTTTGCTTATAATGGACGCATTTGCTTGCCTAAGATGTCTGGAACTGCTCAAGTTAACCAACAAGCTACTTACTTTCTTAGCAATGATGTACATTTGAACTCTTTGTTTTTAAATATTTTACCCTAAATGCCACCGCCGCCTTAACCTCCTGATGCCTTGCCTCATTTTTCCAAATTCTGCTTTGCACACAAGCTTGAGTTCCCTCTTTGTCCCTGTCTCACTCCATGATCTCCTTGCCGAAGGGATTATACTTTTGTTGGGATTGGGGTTGACAGTGATGTAGAGAAACTTGAGTGCTGTCTTTGTCCATCCCAAGCAGCTCTTGTCTTATTGTGCTTTTTTTTTTCCAGAAATTCAAAAGACGGCTGGTCTCCCCAAGGAATCAATCCCAGTGCGGCTGGTATGTGACCGCTTCTGATTATTGATTTATGGGTGGATGTAATTATCATGAATGGAAAATGGATTTATGGGCGGTTGCTTTAGTTTGCTTTAGTGTTTGGCAGCATGTGATTTATGGGCGGTTGCTTTAGTTTGCTTTAGTATTTGGCAGCATGTTAACTTTTGGGTGTGGGACCAAAACCATTGCTTTGTTTGTTTCTTGGTGAATTGACCAATTTTGTTTGGTTTGCACGGTTTTTCCGTTTCTTTGTCTGTTTGTTGGCCGAAGTTTTGCTACTAGTTCAACCAAATTTGTTTGTTTGTTTGTGCAGCCCTGTTGGTTTCCTGCACAATTGTGGTGGATTATTGAACTGTTAAGATTGGTGATCTTAATACGGGTAAGTTTGAGGCTAGTTCGCACAAATAATATTGTGATAATCGAGGTGATTTTTTCCTCGTCTAATCGTGACATCGATAAAAGCTTGCAGGTGGTGCTAATTTTCTTGATGGAAGAAAATTGTGAAACTTATTTTGACAGTAGGAATTAACATAGACACTTGACTGAGCCTACACCCACCAATGATGAGGTTTGGGTTGTCACTAATGCACATATTATTGGTCGATGTTAAATTCTATGAAGAGTAATATAGTTGATTTAATAACTCATATTGATACAATTAAAGAACTGTAGGAGTATTTGGATGTATTATATTCTAGTCAAAATAATCTTTCATGAGTTTACGATTTATCGCAAGAATTTTATTGCTCGAGAGGATGGGGCGTTCTATTACATAGTACTTTGCAAATTTTGAAAGAATGTATGAGAGTTGAATGCTGTTCTTATTTCACCAATGTTTAGCAAATGCAACTCGGAGAGAACAATTGGTGTAATGGGATTTCTAAGAGGTCTTGGCTCAATATGAAACTATCCAGCCTCAAATTCTTGGAGGAGAAGCGTTGCATCACTCAAAGATACGTTTGTTCGGGTTCTTGGTGTCTCGTGAATCTTTTCACCTTCCACATATGTGGTAGATAATTCAGCTATTGTGTGATGCACTCAAACGAGTAGTGAACTTAGAAGTGATGGAGGAAATTGTAGAGGATATATTGGCGCGGTGGTCGAGGTGGAGGCCGAGGCCGAGGCATAAGAACAAGGAGAAGTCAAGGCCAGCCACATATTTATGGACAACCTCAATTGTCTATTGACTCGAGGTAGTCCGGACTTGTCATTATTGTGGTAAACCTAGTCATATTCAAGTTTTGCTACAAGTTACATGGGAAACCCGGGTAGCCACAACAATTTGCAAATCTGCATCCGATCGATTCTTTACCACGATCTTACGAGGGCAAAGTAGTGGCTATGTCGAAGGGAGTTTGCTTAGTACAATCGGTTTCAAAGTTGACAACCTCCTTCTTCCATCGCTACTTTAGCACGAAAGGTAATGCCACTGCATGTGTTTCTCGTTGCTTCTCTTCTGGGATCATTAATTCGGGGCTTCGATCGTATGTTAGGTCTTTTAGGTATATTTTCCTCTCTTACTCTATCTTCATCCACAATTACATTAGCTAATGGTTCCTCTACACTTGTTTAGGAGTTGGTACATTTCATCCAACTCTTTTATTGCCTTTGTCCTCGGTGCTTTATCTTTTCAATTTCCTTTTAATCTCACATCTGTTAGTAAGTTAACTAAAACCTTTAAGTGTTCAAGAACATTCAATCCCGATTCTTGTATATTCCAAGATTTGGCTACAAAGAGGGTGATTGGTAAATGACGAGAAGAAGGGGGATATGTGCTTGAAGACTCTATTTCATTTGCATGTTCTCGTGTTACTTCTTTACATCGGATCCATTGTCGCCTTGGTCATCCTTCTCTATACGATCTTGGACATTGGATTCAAGTTTTAAGTCTCTTTTTAGTTTAGAGTGTGAGTCTTGCCAACTTGGCTAATTACATGGTGTTAGTTATCCTCCTCAAGTCATTAAACGAACAGAGTCTCATTTTTGTTAGTTCATTCCGATGTTTGGGGTCCATGTCCTGTGACTTCCAATTTGGGTTTTAGGTATTTTGTCACGTTTGTTGATAACTTTTCCAGAGTTACTTGGTTATATCTAATGAAAGATCGTTTAGAGTTATTTTCTATATTTCGTGCATTTATATTTGAAATTTTTACTCAGTTTAGTGTGCATGTTAAAGTTTTGCGTTCTGATAATGCTAAGGAGTACTTTTCTGCATCTTTTCTGACTTTATGATATAACATGGTATGATTCATGAATCTTCTTGTCCTGATACACCATTGCAGAATGGTGTAAGCGAAAGGAAGAAAACAGACATTTATTGGAAGTTACTATATCTATGTTATTTGAGATGAAAGTCCTAAAATCTTTTGGTCTGATGCTGTCTTAATTGCATGTTATCTCATTAATTGTATGCCTTCGTCTGTTTTGCAAGGTGATATTCCATTTTTTACTCTGTTTCCAAATAAGTCCCTATTTACTTTACCATCTCGCGTTTTTGGTTGTGTTTGTTTTGTTCGTAATCATCGACCCAAGGTATCAAAACTTGATCCAAGGTTTATCAAATGTATGTTTCTAAGTTACTCCCGTACTCAAAAAGGATATCGTTGCTATTCTCCATTACTGAAGAAATACTTCATAACTGTAGATGTCTCATTTTTTGAAACCACTCCTTATCATGATGTTCCAATTACTATGTCTTGTTAAATGAGGAATTACATGTGCCCACTATTTGGTCGACTGTTCCCGTTATTTCACCAACATCTATACAGGAATCACGTCCTTTACAGGTTTATACTCGGTGTCCTCAGGTTTCACCTCCCCCTTTCCTTTTGTCACACCTCCATCATCTTCCATTCTAGATCCACGATTCATTAAACCTCTGCATGTCTCTAATCTTGATCTTTCTATAGCTCCTCGCAAAGGTACACGTACTTGTACTCAACATTCTATTGCCAATTTTATTTCATACTCTTCTATGTCTTCTTTTTTTCGGTCATTTTTATCCACTGTTGACCAATTTCTTATTCCCAAGTCTATCTCTACACCATTGCAAAGTCCTGGCTGGAGGACAGCAATGGAAGAAGAATTCTGAGCTCTACAAGATAATCACACTTGGGACTTGGTATCTTTTCCATTAGACAAAACTACTATTGGTTGTTGATGGGTATATGCTATGAAAGTTAATCTGACGGTACTTTTGCTCACTTAAGAGCGAGACTTGTTATGAAAAGGTATGTGCTGAGTTTATGGGGTTGATTATCTGAATACTTTTTCTCCTGTTGCTAAACTTCTGTTTATATTTTGATCTCTCTTGTTGCCACCCATAATTGGTCCTTATTTCAGCTTGATGTTAATAATGCATTTTTGCATGGTACTCTACATGTTTATATGGAGCTACCTCTAGGGTTTGTTGCTCGGAGGGGAGTTTAGAGGCATGGTTTGCAAACTAAAAGCGATCTTTGTATAGTTTGAAGCAATTCACAGCATGGTTTGGAAGGTTTTCTAAAGCTATACTTTCTTTTGAACTGTCTAGATGTGATAATGATCACTCTTTTTTTTACTAACAGTTGAGGGGAGGCAACTTATTCTTGATTGTGTATATGGATGATATTATCATCATGGGAGATGACTTAGTTGGTATAGCTGAATTAAAAATCTATATTCAGAAACAGTTTCAAACTGAGGACCTAGGAAATTGAAGTATTTCTTCGGAATTGAGGTGGCACAGTCACAGAAAGGTATTGTTCTGTGACAACTCTAGGAAATGGAATTTGGGCTTTTCAATATTTGCCATAATTCTTGCAAAAAAAAAAAATGAATCCTTAAATTAACTAGAAAGATTTCAAAAATATCCACCGCCACTTCAGGAGTAGAATGATAAATTGATTTCAAGATCAAGAAAAAGAAAAAAAATGAATAATTGATAGAAGGAGATGGAGTATGATTAAAGAAAATAAAGAGAACACTTACCTTGCAAAAATTATTTACTCAATTGGTAGCTCTTTGTGCTGATAACATGTTGTAAAATATTGTGTCACAAGTATATAGTAGAGAGAATGAAAAGAGATTAAATAGAGAAAACAGAAAGACATCACATATAGTAGGGAAAACTAGAGGAAAAATTCTTATTTCCACTTTTCTTCACACCAAAATGAGTAAAACTGAGCTTCTATTTATAAGAGAACAAGGATGTACATACACTGGATGTGGATATGATCATACATTGGATAGGGATATGAATAAACATTGGATAGGGATGAATATAATTTATAACACCAAAATTTTTTTACAAATAAAATTCCAACCTTTCACATAGGAAAAAATATAAATGGAAATATTTATAAATGAAAATATAATTTAAATATGTCACATAAAGGATTATGCATCTAACTTTCATATGCTTGAAAAATTCATCTTGGAAAGCATTATACCCGAGGGTTAACTTACTGTAAGAGCTAATAATTCAAAATGTATTGTTAATTTCCATTTTTTAAAATTATTATCTTTTACATTCTCTACTAAAAATTCAGAAGCATTGAACATTTTTCTAAAGCTTGAATGTTTATTGATGAAATAATAACAATACGCCAATCATATCCCATCAAATAATCTTCGTATGTTCTTGAATGTCTTAGTGCGTTAACACTTACATGCAACATGGACTATAACCTAAGTGTTAAAATTAAGGGAAAATTTCAATTAAGCTTGCTGCAAAAATCAAAACTTTAGAAGAGAAACAAATAACTTCAAATTATTATTAAGTATACAATCACACAACTTTAAATTAAATGTCTTACACAATCTAATGACAATTCCACCATTTCTTAAATATCTCAAAAACAATCATCTTGTATTCTATTTTATCTCTAAAAGTATTCGATAGTTTTAGTTTGAAAATCTAATAATTTTGGTGTGTAAAGTCAAATTTAGTTTTTATAATTTCAATTATTAACAAATAAAGACAACTAAATATATGAGATTCACATTTATATAATATTTCTAATAGTTTTAGTTTTCAATATTTAAAACAGTTGAAAATTCTTATCCCCAAATATCCATTTTCTATTAAATAATTGACCTTTTTGAAAAAAAGTTATTTCTATTCATTTTAAAAATTAATTGTGCTCAACTCGAATCCAACGTGGCAAAAAGAAAAAAATGTAAAAGTAAAATTTTCTACTGGGGCTTCAATCCATTTTGACGTCAATTGGGTTGTGAATCTGTGGCTGCGATGATGATGGGTAAGATTGTCGGTGGCTTAATAAGATTTTTTTTTTTCCGAAACAATAGAATTTTCATTGATTGAAGAATAGAACCTGTACAAATGTTAGCCATAAAAACTAAATGATCTCCTTGGTCTAATGTCATAGCTAAGGAGGAAAATGAAAAAATGGTTGGGATTACCACTATCCATTAGTTACAGAGGAAAATTAGCCTAGTAAGAGCTAACAATGATTCTAACCTATACAATGGAAATAAACTACAATATCAAAAGGATTGCCAAAAAGCTTAATGTGATGCGATATAGTGTCAATAGCTAACTTCAACTAAATGACTAAACTTGGACACTATATCTTGAAACATCAATCGCAATCTAGTCTCTCTAACTATTACAAAAGAGTATTCTAGCAAACATAAAAGGAAAAGGGCCACTTATGGGAAAAGCAATATACTGCCTTTCTTCAAAAAAAGGGATCAAGATACTATTTCCCATCTTCAAAAGGAGTTCGGACTTGCCAAAAATAATCAGACCAAACAAGAAGGCAGCCCAGCAAGAAAGAATCGAAGCCAGCTAGCAAACTTCAGTCCCACCAAAGGGAATCAATGCAGGAAGAAGCCAGCAGAAAAGAACGTGATGTAAAGAATGAACCAGCAGATATTAAACCAGTGATGAGAAACCAGAGTTAGAAACTTGCAAACCAGAAAGTAGAAATAGCTTGCTTCAAACAAGAAAGTAGAAAAAAGTGCTTGCTTCAGACCAGAAAGTAGAAAAAAGTGCTTGCTTCAAACCAGCAACGGGTAACCAAGCTTAACAAGACTTCAGATCAGAAAGGAGACTTAAAAGTCTTCGAAAACTAGGAGTGAGTAACCATCAGTGCTTAATCATCGAACCAGCCATTGATGTCTTTTTAGTTAGGAGTAATCAAACAAACCCCCCCCCCCCCAGGGATGGACCAGAATTTAAGGGAGCAGTTAACAAAATTGGACAGAGAGCAATGGGTGACAAAAAGCACGAATACGGGAGACTCAAAAATAGTTCATGGGAGGACAATGCCCCAACCGATTCAAGGGAGCATAAGCATTCCATAATCCATTTGGATGCTGAGCACAGACCAAGAAGGTGTATAATCAAATCTACAACGACCTCCTTTGATGATTCCTCTTTCTTTTCTTTTTCTGTTTTTTCTGTTTTTCTTCCTCTTTTTCCGTGTATTTTTCATGTTTCCTTTTTCCTATTTTTTTCCTTTTCTTCCATTTCTTGGTTTTTTCCTTTTTTTTGTGTGTTTTTTTTTATATTTTTTTCCCTTCTTTTTTCTTTCCCATTTTTTCTTGTTTCTCAATTATTAATATCAAGTCAGCCAAAGCAATAATGATGAGAGCCATAAGGAGCGGGATATCATAGGAGAGCAAAGTTACATATTTACTAATAGAGTAAGAAACATAGAGGGATATAGTACTAGCTTTGCACATATGATAGCCATGTGGAAAGAAGATAGCTGTGCAATTTGATGTTATACCTCTACCACTTGAAACCAGGGAATATCACTGAAGTAATGTTAAGAAAGCTAAGCTTACATAACACCAAAGAGGATCCCTAGAAACCAATCTTTGAAAGGATGGTGAATGTGGGGGGTTGAGAGAGGGAATATTGCCATCCTATCTTTCAATGTTCCTACAGATACCAGCACTAATGAGAATTCTTGCCCCTCTTTTTTTCTTGGGTTTTATTTATTTATTTTTTGTCGTTTTTTCCTTCTTTTTTCCTCCTCCAATTCATCTGTTGCCTTTCCTGCTTTCTTTCTTCTCCCTTCTATCTTTTAAGCTTAGATAATGGTGATACAAGCAAGAAGTTCAAAGCAGTGAGTGTCCAAAGCATGTAGCATGGCAGCCCTATTTTCTTTGCAGCATTTTATCAAACAAGTTCAGTGCCGCCAAGACAGAGCTGAGAAAAGCATAATCCATGAAGTATTGGGATCCCAGAATTCGGCCATTCCAGCAAATCAGTAAGCCAAGAACTAATACCCATACTAAACAGTCCACAAGTCACCAATTACCATTCACAAGCAGTCCGAATTTTCTCCAAAAAACACAAGGACAGCCAAGAACTAATGCCCATACTAAACAGTCCATAGTTCACAGTCGACCAATTACCATGCACAATCTATCCAAATTATCTCCGAAAAAAACAAGGACAAAAGCGTCCCCAAAAATGCAAGAAAAAATCAAGAAGCATACTGGCGTTTGGCATGCTCGGTAGTCGGTGACTGTGATTTCTGCACCAAGGCTTTGGCTCTAGTTGTTGGAGTCCAGAATTGAGAGCATTCATAATCAGAACCCAGTGCTTATTGACCAATCAGAAAATGAGATCAGAAGCAAATAGTAATTTAGGACTTTATTAACTAACTTGACTCATTTGGTTATAACCCGGAAGCACTCCCATGACCCGAATACAAGAAAGTAGTCAATCCACCCTCAATTGTTTGAAGACCTCATAAAGCAGAGCATGGAAAGAGGAGAACGGAGGATCATATTAACCTTGAATCAGAAATCTAATGTCCATTTAGAGCATCAAGTAGGGCTTTGATTGTGACCGCACATCTGCCTAATATGAGGTATTTCCAGTAGCTGGTTGAGGAACCGCAAGTGAGAAACACTTTATGGTTTCCATTTGAGCTTCAAGCATTAATATTTATGCCTCCTCGTTTGAACCATTGGATACTGCCAACTGAAGTTGCCTTTTTGTTTCACTTTTGCCTGAGAAAAGTATAGACAGTTAAATTAATTCTTTGCAACTGGATACCAAAGCAAAAGAACTCAGGGTTAAAGGATAGTCAGGGTCAATGAGAACTAAAAAATTGTGAAAAAAGGCAATCAGAAAATGGCTCTGATAGCTGGCTATACTTATGCAATTCCTACAAAACTAAGACTACCTTATACACTAGTAGGCAATTGAATAGTACGATCTAAAGACCTCTAAACTAACTACAGATAAATGTAGTAACAAAATTTGGCTCAGAAATTTGGACTATCCTCTTCTAGGATCTCCTGATAGTCCTGCCATTCCGACAATGCCTTAGTTACCACTTCATTAGCTGGTTTACTTATCCCCTAAAATAACCAAAGATTACGTGTTTTCCATAACATCCAAAGAATGTATACAGAAAGAGTAATTCGGTTATTATTGATGGAGTTTTTGCTCAATGCACTTAATGATTCCCACCAATGCTGGAAACATGATTGTTCTTGTCTTAACCCGTCCCAATGGACGGGAGAGAGTCTCTACACCATAGCTGCCCTATCACAAGTAAAAAGGGCGTGTTCAATGGTTTCCTCATGCAATCTGCAACAACCACAAATGGGATCCTGCAGGATTTTGCGTTTACTCAACACTGTTTTGGTTGGCAAGATTCCTTGGCAGCAGCGCCATAGGAAATGTTTCAATTTTCCTTTGACTTGAAGATTCCAAATTCTACTCCACATACGGTTAGCTACGGTCAACCTAGAGCTACTAGTAGCTGCATTTACATTTGCTTGAGCTCGATGCTGTTCCATAGCAACTTGATATGTAGAATGAACCATGAAATTACCTTTGCTGTCATGTTGCCAAATTAGCTTATCTCGACTCGCCTCCCGGTTTAAAGGAATTCTGGAAATTGGCTCTGCATCCTCTGGGTGGAAAAGTTGATCAATCAGGGTTTGGTTCCATTCTGTCCCTTCCTCCTTCATTAGTTGATGGCACCAAATGGTGGACTCGTCATTATGTACTTTTGGAAGTGGCCTAAAATTTGCTCTATGTGCCAGCCATGGAGACTCCCAAATTCTTATTTCTTTGACGTCTCCAACTTGATATCTCATCCCCATTTCTAAAATATGTCTTGCTCTCATTCAACATCTCCAAAGCCAAGATGCATTGGTGTGGACTTTGGCTTGCATAATTGTGCCGTGGGGATAATATCTCGCCTGCATAACACAGCTCAAAAGTAAATTAGGGGACTACCTGTGTCTTTGCATTTTTCAGGTAGAGATTTTTGAGTGAGCATAGCTGAAACATTTTTCCCTACCTTAATATTTTCATTTCCCTTGAGCCTCCTTTTGTTGGTGCATAATTCCTTCAAAAAATGTGCATATTTTGGAATTCGTTTGATGGCATCCAACAAAGGTATGTTCATTTCTACCTTTCTAAAGGTATCTAAAATTTCTTTCTCATACTCTTCTTATCTCGACTTCGCCAACCTGCTAGGAAAAAGTGGAACAATTGCATTAGGAAATGTTGGTTTAGAATTAGAAGAAGGAGTTACCTTTGATTGTGGTTTAAGTGTGCATTCTTCTTTTCTTTATTCTCATGCTCTCTTGCATCCCTTGGTTTTTCTAGTAGATCTAGTCTTGTATCAATCTCTTTCCACTTCTTAATACAATGGCACTTGCATTTCCCTTGGATTTACCACTGGCTGTGAAGGTAACCTTCTAGAATTTTGTGTCTTCAACTTGTTAATAGATGTAGCCAGTTGGGTAATATGGTTCCCCATAGCTCTTTGCTCCTATTGCATTTGTTACATATTAATAGCCAGTGATTTAACAATGTCTTCTGAATACATACCTAAGTTTGAAGATGGAGCTGGTGATGGAGGTGGCTTATTGTAAGGTTGTGGTGGAAATCTTTGTTGTGCTCTTTGATTCCCATAACTAAAATTTGAATGATCTCTCCATCTATGGTTATAAGTATTAGAACAAGGATCATATCTTCGTGGAGATTGACCAGGAAATCCTCTTACTGCATTAATTTGTTGATATGAATCCTCTTGTAGTGTGGGACATATGTCCATGGGATGACCAATTACCGAGCATATTCCACAAATCTTGCCTGTTTGTACGTGCCTTGCAGCTAATTGACAAACCATAGCAGTTAGATTAGCAATTTGATTTTCCAAGTTAGATGTACTTACCTCATTAACTCTTTTAAAATTCCTCTCAACACGAGTTTCGAACTGTTGGGAATTTTTGGCCATGTTGGAGATCAATTGCCTAGCTTCTGTGAGTGTTTTGTTCACTAATGCTCATCCGCTGGCTGCATCTACCATACTCCTATCTATTACTAATAATCCTTCATAAAAATATTGAATGAGGAGTTGCTCAAGAATTTGATGGTGGAGACAACTAGGGCATAGTTGTTTGAATATATCCCAATACTCGTACAGAGTTTCTCTGCTAAGTTGTCGTATCCCACAAATCTCCTTCCAAATATTGTAGCCCGAGATGCAGGGAAGAACTTTTCTAAAAATAACCATTTCATTTCGTCCCATGAAGTGATTGAACCGGAAGGAAGGTAGTATAACTAATCCTTCCCCTTATCTTCTCAGGAGAAAGGGAAGGCTCTCAACTTGATTTGCTCATCTAAACTAGATTTTAATTCAAAACCAACATCTAAAGTAGAAAATTGAATACATAGAGGTTGGTGGTTTAGAGTAGGAGCCGTCAACTCCTTTAACGTTCTATCTCCCATTGTTGAAAATTCGACTATCTCAAATTCGGTGGATTCCATTTCAATGTCCACCCCTAAATATGAACCACATTTTCTTTGTTTAGCCTTTTTTCTCAGTTGGCGAGAAGTCTTCCCAATTTCAGGAATGTATTCTAATTTGCCTTCCTGAGAAACACGAGTCATACCAAAAAGAAAATATTAGTAATACTAAATATTCGAAACAAGGAACTAATTGGTTCCCTTGCAACGGCACCAAAATTTTGAAGGGTTTGTCGAAACTCGCAAAATTAATCATTGATCTTTAAGTGATTACAAATTAAATTTGCAGTAGTAGCGGATGAAATCGAATCCCAAGGGAACCGAAGTAAAGTTTTAAGTCTTGAACAAAAAATTAAAAATAAATTACCAAAGGGATTTTTGTATGATTAACTAATTTACTGACTTCTAAAAATTAATAAAAATAATTATTAAAGCAAAAAAAATATAAAATAGCAAAAGTTACCAAATTTACTGAGCTTCCAATCCAAAGGTTGATATCATTCAATTGTATCACTAATCATAGGTCATGAAAAATAATCTTGCAAACTCAAATATTTAATTTGAAACTTATTTGGATAGCTATAGTAAATTTCCGTTTTCCTAATATAATTGACTGAGCCCAACACCTAAATCAAAACTTATTAGCAATTGACTGGGCACAATAGCATTCCATATCAATTCAATGATAGCCTTAAAATCTATGAAAACAGTTAAACCAAAATTAAAACACTGAGATAGCTACAATAAATTAATCTTGTCTCGTTATTTCCCCTAGGCTAAGCATGCATATTTCAAGTCATAAACATACTTAAGCTATTTCTACTTGGTCCACTTATTCATAACAATTACGGATCACTGAATTCATGGATAGCAATAAAATAAATAATAAAAAATTAATTTGTCAGATTAACTAATCATCAGTTATTCATAGGAATTAAATAAAGAATTAACAAGTATTTGAATAAAAAGCAAAAATATAAAATTAAGAACAAAACCTGACAGTGATTGCAATTAAAATCAATCATTCCTTTGATTTAGAAATTAGAGTTTAGGCACTCATAGTGGCATACATGACTACTGAAATTTTTCTAAGAGAAAAACTAAAACTAAAGTGTTAGAAGTATTAAAGGTTAAGTGGTCTTTTGGGTTTATTAGGGTTACCAATGTATAAATACTACTTTACTGAGTAATATCAATTCGATTTTTTCCCTCTAACATGGTATCAGAGCCTCCTTCATTTCCTTTTTACCCTAAACACTGTCTCCATATCCTTTAGCAACCTGAACAAGAAAAGTTGAGGCATTCTTTTGCTGATCCCCTTGGAATTGCTGATTCTCCCTCCTCTGCCGTCCCTTCTCAGCATCCACTGCCACCTTGTAACGGTCCCGACGAGCCCCTGTCCTCTCTCTCGGTACCAAGGATGTCTTGTCTGTGGCTTTTTCCATCGACAATCGTCAAATTGTGTTTGCTTCTAGTTGCACCAGTTTGACCATGGAGCATGAGGATGTGTTGATTGTTCCGTGGTCTGACAAACTCACCAAAAAAAAAAATGTTGATTAGTCCGTTTCGGTTAGTTTATGTGTCTTTATTTAGTTCTCTTTTGCTTTTGCTTTTGCTTTTGCTTGTTTCTTGAACCTGGATTTGTGATTGGTTGTGGTTGGCGACTAGAATTTTGTAATGCTTTTGTTGGCATGTGGCCGTAGCATGTGTTTTTTTGTTTCTTTGTTTGTTTGTTGGCTGAAGTTTTCCTACAACTTCAAACAAATTTGTTTGTTTGTTTGTTCGGCCCGTTGGTTTCTGCAAAATTCAATTTGTCTTTTTGCCTGAATTGATGTGGTAGATTTTTTAAATTGTGGTGGATTACTGAACTGTTAAGGATGGGTGATCCTAATATAGGTAAGATTGAGGATAGTTCTGGACTGAATACTACTGTGATGACTGAGGTGATCTCTTCATTGCCTAATCGAATCATTGATAAAAAGTTTGAGGGTGGTGCTAACTTTTATCAATGGAAGAAAATTGAGAAACTTACTTTGACAGGTAGGAATCACCATAGGCACTTGACTGAGCCTAAGCCCACAAATGATGAGACTTGGGATGTTATTGATGCACGTATTTTTGGTCAAATGCTAAATTCTATGGAGAGTAATATAGTTGATTTAGTAACTCATATTGATACAATTAAAGAACTATGAGAGTATTTGGATGTATTGTATCCGGGTCAAAATAATCTTTCACAGGTATATGAGTTATTACAAGAATTTTACCGATCTGAGAGGAATGAGCGTTCTATCATATAGTACTTTGCTGATTTTAAAAGAATGTATAAGGAGTTGAATGCTGTTCTCCTTATTTCAGCCAATGTTCAGCAAATGCAATTTCAGAGAGAACAATTGACTGTAATAGGATTTCTAGGAAGTCTTGGCCCTGAATATAAAACTGCCCGTTCTCAAATTCTTGGAGGAGAGACTGTTGTATTTCTCAAAGATACGTTTGCTGGGGTTCTTCGGTTATCTCGTGAGTCTTCTCAGCATACCATATCTGTGGTAGATAATTCAACTCTTGTGTCACGCACGCAAAATGGTAGTGGGATTAAGAGTGATGGAGGATCTCGTGGAGGATATAATGGACGCGGTGGTCGAGGGGGAGGTCAAGGCACAAGAACAGGGAGAGGCCAAGGCCAGCTGTATCTGTCTAGACAACCTCAACCGTCTACTGATTGCTTAGGGGTAGTCCAAACTTATCATTACTGTGGCAAACCTAGTCATATTCAGAAGTTTTGCTACAAGTTACATGGGAGACCAAGGCAGCAACAACAATTTGCAAATGCTGCATTTGGTACTTATTTTTTTTCCAGTCTTCTGATGGCAAAATAGTGGTTATGTCTGAAATGGAGTTTGCTCAGTAGAATTAGTCTTGAAGTTCACAGCCTACTTCTTCCACTGTTACTTTAGTACAGACAGGTAACACCACTGCATGTGTTTCAGCTGTTTCTCATCCTTGGATCATTGATTTGTGGGCTTCTGATCAAATGTCAGATCTTTCAGGTATATTTTCCTCTCTTACTCCATCTTCATCCATAGTTACATTAGCCGATGGTTCATCTACACATGTTAAGGAAGTTGGCACAGTTCATCCAACTCCTTCATTGCCTTTGTCCTCGGTGTTTTATCTTTCACAATTTCCGTTTAATCTCATGTCTATTAGTAAGTTTTTTACATCAGATTCATTGTTGTCTTGGTCACCCTTCTCTACACAATCTTCAGAGATTGGATTCGATTTTTAAGGCTCTTTCTAGTTTAGAGTGTGAGTCATGCCAATTTGGCAAATTATATCGTTTAGTTATCGCCTTGAGTCATTAAGCGAACATCGTCTCCTTTTTTTCCTTCATTCAGATGTTTGGGGTCCATGTCCCGTGACTCCAAATTTGGGCTTTAGGTATTTTGTCACTTTTGTTGATGACTATTCTAGAGTTACTTGGTTATATCTAATGAAAGATTGTTCAGAGTTATTTTCTATATTTTGTGTATTTATATATGAAATTTTTACTCAGTTTAGTGTGCATGTTAAAGTTTTGCGTTCTGATAACGCTAAAGAGTACTTTTCTGCACATTTTTCTAACTTTATGATACAGAATGTTATGATTCATGAATCTTCTTATCCTAATACACCACAACAGAATGGTGTAGCTAAAAGAAAGAATTGACATTTATTGGAAGTCACTAGATCTATGTTATTTGAGATGAAGGTCCTTAAAACTTTTTGGTCTAATGCTGTCTTAACTGCATGTTATCTCATTAATCGTATGCCTTCTTCTGTTTTATGAGGTAGTATTCTATTTTCTACTCTATTTCCAAATTAGTCATTATTTGCTTTACCACTTCGCTTTTCTGGTTATGTTTGTTTTGTTCATGATCATCGACCCCATCTATCAAAACTTGATCCCCGAGCTATCAAATGTATGTTTCTAGGTTATTCCCATACTCAAAAGGGGTATCGTTGGTATTCTCCAATATTGAAAAAATACTTCATAGCTGTAGATGTCTCATTATTTGAATCCACTCTTTATCATGATGTTCTAACTACTATATCTGAGTTGGATGAAGAATTACATGTGACCACCATTCAGTCAACTATTCCAGCTGTTTTGCCTACTTCTACTCCGGAATCAAATCCTACTCTACGTCCTCAGGTTCTTCTCCCCCTTCTTCCTGCCCCAACTACATCATCTTTTGTTCCAAATCCACCATTAGTCGATCCTCCTCCTATATCTGATATTGATCTTCATATAGCTCTTCGCAAAGGTACACATACTTGTACTCAATATTCTATTACCAATTTTATTTCATACTCTTCTGTGCCTCCTTCCTTTTGGTCATTTTTATCTACGGTTGATCAATATCCTATTCCCAAGTCTGTATCGAAGCATTGCAAAGTCCTAGCTAGAAGACAGCAATGAAAGAAGAATTAAAGACTCTACAAGTCAATCAAACTTGAGATTTGGTATCTCTTCCTTCAAGTAAAGCTGCTATTGGTTGTAGATGGGTATATGCTATGAAAGTTAATTCTGACGGTTCTCTTGCTCGCTTAAAAGCTAGACTTGTTACGAAAGGTTATGCTTAGGTGTATGGAGTTGACTATTTGGATACTGTCTCTCTTATTGCCAAACTTACTTTTGTTCGTATTTTGATCTCCTTTGCTGTCACCCATAATTGGCCCTTATTTCAGCTTGATGTTAATAATGCATTTTTGCATGGTACTCTACATGAAGAAGTTTATATGAAGCAACCTCCAGGGTTTGTTGCTCAATGGGAGTTTAGAGGCATGGTTTGCAAACTAAAAAGATCTTTGCATGGTTTGGAGTAGTCTACACGGGGATAGTTTGGAAGGTTATCTAAAGTTGTGCTTTCTTTTGGACTGTCTAAATGTGGCAATGATCACTCTTTTTTTTGTAGATAGTCAAGGAGAGGCAAATTATTCTTGATTGTGTATGTGGATGATATTATCATCATGGGAGATGACTTAGTTGGTATAGTTGAACTAAAGATCTATCTTTAGAAGCAGTTTTAGACTAAGGACCTAGGAAAATTGAAGTATTTCTTAGGAATTGAGATGGCACAGTCACAAAAATGTATTGTTCTGTCATAATGAAAATATGTCCTGGATTTACTCATTGAGATAGGTATGTTAACATCAAAGCCTCTTGATTCACATATAGAATAGGGAGTTAAACTGGTTGCTGAGAGAGGAGAGCCATTCGATAATCTTGAGAGATATAGCAGATTGGTTGGTAAACTGAATTATCTCATAGTTACTCGACCAGACATTGCCTTTCTAGTTAGTGTGGTAAGTCAATTTTTGTCTTCTCCTCATACTTCTCACTTCAAATTTTAAGGTACTGGAAAAAGACTCCAGGGAAAGGAATTGTTTACCAAAATCATGGTCATTGCAGAGTTAAAGGATTTTCTGATGATGATTGGGTAGGGTCTCCAGATGATAAGAGATTCATTACTGGCTATTGTACATTGGTCGGAGGAAATTTGGTGTCGTGGAAGAGTAAGAAACAAAGTGTTATTACCCGCTCTAGTGTTGAGTCAGAATATAGAGCCATGGCACAAGTTACATGTGAATTAGTGTGGATTCAACAGCTATTGACTGAGTTAGGCTTGAGAGTTTTAGTTCCTATGTCCTTATGGTGGGAAAACTAGGCTATAGTGCATTTAGCTTCTGACCCCAAGTTTCAAGAGAGAACAAATCATATTAATGTTGATTGTCATTAGCATGCAGACATTTTTACTAAACCTTTGGGTAATGGGAGATAGGATATATTTGTAACAAGATGGGCATGATTAATATCTATGCTCCAGTTTGAGAGGGTGTTAAAAGTATTAAGGGTAAAGTGATCTTTTGGGTTTATTAGGGTTACCAATGTATAAATACTACTTTACTGAGTAATATCAATTGGTCTTTTTCCCTCTAACATAAAGAAAAGAAGAAAAGAAGGAAAAGAAGGACGTGAAGTCCTAGAGGAAGAACAAATGGCAGCTAAATTTGTTTTTGATTAACCGCCATAACTGTTTAGCTAACAAGGAATCATTAAACACTTGTATCTCCTGAAAACCAAGACCTCCCATCCCTTTCGGAAGTGTTACTCTTGACCAGGCTCTCCAATGTATTTTGTGGCCATTATTTACATTAGAGCCCCACCAAAAATTTGCCGTCTCACTGCTCAATATTTTGCATATGCCAATTGGTAATTTAGAGCATGACATTAAATAAATAGGTAAGGAATTAAGGACTGATTTGATGAGAGTTTCTTTACCTGCTTGACTCAAGAATTGAGTTTTCCAGTTACCTATTCTTTTCTTTGCCGCATCAATGACATATGCAAAAACTTCTTTTTTCGATTTGCCGATTCCCAAAGGCAATCCTAGGTATCTCGCACTCCTTTGTTCCTTTATCCCATTGAAAATGTGAACAATGGCAGATTTCTCTTGACTTGCTAAGTGCCTGCTGAAAATAACTGAGGATTTAGTGAGATTGACTTGCTGCCCAAATGCCTCACAGTAGTCATCAATGATCCTTCTAATGTGCCGAGCTTGCTCTACTGTAGCTTCACCAAAGAGTAAGGAATCATTTGCAAAAAAGAGATGAGTAAGGAGTGGACTATTACGACATAATCTCATGCCCTTGTAGATACCCTCATTTACAGCCTTTCTAATTAAAAAAGAGAACACTTCTGAAAGAATGATAAACAAGTAAGGAGATAGTGGATCGCCTTGTCTAATACCTATTGTGGGTTGCACATAGCCACTAACCTCACCGTTTATATTAAAAGAAAAGGATGAGGTACTAATGCATGTTATAATCCAATCTACAAACTTTTGTGCGAAACCCATCTGAATTAAGACTTGAGATAAAAAACCCCATTCCACCCGATCAAAGGCCTTTGTCATATCTAATTTTAATGCCATGAAACTCCTTCCTGATCTTTTAAGGCTCTTGATGTAATGTATGCATTCATGCGCAATAACCACATTATCTGTGATTTGCCTTCCTGGTACAAAAGCCGCTTGGCTTTCATTGATGCATACATTGAGGCAAGGTTTCATTCTTTCAGCTAGTATCTTAGAGATTATTTTATACACAACATTGCATAAACTAATAGGCCTATATTGGGCTATGTGGGTTGGGCTCTTTATTTTGGGAATGAGAGTAATAAGTGTATGGTTGACACTTTTGAGCATTCTAGAGTGGACAAAAAAACTTTTGACAGCAAAAATAATATCATTTTGAACTACCTGCCAATAATGTTGAAAGAAAAGGGGAGTCATACCATCCGGGCCTGGGGCCTTATTAGGATTCATACCAAACAAAGCATTTTGGATTTCTGCATCCTCAACTGGTCTGGTGAGCCTCTGGTTCATTGCACTTGTAATCGACTTTGGGATACCTAGCAAAAAGGCTGAATCAGTAATGGGAAGTGAAGTAGTAAAGAGGTTAGAGTAAAAATCTGATACTTCCCTCCTGATTTCTTCTGGATTGGTACAAATCTGGCCATTGTCTTTCACCAATCTATCAATTGCATTCAATCTTCTTCGTTGCACTGTAGAGGCATGAAAATACTTTGTATTCTTATCGCCCTCTTTAAGCCATTGAATGCGGACTTTTTGGTGCCAATATTGTTCCTCTTCTCTACATGCTTTGTGCAATTCGCTTCTTAGCATCTTTCAAAGTTGCCAATCCCTTGTATTTCCTTCTTGGCTCATCAATTCAATTTGCTCTTTGATCGCCCTTATCTTCCTTGCCGCATTTAGTGTTTCATTATTTGCCCACTTTAACAACTCAATTCGGCACTGTTTAATTTTTCCTATGACTTGGTACATTGGGGCACCGACTTGAGTCCTAGACCACGCTTGGTCGACTATATCTATTGCTCCTTCCTTTTGAGGCCATCTTTTGTCAAAGTAGAATCTTCTTTTCTGTCTAGGCACCTCCCTATACGTATGCAATAAAAGCAAGGAATGATCGGATGTCTGTTTCTCCAAATGTCTGACCACCGCGGTAGGATAGTTGAGCATCCACTAGGCTGATCCAAAGAAACGATCAAGTCTTTCTTCCACAAACCCCTCATGCTCCCTATTATTTGCCCATGTGTAGGGTCTTCCGGTAAACCCTAGATCCGCCATGCCCATGTCTGTGATGAAGTCCCTAAAACACTGAAAACTAGACTCCGAACGGGGTTGGCCATCTCTTTTTTCTGTATGATCCACGAGATCATTGAAATCTCCACCCATGACCCAGTTGTTCCCCCATTTATTTTTGGCTTGTAAAAGATATTCCCATTGCTGAGATCGGACTCTTGGGTTCGTACTTGCATATACAAAAATTATCCAAAAAAGCTCTTGATCTCCCTTTTTATGAGCTTGAACTTCAAAGCAAAATTCCGTTGATGAGACTTGATTTATTACCATATTATCACTCCAAAAAGCAAAAGGCCTCCTCTTGTACCCAATGGATCAACAGTTTTCCAACGGTTTTGGATACGGGAGGTTCTACAAAAGGTTTGAATAAAAGACGCCTTTTGTTTAGTCTCACTAATAAATACTATATCTGGGATGTGGAATCTTAGAGTTTCCTTAAGCTGAGAAATGGTAGAGGGCCCTCCTAGACCTCTAGAATTCCAGGCACAAAATTTCATTGATCATCTTGTGGCCATTTTAAGCTAGCTTTCTCCACCTGCATATCCCGAATTATGAGACCTTGTGACCGTCGTTTCTGGCTTCTGGCTTGACCCTTCTCATTATCTGTTGCTTCCTCATTTTCAGACATGGGCCATTTTCTTTTGTTCCCTGCACTATCGTGAGTCTGCACTAAAGTTTGAGTTCCTATTTGGTTTTGGCCTCGAGACACACTTGTTCGATGCCATTTCCTCGTTCAAATCCCCGGGAATTTGGCAACCATATCGGCTACCCTTTGATCAGATGCTTGAGGAGCTTCTGACTCGTTAGCTGAGGGGATCATCAATAGCATAGGGACATTGACCAGGTTCTGTTCTAGCTCAGAAATTTCAGCATCCATAGCCGAGTGCTCCGTCATCACTGCCGTCTCCTTTTCAGGATCCCCCACATTATCCTGCGGAACCTCATCCAAATCCATTGTAACCCCTTCCTTAGGATGTGCCACTGTTATCACACTCTTCGCTGCATTGGGCTCTAATAAGGGAGGTGTTTGGCTTGTTGCTTTGGCTTGTGGGATCAATTTTTTGTTAGTGCCAGTATCAGACGCTTGACCCCCTGACTGACCTTGTATATTACCACTCTTGCCATTGCCAATTCTGCTCCAGCCTTTAGTTGCCTCTGCTCGCATCCAATCTCCATATTGCCCCTCTATTAAGGAATTGGTCTTGCAATCCTCAGTGTGATGCCAACATGATAACTCCGTATGACCAATTTTGCCACAATAGAAACAGAAGTTCAGCGGCTTCTCATATTTGAAATATACCCAACAGCTCTGTTCTTGAAGTTTAATTTTGGTACCTCTTGGTAAAGGGTGATCCAACTGAATAGAAGCATATAGCTTAAGGTAGTGGCCATCTTTGCTGCCCGTTTCCGGAATCACCACATCCCACACCTTGTGGAATAATTTGCCCAATTTCAAACCGGCTTCACGGGACATCCACTGGCTTAGGACATTCCAAACCTGGATCCATAGATCAATGGTATTGAACTCTTCCGTTTTGATGTTCAGATTGGAGCTCCATTTTTTCAGGATCAAGTATTGGTGATCAAAGGTCCATTGCCTACTGTTCAGCACCTTTCTTTTATCCTCTTGGCTGGTAAAGACAAACTGAAACAAATTAGGACCTCTCTCAATGTCTGAAAAACTTCCATTTATAGGCCATATTTTGCCCAGGGTAGTTTTTAAGGCCATAAAATTAGCCTTTTTATCTCCAAATATTTTACCCATTAAGCTCCTTTCACATCTTTCCTTGCATAGTGTGACATCTTGATTCTGTAGCTCTATTCTAAGCTCCTCGGCAGTAGAAAGCTTACATTTTTGAAGCTTATCAAGAATTTCATCCTCCATTTGCGGAAGGGATCAGAATAACCGAACTAGAATTGTGATCGGGAAAACCCAAAAATTCAGAATAGGGTCTGAGTTGGGAAGGGATAAGAAATACTCTCAAATCAATTCCCCAGCTTTGTTAGTGTCTGACTGGAGTCCGCAGCACTAATATTCGCCCAGTTTGGTCGCTGCTCAGAGATGAAGGACTGCTGAGAAGAACGTCTGGAATGTAGGTACCTAAGTGCGAGACAACCATCAAGGCAATGCACTTCCCAGCTTGTGTCAAGGGAGGGTTAACTGAATTTCCACCCGCCGATCACTACTTATCAACGGGAGCTGACTAAATTGCAAGTATATTTTGGTAGGTTTCTTTCTTTGATTGCTGTCTTTGTAGTTTGTCCGAAATTGGTTAAAGTGAGTTCTCTGTTTTAGAAGGTCACTTAAAAAACGGGATCTAAAATTGATGGGAGTAATGTGATCAAGACAACCCCATCTAAAGGACAACGTTCTTCTGGGAAGAAGAAAGGGGCACTCTACAGGGAAAGAATGGGCACTCTACAGGGAGAGAAGAACTAAGAGGGTGATTACTACTCTCAATGCCCTTTTTGTTTTTTCTAGTTTTGCTTAATAAGATTATTGGTGGCTTTATAAGTTTCAAAGCTAGACAAATGGATTTTAACAATTTTACGTACAATTTGAGCATAGCTTCAAGATTTAAAATAATGGAAAGCATTTTTAGTTTCTAAAGTTTCATCTTTATTACTTTAGTCTACAAAATTTTAGGGAGACAAATATCGTATCTAATGTTTCAATTTTTTACACATTTAAAATAGGTTTAACTCCCAAATAACGGGGACTAGCTCTTAAATTATTAGTCAAACATTAAATTTACATTATAATATTATAATTCTTTTTAGAGTTAATTATATTTACTTTGGAATTCGGCCAAATAACAATCTCCCTCTTGACTTGCAAAATGACAATAATAATTTTTAATTAGGATCAATATTACTCTTCCTATTATTAGATAAAAATAAAATTGATTTTTTAAAATAAAAAAAAGAAAATTTAATAAAATAACTCACTATTTTGTATTTTTAATCCTAAAAATCTAATAAAGTTCGTTGTTGTAGACTATTATAACAACTTTTCTAGTAGTAGTAATAGATTAACCGTTTCTATTGCAGTTTTACATAGATATTTTTAAAGATAGTAAAATTTAATTAAATGAAAAAAAATTAGTACAAAAAATTGAAAAATATTATTTATGAAAGTTTGATTTGATATTGAAAAGATTTTAGGTGTACATAATCCTTCATATGAAGGCAAATTTAGCATTTCAATCAAAAAAATATAAAGCAGGGGTTTTATATTATACATTTGACCATTTTAGAAGAGCTTGTTATTGGCCAAATTTTAGGGGGAAAATATAATTAATTTATAAAATTATAAAAGTTTGACTAATGGTTGAAAGGCCAATCTCAATATTTGGGACCCTAAAGTCATTAAATGAATTAAATATCTTAAAAATTGTAACATTAAATACCACATTTGGCTAGTTAGGGTAAATAACATATATCTTCCGAGACTTGGAAAAACTACTAAATGGATTTCAAAGTTTAGAAAAACTATCAATACTTCCAAATTTTGATTAATTCATAATATTTAGTCCACTATTAATTGACTAACATTGACCACTAACTTTTGACTAAGACAATGGTCAATTTTCTTAAAATTTCTAAATTACCTTTTAAACAATAAGATTTGAATTACATTTACTCTTTTGAAGTTTTTTTTAATTAAAAAATAGACTTTAAAACTCAACAAAATATATCCTGCCCTACTTTTCTCTTTAAAAAATTCCAGTAACAATTATTCACAATCAAAATTTAAACACAAATCTAACAATTTTCTACACCATTTAACAATATAACAATTTAGTAAATTGTATATAGAGTTTAGATTTTGCAATCTTTTATAATGCTTATTATTTCATTTGCTTTCAAACTGTTTCAATCTAATTAATAAATATAATTCTTAATAATAAAACCATTATATCAAATTTAATAACCAAAATGATACAGTAAGAGATGTAAACAACTATTTATTTCTTAAAACTTTATAAATATATGAAAATAATAAGATAATCACTTAATTATTTAAGAGGATAATAACTATAGATTAATAGTACAAGTAAAGTAAGAATATTAGAAAAATAAGTTCTTTCAAAGTCGAAGATGATGAAATAGTAATATGGTAAAAAATATTTTTAATTAATTTTATCAATTAGTTTTTAAAATTATAAAAATATATATGGATATGATTATAATTATTCTCATTATTTTTTCTAAATGCTTGCTTTATGATATAAAATAAGTCAAACTCCTAAACTGACCAAACGTTTAACAAATAAGCCACTTGGCGCTAATGTCGTTAGAAGACTTATTCTAGAGGACTTTTTTACCCTCTCAATACATGTACAAGCAAAATAGGGATATGGTAGACAAAAATATCCTGAAGAAAATCAGACAAAAGTCAGCTAGCAAAATTCAAGTTGTAGGCAGAAAATTAGACAAAAATACAACTAACAATCATGTGTTGGGTTGTGGGCGTTGTCATTGTGTGAGAATTAAGGTAGTGGGATGATGAATTGAAGGTAGGGGTAATGATTTAAACTCAATGATTAACATTGGCACTTAAATGGAGCCCTAATGTTATAGTTTCAATGATTGTGTAGGGCAAAGAATGTACAAGTCAAAGTCCTAAGCACAGGATGTTTGAGCTAATATATTGCTATTGTGAGAATGCTATAGTAGTGAGAACTTCATGGACAATTTCCAACCCAGGCAAAAAATTCCATGGCTATGAGGAGTATGATGTTTGTCAGTTGTGGTACTTAGCTGAGCTTTTGGCTTTATGTTAGTTTATGTACATAATGGCTTAATTGAATAATGAGAAATGACTTTATGTTAGCTGTTGCGGAAAGGCTGTTGCATAATAAGAAATGATTCTAAATTGAATAAGATATTATTAATGATGGTTGAATTGAATCTGATTTTTTTTTTCTCAATCGATGGAAAGAGATCAATAATGTGTTCTACATGCTGGATAGAAGGCCACAAAGAGATTTTTTTTTTTAGTGTCTAGAAGACACGAATGCACCATGATTTTGAACCCTTTTTTAAACTAATGCAGGGAAAGTGAGGATGCGGATTTTTTTGATAGTGCAATGGAATGTGTGACAAGTGCGAGAGGTCAACGAACATCATTGGTGGCTTGTTGACAACCATTAAGGAATTGGAAGCCAAAAGAGGAAGAAGCAAGAACAAAGAAGTAGTTTTTAAAGTTTTACTTTTTATCACCATAATAGTGCATGTCATTCAACTAGTTAGGAAATGAATGTATATGTGTGTGTGTGTGTGTGTGGATAGAATCCGTATATATTAGAACCTATTAGCTTATCTTAAAATTGCTTAAGTGTGTTGATTAACTACATTAGTGCATTGATGTCAAACTAAAATGTTTATGTAATTGATATCTAAATTGGCGACATTAGTATTGTTGAACCATCATGTTTGGCAAGCCATATTGCTCTTGAATTTGAATGCTACCTGAACCATTCAATCTGTGGATTAGCAATTCAGAGTATGCATATCATAAAGCCGACCAACTAAGTCTACCATGGCCACCATGTGTAAACTTAGCCATCTTTGTGCTGACCATTTCTAAATGTTATGAATATGTTGAGTGGTATATAATGACATGCATATGTTGACTATGTTGTAATGTTATAAATTGACTATGGAAATGTCGTTTGGTGGTGCACATGATGCACAGTTGGTTGAGTATGTTATAATGTGAGTGTGCCAGCCACCATATACATTGATATGAATCATTTCCTACTATGGGAAACTACGAATTTGCATTCTAAACTAATTATTTGGCATCATTTCTAACTCAACACTTCCATACCATAGTTGTTAAAATCGCGATCCGGATCGTAGAATCGCACGATTCTACGATCCCACCTAACAAAATCGATCCTGGATCGCACAAAATCGTTCAGCAAGTAGAATCGTTGGTAGAATCTGTAGAATCGTACAGAATTGGTCAGAATCGTGTAGAATCGTGCAAAATCATTAGTAGAATCGTTAGTAAAATCGTTTTTCTATTTTTTTTTTCTGATTTTTTTTCTGAATTGAAGCACATTGCGCCGTTTTTTTTTAGTTAGTGCTATTATTATTTTGTGTAGAATGTGGTTGAATGATTGAATGATAGATGTTATTGTTAAACAAGATTTGGACAAAATTCAAAACGCATTTACATCGGATATTTTATAATGTTAATTTTTACAATTTAGCACAAGTACATAAATTATTTTTGCGAAAAAAATTAGTGTAGGTGATAAAATATGAATAATTATAATTATTTTGGTCATTTTTTGTAGAGTCATACGATTTTACGATCCGATTCTACCGATCCGATTCTACTATCCTAAATCGATTATACATAAAATCCCGATTCTATGAATTATGTTCCATACTCATTTCCTGAAATTTATGTTATGATCATAAACAACATAAATGACAATCTTCAAGTTGCAAGCTACCTTAATTTTAGCAAATAATCAAGTTACCTTAGCTTCAAAGATGCATATCATAAAGCTAAATAATAAATGATCAACTAACAATTGGATCACAACAAGCAATACAGGAGACTGAGCAAGATCATCCACGACTTGGTAAAAAAACAGTACATAGACAAGTAACATCATTCACATTTATACCACTAAATCACAAGATAGTCAAAGCAACATCATCCAAACACTTGGATTACAAAAGCACCACACAGTCAAAGGTACATCATCCTGCAATTGGTGCAGAAAAGTAGTACATAATTAAAGTAACATGATCCACTTTTCAAACACAAAAGCACTACATATACACCATCATCCACCAACTGGTTCAACCATATACATTCATATTAGTCTATTGACAAAAGCAGAATGTTCCAACAAAAGTCTTTGATAATCAAACTACTGTTGACTAAATCCACCACTTGGATGAAAGTCATAGTCATCAAACTCTAAGAACTTGGTCTTTCTTGACTGTTTCTTAGATGAAGGATTAGATGTAGTTTGAGGAGTAGTAAAAACAGCAGAAATTCTAGCCTCAAAGCTTCCAAACATGGCTCCCAATCTAGTTGTCCTATTAGTCTAAAGATGTATAAAACAATAAGTGACCTCTATCCAATCCAACACAAAGTTACAGTTGCACATATCATCACTATTGCTCACTTGTGAAGTCATAACCAACTAACTTCGGGTTTTTTTTGTCTGCCATATCTCCTAACTAGGTCTTGTTGACTCCCATATCATTGGCAACAGTGGAAGGTTGAATCTAAAACTGATATCCACTGTTAACTTTAGGCTAAGAGGATACCATTCTCCTCTGCAATGGAGCATTGTCAGATAAAGCTGTAAGGGGGCTATTCTCTGGAACAACTCTATTGTTGGACTCTTGTGTTGGCTTTTGATGTGAATGATACTTGGCCCGCCCTTAGACAAATAACAATAGAAGGAATTAAGTCTATGATAGTCATGAAATAGATAAGGAAATATTGAGCAGATGTGAACTACCATAAATTTAGTCCTAATAGTCACATATTTTCACTTTTTTTTATGAATTTGCTGACCAACTCTATTTTTTTTTTTTTTTGGCCTCCTTTCATATATCCTTTGATTGTGACCAAATTGCATGCAACAGTTGCATCTGAGTGTTGAAGACCTTTTGTGACCCACCACTTGTGCTTCACCATTTTCTCTTTTTCTAGCTTTTTTGGGTCTCCCACTTCTTCTCCTTAGTTTAGGTGGTAGTACTTCAAGCACTTCACCTTTTTTGAACTTAGGCCAAAATTTGACATCGAGTATGACTTTATCACCCCACTATAAGCATGCAAATACTAGTCTTTACTTAATCTTGGATTGCAATAGTCCTCCAAATGTTGTCTCCTATCAATCAAGACAGCTACTGCATAGGGGCAAGGTATGTCTGGAAAGTCCCACACACTGCAATAGTAATGCCTATCTTTGGTTTCTACCATATAACTCACATTTCATCTCTCACTTAAACATGGTCTTACCATAGTACACAAACTTCATAGACTTGCATTGCAGAGACACTTCTTGCAACTTTCTCATCACTGTTGGCACCATTGAGTTTTTTCAACAACATCTTTTTTGGTATCTCTTCTCTGACTTGCCCATGAACTTGCATATTAATGTCTCCATCATTGTGAGCACAGGTTTGTCTCTCAATTGGCCTATCCATGTATTGAATGACTTACTAGAATTATTGGTAATGTGGTCATTCTTCAACTCATCAGAAAATGTGTACCTTGCTCATATTTCGAAGCCAAAGCCATCCAAATGGTCAGCAGCCTCAAGTTTAACTTCCCTAATTCTAGCCATTGCTTTCTTGAACCCCTGTTCTGTACAACTCCTAACAATAGTCCAAAACGACTTTTGAGCATTATTGGTGGGAACTTGATATGAAGTTGGCAAATATATACCTACAATATTTTTGTGCAAAGGCATTTGGTATCTTAGAGTTGATTGCTTCCACTAAACCTTACAAGATACATCAACAAATATTAGTTTAAAAATCATATATGTACTACTTCAAATAGAAACATATATAAACGGCAACATTTTGCCTATCTGTCATGAAAATCCACCAAGCAGTTCAGACAGCCATTCAAAGAAGAAAAACCAGCTATCCTTATTCTCACTTTCAATCATAGCAAATGCCACTGGAAACAACCCATTATTCCTATCCATGCCAATTGTAGATAACAAAACCCCAGCAAAAAGTCATTTCAAAAAGTAGCCATCAAACCCAAGATAGGGTTTACACCCAGACAGATAACTATTTTTGGCTGCATCAAACCCCACAAAGAATCTATTTACTTAAGGGACAGTAGCCCCGAGAACCATGTGGTAATGTATTTTTGCGATGCTTCTTGGTGTGGTTCTTATCAACAACAAACAATATTTGAATAGTAGCTTGTATGGCTCAGCATGGCTTCTATCCACCATTTCTTTAGCCTTTCTCTTTGCCCTAAACAGTTGCATGTTTGTAGAATGTATGCTATACCTAACCAGTTCATCCCCGAGCACTTCATTGGCTAGATTAGGGTCTGATCTGACCTTGGATCTAATTTTTTCAACCATCCAAATTGCTGATGTTGATATCTTCTTGCTAACCTAACACGTGTGATTTGGTGTACAAGTTTTGATCTTGTTCCATCAGGCATAGGTGATGTATGGACTCTCCAAGGACAGCTTACATCTCCCCCACCCCCACCCCCACCCCCTATAGTAGGCTGTCACCCTTTTTTTCTCATTTTTCACTCTAACCGAAGGAAATTGAATACTCATAAAGCAATTTTCTAAACTTGTCAACAATGTCAAATAGCATTCCTTGCAAAGAACTGAATTACTCACTAAGAGGTACCTCAAATTCATTCGCATTCAGACATGAACCCATTCGATCATTTTCAAACTCAATGTCTAAGTCATTATCAGTTCTTACCCTATCATTGGGATAATCACTCGATAGTTCATCTTTACTCCCAACCTCATTTTCAGCATCTTCAGTGACATACCCCTAAAATAGTTCATCATCTTCTTCTATGTGTTGTTCATCATCATCACTTAATGCATATAATTCTTCCTCAACACTTTCATCATTAAGGCATGGTTCATCTGCTAACTTGGTGGAGCTTTTTTTGCTTTCATTACCCACCCCACCATCTCAAGTCTCATACCTATTTTCTTTTGTCTTCAGCCTAGGTTTGGCTTTGGGTTTGGATTTGGTTTTGGATTTACTTTGCATAGGGTACTCTCATCTATGTTTGGCTCAATGTCATTAACGTATACATTAATGAACCTATCTCCTTTGTGAACCCTAAACATTTCAGACTTGTCACGTTCATAATCAATCACAAACTTGTCTAATGTGCCTAGTAGTGTGTAAAAATTGACAAAGACATTGATTTCCATTCGTCTAGATCATTAAACTTGTGGTTAGACACATCCGATAACAAAATAAAGTGGGAATAGCTATCAAGATTAATATCTTTTATTGTATGATTCTTCCTTCCATAATGTATCCGAATAGATTATAAATCAGTTAGGTTAACCTAAAAAAGAAAAAAAGTTTAGTCATTTCTCCATGTTATAAAGGTGGTCATCGTTCAAAGGTTCTAACTAGAAAATTAAAATACATGCATATTATTAACTTAAGCACCAATTTTCCTATTATAAAATTCTGTTATGTAACCTTGGAAACAAACAATAATTCTTGATGCATCAATATTTCTGATGTTAGCCTTGTTCCCATATATACATTTTCCACTACATTAATATATTGTTTCACTTTTCTTTTCATGCAAGAACAATAAATTTTAGTGAAATATACTCATGAAGGGATGAAAATATTTCTAGTACACATATGTTCATCAATCGAAATATCTTCAACATAAAACCCTAGATTCTATAATGTTAGAACATATGACTACACATGCTAACATTTAAACTACCTTACTGATCAAATACATGCAATATATGGTTAAAAATGACATATTTTCTGTACAAGAATTGCTAGTGACAAAATTTATCTAAAGCCCAATTTGCGCTACTATAAACACATTCGGATGTCATTTTCCTCTACACAAATAAGACACACATCAACAAAATTGAATTTTGGAACATTACCTTCACAAGTTAAAGACTTAACGTGAGCCATGCATGCCATATTTGATATGAATACATAGCATGCTTCTTTGGGATTTTCCAGCAATGGTAGTGAGACTATGATGGCTGTCACACTTTCGGATTGATGTCAACCATCTCCATGTTGCTAGATCTTCACTGGGTGATAAAAAATTGATGGAAAAACAAAGGTGATTGAGGGATGAAAACGAAGGCTCCCGCGCAAGGTTTTGGAGTAGTACTATCCTTTGTCGTTTGGAATGGAGCTCGAAAGAGTGATGCAATTTTTAATTGGGTTAGGGTGGTATATTTTAGTAATTTTGCACCAACCCAAGTTTCTTTTAATTTTAAGTTCTTTTGACTTTAACTGCTGGGTGAGATTTTTAAGAATTTCTCATGCTTCCATAACGGCAGCCTAATGTTTGGCTAGTGTAGGGGTTTGACGGTAGTATTGCTAAACCTAAGAGATTGATTGGTAATAAGTCTAAACCTCAGGGAAGGTAAATTTAATTAACCCAAAAAATAAAAAGGAAAAAACATAAAATAAAAGAAAAAGAAATTATTAAATTTTATTCAATAAAATTTTAAAACTTTAAAAATCATTTCTTAATCAAAACATACTTTAGAGAGTATATGTTATTTATTTATACTGGTTTTTTTTTTAAATCTTTTGATCTATTTCGTTAATTAACTTTAAATGTTATTAGATCGAAGAGTATTAATAATTTTTTCAAATTTCAAGATTGATTTGGTAATTTTACAAAATTTTAAGAGAAGTAAGTAGAATTTATTTTTAAAATTTTTAAAATTTTAAAGACTAAAATAATTTAATAAATATATTATATATAATTATATATATACTATATTTAAACTTATAAAAGTAAAATAATATATGATGGAATTTTGGGATTAAGAGTACTTTTCTCCTGACGCAAGTTCTTTTGATAGGTCCCATAATGGATGTAGCATTGTCATATGGTCGTAGAAGATTCACTAAATTGTGATAAGTGGTGATTAATCACTAACATAGTAACATTTGTCTATCCCGGTGACCGAAAAAGTAATGAATGAAACAACAGTTATATAGTAAGGTTGGGTGGTTTGACTACTAGTCAACCTCTAATTATTGCTAAATTTTTCAGCAGCTAAACCGTATCACGCTATGATAGTGTTTGATTCACAGCCTTTGTTTTTAACAACAAACACGTGAATATCATTCCTTAAAATCCTCCATCTCATTCCTGTGTAATGATATTATTTCAATTCTACATGTTACACCCCACCTTGCGCATGCCAAAAAGGAGCGTCAAGAACTTCCTGCACGGATTTAGTTTTTTCCAGATTTTGATTGTCCTATAAGAGGATCATTATCTTTGAATTTATTATGTGATCGGGCCGGAATATGTGCTTAGCAATACCACAAGCCACTTTCCTCCAAGATCCAATGTTTTCCAAATCATTTTATTTATATTCTCTCTGTATTAAAAAAGTTTATTTTGATTAAAATATATATTTTAATAATAATTAAATATAACTCATTTAATATAATATTAAATATATAATTTTATATTTATATTTATATTTTTTAAGTTAATTATATATATTTATTATTATTAAAAATATTTTAAAATTTTAATTTAAAAGTAAATATTTTTTTTAGACAAATAAACGTTTCAAAATATTTTTTTTTTGTTTGGACGAAATAGTATTATTTTATTCCTTCACTACTTTTCTTGGTTGCCCTTTCAACTAGGTTGGCCTTTCAACTACCACCAATCCACTGAGATTTTGCAAGTGGACGTGTCAAAAATGTGGAGTCTTGAATTATTGCCCAACTTGGTCGTCAAAGTCTTCTTCAATTTATGAACTTTCACTTTGTGGTTGAGTGTACATACTGTCATCAGTCATAATGTCTGAGAAAGCATTTTCCAACTAAAAGGGCCCGTGGATTTATATTTCAACTTCTTCTAGAAACACTTTTTTCTTACTACCAATTTCAGTCTTGACATTTGTCTTTCCAAAAATTTTGATGATGAACACATATGTATATATAATGGGATGCCCTTCTAGTCTTGGGTTGATCTGTAGCATTTGTCCACTGAAAAATATCTGACAATGGATTGTTCACTCAGTAATCTCTCGTTCTTTTGTCTTCTTCTACTGTTGCCTTATCCTTCTACAACGCTACCATTATGTACAGACTTGAGTAAGGCTCCTTTATTCCAATGAGTTTTGCATTTTTATAATTTCATTGTCTTTTATGGGCTTGTTCATGTTTGCGATGTTCTGTATTATACAGAAGCACCAGTTAAACCAAAGAAACCTTTGGTCTTCTGTCCGTACAATGGCAGTGTTTGCTGCGACTCATCCAAAGATTTGCAGCTGCAGCAGCGGTTTGATGCCATGAACATAAGTGATGCTGCCTGTGCTTCTACGGTGAAGTCAATTTTATGTGCTGTGAGTGATCGTTCTTGCTCTCATTCTTCTACAATGTGTTGCATTTTCTTCCTACAGATCCAGCATTTTATTAAAAGCTGCCAAAAGTAAATGAAATTTGCAAAGGAATAGCTGAGCATGGGCATGAAAATTTGCCAGATTACACATTTAATGGCATCTTAGAGTACAATCTTGCTTCAACATTAATACAAATTGGTTATTTCTCCGTTGGTGTTTTTTTATTTTATTTTAATTTTTTTTCTTTTTTGTGTGTTAATGCTTAATTTTTGGATAATCTTCCTTGCAGACTTGTGATCAGTTCTCAGCAGAATTGTTTAAGGTTAAATTGGGGCCTCGACCAATTCCCGTTCTTTGTAATTTTACCCCTGATGGTGGGGCATCATCCAAAAGCGAAGCAGTCGGTAATTTCTGTGCTAATGTGTGGGATGTTTGCCAAAATACATCAATATTGAATTCTCCTTTTGTCCCTTTGCTGCAAAATAAGGCTGGAGTGCCACAAAACTCAAACGCATCGAAGATAACTAACCTCTGGCAATCAAAAGCAGAGTTTTGCAATGCATTTGGTGGTGTCTCTGATAAAGATTCAGTCTGTTTTAGTGGTAAACAAGTTTCACTTGACAAAGATGAAGCCTTGATCCCACCAAAAGGGATGTGTCTTGAGAAAATTGGCAAAGGGTCATACCTCAACATGGCACCTCATCCTGATGGATCAAATCGTGCTTTCTTTCTGATCAGCCTGGTAAAATTTGGTTGGCAGCTATTCCTGAACAGGATTCAAGGAAGCTTTAGGACTTGATGAGTCTAGTCCATTCGCTGATTTAACTGATCAAGTTTTTTTTGACACTAAATTTGGATTGATGGGATTGGCATTTCATCCGAATTTCTCACAAAATGGAAGGTTCTTTGCATCGTATAACTGTGACAAGACAAAGTCGCCAGGATGCACAGGAAGGTGTGGTTGCAACTCTGATGTTGGCTGTGATCCTTCAAAAATAGTTCGTTCAGAGGCAACTCCTCCTTGCCAAGATTATGTCGTGGTTGCGGAGTTCAGTGCTAATGGGACCGCATCAAATCCCTCCATGGTACATCTAATCTGCACTTCTTCATCTTATATGACGCACTGCCACTACTAATTGAAATCTACTATTTACTTACATTATTTAAGTTTCTATTAATTTTCAGGCAGAAAAGGCCAATCCTTTTGAGGTTAGAAGAATATTCACGATGGGACTTCCTTTTGGGGATAATCATGGAGGGCAGATTCTTTTTGGTCCAGAAGATGGATACCTATACTTAATGGTGGGTGATGGTGGTGGTAAAGTTGATCCTTACAATTTTGCCCAAAACAAGAAGTCTTTGCTGGGGAAAATACTGAGGCTGGATGTAAATAACATGCCAAGTAAGCGTTGATGAAGCCCGAAAGACTAATTGAGATTCTTCTCTCTCTTTGATTGACTTTATGTCCATCTTTTTGAGATGTGAAACAGCAATTTTACTTGCATATTGTGTAATTCGAAAGAATACATGGTTGCTAGGTGAACAAGCGATTGCCAATCTTAATCTTTGGGAACTACACTATACCTGCTGATAATCCGTTCTCTGAAGATAAAGAACTGGAACATGAAATTTGGGCTATGGGACTGAGAAATCCCTGGCGTTGTAGCTTTGATTCAGAAAGGCCTTCATATTTCCTTTGTGGTGATATTGGACAGGTTTCAAGATGATCCTACTTTTAATCAGTCTCTTCCTCCATTTAACTTTTGTACCATTTGAGTCTGGATACCAGCACTGATCAAATGGTGCTCTCTCTATCTTTTCATATCATTTTCATATCGTTTAGGATCAATATGAAGAGGTGGATATCATCACAAAGGGAGGAAATTATGGGTGGCGAATTTTTGAAGGGCCTATTCCTTTCCAAGCTAAGGGAACACCTGGAGCAAATACTTCAGTTGATTCCATTGATCCAATTTTCCCTGTGGTGGGATACAATCACTCTGATGTCAACAAGAATGAAGGATCTGCAGCAATATCAGGTGGCTTCTTCTATCGCTCTAAGACTGATCCTTGCATGTATGGAAGGTAAGTTAAGAAGTAAGCTCACTAGATTTCTCTTTAGCTGCTGCGAAATTCGTCATACTGATACTTAATATATATGCAGTTACTTGTATGGGGATCTTTATGCTCAAAATATTTGGGCAGCTGCAGAAAATCCCAAGAACAGTGGAAACTTAACAACGACAAAAATTCCCTTCAGCTGTGCCGCTGATTCCCCACTTCCATGTAGCTCGGTGCCTAATAGCCCTCTTCCTGCTTTAGGTTATATATTCTCCTTCGGACAAGATAATAGGAAAGATATTTATATTCTCACGATGAGCGGTGTGTATAGGGTAGTTCGACCGAGTCGTTGTAATTACACTTGCTCCAAGGAAAATGTGCCTGCTGTTAGTCATCGTCAGCCTCCTCCTCCGGCTTCTTCTTCCTGCAGTCATCCCCTGGATCCACTGCTTAAGCTGACGGTTTCCCTTCATCTCTTATTAGTGTTTTTTGTAGGTTCTATCTTGTAAAGACACGCCTACGTTTGGACTTTGGTTTATTTGAAAAATTTTGTATTTGAATGTGAAAGATTTGGTAAGATATTTTTATAAGATAAAATATTTTGAAGAGAAAAAAAAATGTGTATTGGAGTAAAAAAGATTTAAGATTATGTGACGAAAATTTGAAATAAAAAAGTATTTAGACAGTTATTTATTTTGTAATAAAAATTAACTTTTTGCAAATAAATGTGACTCCAAACATGGCACTTTTACAAATTTGGTGGTATAATATAGTGAGTAAAAATGGATCTAGAAAAGTTTGAATTACCTTTTCTTGAACCGACTTTGGATCATGTACGTTAAATGAACTTTTCTTGTTTTACAAAAACAGAAAACCTGTCATAAAGGATCCAGTGATAAATTTACGGAAAATTTGCAAAAATAGCACCTTTTGTACAGACATTTGCCAATATAATAGCTTCCAAAATTTGTTTGCCAAACTAGCAGGTCAACGGTATTTTGACCAGGTGAAAAGACAAAACTGTCCATCTATTTACAAAAAAAATGTTAGAGAAACATTCGCACCTAAATAAACAGTCGTCCAAGACTTCAGTTCATCCGCCTATAACGGAATTAATTGCCAATTATCCTTCATCTTTCATTGAATCAACATCCCTATCTCACCTATTCTATTATCGTCTATGGGTGAAACTATGGCATGCACGTGAGAAACACAAAATCCAGCAGGAAGATAGTCGGTTGAAGTTTGCCTATAATTTTAACTTCACATTTGCTATCACACGGCGTGTATTTTTGTGCATATCCTATCATGCGAGTTTTTATTTTTTTAAATTGAATCTGGTTTAAACGATAAATTAGTTGATCGTTTGTCGAGCACCATGTCGCTCACGTTTGAATGGTAAACACATGTCGAAAAATATGTTGACCACTATGTTAAGAAAAATGTCGAGAACTATGTCAAAAAATATATCGATGAATATGTCGAGAATTATGTCAAGCACTATGTTGAGTACTATGTCAAGCACTTAATTATTTCAAATGTGGGATTCAAGATATCTTTGATCATTCCAAGAGGGGCAATGTTGCTAACTGGAAATATGCATATTTGAAGCTTGTCTAGGTGACTCTTTGGACGCCAAACCTATGAGCAAGTGTTATGTTGGAGAGGGTGATCCATTAAATTGATTGGTATAGCATATGGGTTTTTTTGGAAATATTTAATAGTTTGAGAGAAAAATTAATTGAATATTGTATTTATTTTATTTTGTAATGTGTTGTATTGTATTAATAAAATATCATGTATGGCTGTTATTGATTCCGTAATTTGCTAAAATACTCAAAAAAGAAAAACTAAATAAATTTAATGTTCTTACGAAACTGAATAAATTAAAATATTTAATAAAGAAAAACACAAAGTGTCATAACTTTTTATCCCTACAAACGAATAGATTTGAGCAAGTTTGCGGGTCTCCGCAACGACTACATTTCTTTGCAACTTTTAGTTCGCCTATTGAAGGAATTCTCTTTTTCTTGCGCCTACCATTCTTAAACCTTAGTTCTGGTGGTGATAGTTGAATGGCTAAAATTTCTTCGGGCACATTCCAATCTTTAAGATCACCAACCGGTATAATAGGAGTTGCATAAGCACCTAAAAATGCATTGGTATGATAAAGTGATGAGTATAAGGTGTAATGGTCAATTTGTCAATAACGAGCTGCAGCTAATGCATGCACACAAGGAAGTTGATTCATATCAAACACTCGATAAGTGCACGTTTTTTTGAAGCAAATCGACTACAATAATACGATTTGCATCGTTCGTACACACCATTGGTGTGTATCGACCGCTAACAACATAGGATTGTGCTTCTCTCATCCTATATGCAATTTCATCTTCAATAAATGGGGTTGTCATTGTTTTTATTTCACTAGTAGTAGTGATACGCCTTTCGTAAAACCACTTTTGGAGCGTGTTATAGATGTAATCGACCAAAGAATGAATAGGTAATTCTTGGGCATCTTTCAACAATGCATTCAAATATTTTACAATGTTGGTGGTTGATAAGATGTATAATTGCATATCTATTAGGTCAATTTCCTTGTGTTTAAGTGATTAAAATGCTTATTTCTATGAATATTAAGTGTTTTTATTATTGATGGATATATTGGAGCTTTGTAGGAAAAATTTAACAAATAAAGCAAAATGTTATCTTTCTTAGCAAAAGCTTCAAGGTTTCTTTGTGCACATAGTCATCTTCGGAGTTCATAACTCTTGATTCAGATGTCCAAATGAGATGATTCAAGATGATATGGAAAGCTGAAAAGAGAGAAAAACTTTCATGAAGAAAGTTTTCTCAAATTCCGGAAGCAAAGGGACCAAATCTGGGCGAAACTTGGGTTCAAGAGGTTCAGTTCTTTTCTGAATTTTGGCAACGGGTTTTCTAATTGTGCAGATCAGCCTTATTTTTTTCAGCATCAATCAACAACCCAAAGTCTCCATAAGAAATCAATATTCACACAAAGAGCAAGAACAATGTAGGTTGTAAAGCAAGAAAATAAAGGTCGGAACACAAAACAACATATGCCGACCTTTCATTTGAGGAAGAGAAACATCTCACATGAAGGCTTGGAGACCAGCTGCCATCTTTTTATTTTCTGAAGAAAGAGTGCATGAGGACAGCAAGAAAGCCTCTCCAAAATGCAGCCTCACATGGGAAAAGAAAGCCAAACAAGAAAAGGAAATCAGACAATGACAAAAGCGACAAGAAGCATTAACAAAGAAAAAGAAAAGAGAGGACCACAAGAGAGAATAATGAGGAACATGAGGAATGGCATAAAGAAAAGATAAAAGAAAGTGGCCACAATCAAATGTCTTGAATCCTTGCCTATAAATAGGCAAGGCTTGGATATGATCAAGGCATCCCATTCTTTGGAGCAACACTTTGTATTGTTTTCTTTCCTTTCTTCCTTAGTTTAGGAGTAGTTTCCTTTCTTTCCTTAGAGATTTTTCAGTAGTTCTCTTTGGTTTTTCTTTAGAAATTTCAGTTGAAGCTCACGGGTTCAAGACAACTTGAACTTCTCGGTTTTCATGCAAACTTGACAACTTTTCGGTTTCTTCTTTCTTTTCTGACAATCTTTTCTTTGTTTCTTGATTTTTACTTTGTTCTTGTTGCTTCATTGGTTTGTGATAAAACTCAGCTGCCAAGACTTGACTTGGGTGTAAAGCTAGCATAAATAGTTGTTTCCTTTGGAAACTACGAGTGAAGCAAAACAAACCATGCGAAATTTTTCTCACATAAATTCTCTTGTTTTGTCTTCTTCTTGTTTTCTTTAGTTTATTTTAGTTATCAATTTTAGCTTTCTTTTATTGTTTTAGTTTTTAGTTTTATTTAGAAATTTTAGTAATTTAAGTTTTGTATTTTGTTATGAAATTTTGTTGCTAAGTATTATCATCTGACTTTTGTTTGGATTTTTCTTATTTTTCTTTTCAATCATGTTTAAATTTTTGGTGATATTCTTTTATATTAATATGAACTAAATTCTTTTCTAGGGTTTCATGTAGCCTAACTATGAAGTCTTAATATTTTTCTATTAATATAATTTGATTTAATTTTCTATGGTTGAGTATTTATCTTTGTGCTTAATGCTTCTAATTACTTGATCACTAATTAGATGATTTGTTAATTGATGAGAATCAAATATTCATAAACTTAGATATGTGTTTTTCACTCTTTTACATAGATTTCATTGAGATATGCCATGTTTTTTTAGAAAAATCACATTATATTTATGATTCTCATCTTTTACTTGTTTTGTAGGAAAAAGGGGATAAAAAAACCAATCATCTTCCGGAGTTCATAACTTTTGATGCGAATGTCCAAATGAGATGATTGAAGATGCTATGGAAAGATGAGAAAGAGATAAAAAACGTTCATGAACAAAGGTTTCTCAAATTCCGAAATCAAATGGACCAAAATTGGGCAAAAGCAGAACAAGGCAGAACCAAAGAAGAGGAAAACAGGGAGCAAAATCAGCCATCTTCCGGAGGCCATAACTCTTGATTCAGACGTCCAAATGATATGATTAAAGATGATATGGAACGATGAGAAAGATAAGAAAAACTTTCATGAAGAGAGTTTTGTCAAATTCCGGACTAAAATGGACCAAAATGGGACAAAATCAGAACGACGCCTGAATCCTGAAATTTGCAAATTCGTCCCCAAGTTTTGGAAGCTTTACATTTTGCTCCCCAGCGCCCCTACGGGTATTAAGACCCCATTTTCTGCAGAAAACAAGGGAGGAAGCAGTAGGAAGCAGGAGGAAGTAGATGAGAACATAGAAGAGGTTAGAGTAGAATAGATTGTAGGGTTAAAGTTAGTTTTTACATTTTTGCACATTTTCCCCAACTCACACCGTGAGTTTCATTGGAAGGATAGGGTTAGGTTAGTTTTAGATTATTTACATATTTTCCCCAATCTTGAGGGGATTTTCCAAGAGGCTAGGGTTTGGCTTTTTGTGGCTCTTCAACACTTCAATCTTTGAATTTGTTTTGGCTTGCTAAGTGTGGAGTTTGTTGGATTCACCAATCTTTTAATTAAGGGAAGTATTTTTTACGAATTTCTTATGCTTTCAATGGTTAAATCTCCTTATGATTGTTGGTTGTTTGAAGCCATGAGAGGCTAAATTATCTTGGGTGATTCTTGGTGTTTGATGTATGGGTTAGGTTTATTTTGATTTCTTGTTGGTTGTAGAGTAATGGGCTTGCATTAATTGAAGTTTTCCTACTTGTATTTAATGAATTGACATGCATTGAATGGTGGCCACATTTAGTGTGTGTTCTTGGTGTTTGTGTGTGTTTTAGAATATACATGAATTTAGACCAAAAGTAGGAAGAACTACCTAGCATTCTCTAGATTTAGGTGTTTGAGACAAGAAACAACTACCATATGAATTTAATTGTGCACTAAAATTGTGTGGAAGCCATAGGTTTTAGTGTGCAAAGGTAGAAGTGAGACCGAAAGGAGATCTTCTATTCTTTAATTCCATTGAGACCGAAAGGAGATGTGGAGTGAAAAATAGGTGGCTTTCTTAGATCTAACACTTGAACTAGGGAGTGTGAAGTGGTTGGTTAAAACATCTAGGGCTAGAATTGTGCATTAGAGTTGTGTGGAAGCCATAGGCGCTAATGTGCTCTAGGTGGGGATGAGACCGAAAGGAGATTCCTCATTCTATAATTCGATGAGACCGAAAGGAGATTTGGAGTGAACGGATGTAGCCACTTAGTTAAGATGCCCTACACTCGGTTGCCCTTTAGGAGTCAAAGTAACTGACCTTGCATTGAACCCAAGGATCACCCTCCTTCCTCATTTATGTGTTTATTTCCTTGTTTTAGTTAGTTAAATGTCACTCTCTAAATCATTGCATTAGTTAACATAGATAGCAAATAATTAGTTGCACTTAAATTTTGGTTTTGTCCCTTCCCTGTGGAGAATGATCCCTAAGCTTTACTACAATTGATTAACTGAGTTTTACGTGTATATTTGTGTGAGTTTAAGCTATATTTTGATGCACTTTTGCACACACCGATTTCGCTCACCATTAATCATAGCAATTGGAAGAGGAGTTATGTGTCAAGTTCATTGAGATAAATGCCATAAATTGCATGTAGGATAGGAATATACCTACATGGTTTGTGTAGTTGCTATATGAGAATCCATAGAAATTAATGACTTCATAATTGTTGTAATTCACATAGGAATATAGTGAATTAGCAATTAGGAGGATTTTTATTAGATCTCGGGAGGGACTAGTAAATAAATTTGGGAATCTCGACTATCAACCAGGAAATTAAATTAGATTATAGAAATAGATTAATATTAGGATGGATTAGTTATGGTGAAATCGAAAACCCTAGATCTTTCGACAACTTAATCTATTAACTTGCTTTGTTTAGTTTTTAATTTTAGTTTTAATTAAGTTTTAAAATTACTTTTAATTTAGCTTATCCATAAAATATTTTTTCCTTCAAATAAAGTTAGAACTATTTTAATTTCGGTATTTAATAATTCATTAGTCTCTGTGGGAACGATAAATTATATTCACTCTATATTACTTGTTAACGATCACGTGCACTTGCGTGTAAAATCGAAAGCAACAAAGTGGTCATTATTGTACACTGTTTACTACTAGAATATGCCATTGACAAACATTCAATTTCAATTTCTCTTAAATACTTGTTTACCATTGAATTTTGCAGTGACTGAAATAAGAACATCTCATTGAATTTTGCAACAGTGTAAGCCATTGTAGCTTTAAAGTATAATGGGATCAAGTCATCATGTTTGAATTTTGCTCTCAAGTTGTTGCTTAGATGATAAATATACGTTCTATGGAAGGAATTTGAAAAAACATTTGCTATACCTTTTGCAATACTTTTATGTCGATCAAAAACAAATTCCAAACCATCCATATCATCGCCAAGTGCAGCCTTTAGCCTTTGTAAAAATCACTCCCACGATATGTCATTTTCAGAACTAACAATTCTCCATTTGACAAGATAGACTTGGTTGTTACCATCTATGCAAGTTACAACAAGTAATGACTCAGGATATTTTCCTTTCAAGCGAGCATCAACAACATTAATTGGTTGCATGTGATCGGAATCCATGAATCGATGCACCAAATGTGAAAAATTGATATTTGTTCTTCTTCAATACCGAGTTCAACAAAGGTTCCTTGGTTTAACTAATTCATCGCGTGTAAATAAGATGGCAGTATCCTATATGAATCCTCGTAATTGCCTCTAACTTAGTGCAATGCAGATTGCCTCGATCGCTAGGCTTTGTTGTATGTTATGTTAACACCCAATTCTGAACGAATATCTGAAATGATTTCATTCGGCCTACACAACGACATACATCCTGGTACTTACACTTAATCCACGAAGCAATTACTTTGCTGCTTACCTACCAATTATCACCTTGAACCAATGATGATTGGCATGTATGGTGTTGTCATATTCAGTGATCTTCCAGGCAGATACATTCAGTCTCCACTTGTAATTTTTATCCTTACATCTTAGGTGTCAGAACTTACTATTAGCTCTAACAACTTTCCAATCGAAAAAATGTTTCACGACTAGCATGGACATCTTCATAAAAAAATAATGTCTAGTTTCAAATATATCCTTTATTGCAACATCTATCGCTATGGATAATCTATCATCGTCCGCATGTGATGACTTTATCGCCCTAAGGCAATGTATGTTTTCTTGTCCCGTCTCAACATTCTCCTCCTGTCTTGTTTCTGCAGGAACTATGTTTACATCTTTCAAAATAATGGTTTTAGCAACCCAATCATCATTCTCACACTTTCCCCATGATTTTCATCCGGTATGCTAATATGTTCTTATCCAAATTTCTTGAATAAATTATACCGTTAATCCATATCAGATTATTAGAGCTCAATCGCTTTATGAGTGAGTTGCTAGCACCATCTTTAGCTTGTGTTGCTCCAATATCTCAAGCGAATGTATATTGAGATCCTAGCATTTTCGCATCGCTTTATAATCTCATTCAAAAAACACTGCACGCGGTAATCATTCTTGATAGGCAGAACAAAGAACTCTGCTGGTAGGATGGTTTTGGACTGAGGAGTAGCGTGTTCATCAGTGAGTTGATAAATAATATCCATTACATTAACTTCATCTTTTTCCCTTTCAATGCATTGCTCATCCTCGATCGTCCCATTATTATCTCTGGATTAGGTCGATCATTATTGTCCTTTTAATTATCAGAGGTCCCTTCTTTCTTATCGTAAGTCCCTTCCTGTGTATCCCCTTTTTGAGAGGCTTAACCTTTATCATTGTTATCCTCATCTTGCTTGCCATCATCACTATGATCTTCATCATCATTTGGAAAAGGACTGGGTTTTTCATTTTCGTTGGAATCTTTGGGTGTACTTTGTTTGGCCATCAAATGGTCTACATGAGCAGTTAGCTGTTTGTTGATGGCAATCAAATTCTCGACGGTAACAGTGAGAGTATTGACTTTGTTCTCTAGTGCGACCGCATGAGCATTAGTGAGTATTAGTTTCTCTTTTGTCTTTTTTCAATTCCACCTCAGACTTTTTTTGTCGTTCAATCAGCTAATTAATGAAGCCTCTTTTTCTCTCCTACATTTTCTCCTTGCTTACTTTTTGTCTTTTTTCAAGTTTTGTAACATCTTCTTATCTGACCCTCTTCTTGTAAGACATGTAATAACCCGTTCTTTCCATATACAAGGAATCTTCTTCTTCTCTTTCCAACTCCGCCTCTTTGCCAATCTCCTCATCTTCTTCCTATTGCAAAAGTTTTGCTCTTTATTCTAAATTTGGCTCTATTCGTGTTTCTTTCACTTTCTGCAGTATATGAAATAATAAAGTTCAATCTTCTATGTGACAAACTATATTGAACATAATGCTAGACTAATTATCAACTATTAGGTAATAGACAATTCATACCTTCTCGTCGACTGTTCTTTTTTCCTACCCTTGCTTTTTTTTTGATCTCTACGTTGTGCATTTACTTCTTTCCATCTGAACATCTTGAGCTTGTCCCTAGAGGTTTTGACCTTCTGAACCATCGAGAAAAGCTCAAGATGTGGCATTAGCTCATATGCGAACACCTGGGACATTGAAAGCAAAATTAGCATAATTATATGCACTTACACCACTAATAAAAGTAAAACTTAACACTCGTTCGGTATCCTTACCTCTAATGCAACTGGGAATCTCCCAATAGTATAAATCATGTGATCTAGATGACTAGTCTGCTTCAGGGCATTGATTATAATCTTTGTAGCATTATCCATAGTGGCCCTGTAAGATAGTTCACTCCACGACATTTCATCAAATTGCCTCTAATCACAAGCCAAATGAAGCAGCTTGTCTTCAATTTTGATTCTCTTCTGCAAGCTATTGATGGATGTGTATAGAAGCAAAAGTGTCATGGACATGACCTCATTGTCTGAATAACTTGAATTTATACAATAGTGAGCCTTGAATACTTTAGCATATGTGGCTTCATTTGTTGAAGCTTTGGGCTTCAAGTGCTTGGTATTTGTCAATAAAATATCAAAATTTCCCATCTTGGGCCCTGTGATGATGGCAAACTCCCTCTTGCCAAATTTAACTTTCTTACTCGTGAAATTGAATTATATGCTATTATCTAGCTTGAATTCCTCATCCGGCTTGAGTTACCTCAACAACACGGAATGAATTATCTATTTGCACCAAAATGTATGCTCATAGTCAAGAGCAATTTTAGCAAGATAACTCTTCTTTCAGAGTATTTGCTTTTGCGTCTCTGTCAATTTGGACTAGATCATTTTCATATTGGCTTCATAGTAGCAATATTGCGAAACTTGGATACTTAAAAAATCTCCCTGAATGACCATTTGATCATTGAGATGTTCTGCACCAAATAAAGCAAATCAATATACTTCTCTTACGTAACAATGGAATATTCAACATATTTATCGAAATAGTTTTCGATAAAGTGCTTGGTTTTCGACATAGTGCTCGACAGTATTTTTGACATTTTTTCCGACGTAGTTTTCAAATACGCTTGGCCTAGATCTCGACATTTTTGACATAGTGTTTAAGTTTTGACATAGTGTTTGATAGTGTTTTCGACATAATTCTCGACATATTACTCGACCTAGTTCTTGACATATTTCTCAACCTAGTTCTTGAGAAGTGTTCATCATTAACATGGTCCTCGACTATTTTTCGACATATGCTAGACCAATTTCTGGGTCAAATTCAGTTCAAATTTAAACAAAAATACTATGTGTGATAGGATATGCACGGTTTTAGTGTGTTCGAACCAATCGCAAACGTTATTGCAACAAAGCCCTAACTTGTCTAATTTCTTCTAAAATCTATAAGCAATATGCAGGGTTAATTAGCAAAATACGAAGCTAAAATTTGCGGCACCTATATAGCAAATACGAAGCCAAATTTCAATTGACCTTCTTATTCTGGTCTATCGACTTGTGAAATTTCTTCTCTATGGCGGTAATCTTCTTGCTTGAAGTTGCCAGTCCACCTCGCGTACATGCCATTGATGCTGTTGATACTTGAAGACGAATCGTGTTGTGTGAATTAGGAGTTTCAATGATGAAGAAGGCAGAGAAATGGGTTGGGAAATTTGTTTTTGCATGATGAAGTGAAGGCGAATGAGAGTGGGAGAACGAACAGTCGTGTAACAGATTCAGATGCGATTTTCAAATAGAGAGGCATTTTGGTATTTTCACCTGGTCAAATACCGTTGACCTGTTATATGTGCAATCAATTTTGGGAGTTGCTATATTTGCAAATGTTTGTCCAAAAGGTGTTATTTTTGCAAATTTCCCTAAATTTAGTGGATGGTTGGTGGAAAACGGAGTTAATTGACTCCAGGATGTTGACAATCTTAACCCAAATTGGGGAGGTTCTCATAAAGTGGCTGAGACACTTAGGTTTCCTTTAGATTGTGATTTATTTGAGAAAAATTGTATTGAAATGTGTGAAAAATTAGTGGGTATTTTTGATAGACAAAGTATTTTGTAGGGAAAAATAAGAGAATTTTTTTTTAAAAAAAAAGATGCGTCAAAGGTGTCGTTTCAAATTTCGAAATTCGCATATATTTCAACTAGATAAGGAAAAGACAGGGAAATTTGCAAAAATAGCACCTTTTCACAAAATTTAATGAAATATAGTAATTCCAAAACTTTTCTTGCCAAAATAGCCGGTCAACGGTATTTGACCAGGCAAAATGACCTATTGGCCTATTGATTTACAAAAGACGGGAGAGAAACATTCGCGCCTAAAGCATCATCCAAGATTTCACTTCGTTCGGAATTTCATCCATCTCTTTGAAATTCCCTACCAATTATCCTTCATCTTTCGTTGATTCAATATCGCTATGTCTCCTATTCCATTATCGTCTATCAGCTGCATCAATGCCATGCCATTGTAGAGAAGAAAAGCAAAATCTGACGAACGGGAAAAAGGCCAGTGGAAATTTGCCTAGAAATTTTAGCTTTGTATTTGCTATCACATAGAGTGTGTTTTTGTGCATATCCTATCACACAGAATTTTTTTAAAAAAAATTTGAACTGGGTTTGAACGAGAAATTGGTCGAGCATATGTCGAAATAGAGTAAAAAAGCTTTCATATTTTGTCGAGCACCATGTCGAGCATAGGCTAAAAACAGTCGAGTACAGTTGAATGATGAACACTTGTCGAGCACTATATCGAGAAATATGTTGAGTACTACTCAACTATGTCGAGCATTACGTCGAGAATTATGTTGAACACTATGTTGAACCATGGTTATTAAACTCTCGATTTTACTTGTACGTTTTTATGATTTTAGGAGTCAAAACCAAGTGTCCGAGTCAAAACATAGGTAAAATCTTAAATGGGGTGAAATCTTACGATTTCACATTCTGGAACTTAGAATCTTACGATTTTACGATCCGATTTTATGATCCAATTGCTCAGATGAATAACTTGGTTTTTGTAATGTACAATTTGAAGTTGAAGGATAGAAAAGTTCGAAATTTTGAAGAAAGTTTTGATAATCTAGCATCTGATGATGAGTGGATAACTGAAAACCTTAATGATGATGATAATCCAATTGAAATTAATCCTTTGCATGTTCTTAATAGTGCTCCTAGTGAAGACAATTTGAAAGACAATTTGGCTTTAGATGCTAGTGGCAGTGGTGCAACACTTAATGAACCTATAGATCTTTCTAGGTGTGATTGATAATATTTTCTAAATGAAATTTGTGTACTTTTATAAGTTTAAACAGGTCTATAATTTATAAATTTAAGATATATTATATATAATATATTTATTAAATTATTTTTCATAATTGGTAGAATCTTACGATTTTACGATCCGATTTTACGATTCAATTTTTTAGACCCTCCACCGATTTTACGTAAAAACTCGATTTTAACAACCTTGTGTTGAACACTTCATTGTTTCAAATGTGAGATTCAAGATGTCTATGATCCTATCGGAGAAATCATTGTTGATTGCAGCTTTGATCCTTCCAAGAGGGGTGATATTGCTGACTGGAGATATGCATACTTGAAGCATGGTAAGGTGACTCTTTGGAATCCAAACTTTTGGGCAAGTGTTATGTTAGAGAGGGTGGTAGAGTGTGCTTCGTTTGATCCATTGTATCTGATAGGATATGGGGTGTTTGGAAATATTTCATGGTTTGAGAGAAAAATTAATTGAATATTGTATTTTTTTTTGTAATGTGTTGTATTGGATTAATAAAACATCATGTATGATTGTTGTTGGTTGCGTAATTTGCTAATTTTTCATAAATACCAATGAGCACCTCGAATAATACGATGTTCTTATGAAATAATACAATGTTCTTATTAAATTGAATAAATAAATAAAGAAAAATACAAATTGTCATAACTTTTTCTCTCTACAAACGAATGGATTAGAGCAAGTTTGCCGGTTGTGTCTGCTCTCTCCGCAACGGCCACATTTCTTTGAAACTTTTAGCTCACCTGTTAAAGGAATTCTCTTTTTTTTTTTTTTTTTTTGCGACTACCACTCTTAGACCTTGATTCCGGTGGTGATAGTTGAGTAGATAAAATTTTTTCAATACATTCCAATCCTTAGGATTACCAACTGGCATAATATGATCTGCATAAGCACCTAAAAGTGCATCGGTGTGATGAAGTGGCGAGTACAAGGTGTAATGGTCAATTTGTCGGTGACAAGTTGCAGCTAATGCATGAACACAAGGGAGTTGTCAATATCAAATACTCGACATGTGCATGTTTTTTTATGCAAATTGACTATAGCAGTATGGTTTGCAATATCGTGTACATACCATCTGTGTATATCGATTGGCTCGACAACATATGATTGTGATTCTATCCTTTTTGATGAAACTATTCCTTCAATTCATAGAGTTGTAAGTGTCTTCATTTCGCTAGCAGCGGTATGCCTTTCGTGAAACCACATTTGAAGCATGTTACGAATGTAATCGCCGAAAAATGAATAGGTAATTTTTGGGCATCCTTCAACAATGCATTGACCAAATGTTGATGGTCATTATTGTATATTGTCTCCAACAGAATGTGCTATTGACCAACATTCAATTCTGACTTCTCTTAAATACTTGAGTACCCTTCAAATTTTGCAGTGAAAGAATTTCAAACATCTCATTGAATTCAGCAAGAGTGTAAGCCTTTGCAACTTTAACGTATAATGGGATCATGTCTTCGTGTTTGAATTTTGCTCTCAAGTTGTTGCTAAAATAATAAATACACACTCCATGGAAGGATTTTGGAAAAATATTTGTTATACCTTTTGTAATGCTTTTATGTCAGTCAGAAACAAACACCAAGCCATTTATATCATCACCTATTGCGGCCATTAGCTTTGTAAGAACCACCCCATGATGCGTCATTTTCTGAATCAATAATTTCCCATTCGACAGGATAGACTTGGTTGTTGCCATCCATGCAAGTTGCAAAAAGTAATGACCCAAGATATTTTCCTTTCAAGAAGTAAGCATCAATTGCAATAACTAGTCGCATGTGGCTGCGAAATCCATGAATCGATACTCTAAATGGGAAAAATAGATACTTGAATCTTCCGTCTTCTTCAATACCGAGTTTAGTAAAAGTTTCCGGGTTTAAGGCATTCATCACATGTAAATAAGATGACAGTATCCTATATGAATCCTCAAAATTGCCTCTAATTTCGTCCAAAGTAGATTCCCTTAATCGCCAATGTAGGAAACCAAATCAAAGAACGCAACGGAAATTTTAAAATTTTATTGGTTTTCTCCAAGGATCCATATGAAGCATGGTTCGCAGGATCGGGATTCTACGTAGAATCGTTTTGGGGTAGCAGAATCGGATCGGTAGGATTGGATTGTAGGATCGTAAGATCATACAAAAAATTATCAAAAACCGATCTTAGTAGGATCGTTTTGAAATAGTAGGATCGGATTGGTAGGATCGGATCGTAGGATCGTAAGATCCCACAAAAGATTATCAAAATAAAAGTAATAAAATCCAAAACGATATCGTTTTGGTTGAAAAGACAATGTTAAAAAAAATTGTAGGATTGCTCAGGATCAGTAGGATTGTATGATCCTACCGATCCTACCGATCTGCATTTATTCTACCACCGATCCAACTTAATGAACAATCTTGAGCAATCCTGGATCAATTTTGTATGGTAAGATCATAGGATTGTGCGATCTTAGGATCTGGATCGCGATTTTGACAACTCTGATACGAAGTGAAGTCAAATCGGTAAGTGGAATTCATACCTTTTTCTAGTAGTGGTAGAAGATTGTAGGTTGTCGAATGTCAAATCACAAGCAAAACCAATCTAGCCTTGCCTCTATAGTATCCACACAATTGTCTCCAAACCTCAAGTTAATTGTCAAACAATTAACTAAAGAAAGAAGTAACAAAATCTTTCAGTGTTAGCTAAGATTTTGTTACTCGGGTATTCCCTCAAGTTCTCAACTTAAGGATTGTTTTTCTTTCAAGCTCTCAACTTAAAATTTGTTTTGTTCTTATTTCTCAAATAAGGATTGGCGGTTTTATTGAATAAGAAAAGACTAAGGAATAATAATTTATGAACTAAAGAATAGCTCAATTTTTCTCCAACAAAGAAAGCTTAAATAGAAAGCACTCAAAATGAAAGTGTCCCATCGGTTTTCTTCATTTTGCATTCAATTATTCATCCATGTGAATAGCTGCCTTTTCACATTTCATATTCTAGAAATTGAATTGCAATATGTTGCACATGGTTTCCTTTTCATTTTCAAATTAATGGCTGCCTTTTCATCTTCATAAAATGAATTACAATGTATTACATATACACTCATGGCTGCCTTTTCATTTTCTAATAATAATATCCATTTTGATTATTATTTAATTAATAAATCTAAAACTCATTTTGGATTTATTAATATTAATAGAACCAAAATCTTTTATATCATGAACCATTTCAAAACCGTTTTAAAACAAAACCTGATAGATTCCTATTCTCAATAGGATTTTTAAACTAACCAAAATTTTTTCACATAAATTTTGCGCTTCTTTTGGATACGATTTAAGTGTGCGACCAATGGGTTCTCATTACGTTGGCATTGACATAAAATATTTCATGCTAAAAGAAATGAGCGGTGTCTAGCAATACATCAATACTACCTAAGTCATGAGAATATTAGTAATTTGTCATTACATTTATTGTGATAGGTATTACCGTGTAATTAAATCCCTTTGCCCTAGATAGTTCAATCTTTGCCATGGAGCGTATCATGCTCGCATAGTTCAATCTTTGCATTTCTTGATTCCTAAGTAGACACATCTAAACAAACGAGCCTGATATCACATATCGACTCATTTTGAGCATGACCATGCATTTTTATAGTTTTACTCAACCAAGGGGCCCAAAGATATCACTCCCATTATATAAGAGGGGCAAATCCTTTCTTGATCACTCAACATCACACTACATGATTTATTACATATCCAATTACTACTTTTATAGTTCAACCTTTTACGAGTAACGTGTAGTAGTATCAAAACATGTAACTCCTCATGTTGGGATCTTTGAGTATCTCAAGTCTAAGGATTATTTACACCATCATCACTATGAGAAATATTATGACACTTTATATAATAATCCATGTAGTATTTCTCACGGCGGGTCAATCCAGTACATAGTTCTCTAACATATACCTATGTGTTGACTTAATATCTCATATCATGAACCATTTCATCAGTCACTACACATATTAGTTTTAATGCATTATCATTGTCCCATTTAATGATAATACTCGACTAGGGATAATTTTAGAATAATTAAATTCTTGGGGCATTATTATGTTTATTTCATAAAATGCAGATATAAGATAAATAGAATAATTAGTGTCATTAATTATGAACATTATGATACAATATATCCATATACCATCATCATATGATTGGTTCTTAGGGCATAATCTAGCAGCCAAACCTTGTTGTACGTTATGTTAACACCAAAGTCCGCACGAATATCTAAAATGATTTCACCAGGCCTATACGGACGGCATACGTCCTGTACTTACACTTGATCTACGAACCAATTACTTTGTTGCTTGCTTGTCTATTATGACATTGAATCAATGATGATTGGCGTGTATGGGTGTTTTAATATTTAATGATTTTCCAAACTGACGAATTCCTAATGGCAGATGCATTTAGTCTTCACTTGTAATTTTTATCCTTACATTTTAGGTACCAGAACTTGCTATTTGCCATAATAACCTTCCACTCGCAGAAATGTTTCACAACCAACATACTCATCCTCATAAACAAATGATCTCTAGTTTCAAACACATCCTTTACTACAATATCTACCACAACAGATAATCTATCAGAAAAAGTACCACAGTCCGCATTTGATGACTTTGTCGTTGTATAGCATTGTATGTTTTCTTGAATCGGCTTGACTATCTCCTCATTTCTTGTTGCAGAAACTATGCTTACATCTTCCATAATTATGGTTTCATCAACTGGATCAACATTCTTATCACTTTTTCCATGATCATCATCCTCTTTGCTAAATATGTTCTCCTCCAAATCTTTTTAATTATTACACTGTTAGTCCATATCGGACTATCAGAACTCAATCACTTTATGGGTGAGTTGCTAGCACCATCTTCAGCTTGTATTGCTCCAATCTCTCAAATGGTAACGCATATTAGAATCTTGGTATCTTTAGACCATTTTATAATCTCATTCAAAAAATACTACACATGGTAATTATTCTTGATAGGAAGGGCGGAGATCTTTGATAGGTACTTGGGTAGGTATTTGATAATCAATCTATTTTTTATTTATGCATCTAAGTCCATAATAAATATGATGCGATTCACCAAATTTGTGAAGCTTGATTTTTTTTTTTAACAATAGAGTTTCAATCCTCTTATAATTCATGAATATATGATCATTTGTTATAAGATCAACAATCAATTCTCCCCCATAAAGAACATGAACAGACCAAATATTTAGGTGCGTCATTCCTTAAGAAAAGAAACAATGAAATTAGTCAATCAAGAAGCCAAATTATTGTTGTCCATAAATATTTATAAACAATGAAATTAACCTATGAACAAAAAATCCATCATAAATCACCCATTAATTGCACATTACTCAATCTCAATCTCATACAACAAGAATTATTGAATGCGGGTACATAGATCCAAAAAGAAGCCTAAATAGAAATTTGAGTACCTGTAGATCAATGCAGATATACAATGTGTTTAATTCACGTTCACAGTGGTTACTACGTAATATACACTGTGGTCAATCTTACCACACATGGATTAGGGTTTGTAAGCAGATGGTGAAAACCCGCGTGGAAGTGAAGTCTGTTTTGGCATTCTTCAATAAAATATATAGATATTACTATTTGGATAAAATGATATACTAAAATTCGTTTCCCACGCTAAGTCGTGAAAATGTTGAGCATATGGATCGAGCACATGCATTGAGCACATACCTTGGCTTTGGTCGAGAATGTGTCGAGCATAAGTTGATCATGTGTCAAGGGTATGTTGAGTATAAGTCGAGCGTATGTCGAGCATAAGTCGTGTGTATGTCGAGCATAAGTCGTGCGTATGTCGTGCATATGTCGTGTGTATGTGTCTAGCATATTCAGCTTTACAAACGCAATCACAATATTTAGTCGAGTATGCGTCTTTCATACGTTTATCATTACAATTACAATTACAATACTTAGTCGAACATGAGTTAAGCATACGTCGATTACTACAATTACAATAGTTCATTGTCAAACTTGTTGTTAACACCATAAACAATGTTAATTGCATTATAAATGTTATAATTCCACAACTAAATGTAAATATCAAATGAATGTATATTTACATAGCTAAATGTATGCATTTGAAGAATGTATAAAAAGAATGCATATTTACATAGTTAAATGTGTATATCAACAAAATGTATATTTACATAGCTAAATGTGTATATCAACAAAATGTATATCATAAATAACTCTTGGTTGTCTGTTACTGTTTTTTTTTTTTGCTCTAATTTCTTCTAGTCTAACATCCTTCTCCCTCGCATGCACAAATAGTGCAACCGCCATCTGTTTAAAGAGTTCCATTGTATTTTTTGGTATAATCGTATTAAGTGGCAATCCGTGGATAATAAATTCAACCCACTTTACCACAAAAACACCACAGTCTCCAATTCTGCAATAACCAAAGCATAATAAATTTAGTCATTGCAACAAGTATGTTCTTATACAAAGTGCGATTCTAATGGATACTTACCTCTTTCCATGGTGCACCAAATTTTCCTCGATGACCACTTGCTATTTGTTCTCCTTTGGATTTTCTTTTGAAAAATATGTGAAAAACTCACATGTTTGGAGTATCTTGAGCATTATTTTAACAAGGTAGTCTAATTTTGGCCTTATGCCCACCTTTTGATCCGGTGGGTTGTACACATGAAATGTTTGTGCATGCATATCCATTTTCACCAATATCCAATAGTTGCCATCTATGTGATAGGGGAACAAAGCGAAGTCTACCACACAGCAGTCAATTTCAAATAGACATAAACCAACAAACTGATTCGTGGCCAGATCATCATAGGTTGGATCTCACTTGGTGCTATCTAGTTGCTTCATACCAATCTATCAGCAAAACATGTAACATTACTCATCAAATGGGTAATACACTTGTTAAATGATTGATTAAATAACAGTGAAGCAAACTAAGTGCTTGAGATAATGATCCAACAGATTCTCAATGCAAAAAATATTGTCGATTTAGTGAAAAATTCAAGATAACTTACATCAAAATATGTTTTCATAATGGATATATATTTGCTTCCCATTGTAATGATCCTCTTTTGAAGCATGGATGTATACAAATCAATTTGCTGTAAAAATTAAAGTTTGTTGGGTTATGAGATAATCATTACTAAAAATTCACAAAAAGGGAAAAAGCAAACAAGTATTACTTGACTTGTGAGCCAATAACCTTTTCTACACATTGTCTTCAACATATCAAAATCTAGTGAAAAAAGTGGCATACGTAAATATTGACAGGGTTTTTTTCTCAGCCACTTATTCATTTATTTAATAGCTTTAGGCCCTGGCTGGAAATCCTGTATATTGAAACTAGAGCCAGTAACCTGATCTTGGGTTGGATTGATCGCTTTTAGGGCAAGAGTGTCCCAAAATTTAAACCCCTAGGTACTTCATCTTCAGTAGTGTTCTTCTCCTTTTCCTTAATAGGTGGTGTTGGAGTACTCTCAAATAGTATGATGGGAATGGATGGAGTAGTGTGTTCATCTATGAGTTGGTGGACAATATCCATTGCATTAGCCAGTTCATTTTCTATGTCCATTCATTACTCGTCCTCAACCGTCCCATCATTATCTCTCGCTTCTTTTTCTTCATTATTGTCCTTATTATCGCCAGCCCCTTCCTTCTTATTGCCAATCCCTTCATTTCTATTCCTTTCTTGCCCCTTGATCATTGTCATCATCATCCCCCGTGCCATCATTATTGGCATCAGAAAATGCTGCATCCTCATTGTCTTCTTCTTGATCTTGGCTGGATTTTTCATCTTCACTATCATCTTCATTCGCACTTTCTTTGGCCATCAGATTGTCGACAGTAGTAGTAAGATTATTGACTTTGTTCCTCAGTTCTGTTGCACGAGTATCGCTATGTATGATTTTCTCTTTTGTCTCTTTCAATTCCATCTCACACTTTTCTTGCTATTCAATCATTTGACTAATGAAGCCCCATTTTTCTCTCCTGTATTTCTTCTTTGCTTACCCTTGGTCTCTTTTCAGGTTTTATAACATATTCTTCTCTAACTATCTTCTTGTAAGACACGTAATAACCTATTTTTTCCATCTAAACGGAATCTTCTTCTTTTTCTTTGAACTCCGTCTCTTCGCCAATCTCCTCATCTTCTTCTTAGTGCAAAAAATTTACTCTCTCTTCGGGAGTTAGTTTTATTCGTGTAACTTTTAATTTTTGCAATACACGAAATAAGAAAATTCATACCTCTATGGGAAACACTATATTAGACGTAATGCTAGTCTAATTATCAAACATTAGGTAATAGACAATTCATACCTCTTCGTTGACTTTTTTTTGTCCCACACCTGCTTTCTTTCTTGATTAGCATGGTGTGTTTTCACTCCTTTCCATCTGACCATCTTGAGCTTGCATCCAGAGGCTTTGACCTTTTGAACTAACAAGAAACGCTCGAAATGTGGCATTGGCTCACATGCAAACACTTGAAAAAGAAAAAGTAGCATAATTAATTCTATGCACTTAAAGCACTAAAAAAAGTAAAACTCAACAAGCATTCGAAATCCTTACCCTTAATGCAACTAGGAATCCACCAACAGTGTAAGTCTTGTGATCTAGGTCCCTAGACTGCTTCAAGGCATTGATCATAGCATTTCTAGCACTATCCATAATGGCCCTGTAAGATAGTTCGCCCCAAAGTATTTCATCAAACTGCCTCCAATTACAGGCCAAGTGAACCACTTTGTCTTCTATCCAGTTTCTTTTTTGTGCCCCATTGATGGATGTGTATAAAAGCAAAAGTGTCAAGGACACAACCTCATCGTTTGAATAACTTGTGTTTATACGGGCGTAACCCTTGAACACTTCATCGTATGTGGTTTCATCTATAGAACCTTGGGGTTTCAGGTACTTGGTTATTGCAGAAGGACCATCAGGTGTTTTATATTTGCCATATTTAATATCAAAGTTTCCTATCTTGAGACTTGTAATGAGTGCAAACTCTCTCTTGCCAAATTTCACTTTCTTACCTACAAAGTTGAAATAGATACTATTATCCAGTTTGGACTCCTCGTCTGGCCTAAGTTGTCTCAACAACACATTGTGGATTATCTGTTTGCACCAAAATGTATGCTCATGGTCAAGAGCAATTTCAACAAGGCTACTCTCCCTTCGGAGTATTTGCTTTTGGGTCTCTGTCAGTTTGGACCTATCATTTTCATATTGGCTTCATAGTAGCAGTGCTAAGAAACCTGGGTATTGAAAAAATCTCCCTGAATGACCATTTGACCATTAAGATGTTCCTGCACAAAATAAAGCAAATTAGTATAGTGATCTTACGTAACAATGAAATGCTTGACATAGTACTCGACATAGTGTTTGACATATTTCTCGATATAGTGCTCAACAAGTGTTCATCATTCACTCGTGCTCGACTTTTTAAGCCTGTGCTCAACATGGTGCTTGACATCATTAAAAAATTTGACTAATTTTCGACATATGCTAAACCAATTTTTGGGTCGAACCCAGTTCAAATTTAAACAAAAACATTATATGATATGCACAGTTTCAGTGTGTTTGAACCAATGCGAATATAGCAAAACCTCAAAGAAAACCCTAACTTATCTAATTTCTTCTAAAATCCATAATCAATATGTGGGGTTAATTAGCAAAATACAAAACTAAAATTTATGTCGCCTACATAGCAAATATGAAACTAAAATTTCTAGGCAAATTTCCATTAACTTTCTTCTTGTTCATCGGATTTTGCGTTTCCTTCTCTACGACGACAGGCTTCTTGCTTGAAGATGTCAATTCTCCTCGTGTGTGTGCCATTGATGCAGCCGATAGAGGATAATGGGATAGGTGATATGGGGATGTTGAATCGATGAATGATGAAAGATAATTGGTAGGGAATTTCGAAGAGCCGAATAAAGTTCTGAACGAAGTGAAATCTTGGGCAATGCTTTAGGTGCGAATGTTTCTCTCTCGTCTTTTGTAAATAGAGGCGCCAATAGGTCTTTTTACCTTGTCAAATACCGTTAACTTGCTATGTTGGCAAAAAAAGTTTTGGAATTGCTACATTTCATTAAGTCTTGTGTAAATGTGCTATTTTTGCAAATTTCCCGAAAAGACAGTGCCTTTTTAAGTTGAACTTTCACCTTCTTCATCTCCATTTCACTCATATAGTATCTAACCTCATCTCTGCTATTACTCCTTCGCCTTTCTCCCCTTATGGCTTTCTCTGGCACAAAAAGGTAAGAGTTTTTCCCTTAGCTATACCCCTAGTGAGTGTACTATTTCATATTTGCATCTCATTCACCCGTTAGAACAAAATAAGAAGGTTTCAGGGATGGACTTGGTGTTGGAAAATCCTCTACCTATAGAGGAGGTGGCAGGCCATCGTCTCAGTAGTAAGCGAGCTATCATGGTAGGGACAATTGGTAGCTAGTTAGATTCAGAGGACCTTCATCGTTTGAAGGCCTAGTTCCATGTCCTCTCCAACATCCAATTGTTTCTCCTTGGTCCTGATAATAGGGCTAACATTAACTTAGAGACTAGAGTTGCTTTTTATTATGATTATTTTATCGCCAGGCTTGGTTTCCTTTACCTTCCATATTTCTTCAAATCCTTAATTACTACACTATGTGCTTAGCTCAACTTACTCCTAATTCTATTAGAATAGTGGTAGGATTTTTTATTCTTTGGAAATTTCACAACATATCTGCCTTTCTTCCACTCTTCTGAAGGTTTTCCTGACTTAAAAATAGTGGTCAGGAACTGAGCTGGTTCCACTTCTCTAAATGGTCTTCTTTCTAAAATAATAACTGGTCTCTCCTCTTCGATTTAGGAATGCAAGTATAAGTTCTTTTGTGCCAACCCCGTCAGGTCAGGGTTTCCATATTTTGGCAGGGGCCGAAGTACATTTAGATTCCAAAAGACCCATGAAGGGATTTGATACTCGAGTAGAGTCCCTATTGTCATATTTTGACCACTTGTGGGATGACAAAGTACAACTTTTAGAGGAGGAACTGAAGTGGCTAGGGCTCAATAAGGCACTTGTGGATGCCTTTTCAAGTAATTTTCCTTTCATCACTTGTGTTTACTAAATTTTGAAAATTGATGCTAATGTGGTTTGGTTCCTTGTAGTATCGCTATTGAGCCATCTCTAGAATCGGGATTCAAGATGATCTCCCACAAGCACGACAGAAGGGGAGGTCGGTGTGATTCTTCCAGTGCTCAAGTTGAAGCTCGGTGCCTTGCGCTGGCCCTTGAAGTTGTTTCAAATACTAGTGAGCCTTCTTGGACAAGAGCTCTGGATCGAACGAGAACATAACAGGACACTAGAGACTGACCTCAAAAATTGTTGCCTTCTCTGGCAAAGGCAAAGATGTGATCCTAGCCCTTTTGTTGAGAACTTGGAAGATGTGATCCTAGCCCTCTTTGTTGAGAACTTGGAAGATGTGACAAAGACTAGTGACTCTCTTAAGCAATTAACAAATGATTACCTCGTAAAATCCTCCACGAGGAATTAGAGGAACAATCTCCCATTTTGAGAGTTTATGAGACGCAATTAGGACCTCGATGACACGGTAAGTTTGTATTCTCTAGATGTACTTATTCTAGCTTTCAATTTACCTTTTGAACTCGTCTTTCTATTTTAGGTCAAGAAACTATTAAAGGGTGATTGGTAGCGTTTCCTTGTGGTTGACGAAGTAATCAACAATTTAAACAACGTTAACACCAAGCTACAAGAGTAGCTTGGGCAACTTTCCAGCATCGAGAAGTCCAAGCAAATGGTGTTAGCTCGGGAGAATTTCAAGCTTAAGGAACAAGCTCATGGCTCGACTAGAGAGCCTCGGTACTTGGTGCACAACTAAGCTGCAAGAAGCTCGTCAGAATGGTGTGCAGGATTTTGTGATGTCTGCAGTTTATAAGTTAAGCATCCAAAAGAGGGTGGTCACATTCAAAGAGTACCCCCCTGACTTTGACAATTCAGGTTCTCCCGAACTCAGAAAATTTTTTGTAGATATTTTGTATGTGGTTAAGAAATTGGGCTTCACTAAAGGGATCAACTCCCTTAAAGCCAGAATTCTTGACTTTGAAACCTTTCAACTCTTCTCGTCAAAGCAAAACTGGTATGACAAAGAAGCTGATGAGAGAGGTAACAAGATGTTCGATGAGTTCAGCCTTAATTGAATTTTGAAGAAGCCAAGGAGTCAGTTGACATGGGTGTTGAAGATTGGCATAGCCAATCTTAGTGCCCTTTCAAAAGGCCTTTATCTAGGCTTTATTTCATTTGTAGCTCGGCACATGGTCTGCATTTGGGGTAGGTCGTCACCCGACTTTTGCCTATTTATTAGAATAAAATAACTTAAAAATAAATGATAGAACTAAAATAATCTTAATTGCTAAAAGGAAAGAAAATAGATTCTTAAGAATAAAACCTTTTGAATTTTTCAGTATTCTAATAATAGGGTGCTTCCTGACCTTGCATATCTATGAGCTTGTAGCTTTCTGTTGCTCGCGCTTCGACCACCTGATATGGTCTTTCCCAATTTGGCGCTAGTTTTCCCATAAGCTCAATTCTACTCACCTTATTTTTCTTGAGCACTGGGTCACCAGGTCGGAATCCTCTTCCCTTGACCCGAGAGAGGTAATACCATTCAGTTGCCACTTGTATTTTGCTTGTTGGATGAAAGCTTAATCTCTAAGCTCCTCCAACCAATCCAAGTTCAACATCAAGCTCTGGTCATTAGCTTTTTAGTTGAAGAGCGACATTTTTGCACTTGGAAAACATCTCTGTAGGAATCAAAGCCTCATATTCGAAGCACAACCTGAAAGGAGGCATTTGTAGAAATGCTAATTGAATAATTTTCAATAAAAACAAGATAAATAAATGATTCAATGATCTAATCCAATATTATTGCTATGGTTTGAGAGAAAATAATAGTATCTACTAGGACACTACAATGGAAGTGTGTTGAATCAAGAACATATAGTAAACGTCTTTATTATGGACAACTTATAAAAGGTCAAGCCGACACAATGGGCATTGCGGCCTTCTTCATATTCGAAGCACAAGCTAAAAGGAGTTGTCTTGTAGAGGTGTTGGATATTATCCGCATCGCCTATAATACTGATGGCAGCTCTTCTAACCAATGCACATTGGCACCTATCTATTCGGTTCTTCAAACCGTGCAGAATAGTTCTATTGGCCAACTCTACGAGTCCATTAGCCTATGGGTGGGCCGCCGAAGTAAATCACTGGTGGATTTCAACACTTGGCACAACTTAGTGAAGTTTGTTTGAACTGCCTTTTATTATCCAAGATAATCATATATGGGATTTTGTAGTGGCAAATTATTTGCTTCCAGAGAAACCAAGCCACAACTCTGCTGGAGACTGAGCTAAATGTTTGACCTCTATCCACTTTGTAAAGTAGTTTATTTCCAAGACTATGAATAGAAGACCTCCAGGAGTTCGGGGAAATGGTCCCAATAGATCTATTCTTCACTGAGCAAAAAGCCATGGATTGGCTAGAGAGGTCATCTTGGTTGCTAGTTGTCTAATAATTGGGGCATGGACCGGACACTTTTTGCAAGTCTTCACTAACTTCTTTGAGTCCTTGAACATTGTGGGCCAGCAGTATCCCATGAGTATTTCCTTCTTTGCTAAGCTATGATATCCCATATGATTGTCATAGTGCCTTACGTGGATATCTACTAGAATGACAAAGGATTCATTCAGACCTAGGCATCTTAGAAGGAGCATAAGGTACGACTTGCAATATAGACAACCATTTACGAGCTCATACTTTTTGGCTTTGAGTGCCAACTGCTCTGCTTCCTTTCGAGAATCAGAAAGCTCATGCTCCAAGTATTGCTTGATTAGATCCATCAACGTTGGCCCTTTGTTGGTGGCCAAAACCTCATTGCTTTGGATACTGTAGTCTTTAACACCTCCATTAACATCGGCTTAAATAGATGAGAATATATTGAGGAGGCTAATTTGGAAAAAGTGTTCACATTCTTGTTTTGACTTCGGGGGATCCGTCCAAGTTGGCACTTCGGTGTTGCTACGAGTAGTGATTTTACTAGCTCTAAGTACTTCTTCATTATAGAGACTTTAGCCTCTTATTCCCGTTCACCTGCTGAACAATGAGTTAATTAGAAGTCACTACACACGTGGAGATCCTTGATTCCTATTTATTTTGCCAACTTCAGCCTATCAGTGCCTCATCAGCCTTATTATTAGTTGTTGGGAATTGAAATCGTAACGCGTATGTGTAACACTCACCTATGGGGCAAACTAGTATAAGCCTGGATCTTGATCCTTCTTTTCCTGAGGCTCCATCGATGTATAATGTCCATGAGTTGGCTTTTGTATTTGGCTTTGTTTTGAGGTGTTTCCATGGGAGTTTGGATGGTGCTTTCCACCAAGAAATCAATCAGTACTTGGCTTTTTATTGCCGTCCTCAGTAAATACTCTAAGTCGTACTCATCGAGCTCAATAGCTCACTTTATCATCTTTCCTGACACCCCCAACTTTGATAGTATCTACTTTAGTGGACTGTTTTTTATTATGATGATGGGGTGACCTTCGACGTTGGGTCGCAACCGTCTAACCATGATGACCAGAATGAACACTATCTTCTCCATTTCAAAGTAGTTTCTCTCTGCACCTTGTAGAGTTTTGCTGACATAATACATGGGCTTCTTCCCTCCGTCCTGTTCTCTTACTAGTACGGAGTTAACAGATTCAGAATTGATGGCCAAATACAAGTACATCTCTTCCCAGGCCTTAGCATCTCTAGCTGTGGGAGTTCCGCTATGTATTCCTTTAGGTCGTTGAACGCCTTCTACCAATGAGGCATCCAATCAAAATTCTCCTACTTTTTTAAGACTTTAAAGAATAGGAAGACCTTTTCTGTTGACTTAAAGAGGAAATGGTTAAAGGCTGCCATCTGTCCTACAAGGCATTTCACATCCCTAATGGTTCTTAACGGCTTCATATCTATGATGGCCTGAACTTTTTCCTGATTTGCCATCACTCATTTCTCTGAGACCATGTACTAAAGGAATTTTCTCGAGAATGCTCTAAAGACACACTTCTTAGGGTTAAGCCTCATTTGTACCTTTGTGAGGACTTCAAAGACTTCTCTCATAGTGGTCAGTAAGCCATCTTCAGTTCGACTTTTGACCAATATGTTGTCGATGTACGCCTTCATATTTCTTCTAAGTTGTTTATTAAATATCTTGTTCACCGACTACTAATATGTAGCTCCTGTATTCTTCAATCCGAATGGCATGGTGATGTAATAATATGTGCTCTTATCAGTAGTGAATGATGTTAGCTAGGAAGATCTGATGATAACCCTTGTAGGCATTCAGAAAAAAAAAAAAAAGAACTTGACTCGGCTATAAAATCTACTAAGATATTGATCCTGGGAAGCAAGAAGAGATTTTTAGGGCAAGCCTTATTAAGTTCAGTGAAATCTACACACATACGCCATTCCCTTGAGAACTTTTTGCTGAGCACCGGGTTTGCCAGCCATTTTGAGTGCACGATCTCTCTTATGATTTTTGCTCCCAAAAGCTTGACAACCTCCAATTCTATGACTTGACTTCTTTCCAGACCGAATGTTTACTTCTTCTATTTCACTAGCTCGCAACTCAAGCTCATGGCCAGCCTTTGTTTTATTATCTCTTGGGGAATCCCAGACATATTGTCTAATGTCTGGGTGAATATGTCCTCGTATTCCTTTAACAGCTGGATTAGTCAATCCCTTAAAGTTACTTCCAATCCTTTTTCTATCTTCACATTCTTTCCTTCATCTATCAATTTGAGCTCTTCCACCTCTGTCCCAGACTGCAATAGCTTTGTTGCCTTTCCCTTGCTAGGTTCTAAGTCTTTCATTGTGAGGACCTACATTTTTTCAACCATTTTTAGTATTGCCACATAACATTGTTAGGCAGTCTTCACACTCCATCTAATCGATCTCACTCCCTCCGATGTTAGGAACTTTAAGACCATGTGCAAATTGGAATATATAGTTTCGAACTTGTTAATTTCTTGGCCACCCAAGAATACATTGTAGGCGGATGGATCTTTCACTACTATGAACTCCAGTGTCTCGATCCTCTTTTTTGCTCCTATCCATCTGGGTTACTAGAATTCAAATTTTCCTGTCTAGGTATACCAGCACATTATTGAACCTCATTATTAGGGTTTTTACTGGCTCCAAAAGACTTTTATCTAAGTTGCATCCCATAAAAATATTCTCGTACATGATATTTACCGAACTATCATTATCCACCAATATCCTTCTTACCTAGTCATTGGCGATGTATGACTCTGTTACCATCCGGTCCTCTACAGTTTCAGCGAAAAATAATCATTGTTTGAGAAACTGATCATCGAACCTTGGTTGCTAGTTCTCTTTTTTGCAAGTCGCTAACTTCGAATTGAGCATAATTCTTCTTCGCCAAGTGGGAGTCTCCTAAGGTGGGACCTCCTGATATCATATAAATGACCTTGGCCATCTCGTTTTTTGTCAACAGGGTCTCATGGTCGTTAGGCCTTCAGTCCTGTGTGGATCTGTCTCTCTCACCTTTGCCTCTTCTCCCATAATCTCTAGGTGCTCTTTTTGAGCGAGCTATGTAGTGTTTTAACTCTCTTCTATATATAATCTGCTCAATTTCTTGTATCAGCTCTATGTACTCCTCGATGTCGTGGGCATGGGTGCCATGATTATGGAAAAACTTGTGGTAGTCCTGGAGATGATCTGGGGCTGCCAATTTGCTCGGTTTCTTTAATATCCCTTGGTTTTTGGTAGCATATAAGATCTCTGATCTCATAGCATTCAACGGAGTTAGGTTTTTCTGTTGAACATACTCCTTCTCTTCTTTTGGTGAAAGCTTACTTTGATGAAAATATGAGAGCCGAGGTTGAAACAATCAACCATCCAGTCGAGACAACTCAACCAAATTCAAGAGGGACAAATCTAAGGGCACAAGTTGGATGTTTAGTTGAGAATTTACCTAAAAAGAGACGTCCACACATTAATCTATTGAAAGGCAATGGAGGGCCTATGACTAGGTCACAAATCAAGAGAATGCAAGCTACTTTCGCAACACTTATAACCAAGTTAATTGAAGCTCAAGAAACTAAGGAAGCAAGGAAAGCAAGGAAGCCTTCCGATCCTAGCTCATCATTTGTCATTCTAGTCATCCATGAAGAATCAAGAATGAAGGATTGAGTGTGGTTGATTTTCACTTGTGTAATCAAGATCCATAGGCCTTTTTTCATCACAATCCAAATTTGAATTTGGAAGGTTCGAATTCAGAAGTTTGCAACTCAATTCAGCCGCTAGCCCTCAAGCAAATCCAAACCACCCTTGGATTCAGCTTTAACCAATATTAAATTTAAGCAACATTGTGTTGTTTCTCTTTCATGATCGATGGCATAGCTATGATAATTAGAGAAGCTTCCAAATCCATATCCATGATGAATTAAAACTCAATCCAATCAACACTTGGATTAGTTTTAGGCAACTTAATGTTTTATTTCCTTTTCTTAGATTAGAAGCCTTTTAGTACTTAGCTTTCTAAAAGGCAAGGAATTCTAATCCATTTAGAGGATTGATTTCCTCTTAGCTGCACACTGTTTCATCTATAAATAAAGGCCATTCAGCCACATGTAAAGACAGGTTTTGATTAATTACAAACCAGAAAGCTTTATTGCTTTTCTTTGAGTTCTAGTTTAGAATTTGCTTTGATTCTTTAAGGATAGCCTTTTAGGTTCATGTTTAAGCTATTTTGTTGAGTTTCTTTCCCTCAACAATTTGAGTGTGCTTCTTGGTTCTAAAGATAGTCCAATTTGCAACTTTGAGTTTTGGATAATTCCTTTGGGTGTCAAGTGGATAAGAGTAAGGTCCTTCTTCAATCTTGAAGTTGGTGTCTTGCTAAAGGAAGAATTAGTTCAACCTATAGGATGATACTAGGACCTACACTCTGGTATATGTTCGAATTTTATTCTTTGGTTTAGAATTCATATCAATTTGGTAGCAAAGCTGTCTTTGGGTTGCTCCTTTGAGTTGTTCATATCTTTTTGTGTATATTTGTCTTGTTTCCAACTTACTGCTCTTGTGTGCTGTAAGTTTTGTTCTTTCCTATGAATTTTTTTAGTTTTTTCTCTTCTTATTTTATGCTTAAAAACCGAAAAAAAAAGTAGAAAAATCTCCATCCAGATTTTGTCTAGTTTCTACCTTTTTCCATCGCCTATGTTGTGCTTGTTTCTTTGATTTTTTTCGTTTCTGTTTTTTATATCTGTGTCCTTGTTCTACCCGTAAATCTCTTTTAAATTCTTTTCTTATTTTTGTGCTTAAAAATGACATAAAAGTCTCCATTCGAATTCATAAACTTCTATAGCAGATTCTGCTCAAGTTTCTATCCCGTGTTTTTGTCTTCAGTTTTTCTTCGCCTCTTTCCTGTGTAAAAAACCTTGGTTCTGTGCTCTATCTTTCTTTGTGAATATTGATTGATAAAATAAACCTTGGTTTATTGATTGTTTTTGCTGAAAATCTATTAAAAAATTGAAGAACCTACTGGAAAATTCTGAAAAGAAGGTGAGAAAGAAAATTTCTAGAAAGAACCGATTCTGCCTCTTGTTCTTATACTTCAAGTTCTGTCCCGTTCAGTGTCATACCTATTATTGTAAGAACTGATCGATTAAGGAGACGTCAACTTCATGAATTTACAGCCGAAATTGTGATGAAAATAGAGGAATCCGCCACTGGAAATTCTGAAACCGTTGCTAAATTTTTTTTTTAGAAAACCCGACTATATCTCTGAACATATGCTCCAAGTTTCTGCTCCAATTCTAAAACGTTCTATGATATATTTGTTCTTGTACATATTGATTGAGTAAGGAGGCTTCATCTTATTGAATTTTACTATCGATTTGTGCTGCAAAACGAGAAGCCCATTGCTGCAACAATTTTGAAACCCGTTGCTGAAAAAAAAATTCAGAAAACCAGAAGATCTTTGCTTCAGTTTCTGTCCAGCTTTGTGTTTAATCTGTTCTCGTGAATATTATCTAATTAAAAGAGCATTCGGTTTGCTGAATTTTTTTTCCAAAATCTTGTTACCAAATAGCACAACAACCGTTGGAAAATTGTTAGTTTGTCGCGGCAGAAAACCTCACAGAAAACCCGACTCTTGTTTCAAGTATTTGCCCAGATTTGTGTATATCTATTCTTCTGAATCTTGTTTGTGCAAGAAGACCTTGTCTTGTTGAACCTTGATACCGAAAGTGTTTTGCAATTTGAGAAATTGATTGCTAGAAAATCTGAACCTTGTGAAGAGAGAATCCTGACAGAAACTGGAAAAGCCGATCTCTGAATGCTGTTCGTTTTTGCTTTCGGTTTGGTTGATAAAGGAGGCTGCTATTATTGAGTTTTATTGTCTTGATTCTGTAGTCTAAGTTGTGTTCCACATTGTGATAGTCCCTACTAGAAACGTTTTGAGATTTGTTGAAGAAAAAAATAGCCCAGAAAGCTGAAGAAACCTGAAAACTTGAACTGCCTGTTTTGTGTTCTAACCTTTGGTCTGCACCATTCTTGATTAAAAGGCTTCGATTTCTTTTGTTGAATTGTGGTGTCAAGATTGTGCTAAAGTCATGATATTATCTGCTAGAATTTAGAAGATTGTTGTGAAAGAATTCATGAAGGAAAACCAAAAACTGCTTGGAATTGGTTTTGGTCCAGAATTGAAAGTTGTTGTGAAGTCTGAGTTTGGTTTGATATATTGAGCAAGTTAAATCATATTCACCAAGTTTACTTCATCACAAGAACAAAAAGAACCATCTTTTGCTTATTCTTTTCAGCCAGAAAATCTATTTTTCTATCACTTGACAATTTCAGTCTCAAAATACTTCCATATTCAAATTCCTTGTTTGATGTCATAACTTGTCTTCTTGTTCTCAGAAATTTGTCTTCGTTCACTTGTCTTTCTTGACCTCCAAATCATTTATTCTTGCTTAATTTTGAATTTGAGTGTCTAATTCTTTGAGATTTTTAAAGCTTGTTTGGATTAGAACTTTTAGAAAGGCAATTGAGTGTGTGTGAACCTACTCAACAACCCCATCACTATAACAAGAGAGATAAGCCTTGTATTGGTGAGAGTATCATACATTGGGCAATTGATTAGAGGGAAGTGAGGTAGGAAATCTTTATTACTAATATTGCTTATGCAGAGATGGCCTCAAATCCAAAAGAACAAGACAAAGACATAAAGGAGTACTTTAAGAGCTTAGCTTTGACTCTAGAATTAGTCCAAAGAAGACTTGATCAAGTGGAAGTCACAAAGGCTAAAATTGCACCTGCAAAGGGAGCATCCAATCTAGCAAAGGGGAAGAAGTTTACACCACAAACTTCTTCAAAGGTAATTAACCTTAACCCTTTGTCAGTTCAAGTAGTTTTAACACTAGTTCTTCGATCAAATGTTTTAGGTGCTTAGGCCGAGGACATATGACTTCTCAATGTCCAAACTCTCGAAACATTACATGACTATCTTAGATGATAGAACTTATAAAAGTGAGAGTAAAAAGGAGTCAAATTGTCTAGATAAAGACATGACTACAAGTGATGTTAATAAACATCAGGGGCATGAAGAGGATCAAACAACTGGAGAATGTTTGGTTATAATGAGAGCTTTGAGTGCTCAACCCAAGGAAGACACCGAGAATCAATGGATAAACCTTTTCCACTCTAAATGTTTAATTAAAGATCAAATTTGTATGTTGATTATTGATGGAGGATCTTATACTAACCTTGCTTCTACTTATCTTTTAGATAAATTGAAACTCAAGTGTTTCTTGCGTCCTAAACCATACAAATTACAATAAATGAATCAAAGTGGATCACTTTGTGTCACAAAGCATACCTTGGTAAGTTTTCAAATTGAAAATTTTATTGACCAAGTTCTTTGTGATGTTGCTCTTATGCAGGCTACTCACCTACTATTAGGACAACCTTGGGAGAATGATTATAATGCAAGTCATTCCGGGAGGACTTATAAGACTTGTGAAAGAAGTCAATGGAGATCCTCAGAAGGTCATTGTACCATTGTCTTGTGGCTCACCGAAACGTGATAAGCATTACTAAGCATTTGTTGTCCTTGGACAATTTCACAATATTCATCGAAGTCATGCAATAACTGGTATAATCATATGGATCCCTTATTCCGTCATAATCTGAGTCCTTATCTAGGGATGGCAAGGGTACTCGCCACTTGCAATAACATTCCCCTCTCTCCCCTGGGTTTAACCCCTGTGAATAATGAGTGAAACAAGTGGCGGTGCGGGGGCCACCCTTCTTGTTTACCTGTTTTCATTTTTCTAAATATATTAATTTATATATATTATATTTAAAATTTAATAAATATATTATTTGCATGTAGTAAATATTTACTTATATAATTATATATATTATGTTATTAATATTAGTTATAATTTTAATTTATTATTAATGTTTATTAATTAATACTACATTATGTTTATATTAATATTATATTAATTAAAATTTTAACTCTCATATTTTAATATTAGTTACTACTTACTATTTCTCTATTAGTTATGAATTATTATATATTGACTTTCATCTTTTTCATTATAACATAGTATTAGTACTACTAGTTTATTGTTTAGTACTTATATTTATAAATTAATGTTAATTTGATATATATATATATATGGAAGTAAATTTTTTATAATATTTTGAAATTTTTACTTCCCTCTATAGTGATTTTAAAAATATTTAATTTAGGCCTTTTATTAATTCTAAACAATACCCGTAATTATTTTTAATTATACTATAACACCCTAATAACATTATTTTTGCCCTAAAAGAAAACAATGATTATATAAGTGGTATTAATTTAGGATGTCATTCAAAGAAGTTATAATTTGTTAGATAAAAACTACCAAATTGTCACGTATCAAAACTTACCAAATATGTCAATATGTGGTTTTCTTACTTTTTAAATTTATTGTATACAGCTCATATTTATTTTTAAATCATATACAAAAAAAGTACACGTATAAAATGCAACTATTTACTTATTTATTGAGCTACTTGATTTACATTATAATATATATGTGTGTGTGTGCGTGCATGCAATAGAGTAAAAAAAATATTAATGCTATGATTTTGGTTTTATTCAGTTGTTAAATAAGTAAAAAATTTATAACTAATCAATATAATTTAATAATTACAATATAATGACATTAGTGTATTAATTCAGAAATGAAAATTGTAATAATGACATTAGTATAGTAAATTGAAAAATGATAAAAATAAATATAATAAAAAATATAAAAATTATTTTAAAAAATAAGATAAATATATGGAAAAATAGAGAGGAAACATGTATATTATACGAGAGTGCAATTCTCTTATTTAATGACTCATCCCTATTTCATTCGAGTGCATAACTTTATAAATGATCACCACGATGTGATTAGTAAATAGTAATTAGATATCAATTATTTTTAACTTACAAAGGAATATTAAACAGATGACAAATGAGTATTAATTTAACAATTTTAGTTCAACAGTAATTTGAATTGGAAGTTTGAGTTTGTATATTATTGAGAACAAAATTAAAGGGGAAAAGTTGATCATGATAAATTAATAATTATTCACAATTTTCGTTTGAAAATTCTATTGAACACGACTATTTTACTAATTGATTATTGTAATTGATAATATAAAATGCTACATTAATTGGCCAAATTTTGTATTAAAATATTGAGGGTGCAATTTAAAGAAATAAATATATTTTGAAAATATGATTAAATAAAATTAGATTTATTGTAGGATTAAAATTAAAATAGAAAGAAAGTATTGATATTATTATAATAATAACTATTTTGATGGGGCCAAATTAAAAATAAAATTAATTTAGGTATAAATATGAACTTCATGGCCTTAGCCTTCACCATATCTTTGAATCGGGCATAGGCGAGGATTTTAGACTTACTCATTTAGCCTTTTCAACATTCTTAACAACTCAGAATGGGCGGCTTTACCTTCGTTAATATCCGTTTGAAGATTGTAGGTTGCCATTTAGCAAGGCGACATCATTATATAAATTGAGGATCTTTTCCTCAAGCTCGGATATTTTTTGCCAGTCCGTTATAGAACTCATCTTTCTCAGTAACCATTTTGTTAGGGTTTAAAGTCAAGCAATAGTATATGTGATTGCTTGAAGCATTACACCCTAGGTATCTAATTTGGAATACCTAGCATGCTGCCTCCAGCTAGCATATAAATAGGGATACACTAGGGTTAAAACCAATTAATGGGCTCTTGCCCATACAGGCCCACTACAAAGGTGTATTACCTATTGAGCTTATATTAGAACATACACTTGGGTTATATTAAATACCCAACAATCTCCTCCTATGTTCTACATATAGCACAATCCAATAGATAGATAATGTAATGTTCAAAACAAAATATTGAATCATTCATAGCACAAAAGATTCATAACTCAAAAATATGAATTCTTTAAACACAATTATGAGTTTTAGAAACAATCTAAACTCAACCAAACACAATCAATAAGTCTCACTCATAAGTGAACCAAATCAAAGTTTTAGAAATTTTCTAAACCTCGTACACAAGAGTTTTAGAAATACTCTAGACTCAAGTTAAATGGGCAATTTCATATGTAAGTGAACTATTTATTCAACTTCAAAGAAAATAATAGTCCCCCACAGTGCAGAGCTCTAGAGCAATTATCCATCAAGTAGATCATCCCCTTCAGGATCCCAGTTGGAATCAGCTCCATTTAGTCATTTTCTGCAAGTTACCAAATATGAATTTCATGTAAATCCAATCATTTGTGTAACAAACTAAAGTGTCTAGTTCTACCAAAAGAACTTAGCACAATACCACAATGACTGAAAATAAATATATATCAATGCCAATAAGCATCAATATCAATAACAATAATCATCAATGTCAATAACAATATGCATCAATGTCACATACCAATAAGCATCAATGTCCAGTTTCTTTATAAGAACAAGACCTAAACAGTTTCTTTTCAAAAGAACCATTTCATGTTTCTATGTGGAATGTTACAGCTATCAAGTCCAAATTTAGTTAAGCAGCATCATCAGATATGGAATGATACAACCGCTCTAAATTGAACATCCAAAATGAGTAAAATTACATCATCACATGTGGAATGAGACAACTCACCCAAAAAGGATATATCATCAAATGTGGAATGATATATTGACAACCATAAACATCGTCGAAACATTATCAAGTGCTTATCTTAGCCAACAAAGGGAGATTCGAAAATTTAAAATAACATAAATGTAGGTTAAGACATGTCTATATAGTCTTTAACCCCATTTCCCCCACAATTTTGAATATTCGATCTTTGGTCAATCCCTTTGTGAGAGCATCAGCCATATTATCTTTCGATCTCACATCGACCAAAGTGATAATACCGTGTTCTATGAGATAATTCAGTAAGGCATGTTTCAGCCTAATATGTCTTCTCTTACCATTAAAGAGTGAGTTTTTCACTACCGAAACTGTAGCTTAATTATCACAGAACATACTTAAAGAATTAATCTTTAAACGTGTTAAGGGAATATCCAGGATCAGTTCTCTTATCCACTCTGCTTCTCCTCCTGTGGAAGCGAGAGCAGAAAGTTCCGATTCCATAGACGACAAAGCAATATAAGTCTGTCTCTTGGATTTCCACGCAACAGCTGCTCCATCCAGTGTGAAAATATAACCACTAGTAGATTTACTGTCTCCTAATTCCGAGCACCACGATGCATCAGAAAATCCTTCCAAGATAGGAGGATGGCCATTATAACATAGAGCATAGTTGGAGGTACCATTCAAATATCGCATAAGTCGCGTGAGGGCATTTCAATGCTCAAGGCCGGGATTACTAGTGAAACGACTCAGCATGCCTACAGAAAAGGCTATGTCTGGTCTAGTACATATCATTACATACATGAGACTACCAATCAATTTAGAATAATCTAATTGATTCACGCTAGCTCCTTTATTGGGGTTCAGCCGTTTATTAGGATCATACGGTGTCTCAGCCACTTTACATTCACTGTATCCCCAGGTAGAAAGTAGTTTTTCAATGTAGTGAGTTTGTCTAAGAGTAATACCTTGCTCTGTAAAACTTACTTTCATACCAAGAATGATGTCTACCACACCAAGATCGGACATTTTAAATGCTTTTGTCAACTCGGCTTTTACGTCACTCACTGCAGAATGATCGGAACCAAGTATCAACATGTCGTCTACATACAAGCAAATAATCGCAACCTGATTCGACACAGAATGGTAGTAAAGGCATTTATCTGAGTAACTGGATCGAAATCCTAAACTCATTACTACCTTGTCGAATTTTTGATGCCACAATTTAGGTGCTTGTTTTAGACCGTACAAAGATTTGTTTAACTTACAAACTTTGTTCTCAAAACCTTTCATGACAAACCCTTCAGGTTGGTTGATGTAGATCTCCTCAGTCAGATCTCCATTTAGGAAAGCTGTCTTTACATCCATTTGATGCACAACATAGTGCTCAATAGATGCCAAAGCAAGAAGAATTCTTATCGTAGTCAAGTGATGCATCGGGAGTAAACATCAAAATAATCTACCCCACTTACTTGAGTATAGCCCTTAGCCACTAAACGTGCTTTATACCGAGCTATAGATCCGTCAGGATTAAGTTTTTTCTTCAAAATCTACCTGCAACTTATAGTCTTAGCCCCTTTTGGCAAATCGACTAGTTGCCAAGTTTGATTTTGTAACAGAGAGCTCATTTCATCATCAATGGCTTCTGCCCACAATAAGGAGTCCCTAGATCTCATCGCTTCTTCATAAGTGGATGGATCATCCTCTAAATGGTAAGTGACAAAATCCTCACCAAACGTTTTGGGAACTCGTTCTCTTGTAGAAACCCTTAAAGGTACAGATTCAACAATTATCCGAGTGTCAGAAGAATTTGATTTAGTGTCTTTAGGTGATTCGGAAATTATTTCTATAGTGCCGGGTACTATCAACCCTTGATCTCGAAGAAATTTATCTTCAAAGAAAACTGCATCTCGAGATTCTATAACCACATTGGTTGATAGATCCAAGAACCGATCAGCTGCACTATCCTCTGCACTACCTAGGTACACACAAGTGTTTGTCCTAGGCCCCACCTTAGGTCTCTTAGGGTCTGGTATCCTCACATAAGCAACACAGCCCCAAGTCTTGAGAGTATCATATCTACAAGGATGTTTTTGACAATCTTAAATTTATCAAATACTTCATCTTTTGATTTTAACAGATAAATATGACAATATCTAGAAAAATCGTCTATAAAAGTTAGCAAATACTTCCGACCACCTCTAGTTGTGAAACTTTTAAAGTCACAGAGGTCAGAATGTATTAATTCAAGAAGTTGTGTACTCCTAGAGACTATACGAAATGGTTTTCTAGTAATTTTCGTTTGAGCACATACTTCACATCTGTTAAATCTGATCGAAGTATCTAGAGGTATATTATAAGTTTTAGCTAGTCTAGCCATTTTCTTGTAGTTCACATGTCCTAACCGATTATGCAATGTTGTAGAATCAATTAAATTTGAACTAACTTGGCTGACCGTTTCATTTACAGAACTCAATCTATACATACCACCAATCAAGAATCCACAACCAAAATAATGAGAGTTAACAGATAAAGTTACTCTACCACCAGAAATAAATATGCTCATGCCAGCATTGTCTAAGCGACTAATAGAAATTAAATTCTTTTGAATAGCAGAAACTACTTTAACATCTTTTAAAGTTAGAAATTTACCTGAACAAAGGCTCATATTTGCAGTACCAGTGAGTCACCGTCTCCGCTGCCCCACTAGCCACAACAATAGTTTCGTTGGCCTGAGCAACATCATCAAGTAACTTTTTATTTTTGCAGACATGGCACGTTGCCCCAGGATCTAACCACCATTCTGAAGAAGTACTGGCTTTTCCATTATTGCCCACCATAGTAACAAATTTTTGAGGCTCAGTCTTCTGTACTAGCATATTTGCTTTCTTCTTTGGTGTGTCAGATTTGTCCTTTTTAGGTTGCTTACAATCTGCTACAAAGTGGCCCCACTTCCCACAATTGTGGCACTTGCCCTTCTTTTTCTTAAAGATAGGCTTTTTGGCCTCCAATTGTTGAGACTCACTCTTGTGTGACTTGGATTTCTTAGGAAATTTCTTGGGATTTGTGACCGCGTTAGCAGCTGATTGTTGCTGCCTAACAATCTTCAAGTTATTCCTAACTCGATTCTCATCCTCGATTCTAATGAATCATTTAAGATCATCCAGTCCCACCTGCACTTTGTTCCTGTACATCTCAGTTTTGAAAGAAAGCCACGCAGATGGTAATTTATAAATAATGGCACCAACCAGAAAAGGATCACAAACGATATGTTTTCACTGGTCAATTTAGATCTCAAATTTTCTAGATCAGTTACTTGAGGAGTGATTTCCATATCTTCCTTGAATTTGAAATCCATGAATTTGTCAACAAGATGTGTTTTTGACAATTCCTCCTCCTTCTTAAATTGAGCATCTAAATTGTCCCAGATTTCTTTAGCAGTCTTAAACTTGCTATAAACTTCTGCCAGACAGTCTGAAAGACAGTTCAATAAATAGTCTTTGCAGAAGTCATCATCTTTATTCCATTGAGACTCATCAACTTCCTCAGTAGTATCAGTAAATGTACTCAAAACAGTATAAAAAATATTTTCATATTTTAAACCAAACTGAGTCTTTCGTTTCCATGAATTAAATTCAGACCCACAAAAGTATGAAATTTGACCATCTCAATTGGCATGTGTTTTTCCATTTTTAATAAGTAAGAATGGAAAAAATAGAATGAGTGCACCTGATTTTAGAAGACAAAATTCTGAAAAGTCAACTCTGGTCAACGGTCAAAGTCAACGGTCAAACCGGGTGAGTCAAAGTCAAAAGTCCAGCTGGGTCGGTCAAATGGGTCAAATAGTCCAGCTGGATCGGTCAAACGGGTCAAAATCAATTTGCAAAGATTTTTTTTTCTTTCAACCCGACGGAGCTTCACGACGGCCACTTCGTCTTTGCCGCCTTCGATTACTGATCGGAGCTTTGCTACTACCAAAATGAAGCGCACGACCACAAGGAACAAATCCCAACAATCACCGTGTGACGCCGACCACCACAGCCGCCGAAAATTGTGTTGGGAGTTTCGACCACCGCGACTTTAAACGCCAATTTCTCCGTCTTCCGGTCACCAAATCAAAAATCCGACACCACCAATGGATTCCTCTCGTCGAGATACACGAGATGGACTCCTCCTTTGCCTCGATCCGTCACCGGAGTAAAAAGTCAACTTTCAATCGGACTAAAATACCCCTGCGGCACTATTCATGTACTGTTCACGATTTTTTTTTTCTTTTTCCTCAAATATTTGATACCTAATGCTTCAAGATTGTTAGGGTTTAAAGTCAAGCAATAGTATATACGATTGTTTGAAACATTACACCCTAGGTATCTAATTTGGAATACCTAGCATGCTGTTCCAGCTAGCATATAAATAGGGATACACTAGGGTTAAAACCAATTAATAGGCTCTTGCCCATACAGGCCCACTACAAAAGTGTATTACCTATTGAGCTTATATTAGAACATACACTTGGGTTATATTAAATACCCAACACATTTCGCTCAATTTGTTTCCATGGCAGACATATTCCTCTTCAAACCCCTCACAACTTTTTGGTCCTATAATCCACTAGTTAATAGTTAATGTTGAAATTTATAAAGATACAAATATTTAGGCGTTTAGTGACGTTACCGTGTTCACTACTTCAACTCGTCTAAAGAGCTAGTTGGCAGTTAAGACACCAACGATATCCTTTTTTTTTTCTTTTTTAAATAAGCTAAAATTTCATAGAAAAACAAGTTACAACACTTACCTAGCTATCATAGCATAAGCCAGGTTATGAGCTTTACTAACAGTTGATCTAGGAGATTTTATCATTACACAGTAGTCAAGCTTCTTCACAAAAAAACTAATGTCTTCAGCTATCTCTCTTATCTGGACCTCCGCATGTGCAGGTTCCTATATTGCTTCCAGTGCCAGCAAAGAATCCGTTGATAGGATTAATCTATTCCACCCCTTTCGCTGCAGCTTCAATTAATGCTTCCAAAATTGCTCTCATTTCCGTGTACACCAGTGACAATGCATATATTTGCATTGATTTCTGAGCTAAAACTCTTCCATCTTTGTCTTCGCAACCCATGCTATAGCTGCTCTTTCCTTCTTTTACTTCAATGCTCCATCCGTGCATATTCTGACACTCTCTATCTGCCCCACTTCTCTCTTTTCCTCCTCCTAGTCCCAGATAATCTTCAGGCTTCCTATCTCCGTATCCTTCCTTTTGACCCCTTGCAGCTCTTTTCCGTGCTTTTTCTCCTCCCTCTATGTTTTCTGGATTTCTCTGAATGTTTCACTTGAATTCCTTCATATAGTCTCCAGGTTACTAACTTTATTCTCCCACACAGTGTCACATCTTGCTTTCCATAATTGCCATATTACACACGCAGACAACTTTACTTCATCTACTGACGGGGCACTGATCATCCACAACTTGAACCACTCACTGAACTCCATGGGATTTCCTAGGTCAAAGTTAAAACCTAACCATGAGCATTTCCATGTTCGTTTTGCCTGTTCACAACTTAGCAGTACATGCGTAATAGTCTCTTCCTCCTTCCCACACCAGCAACACATCTTTGGGATGACGACTCCTCTTTTCCAGAGTTTATCCGCCGTTGGACAAACATTATGGAAAGTTTTTCATTAGAAGAAAATGATCTTCATTGGCATTTGTAAATTCCACAATTGCTTCCAGAAAACTTCCTCCTGCATATCATCTTCTTTATTGTCCCCCGATGAAGTGGATGGCTTTCCCTGCTTGTACAGATTCGTTCCCTTGTTGTATCTCGACTTTAGTGTATATTTTCCTTTAGTCTCCTCACACCAATAAATCTTGTCTTCTGCCTGGGTGCTAACTTTTGACAGATGAATAGCTAAAATTTTTGGAATCAATTTTTGCAGAAAAAGCACGCTGATCAACGGGGTCCTCCAGTTCCTACTTCCATCAATCAAATATGATACCTTGAGGTTGAATTTACCTTCCCTAAATAGCATGCTTGTAACTAGAGGATTTTAACTATCTGGAATCCAATTTTCTATTAGCTCAATTTTTTCCCCATCCCCAACTCTCCATTTCAACCCCTAGCATAGTAGTTCCTTACCCCACATTATGTTGCGCCATCCCCATGACCAATTATGCCCTCTATCCAGCTTTAAGAATTCCTTCTTTCGGCAATATCCAACCCTGAAGAACTTTGAGAAGAATGATTCCTCTTATGTAAGTATTTTCCCCACGCCACCTTAGCCAACAAAGCCTGATTCATCATCTGGACTGATCTCATTCCCAAACCCCCTCTGAATTTTGATTGACAAATTGCCTGCCATGACCTCCAATGAATGCCTCTCCCATCCTTATCACATTTCCAAATGAACTTTGCCAAGTAACCATCAATTGCTTTTGCTGTCGCTTTTGGAATCATAAACACTCCTAGCACATGCAATGGTATTGATGCTAAGACATGTTTCACTAGAGTCACCCTTCTCGTGATTGACAATTGTTCATTTTTCCATTTCTACACCTTTCCCTTAACTTTCCGAAATAGATCTCCAAAAACCTTTCTTCTTGGTTTCGAAAAATCCAGATTGTGACCTAGGTATCTCCTTGTGCCATCAACTTGTGGGATATTGAACATAACTGACATTAGGTTTCTCCATTCATGGCTACTATTCGGACTGACCACAATGGACGATTTCTGAAAATTGATTCTTTGACCTGATTTAGCTACATACAAATTTAGCACTTTTCCCAAATTCTGAACTGCGTCCATTTTTATTTCAAAAAAGATCAGACAATCATCTGCGAACATTAGATGAGACACCCTCGGGACATGTCTTCCTACTTGAATTCCATTGCACCCCAATCCTTCTGCCTTTAGCAACATTTTGATAGTGTTTGCTGGCAAGGAATGAACCAAAGAGGAGATAGCGGGCAACCCTATCTTAATCCATTCTTTGGCTACACTGTCCTGGACATCCTTTCATTGAGTTTTACATTTATAGATACCGTGGTCACACACTGCATTATGTACTCTATCCAGTTCTCAGGGAAACCAAATATCCACAGGATTTTTTCGAAGAAACTCCAAGAAACCCTATCGTAAGCCTTACTCATGTCCAAAGTTAAAGCCGCTAGACACTTATCCCTTTTTCTCATTTTCCTTATGAATTCTAGCACTTCATGAGCCAAAAGTACATTTTCATTTATTGATCTACCAGGTACAAAAGCAGTTTGATTTGGAGAAATCAAATCATTTGACACCTTTTTTAACCTATTGGCTAAGACCTTTGCTATCACTTTATAGATGACATTACAAAAACTTATCGGTCTAAAGTCCTTTGGCTCAACTAGATTGGGACATTTGGGATCAGAACTATTACCGTTTCATTCCATGCAAGCTTCATCCTCCTCATTTTGAAGAATTCTTGGACTGCGAGGATGACATCCTTCCCAATAATGTCCCAATACTCTTGGTAGAAACCCACTGGCAGACCATCAAGACCCGGTGACTTCCATTTATCCATTTGAAATACTGCCTCCGGATTTCATCCTCTTTGAAATCTCTTTTCAATCATTCCTTCTATTCTTTGTCTAGTAGTTCCTCTATATTCAACAGAACTTCTTCCCGATCCCCTATATTCATGTTGCCATCCCTTGGGAAGCACGATTCATCCTTTCACACTCTCTCCAGATGAGTTGTCATCACTTCCAACATCTCCTGCTGGTTAATTGTCCATTCTCCATTCCATTTTTTTAGTTGGTTCACATAATCTCTACCCCTCCTTTTGTTTGCCCAGTCATGAAAAAACCTAGTGTTTCCTTCCTCATATCTTAACCACTGGATCTTAGTTCTCTACTGCCAGTACTCATATTGTGCCTTCAATAGACCTTCCAGTTCTTCCATTTTTTAATCTTCCAGCCTAGTTGTGTCCTTCTCCGCCACCCTCTGCTGAACTGAATCTAGCTCTTTTTGCAATTTCTCTATTCTTCTCTCCACGTTGCCAAATCTTTCTTTGCTCCAGTTTCTCAAGTTTTCCATCGTGTCGCCCATCTTCCTCCAAACTTCCTCCATGTTTGATTGGGCCTAAATTTGTAGATTTTCCCCTTCCTCCTATACTCTTGCCACAATATCTCTCGCTTTTTCCTGATGGGCCCAGAACTTTTCAAACCGTTTAACTTGTCTCGAGTCCTTACTCTTTTTCCTTACTTGGGTATCCATTAGAATTGGGTAATGGTTGGGCCTAAAAATTGGAAGGTTCCGCAACAAAGCCTTTGAAAACATTTTAAACCATTCACTATTCGCCACCAACCTATCCAATCTTTCATAGATCCCCTCTTCACCCTTTCTACAATTTGACCATGTAAACCACACACCCAGATTTGTAACCTCCGTCAAGCCCAAAGAGTCAATAAGTTTTCTCATCATCTGTGTTCCTTTTTGCTGAATTGGTCTACCTCCCTTTTTATTCGAGGAAATTTCATATATAGCAGGCCCAGCTCCGCTTTTTTCAAATATAGCAGCCCCGCTTTTTTCTTTTGAAACATGGCAGGTCAACTGTGTTTAACCATGTGAAAATACCACAATGTCCCTCAATTTAGCAAATTGCATCGTTATTCTTCAGTATTCTTGATTCTTGATTCATTATTCTTCATTCTCAAATTGTGAGGATCATCGTTTCATCATCTCATTTGCTTGGGTTGAATGGTTCAGCATCTCATTGTCGCTGTGTAGTAAGTTAGGACGAAAACAAAACCCGATCGACGAACACGGAGTATTTCTTCTGGAAATAGGTCGTTTTATGGACCTACATCTTATACAAGCTTCAAAAAAGAAAGAAATTATACAGTTGTTTATGTACTCTACGATTTTGTCAACAATTTGGTCGATATGTGTATCGACATTTGTTTATGTATTCTATATATTGGTCGATATTTTGGTCGACATTTTAGTTGACATTATACTCCACATTTGAGTTGATATATTTGTCGACATTTGAAACGATATTTTGGTCGACATTTTACTAGAGAGGTTAAAAATACGAAAATGCCACCGCATTTGAAAGTCGCGCCCGTTCGTTTTCCCACTCCCATTCAGTTATCCCTCATCATTCGCAGTTACATCCAAAAAGTTTCAATTCCTTCCAAAAGGCTCCGCATCGATTCAAAGACTTACCAACCACCCTTTGCCTTAGTTCAAGTTCGAAAGTATCTACACCATCAATGGCACGCGAGGTGGGCGCCGTCGGACCCAATGGAGGAGAAATCAAAGAATGTGCAAAAGAAAAAGGTCAGTTTTTTCAAAGTGTGATGTTGAATGCATTGTTGTTTTACTTATTTGAAGCTTCCTGTGTTGGTGAGTTAGCAGCTGATTGTTGTTTTGCTTATTTCTGCTTATTTGAACATTATATTTGAACCTTATAAGTTAGGGTTTTATCACATAGTGTTTTTGTTCATATACAACAAACGGTTGAAAGAATACGCGTCTGCAAATGTTAATGTTGGCCATAAACAGTTTGAGGAGAAATACATGGAGACCAAATGCCGACATTTCTGTCGACTGTTTACCTTAGACTAAACCCTTGACTAAAGTATCGATTTAAGTGTCGACTAAAGTATCGAGTGAAGTGTCGACTAAAGTATGGATTGAAGTGTCGACTAAAGTATCGACGAGAGTATGGAGTAAAATCTCGAGTGAAGTGTCGACTGAAGTATCGAGTAAAATATCAAATAATGTGACCAATTAAATCCACACTAAAAACATATTGTTGTTGCATCGAAACATATAAATGCTGACTAATCTGGCTGATAATTGTGTGGAACAAAATGTCAACTACTTTGTTGAAGCTTCTTGTTATGTGCAGGAACATCTAAAGGATAGAATGGTCGTTCAAGGAGACTTTTTCAACGCCTGTGTTTTGCGATCGCTATTACAAGCAAATATGAAGATGATCCGGTCCAAGATGACAGACGCAGTAAGCAAATCGCGAAGGGAGAGTAGTCCGCCGCAATCGCTCTTGACCATGAGCATACATTATGGTGCAAACAGATCATACACTCCGTGCTGATGAGGCAACTGAAGCCCGACGAGAAATCCACACGGGATAATAGTATATACTTCAACTTCGCAGGAAAGAAGGTGAAGTTCGGCAGGAGGGAGTTTGCCATCATCACGGGCCTTAGGATTGGAGATTTTGACACTGCTTTTGGCAAATACCATGCCCCACATCGTCCGGCACCAATCGTCAAGTACATTAAACCATTGGGGTCAACCGAGGAAGCCATGTATGATGAAGTGTTAAAGGCTTACGATCGCATCAACTCAACTTATCCAGACGCTGATGTCGTTAGCCTTACGCTCTTGCTCTTATACACATCAATCAATGGCCTGGCGAAGAGAACGAGAATCGAAGAGAAGATACTTGATTTGGCATGCGATGGGGACAAGGCCCCTGAAGACGGCCAGACGGGTGATGCAGCTGATAAGGAGCAACCATTGGATCGGGCAAACGAAGAGGTCGATATAATGGATATTATCTAACAGTTAACTGTTGAGCACAGTACTCCATCGCCTAAGGCCTCCGACCCTGCCGATAGCGCTCTGCCTCCGCCGGTAAAAGAGAAGGGTACAACATCGGCGGTAGAGGAAGGCATTGTTGGGCAAATATGATGAAGTGTTAAAGGCTTACGATCGCATCAACTCAACTTATCCAGACGCTGATGTCGTTAGCCTTACGCTCTTGCTCTTATACACATCAATCAATGGCCTGGCGAAGAGAACGAGAATCGAAGACAAGATATTTCATTTGGCATGCGATGGGGACAAGGCCCCTGAAGACGGCCAGACGAGTGATGCAGCTGATAAGGAGCAACCATTGGATCGGGCAAACGAAGAGGTCGATATAATGGATATTATCTAACAGTTAACTGTTGAGCACAGTACTCCATCGCCTAAGGCCTCCGACCCTGCCGATAGCGCTCCGCCTCCGCCGATAAAAGAGAAGGGTACAACATCGGCGGTAGAGGAAGGCATTGTTGGGCAAAATTTGGGCCTGTCACTTGACCTAGCAGTGGTCAATGAGAGCAAAGATACCTTGTCCACGTTGCCTTTGCCTTTGCCGCCAACCGAGGAACAAGAGAAGGAAATGAAGGAATGGATGACCGCCTCACTCATCCGTTACTTATGGACCCCGCTTTTTTCGGTGGACTCCGAAATGCTCGAGTCAATGTAACGAAGGGTTTTTGGCTGTCGGATCACGAAATATTCCACGTTTGATCTATTGTCCATACTAACTTCGTTTTGTATGATTGTATTCTCTTTCTCATGTTATTTGTTTTGCAACAAATTGATTTGTATACTTCCATGCTACGTAAACGAATCATGGATAATGGCGGTGCAAGAATCTCAATTATGGAGTCATATTTCGATGTAAGTTGGACGTTTAAATACTTTAGGCAAAAATTTGTCATATGTTAACTCACTCCTTCCATATGTTAACTGTTTTCCTTATTTTATAGACTGGCATGAAGATGATACACGACACGAATAAGGAGGTGGACATCGATGACTTGGCGCTTAAGCAATTCGTTGGTGATACTCCATTTCCCCACGACCTCAGGATGTTGGATTATATTCTATTCCCCTGCCACATTGATGGCAACCATTGGATGATGGTGAAGATGGACATATATGAAAAGTCCTTCCATGTGTTCAACCTATCGCCTCAAGGGGACATTGTCGTTGAGAAGTTAGACTATCTAGTGAAGACAATGCCCAAGATATTCGAGGCCTGTGATTTTTACCAACACTACTCCAAATGGATTCCTCTGGGAGAGAGATGGGAGGTCGTGATGGAGCCCAATATGGTGCACCAAGAACCGGCGTAACTTTACATTTGTCGGAAAGAAACGGTTACGTTGTTTAATCACAGTGTCTATATACTAACTTCAATTTTTGGCTTAACGTAAATACAGGAGCGGCGACTGTGGTATTTATGTTTTAAAATGGGCCGAGTGTATTATCTACGGCGCGCCGCTCACCACAATCACACCAACGAATGCTTTGAAAATGAGTCAACAGATGGCGTATACGCTTTTTGCCCACGCCTCCGAGCAAAATAAATTTCAACCGGATGATAGAAGGAGAACTAGGCGACAACCTAAGCAAAAGACTACGCCAAAAGGGCGAAAGAAACCTCCAAAGAAGAAATGACATACAAGATGTTCTATAGGTTGTGACTACACACATTATACAATGTAAATGGAAATTTGATATGAGAAATACACACATTATACAATGTAAATGGATGATTACTTGTAAATATATACATTTACATTATAGGTTTCAAATGTAAAAATATACATTATACAATGTAACTATATACATTTACACAATGCAAATCTATACATTATACATTATCCAGAGAAATGTGTCATATTCCATGTGTAAATGTGTTAAATTCAATGCAGTGTAGCATAATACTACAGATACATTTTAGTTGATATTTCTGTCGACACATTGCTAGAGAAATTAAGATGGGGCTATTTAGTCGACATTTTAGTCGATAATTTAGTCAGTCGATATTTTAGTCGACATTTTAGTCTATATTTTAGTCGACATGTTAGTCGATATTTTAGTCGACATTTTAGTCGACAATTATGACTGTCGACACTTTAGTCGATATTTTGATTGACATTTTGTTTAAAATATCGCGCGACCTAAACGCGCAACGGCGTAGTTGGGTATGCGCGGGAAAAGCGAAAAGGAAAGGGAAAAGGGCCGGGGAATTTTTATATTACTTCATAGGAACACATCTGTACGCCCTAGTGAGTGAAATCATTCTATCAGACTCCCAAACTCGTGATCAATCTATCACATTTCTAATTTCGTAGCAGTTTCATCGGTTGGGATACATTTCAGGTAAGGAGTATTTATATCGTCCATTATGTACATAATTCTTCTATGAGTTTGTTGACCTATATCTACATTGGTCATTTGCATTGGTCATACATTGGTCACCTACATCCATCTTTCTATTGCCATATTTCAGGATTGGCTCACCTGAACATTTGGACAGTCCATGTGTTAGTTGACGGCGTATGGATAGTCGATCCCGTCACAAATGAACATAGATTCGTGAACCACCAGAAGCTTGACAGTATTTTGTTGAAAGAGGACGCGAGCTTCTCGGAAGTGGTTGATGAGATCATGGGTATCATGGGTCTATACCCGGCACTAAGGAATAATCTAGTGATTCAATACCTACCAAAGTATCTATCAAACATCGGCGTCTTGCCCATACAGAATGATCGCCAAGTCCAGTGTTTTTTGAATGACATTATAAAATGTTCTGAGGTCTCACGGGTACCATTATGTGTTATTGTCAAAGACGTTGGAGCAATGAACCTAGAAGATGGGGCTAGCAACTCGCCGATGAAGCGATTGAGCTCGGATAGTCCAATATGGACTAACAATGTCATTGTTTCAAGACAAATGGATGAGCGAATATTGACCATACTGAACGAAGTTGGTAGAGATAGTGATGAGGAGGAGGATCAAGTTGACCAAACATTTTTTGGGGAGGATCATGGACAACGACTCCCCACGGAAACAAGACAAAAGGAGAAATTGAAGCAAATTATAGAGAGCGTGCATTGTCTAGACGCAACAAATTCATCACATGCGGATGCTGGTACCTCGTCTGATAGACTATCCACATTGGTGGATGTTGCAGTAAAGGATGTGTTTGAGACCAGACGTCATTTGTACATGAGGATGTCCATGCTGGCCGTGAAAAATTTCTTCGAGTGGAAGGTTGTAAGGGCAAATAGCCAGTTCTGGTACTTACAGTGTAAGGACAAAAATTGCAAGTGGAGGTTGAATGTACGCAATTGGGAATCCGGAAGCCTGGAGGATCACTAAATATGACAATACCCATACATGTCAATCATCTTTGGTCCGAAGTGATAATCGGCAGGCTAATAGCCGTGTACTTTGCTCATGGATCAAGTGTAAGTACACGGACGTGTGGTGGCCGTATAGGCCAAAGGAAATCATTTCTGATGTTCGGACAGAGTTGGGTGTTAACATTACCTACCAAAAGGCGTGGCGATCAAGAGAAGCTGCATTGGACGAAATTAGAAGAAATTTTGAGGATTCATATAGGATTTTACCAGCTTATTTACACGTGATGAACGAGGTAAATCTTGGATCATTTATTGAGATAAGTAGAGAAGACGATGGTACATTCAAGTATCTGTTTTTCGCATTAGGTGCATTCATCCGGGGATTCCGCACCCACCTGCGACGAGTTATTGCCGTTGATGCTTGTTTCTTGAAAGGAAAATACCCAGGATCATTACTTGTTGCAACTAGCATGGACGGTAACAACCAAGTCTACCCTGTCCGATGGGGAATTGTTGATTCCGAGAATGACGCATCATGGGACTGGTTTTTACAAAAACTGAAGACTGCAATTGGTAATGATATGGATGGGTTGGTGTTTGTTTCTGATCAACATAAGAGCATTGCAAAGGGTATTGCCAATGTTTTTCCAAAATTGTTCCATGGAGCGTGTATTTACCATCTGAGCAACAATCTAAGATCAAAATTCAAAAACCGTTCAGGGATCCAATTATTCTTTAAGGCTGCAAAGGCTTACACGGTTGCTGAATTCAATGAGATGTTTGGAAATCTTTCACTACAAAATCCAAGGGTGAGCGAGTATTTAAAAGATGTTGGGATTGAACGATGGTCAAGAGCGCATTCTGGTGAGCGACGGTATACAATAATGACGAGCAACATAGCAAAATGTCTAAATGCATTGTTAAAAGATACCCGGGAATTACCTATCCATTCTTTGGTCGATTACATCCGCAACACTCTTCAGAGGTGGTTCCACGATAGGCGTACCGCAGCTGCCGAAGTGAAAACAATGACAACCCCATACATTGAAGATAAAATCGGCTCTAGGATGAGAGAAGCACAAGCGTACGTTGTGAAGCCGGTCGATATGAACCGATGGTGTGTCCGAGACATTGCAAACCGTGGCATACAATGATTTGCTTGAGAAAACTTGCATATGTAAAGTATTTGATATGGATCAACTCCCGTGTGTGCATGCATTAGCTGCAGCTCGACGCCGACAAATTGACCATTACACCTTATGCTCACCACTTTATCATACAGATGCACTTTCAGGTGCATATGCAGATCCTATTATGCCCGTTGGTGATCCTAAGGATTGGACTGTGCCCGAAGATATTGTAGCTTTTCAGCTATTACCACCGGAATCGAGGGCTAAGAGTGGTAAGCGCAAGAAAAAGAGAATTTCTTCAACCGGCGAGCATGTGGTTCAAAAGAAATGTGGCCGTTGTGGACAGCACGGACATAACCAGCAAACTTGCTCAAATCCACTCGTTAGTAGAGAGAACCATTGATGACGCTATTTTCCTTTCATCTATTGACTATTAAAATGGATTCAGGTTGGCAAGGAAATATGATGTTATATTACTACAACACAACAATTTGAGGAATAAAATAAATGCAATATTCCATTCCATTAATTTCTATATTCGAACCATTAAATATTGCAATAAAACCCATTTGGATCGCAATGGCCATGTGGTTTTCTTTTTCAATAAGTTTTTTCGACAATTGAGTCGACAATTTGGTCAACAAATTTATAAAAAAAGTTAATCAAGAATGAGCAATGTCGATTAAAATGTCGACAAATGTATCGATCAAAATATCGACCAATATATAGAACACATAAACAAATGTCGACCAAAATATGGACCAAAATGTCGACAAAATCTTGGAATACATAAACGAATGTATAATTTTTTACTTTGAAACATATATCATATGCAAGTCCATAAAACAACCCGTTTCCAGTGGAAATGGCCCATGTTTGTCGATAGGGTTTTGCTTTTCATGCTAACTTACGAAAGCTTATATCTACACAACGACGATGACATTCAAACTAGGAAATCGTTCAAGCCAGCAAATGAGATGATGAAACGATGATCCTCACAATTTGAGAATGAAAAATAATGAATCAAGAATCAAGAATACTGAAGAATAACGATGCAGTTTGCTATATTGAGGGACATTATGGTATTTTCACATGGTCAAACATAGTTGACCTGCCATGTTTCAAAAGAAAAAAGCGGGGTTGCTATATTTGAAAAAAACGGAGTTGGGCCTGCTATATATGAAATTTCCTCTTTTTATCCTCTCTCCTCCATACCTAGTTAAAATCCCCGGCTAGAGCAATTGGTATTACCTCTCCTCTGAACATATTCCAAACCTCCTTCCACATTTCCTTCCTTTTTCTTTGTTGGGGTTGTCCACAAACTAGCAGCAAGAACCACTTTACTCCCATAATCTTCTTTATTTGTAGCAAGAAATGGTATTGTGTTTTATGAATCTCCTCTAATTCCACATCATTGGTCTAGTCCACGCACAACCCGCCCCTCCATTCCTTCAGTTCTCGCAAATACCATTTGGTGAACTTCGACGCCGACAACCATCTTATCATCTTATCATTTTTACTTTTTGTTTCCATTAGATACAGAACATTTGGATTTTGGGAGTGGATCAACCTATTTAAAACTTGAACTGTTAGGGGTTGACCCATACCGCAGCCTAAACCAATAGCCTCATTGCCTTTGGGTGCTTGATTTGGTTCAATCACCCACAAAACCTTCTCTTTTTTGGCTTTCTCTTCCATAATTAAATTGATTATATCTATTATCAATCTAACCATTGTTACCACTTCCACCATCCGCCCTATACTTTCTCTAAGGCAGCCAAGTTCATACTTTACTATGATTTACTTCAAGTCCTTTTTCAGATCTGCAGTTACCACTTTCCTCTTCTAGAAACTAATGACTTGCAGTTCACTCACTAACTCCCTTTTTCTTTTTGCAGATCTTAGTGTTGTTATCTCAGGATTCTCCCTCAAGCTCCATTCTAGCGCCCTCCTTTGAAGATGTTCCTGGAATTCCTCCTATAGACTCCAGTTGCTTAGGTGTACCTTTAACTTCTCATTTCCGTTCTCTGCACACCCCTTATCTGGAATTTGAGCATTATTTTCGGTTTCCCCATTATCATTTTTGCTTTGTTCTCCTAGATATTTCCTGTTAATTTTATGTGGGCTTTCTCCTTTCCCCCATCCCCCCTCCCCTTATGTCTATCATCCTCTAGATTTATGAATTCCATCTCAGGAATTAGGTCTTGGTTATTTTCTATCTGATCTTCCTCTTTGGGCCTTTTGTTATTACTCCTTGCTTGTCTTCCAAGCTTAGCCCAATTTTCCTCTTTCTCCTCTTAATCTCTCTCATTTTTCCAATTTTCTTCCCTGGTTAGCCCAATTGGTTGGGCCTGTTCCTCCCTGTCTAATTCACTAGACGTTGCAGGGCTTGAATCCACCTTACTTGTTCCGTTGGACTCTATCTCCTCAAACTCAAACTCCCTTAATATTGGGTTGCGCTGTCCTCCCCCTATTCTCAATTTATCTTTTCCATTGTTGGCCCACTTCTCTGTTGCCCACACCTAGAACCTTCTCTTTGTTTCTTCTTTTTTCATTTTCTCAGACATGGACAACACTTTAATAGATTTGACATCCACCCTACTGATCGCTGCATCTAATCTTGTACTCAGCTGGATTTCTACCATAAACTTAAATCCCTCACTACTACTATCAATCATTGCATCCCTGTCACACTCATCATTTATTACTACCGTCCCGTTTGTGAACAGTGGGTGGAACCACCATCCCAGTGGTCTTTCCACAAGAACCGGTACTATGGCCTGAATTTGATTATCTATAAGCTGGAACCTACTCCTCTATGATTTCCCCATCCCCAGATTCGATCACTCTAGTATGCACATGTTGGTTCAGATGTGGTTTCGTACCAACCAGCCCAATAGCTGGAAAGAATTCAGGGCCTGCCACATCCATTGTGTCCAGCTCTTGTTCTGGTGGATGCTCAGGGATCACCATTGTGCCATTTTCCTAGGGAATATAATCTTCATCATCCAGCGATATAGTTGCTTCAATTTGTTGTTCTGATTCTACGAGCACCTGATTTTGTTCATCATTCTCCCTCTCACTTTGCGACAGCAACTCTTCTTCCTCTTCCTCCCCCTCTTCATTCCCTCGGTTCCTTACTAGCCCGTTCACTCTATTTTGTGGTTGCAGATAGTGTTCCAGAATAGTATGATATGTGAACCCATCCAGAACCGATCACCTTTCCCACCTCAAAAAGGTACTCAACTCTTGCACATAGCCATTCGGGATTCTTGTTGATCTTCTATGAGACATATGACGAAAAGCTCTGATACTTCCCTGGTATAGTTCTTGTTGATCATTTGAATGAATTGGGAGACCCAATCGATCTCCAATCCTCTCAAATTTGTCATCCAAGAAAATTTTCAGTAGTTCATCATCCCTCAATCTACACCTATTAAACGTGGTCCTATTGAACCACACCATCTACACATCTTAAACAGCCTTTGATAAGCACAAGACACCCATGCAATGTTTTCATTCTCCATACATAGATAAAAGCCAGGTATGAGTGGAAGAGAAACCTCCACCCAAACCCTTGCTCTGAGGAACCTAGTGTTCATTGCATTGATCACTCCGGACCGCACTTCTTGCACCTCACCTATCATACTGGCTAACTTTCTTGTCGCTCTAGGGCTGAAACATTCTATTGGTAACCCCACATTCGTACTCCACAATAACACGTGTTACCGTGATTCTACCTAATCATCCCCTTCCATCTTCTTAGGGCTCTACAATCGCTACGGTCCATTATGAAGAACCGCATGCATTTGACTCACATTTGGAATCTTGAAGACAAAAATTCCTCTCCTCCCTACTATGAGAATATCCTCTCCTAATATTGCTTGACATATGCTTGCATTCTATTAAAACCAAAATGTCTCAGAGTCCATTAAACAACCAACAAGACAGCTTATTATAATACATGAGGCTTTCTTCCATCTCCTTGTTGGCGGACAACTTTGCACTCTGGACCCCTTTGAACGATCTATAAATATTTGTTTGTAGATGGTTATTTTAGGGAATGTCCTCCTTTCCTCCGAATATTTGGACCCTTGTAGCAAAATACTACTGCCTGACCACTGGTCCTTCTTGCAGAGCTGTCCATCCTTTCTACAACAAAATAAAAAGCTCTCATTTACTGTGGAGAGAGAGGGTGCTCTAGTACTGTACTAGAGAGAAAAACTCCGGTTTGATTTCTCTTCTCGTCACGTCTTCCCATACTTTCCCTAGCGACATCCTCTTTTGCGAGGACTAAGAGATATCTAGTATACCAAGTGTGAGAAAAATGAGGGTTCAATCCGAGGAGTGGGTGAATCTGCACAATTGTGTTAGGAGATGGGGTGATTCTAATTCCCCCAACTTCATCATCATTACATTCTTTTATTTTCCTCCAAAGTGCAGAGGAAGTTGTGATAATGTTGGTAGGAGATAAGAGTCTCAGTGTTTTGGACGTTAGTTCTCAGTTTGAGGTTGGGGACTCTCCCTGGGCTCTAGAGATAACTTGCAATTTTTTGGTTTGTTAGTGCTATTTACAAGCTCATTGAATAGAGAGCTTGTAAAACAGAGTTTACATTGATGTAAAACTAGTTACAACATAGGATTTGAGATTACCTGTAGCTGTGACTTCGGAAGCTTGGCTCAAATTTGGAGACTTTAACTCGGGCTCATTGAATTCTTTATCCAAAATATAGTTTATCGGATTGGGATTCTATACAGAATTGATTTAGAATAATAGAATCTAATCGGTGGGATCGTAAGATCGTAAGATTTTATAAAATTTTAAAAAATATAATTTATAAATTATTTTTAAAAGAAATATTAATCAATATATGAATAAATATTTAGAAATTTTATGTATAGTTTATAATTAAATGATCTTATTTCAATTTTTATTTTTTATAATATTTTATATGATTTTCTCAATATTTTAGTAGTCGTTGCAATCGAAGGGTATTTAGGTCTAATTTATTTATTTATTATTAAAAATTAATAAAAGTATGATTAAATTAATTAAATTATTTATATAATGATAAATCTTAATTTTATTTATATATAAAAGTTTTTTTTGAATAAATTTAACTATATTTTATTCATATAATAAATATAAGATCGTAATTAGAATTGAATCATTTTAGTAAATTTAAATTAAAATTGATGGGATCAATCAAAATTCTGAAAATGATCCAAAACTAACACTTTATCAATTAAATTGGGACTATTCTTACAAGAAATGTTAAAACCAAACCTAAGGTGATTTGACTCATTTACAAATGATACTCTCTCCACATGATAGTTGAAGAAGTGCCTTTCACGATAACGATGGTGGACTTTTTGCCAAATGGTACTAGGTCGGTTCTCATCCATCATTATTCAAGATAAAATATTTATGAAATAAAGAAGATTAGACTTAATGGAGTGGATTTTACACAAATAAATAAAACCTATGATAAATTTTCACAACTTTAGGTGTGAGTTTACCTAATCTTGTACAGTACTACTTTCATCTTAAAAGAAAAGTCTAATTTTAATGTGAATTTTATGTGTTCCTTTAATAACAATAATACTAATAATGTATAATTTAAATTAAAAATGACAAAAATAGTGTATTATCTTTATTAATAATGATAATGTATAAATTAAATTAAAAATTATAAAATTATAAAATTATATATTTAATTGTGTATTATGTGTATTTATATTGCAACTAAAAAATTATATTAAATCAAAAAAAAATTTTGGATGAAAGAAGTAATATTTAATTATATTTTTGATAAGACTATGAATAGGGAACCTAAGATTGGCTCAGCATTGGTCGCAATATACCTGAACTTGTTTTTGTCAGAGTGGTTGGCCTTGTCTTAGGATGTCAAAAGGAAAGTGTCAATGGTATTAATTAAGGAGTGGAATTATGCTCAGATTTTTTGAAGATCCTGGCTATTGAGAGAAAATTCAATGTTTCTAATGTTAAGTGTACATTTTGAAACAATGTTTAAAAGTGGTTGTTTTCCTTTCTCGGTGATAACTCTATTTTATATAGGGTTTTCTTATTCATTTTTGTTAGAAATTGGCTTGTGTTTTAATTTGTTTTTACATATTTTGGCCAAATTATCCTTTGAAAACTCACTCATCTTCCGGAGTTCATAACTCTTGATGCAGACGTCCAAATGAGATGATTCAAGATGATATGGAAAGCTAAGAAAGAGAGCAAAAACTTTCATGAAGAAAGTTTTCTCAAATTCTGGAAGCAAAAGGACCAAAACTGGACAGAAACTTAAAGATTTTTTCTGAAATTTTCTTTACCTACGGGTTTCAGAAATTCAGCAGGCTGCTTCACGGTTTTTGTAGCACAATTTGATAGCAACATTCAAGAAGAAGAAGCCTTCTTACTCAGCCAAGTATAAAGTAAAAAGAAAGGAATGCTTAGTAACAAAAGGCTGCTACACTTGGACAATAAAGAAGGAAATAAAAGAAAGGAAGAAGCCACTTTGAGTGAAGAAACTGAGCACATGAGAGCATAACCAACCCAGCTGCAATCTTTTATTTTTCTGAACAAAGAAATGCATGAGGACAGCAAGAAAGTTTCTCCAAAATGCAGTCTCACATGGGCAAAAGCAAGGCCAAAGAAAAATAAAGAAGAAAGCCAAGCAACAACCGAAAAAGAAAACAAAGCTCAGAAAAATCGGGCAGCAACATAGAGAGAAACAAGCAAACAGCCGAGCATGCACACAAAGAAAGAAAAAGAAAAGAGAATCAAGTCACATGAATTGCCAACTACAAAAGCAAAGCTTGGGCTGTTTTATTTGCTGGAAAAGAAACCAAGCACATGGCAGCAACAACACCTTCGGCAGAGCAAAGAAAGAAGAGCAAATCCTTGCTTATAAATAAGAAAGCTTACAACGGAGGAAAACATCCCATTTCAGCTGATCCCATTTCAGCCGAGCAGCATATTTCTTTTCCTTTCTTCCTTAGTTTAGGAGTAGTTTCCTTTCTTTCCTTAGAAATTTTTCAGTAGTTCTCTTTGGTTTTTCTTTAGAAATTTCAGTTGTACTTCATCTCGGATTTTTCTTCAACAAAATTTCGCTTGAAGCTCACGGGTTCAAGAAGAACTTCAAGCAGCCTTTCCTGTTTCACGCAAACTTCAAAGCATTTTCTTCGGGTTTCTTCTTTCTTTTCTGCAGCAATCTTTTCTTTGTTTTCTTCAGTTTTTTTTTATTTTGTTCTTGTTGCTTCATTGGTTTGTGATAAAAACTCAGCTGCCAAGACTTGACTTGGGTGTAAAGCTAGCATAAATTGTTGTTTTCTTTGGAAGCTACGGGCAGAAGCAAAACAAACCATGCAGAAATTTTTTTTCTCACATATTTTCTACTGTTTTTGTCTTCTTCTTGTTTTCTTTAGTTTATTTTAGTTATCAATTTTAGGTTTCTTTTATTGTTTTAGTTTTTAGTTTTATTTAGAAATTTTAGTAATTTAAGTTTTGTATTTTGTTATGAAATTTTGTTGCTAAGTATTATCATCTACGGCTTTTGTTTGGATTTTTTATTTTATTTTTCTTTTCAATCATGTTTAAATTTTTGGTGATATTCTTTTATATTAATATGAACTAAATTCTTTTTCTAGGGTTTAGATGTAGCCTAACTATGAAGTCTTAATATTTTTCTATTAATATAATTTGATTCAATATTTCTATGGTTGAGTATTTATCTTTGTGCTTAATGCTTCTAATTACTTGATCACTAATTAGATGATTTGTTAATCATAACGAATTGGAAGAGGAGTTATGTGTCAAGTTCATTGAGATAAATGCCATAAATTGCATGTAGGATAGGAATATACCTACATGGTTTGTGTAGTCGCTATATGAGAATCCATAGAAATTAATGACTTCATAATTGTTGTAATTCACATAGGAATATAGTGAATTAGCAATTAGGAGGATTTTTATTAGATCTCGGGAGGGACTAGTAAATAAATTTGGGAATCTCGACTATCAACCAGGAAATTAAATTAGATTATAGAAATAGATTAATATTAGGATAGATTAGTTATGGTGAAATCGAAAACCCTAGATCTTTCGTCAACTTAATCTATTAACTTGCTTTGTTTAGTTTTTAATTTTAGTTTTAATTAAGTTTTAAAATTACTTTTAATTTAGCTTATCCATAAAATATTTTTTTTCTTCAAATAAAATTAGAACTATTTTAATTTCGGTATTTAATAATTCATTAGTCTCTGTGGGAACGATAAATTATATTCACTCTATATTACTTGTTAACGATCACGCACTTGCGTAAAATTCGCAACAAGTTTTTGGCGCCACGCTGTGGACTAATTTGATTTTATTAATATTGATACCAAGTAGTTCTACCTTTAATTTGAACTTTTATTTACTTTTGTTCTTTTATCTTTTTAGATATTATTCTGTGGTGCATGAGAAGGTTTGGAAGTGATAATCTCCTCCCATTGGATCCAGAGATAGAAAAGACTTGTCGTTTGAATAGAAAGGAAAAGAGAGGAACTTCTGCACAATCTTATAACACTATGGCTGAACATGAAGAGAACGCTATCCCGGTCGCTAATGCCAACACTAGAGCATTACGTGACTATGCTTTGCCTACTGCCACATATGATCTCCACAGTGTCATATCTGATGATGCCATTAGACTGAGGCTTTTCCCATTCTCACTGAGAGATAGGGCCAAGAGTTGGTTGCTTTCTTTGCCAGCAGGGGCAATCACCACGTGGGACATGTGTAGGCAGAAATTTTTGACGAAATATTTTCCACCCACAAAAACTGCAAAGATGAGGAATGAGATCACCACATTCACTCAAAATGAGATGGAATCACTTTCTGAAGCATGGGAGAGGTACAAAGATTTATTGCGAGCATGCCCTCATCATGGTATCCCAGATTGGTTACAGTTGCAGACTTTTTATAACGGGTTGACTCGATCAACCAAGATACTTGTAGATGCTGCAGCAGGAGGTTCACTAATGGGGAAGACATATGAGGCTGCTTATGCATTGTTGGATGAGATGGCATCTACAGACTACCAATGGTCTTCAGGGAGATCCACACGACCGAAAAATCATGGTAACTATAAGGTTGATGCCCTCACTGCACTATCAGCCCAGGTTGCTACACTGTCAAAGCAACTTAGTTCAATCAATGCGAATGCCATCCATATTCCTCCAGAAGCTTGTGATTTTTGTGGTGGACCTCATTTTAGTGGTGATTGTCAAGTGGGAAATCTTTTTGCCCCATCGCAGAGGGAACAAGCTCAGTTTGTGGGGAATTATAATAGACAATATAATCCCTACTCCAACACTTACAATCAGGGATGGAGAGATCATCCCAACTTTTCTTGGAGAAACAATCAGCCTGCTGATAAACCCTATGGATTTCAGCCTCCACAGCCACTTCAACCGCCAGCACAAAAGGTGTCTTTAGAAGATGCTCTTGCTCAATTGAGCTTGAACACATCTCAGTTCATGACTAAGGCTGAAGCCACATTGCAAAATCAGTCAGCATCCATTCGAAATTTGGAGGTTCAGATGGGACAACTTGCTAGTTCATTAAATTCTAGACCACAAGGGTCTTTGCCTAGTAATATGGAAATCAACCCTAAGGAACAAGTGAAGGCAATTACACTAAGAAGTGGCAAAGAGTTGCCTGAACCGGAACCACAGAGAAAGCCAGAACAAGAAACAGGGGAAGCACAGACCAGAAAATCGGGAGAACAAATTGAAGAAGTCTTGAAACCCACATCGAAGTTGTTTCCAGATAATCCACCCCTTTATGTGCCACCGATGCCATATCCTCAGCGATTTCAGAAGCAAAAGCTAGAGAAGCAATTTTCTAAATTTCTTGATGTTTTTAAGAAATTGCATATTAATATTCCTTTTGCTGATGCTTTGGAACAGATGCCTAGCTATGTGAAGTTCATGAAGGAGATCCTCTCCAACAAAAGAAAGCTAGAAGAATATGAGACTGTTGCACTTACTGAAGAGTGCAGTGCCATCCTGCAGAAAAAGCTTCCTCCTAAGCTTAAGGATCCAGGGAGTTTTACTATTCCTTGCACTATAGGAAATTCTAATTTTAATAAAACCTTGTGTGATCTTGGTGCAAGTATTAATCTTATGCCTCTCTCTATTTTCAAGAAACTTGGCTTAGGAGAAGCCAAACCCACTACAGTCACATTGCAATTGGCAGATAGATCACTCAAATACCCAAGAGGTGTTATAGAGGATGTGCTTGTCAAGGTGGACAAATTTATCTTCCCGGCTGATTTCATTGTACTTGACATGGAAGAAGACCAAGAAATTCCTATTATTCTTGGTAGACCCTTCTTGGCTACGGGAAGAACCCTAATTGACGTGCAAAAAGGGCAACTAACCATGAGGGTTCAAGATGAGCAAGTCACCTTCAATGTCTTTAAAGCATTGAAATTTCCGAGTGAGATAGACAATTGTATGAAGGTGGATACAATTGATGATTACACTAAAGAAAAGTTTCAGGCAAGCCATCCAAAAGATCCCATGGAAGCATGTCTGATGGGGATAAAGAATTCTGAAAATCCAAAGGTAGATATATGCTCCAAACAACTAGAGATCTTGGCACCTGCATTCATCAAAAGGCCATTTGAAGACCTTGGAAAAGGTGGGGCCGAATCAATACCTTCAGTTGAGAAGCCACCACAGTTAGACCTCAAGCCACTGCCTAAGCATCCAAGTATGCATTCCTAGGTGAGTCCTCTACTCTTCCTGCTTTTATTTCAGATATCTAAATGAAGAGCAAGAGGATAAATTGCTAAGAGTTTTGAGGGAACATAAATCGGCATTAGGATGGACTATAGCTGACATAAAGGGGATTAGCCCTTCAATTTGCATGCATAAAATTTTGATGGAAGAGAACTATAGGCCATCTAGATCACCAACGAGATTAAACCCTAACATGAAAGAAGTGGTGAGAGCGAGATATTAAAACTTTTAGATGCAGGGATTATTTATCCTATTTCGGATAGTGTATGGGCTACCTGCTCAAGTAGTACCTAAGAAAGGAGGGTTTCTTGTAGTTGAGAATGAAAAAATGAATTGATCCCTACTAGGACTCACATGGATGGAGAGTATGCATTGATTATAGGAAGTTGAATGCACCACTAGGAAAGACCACTTTCCTTTGCCTTTTATTGATCAAATGCTTGATAGATTAGTGGTTACTTTTATTATTGTTTTTAGATGGTTATTCAGATATAACCAAATTTCAATAGCCCCAGAGGACCAAGAAAAGACCACCTTTACATGCCCCTATGGTACATTTGCATATAGAAGAATGCCATTTGGTTTGTGTAATGCACCTGCTACTTTTCAAAGATGTATGATGGCAATTTTTTCTGACATGGTGGAACGATTCATTGAAATATTTATGGATGATTTTTCCGTGTTTGGTTCTTCTTTGATTCATGCTTATCTAACCTTAAACTTGTGCTTAAACGATGTGAAGACACTGATCTAGTCTTGAATTGGGAAAAATGTCATTTTATAGTTCAAGAGGGAATTGTGTTGGGTCATAGAGTGTCCGCAAAAGGGTTTGAGGTTGATAGAGCTAAAATTGAAATCATTGAAAAATTACCACCACCTACTACTGACAAAGGGGTAAGAAGTTTTCTAGGACATGTTGGATTTTATAGAAGTTTCATAAAAGTTTTTTCTAAAATTACAAAACCTTTTTGTAATCTTCTTGAAAAGATGTTCCTTTTAAGTTTATCACGATTGTCTACGAGCTTTTGACTTGTTAAAAGTGCATTAGTATCACTCCCATTATTGTTGCTCCATCTTGGGATTTACCTTTGAGTTGATGTGTGATGCAAGTGACTATGCATTGGTGCGCTTTGGGTCAATGAAAGGTAAGATCTTTCATGCTATATACTATGCTAGTAAAACTCTCAATGATGCACAATTGAATTATGCTACCACCAAAAAGAGTTATTAGCAGTAGTATTTGCTTTTGATAAATTTAGATCATACTTAATTGGCTCCAAAGTTATTGTTTATACTGATCATTCTACCATTAAGTATTTGCTAGTTAAAAAAGATGCAAAGCCTAGGTTGATCAGATGGGTCTTGTTGTTACAAGAATTTGATTTGGAAATCGTGAGATAAGAAGGGTAGTGAAAATGTAGTTGCTGATCACCTATCTCGTTTAGAACCTCAAGCCAAGATTGATGAACCACAAACGGTGATAAATGAGATCTTCCCCGATGAGCAATTGTTCAATATTGCTACAGGTAAGTTTCCTTGGTTTGCCGATTTTGCAAATTATTTGGTCACTAATGTGCTTCCCCTAGATTTATCTAGCCAACAGAGAAAGAAATTCTTATCTGATGTGAAGCATTATTACTGGGATGAGCCTTTTTTGTATAAATTATGTCCTGACCAAGTAATACGAAGGTGTGTTCCAGAAGAGGAAATACAAAGCATTTTGCAGCATTGCCACTCTTCTGAATATGGTGGTCATTTTGGAGGCAATAGAACCGCAGCTAAAATTCTTCAATGTGGTTTTTATTGGCCAACAATATTCAAGGATGCACAATCTTATGTAGCTGCATGTGATCGAAGCCAGAGAATAGGGAATATTTCAAGGAGACATGAGATGCCTCTCACCAATATTCTAGAGGTTGAACTATTTGATGTGTGGGGTATTGACTTCATGGGACCATTTCCTCCTTCATATAATAACCTCTATATTCTTGTGGCTGTGGATTATGTGTCCAAATGGGTTGAAGCAACTGCCTTGCCTACCAATGATGCAAAAGTGGTAGTAAATTTTTTGAGGAAAAATATTTTCACTCGTTTTGGGACTCCTAGAGCAATCATTAATGATGAGGGAACTCACTTTTGTAATAAATTGTTAGCTGCTCTTTTGGCTAAGTATGGGGTAAAACATAAAATTGCCACTGCCTATCATCCCCAAACCAGTGGCCAGGTAGAGATATCCAATAGGGAGTTGAAATGGATTTTGGAGAAGACAGTGAGTTCTAATAGGAAAGATTGGTCTCGGAAGCTTGATGATGCTTTGTGGGCATATAGAACAGCTTTTAAAACACCTATTGGTATGTCTCCGTATCGATTGGTGTATGGTAAAGCCTGTCACTTACCTGTGGAGTTGGAACACCGGGCTTACTGGGCCATCAAGCATCTTAACTTTGACTTGGCAGCTTCAGGTGAAAAAAGATTACTCCAATTAAATGAGATGGATGAATTCCGTCAAGGGGCATATGAGAATGCTAAGATGTATAAGGAGAAAACAAAGGCTTGGCATGACAAGCACATTTTGCATAGAGAATTTCATCCGGGCCAGAAGGTACTCCTATACAACTCAAGGTTGAAATTATTCCCTGGGAAACTTCGATCGAGGTGGTCTGGACCCTTTACAGTTGTGCAAGTGTTCCCATATGGCACTATTGAAATTCAAAGCGAAGATAGAAGGTTCAAAGTAAATGATCAGAGACTCAAGGCTTATATCGAAGGTGGAGTGAACTTTCAAAAGTGCATTATCACCCTAGTGGATGCAAATTGAGGCGAACAGAGAAAGTCCGGCTGAAGACTATAAAGCAAGCGCTACTTGGGAGGCAACCCAAGTTCTTTTACCTTTATTGCTTTTATTTTTTTATTCTTCTTATTATTATTATTCTTATTTTTGTCTTATAAAAAAAAAAATTTACTATTTGAAATTCTGCTTTTTGCTGCACCAGTCTGAAGAAGAATTCGGTTCAAGGCTTTCCCATTGGAATTTTGTGCTGAAATTTTACAGCAAGGTAGAAGATTCAACTGGGTTCATATCCACAAAAGTTTAGAATTTTTGGAGCTGTTTTGGTACCTGAACGAAATTCATCTTCAACAGTTGTTCAAAACAGGGCAGTTTCCTCATTTTTCGTTTTTCTTATGTTCTCTTTAGTTGCTATACTTGATCTTGCTCCTTGTTGCATTGAGGACAATGCTAAATTTTAAGTTGGGGGTGGGGTACATGAACTTTTGTGCTTAAATTTTTGTCCAAATTTCTGATTAAATTATTTTTGTCCCAAAAGTTGATTGCTAGTTATCAATTTTATAAGTTTGACATTTTGATATTTTCTTTGAAATTCCTCACTCTTTTGATACTCATTTAGAATAATTTTGAGTTATATGCATTAGAGATTTGGGTTGGAATGTATGAATGAGGCAAGTATGATTAGTCTTTGTCGTTAAAATTTTTAAAGCATCTTGTTGATTTTGATGATTGAATTGAATGAGAATGTGCAATATTTGATATAATGAACCCATTGTGAGTATTTGAGCCTATGAGCATTTTATTTTCATTGCTCACATATTTCTTTGTTGAGTGTTGTCAAATATGGTATGTTCATTCTAGAACTTGCTTTGTTATGCATGTTGAGATTACAATATGAATTCATGCTCTGAGATGATAAGGGCATTTAGGATGAGCCGTTTGAACTTTCTAAAAAGCCATCCCATTACATATACCCCTAGTCAACCAATTTTGTGCCTTAACCTTTCTTTGTTATAAACACCACATTCTTTAGCCTTAAACCGTTGTTTTTGTTTACCAATGTTGAAACCTTTGTCAAGGGTATGTAGAAATGAATTGCATGATAAAATTTCTATTGATTCCAAAGAAAAAAAAAACCATTGAAAAAAAAAAAGAGAAAAAAAAAAAGAAGAAGAGTGAGCAATATTCCTTACGAAGATTGGACAAAGTTAATTGTGTAAAAGATGGTCCAATTTATATGTTGAAGTTGTTAAAAGGGATGAATGCCAAATAAATAAATAAATAAATAAATAAATAATTCTAATGTGCTATTTGTTGCTTTTGAGTCATGCAAGGAAGTTTATACATATCTTGATTTGTGAAAACCTAAATTTTCCTATCTTTTAACCTACCCTTACCTAAGCCCCGTTACAACCTTTAATAAGACCCTTTGATTATTACATGGATTCATATTCATTAGTGGTGGAGATGTGATATATAAGCAAGCCTATGGTAATGACATGCTATGTTTGATTTGAGTGCTGAATGAAACCCCTAAACACTTTGAGTGATTAGAGTGCAACCTATGAGAGGTTATCAAATTTTGTGCATTTGATTTCGACGAAATTGTTGGAATTAATGAGATGTGTATTTTGTTTAGATTAAAAAGGGCTATGAATACTTGTTCTTTGGATTATTATTCCAATCTGGATCTCTAATGTGTAATGACTTTGAATTATTTATCGATGGGTTAGAAAGGATATGGAAAGAAAAGAAATATGTTCTTCTAGTGCAAGCTTGAGGACAAGCTTTGAGCTAAGTTGGGGGTAATTTGATAACTCTATTTTATATAGGGTTTTCTTATTCATTTTTATTAGAAATTGGCTTGTGTTTTAATTTGTTTTTACATATTTTGGCCAAATTATCCTTTGAAAACTCACTCATCTTCCGGAGTTCATAACTCTTGATGCAGACGTCCAAATGAGATGATTCAAGATGATATGGAAAGCTAAGAAAGAGAGCAAAAACTTTCATGAAGAAAGTTTTCTCAAATTCTGGAAGCAAAAGGACCAAAACTGGACAGAAACTTAAAGATTTTTTCTGAAATTTTCTTTACCTACGGGTTTCAGAAATTCAGCAGGCTGCTTCACGGTTTTTGTAGCACAATTTGATAGCAACATTCAAGAAGAAGAAGCCTTCTTACTCAGCCAAGTATAAAGTAAAAAGAAAGGAATGCTTAGTAACAAAAGGCTGCTACACTTCGGACAATAAAGAAGGAAATAAAAGAAAGGAAGAAGCCAGCTTTTGAGTGAAGAAACTGAGCACATGAGAGCATAACCAACCCAGCTGCAATCTTTTATTTTTCTGAACAAAGAAATGCATGAGGACAGCAAGAAAGTTTCTCCAAAATGCAGTCTCACATGGGCAAAAGCAAGGCAAAAGAAAAATAAAGAAGAAAGCAACAAATTAAAAGAAAACAAAGCTCGGAAAAATCGGCAAAGAACATAGAGAGAAACAAGCAAACAAATGAGCATGCACACAAAGAAAGAAAAGAAAAGAGAATCAAGTCACATGAATTGCCAACTACAAAAGCAAAGCTTGGGCTGTTTTATTTGCTGGAAAAGAAACCAAGCACATGGCAGCAACAACACCTTCGGCAGAGCAAAGAAAGAAGAGCAAATCCTTGTTATAAATAAGAAAGCTTACAACGGAGGAAAACATCCCATTTCAGCTGATCCCATTTCAGCCGAGCAGCATATTTCTTTTCCTTTCTTCCTTAGTTTAGGAGTAGTTTCCTTTCTTTCCTTAGAAATTTTTCAGTAGTTCTCTTTGGTTTTTCTTTAGAAATTTCAGTTGTACTTCATCTCGGATTTTTCTTCAACAAAATTTCAGTTGAAGCTCACGTTCAAGAAGAACTTCAAAGAAATTTCCTTCTGTCACGCAAACTTCAAAGACTTCTTCGGTTTCTTCTTTCTTTCTCGCAGCAATCTTTTCTTTGTTTTCTTCAGCTTTTTTTATTTTGTTCTTGTTGCTTCATTGGTTTGTGATAAAACTCACCGCCAAGACTTGACTTGGGTGTAAAGCTAGCATAAATTGTTGTTTCCTTTGAAGTTACGAGTAAGCAAAACAAACCATGCAGTAAATTTTTTTCTCACATATTTTCTACTGTTTTTGTCTTCTTCTTGTTTTCTTTAGTTTATTTTAGTTATCAATTTTAGCTTTCTTTTATTGTTTTAGTTTTTAGTTTTATTTAGAAATTTTAGTAATTTAAGTTTTGTATTTTGTTATGAAATTTTGTTGCTAAGTATTATCATCTACGACTTTTGTTTGGATTTTTTCTTTTATTTTTCTTTTCAATCATGTTTATATTTTTGGTGATATTCTTTTATATTAATATGAACTAAATTCTTTTTCTAGGGTTTAGATGTAGCCTAACTATGAAGTCTTAATATTTTTCTATTAATATAATTTGATTCAATATTTCTATGGTTGAGTATTTATCTTTGTGCTTAATGCTTCTAATTACTTGATCACTAATTAGATGATTTGTTAATCATAACGAATTGGAAGAGGAGTTATGTGTCAAGTTCATTGAGATAAATGCCATAAATTGCATGTAGGATAGGAATATACCTACATGGTTTGTGTAGTCGCTATATGAGAATCCATAGAAATTAATGACTTCATAATTGTTGTAATTCACATAGGAATATAGTGAATTAGCAATTAGGAGGATTTTTATTAGATCTCGGGAGGGACTAGTAAATAAATTTGGGAATCTCGACTATCAACCAGGAAATTAAATTAGATTATAGAAATAGATTAATATTAGGATAGATTAGTTATGGTGAAATCGAAAACCCTAGATCTTTCGTCAACTTAATCTATTAACTTGCTTTGTTTAGTTTTTAATTTTAGTTTTAATTAAGTTTTAAAATTACTTTTAATTTAGCTTATCCATAAAATATTTTTTTTCTTCAAATAAAATTAGAACTATTTTAATTTCGGTATTTAATAATTCATTAGTCTCTGTGGGAACGATAAATTATATTCACTCTATATTACTTGTTAACGATCACGTGCACTTGCGTGTAAAATTCGCAACACTCGGTCCAAGTTACCTAAGGGTAAAAATAGAGCCAAACCCAATGTCTTCATTTGCGGTGGGGTTTGAAAGTTCGAGCACTGTGATTCTCTCCCGTGAGGGTATACGGCTAATATGGTACAAGAAGAATCATTATATAGAGAGTAGCTAGGGGAGTGATCAGGATCAATTGGAAGTTTGCCTTGGTTAACCATAGTAGATGGATTTGAGGACTAATCAACAGTGATTTTGTGATGAAGCATTTTTATAGTGCAATATAGATGTAAGAAATGTCTTGGTGAAAGGATGAATGAAAAATGATCAGACATTTTAGTTTGCTCAGCTCCGCACATGAATCCCCGATCCAACCCCTCCCCGCCACCCCACCCCACAAATAAAGAGGAGATTTTAAAGATATTCAAATTACCTAAAGGCTGATTCTCTCCCAAACTTATCAGAGCTAGGGACGAAAAAATGAGCGCATTGGTGTGATTTTTTTACTGAACAGTTTTTTTTTTTTTAGATTGTAATATGTCCTAATTAATTAGGGTCTTTGGCCCTATTAATTAGGTGTTGGTACTTCTGTTCGGAAGTTTTTGTGCATTAGCTTGGGAGGAGGGTTAAGCAAGATACCAAGTAATATCAAAACTAGCATGCGCAGGAGTTAGGTCCCAGAGACGGTGATCCGTGTCTACGTTCATTTTCTTGTGCTGCATGCGGATTGTGTTTTGAAAGTAGAGGCCGACAAGTTAGATGTTTGTGTTTTTTAGGTTTTTTAGCTAGGAATTTGCCTTACCTGATATCTAGGGTAATGGAGAGTCCACGCTCAGTGGACCATTTTGTTTGACATGTTGTTAGCTAGTCTTAGCCAAGTTTAGAGTTAAGGAAAGTCCACTTTTGGAACATTGGATGTAACTATTAACTTTCACAAAGTTAATACAATTCTCAACTTTTAGATAATAATTAAAAAAAAAATCCCAAAAAAGTTATGCCTTTGAAATTTTAATTGATGTGATAGCTATGATCGCGCAACTTGTAGAGGTGTCATAAATTGTGCCTCTTTGAATACTAGTTTCCAATTTTGTTGATCAAAGCCTTCGATACTTTGTATTTTTGTTTGTTTTTAGTTAAAAAAATTTAGTTAGGATGTTATTTTAATTGATTCATGTATCGGTTAGAATCACTTAGTTTCAATAAGAGATCTAAGATTTTCATCACAAGCGAGCATCAGTATATGTAACATCGCTTATATCAATATAGTGATGTTTATTTGGGAAAAAGAATACTATTTTCCAATTTGGATAGTTCAACACTCAATTCAACAGTAATTTGTGAGTGTAATTTTCCTCTCCTCGAGTAGAGAGGCAAAGTACGCTAGGAGGCCTTTTTGTTACTGTTCCAAATTTAGTCACAAAGTCCTATGTTCCAAAATTAATAAAGAATAGTCTTATGTGTCTAAATGGCATTAAAATATAAAATCCTCTTGATCCTTAACTATTCTCCTCTCACTTAGTCTACCTCTATCCGTTGTAAGGTTACTTTATCGCGCTAAACAACGCTTAGCTCTAATCTTCTGGCTTCCGGGTCTTGTTCTCATCAGAAATTTCAACTTCTTCACTGTCTCTCTGTCGGTCTCCCTTCGATCCAGCTTCTCCTCGGTGGATGCCTTTAAGATTTTAGCTTCACTGCTCTTTCCCCGGGTTTCTCGCCCTCTTCTTTTCTTGTTAGTTCTGTTGCTCACTAGCTCCGTTTAGTTCTTTTTGTTCTTCTCGTCACAAAATCCCATTCCCAATTTGCTAAGTTTTCTTATACTTAAAATCTCTCGATTTCTCACTACTCTTCTTTCCTTTCTATTCAGTTTGTAGTAAGCTTCGGGTTCATTGATAAACGTAGCATGGACATGGGAATCTTTCAGACCCGCTGGATGTGGCCAATTTGTTGCAGAGTCTTAAGCTTTCCAACGAAGAGCAAGGGGTTACTTCAAGAAGATGATGTGAGTAAAAGCACGTATGAATGCTCTAGATGTTTATTCGAAGAATCTTTGGTGAAAAAGGGTTAACTTCTCAAGTATGAGGCAAGCTCTAATCGATATATGGCCAATCTCAAGACCATTCAAAGTCAATGAGCTAGGAAATCAAATGTATTAGTTCGTGTTCAGCAATTCGGATGACAAAATGAAGGTGCTACAAAGAAGGGATGGGTGTTTGAACAACAATATGTAATCCTCAAAGATTGGCTTGAAAATCTTCTACTAAAACCAAAAATTTCCAACAAATGGAGCTATGGATACAAGTATGGAACCTTCCCCTAATGGATGTCTAAAGAAGTTGGATTTCAAATTTCTTTTCCCGAAGGCCATCGATGTTCACATTCTGAAACCGAAGTAGAGAAGGTAGATGCTTGAAGTTTTTAGTGAAAGTCGACCTAAGCAAACCTCTAATCTATGGCACAAGATTGAAATTGCTGGAGAAGGAGTGTTGGATTGCCTTTAGGTATGAAAATCTTGTTGCCTTTTGCTACTACTGTGGTAGAGTTTGGCATATGGGAAATAATGTGTCCCAAAATGTGTGTTGACTCTAAAAATCACAAGGTGTGTGAGGGCCAATTTGGTGATTGGTTGAAAGCCTTTGGAGCTAAGGTGTACGCTCGGAAGAAGGTGTTCAATGAAGAAGATGGAGTCAACCAATCTAAGATGATGTCGAAGTCCAACGCGCAACCCAAGTTGGCTGTTCCAAGTTCCTGTCTTCCCTCTTCTTCATCAAAAATCCGTGAATATCCAATCTCAAATAAGGTTGCCATCCTTAATACCTTTCCTCCCAAGATTCAGAGCTTTCACCTTGATTTCATTCCTGCATCCCATTCTAAATTCCTCCTGTATCTCCTCCCGTGGCGTTGGATTCCTTTGCTTTATCTACCCCAAATCTGGTCCAACATGCTCCAGAGACTAGCTTGGAATTAGTTGATTATGTTTCTCCAAATTAAGGGTGCTACTCTTCCAATTGAAAGTTCTGATAATCCAAGTGCTCAAAGAAATTCGCTTCGCTATGTTGGTCCTCCCTAGTATCAGTCCCCATCAAGTTGTTCCTATGCAAGCTTTATTTAACATTTGCATTGATAATGATGCCTTGATGCTGGACTTTTCTCAATTGCCCTCCAAGAGACAAGGTATGAAAATGAAAGGCAAAATCTGTGATTGCCGATGGGTCAACTCAGAAGAAAGGAATGCAAATAGTAGAGGGGAACTATTCTTTGTACTTGTTGGTTGTAACTTGTGTGTCCCCCAGCATTCCGGTTTGTGTGGTCAAAATTTGCCTCTGGTCAAAACCAATAAGAGCCGAATGGAGAAACATGAAGATGGAAACTTAGTGCCCAAGGGTGAATTACACAATGTTCCTTCCAGCAGTAATTTTTGTCCTCTATCTAGTCTAGGTGGTTGCTCTAGGTCTGAATTGGATCAATCCCCAACCAGTATAGGAATGGTTACTCGGCAAAGTAAGAAATGGTATAGACTTGCAAGGAGTGCAGTTAGAAAACTTGAGTTTAAGGGTGAGAATATTTTGGGTTGTAAGTGCTCTCATCCTCATCATGAGGAAACTCCTGAATCAGTGAACTCAAATGTATTGTGCAACAAAAAATCCAAAAAATATGGAAATGGTTATGGCTCCTCTTCCATGGTGGCGGCGACCAGCCTTCAGTGGTTCCAACCCAATTAATGAAAGTTAGGGTGTGGAACTATAAAGGGTTAGGAGGACCCTCGACAGTTCGCCAATTGAGGGAGGTAATTTGCTCCCACCTTCCTAATTTATTATTCCTTTCTAAAATAGAAAAAACCAAAAGTTTGTTATTTCTATTTGTCGTAGTTTAAAGTTCCATGATAGTTGGTGTGAAGTTGAGCCGGATGGTTTAAACGGTGGGCTGTTGGTGCTTTGGAGTGAAAATATAATTGTTAAAAATATTATTTCATCTAGTTTTTGCATACAGTTGGAATGTAAACTCAAAGGGGTGAACAAAATATTTTGGGCTGTCTTTTTGTATGCTAGTATAGACAATAAAATAAAGCAAGAATAGTGGTCCTATTTAGAACACGAAAAACCATGTTGGGGAGATTTGTGGTTTATGGGAGGAGACTTTAATGACCTTTTTAGTCCTTCTGAGAAGCTAGAGGGAAGCAAAGATCAGTAGCTAGTCTTCAACCCTTTCGTTCATTTGTTGAAAACATGGAGATAGGAGATGTCAACTTAGTGGGTAAGAGATTCATGTGGGCCAACAACAGATCAGGTAAAGGATTTGTTGAAGAAAGGTTAGACCGATTCTTTGGTTCTTCTTCTTGGTTATTTAACCATTTTGGTGTTAAGGCCTTTCACTTGCAAATGCACTCATCTGACCATTCTTTTATCCTAATGGATACTTCTTCTTCTGAACAAAAAGCAAAAAAAAGATTCATCTTTGATAAGCGATGGGTTAAAAAAGAAGAGGCAAGCAAAATTGTTGAGGATTCGTGGAGTAGAATGCTAGAGGGTTTCCCAATGTATCAATTTTGTGCCAAAGTTGCAACTTGTAGAGTGGAACTGTTAAAATAGTGCCAAAGCCATAGGTACAACTCTGCTTGGCAAATCCAACGAATCAAAACAAGAATGGACGACCTATCTAGTTATGGGGGAAATAGGGATTGGCATGAATGGAGAAAATTGAAAAGTGAGCTTCATAGGGCCTACTGTGATGAGGAGATGTATTGGCGACAAAAGTCAAGAATTTAGTGGCTGCATGAAGGCAATAAAAACACTAAATTCTTCCATGCCGCAACCATTAATCAGAGGAACCAAAATACATTGACAGCTTGTTGAAGGAAAATAGTAGTCGCTGTGAAAATAGCAATGAAGTAAATGAAGAAATTCTATCATTCTTTGATAATCTCTTCTCTTCTGATAATCCGACCCTGAGAGGAGATGATTTGGAGGGTATCCCCATGTCCATTGATGCTGAAATGAACCAAAGGCTTACTAGACCTGTGATCGATTCCGAAAAAAACAATGCTCTTTTCAACATGAACCCAAATTCTGCTCTTGGACCTGATGGTATGACTCCCCATTTCTTTCAATCGTATTAGAATGTGATTAGTGTTGATCTTTGTTCTGCTGTTAAGCACTTTTTTATGCACAATAAAATGCTTAAGCAAGTTACTCACACGATAATCACTTTGATTCCGAAAATGGTGGTATAATGCAAGCCTCGACTAAATCAAATGCTTCTTGGTTGTGGAAGTATTGGATGGGAGCCCGTTATATCCTTCAAATTGCAATGTTCCATGTTAGAGATGGCAAATCTATCAGAATATGGAAAGCCCTTGGATCCTTGGTAGACCCTTATACTGTCCTTCAACGATTCCAAATCAGAATGTGTCAGTAACTTGGGTAAGTGAGCTTTTGAAGGTCAACGATGATAGCTGGAGCGAGGACCTCGTGTGCCAAATATTTAACAAAGCGGATGCTGATGCCATTGTGAGCATTCAATGCCCTAATGTTAGGCTATCTGAGCCTAATGACAAACTTGTGTGGCAATTCACAAGTCAAGGAATCTACACAATCCAGTCTACTTACCAAGATGCCCTCAAAAAGCTCAAGGAGACATACCAACAAGTTGACTTGAGCTCAACAAGGGATGAAATGAAAGGCATTTGGAACCACACGTGGAATCTTCGCATCAAAGGGAAGCTTAAACACTTTATATGGAGATGTTGGCATGGTATCCTCCCCACAAAAGACTAGTTACGAAGAAGAGGCATCCAAGAAGATCCCATTTGCAACATGTGTAGTGCTTCTGAAGAAAACCTTGATCATGTCCTTCTTCATTGCCAAAAAGCGAAAAAGGTGTGGAAAATTGCTTGGATTATGTGGCCTATGAAGGATAGTGAGGAGCGGAGTTTTAAGGATTGGTGGCTTAACATTTGTAATGGGAAAAAGGACTTGTTGTGGCATGATCGAGCATAATTGTCCGTATACATTCTATGGATGATTTGGAAGGCAAGAAACTTATGGATCTTTCAAAATGAATGAATGGAAGATTCAGTAGTTGCAAAGTGGGCCCAGGCTGAATGAATGGAATTCAAGGAAGTAACTCAGCTCAACGGTACTCAAGTTTAAGATTTTGATTAGGAACTTGTTAGAGTTAGTGATCTCATTCATTATCAGCAGATACGTTTTTGTAGAAGCTCTTACTATAATGGAAATAATATCCATCCAAAATGGATTTTGGATATTATTGTCATTATTGGTTCATATGTTGTTATTAGATCTTGTGAAGGAATATTTTTTTCCTTCCTTGATAGATACTCCTTTGCCTCTTAGGTTTAGAACTTAGTTGGTTTGGTAGCTAGTTGCGGTTCTATGGCTTTTGTGGGAATTTCCCAAGCTGTTACACTTAGTCTCATTGTGAGATCTAAGGCTGTCATCACCATTGCGCAAGGTTGTAAATGTAACAATTTTGTCTTGGTATATATCCAATATTGATCGTTTTGGAAAAAAAAAATAGCTCAATTTAGTTTTCTAAGCATTCAAATCGTAATCTAAGTGGACTAGTTGATATAGTCTCTCATAATCCTAAAAGATTAGGAAGTCACGATTGCCTTGATTTACCTATTTATAACTTAAAGTTCAACTATGACTCTATATTGGACTTTATTCAATTCCCGAACCATAATAGTGTGCTATAAAATTAAACATTAAAAAAGTTGTCTTTTTAGGTATGTATTTATCATAAATCTTTACATTCTATTCTCTCATTAACATATAGTATTAAAGCCTGAACATGAACTACCAAACGAAGACACGTGGACACAAAACTGCTCGCGCCATGCGAGGCTATTCCCCGCCACGTTTGCTAAGTCAGTATACGTGTGTCTACGTGTTCTCCATGTCAACCAGCCCAGCCTTTGAAACCCTACCATTTCCTTTCCTACCTGCCTCTCTCGCACACACACTGCCTCCATCGTTCCTTTCCTTCCCACAGATCTTCTCTCAGCCGTCTCTTTCGAACCTTGTTTTTTTCCCTTAGATCTTCCCCACAAATTCTCTTGGCCATTTTCTTCCATTATTTTTCTTGTCTTGCTTCGCATCTTGTGGGTTTGTTGATAGGTTTTTTTTTCTTATGTGACCTGACCGGATCTTGTGTTTGATTTACAACTTTCGGCCACGGTCCTCCGGCAGCTGGTCAGTGAGAGCCTAGGTCCAAGGAAAGGAAGCTTTATATTTTTTTTGCTTTTACTTTCATAATTTTATAAATTGTTCAAAATTCCCAAAAAATGCTTGATCTAACAAGAACTTGTGTTTGATTTGCAGTTTTTGGCCGTCGTCCTCCAACAGGTGGCCGGTGAAAGGCTGGGTCCGAGAAAAAGTAGCTAATATATATATATATATATATATATTTATATATATATATATATTTTGCTTTTACTTTCATAAATTTTTTTGGGTCCGAGGAAACTAACTGGATTGGTTGCAGGTATCCAAGTATCTTGTTTCATTTCTCTTAGTTAGAGGTCCATCTTAATCAGATTTCCGGTCGCAGCCACATTCGTACTTCCGTAACCACGAATTAGCTTTCTTCTTCTTCTTTTTTTCAGTCTTTTGTTTCACGTCATATCATCTTTTTTTTTCTTCGGTAACCAAGACATCCCCAGTCTTTTGTTTCAGTCCAAATTGCAGTCCCAGCCGCATCATTGCTTAGGCCACCAGGAATCAACTGCCACCTATTTCAAAAGCTAAGCAATTTGATTGCCTTTTAAATTTTTTTTTGGTGTAAAATGTGTTGTTTTAGCTCTTAATCGGGTGCTTCCTGTCAAGTCTTTTGTTTCACTATTACCTATGTATCTATGGGTATTGTCTAATGTGTAAATATTTGATTCTTGCTGTCTTCTAGTGCTAAATGTGGTCATTAACTTCTCATTTATTACGCCACTTTCTTTCTAATCACTCTCATATCATCTGTCAGTATTTTTGATAGCTTCTCCAGAGCCATCTTTTACTTTTGCTCTTCTTATTTCTGCCATTATTTTTGTTACTTCTCTAACTGTGTGTTTAGTAATTGCTTCAAGCTTTTTCATTGTCTTTAGGTATGGTTTTGTTTCTCTTTTTTCCTAACCCTTTTTGTCCCTTTGTTCTCTGCATCCTTTTCATCGGTATTAATGCTGCTTGTTGTTTACTGCATTAAATGAATTTTAAGACAATTCTTCTTTTTTGCTTACTGGTATTAATGCTGCTGATTGTTTACTGCTTGTTGTTTACTGCATTAAATCTTCGGTGTTTAATTGATGGCTTAACTTCTTTTGGTTTTAAATCTTCTAGCTTCTTTTTCCTTTTTCCTAACTCGTTTTGAGTCTTCCAACAACCATTGCCTTATTTTTCTTGGAATGTCCTTAAATCATTTGTTAATATTTGTTCTTTGTTGTTTGTTCTGAGAAATATATATGTTTATCTTTTGTAATATAGGTTGTTAATGTGCGTGTGTGATGAAATGTGCTTAGTAGGCCAAATGTTACTGGTCGTTGGCTTGAGATTGTGGTGTTCCAGATGCTGCCAGCTTTTACAATGTATTCATTTTATTTCTGCCTGGTTGTTTTCATGCTATTAATTATTTGGTTTGTATGAACTTTTAGAAATAGAATGTCATTTGGAAAAACATTGTTTCTTCATGTAGATTTGTATGTGATAATGAAGGACCTTGAATAAAAATATAGCGCTCTCCTATGTCTAAAAGGTTTTATATATAAAAAATGCTTCCCTACTGGTTTTGAACCTTTGGATTCTTTTTGTTTTTATACTCTCACTCTTCTTCAGCCTTCTAACAGGCCTAAATGAATAGACAATGTTACCATGGATGGAAAAATCAATGTTTTTTATATTAGTTTCTTACTTACTTCGTTGTTATGTTGTTAGTTATTACCCCATGTTGTGATATACTTCATTTACCTATTGCAATTGCTTGATGCATCTGCTAATGTTTTTTTTTTTTTTATATATATAGTTGTTTCTTTCCTGTTTCTTAGTTGTCATTAGTTACTAGGCCATTGACATAGTAAATACTATATCTGTTTAGTACTGTATGGTTTCTGTTTTCATGAAAAAAGGGTGATGTCTATGAATTTTATTTCATACAATCTCTGAGGTGCATTAATGTGCATTGTAGTGTTTTCTAAAATGGATAAATAGTACATGTGTTATGCATTTTCATTTTCCATCAAACAAAGACATGTCCATTAATGCAATCTTTCTCGCTGCTTAGAGTTGTGCCTACTGAAAAGCGGCACGTAATATATTCTAGAAAATTTGTTCAATGTAGTGGCAAAAAAGATGCTGCAAACTATTTTTCCTCTAATTTTGCAATTTTATCTGGTTTCTGCATTTTCTCCTTGGAAAAAAGAAAAAATAGTCTATCCCATGAATGGTTCTTATCTTTTTATGTTGAATGCGCATGTGTAATGTTTTTACAAGTTTGTGCTCAAGCAACGCAGCCATGTCACTGTGAATAGTGCATTATTTTTGCTTCGTCTTTCTTTTTACATGTTACAATTGTTTATTGCACTGTGCATTTGTAGTGCCAACAAATTTCTCCAAACTATTTTTCCTCTGAATTTGAAACTTTACCACCATAGCCGTGTTGCCATGAATACTACATTGCTTTACTGCATTGGTATTGCTTCGCATTTCCTTTTCCAAATTCACAACTTCTTACTGCATTGTGCATTTGCATTGCCAAAAAAAAAAAATGCTTCAAACAAAAAGGGTAATGTCTATGAATTCCATTTAATACAATCTTTGAGATGCATTAATGTGCATTGTAGTGTTTTCTAAAATGGATAAATAGTACATGTGTTGTGCATTTTAAGTTTCAATCAAACAAAGACATGTCCATTAATGCAATCTTTTTTGCTACTTAGAATTGTGCCTGCTGAAAATAGGCATGCAATATATTCTAGAAAATTTGCTTAATGCAGTGCCAAAAAAAAATGATTCAAACTATTCTTCCTCTAATTCTGCAATTTTAGCTGCGTTTTGCATTTTTGCCTTAGCAAAAAGAAAACATAATCTATCCCTTGAATGCTTCTTATCTTTTTATGTTGAATGCACATGTGTATTGTTTTTTAAAGTTTGTGCTCAGCCAACGAAGTCGTGTCACTGTGAATAGTTCATTGGTTTTGCTTCATCTTTCTTTTCCCATGTTAAATTTGTGTATTGCACTATGCATTTGCAGTGCCAACAAATTTCTTCAAACTATTCTTCCTCTAAATTTGCAACTTTACCTACTTTATGCATTTTTGCCTTCTTCCAAAAAAAAATGCCTATGTATTGAACAAGGTTGTACTATGATTGGTTTTTTTTGTCACTGTCGTGATATATACTACACCTACTTAGTGCACCTGTCCAATGAATCTGTTAGCTTTGTTTTGGATCTTTTCTAAATGGATAAGTTGTAGATGTATCGTGCATTTTTTCACTTCCTAAAAAACATGCATGTCCATTAATGTTACTAAAATCTATTTCATACATACAGTTTAGTTTCCGAGCAATCTGTCTGATTTTACAGAGTTTGTCTCAAAGGAAAATAATTGTTCTTTGTCTTGTGCAATTTGAAAAGTGTTACTGCACTGTGCATTCTTCTTTTAGCTTTGTAACTAGATTAGTTCAATGGAAAGCTTATTACCTTTTTTTGTTTTGTGTACGTGTGTAATGCTGTGTTTAGTTATTAGGCCATTGTCATGATCTATACTTCATCGGCTTAGTGCGTTTGTCAACTGCAAGTGCTGATTGTATATTGCAAATATGTTTACACTTGTGTATTTGCCATTATGTAGTTAAAAAATGGACATCTTTCTGTAGGATATAATTTTTTTTTAATGTTCTGGTCTTGTAATACATGTTTCTTGTTTCTTTTTTAAAAATTCTAACTCTTTTCTTTCCTTCTGTATTTGCATTGAATGAATTGTGATTCTCAATGGATGTTGGAAACTGATTAGCTAATATAGTTGCACTTCAAAAGGTACAATTACTCTTGCTCTCTCTTTCCTTTCCGTCCAAAATTGATAAAAGAGGCATGCAGTATATTCTAGAAAATTTGTTTAATGCACTACCAAAAAAATGCATTAAACTATTCTTCCTCTAATTTTGCAATTTTATCTGGTTTCTGCATTTTCTCCTTGGAAAAAAGAAAAAATAGTCTATCCCATGAATGGTTCTTATCTTTTTATGTTGAATGAGCATGTGTAATGTTTTTAAAGTTTGTGCTCAAGCAACGCAGTCATATCACTGTGAATAGTGCATTTGTTCTGCTTCGTCTTCTTTTTACATGTTACAATTGTTTATTGCACTGTGCGTTTGCAGTGCCAACAAATTTCTTCAAACTATTTTTCTCTGAATTTGCAACTTTAGCACCGTAGCCATGTTGCCATGAATACTGCATTGGTTTTGCTTCCCATTTCCTTTTCCAAATTTACAACTTCTTATTGCATTGTGCATTTGCATTGTTAAAAAAAATGCTTCAAACAAAAAGGGTAATGTCTATGAATTCTATTTAATACAATGTCTAAGGTGCATTAATGTGCAGTGTAGTGTTTTCTAAAATGGATTAAGAGTACATGTGCTGTGCATTTTCAGTTTCAATCAAACAAAGACATGTCCATTAAAGCAATCTTTCTCGCTACTTAGAGTTGTGCCTACTGAAAATAGGCATGCATTATATTCTAGAAAATTTGTTTAATGCAGTGCCAAAAAAATGCTTCAACTTATTCTTCCTCAAATTCTGCAATTTTACCTACCTTCGCAATTTTTGCCTTAGCAAAAAAAAAAACACAATCTATCCCGTCAATGCTTCTTATCTTTTTATGTTGAATGCACATGTGTAATGTTTTCTAAAGTTTGTGGTCAGTTAATGAAGTAATGTCACTGTGAATAGTTCATTGGTTTTGCTTTGTCTTTCTTTTCCCATGTTACAATTTGTGTACTGCACTGTGCATTTGCCATGGCACCAAATTTCTTCAAAATATTTTTCCTTTGAATTTCAACTTTACCTACTTTATGCATTTTTGCCTTCTTCCAATAAAAATTGCTTGTGTATTGAGCAAGGTTGTACTGCGATTGGTTTTTTTGTCACTGTCGTGATATACACTACACCTGCTTAGTGCATCTGTCCAATGAATCTATTTGCTTTGTTTTGCATCTTTTCCAAATGGATAAGGTGTAGATGTATTGTGCATTTTTTCACTCCCTAAAAAACATGCATGTCCATTAATGTTAGTAAAATCTATTTCATACATATAGATTAGTTTCAAAGCAATCTGTCTAATTTTTCAGAGTTTGTGTCAAAGGAAAATAGCTGTCCTTTGTTTTGTGCAATTTCAAAAGTGTTACTGCACTATGCATTCTTCTTTTAGCTTTGTAACTAGATTAGTTTAATGGAAAGCTTATTACCTTCTTTTGTTTGGTGTACGTGTGTAACGCTTATGGAAGTTTGTGTTTAGTTATTAGGCCACTGTCATGATCTATACTTCATCGGCTTAGTGTGTTTGTCAAATGCAAGTGCTGATTGTATATTGCAAATATGTTTACACTTGTGTATTTGTCATTCTGTAGTTAAAAAATGGACATCTTTTTGTAGGATATAAATTTTTTTAATGTTCTAGTCTTGTAATACATGTTCCGTGTTTCTTTTTTAAAAATTCTAACTCTTTTCTTTCCTTCTGTATTTGCCTTGAATGAACTGTGATTCTCAATGGATGTTGGAAACTGATTGGCTGATATAGTTGCACTTCAAAAGGTACAGTTACTCTTGCTCTCTTTTTCTTTTCTGACCAATTTGTTGTTGTATGTGTTCTTTGCATTTTACTCTTCCTTTTTAAAATATAATGGTTGCCTTTATGAAATGAAGTAATAGAAATTATTATTTCTCTATTATGACACTGTTTATTGGATAAATGCCAAGTTTAAAAACAGTCTAAAGACTTAAATACAAACCTTCTGATTTTACATTAAAATCAATTAATTAATGGCTATGTATTCATTGTCCCTTCAGTTTTTTCTGTGCTAAATGTGTGTATCATATTGCAGGCAGAGCATTTTGCTGCAGACTTTTGCCTAGACTGCTTGCGTTTGTCATCTAAAAGTACGTTCCCTTAGTACTCCTTGTTATATAAGACTAATGCTGCTTGTATCCTAAACAAATTTGCGATGATTATATCTTGGATTGCAATGATTTACTAGGTCTTTATACTCTTTTTTTTGTTGTTCGTTACACAACATCATTTATGTTCTTCTTCTATTTAGCGATTTGTTGCCCATTTTTATGTGGTGTTTCCCATTTTGAATTATGTTTCGGTCTTAATTCATTCTCTGGTTATCTTCGCTCCACTTGTGCATGCCTTTTATGTATCAGTTGAAATAGATGTGCAACCTAAGCATTGAAAAGTGTTACAATGCAATGGCACCACATAGAAAGAGAAAAGTTAATCCTTGTTATAACTAGACATGCATACATAAGAAAAACCAACAATCAATTAATTCTGAACCTAGTACTGTACTTATTAACTGTGAACATAGCTTGAATGTTTCAAGACAAGCTATCAATCATTTGCCTGATTCACATCGCCTTTTTAACACAAGACAAGTAGGGAATTTTTGAAAAAAAGATTTATACTCCTTTATGACTACATCTTTAGGCCATGGGAAAACAGGGATTTCCTTTTCTCATGATAATCCGTCACGTAGTGATGGTGTGACTCCTTTTCCTTCCGAATCGTTTAGTATTAATGCTCAAGCAAAACTTGCTAGGCAAAAAGGATATCAAATTTTGTGTAATTCTAGGATTTCTCATAATTTAGGTAGCAAGTCCTACCGAAACAAACAAACCAGCAATTTGTTTCCCTTGAGTCGTGCATCTTTGACCACTCAAACAGTAGAGCATATTCTCCTTGAGTCTTCTTCTCATTCAAAAGGTAAATTTAAATGACTATAACAGAATGTATTTGTTTATACTTGCTCTTTGCTATGGTTACAATAACATATGAATGTTTGACATATCAGGAAATGTGAGGAGAACCAATAAAAGAAGAAAAAAAAATGCTTCACCACTTAACCAAATTCCTGAAAATTCTATGATCCTTTCTACTGTTCCTAATTGTTCTCATTGTGGAGCTAAGAGGTTCTATTTGGAACCTCCATCTTTTTGTTGTGTAAGAGGCGGGGTATCAATTGTGATACCTGCCATGCTATATGCACTTCTTTGTTTGCTTATAGCTGAAGATGAGGAATTTGTTCATTTTAGAAAAAACATTAGAACTTATAATAACAATTTGGCATCCACGTCCCTTGGGGCGAAATATGATAGGGAATTAACTAAAAATAATAGAGGGATGTATACTTTCAGGGTTCAGGGGCAAGTCTATCATTTTCTTGATAGCCTTTCGCCACATAACAAAGAAAAACAGTTGGGATCTAGTTCTACTTCAATGACACTAAGCAGGAACTGGCCCAACAAGTTAAGTCCTGTGATAAATTACGTGAAACAATTTTATCCCTACTTATGCAGATTTTAGAGGACAATCTTTATTGTAAGTTCTTGAAAAACCTTAGGCATGTTCCCAATTTGGATGATTATAGAATTGTCCTTAATTCTTGTCCAAATTTAGATCAACGTCGATATAATCTTCCCACTTGTAGCCAAGTGGGTGCTATATTTTCTGAAGATGGTGTAGAAGCTTCTTCGAATAATAGAAGGGCACATATTCAAATATATAGCAATTCTAATACAAGTCATAGAATTCGACACTATTTTGGATGTTATGATCCTCTTCAGTACCCATTGTTATTTCCTCGTGGCGAATCCGGTTGGCATAATAATATACATAAAACATCCAACAAAAATAAAAACCATAGAAAAATAAATCCTAATGTATATGCTTCTAGCATTGATGTTTCGACTTTGGAAACCCCAGAAGATTTGCTAGCATTTGAAGATGCAAGTTCCTTTTGAGTACATTATTGGGAAACTTTACCTACGTAGTACTTAAAATATTTTCAATACAAGTAACTACTTTCTAATCCTTCCGTTGTAGCCATCGAAACTGGAAAGAAGAGAAGGGATTGTGTGTCCGCTAGGGAGTATTACTATTACAGATTTTAGATGAGAAAAAATGATGAATCGATGCTATTACATGCAATGCGTTTATTGCAACAATTTGTTGTTAATATGTACATAAAAATAGAAACATCTAGGTTAGACTTTCTTAGATTAAAACAAAAAGAAGTTAGAACAGAAATTTTACAAGGTGTCGTTGATAGCATTTCAAATGGCCAACTAGATAGCTCTAATATAGGTCATAGGGTTATTTTGCCAGCTTCTTTTGTAGGCAGACCTAGAGATATGAGCCGTAGATACTTGGATGCTATGGCTTTGGTTCAAAAATATGGCAAGCCTGATCTTTTTATTACCATGACTTGTAATCCTAATTGGAAAGAGATACAAGAAAATCTATCTAACAAGGAAACTCGATTTGATAGGCCTGATTTGATAGCAAGAGTGTTTAGAGCAAAATTTGAAATGCTTAGGAAAGAACTATTGCGCAAAATTATCTTCGGACAAGTAGCAGCATGTGTTAGTGTGATTGAATTTCAAAAAAGAGGCATGCCTCATGCTCATTTTTTATTAATTCTTAAACCAGAATTTAAGCTATTGAATCTTGAAGCATAAAAAAAAGGCCACAGTCGAAATTGGAAGCACATAGCTCCCGCCAATTTCTCCCGCAACTGTGGGCGATTTTGGTGCGATACTGCGTGCGATTTAATTTTGACTTTGACTTTTTTTTTTTTTTAGGTTGCCGGCTTTGGTTGACGTTTAGTGTCCCTAGTTTGGGAGGAAGTGCTGAAGCATATCATAGACGCCCGTTTGTTAGACTTCAAAGCCAGTGGTAATTTCATATTGTTCTCAGCAAGACTTCACTCTCCTCTAGGGTTTTGGTGTTCTAACTTGGGTGGAGGGGTACTCACGATGATCCACAGCGTCAGGTCATGACATGGGAGCCTGATCTACGCAGAGCCATCCTACACGGATGTTTGCGATTGGGCTATGACATGAGGGACCGACCTACGCAGAGCCGCACTACACGGATGTCTGCGGATGGCTAAGGGACGCTGTGCACACAAAGGCCACCAAGTTAGGGTTTTGTTTTTTTAGCTTTTAAGCTAGGAAAGGTTGGTAGTAGGTGGAGGTTTTGTTTTGACGCTGGGCGTCAGTTAGATTTTAGCCGTGTTTCGAGCTAAGAAGAGTACTTTTTTGGGATATTTGCATGTATAGTTTAACTGTCAAAGTTAATAAAATTATCAATCTTCTAACGAAAAGAAAAAAGAATCCTGAAGCATATAATAACATTGTATGTGTAGAAATTCCTGATCCAGACATGCATCCTCATTTATACAATCTTGTCCTTAAACACATGATTCATGGTCCATGTGGCCAAATGAATAAGACTAATTTATGTATGCGAAATGGTAAGTGCAAAAATCACTATCCTAGAGATTTTTGTGAACAAACAATGCATGTAAAAAATGGTTATCCTTATTATAGAAGAAGAAATAGTAGTAGATAGATTAAAGTTAGGTAGTGTGTATTGGATAACCATTGGGTTATTCCATATAATCCATACTTATTGGCTAATTTTTATTGCCATTTGAATGTTGAAATTTGTTCTACCATTAAACTCATGAAGTACATTTATAAGGGACATTATTTGGTCAGTTTTCAAATTTCTGAACCCAATGCCCATCAAGACATTGATGAAATTAAATAGTTTCAAGATGCCCGTTGGATCGGTCCTCCAGAAGCTCTTTGGAGGATTTATGGATTCAATCTTAGTAAAATGACCCCTGCCTTTTATGCTTTGCAAGTCCAACTTGATGGTCGGCAAGTTGTTTCATTTAAAGACAAATCTAATCTTTCAACCTTGATAGAAGAAATTGACTTTTCAAAAACTATGCTTACTGAATTTTTTGAAATGAATTTTATGAATCAAACAACTCAACAGTCGAAATGTCTTTATAAAGAATTTCCTCAGCACTTTGTATAGAATTCTAACCTTAGAATCTGTACTAAAAGAAAATCTAGAAATGTAATCGGGCGAATGGTTACTATTAGTCCACAGGAGGGAGATCGATATTATTATCTTAGGCTATTACTTTCAAATCTTAGAGCTCCTACTTGCTTTGTTGATCTTTTAACTGTTTCAGGCATGAAATGCCAAACCTTTAGAGATGCAGCAATAAAATTAGGTTTGCTAGAATCTGATACTTGCATAGAGGATACTTTAAAGGAGGCATCTCTTTATCAGATGCCAAGTGCTCTAAGGTCCCTTTTATACTATTATTTTAGTATTTTGCTCTCCAAATGAACCAAGACAATTGTGGGAACAGTTCCAGATCAAATTATCCAGTGACTTTTGAAGGTCACTGGATTATTCCAATGCTGACATCCATGTTGTTATGAATAGAGTCTTAATAGAGATTAACAATTCTTTGCAAAAGATGAATAAATATAAATGAATACCATATTCTTCCTGAAAATGAACAAATCTTTTTGTTTGGTAATTTAACAAAAGAAATGGATAGTGAACTGAATATAATTATTAGTGAAGAAGATCTTTAGCTTCCAACTAGGTTAAACGTAGAACAAAAGTTTGCCTATGAATCTATCCTCCAGAAAATCCATCTAGGTGAAAGGCAAGCGTTCTTCATTGATGGTCCCGAAGGAATTAGAAAAACTTTCCTCTATGGTGCCTTGTTGGCTAATATTAGATCCAAAGGATTTATTGCAATTGCCGTGGCAACATCAGGTGTTGTTGCATTCATTCTTCCAGGCGGTCACACCGCTCATTCGAGATTCAAAATTTCAATTGATTTTTCTATTAGTAAAGCTTGTCAATTGAGTACGCAAAGCAGTACAGCCCATCTTATTTCAACTGCTAAACTTATAATATGGGATGAAACTTCTATGGCAACTAGAGATGCTTTAGAAGCATTTGATCTTGTCTTGAGACATATAACTAGAAAAAATGAACCATTTGGCTCAAAAGTGGTTGTCTTTGGGAGTGACTTTCAACAAACTCTTCCAGTTATTCAAAAAGGAACAAGAAAGTCACAAGTTAATGCCAGCATAGTGAATTCTCCACTATGGTGTTCAATGGAAAAAATTCAATTAAAACAGAATATGTGTGCTTTCTTAAACCCCAATTTTTCTAAATTCCTTCTCGAGATTGGGGAAAATCCAGAATCTATGGATGAATGTGGTAATATTACATTACCACATGAAATTGTCATTCCGTATATTGAGAAAAAAGATTCTCTTCAAAAGTAAGTATTTGACATGTCACTTATGTGGTTTTTTTCTTTTTTTGTGCATGTATTAAACTTCTTTGATCTAATTACTTGTGTTGTTTCTCTGTATTTTTTCCCTTATTAAACAGATTGATTGATTATGTCTTCCCAAATTTGCTTTTGTATTCTACCAAGCCAGAGGAAATGATAAATAGGTGCATTTTGTCACCAAAAAATACTTCCGTTCATGTATTAACAATCTTTTAATAGAACAATTTCCTAGGAATTTAGTAGTATACACAGTTCATATCAAACAATTGATCTAAAATATCAAGGGGATTATGAGGATTTTCTAAATTCCTTAAATCCATCAAGTCTTCCTCCATATATACTATTACTAAAAAAGAACTGTCCAATAATTCTTTTACGAAATCTTAATCTGACGAAGGTCTTTGTAATGGTACACGTTTGATTTGTCTAGAATTAGTAGCCAATACAATTTGTGCAAAGATTGCTTCTGGTTAGCACCAAGGCAGAGTTGTCTTTATACCAAAAATTCCATTGCATAGTTCAGACAAAGAAAAGAATGGAATTCCATTTAAGAGGACTCAATTTTCAGTGAGGTTATCATTTGCCATGACAATTAATAAAGCCTAAGGCCAAACGTTAGATTATGTCAGTGTTTATTTGCAAGAACCAGTTTTCTCACACGGTCAACTCTATGTTACTCTTTCAAGAGCAAAAACATCCAATTTAGCAAAAGTGTTAATACTCCCTCCCACTTTTAGCGAATGTAAGATAGATTGCAAAACTCAAAATGTTGTTTATAATGAAATATTTGAATTAGCAAATACTTGATGATCAATTTTGCTGTCTTTCCTACAGGTTTGAAGTTTTTTCTAATCCCGGCTTTTTTTTGGATTTTTCTTACCTGTTATTGTGAATATCACTTACTTTGTGTCTTTCTTCTTTTTAGATGGACCATTTGTTAGAGATTGAAGATATTGTTGAGGGTATGACAGCATGGTCATGTATTGTTACCGTCCAAGAAAGGCTTCAGCCAACAACTGCGATTAACAGTCCTTCGTGTTACCAACGTTTCATTCTCGCAGACTCAAAGGTGCAATTTTTTTTTTGTATTGCTTTCAGGTTTTTCTCATAGAATAAGGTATATTGTCCCTCTTTACTGAAATAGTTTCTATTTGCATTGACAGGATTCAAGAGTGCAGGCCATAGTTTTTAACCATGAGATCGAGCGCATGGGGAAGAAAATGCAAGTGTACAAAAAATATAAAATCAAAAACACTGAAGTGAAGCAACTGAAAAAAGAGTATCAATTTGAAGGGATCACTACACATTGGGTAATCAATTCAAGGACCATCCTTGAACCTCTTGACAATTCTGATGGAGTGCTCGAGGTCAATTATCAGTATACAAACTTTCAAGACCTAGCTAGGTTCATTGATGCAAAAAAAGAATTCGTTGGTAAAGTGCTCTTTCGATCATTACTTATTAGGTTTCTAGTGGCTGTTTTATATCAAAGTAGTACGGATATCTCAATTTATATAGGTAAATTTTAATGTTAGTTGACAGTGTCCTAAAATTTATATTGTATTTGTGGCTGTTTTACCTTGCTATATAGGTCTGATAATATAAAATGGTTTTTCATTATGTAGATGTGTTGGTCGTGGTGATCTACCTCCTAAGACTATCGAAGGTGATGTAGGTGATTCAATGGTTCAGAAATTCGTCCTTATTAATCAAAGGTTATAGAATCTATCCTCCTAATTTCACATTCGAATGTCTACAGTTTATCTTCACGGTGTTGTATGAGATACATATTCTCTATTAGTTATTCTGTTTATTTCCCTACATAAATTTCCGTTCATTATCCTATTTTTAGCCTTGTTGTCATGTTATCACATTCCAAGCTGTTTACTGCTTCATTGTCTAGATGAGTCTGAACATATATATTCACTGCATAAACCTGTGTTTGAGAATCTGTTATAGCCATTACATTAATGTACTCATTCCCTTAGGTAATGACTACTTCAATCTAACTGATTAACAAACAATTTCATTAGTACATAAAACTGTTTTGATAACAAGTGCATGTGTTTTATTGCCGTGTGGTGTTTTGCCAAACTACTATAGGATTTCTCTTTTATTGTTTTCCCAACCAATATACAATTTGTTTGAATTTGGAATTTAGGTATTTTGTTGGATTACTGAATGTGAAAAAAGAAAATTTCCTTTTATAAATGTTAGCCGCATGAAATTGATGTCTTTGCTAAGTTAACTCCATTATTCTTTGTTGCAGTATGAAGACAGTCATGCTATCCATTTGGAATGAGTTTGTTGCCAATGAAGGAGCTAATATTGTTGAGAATTTGAACAATTTTCTTATAATCATCTGTCGCATGATTAAAGTTGTTTACGATAATGGTACTATATTCCACTATCAATCCCATTGTGTTCACCTTAATTTTTTTCCTAACTCTCTTAGTTCATCCCTCAATGTTTTATTCCATGGCTATTTATTAATAAAACTAAAAAAAAAAAATTGTAGGCACATCTCTGACCACAAAATATAATTCAGTTATTCTGGTGAACCCTGCAATAGAAAGTGCACTTCGTCTAAAAAACTGGTGATGCAGCCCTATATTAATTTATAGCTTTACTCATTTTCTTTGCTTTCTTACTCAAAACAGTCTTTTACTATGCACCAAGGCTGACAGAAACAAGGAGATGCTGCCTAACTTTGTCATCAACAAAACTTATTTCAAGAATCCTCCGGAGATATCTGTAGAGTCGTACAAGAAAACTTGTCTTGTTGCTAACATAACACCATTAGCCAAGGAATTTAGTTTTGCTTCGCTGATTATCGAAACAAGTATGGACATCCATGTATGCTTTACTGTTTGTTGCTCCTAACTTATTGCAATCTATTTGTAGAATGTACTTGTCAAGGCACAACTTTCCTTCAAAAATATTTGCCAGAAGTATTGCTATATGGCTTGTTTCAAATGCTTCCAATCAACATCGGCACTTCAATATGAAGAATACACCAGTAACTTGTGTGAATCAAAGCAGATGGTAGAACCCAGGTAAATTTATCTCTTATTCCCTTTTTAGTTTCATTTTAATTTGATTGTATGGTGGCCTAACTGATTATTGGTTTGTTAACAGGTGTAGGTTTGAGGTTGACGTGATTGATGATAGTGGTATCATTACAGCTTCTATATTTGGAAATCTGGTTGAAAAATTATTAACATTTTCAGCGAGTGAAGTCATGGAATATGCTAAAAAGGTCATTCCTACTACCAAACTACCTGTATACATTATGACTGTCATGCTTTTCTTCCACAAATGCAAATGCTTCGGCATTAACTCTTTTGTTTTCCTTTTTGGCTAGAACACTAAACTTCCTTTACAGGAAGTTCACAAGGCTTTGCAATCCAAATTGTTCTTGGTGCAGATTAAACCAATCAAACTTAAGATCCAAATGGTAGACAGCACTATACCATCACTTCATATACTTGAAGGTTAGGTTTCATACTCGTCATTCGAGCAGAACAATGCAAGTGCAAGTGCAACAAAAGTAACATCGGCAAATGTTCTTAAAGTCCAGCCAATGTCACAATTTGAAGGTACTATTTCAGTGATTTTTTATGTCTAAAATTCTGACTATATCCATAGCTTGGAAGATATTACAAATCTAGTTGTTCTTTTCATCCCTTATTTTTCCTGCAAGATAACTTGCCAGCAAATCATCACCAAAGGCCCGCCTTTGCCTTTTTGACAAGCTTGTGCCATCAAAAGAAGAAGATAATTTGGATACCAAAGACCTTGCCAATGCCACCAAGAAAAAACAGAAAATAGATTAGCCTGTTTCTACTTTGCACATTTTGTGAATATGTATTTCAACCTTTTGTATTTTGGGACTGCTCTACCTTGTTACTTGTCTTTTTGCTTATGGGTGTACTTATGAAAATTGAATGGTAGGCAATCAATTTTCTGAGTATATCACATAAAACTAGAAAAACTTGTAGAAAAGAAAATTGTTGTTATCTTTGTACGATTTCTAAGTGTGCTGTCGCAACCCAATGTTGACTATTCTGAAAATTGTCATATGTATGGATTTGCACTGCTTGCTGTTATCCACCTGCTTCTATTAAATAATCCACTTTGTTTTTTCAAAGGCATGTATGTGAAAGGAAAATTTAGTTGTGCTTCTTCCAACTATTTCCATGCATTTAACATAAAGTTCGAGTTTTCTTTTCTGCACAAAATTGCATTTCTGTGCTGCAAAGTTCGAATTTTTACATTCTGATTACATTTTTTACCTGTATTTCTATCTACAATATGCTGGAAAAAGGTTTTCATTTGGTCTGCTCTATCTGTGGAACTACATTTGTGCCAATGACTATCTACTGTTGGTGCATTCTGATCACAATTCACTAAATTTCTTATTACACAGCTTACACTCAATAATTCTATGCTTCAAGCTTGTTAAACTTGTACTTATCCTCCAAGAGTATCATATTTTTAAAAAAACTGATTTCAATTTCTTTTGCCTCTCTTTTGTATGAGTGCTGTCCTGGAGCTAATCTCTATCAATCACAAAGGTATATCTATTATTGTATTTATAAGAATTAAATTTCATATTAAATGGTCTGCACCTATTGTGGCTTTGCTGTTTTAGATGTCTTTTGCCAATTACTACTCTTACTTTTTGTGTTTGTCAAATACTTCTTGTCTATGCATGTCTAATACTTGATAGTACCAGCGAATGTTTGTTTCTTCTTTTGTGTGATTTGAAGACAAAACCAATCGTTTGTTAACAAAATATACTTCCAGCCCTGCAAACAATTTCAATATTATCTAAATCATATACTGCTTTTTCCATGCTCTACATATATATTTTTTTACGTCGAGATTCATGCTAAGATAATATGATTCTGATTTTAATATTATGCAACAAAGATTGTTGTTTCCATATCCATTTTCCAATGTAAACATTTCTATTTTTGTTTATTATTCCCAAGCCAAATTTGCAACTTCTGTTTCTGCAGGTTTTTTTTTTTTTTTACATACCCATGTGACTACCCAGTTTGAGTTGATAACTGAAACACAGCTGTAAAAGTAAAAATAGGTCACATCACCATCAACCACATTGTACAAGTACTCTTATAAAGTAGAACCATGCCATTTATTGTAATTCTATACAAGAAATAGTGCACACAAGTGATATGCTTCCCTTTCTATCTTCTACTATTTCCTTTCCTAAAATTACTCCTTTTTATCTTGTAACTTCAGCTTCTATTTTTTTTTTTCTGAAAAAAAGAACTCAAAAGTAATCTGTTAGAACTCCACTGCATTGGTTGGATTAGTCAAAGGTATCCTCCTTCTTAGCTTGTAACTTCAATTTTTTTTTTCCTGAAAAACAGGAACTCAGAAGTAATTAGTTAGAACTCCACTGCATTGGTTTGATTAGTCAATGGTATCCTCCTTCTTAGCTTGTAACTTCAACTTCTATTTTTTTTTTTATCTGAAAACAGAAACTCGGAAGTAATCTGTTAGAACTCCACTGCATTGGTTTGATTAGTCAACCGTATCCTCCTTCAAAAGAGTTTGCTTTTTATTAAGTTGCTCATGCCTTTATTTATTTCATGTTTAGAAAGATATGTGCTCTGTGTAACATTCATTAATCCATTTTCCTATTTCTTCTTTTTTGTTATCATTCAAACTTAAATCGTCATGCTTCTTACTACCTTTCATTTTTACTTTAAACAATTAATTCGTGCTATTTTTTGGGTTAATTTGTTAAGGTATTACTACTTAAGATATTTGTATGAGTACTGCTGATAGTTAAAAAATAGACACTGATAGTACTGCTGATGGTGTGATCAAGATCGAATACAAGTTAAGTAGCAATACCTTTGCTAAGTTATTTGTATAAGTACTACCACTCATAGTTAAAAAATAGGCATTCCTTTGTTTAGGATAGAAATGTGGTTACTGTGTTCCTCTTGAACTGCATATTCTTTGTTTCTTTTTGCTGGATTCTAATTGTTTTTTCCTTATTGTATGTGCATTGAATAAAATTTGATTACTAATGGATGTTGGGAAACTGATCAACTCATACAGTAGCTCTTCAAAAGGTAAAGTTACTCTTCTTCTCTCTTCTGTTTTTGACAGATTGCTATTGCATGTTATGATACTTCTTTAGATTTTTGTTTGATGGTTGTTTTGATTTTGGTCAAACTTTCTACACATACTCATCAACTTTATAATATGTGGATGCACTTTCAGCTATATTTGTAACTTAAAGTAATGTCCCCCTTGTTGATGCTATGGATTTGAAGGTGTTTAATTGATGTGCTAACTGGTTTTGAGCCTTCTAACTGTATACGTTGCTAGTTTTTTAATCTATCAAGTGACCTTTTGTTTTCGCACTGACTGGTCTTCACTCTTAAAATAGGCATAAAATAAATACACACTGTTAGTGTAGATGGGATAGAGAAGTGGTTTTTTCGTTGATTTGCTTTCTCATTTCAAAAGAGTGGCTTTCCTTTGTAATGATGTTGAATTTATGTATGCTGAAATTTACAATAATATTGATTTTAGATTGCCCTATTTCAGATCTTGACAACTTTTAGTATGGATACGTTTTCCTGAATTTATGTATGCTATTTACATATAATGCTATGTATGGTTACGTTTTTTGCCAACCTTGTAATGATTTGTGCATTTTGCCCATGTTGTGTTGCCATTTTCAAAGCAGCTACAATAAGATTGGTTGTCCTTCATTTTCCTACTGATTTCTAAAATTTTGTACTCCATTTTCCTGCAAAAAAATGGATTAATTGGTGCATTTTAATGCTGCCATTTGCAATAAGCTGAAATTACCACTAATAAAATTGACTGTACTTCATTTTCCTATTCTTTTTTTTTTATTATGTTGTACTCCATTTTCCCACAATAAAATCCTTATTGGTACATTTCAATGCTGCCATTTGCAAATAAGCTGAAAAAACATTTGTTTACCTGAATTTTTGTCTATAATTACCTGTAATAAGATTGGTTGTACTCCATTTTCCTACTCCTTTATTTTCTATTAGTTTCTGAATATGAATTATTATTTTTTAAAAATAAATTATTTCATTCAATTTCTTATTCTTATAGGTCATGACGACACCAAATAATCCATTTACAAAATGGTTGACTAAACAAAATGGTCATAACCAAAAATTTTATTTTGTTACTTAGTTCCATACACGTGTACATGTTGGCACCTTAACATATGTGCAAGACAATCAAATCAATTATCCAATATGTTTAATTTTTTCGTCTCTTATCCAACGATATTTAAATACATTGGATACCCAAATGCACAATCAGAAAAATCAATTCAAGATTGGATGCAAAATGTGTTACTTGCTAATCCAATGCTATTTCAACTACAAGGTAATTCTATAAACTTCATTCATCATTTTTTTGATATAATACTTTTCATACAAAAAACATTTCTTTAGTGGTTTTGCGCCATAATTTTATATTGTTTTTTCTAATCTTTTTACTCACCTTTCCAAGGTACAAATGAAAGCCCATGTTACTTATTCTTGAAATCCCTTCAAAGAAAGAATCAGGTTAAACTTTAAATCTTTATAAATTTTATTTTTATATTTACTACAACTATCATTTCTTATTGCATTTAACACAATAAAAAAAAATTTCTCCTTTTTTATAGGCAGTACCAAAAGGTCTTTATGCTATCCAAATTTTTTACGATGAGGATGAAATCATAATCGAACAAGGACAAATGCAATGGAAGTTAACAATCAATCAACATGTTTTCACATTTGGCTGGACTGAATTCTTTGATGATAATTTACTCAATCAAGACTATTCAATCTTATTAAGATTTCGTGGAAATAATCAATTTGACAGTCTTACGTTCAACAATTTCAAGGGCAAAATAATGATGCCATGGACAGTGCCATTACCTATATTGCCAAAACAAGGTTTGTTCATTTACATTTTTCGTTCTAATTAAATAATGTGTAATGTCTTAATAAACTCTATGTATTATTTCCAGTCTTCAAAACAACGAATCTTCAACATAATGTCCTGTCATCTTCACTACATCCATTTCAAAAGTTCAGTTCAACTCCACACTATTCTTTCTTCCAACAGTTCACAGCATCATATACTTTTAAATTGGTAATATTAAAATTTGTTTCTTATTTTGCAAATTTATTCTACAAATTTATTTGGACTTTTCATTTTACTAACTTCATACACTTTCCTTCTTGTCACATAGAATATTCCAAAATATTCAAATTTTTATTTGGAAGAAGGAAAACAATGTGACATTCATTTGAAATCTGGCAATTGAGTATATGACATCACTGACAGGTGCTCTTCATTTCGTCAAAATTGACATCAGTTCATACAAGATCATAGTTTAGAAGAAAATTACTATTTAGTTTTCATACCACAAATACAAAATATTTTCATTGTTATTATTTTTAACAGTCATGGGATAGAAAAATTATATCCATGGCAATTTAAATTTAAAATAAATTAGAATATGTTTACTCTATTTTTGTTTTACATTAATTAACTCCTACTATGATTTTTTTTTTACCTATTGAATATTTCTTTCTTTTTAATAGTATTGTGATTTTATTTCTTCAACTTTATCTTCATTTTATCCTCAATCTTTTAATATTCTTTGCAATACAGTGGGCACTCAAAAAACCGCGCATTGCGCGGACAGTGCCTGCTAGTACTAACTTAAACATTAAAGTTTTATATGGTACAAAAGCACTCTATCAAATTAGATCAAGTTGGACTTCGAGGACTTGGCAGAGATCGACCCATCATCATTCACATAATGATGGCGGTTGGAGCCATGTTTATGGCAAGGTGCGCAAATGCCCCCTTGAATCTGTTATTATTTAGGATAGTTGATCAAAAAATTATGGGGGTTTTGAGAGAATATCAGAAATTCAGAAGAAAAGAAAGAAAGGAAATAAAGGAAAAAGGACTCAAATCTTTTATTTCATCAAGCTTGAACATAACTACACAATTTGGTCCATTTTTATACAAAATTCAGTTAGTTCCATCTAATCTCACCCCTTTATTTCTACCTGAATTTTCAATATCCATCTAAGACGTCCATTCTTTTCCAATTTTCCCTCTTTTAATCAAAACGATGCCATTCCAATTAATTGTGCCAATGCACCGCGTTCCATTAAATGAAACGCTGCCGATCTAATGTTTTTGATAAAAATGTCGTCGTTTTATTTTGGCCTTCTTAAACGTCATTGTTTCCATCTTTCTTTCTAACAATTACTCCCTTCTTAAAATCTATCCTTGTCCTCAAGGATTTGCAGTAGCAAAAGTTAAAACTCAGGGAATTGCTTCTGAATGACTTCCTTCCTAGTTGCATCTTCTTCACTGAGATTTAGCCATCAGACCAGAATTTAGGAGACAAGTTGACCATTTCTAATGATAGCTCTTCACTGCAAAATGGTTTCAAGTTCAGCTCTTATCTAATCTTTTATGTTCGGAGTTGAAAGTTGAGGCATTGCAATTTGGTGCTGTCCTAGCTTCTTTTTGGGCTGCGAAATGTTAAAGACTGGGTGAATTTTGACATTTGGAGGTACTTGGAGGCAATATGCTGTTGCACCAATTTTTTCCAAAACCAAGAATGGACCAAAAAACTTGGTTACCAACTTCAGTTGTCTTCTGAGATCAACTGATTCTTATTTGTAGGTTTGTAATTTTAAGGACATCCAATTTCCTACTTAAAATTCTCATTTTGTTCAAAGCTGGTCTGCAAAGAACTTCATTCTTACCTATGTTTGAGAAAAATGATCATGACGTAGTTTCTAAATTTCTTGTCTTTGCTTGATAAAGTCTGGAGTAGAAGGAACCCATCAGAGCTCCAGAGAGCAAAGGGGCATGTTTGTATCCATATCAAGCTTCAAAGAGGGTAATTTTGATGCCCAAATAGAAGTTGGTGTTGTGCCACCATCCAACTAAAGGCAACTACTTTTTTTCAGGAATGTAGTCAATCAAAGCACATATATCTCAGATATGATTGGAGGCACTGGATCAAGCATTCACTTTGGCCATCTATTTGCGAATGATAGGCTAATCTGAGGTGCAATTGAGTTTTCAGTAGATGAAAAAGTTCCTTCCTAAAGAGGTTGGTAAACAGTTTATCCCTATCAGAAACAATGACTTCAGGATGGCTATGAAGTTTGAAAATGTGGTCCAAAAATGTTTGAGCTACCTCATTTGCTGTAAAACGGTGGCTAAGTGAAGTGAAATGTGCCAGCTTTGTCAATTTGTCAATGACAACTAGAATTGTGTCATGATTTTTAAATTTTGGCAGATGCTTTACAAAATCCATGTTGATGCAAGTCCAGACCTTATTAGTCATTGGTAAGGCTAGAGGAGACCAGGATATGGAATAGTTTCATGTTTACAGCGCTGGCATTGTTCACATTGGGAGACAAATGTGATGACATCCTGCTTGAATTGAGGCCATTAGAAGACTGATTGTATTCTCTAAATTGTAGCTTGTTGACCAGAATGCCTTCCTGATGCTAAACTATGCAAGGTGTTAATGATTCGTTGTTTGATTTCTAAATGACTGCCAATATAAATTTTCCCTTTATACTTCAGAATACCATTTACCAAAGCATAGTCTGATTGCTGTTGAGAATCAATGTTGAGAGAATTAACAAGTTCATGACAATGTTCATCCTGGCTATAACTATGAATGACATCTAATATCCATTAAGGTTGCATCATAGAAATGGCTATAATATGATTTTCAAAATCCTTCATCATTTCTTTCCTAGAGAAGGCATTAGCTGCCTACTGGATTTCATAATCGAGGCCCAAAAATTTTGAAAAATATATATGTTGGAAAGTGATGTTCAGTTTTTGGTCCAACAAGAATTTCAAAACTTTAATGTTCAATTATTATCACAAAGTGATATCCCATAAGGTAATGCTTCCATTTGCTTACTGCTAAGATCACTGCTAATAGTTCTTTCTCATAAATTGACATCCCCAAATTTCCTTTGCTTAAGGTTTTACATATGCAAGCAATAGGTTGCCTCTCTTGCATAAGAATTGCTCCAATCACTTTATTGCTTATATTTGTTTCTACAACAAAAGGTTTGGAAAAGTTTGGCAATCTAAGTATTAAAGAGGTGTTCATGAGTTACTTCAGTGTGTTGAAAGCATTAGTGGCTTGCTCGCTCCATTGGAAATTGTCCTTATTCAAAAGTGCAGTCAATGGTCTTGTAATTAGATCATAATTATTGATAAAACACCTATAGTATCTAGTCAGTCCAAGAGAACCCCTCAATTCTTTGATATTAGTTGGCAATGGCCAATCTAGCATTGCTTGCACCTTATCCTTGTCCATTTCTTCCCCTGATTCAGAGATGATATGGCCTAAAAACTCTACCTTAGTTTGAACAAAGGCACATTTAGATTGTTTAGCATATAATTGATGAGTCCTCAAAGTTACTAACACAATTTTTAGATGGCTTATATGGATAGAAAAATCAGGACTATACATTGAAATGTCATCAAAGAAAACCAACAAAAATTTCCTAATATAAGGCTGAAAAACAGTGTTCATGATAGCTTGAAATGTTGAAGGAGCATTGGTTAATTCAAAAGGGATAACAAGAAATTCACAGTAACCATGATGAGTTTGGAAAGCTATTTCATGTTTATCTTAGGGTTTGAGCCTTATTTGATGATAACCATCTCTTAACTCTATTTTGGTGTAGAATTTGGAACCAAATAATTCAGCTAGTAGCTCTTCTATGTGGGGTATGAGATATCTGTCTTTTATAGTAATGGCATTTAGTTTTTTGTAATCTACAAAAATCCAGGTATCATCCTTTTTCTTGACAAGAAGTACTAGTGAAGTAAAAGGGCTTGTACTAGGTTGAATTATTCAACTTTCCAACATTTCAGGAACTTGTGTTTCTATTTCTATTTTTTGAGAATGTGGATATCTATATGGTTTCATTTTAAAAGGCTGGAAGTTAGACTTCAAGCGATTCTCATGGTCCATAATTCTTTCAGGTGTTAAGGATTTTGGGGATTCAAAGACATCAGCAAATTATAAAAGTAACTTAGAGATCTCATCAGGTAAAGTACCTTACCCATACTAAAGAGAGTTTATGGTGCCTTAGTTGCTGCTTCTGAAAAACTCATTTGTTGATCCTCTCTGATCAACTTCATGACTAGTTTGTCCACTCTTCCTTCTAGTTCTATGGTTTTTTTCTTCTTTTTTTTTTCTCAGTTGAAAGACTCACTTTTAGATGCTTAAAATCAAAGGAGATTAGACTGTATTGATACATCCAATCCACACCAAGTATAATGTTTAGCCTCTAATCTTCATCATCCTCATGTCAAACTTGAAGCTATACTGTTGTATCTGCCATTTCTCCCTCCTGCACATTGTATAGCTTGTAATTGTACCCCCATTTGCAATCAATGTTATCAAAGGTTTAGTTTCATACACAAGTAGCTGCAACCTTTCCTTGAGTTTGTAATTAACGAAAGTGTTTGAGCACCAATATCTACTAGTATAAATATGGGTTGCCCTTTCATTTTGCATTCCAATGTAATTATTTTCCGTTTTAGGGTACAAGAAAGCGCATGTAGTCATATTTCAATGGTTTGCTCAACCTCATTTTCTAAATCCCCCTCAATTGATTCTGAATTTTCCATTTCTTCTATCACTATAAAATTCAAATGGCCTAATTCGCAATAATGACCTGGACTGAATTCCTCCCCACATCTGAAGCATAGGTGATTATTCCTCATGTATTGAATTTCTTGGGGTGAAATTTTCTGCAGACCACTGAATTCACCTTTCTTGGAGCCTCCTACCTCAGGACTAAGGTTCTTGACAATCGGATACTTATTATTCCTCTTTGAGATTACATTTTCCCTTCCATTCTATGTTTGAGTGTAAACTTTGGTTGTTGTTCTACTCTTTCTTTGCATCAATTCTAAGGATTGCTCCTGTAACTAGGCTATAACAAAAGTCTCCAACAAAGTTTCTAGTTACATAAGCTTGAGCATTGGCTTAATTTCCTCCTTGATTCCATTGATGAGGCTTGATATGAAATATGAATCCTCTAAATATGGATCTTTCAATAGCATCAAGGTTCTCAATTCTTCAAACTTTTCTTAATATTTTAGAATTGTCCTTTCTTGTTGCAACTTATTGAATTTTTCAATCTCATCTTGGAGGTTTCTGTCTCCAAACCTTCTGCACACTGCCCCTTTGAATTCTTCCAATGATAATTGTCCCTTAGCTAGCTTTGTACTTTGGTACCATATCTTACATTCTTACCTTGCCCTCCAAATATATCTCCACCATGTCCATTTTCTGAAATCAGGAATTTGTTGAACTTGGAAGAATTTGTGACACTTTCTTACCCATTCCCTAGGATGATCACCCAATAACCTGGGCAATTCAATCTTAGGAATAGATGGCCACATGTTTCTAAACCCTTTTTCCTCCCTTTCCACATTTGGGTTTAGGTTCTCCTTATTTCTCCCAACTAGTGTCAAGTGATCCAGATTCTTGGTAGCTGGTGTAGGTAGTAATGGTGGTTGATCACTCTCATTATGATTGGATTTGTCATTGTTCATCAGAACCAGAAAGGCTTGCATCTGGGTAGTCATATTAGCCACAAACATTTCTATCTTCTTTTGGCTTTCTTCCATTTCTTGCCTGAAACCATTGATAGATTCCAGGCAAAACATAAATATCGACTTTAAACTTTATCATTATCATTACTTCACCCTCAAAACCAAAACATAAACCAGCTTTCAAAAGAAAATAGTAATTTTTGTCGATTTTAGAGACCACGATTGATCCTAAAATTATTAAGGTAAATTGGAACTAACATTTATAACATGACATGTGTTTTCTTCAGTTTAAATTAAAGTGTCATTCAAATGGCTAAAAGGAAGTAAATTCACTTCATTACAATAATGCGAAAACAACAATGAATAACTTGCATATAAATACCAATTATTCAAACATGGGGCCTGATGCCATTAACCCAATTCCGCCAAATTGTGGTTTGTCCAACTTGGGACTCACTTCAAAAGAAATCATGATCTCATGAATTATTTCAAAAGAAATACAAAAATTTGATGTAAGAGTTGTATCATTTCGTGATTTATTGCTACTCTTGGATTCTATATTAAACAACAATAAAGAAATAAGAACATAGTTAAAGTAAATTCTGTGAAGTTTCAATATTGCATAGTGATGAAGGAGATATCTGCCATCCAATCCAAACTAAACAACTCTCGGACTCTCTTGGGGGAATGAAGTCTACAAAATAGATCTCAAGATGGTCACCGAGATAGACATTTTGATGTCTAAGTCATTTGTAGAGTTTTTGGTAGTTGAAAGCAATAGGATACAGGAGTTAGAGTTTCTCCTTTTACTTGGCCTCACCATGAAGTATATATACTTAGGCTCCGTTTGGATTGTGTTGTATTTGAGAAAAGTTGTATTAGAATGTGTGAAAATTTTGGTGAGTATTTTTTGATAAAAAAAAAAGTATTTTGGAGAGAAAAATAGGAGGGAAATTTTTTTAAAATTATGTGAGATAATTTGAGTGGAAAATTTTAAATTTCAAATTTTAAATTTTGAAATAAAAATATGTTTGGATGTTTTATTTTTGTTTAAGAAAATTTAATTTTTTGTAAGTAGAAATGTTGTCCAAACATAGCCTTAATATCCAAAATCATAAGAACGTGTTATAGTAGAAGTTTGAGGTGGAGTATACTTGGTTGTCTACAAAACCCTTCTTGGGCTAGATTGATCTCTTGGGCCTTACCAAATTGGCCGAGGTCCCATACACATCATAAGCCCCCTAGGCCTCAGCGTGATGACTCAAGTTGAGGCCTTATCGATGACATGTTGTTAGGAAGTATGGTTCTCGAGATCAAGATGATGACCTAATTTGTAATGATGGAAAATGTCACATTTGCTGCCCAGTGGAGTCGACTCATATAAAATGAGGCTAACTATCTGTGCTTTCCATGGCAAAGGTGCGGGCCTTAAAGATTTGAAAAGATGAGATCCGAATTCAAAGTGGCAAAGTTAAAAGCAAGAACCCATACCCAAACAAATCATTTGGAACATCCAACAAGTTCATCAGGTAAGCATTGGAGAACAACCTAAGAGCAGTGACGAACAAAAGTAGCCCACCATAGCGACCATCGGTGACAACTTCAAACGAGCACCTACCTAGACTGTGACATTTCCTAACAAAGCAAGTAAGTATGTCTGCAGCCAATTCTCTATCTAAGAGTTCATCTAGATTTGACAGTAGATCCAACCCATTGGCTGATGAAACATAAGAAGAAGTTGTAAATATCTTGATCGGCCAAAAGAGTAATGAGGTGAGTGAGGAAGAAGAGGAAGAAGAGGAAGAGGTTAGGACGTTAGGTAGGGAAAGGCAAAGGTAGAAATAGAAGTAGAGCGGGCTCCGAGGGAAGTTTTGTTGACGGAAAGTAGACCCACTTTGTTAGCGGCAAAAAATTCCCCAAGTGATAGATAAGAAGTTCCCCAAGTGATAGATACGAGGGAGCAATAATTCCTAGGCCACCAGAGCCGTACCTAGAAAGATTTACCCCCCACAGCCAAAGCCATAGTCTTTTCATTAGGGGAAATTGAGGTACGAACCTTAAAAAGAAGTACCACATTCTTAACGAATATGAAGCGAGAGCTGTAAAGTCAAACCGGAGAGCCTACCGACTTTCGCTAGGTTATAGAGCTGTATATGAGGACCAATTAAAAGCAGGGTTGAGGTTTTCCCTATGTTGCCTTATGATCGAGGTACTAAGGTATTACAATATAGCTCTAGCTCAACTGACTCCCAACTCAGTCAGAACCATAATTGGATTTGAGGTTTTATGTCAATAGAGCCGAATTCAAAGTTCATTGGACCTCTTTTGATATTTTTATTGTATGAAAATTTGGAGAATTCAATGGGTTATTTGGTTTTTTCCCCAAGGTTAGGGAGTAAAGTAGCAAAACCAACAACCCATCATGATTGGAAACAAAGATTTTTCTTTTTCAAAATGGAACCTTGTGGAGTAGAGATGGACTAGTATTATGGAGAGGCTAATGACATATATAAGAATCAGAAGAAATATAGCACCCTGTGCCGGGAATATATAGAGCTCCAAGAGAATAGAGTGGGGAATTCACAGAAGATGAGCTAGTAAGGTGGCCCTAGTTGATGTCAGGTATCCAACTTCAGGATCCAAGCAGAGGAAGAAGAGGACAAAGGGTAGGGCTACTATATTTGGAAATAGACATGTGAAACAGTTAACTAACAAGTGTTTTATTTTGCTATGGTGAACTTTGCTGCCAACTTGAGCAAGAAGAAGACTACTTCTTAGAAGAGCTCAAAAGTCTTAGGGCTCGAGAAAGGGGCCTCTTTATTAGAAAGCCCACAAGTGACAAACTAGGCTAAGAAGAAGGCTGATAAGAGGGCTGCCGAGGTGAAGGAGGTAGGCCCAAAGGGCAAAAGGATTAAAATGGCTAGCAACTGTGAAAAGCTAGCGAAGCTCACGAGGTTAGTTCCTTGGAAATAACTTTCTAATTCTGTCTCCCTAGGGAGTTCTTTCCAAGTGTTGAGATCCAAGGGATGGAAAAATAGAAAGAGAAAATCGGTGAAATGCCTATCTAGAAATTGAACAACTTCGGCTATCTTTAGGTGAGATGAAAAATGCTAAAGGAGATATAGATATTTATTTATCTATTTATTAGTTTTTGTTTTGGGGGACTAAATCTTTGTGTGATGATCATAGGCATTAGCTATGTGAATAGAGTACATGCACAGAGATAATTGTCTAGAGCAAGAAACTGCAAAGCATGAGGCCTAGATCTCTTGTCTAAGAGACTCTGAGGCCTCCTCTCGCAACTCTTTGGTAGAAGCACAAGAAGCATAGGAAAGGGCATAGTTTGAGAAAGAAGCTTCGCACTAACAAATTGGAGCCCTTCAAGTTGAGAACCGAGAGTTGAAGGGGATTAATCAAAGTGAGTTTTCAAAGTGAGTTTTCAAAGACACTGGTAAAGAAATTGTTTTGCACCAATGACTTCGACGCCTTTGCGATTAATTTTTGTGATACGGCCGTAGAGGTCGGAAAGCACAAACCTGCCATCGAGATCTAAGAGAAGTTCCTACACTTGAAGATGGAAGACTTAGCTGGATATGATTTTGAAACCAATGCTAAGGCCAATTGAGCCTAGACCGAAGCTATGAATGAATATGACAGTTCATTCACTTTGTTGGAGCATCTCGCATCTTGGAATTCTTTGATGATCGTACAGGAGTTGTGTGATAGTATGGTGAATGAGGATCTGGACCTTAGAACTCATGAAGAAGGGGAAGATTTGGGAGATCGAGATCTGGAAGCTGAGGCCTCACTATTGGGAAAATGGCTCAAAAAGAGGCTAGTTCCTAGGAACTTTATTGTACTTCTTTTTTTTTTTTAAGGAGAATCACACTTTAGTCCCAATTATTTTATCCAATATCACTTTTAGTCCCCAATATTTTAAATTTGACACATTTAGTCCTCAAATTTTCATATTTTTAATTAATTTGGTACAATTGATGGCTATTAAAGGAAGAAATAACAAATTTTGTAGTCTTCAAATTTTCATATTTTGATTTAATTTGGTACAATTGATGGCTATTAAAGAAAGAAATAACAAATTTTGTAGTCCTCAAATTTTCATATTTTGACGAATTTGGTACAATTGATGGCCATTAAAGTAAGAAATAACAAATTTTATTACAAAATTTCCTATCAATTTTTTTAATTTACAAATTTTGAAAATTACCTTCTTTTTCAGTCATAATTTTTATCAAATTTTTTATTTCATAAATTTAATTAGTACTTTTCATTTTCTTCGTTAAAACCCCATATCTTTTAATGTTCAAAGATTAAAAATTTGTGAGATAAATTAATTAAAGAGTGAAGGTTTTGAGTGAAAAGTAAAAGAAAAAGAAAGTAATTTTCAAAATTTATAAATTAAAAAATTTGATAGCAAATTTTGTCATTTCTTACTTTAATAGCCATCAATTGTAGGAATTTTGTCAAAATATGAAAGTTTAAGAACTAAATGTGTCAGATTTAAAATATTGGGGGACTAAAAGTGATATTGGATAAAATATTGAGGACTAAAAATGTGATTCTCTCTTTTTTTATATCATTAGAGCTTGTTTATTAATGAAAACTCAATTCCTTTGTGTACTCAAATTTGTATTTTGCCTACATGTTCTAGACCTAACGACGTGGATGATAAAATAAAATCTCTTGAGATCCAAGTGAACTCACTCCACGAGATTATGAATAAACTAGTGAACTTAGAACTCAAATTTGGCACAAGGGAGAGGTAACAAGAGCACTAGAAGAGGATGAGGCAAGGCAATAAGGAATAATAGGTTATCTTATACAACGCAGGAGAACCCTTATCGTACAAACCAAGACGTACAAGAAAAAGGTGTCAGAGCTTATCTATGAGATTTCTCGACGGATTTCTGAAGTCACGGGACCAGACCACGTGATTCAAACTTTCAATCAAAAGCTAGAAGAAAAATGAGACGAGATCCGAGGTCTCCAAGAGTTCATGGATTCACTAAAAAAACAAACATACAAGCTGAAGTTCAAGTGTAAAACTTAGAAGCAGAAAGTAGGAAAGATGGAAGCTCCTCTGTAGGGATCTGAAATCAGCTCCTGAACCTAAAGAGGCTGTTTATAAGATGATAACAGCGCTAGCATTGTTAGCTCAGTAGGGCCAAAAGAACAGCAAACAATATCAAGGAAAAAAAAGCCTTGTTAGATATATAAATATAAGAGATATAATTAGATATGAAGAACAGAAGGATAAAAAATAAGTGTCAACTCAGATATATGACATGTTATATGTTATATTCATTGAAAATTAATAAAATAAGAAGTTTTTCGGGCTTTTATCAAACTCAACACCTCTCCTAGTGTTTGTAATCAATTTTTTTTCCCATCCCGTAAGATGTTTGGGACTTCATAATAAATTCATTTCCCCATGCCCTATGATGTTTTGGATATTATAATAAATTCAATTCCCCACCCCTTAGGATGTTTGGGACTTCGCCACTTCTTAGAATGTTTGTGAATACTCAGTTTTACTTAAACTGAATTGAGGTCACACGTGAATTCTCCAATTTATTGAGGTGCAAGATGGCACAATCACCTTGAACTGAGTTTGAGGATCATTTAAGTCCCTTTACTCAATTTATTAAAGAACTTAAACAATAGGAATGAAGATGGGAATAGTCATCAGATTTATTAATATAATGATTGTAAACTTAAATCATTTTCACCAAATTAAATTAACATCAAACATAAAATCTCTTTAAGTTACTAACAGGCCACAAGCTGGGTAACAAGTCTCCGCACAAGGTGGACAACGTGTAGCTTTACATTTTGGACACATTAATGATCCTATCATGATATTCCCAATTGGCCTCTAACTTGCCCTGTTTTCGCACTCTGCTAGCTTCATTCTTCCTGAGTGCGAGATCCCTAGCCTAAATTCATTCACCTTCACTCTTTCGTTGTAGTATTTAACTATACCTTGCTTGTATTTTGCCTCTTTAATAAAGGCCAGATTTCAGTGTTCTTCTAAGAAATCAAGATTCAACCATCTCTCTTCGTCATTGGCTATAGAGTTGAAAGTTATAAGTTTGGGGTTTGGGATCCCAATCTCGGCTGAAACAATTGCCTTTGATCCACATACTAGGCTATAGGGAGTCTTCTCCGTAACTGTCCATAGGGTGGTTTAGTATGCCCAGAAGATATTATAGAGGTGTTCTATCAAATCTCCCTTAGCCTTGTTTAGTCGAGTTTTGAGTCTTTATAGTAATGTGCAATTCATGACTTTGACCTGGCCATTGGCTTAAGGGTGTGCAACTGAGGTAAAAATTTGCTTGATCATCAATTTCTCGCACCAAGAATTATCTGAGACAATGTTATGAGGGATGCCAAATTTGTAGACGATTTTGCTCCACACAAACTTTAGAACGATTTTCCCTGTGATGATAGCTAGGAGTTTGGCTTCAGCCCACTTGGTGAAGTAATCGATTACTACATGAGGAATTTTAGACAACTTAGTGCTTCAGAAAAAGGGCACAAAATGTCTATGCCCCATTTCAGAAAAGGCCACAAGCTCTAGATGTTAATCAATTCCATTTGTGGCAGTCGAGTTTTGAGTGCATGGAGTTGGCAATTCATGCACTTTTGGGCAAAGTCCTATTTATCTCAGAACATAATAGGCTAGTAATACCTTCACTTAATAATCTTTCTTACCAATATACGTGGTTCTATATGGCTTTTACAGAATCCGAGATACACTTCCCTAAGAATATAATCTACTTATTGAGGCCCTAAGCACCTCAGCAAAGGTTGAAAGTATAACCACTTGTAAAGTATACCCCTTTGCAGGAGATACTGAAGTGCCTTTAGTTTCAAGTTTCGAGCTTCATTTCTATATTCTGGTAGTTCACCATTTTGCAAGTACCACCAGATAGGAGTTATCAAGTTATTTTCCCCTTTCTCAGTAGTCATTGTAGCCTTCTCTTTAACAATCCAACAAGGAAGCACTTCAACCAGCACTTTCTAGTTCAAGTGATGAAAATGTTGGCTCTCTTGTTCTTAGATTTCGGTATTTTCTTGATGATGAATTTGTCGGTATTTTCTTGATGATGAATTTGTCTAAGTTGCTAAACCCGATAGTGGTATTTTTTCATCTGTGGCTTTTTAGCTTCGTAGGTCCCTTGGACTTGGTTGACCACTACCTGAGAATTACTGTAGGCCTTAACGTCATCATCTTTAATTCTTTGAACCAACTTTAGTCTTGTGATTAGTGTCTCACATTCTGCCTCATTATTGGCCGCTCTAAAGTCAAATCATAGAGCATATGTAACCTCTATTCTTTCTGGACTTCAGTGGAGCAGGCCCATTCCACTGCCCTCTTTATTTGAAGCCCCATCAATGTATAACATCCAAAATCCTAATTGGTTGGCCTTTGCTGGAGAGATTTTTAGTGAGGTTGAGTTGTCGTCACTTTTCCCCTAAGTTAACATTTTTGATATAAAGTTTCTCAAAGCTTGTCTTTAGATATCTCTTTGGGGTTGCTATCGTATACTGTGTTCCTCGAGTTCAATTTCCCGTCAACGACCTTCTTGAGACCTTAGGTTTGTATAGTATCTGCTTGATGGGTTGGTCTATTAACACACATCTGGGGTATGCTTGAAAATAAGGCCTAAACCTTCTAGCCGTATTAGAGCTAGTTTCTCTGTGAAGAGGTATCGCATCTCGAGTTTGTGCTAGGCTCTACTGACATAGTAAACTAGCTCTTGGATACTCTTTTCTTCTCATATTCACACTACACTGATGGCATTATCTAAGGTTGCTAAGTACAAGAATAGGGTTTTCCCTAGTTGCGACACTGTCAACACTCGCAAACTAGCTAAGTGGACTTTCAATTCTTCAAAGGCTTTTAGGTACTCATTGGTCTGTTTGAAGGCCTTAGCATCTCGTAGCACATGGAAAAAAGGTAAATGTTGGTCTATTGATCGAGATAAGAATCTGCTCAACGCTGCTAAAGATCTTGTTAGCCTTTGAACATCTTTAAGTATCGAAGAGGTGCCATCTCGACAATTACTCTAACCTTGTTGAGGTTAACTTTAATTCCCCGCTTAGAGACTATATAGTCCTAGAACTTTCTAAACACCACGCTAATAGCATTATCCGGGTTGCTAAGTACAAAAACAGGGTTTTCCCTAGTTAAGACACCGTCAATACTGGCAAACTAGCCAAGTGGACTTTCAATTCTTCAAATGCTTTTTGGCACTCATTGGTCTATTTGAATCCCTTAGCATCTCGTAGCACCTAGAAAAAAGACAAATGTCAATTTGCTAACCGAGATAGGAATTTGTTCAATGCTGCTAAGGATCCTATTAGTCTTTGAACATCTTTAAGTATACAAAGAGGTGTCATCTCGACAATGGCTTTAAAATGTCGGGGTTAAATTTAATTTCTCGCTTGGAGACCATATACCCCAAGAACTTTCCAAACCCTACTCCAAAGGTACATTTTTTAGGGTTTAGGTGCACACCTATTTCTCTCAGTCTTTACAAAGTCTCCTCCAGATTGGTTGGTGCATCTCTAGCCCTCTTGCTTTCCATCACCATATCATCAACATAGGTTTCTATATTTCTTTGAATATGCTTGGAGAAAATGTGGTTGACTAGCCTCTTATATGTAGCCCCAGTGCTTCAATCCAAACGACATCTTTTTATAGCAATATATTTCTACAATGAAAGTGGTCTTTTCCACATCTTCCTCCTTTATGAGCATTTGGTGATATCACTTATAAGCATTTAAGAACAAAAAAACCTTATATCTCCATATAGCCTTTACTTTCTAATCTATAACGGGCAAAGGGTAGCAATTTTTGGGTCAATATTTGTTCAAATTAGTATAATCAACACACATGCATCAACTACCATTAGGTTTTTTAACCAATACTGGGTTGGCTAGCCATGTCAAATAAAAAACCTCCTGTAGTAAGTTTGACTAAAACCGTTTCTTCACCTATTCGTTAATTACCTTGTTTTTCTTTATAATGAATACCCTCTTTTTTAGTTGGATAGTCTTGATTTTGGGGTCAATGTTCAATTTATGTGTCACCAAAAAAGGTGATATCCTAGGCATCCAGTCTGTATTCCAAGCAAATACCTTCTTATATTGCTGTAGAAGGTTGATGATTTTGTCATTCACCACGGTTAGTAGTGAATTTCTGACTTGGACTATTCTATCTAGGTGCTCATCATCAATCAAGACCTCCTACTTCATCCATTATCTCCTGCGCTTCAAGTTTCTTATCTAGTGGAGTAGCACCCTAGTGTTCCTAAAGTGCAGCCTTAGGATTTCCAACAATCGGGATCTCTATCTGCTATTTGGTGGGTTTCATTTCCCAAGTTCTGGCCCCCTGTTTAGGTTCCTGTCCACTTATTATTTGGATTAAATGGACTTCTCTTATCTCAGTTATCTTTCCCTTCAATGCCACAAGCATACATTTGTGAGCCACATATTGGTCACATTATATAGAGGCCACCTTGTGCTCTGTAGGGAATTTCAATACCAAGTGATATGGAGATTATATAGCTTTTTCCTTATTCATCCAGGAACTCTCAATGATGGCATTAAAAGGAGAAGGTGCATCTATTATGTAGAAGTCTGTTATGATCATCTTATCTCGGGGGTGATCCCCCTCAATGACAGCCAGTGTAATAATTTCCAACGGATATACCACTTCATGGGTGAAAGTAACTAATGGCATATTTGTGAGCTTTAAGACTCCGAAGTCAATAGCTAACTTTTTGAAGCAATCAATGTACATGACATCTACCATACTTCTTCTGTCTATGTACACCATGTATACTTCCTTGTTTGCAATTGTAGCCTTAATCACTAAGGCATCATTGTGATGGCAAATATGGAAGACTGCATCTTCTTCCGAGAAAGTGATGACCTTGGAAGGTTTGAATCTCTTTTGAACTGGCACTTAGGATAGGATTCTCTTCGCATTAGCCTTTATGCTGGCCTATAACTATTTTTCAGGTTATCCCCCAAAGATGGGGTGGATCAAACCTGTGACATTTTTGTTATCCTAAGGGTGTAAGGGTGGTTGCTATTGTTATGAAGGGTTTCCTTGATATTGGTGATTTGGAGTCTGATCCCATCTTAACCTATAATTTATCCAACCACTAGGTGCACCTCGACCCCTTTAATATTGGCCTCTATCTCAGCTACCAAACTTATATCCACCTTCTCGACCTCCCTGCCGAGGTTAGAATCTATCAAAGTGTGGTTGTCAGCTTTGGATGTATTGCTGCAACATTCTAATGTTGAGACAATCCTTAATTTCTTTCTTGAGTTGTTGCGATCCTCTGTATTATGACCATGGTCATTGTGAAAAGCGCACTGCTAGTGACGAGGCTATTTATGTGGGGTTGTGGTTAATGGCTCTAGTGGTCTCATAATGTCTTTATGAATGGCTAAGATCCTAGTACAGCTTTTTGTGAGGGATATGAAGTTCCTATCCTAGATCCGAGGTTTTGACCACTCCTGGTTGTAATCGAGCCTATCAAGCGCACTTTTGGTTGCATTATGACTACCTCAACCTTTGGCATCTTTGTACTGCTTTCTTTCATTTTTTTTTCATTTTCTCTTTTCTTTATGTTTACATCTTTCCTTTTTGTGTAACTCAACCATCTGTCATAGGGTTCAGGCATCAGTAGGAGTGTTCGAAGCCAATTTAGTGTAGAAGGGTTTAGGATTTAAACCTTTGATGAAGGCCGATATCACCAATTGATCTGTACGACTTTCCACTTGCAGCCTCTTATTATTAGACCTTTTGACATATGACTTCAGCGATTCATCCTTCACTTGCTTGATATTCATCAAGTCGGTAGCTGTTTTATAAAAATTTTTCCTTCGAAAAAAGTGAGTATAAAAGAGTTACACCAACTGTTTGAATGATGAAATGTTGCCTCAAGTAAATTATCTATCTAGACACGGGTTTTACTCTTTAAGTAGAGAGGGAATGTCTTGCACATTACCTCTATTGGGGCATTTTTGAACTTCATAGCATACTTAAAGCGAGATAGAAAATCTAGGGGATTAGAATCCTTGTCATATACCTCTATCCTCTCTAGCATTTTAAAGCCTGTAGGATTTGGGTAGTTGAATATATGAGGTGCAAATGGTGAAGGTGCATCCCGTTCTTCATCTGACTCTAACAAATTCTATATATCATCTTGAATTCTCTTGCTAATTTGGGGAAGATCATTGGTGTGGGCCTTTTTAACATCTTCGTGCGTCCTTGTGCCAAGGCGGCCTCCATGGTCATTGTCATTAGTGTGTGACCCAGATAGCTCTTTCCTTTCTCATTCCTTTACCTATGCTCATTACCCAAATATTCATGCCTTTGATCATCTCCCATGGGCTTTTTGTTGTGTCTCGCCTTCCTGAACTTCCCAAATTTTCTCGATTCTATTTCTAAGAAGGCTTGTTCATCATCGTTGTAATATCTCTCCCCCTTCCAATCATGACTGTCTAACACAAATCCAGATGGTTGATCATTTTCATGAGTCGGCACTTGTTCGGATCTCTTGGGTATGTCCCACAAAGGTTTTTTGCCAGCCCTGGCAGGGTCAGATCTAGGGGTTCATATTCTTGTTGACCCATGATATGAATTCAACAAGCATTGAAGAGACTTCGAACCCGAAGAATGATGACAATAGCAAGGTCTCGAGAACAAGCTTCGATCCACTTCAAGGTCTTGATGGACCGATGACAAGGGCTAGAACAAAGAAAATGAAGGAAGCCTTGAATGGACTCATTCAAACGGCCCAAAAGGATGGGGAGAAGACCAAGATTGACAAGGCCATGTTTATTAATGTACTAAGTGTAATTGGGTCTTATTAATGGGTTTGGCTTTACTACTATTTTCCTTAGAACTACTTAGGATCATTGGGTTTAGTTTTAATTATATGGTAAATTGAGTCATGTAACCCAAAGAGTCATGTAGCCCATTTGGCCCTAAAAGAAACCCTAACTTGTGCAACCCTAATTTGTAAACCCTAGCTTGTGTCCATATAGTGGCCGTCGGCCATCTTGAAGGGCAGATTTGATGAAATGAAAATTTGGTTCTTGACATTACAAGCTTGAGAGAATTGCTCTCTAGTTTCTGTAATTACTTGCAAATTACACAAATTCGGAATTTGTGTGTTTGTTGTTCTTGATTTCCTAGATTTGTTCCCTAGGAAATTCGGATTCCATCCTTCAATTGATTCCAAGGTTTCTTGATACGGGTTATCAAGGGGTTGAGGACCTATTCCATCTTCAAGGAACATACCAACTCCAAGGGAAGAATTTTCAGTTGGGTAGATCCAAGGGAATTTCACGCCAACCCATTTCATCAATTTGTTTGCAACTACAAGAACAAGTGTCAACTATGTTGTTGGGGTTGGGATGTTCAATGTTAGATAGGGAAATGAGTTAGTGAATATACCTTCCAAGGAATAACTGATCACAGAAAGCTATTGTTCCCCATAGACGGCACCACTTGAAGAAAGAGATATTTGCCATTTGATCCAAATTAAACAACTCTCAGACTTTCTTGCCAGAAAATAAGTCCACAAAATAGATCTAGAGATAATTCCTGAGGTAGACGCTCTGATGCCTAAATCAGTTGTAGAATTTTTGGGTAGGTTGAAAGTAATAGGATACAAAAGTTAGGGTTTCTCCCTTTTAGGTGTGACCATAAAGTATGTATAACTAATATCCAAGATCATAAGAACGTGTTATAATAAGATTTTGAGGTCAAGTATATTTGGTTTTCTGCAAAACCTTCATATGCTGAACCTCCTAAGCCTTACCAAATGAACCGAGATCGCATACACAGCATAATACTCTTTTTACCACAATGACAATATAGGATGATTCAAGATGAATATATATATATATATATATATATATAGATATATATATAGATATTTGGTGCTAGAGAGCACTCTTAGTAATGATTTGAGAAGCACTTTACAAGGTTTTTTTTGTGCTTGTTCATATAGTATCTAGGAATTCTATGATATAGTAAAAATTCAGTTATTTGCAATTTAATTGATATTAGAGTTCTCATACTTAGATGCTACTCAAGATCCCAAAAAAAAAAAATTTAATCATTAACCCTAACTCATTGTTAAATTTTACTCAGCAAAATGTAGAGGTCTTTTATGGTATAAAGGACCAATCTAGTTTATTACAATAAAGTGATTAATAGAATTGACATGAAATGATTTATAGTCCTTAATAGATCATTTTGAAATAACATATATATCACACATATTGGATCAAGTAAAAATTCCAAAGTTTTCAACTAGCGACTACTCCCTCAGTATCAAAAAAAGAGTCTATTTGGTTTAGATACAACTTTTTAGGGAAATTTACAAAAATGATACCTTTGACCATTGACTTTACAAAAATAGTACCTTCCTTTTTTTCTTTTGTGTTATAGCACTTCCATGCACAAAATTACTTCAACACCCATCTGTTGTACGCGGGAAACCAATGCACATTGAGAAACCGTTCTTCTTCCACAATTAATTCTTGAAACCGTTCTTCCATTTTTAATTTCTTGAAGCTAAACCATCGTGCTAGTTGGAATTCTGCAAACCTTTTTCTCTTTCATTTCCTTCCAAAACCTTCGTTGTTTTCTGCCTCAAGTATTTTGAAAAACCAAAGTGCTAAACATTCGAAACACATTCAATGGCACACACAAAGGGAGGAAAACCATCTTCCATGATTAAGAAGACAACCGCGACGGAGAAAAAACAAGTACAGCATCACGCAGTAAGTATGCGTAAATTTTGTTCCAAAATTGATTATTTTATTCATCCTACATAGTGTGTGTGGATGTTGTGTATATGGATTTAAAATGGGTTGTCTGAATATGGTTGAAAACTGGTCTAGCAGGGGGTCGATGGTAAGTCGAGCCCCAGTTCGAGCTTAACTCGACCTCTTAAAAAGTCGAGCTTATTGTCGATTTTATAGTCGAGCACCCGGTTCTTCAACGCTCCTGTTTTTTTTTTAAAAAAAAACATTATATTTCGGTTGAGTAAATAGTCGGGTCAAAGGTCGAGCAAGCATATTAAATTTTTGATTTCAGAACATTATGTTTTTAGTCGAGCTAGTAGTCGAGTATATAGTCGAGCATGAAACAGGAATTTTGTCCTTCATAACTCTTCTGTTTTTGGTCGAGTTAGTAGTCGGGTATATAGTCGAGCATGAAAGCAAATTTGCTTTTTAGATTTTTATGTTTTTAGTCGAGCTAGTAGTCGGGTATATAGTCGAGCATGAAACTAATTTTGTAATCATAACTCTTATGTTTTTAGTCGAGCTAGTAGTCGGGTATATAGTCGAGCATAGACAGAAATTTTGTTCTTCATACCTCTTCTGTTTTTTGTCAAGTTAGGAGTCGGGTACAAAGTCGAGCCAGCTTATTAATTTATTGTTTTCACTTCAAACTTTATGTTTTTGGTCGAGCTAGTAGTCGGGTATATGGTCGAGCCAGCTTATTAATTTATTGTTTTCATATCCAACCTTGTGTTTATGGTCGAGTTATTAGTCGGGTAAAGAGTTGAGCATGAAACAGAATGTTTAATTTTCAGAACTTTTTGTGTTATTCCGAGCTATTAGTCCAGTAAAGGGTCTACCAGTTCTAATTTTCTTTTATTTTGCAAATTTATTAATCAAGACCCTCTGAAGGAGCAAATGGTCGTTCAGTGTGATTTCTTCAATGCAAAGGTTTCGCAGTATTGCTACTATGAGGCTAATATGCAGAGAATAAGGCTCAAACTAACAGAATCGCAAAGGGACATACTTAGAAATGTGAGTAGCCTTGCTGGAATTGCGCTGGATCATGAGCATACGTTTTGGTGCAAACAGATGATCCACAGCGTCCTATTGAGACAACTGAAGCTAGACGAGGAATCCCAAAATGACGGAAGCCTATTCTTTAATTTCGCTGGGAAGAAGGTTAAATTTAGGCGGAGGGAGTTCGCACTCATCACTGGGTTCAAGATGGGCGACTTTACTCGTGAATACGTGAAATTCCAGGCACCCGATGGCCCAAGTTTGATTAGCAAGTATCTAACTGGAAAAGGTAGGCACAATGAAACAACATACGCTGATGTTTTCAAAGCCTACGATCAAATAAACGCAAGCTATTCGGACGAGGTTGTTGTGTCCCTCACCTTGCTATTGCTATACACATCTATCATTAGGGAGCAAAAGAGAAACCATATAGATGACAAGGTGGTCCATTTGGCCTGTAATTGGCAGAAGTTTGATGAAATCCCGTGGGGCGAAGAATCTTTTCGTGTAACTATGGATAGTGCTAGAAAGGCTATAGCCAATGCCTTGAAGCAGTTGAGGGATCTCGATAACAGGACATACACCGTTGGCGGATTCCCAGTTGCTCTGGGGGTAACAAATTAATAGTGACAACCGATTTATTTTTAATTGTGTTCTTAAGTTTACATAATTAATTTTTTCTATTCTGAATCGCAGGTGTTTGCTTATGAATTGATGCCGCATTTTGACCGATTCTCTTTAGTTCAAAAGGTCGAAACCTCTGGATGTAGGCCAAGGATGTTCAGGTGGAAGGCGATGAAGAGCCACCGATCTGTCGAAGAAAAAAATGCCGTATGGTCCAAAAAGCTACTTAGCGGAGAGGTATTAGTTGATAATAAGACGAAATAATTTCCTCGTATGTTTGTGTTTTAAATAATGTGAGGTATCAATTATTTCCACATTCAATGTGCTGCAGAGAGTTAAAGTCACACCAATAACTCCAACTCCGGAAGAAGTTGCGAATTTTTTGAGTTGGAAGAAGAAGAAATCGGAGAGGCCGCCAATGGTTTGCAGTTTGACAAGGAAGAAGAAGAAGAAGACGTGCATCTTCCCAAAGAGGCACGAGAGGCTCGTCGGCCTTTAGTGAGTCAGATGATCGAACGGCAAGAAAGGGCAAAGGCTCGAATAGCCAAATTGGAATCCACAGTTAACAGGCTAACCGCAACCATTCAACATCTGACTCGCATTCTCGAGCAAGTGATGGCGGGGAAAAAAGGCAAAGCTGATGGTGGGGCAAATTCAGATAAAGATGAGGCGGATTTGAAAGCGTTGGTACTTGTTCACCAACCTGAAGTAGCACACAAAACTCCATCCGTTCCCATCATTGTTGAAATCGAGACTCCTCCCCCAACCCCGATTAAGGACAAAGGCAATAAGGATCATGGGGTTCGTCAGAAGGATGTTTCCGGTGGTATCAACTTGGCACCCGTTCTTAGCATTGAGTATCTCACTCCCCCCCCCCCCAATTTTTGGTTCCGACGTGGTTTAATTTCCATAATTTCCAACTTGGGCCCGAAGATATTCAAGACATGCTAAAGTGGTTGAAGCCGACAAAGCGGCAATTCTTGTGGACTCCAATTTTTGACCTTGATTCGGATTTGCTCAAGAAGCTTCTTCTTGAAAATGAGTGGCTTTCCAATGAGGTAATACTCTCTTGTTCTTCCATTCATCGTTAGGCAATGAGAATATATTTGTCCTAATCCATGCAATTTGGGTGTTTTTTCCAGCATTTGGACTTGTACACATCCATGCTTCGGAAAAGGATCCTCATAATGGGCCGCAAAGATGTTTCCATTATGAAAACGCATTTTGATGTAAGTTATTTGTTATATTCTTTATTTTTATGCTGGCTTGTATAGCTGAATTGAAATATCGTCGTCTTACCCTGTGGGCACAGATTGGAATTAAAACATTATATACGGCCCAGCAGGATCCCACGCACGAAGATTTGGCCATGAAACAATTTGTTGGTTCAGTTCCGTAAGAGATTAACTGTCGGACGGTGGACCAAGTTCTGTTCCCGGTCCATGTGGATGGAAATCACTGGATATTGGTGAGGATGGATATCCATCAACACACGTTCCACGTGTATAACTCACTGAACCAAGAAGGGATGGGGCCAAAATTGGAGCATCTTGTGCAAACCATGCCGAAGATACTAAAGGCATGCGAACTTCTGAGCATGGATACTTGTCAAATCATCATTAAGCAGGGTTTGTCACGTCAAGAAGCAAGGTTAGTAATTCCGGCAGTGTTAAAATGATTGTGGTGCTTCATTGTTTTATATTTTTCTTTGCAACTAACAATATACGTTCATCGTTTCCTTTAGCGGTGGAGCCTGTGGTATCTTTGTCTTGAAATGGGCTGAATTCCTGATTCACGGGTCCCACTGGAGATGTTTAATCTGGACCGTAAGTCTGTAATGGATGCACGTACCGAGATAGCTACCGCACTATTCATCCATGCAAAACAAGAGGACCAGCGAAGAGGAAAACAGTCCAAACAAAAACGTAAAAAGTGGAGTAGTGTTGTAAATACAATTTTTGTTCCAGAACATTTATTTGTATATAGCTAAGTCGACTCATAGTTGAGACTTGTAAATACATTTATTAATGTGAAGTATCAAATTGTTCAATTATCGCTCTATGCAATGGCACAAACATTTAGTTGATGGTACATTTAGAAGTACTTTTTGGTCTAGTTTACATTCGATCATATATTCGAGTGTATTTTAATGAAGCAAGCAGAGCTTTTATTTAGTCAAGTTTCTAGTCAAGCAACAAGTCGAGTGGGGAACAGAATTTATCAACAATTGGCATCATGTCGAGTTTAAAATCGATTTTATAGTCGAGTCTAGTCAACAATGCATGCCGAGCTTCTATCTAGTTGAGTTTATAGTCGAGTACTAAGTCGAGAAGGAAACAGAAATTCTCAAACTTTGGCTTTAATAAATTTAGTCGAGTCTAACGTCGATCATATAGTCGAGTACAATTAACGAAGCAAGTCGAGCTTTTATTTAGTCGAGTGTTTAGTCGAGTGAAAGATTGAGCAGGAAACAGAACTTCCCAAACTTTGGCTTTAATAAATTTAGTTGAGTTTAACGTCGATCATATAGTCGAGTATAATTAACGAAGCAAGTCAAGCTTTTATTTAGTCGAATGTTTAGTCGAGTGAAAGATCGAGCAGGAAACAGAACTTCCCAAACTTTGGCTTTAATAAATTTAGTCGAGTTTAACGTTGATCATATAGTCGAGTATAATTAACGAAGCAAGTTGAGCTTTTATTTAGTCGAGTGTTTAGTCGAGTGAAAGATCGAGCAGGAAACAGAACTTCTCAAACTTTGGCTTTAATAAATTTAGTCGAGTTTAACGTCGATCCTATAGTCGAGTATAATTCACGAAACAAATCGAGCTTTTAAATAGTCGAGTTTGTAGTCAAGCAAAAAGTCGAGCGGGAAACAGAATTTATTTTTTTCGAGTTCAAGGTCGATGAAATAGTCGATTGTAATTTGCTGATAGCCATCATTTCTTCTTGATTAACAAAACTTCTGATAATCCTTCCCGATTAAACTGAAATAAAAACCAACAAATTGTTGCAACCTTGGATAAAAATAATAATTGAAAATATGGCATAAATTGAATGTTCAAATCACACAAGACACCAAAAGTTTACAATGTATTGGCTTATTGCAGAAGTGTATTTACAATGAACGCAGGCTAATCACTTTTCTGCCCTAGATTGGAATGGATTAGAGCAAGTTTTACGGTTATGACCAGTCCCTTCACATCGACCACATTTCTTTGGAACTCTTTCCTCACTCGTTGAAGGGATTCGCTGTTTCTTGCGTCTACCACTTTTAGACCTTGGTTCAGGAGGAGCTAATTGAATGGGCGAAATTTCTTGAGCACAAGCCACTCACGAGGTTCACCAACCGGGATAATGGGATCTGCATAAGCGGATTTGAGTGCTTCAGTAAAATAAAATGGCGAGCATAGAGAATAATGGTCACTTTGCCGGCGACGGGCTGCGGCCAACGCATGAACACATGGGAGTTGATCCATGTCAAACACTCTACACGTGCACGATCTTTGAAGCAAATCGACAGTACAAGTACGATTTGCTATGTCTCGTACACACCACCAGTGTATATCGATTGGTTCAACGACATGAGATTGTGCCGCTCGCATCCTAAATGAAAGCTCATTCTCAATATAAGGGGTTGTATGTGTTTTCATTTCGGACGCAGCTGTACGCCTTTCATGGTACCATCTTTGAAACGTGCTCCGAATGTACTCGACCAAACAATGAGTTGGTAGTTCCCGTGCATCCTTCAATAATGCATTCAGACATTCAGCAATGCTAGTGGTCATTATAGTGTATTGTCTCATATTAGAATGTGTCCTTGACCACCGCTCAATGCCGACCTCTGTTAAATACTCCCTATAATCTTGTAAGGAAAGAATTCTCCACATCTCATTGAATTTTGCTAGAGTGTATGCCTTTGCTGCCTTAAAGTATATAGGGAGCACCTCTTTGTGTTTGAACATTGCTCTCAAGTTGTTGCTCAGATGATAGATACACACTCCATGGAAGGCGTTGGGGAAAACACGTGCGATACCTTTGGCTATGCTTTTATGCCTGTAGGACACAAACACCAATCCATCGATTTCAACACCTATTGCAGCATTCAACTTTTCCATAAACCATTCCCACGAGGCGTCATTTTCTGAATCCACCAAACCCCAACCGATCGGGTACACTTGGTTGTTACCGTCCATGCAAGTGGCAATAAGCAAAGACCCAGGGTATTTCCCCTTCAGAAAGCAAGCATCAACGGCAAGAACCGGTCGCATACAGCTGCGAAATCCACAAAGTGATGCTCCCATTGCAAAAAAAACATATTTGAAACTATGATCTTCGTCCATCTCGAGATCAGTAAATGTACCCGGATTACACGCCCTCAACATGTGCAAATAAGATGGTAGTATTCTATATGAATCCTCAAATCCACCTCTCATTTCGTCGAGTGCCGATTCCCTTGATCTCCAAGCCTTCTGGTATTGTATATTCACACCCAACTCTTGACGAATGTCTGCCATGATTTCGGCGGGTTTATATGGCGGACAAATTTCTTGATACTTACATTTGATCCACGATCCTATTACTTTACTGGTTGCCTGACGATTATCACAATGCACAAGTGATAACTGACATGTATGGGTATTTTCAAATTTATTGACCTTCCAAGCACCCGAGTTTCCAATGGAAGATGCATTTAGTTTCCATCCGCAATTGCTATGCGTGCATCGTATGTGCCAATACTTGCAACTTGCTCTGACCACCTTCCACTCGTAGAAATATTTCACAGCGAGCATACTCATTCTCAATTTCAATTGCTCTCTCGTTTCGAAAACATCATTGACCGCAGTATCGACGATGGCGACTAATCTGTCCGAAGAAGTCCCACTATTAGCATGCAATGACCTTGTCAACTGTTGGCAATGGGGGATTGCTCGCGCATGGGTTTGAACTGGATTGACAGGCACATTTGTCTCCGGTTGCTTGGACGAAGTATTTACATCTTCCACAACTATGATTTTTTCAACCGGAGTATTTACATCAATCCTGGGTCCAAGATCATGAACTGCCTCTTCAAAAATTGGTTCGACGAAATTGTTTGGCGGAAGAGTATCATTAGTCCATAACGGACTGTCGCCACCCAATCGCTTTATTGGTGAATTGCTAGCACCATCTTCAGCACCTGATGCTTCGGTCTCAGCACGAAGGGTAACACATATTGGAATCCGTGCATCTTCAGACCGTCTAATAATCTCATTCAAAAAGCATTTGACATGGTAATCAGTCTTGATGGGAAGAGGGGAAATTTTTGGCAGGTATTTGGGTACATATTCGAGGACCAATCTATCTTCAATCTCCATATCTAATTGTATAACAGAGATGATGAGATTCACTAGTTCCTTGAAGCTTGTGTCTTCTGTCAACAAAAGAGTTTCGACCCTCTTGTAAGTTATGAAGCTTCGTGCATTTGTACTAGGATTAACGTTCCATTTTCCGTCATAAAAAAGGTGAACAGACCATGTAATGCCGCGTGACATCCCTACATTCAAAACCAAAACAATCAATAAACAATGATTTTACATCAAACAAAAGAACATTTTAAAAATTAAGGCCATCAACAAGCGATAGGATCGTTGATTGTCACATTAAATGAGAAATTCATTCCGACCACGATTTCGACTAATTGCTCGTCCTTGCCCTCAAACTACTATAATGCTGGACACTTTATATAGCCCTATTGGAGTACTCGACCAATATATCGACTAAATACTCGACTTCCCAAGAGACTCGACCTAATACTCGACCTTTCACTCGACCTATTATAAAGCTGGAACTTTATCTAGCCCTATCAGAGTGCTCGACCAATATATCGACTATATACTCGACTTTCCACTTGACTCGACCTAATGATCGACCTGGTGCTCGACCCAACTACGTGCGCAACTTTATGCTTGACCCAGTGATGGATATATTGCTCGATTATTTTTTCTGTACCATTCACAAACCCAGTTTAAAAAAATGTAATAAATCAAACTAACCTGCAAGATGGGTGAAAACAAGTTCGATTGCTTGCAGACTATTTGAAACGTGATTGCTTGCAGTGCGAATAATGGCGTGTGCGAGAACAAACTTTGTTCACATCCGATGTGGTGTGACAACAAATTCTTGATGTATTTATAACTGAGCTCTAAATCCTTGTGGTGAAGAGTAGTTTATAACCGAGTAATCGATCAAAGAGGCTCTAAAACGTTGAAGTGAAGAGTAGCAAAGCAACAAAAGTGCAAGAATCTGTGGCCTTAGAGAGCATATGCGTTCTATAACTCACAGAAGAAGAGAAGGGTGTTGTAGTCACTTTTTGTATGGAAGTGCTGTAACACAAAAGAAAAAAAAGAAGGTGCTATTTTTGTAAAGTCAATGGTCAAAGGTGTTATTTTTGTAAATTTCCCAACTTTTTATGAGTTATTAGGTACAACACACTTAATGTATAAATTAAATGTATAATTTTATATTTTTATCCTTACTTTTTAATTGTGAGTATATATAATTATTATTAATAAGGGTATTTTAGAATTTTGGTTTGAAAGTGAATTCTTTTTTTGGGATAAATTTTTTTTTGAAAATAAACTCTTATTTTGGGACGAGAGAATACTATCTTTATTGTTAATTGAAATATGACACTCCACAATATCTCCCAATATTAGAACTTGATTAGACTAATTTGGTAATTTTTTATGCTACAATTACAAAAAAGCACTAATTGTTTTAAACAAAGAATATGTTTAAGATACCACTAATCCAATTGTCTAATAGAACTAATAGTTATGATTTTGAGTTGATGAAGAGTTGTGTCCATTTTTCATCTTTCTTTCTTTATTTTATACCACTTCCTCTGCAAAAACTGAATTAGATTAACATTTTTCGATAAACGTAGCTCAATTGTATCCTTGATTATGTCTTATCCCTTAAAATCTCCTAAAATATTGCTACTTTGCTTAATCGGTCCAATCATTTAACCTTGCTCCATTTTAAAGATTTTTCATGGAAACAACGGTGCCGATTTATCCCAATATTTGATTGAGTTTGACTGAATCTTGAATTCAGTAGAATTTTAATAAATTCATACTAGAAAACCTGATTGATTGTTATCTGAAGCGGTGAAAGCTGCCGATCTAGTCAGGGTTTAATAAAATTAGTGAGGAACCCAATCAAGTTTGTTAAACTTGAGTTTTTATGTAAAATCGGTGGAGAGTTCACAAAATCGGATTGTAAAATCGTAAGATTCTACAAATTATAAAAAATAATATAATAAATATATCATATATAATATATGTTAAATTTAAAATTATAAAATTGTTCAAACTTATAAAAAGTACACAAATTTTATGTCCAAGCATATACATTTTCCTATAAAATCTTGGATAAAGAAAATGCATATACATTTTCCTATAAAATCTTAGACAAGCAAGTCTGAATAGCAGCAGCACCCTTCTAGACCAAGACAAAATAGATGCATGTTATAGGCAATCTGATTAGGTCCACCACCATAACCACCATCTGGATCCTGTAATGCAATAGTAAAATGAAATTGGCAAACATTCAGTACAAGGAAGAAGGTTATAGCAGAGCTAGCAAGCTACTACTAAGTTAAATAATGTGTAAACTTCAAGAATCAACCAATATTCCAAATATCCAACAAGTCATACAATAACTTGCAGTTGTAAACAGGGAACATTTGCTATCATAATTTAATACCAACACGAACTCACTTGTTTATAAGTATAATTTTTGTTTATTTACTTTTATTAAGGAGACAAGACAATATTGTAGGAGAGAGTGGGAAGAAACTTGACAACAACTAAGAAAGTCGATAGTATTAGCTTCTAGTTGTGCATCGACGAAATCACCCAATATAGCAACTGAGTGAATGATCCAATAATAAATCCAAGGTCGGCTGCAAATAGACAAAACCAATAATTATGAGTTCCAAAACTCCCCAATTTTACCTCGTCTTGATGATATCAAATTATCAACGTGTGATGGAATGGAAAAATAACCGCAAAGCCAAAGAGAGCAAATGAATAGAGAGGGAATACTGGGCATACTTGGCATCCAAGATAGAGAATGATGGACCAAGTTTGAGAAGACCATGGGTGAGATACTGAATGTGGTTGTCTTGTCATATATCCAAGCTGTTTTTTTTTCTCCTCAGAGATTATCATATCAAACAACAACAAAAACCCAATGAGGTTAAGAAAAAACAGAGAACAGTGTATGGCGGTGCTACTAGCTAACTGTGAATTAATCTCTAAATCCATTTAATAATAATAATAATGTTACTAAGTAATGTATGGGAGAAAAAATAAAAAAAATGCTGAAAACCTCACTCAGACCTTTTTTCAAACATGTTATAGACCATCACAACTTTGGGGAGATCTTTTCTGAAATGCCCGTAAAAAGCAAGCTTTTCATTTTGAATGAAAATCCAGTTGCCATAACATTGTACAAACTGGAAGGAAGGACCTCATTTAGAATTTAGAAGAGAAAATTTTGATTTCTTTTCAATTGTTTAGGAGTTAAAAAGAGGAAAAGACACAATGATTCCAACCTCAAACACTTTCCACATTTCCGAAGTTTAAGCAACCAGCTTACAAAGGAACAACACCAACAATTACAGTATTACACCAACAATTACAGAAACAGGGGAGATTACAAAATGCGTCGGATGCGTCAGATGAACAATTACAGAATGCGTCAGATGCACAATCAAAACTTGAAACTCAATTTAGCTAAAACGAACAACACCAACAATTACAAAAAAATGAGAGATGGATAAATTGAAAAAAAAAACCCAAGGAGCTCCGACAGAAAACCAAAAAACAGAAGAAATTTGCAATTATAAACGGAAATTATCTAGTTAAATTAAAACCCAATGAGCTCCGACAATAGCACCGCCAAGGAAAAGAAGCAGTAGCAGCAAAGAATTATTGTGTTGGAGAATAAGGAGAGATTGCGGCAGAGAGGGAGAGCTGCAGCAGAGAAGGAGAGTTGCGACGGAGAAAAAGACCAACGTGGAGAGGGAGAGGGCTGAAAAAAGCCCTTGACCGAAGAGTTGAAACATAAAAATGAAAGATTGGGAGGATTTGAGAAAATAGCAGCTCCACTAAAGACGTTGGCAAATATAGCAGGTTGATCAAATCATTTATAACAATAACAGGTTGACCGTTTAGACCACAGAAAAATATCAAAAAACCCCTGATGCTTATGAACTTCATCGTTTAATTTCATTTCACTGTTCTTCTACATTCTTTCATTCTTCATGGATTGAACATCTCATTTCCACAGTGCGTACATAAAATCAAATAACTAGTTTGAATGTCCCGTATAGGTTATTTCGTAAGTAATAATTAAAAATATAAAGTACATCCCGACCGACGAACAAACAAAATCCACTTGTCTTAAACTAGCAATTGGATGTTTGAAGATGGCCGAAAACTTATTAAGGTTCTACAGACAAATAAGGAATGAAGACGGCATCTGTTGAACGAATAAACGAGTTTATTCGAGAGTTTAATCGACGCTTGGTTGAGGGTTTAATCGACATTTTAGCCGACTCTTATTCGAGACTTTTAGTCGACGTTTAGTCGAGATTTTAATTGACGTTTAAGTCGACGTTTCGTCGAGATAAAAAATTACGAAAATATTATTTCAAAACCGCGCCCGATCGTTTTCTCGTGATTGTTCATTCTCTCATTCCTGTTGGCCATCACTTAAGTCGCCGAAGAAAACGGAAGTAATATTTTTCAACCGATTGACACTCTCTCATCTTGAGAACCCATTTACATCCACCATTTATACCATATTCAAGCATTGCAATTTAAATGGCACGTACGCGAGGTGGACGTCCGGTAGCTAACGCAATGGATCAGAAATCAAAGAAGACGACTAAGGACAAGAAGAAGGTTAGTTCACATGTTACTTCATGTTTTTACTAAGTGCGCATAGTGCTTGGTTACTCATTTTTGTGTATTTGCCGCGCATTTCATTTAGAAGTCATATAGTAGTTAGGGTTTTGCACCTGTTTAAACCCTTTCATACTGTTGAAATACTATTTTTTATAACTTTAAACACACAAAAACTGTCGATAAAACACTCAAGAACCATGTTAATGATTAACACTTGGACGAGAACAAGTGTCGATTGTATACCCAATATATCTCGAACAAGTTTGGTCTCTATGCTCAATATGTCTCGAACAAGTGTCGACTGTATGCCGAATATGTCTCGAACATAAGTGTCGACTCATCGCTCAATATGTCTCAAACAAGTGTCAACTCTATGCTCAATATGTCTCGAACAAATGTGTCGACTGTATTCCCAATATCCGAACAAGTGTCGATCAAAGTGTTGATATAAAGCCTTGATCATGGTAAAATTGGGCAAAATGCTTAAAATACAAGTTCAAACTATCTCTTTTTGCTTTGTAATCTGAGATATTTTTTCTAAACTTTCATTTGGTTACTTTCACATCATTGTTTGATCTTATATGAATAATATCACACAAACAAACCAACACTAGATACGGTGATGCAACAAATCTAAGCTACTAAAAGATATAACAATCAAACAAAATATGATTAAATCTGATGAAATAAAGATGTCAGCTTAGCTCTCAAAAAAAATAATGTTTATTAATCATAGATAATACATTATTTAAGTCGTTTTGTATTTAGTTTATGAATGGCCTTCAAATAGATTGATTATAAATACAAACTTTTTACAATTATTTTTGCTAAGTGTTGACAGAAATCATAAAGTTAATATGTCCCAATTTTCCAAATCAAACAAGTATATAATTGTAAAAGTTTCCCAACAGTTGTAAAATTTATAGTCTACCAAATAACATTGAATACATATATTTGACATGTTTCAGAGTAAAAGGTGAGAGTAGGGGTGTACAAATATTTTACATATTTTACATTGTTATGCGAGGACATCGAAGGTGCAAATGGTCATTCAGTGGAGAGTTTTTCAACGCTCAAGTTTCCCAAGATCGCTATTATGAAGCCAATATGAAGATAATCCAGCCCAAATTGACCGAGACGCAAAAGGAAATACTTCGAAGGGAGAGTTGTCTTGCTGAAATTGCTCTTGACCACGAGCATACATTCTGGTGCAAACAGATCATACATTCCCTACTATTGAGGTAACTCAAACTCGACGAGAAATCCGAGCGGGATAATAGTATATACTTCAACGCTGCGGGTAAAAGGTGAAATTTGGCGGGAGGAGTTTGCCATCATCACGGGCTGAAGATGGGCGATTTTGATCAGATGTGCCAAATATCGCGCACCAAATAGTCATTCGTCAATATCGAAGTTCATTAAACACCTTGGTTCGACGGAGGAAGCGACATACGATGAAGTGTTAAAGGCCTACGATCGGATAAACTCAAGTTATTCAGACATTGATGTCGTGAGCCTGACATTATTACTTCTTTACATATCAATCAATGGCATGGCCAAGAGAATTAGAATTGAAGACAAGCTTCTTCATTTGGCTTGTGATTGGAAGAGCTTCAATGAAATCCCGTGGGGTGAACTCTCCTACAGGGCGACCATAGATAGTGCTAGAAAAAGCATGATTAATGCCTTGAAGCAAATTAGTCGCCCTGGAAATAGGACATACACTCTTGGGGGATTCCCAGTGGCATTTGGGGTAAGGATACCATTAACTTGTGTTTTAAATTCTACAAGTACATGCGTAATATAAACACGTTGATCCTAATTTTTCCTTCCACTTTCTCAGGTGTTCGCATATGAGGTAATGCCACATCTTGAGTGTTTGAAGATGGTTCAAAGTGTCGAATCCTCTGGGGACAAGCTGAGGATGTTTAGATGGAAAGGTGTGAATTGTCAACGTAGAGAACGAGGAAACAGGTGTGGGAAAAAGCGAGCGGTAGATGGCGAAGTATGACATCACACTGCTCATGATTTGTATAGTTCGACGTGCAATATAACTTTCTTAATGCATCGAACTTTATTGTTTGATTTCATGCAGAAGGTGAAAATTACTCAAATGAAGCCAACTCCAGAAGAACAAAAAAATATTTTACAATTGGAACAGGAGGCAGAGAAAGACGATGCGGAGTTGGGGGGAGATAATGCCGATTCAGCTGATTTTTTTGTGTCGTATAGGAAGAGGAGCAAAGAAGAAGACGTCTCTAATCGTGAAAGGCAACATAAAGTCCGCAATGAGGTCAAGGATGAAGTAGAGTGAACAAAGGAATTCATCCATCAACTACTTGAATGACAAACTAAGACTGAGGAAGAATTGTCAATGTGTAAAGATGAGCTCAAGCTTCTAAAGTCGGAGACGAATGATAAAGTCAAAACCCTTAAAGATGACCTCGAAATGATGACCGCTAAGGTTTATATGTTAGAAGAGTATGTGCACATCCTTATGTCATCTTTTCACGGTCAGAGTATGTGCACATCCTTATGTTAGAAGACTGTCCCCTGAATCCAGTCCCTTGCAAGGTACTTCCCCTAGCTACAGCCTTAAGTAAATAAAACTTCGGCGGAACATGTCATTGCTGCAGCCGGAGAGGGTTCATCCCCTGGCAATGACAACAAAGTCCTTCAAGAAGGGATTGGGCCGGCCGGGATTCAAGAAGGGACTGGGCCGGTCGGTGATGAACGGCACACATCAGGAGAGAACTTAGGGCCTGTCGCGAGGGAGCAACTTGAGCCAAAGACTAAGGAAGAGTCGGATGTGTTGGAGATTGTCCATCAACTCAATCTTGAACACAGAACTCCTTTGCCCAAAGTCACCGTACCTGCAGAGAGTACTCCACCACCACCGATGAAGGAAAGAGGTACCAAATTCCCAGTGGAGGAAGCAGTGGGACAAAATTTGGGCCTGACTCTTGGCCTCGAAGCGGACGCCACGGACCAAGAGAGCTCTAAAGTGAAAGGGGAGGCAAGTTTTAGTCTACCTGATTTGCTTCCAACGGAAGAACAAGATAACACAATGAAAGAGTGAATGAGGCACAAACTAACACTCTAATTGTGGGCGCGAATAGGGATTTCTTTGGACTCCGATTTGCTAAAGACTATGTGGACAAAAGGATATTGGCTCAATGATCTAGTAAGGCTCGTTTTTCTTTCTTGAATTAAAACCTTTATTAGTGATGCTTATCTCCTAAGCTTGAATCCTTTTTGTTTCAGCAAATTGATTTGTATACCTCAATGCTACGCAAACGCATCATTAACATGGGCCGCGAGGATTTATCCATTATAGAGTCTACTTTCGATGTAAGTTTGTTCACCATTCCACCCATACATATTTAATATTTTCATTTAATAAGATGCGTATTCTTGTTTGTATTAGACTAGCTTGAAGATGATACATGTTGACAAGAAGGATGCAAATGTCGATGACATGGCGATGAAGCAGTTTGTTGGTGATGGTTCGTTTGCACACAACCTAAGGAAGTTGGACTTCCTGTTATTCCCATGTCATGTAGATGGCAACCACTGGATACTCGTGAAGATGGATATATATGAGCAGAAATTTCGTGTTTACTACCCATTACTACAGTACAGACGCTTGTGGTAGCGAAATTAGAATATCTCACTACAACCATGCCCAAGATAATCAAGGTATGCGAGTTTAACGCATACTATCGCAAAAAAATCCAGTTTAGGACACATGGAAGTTGTGGTCGAGCACATTGATGAGCACCAAGAATCGAGACTAGTATCTCTTTTTTTGTTTACGTAATGTTTGATCACACAGATTGACAAATCTGATAAATTTGTGTTCCATCGTGCTTGCAGGAGCGGGGATTGTGGTATTTACATACCAAGTGGGCGAATGCATAATCCATAGGCTCCCGCTAAATACCATTTCACCGACGAACGCTACTGCTCTGCGTAAACAAATGGCGTATGCACTTTACGTTCACGCATTTGAGGAGGATAAATTCCATCCAGAACAGGGGAAGAAAGGTAGAAAGGAAAAAAAATAAGCAAGGGAAGGAGAGCAAAGGGCATAAGGGAAGAAAAGCAACAAGGGAAGTAAAGGTTGGGAAGGGCAGCAAAAAATAGCCCAATAGTTGCATATACTTTAGCTAGGAATCATTCGTTGCATATACTTTAGCTAGAAAGGATGAAAAGATTTTCATTCGTTGCACATACTTTAGGACTAACATGTAAGGTTGTAAATTCTTTGAATGTATGGTATGTAAATTTGTAAATACTTTCTCTTTACTTCATAATTTGAAAAAACATCAACAATATCCATTACATGTAATTGTACACGCATACAATTATTTATTAATGATAGTGTTGAATACATTGTTCTTCGATGTGAGCTAATAAGATTTTGGATAGCAAATTATTTCTTGTCCCAAGGTGGTGAGCAAATACTAGGTAGGTTGTACTAGGTAGTTTTATTTCCAAAGTTTAGTCGACATTTAGACGAGATGTGAATCGAGATTTTAGTCGACATTTATTCGAGCTGTTATTTGAGAATTTAGTCGACATTTTGTCGATATTTGAATCGACACTTTAGTCGACATTTATGCGAGGAAGCGACAATCTCGAGTTATTCGTCCGCAGAATGGGGCATGTGCGCGGCAAGTGCGGCAAATGAATTTTTCATAATTCTCCAGTAAAAAAATTGAGCCTACGGAGTGAGAAAACATTAGGAAACATTCTGTACTCAATCGACCTAACTATACTATTCACACGCACATTTCGGACATCTAGGGCCCCGAATCGATCTTCTGCTTTGTAAAAAGAAAACTCAGTTCCCTCCCGACAATCTCTAAGTATAAGGTATGCTCCTCAATGACTCTCTAATATGATTTGTCATTCCCTTGGATGATTAAAATTGACGACGGGATTGTTTGTTAAAAGGTTATTTCCATTATTGGCGCCGTAAACTCATATGCATATTGACTGATTTACACGTGGCATAGGTGAAGAAATGGCGCACAATGATAAATGGGCTATTCATGTGCTTTTCAGCGGAGAATGGAGTGTTGACCCCGCCACAAATAAATATAGATTTGTGTACTATAAGAGTATTGAAACCATTTTGTTAAAAGAAGACTCAAGCTTCTTGGAAATGATGAATCAAATCTTAGGCATAAAGGATTTAGATTCGGAGATTACACCTTAATTGGTGTGATCGAATACCTACCAAAATACCTGTCAAATATCTCGGTCTTGCCCATAAAAAATGATCACCACAGCCAATGTTTTTTGAATAAGATTATTAAACGGTGTGACGCAAGGATACTATTATGTGTCACCGTTTGAGATGGCGGACTTACAGAAAATGAATTTGGTGTCAGCAACTCGCCAATAAATCATTTCAGCTCTATTTGTCCAGTACGGACAGACGATGTAATACATACAAGACATATCGATGACAACATTCTTAGCATACCAGATGAAGATCCTCAGGCCAGTGATGAGGAGGATGATCATGTTCCTAAAATATTGATCTTGGAGAATGAACACAGAGTTCCCGTGGGAACAAGGTAGAAGGAAACAAATAGGATGGTTGTAGAAAAAATTCATTGCATTGCCGCGACTTAGTCATCGCATGCAGATTGTGGTACGTCTTCTGATAGATTAGCTGCAATGGTGGATGTTGCAATGAAGGATGTGTTTGAAACTAGGTGACATTTGTTCATGAGAATGTCCTTGTGACCGTGAAGCATTTCTTCGAATAGAAGGTTGTTAGGGCTAATAGACAATTCTGGTACCAAAGGTGTAAGGACAAAAATTGCAAGTGGATGTTGAATGCAGCTGCCATTGGGAATTCTTTAGCCTGGAAAATCACAAAATATGCTAACAACCATGCATGCCAATCATCATTGGTCCAAAGTGATAATAAGCAGGCCAGCCGCGATGTACTTAGCTCGTGGATCAAGTGTAAGTACACGGATGTATGTCAGCCGTATAAGCCGAAGGAAATTTCAAATATTCGGTCGGAGTTGGGTGTTAACATAATGTACAACAAAGCATGGCGCGCAAGCGAAGCTGCTTTGGAAGAAGTTAGAGAAAGTTTTGAGGATTCGTATCAGATACTTCCATCTCATTTAGATGTGATGAATGAGTTGAACCCGGGAACTGTTATTGAAGTATATCGAGAAGAAGATGGGAGCTTCAAGTATTTATTTTTCGCATTTGGTGCATTGATTTGTGGATTCCAAGGGCATATGCGGCTAATTATTGCCGTTGATGCTTGCTTCTTGAAAGGAAAATATCCCAATTCATTACTTATTGCAACTAGCATGGATGGTAACAACCAAGTATATCCTGTGGGTTGGGGAATAGTTGATTCTGAGAATGACACATAGTGGGAGTAGTTTCTCGAAAGGTTGAAGACTGTAATTGGTTGCGATATGGATGGGTTGGTGTTTGTATCTGACTGACATAAGAGCATTGTAAAAGGCATTGCAAATGTTTTCCCTAATTCCTTCCATGGAGCGTGTATTTATCATCCAAGCAACAACCTCAAATCCAAATTCAAACAAGAAGCCGTAATCCTATTATACTTTAAGGCTGCAAAGGTTTACACTATTGCTGAATTCAATGAGTTGTTTGGAATTATTTCAATGCAAAATCCACGGGTAGGCGAGTATTTAAGAGAAGTGGGGGTTGAACGTTGGTCAAGGGCACATTCTGGTGGGAGAGGCTATACAATAATGTCATCCAACATTGCAGAATGTCTGAATGCACTGTTGAAAGATACTCGCGAATTACCTATTCATTCCTTGGTGGATTACATCCGTAACACGCTCCAAAGATGGTTTCACGATAGGCGTATAGCTGCTTGCGAAATCAAAACAATGACCACCCAATATATTGAAGACTTAATCGGATCTAGGATGAGAGAAGCACAATCTTATGTTGTTAATCCTGTCAATATAAATAGATGGTGTGTACGGGATATTGCAAACTGTACAGCTACAGTAGATTTGCTTGAAAAAATATGCACGTGTCGAGTGTTTGATATGGATCAACTCCCATGTGTGCATGCACTAGCTGCAGCTCTACGCTGTCAAATTGACCATTACACCTTATGCTCGCCAGTTTATCACACCGATGCAATTATAGGCGCTTATGCAGAGCCTATTATGCCCGTTGGTGATCCTAAGGATTGGATTGTGCCAGAAAAAATTTTATCCATTCAACTATGACCACCAGAACCAAGGGCTAAGAGTGGTAGGCTCAAGAAAAAGAGAGTTCCTTCAACCGGGGAGAAAAAAGTTGAAAAGAACTGTGGTCGTTGTGGACAACGTTGACACAACCGGCAAACTTGCTCAAATCAATTAGTTTGTAGGGACAAAAAATAATGACACTATGTGCTTTGATGTAATGAATAGTTACAATTTATTATCCATATTATGTTTTATCAATAAAACACATATTCATTCGAAATTTCAGTACTTTCTGTCGACATATTTCAGTGTTAAAATCCATTTGTTTGGAACATGATATTCTGTACACCATCGAGAAATATGTGATAGAAATGTAAAAAATTGCAAACAAAACAAATGAAAATAACGAGAAACTGTGCTAAAGCCTCTTAATTTGTGTTTGTATTCAAAAACTATAAACTGTTTAACAAAATGCATGAACCTCTATATGAGGAAAGCTCCAAAATATTATGACTCTTGTTGGTTTTTTTGTCCTTTTCTCTGACTCATTGTATTATAAAGCACACAAATCAAAACAGTAGAAAACCTTTTTTTTCTACCAGTAGATGTTAATGGACTTGTATTATTTTCTTTTATTTCAATATCAATATCAAATAAAATCGCACACCTCGGTTTATCAAACAGGATTCATAAATAAATGGTGAGAGGAGTGGTTGAATAACTGTTTGTACTATCTTACCTACCAATTTAATTGTCATAGGCTAATTTACAGTTAAATTTACATAAATTTTTAGGTAACAACAAGATGTGATTCACAATAAGATGTAATATGTTTATCAAGGTTTAAAAACGTTGACGAAACGTCGAATGAATCGTCGATTAAAACGTCGACTAAGAAGTCGAGTAAACTCTCGACAAAACATGGATTAAACTCTCGACGAAATGTCAACTAATTTGTCGTTTATTCATCCAACAGATGCCGACTTCATTCCTTATTTGTCTGTAGAACCTTAATAAGTCTTCGACCATCTTGAAACATCCAATTGCCAGTTTGAGACATCGGGATTTTGTTTGTTCATCAGTCGGGATGTATTTTATATTTTTAATTATTACTTATGAAATCAAACTAGTTGTTTGTTCGTCGATCATGAAATCAAACTTCATGTACGCACCGTGGAAATGGGATGTTCAATCCATGAAGAATGAAAGAATGCAAAAGAACGGTGAAATGAAGTTAAACAATGATGTTCTAAAGCATCAGGGGTGTTTCAATATTTTCCCGTCATCTAAACGGTCCTCCTGCTATTGTTGCAAATGATTTGGTCAACCTGCTATATTTGCAAATGTCTTTGGTCAACCTGCTATTTTCTCAAATCCCACGAAAGATTGAGTAAAAACACCAAGAAACTTGTGTTTTTATGGAATGGGTAAAAATGCACGTTTTTACTGATTCTACAAGTCAAATCGTGATTTTAGATCGATTTTACTAATTTTCGATTTTAAGAACGATTTGAATCGGGCACGTGATTTTGGCTCATAAAATCGTAAAAACGTGCGAGTTGACTTGTGATTTTAAAAACATTGAACCCAATTCCAAAACTCATGATTTGTCACTATAGAATTCTCTGTCTAAGCTTCTTCGCTTTTGATGATGTCCCTTAATACATTTCAATGTGTCAAGTTCAAATCATAAAAATGATAATCCAAACACTGCAATTGAATGAAAGGGAATGAAGGAGAATTTGATTAACATGTTTGATAATGTCCTTCATTTACCATTAATCATATATTTTTAATGAAAAGATAACTCTTTTAATCACAATAGGACAATTTACTAAGAAAAATGGGATACAAAGTTGAAGCATAATGCAACTAAATTTGCTGTTGGTTACAAACTTAGGTTATTAAACAAGCTAATAGTTACTCTATTACACTCCATTCTAACCCAACAAGCCATTGTTTAATGAAAATCAATTAAAAATAATTTAATATAAGCTATTACTCATCTTAAAGATTACAAGTCTCTCCATTAATTTAATCAATTGAACAACATATATCTGCCATCACCTTTCAGCTAATATCATGCAAGTTTTGCAACCTTCCTAAATAAATAGCTTTTTAGTAACTAAAATTTTAGCATGATTTGCTTTAACAAACCTATATCTAGTTTTATAGACAATCTGTAATGAATTGACCTCTATAATCACAAACAATTATCCTAAATTCATTTGACACCATATCTTGGAAAATTGCTCTATCAAAATTAATCTTTAATCTCTTAGGAAGAGGAACACATATGAATTACTAATAATTTGATTTAAATATTTTAAGTTAAAGCTAACAAATTTAAAAGTTATTAAGTCAACTAAGACAATAGAGTTAGCATCAAAACTAACTTGACTTGAAAATGAAAGACTAAATTACACATTTGCATTCCTTACAAATTGTCGTTTAACTTTTTTAATTTCACAAATCTAAGAATACTTTTTTTTTGGTCATTGATAAAGTAAAAGGAGAAGATGATAAAGTAAAATGAAAAGAGAAAAGAAGAGAGAAAGAATAGGGAATTGGAAAATAATTGTATGTATTGCTTGTATGTAAATATACAAAGTGAGGGTTATTTATAGGCATATACAAGTCTAATAAATCTAATAGTTTAGTGGTTGGGAAAAAGTGGTTGAGAGACTATACTAATGATATATTATTCTAGATACAATATTAATTGAGATAATTCTAGATACAATGTAGTTGGGAGGAGATTGTTAGAATACTAATGTTGGGTATTTAATATAACCCAATTGTATGTTCTAATATAAGCCCAATAGGTAATGCACCTTTGTAGTGGGCTTATATGGGCAAGAGCCTATTAATTGGTTTTAACCCTAGTGTATCCCTATTTATATGCTAGCTGGAGGCAGCGTGCTAGGTATTCCAAATTAGATACCTAGGGTGTAATGCTTCAAACAACCGCATATACTATTGCTTGATTTTAAACCCTAACAATCTTGAAGCATTAGGTTTCAAATATTTGAAAAAAAAAAAAAAAAATTCGTGAACAGTACGTGAATAGTGCCGCAGGGGTATTTTAGTCCGATTAAAAAATTGACTTTTTACTCCGGTGACGGATCGAGGCAAAGGAGGAGTCCATCTCGTGTATCTCGACGAGAGGAATCCATTGGTGGTGTCGGTTTTTTGATTTGGTGACCGGAAGACGGAGAAATCGGCGTTTAAAGTCGCGGTGGCCGAAACTTCCAACACAATTTTCGCGTTTGTGGTGGTGGCGTCACGGTGCTTGTTGGGATTTGTTCCTTGTGGTCGTGCGCTTCGTTTGGTAGTAGCACAGCTCCGATCGGTGACCGGAGGCGGCAAAGGCAGTGCGTCGTGAAGCTCCGTCGAAAGTTACGGGTTGAAAAAGAAAATTTTCGAATTGATTTTGACCCATTTGACCTATTTTGACCCGTTTGACCAACCCGCTGACCTCTTTGACCCGCTGGATTCTTTGACCCGTTTGAGCTGGACTTTTGACTTTGACGCACTGGTTTGACCGCTGACTTTGACCGCCGTTGACGAGTTGACTTTTCAGAATTTTGTCTGCTTCTGAAATCAGGTGCACTCATTCTATTTTTCCATTCTTACTTATTAAAAATGGAAAAACGCATGCCAATTGAGATGGTCAAACTTCATACGTTTAGTGGGTCTGAATTTAATTCATGGAAGCGAAAGACTCAGTTTGGTTTAAAATATGAAAATATTTTTTATCTTTGCTTTGAGTACATTTCTTGATACTCGAGGAAGCTGATAAGTCTCAATGGAATAAGGATGATGACTTCTGCAAGGACTATTTATTGAACTGTCTTTCAGACCGTCTTGCAGAAGTTTATAGTAAGTTTAAGACTGCTAAAGAAATCTGGGACAATTTAGATGCTCAATTTAAGAAGGAGGAGGAATTGGCAAAAACACATCTTGTTGACAAATTCATGGATTTCAAATTCAAGGAAGATATAGAAATCACTCCTCAAGTAACTGATCTAGAAAATTTGAGATCTAAATTGACCAGTGAAAACATCATCGTTTGTGATCCTTTTCTAGTTGGTGCCATTATTTATAAATTACCATCTGCGTGGCATTCTTTCAAAGCGAGATGTACGGGAAGAAAGTGCGGTGGGATGGATGATCTTAAGCGATTCATTAGAATCGAGGATGAGAATCGAGTTAGGAATAACTTGGAGATGGTTAGGCAAAGAATAATCACCGCTAACGCGGTAACAAATCCCAAGAAATTTCCTAAGAAATCCAAGTCACACAAGAGTGAGTCTCAACAATTGGAGGCCAAAAAGCCTATCTTTAAGAAAAAGAAGGGGAAGTGCCACAATTGTGGGAAGTGGGGCCACTTTGCAGCAGATTGTAGGCAACCTAAAAAGGACAAATCTGACACACCAAAGAAGGAAGCAAATATGCTAGTACAGAAGACTGAGCCTCAAAAATTTGTTGCTATGGTGGGCAATAATGGAAAAGCCAGTACTTCTTCAGAATGGTGGTTAGATTCTGGGGCAACGTGCCATGTCTGCAAAAATGAAAAGTTACTTGATGATGTTGCTGAGGCCAACGAAACTATTGTTGTGGCTAGTGGAGCAGCGGAGATGGTGACTCACACTGGTACTGCAAATATGAGCCTCTCTTCAGGTAAACTTCTAACTTTAAAAGATGTTAAAGTAGTTCCTGCTATTCAAAAGAATTTAATTTCTATTAGTCGCTTAGACAATGCTGGCATGAGCATATTTATTTCTGGTGGTAGAGTAACTTTATCTGTTAACTCTCATTATTTTGGTTGTGGATTTTTGATTGGTGGTATGTATAGATTGAGTTCTGTAAATGAAACGGTCAGCCAAGTTAGTTCAAATTTAATTGATCCTACAACATTGCATAATCGGTTAGGACATGTGAACTACAAGAAAATGGCTAGACTAGCTAAGACTCATAATATACCTCTAGATACTTGATCAGTTAATGGATGTGAAGTATGTGCTCGAACGAAAATTACTAGAAAACCATTTTGTACGGTCTCTAGGAGCACACAACTTCTTGATTTAATACATTCTGACCTCTGTCACTTTAAAAGTTTCACAACTAGAGGTGGTCGGAAGTATTTGGTAACTTTATAGACGATTTTCTAGATATTGTCATATTTATCTGTTAAAATCAAAAGATGAAGTATTTGATAAATTTAAGATTTTCAAGAATCGTGTTGAAAACCATTGAACTTGAAAATTAAAAGGTTTAGGAGTGATAGAGGAGGAGAATATACATTGACAGGTTCAAGGAATTTTGTGCTTGAGAGGGCATAATACTTGAAACTCGCTCCGACTCATCTCAATCCAATGGCATAGTTGAGCGTAAGAACGGGGCGTTAATGAAATGTTAAACTCTATGTTGTTGTGGTGGCATGCCTTCTTGTTATTGGGGAGAAGCAGTTTTGACTGCTAATCACATCTTGAATAGGTTGCCGCACTCTAAGTTGTCTTCAACTCCTTATGAGATATGGCATAAACATCCTTGTAGATATGATACTTTTAAGACTTGGGGCTGTATTGCTTATGTGAGGATACCAGACCCTAAAAGACCTAAGGTGGGGCCTAGGACAAACACTTGTGTGTACCTGGGTAGTGCAGAGGATAGTGCCGCTGATCGGTTCTTGGATCTATCAACCAATGTGGTTATAGAATCTAGGGATGCAGTTTTCTTTGAAGATAAATTTCTTCGAGATCAAGGATTGAGAGTACCCGGCACTATAGAAATAATTTCAGAATCACCTAAAGAAACTGAATCAAATTCCTCTGACACTCGAATAATTTCTGAATCTGCACCTTTAAGGGTTTCTACAAGAGAACGAGTTCCCAAAACGTTTGGTGAGGACTTTGTCACTTACCATTTAGAGGATGATCCATCCACTTATAAAGAAGCGATGAGATCTAGGGACTCTTTATTGTGGGCAGAAGCCATTGATGATGAAATGAGCTCTCTGTTACAAAATCAAACTTGGCAACTAGTCGATTTGCCAAAAGGGGCTAAGACTATAGGTTGCAGGTGGATTTTGAAGAAGAAACTTAATCCTGACGGATCTATAGCTCGGTATAAAGCACGTTTAGTAGCTAAGGGCTATACTCAAGTAAGTGGGGTAGATTATTTTGATGTTTACTCCCCGGTCTGTCACTTGACTACGATAAGAATTCTTCTTGCTTTGGCATCTATTGAACACTATGTTGTGCATCAAATGGATGTAAAGACAGCTTTCCTAAATGGAGATCTGACTGAGGAAATCTACATGAACCAACCTGAAGGGTTTGTCATGAAAGGTTTTGAGAACAAAGTTTGTAAGTTAAACAAATCTTTTGTATGGTCTAAAACAAGCACCTAAATTGTGGCATCAAAAATTCGACAAGGTAGTAATGAGTTTAGGATTTCGATCCAGATTACTCGAGATAAATGCCTTTACTACCGATTACGTGTCGAATCAAAGTTGCGATTATTTGCTTATATGTAGGCGACATGTTGAGACTTGGTTCCGATCATTCTGCTGAGAGTGACGTAAGAGCCGCGTTAACCAAAGCATTTAAAATGTCCGATATTGGTGTGGTAGACATCATTCTTGGTATGAAAGTAAGTTTCTGAGCAAGGTATTACTCTTAGCCAAGTTCACTACATTGAAAAACTACTTTCTACCTGGGGATACAGTGAATGTAAAGTGGCTGAGACACCGTATGATCCTAGTAAACGGCTAAGCCCCAATGAGGGAGCTAGCGTGAATCAATTAGATTATTCTAAATTGATTGGTAGTCTCATGTATGTAATGATATGTACCAGACCAGACATAGCCTTTTACGTAGGCATCTTTGAGTCGTTTCACTAGTAATCCGCCCTGAGCATTGGAATGCCCTCACGCGACTTATGCGATATTTGAAGGGTACCTCCAACTATGCTCTATGTTATAATGGCCATCCTCCTATCTTGGAAGGATTTTCTGATGCATCGTGGTGCTCGGAATTAGGAGACAGTAAATCTACTAGTGGTTATATTTTCACACCGGTGGAAGCGGTGCGCATGGAAATCCAAGAGATGACTTATATTGCTTTGTCGCCTATGGAATCGAACTTTCGCTCTCGCTGCGAGGAGAAGCAGAGTGGATAAGAGAACTGATCCTGGATATTCCATTAACCCGTTTAAAGATTAATTCTTTAAGTATGTTCTGTGATAATTAGGCTACAGTTTCGGTAGTGAAAAACTCACTCTTTAATGGTAAGAGGAGACATATTAGGCTGAAACATGCTCTACTGAATTATCTCATAGAACGTGGTATTATCACTTTGGTCGATGTGAGATCGAAGGATAATATGGCTGATGCTCTCACAAAGGGACTGCCTAAAGATCGAATATTTAAAATTGTGGGGGAAATGGGGTTAAAGACTAAGACTCTATAGACATGTCTTAACCTACATTTATGGTATTTTAAATTTTCGAATCTTCCTTTGTTGGCTAAGATAAGCACTTGATAATGTTTCGACGATGTTTATGGTTGTCAATATATCATTCCACATTTGATGATATATCCTTTTTTGGGTGAGTTGTCTCATTCCACATGTGATGAGGTAATTTTACTCATTTTTGGATGTTCGGTTTAGAGCGGTTGTATCATTCCATATATGATGATGCTGCTTAACTAAATTTGGACTTGATAGCTGTAACATTCCACATAGAAACATGAAACGGTTCTTTTGAAAAGAAATTGTTTAGGTCTTGTTCTTATAAAGAAACTAGACATTGATGCTTATTGGTATGTGACATTGATGCATATTGTTATTGACATTGATGATTATTGTTATTGATATTGATGCTTATTGGCGTTGATATATATTTATTTTCAGTCATTGTGGTATTGTGCTAAGTTCTTTAGTAGAACTAGACACTTTAGTTTGTTACACAAATGATTGGATTTACATGAAATTCATATTTGGTAACTTGCAGAAAATGACGGAAATGGAGGAGCTGATTCCAACTGGGATCCTGAAGGGGATGATCTACTTGATGGATGATTCCTCTTGAGCTCTGCGCTGTGGGGGACTATTATTTTCTTTGAAGTTGAATAAATAGTTCACTTACATATGAAATTGCCCATTTAGTTTGAGTTTAGAGTATTTCTAAAACTCTTGTGTTCGAAGTTTAGAAAATTTCTAAAACTTTGATTTGGTTCACTTATGAGTGAGACTTATTGATTGTGTTTGGTTGAGTTTAGATTGTTTCTAAAACTCATAATTGTGTTTAAAGAATTCATATTTTTGAGTAATGAATCTTTTTGTGCTATGAATGATTCAAAATTCTGTTTTGAACATTACATTATCTATCTATTGGATTGTGCTATATGTAGAACATAGGAGGAGATTGTTGGGTATTTAATATAACCCAATTGTATGTTCTAATATAAGCCCAATAGGTAATGCACCTTTGTAGTGGGCCTATATGGGCAAGAGCCTATTAATTGGTTTTAACCCTAGTGTATCCCTATTTATATGCTAGCTGGAGGCAGCGTGCTGGGTATTCCAAATTAGATACCTAGGGTGTAATGCTTCAAACAACCGCATATACTATTGCTTGACTTTAAACCCTAACAACTAATTCTAGACTAATACACCCCCCCCCCCCCCCACCCCCTTAAACTCAAGATGGTATATTAGAAACCAACTTGAGTTTGGAAACGAGAGTATGAAAACATCCAGGTGGATGAGTCTTGGTAAAGATATCAGTAATTTGATCTGTAGACGAAGTTGAGATGAGAGATAGTGTTTGTTGGAGAAAATGATGCCGAACAAATTTGTTTATAATCTTTACGTGTGCTATTTTTTTTAATGCTAAAAAAAGTACTAACATAGTCGATTAGTCAAAAAATATATATATATACATATACATATATACATATATACACACACGCATATATATATATATATATATATATATATATATATATATATATATATGCACATTACTTTTTTCCCCATTTTTTCTTCGTCTTCCTTCCTATTTGTTTCTACTTCTCGTCTTTTTCATTCAATTCCTACGAACACCATATTCACATCGTGATTTGATAGTTCCATTAGCTTATATCAACAAAAATTAATTATGCACAAAAAAAAAAATTTAGACCATTTTTCTGATCTCTGTATTTTAGAGTTGGAGTGGTTGTATTATTTATATTTGACTTTTTAGACTCATTTTCCTCTTTTCGCTTTCCTTTTCTCCACCTCAATACTTAAATAATTTTCTATCATTCTTATTCTTGTCCTCTATTTAGGGTTGCAACCTACACAAATGATGAAATGAACACTATTAAATGCTTCACAGGAATAAACGCAAGTGCAAGATTCAATGATATGCAAGAATCACCACTAAAATCTTATCCCAAGAGAGGTTGGATGAAAGTAGTGAAGAGTTTGACCTTGTTAAACTTATAAAGTGTTGAGGGTGAATATGAAATTTTAATTGCACATTAAAAAAATTAAAGAGTAACTGAATTGTAAACAATATATTTGTTTAGTAAATTCATAATTACTCCCTTTCTCCCAAAAAAAGAGTCCCTTCGAAAAAAATTTCTTGTCTCAAAAAAAGAGTCCACTTTTAGACCAAATTCTTAAAATATCCTTACTAATAATAATTGTGTATACTCAAAATTAAAAAGTAAAAATAAAAATGCACAATTGTACATTTAGTGATGTGTTAAATGAATTGTATTTAATAACTAATAAAAATTTGTACCTTAACCAAAATAGATTTTTTTTGGGGGGGGGGGGGGGGGGAGATGGGGGATGGAGGGAGTATTTTGTTTAAATTTACTTTAGTGATAAAAAAAAATAAAATTTATTGGTTCAAATTTTACTATGTATATGTGAAAAGTCAATGTGAGGTTCATGTTGAACAAAAAAAAATTAGCCAAGTAAAACAGTGCTTCGGAAGAAAAAACCGATTATGAAAATCACAAATCAAAAGTATTACTACCTACTTTCCCCCCAAAAAAAAAATTAGTTTGGTTTTAAAAAACATTTTTGTCCTAAAAAAAATTCACTTTTAGTATGAAATTCTTGTATTACCCTTACTGATAATTATAATGTATAATTCAAATGAAAAAGTAAGGATTAAAAATATAAAATTATAAATTTAAATTTAAATTAAGTGTTTTATACGTTGTAATTTATAAAAATTATATTAAATTAAAAATGAACTCTTTCTTTTGGGACCGAAAAAGTACTCGTTAATACCTAAGTTATATGGAATGGACAAATATCTCGCTTAACTACTAATTTTAGAAATTTTAAAATTGTCGTCTCTAAAATTTTAAAATCCCTCTTTTCTCTTTTATTGTGGCCCTAAGTTTTGTAAAAATTCCTTATTTCTATTATTTTGTCCTCTTAAATGTTCAAAAAAAATATTATTTTCTATAAAATCCCTCTTTTCTCTTTATTTAAATTGCTCTTTTATTATGGAAAGGGTTAAAATTATTTGAAGTGAAAAAAAAAGCATTTATTTTCAACCAATGATTAAACTTCAAAACAAAAACTAATATAAAATCTTTACAAATATTATTAATTTAATTTTTTACTTAAATAGCCACAATTGAAAAGAAAATGTTTTTTCCTCTCTAATATTAATGTCTAAGTTCTACGCTTGCCAATACCAACTATATTTGTATAAGACGTGTCCAATTGGAAAATATCATTGGTGGGAAGAGCAAATATTTAAAAGAAAATAAAAACAGTATTTTGGTCCCAACCAAAAAAAAAAAAAACATGTTGATAATTCTTTAAGTCTTATTGATAAGGAGTCATAGCTAATTGAAGATAAATGTCCTAAAAGAATAAATTTAAATAAAACTATGGGAGTTACCACATGCAATGGAATGAAAGGTTTATCAACGAATAGGAATGAGAAAATTCAGAATAAAATATGTTTATATATTCTTGAGAGAAAGGGAAAAACGATAATAATAAAAGGGAAGATGGTTGGGGAATAAATAAAAACATTCAATTCATATCAAATTTCTGCACTCAGTTATGTTGAGATTAGATTTTTAAATATTTCTTTACCATGCCCACTTAAAAGAAATCGATAGGTTTCTTGTCATGTCCTATCTTAAAGAGCTTGACAATCAAAATTAAAAAATAAAAAATAAAAACAAAAAATGGTTTTATTTTGTTTGCCGTTGAGGATTAAGTCGCTTAAAAATTTAGCAATTAAGTAGGAATTTAAGTAGGAAATTTTCAACTTTCTTTGGCAAGATGATGCTATTGTTTTTCTAGTTAATCAATAGAGTTCTTCTTTCACAGAATCAAGTTTTATTGATCAATATCAAATTTACTGCACCTTATTATTATTATTATTATTATTATTTGCGCTGCAGAATTTTGTAAACCACTTTAAGTGGAAAAAAGAAAAAGAAGAAAAAACAAAGATTGATGCAAGTATTTCAACGAAACAAAATATTCAATTTAAATAACTGGTAATATAATAGTACAATAAAATTTCAATAAAAAATTAATGTCAACAAATTCTTGAACCCACTAACGTTAACGTTTACAATAAAGTGATACAAAACGGCTATCAATAAATCACAACTCGATCGGAACTTCAAGCTGCACAAAACCGAAAAATTCCGTCCATGTCATGCTGCCGGCGTTGACGGACATTCTCTTCCGTCAAGAACTTGAAATGCCTTTTTCCAACGTTACTCAGTTCTCAAGTCGAGACTGTGGAATCCCTTTTTCCGTTGAGGTTATCTTCTTCCGTCGAGTCTATCAATTCACTTTTTCCGGCCACCTCCTCCTCGGATTCAGAGTTCGACGGTTCACAATCAACATTGTTGGATGCATCATAATACTCGACGTTGTCATCATCGGAGTCGTCATCGTCCCACAAAACATAGCCTCGAAACGGGCGATGAACCACCACGTAGTCCTCCCACTCGCTAGTACTGATAAGCAGAGGGTTGTTGTCGTCCGCCATTGATGATTGCTACCAATTCTGCAGTTCAGGAAATTTAGAAAGTGTAGGGATAAACGAATTGCCGGCTTATATATATAGAGGTGCTTTCGATTGCTTTTCAAGGTTGGAATTGGATTCGGAATCGACATTGTAGAGGGAATTGATTATTTCTATTCGAGCCCGATTCCAGATGGGATAGGGAAAGTATGGTTTATCAATTTCCTAACAAGAACAGAAAATTGTTGTGATCTTCCCATTTTATAACTTCAAAAAAAAAATAAAATTGCAGAAACTGAAAATAAAATTAAGACATTAAGCCCCCAGATAAGGAAGATCCTCCGCTGGAAATTGATTTGAATATTACGCATATGCGGAAATCAATGATAAAAATAAGAAATCACATGAATTTTTTAGGGAAATTTGCATCTATAGCAGCGTTGACCGTTGACTTTGCAAATATAGCACCCTCTTTTTTTTCCTTGCAAACATAACACTTCAGAGCTAAACAAAGACCAACATACCCTCATCTTCTATTCTGAAACATAAAGACACAGCACTTCATCTTCATCTTCACCTTCATCTTTATCGATTCAACAAAATTTTGCTCTTACACCCTATTATTTGCACTTCTTATTATTCTCACACCCCATTGGATCATCATCTTCAAATAAGAAGACCACGACCATAGAGAAAAAATCGCAGCGGGGAGATATTAGTTGAAATTTGCACAAGTTAAACTGGGTTTGTGAAGTTCAACGAAACTGGTCGAGCCCTAAGTCGAGTTTTAGGTCGAGCAAAACGTTTGGTCGAATACAAGATCGAATTTAAGGTCGAACAATAAGTCTGAGTAGTAATTGGTTGAATATTATATCGAACTCGACCTAAACTCGACCTACTATTAGGTCGAGTTAAATTTAAAAAAAGAAAGAAAAAAATTTTAATTTTTTTTTAAAAAAATTTTTTAGGGTCAAGCTTGACCCTATGTTCAACCTAATGTTCGACCTAAATTTTTTTAAAAAAAGAAATTTAAAATTAAAAAAATTAATTTTTTAAAAATTTTTTACCCCCTCTGGTAAAAATCTTATTGCTGCGTAGAAAACTCTCGCAATCCTCTATCTCTCCTTCACACTTCAACCATGCAAAAGCTAAACGAGGGGAAATTTTTGTCAGAACAGCAAAAATATAATCACAAAGGAAACAGATAAAATCCAATGTGGCCAACATCATCATTGCTTTGAGGTTACCTGGTTGTGGCTTGAATATATGACCACTGAAGTTGCATGTCCCAGAGGGAAAGCTAGGCAAACTAAAAAGATTACTTGTATTCACAGCAGCTCTAAGTTGTGTCCACCTCTTAGCCATGATATCGTAAGCAAAATTAAAGAAATTACACCCTTGTTTAAATTCAGGCGCATGGTCAATGCTTTCAGCTACGTGATTTAAAATCTTTGCCGCACGAATTTGGGAATCCTTTGACACACCAATAGTGTTCAACTCAATAAACTTCGTCATCTTTCTAGCAATTTCTTCATCTTTAACCAGAGCCCAGCTGAAATATTAATTGGAACACATTTAGAATGTGATACAGCATAACAAACCAATTGATGTTCAGTCACGAGGAAAGATGATGAACTACCAAATGTAATCAGTAATTCAACACTTCATGTAATGACAAAATATATGGCGTATTTCACAAGTGAAAATAATGTTTAGATGGGAAATTGATATGCCTACAGAATAAAAAGATGGCCAACGGCAGCTGCGGAAAGAAAATTGTATATGGCGGAAAGCAATTTACCCGAGTCGTGTCCCTGCATGACCTGTGCTTTTAGAGACGGTAAAGAGCACTATATCGTGGTCTGTAGAGAAGGAAATAAAAAAAAATTTTAATTTTTTTAATTAAAAATTTTTTTTTATAAAAAATTTAGGTCGAGCATTAGGTCGAGCATGGGGTCAAGTTTGACCCTAAAATTTTTTTTTAAAAAAAAATTCAAATTTTTTTCTTTTTTTTTTTTTAAAATTTAACTCGACCCTAATAGTAGGTCGAGTTTAGGTCGAGCTCGATCTAATATTCAACCAATTACTACTCAAACTTATTGTTCGACCTTAAACTCGATCTTGTATTCGACCTAACGTTTTGCTCGACTTAAAACTCGACTTAGGGCTCGACCAGTTTCGTTGAACTTCACAAACCCAGTTCAACTTGTGCAAATTTCAACTAATATCTCCCTGCTGTGATTTTTTCTCCACGGTCGCAGTCTTCTTGTTTGAAGATGATGATCCAATAGGGTGTGAAAATAATAAGAAGTGCAAATAATAGGGTGTGAGAGCAAATTTTGTTGAATCGATAAAGATGAAGATGAAGATGAAGTGCTGTGTCTTTATATTTCAAAAAATAAGATGAGGGTATGTTGGTCTTTGTTCAACCCTGAAGTGCTATGTTTGCAGGGAAAAAAAATGTGCTATATTTGCAAAGTCAACGGTCAACGCTGCTATATATGCAAATTTCCCAATTTTTTATTTTATTTTTTTGATTTGTTAAGTAACACTTCAATTTTTTTAAAAGAGCTAAAGGACTTTTACATGCTAAACTAGAGAAATTTTTGGGTTTTTGTTCAACCTGATTTCCACAAGCAGATAAAGAGACTAGTTAATTTTTTCCATAAAATTTTTCAGTTAAACTGATAGTTTAATCAGTTTAATCATTCATGCATTATGCAGCGAAAACTAACTTTAAATAGTCAATAGATATCATAATATTTTAAAACTTTAGGGATAATTGATAATAAAGTTATATCTTTTCCATATCTTGACACTCATTCAATGATTTGTTATGAAATTTTAATTTAAACTTAAGTACATCAACCATAACAAGGTAACATAGTTGTTAAATAGGTTGTCGAACTCCTTAAAAACTTAGTTATGAATTCTTCATATACAAAAATTATGTCGAATTTCTTCATTCAAGTAAATGAAATTTAAAAAATCAAGATGAATATTTACACTCCATATCACAGAAAAATAATTGAGGCAGGATATGGACTGGTATTTTTTTTTTTTGGCAGTTTTAAACTTTCCATGTTTATTATATATAAAAACAACGTTCATTTCCTTATAGTCCACCCCATGTATTAATTTTATAATTATAATTATGCCACGAGTCACTGTCTAAGTAATTTTATTTTTCAAAATCAACATCTGAGTAATTTCATCTGAATTTAATTCTTTTATAAGTTATTTGAATTCATCTTTCAGATATTCTCTACTTACGATATAACAAGTTAGTTACACTATTGTTGACTGTTCAATTATCTTTCAAAATTTTTAATTTAAAAATTTCTAGAGTCTCAATTATTTATCCTCATTCATCTTGCATTGTGCTCGTCATTCTCTTTACATTCAGAAAAAAAATTGAACAAAACTCTTTTTATATGCCATCATATGATAATTTTTTAAATTTTAATCTATATTTTAATATTTTTTGAAATGGGATGTTTTAGGATATTGGGTTTGGGAGTTTATTTGAGGTACGTCATGAAATGGAGTAATGTGGTCATTAACACGTGCAACAATGGAACTTTTGTTCAAAGTTTAGTTGATTTTGGTTGTCCTTTCAATATTGGGTTCTAATATTTAGATAATCTAAAGAAAGAATAGGGAGTAATTAGAGTTCTTGTGTATTAAGGTTTTTCTGCCCGTAATTTAACAAATTTATGGGATAAAAAAGTTTAGAAAGTTATTAATGAAGAACCATTATGTTGTAAAATTCAATTATGGCAAGAAACTAGTGTTCACAAATTTACTTCATGTTTCAAATATTAGAAAGAATCTTTTGTTTGATAATATACTTAATAAGAAAGGATTTAGTGTTGTACTAAAATCTATAAAGTCATCTTGCCCCAAAATAGTGTATTTGTAGGAAAAAAAATTACTCTTGTGATGGCATGTGAAAATTAAGTGTTAATAAAATTGATAATTATCTTTATTTTATGGATTTTTCTTATTCATTATATATAGTATGGTCGATTAAGAAAGAAAAAACTTTTGATATTTTTTATCCACAAGCTAATGTTTTCTTTATTGAAAGTAGTAGGGATTCTCTATTCAATAAAATTTCAATTTTATTAAGTAGAAAATAAGATCCTAAAATATTTAGTGAAGCCATGAAACTAAGATATGCAGCATTTCAAAAGAATTATGCCCTAGGTGGATCCATTATCACTTATAGATCAAGATTAATAGTGAAAGACTTTAAACAAAAGGAAAGTATTGATTATTTTGATACATACTCTAGTTACTAGAATTATATCCATATAGTACTAATGAATTTTTCTTCAAAATATAGTTTGTGTGTATATCAGATGAATATTGAAATGACATTCTTTAATGGTGAGCTAAATGAAGATGTACATACAAAACAACCAGAAGGATTTGTGCTATCAAGAAATGAAAATAAAGTATGTAAATTAGATTAGTTTTTGCATCGTTTAAAGCAAGCACCAAAAAAAATGGCATGAAAAATTTTAATTATTTTACTCTCTGATAGATTTAGATTTAATAATGCTAACAAGTACATTTGTTCTAAACTTAATGAAAAGTATGAAGTGATCATTTGTCTCCATGCAAATGACGCGCTCATTGTTAGTATAAACTATAAAGAAAGTGTAGAAATTAAGAAGCATCTCCTTTCTAAATTCAAAATGAAAGATTTTGTTAAAATAGATACTATTTAGGGTATTGAAGTTACATAACAGAACGGGGGGGTTTTCCACTTTTTCAATCACATTATGTTGGAAAAATCTTAAATAGGTATCAACATTTAAATATGAAAAATGTTAGTACTCCACTTGATTCTACCTTTAAGCTATACTAGCAGGTAATATCTGTGCAATGCGCAGTTTTTTGAGTGCCCACTGTATTGCATAGAATATAAAAAATTTGACGATAAAATTAAGATAACGTTGAAGAAATAAAATCACAATACTATTAAAAAGAAATAAATATTCAATAGCTAAAAAGAAAATTACATAGTAGGAGTTAATTAATGTAAAACAACAAAAAGAGTAAATATGTTCTAATTTATTTTAAATTTAAATTGCCATGGATATAATTTTTCTATCCCATGACTGTTAAAAATAATAACAATGAAAATATTTTGTATTTGTGGTATGAAAACTAAATAGTCATTTTCTTCCAAACTATGATCTTGTACGAACTATGCCAATTTCAACGAAGTGAAAAGCACTTGACAGTGATGTCATATACTCGATTGCCAGATTTCAAATGAATGTCACATTGTTTTGCTTCTTCCAAATCACGATTTGAATATTTTGGAATATTTTATGTGACAAGAAGGAAAGTGTATGAAGTTAGTAAAACGAAAGGTGCAAATAAATTTGTAAAATAAATTTGCAAAATATGAAATAAATTGTAATATTACCAATCTAAAAGTATCTGATATTGTGAATTGCTGGAAGTAAGAATAGTGTGGAGTTGAACTAAACCTTTGAAATGGATGTAGTGAAGATGACAGGACATTATGTTGAAGATTCGTTGTTTTGAAGACTGGAAACAATGCATGGAGTTCATTAAGACACTACACATTATTTAATTAGAATGAAAAATGTATATTGTTAAATGAACAAACCTTGTTTTGGAAATATAGGTAGTGGCACGGTCCATGGCATCATTATTTCGCCCTTGAAATTGTCAAATGTAAGGCTGTCAAATTGATTATTTCTACGAAATCTTAATAAGATTGAACAGTCTTGATTGAGTAAATTATCATCAAAGAATTCAGTCTAGCCAAATGTGAAAACATGGTGATTGATTGTTATCTTCCATTGCATTTGTCCTTGTTGGATTATGATTTCATCTCCATCGTCAAAAATTTGGATAGCATAAAGACCTATTGGCACTGCCTATAAAAAAGCACAAAAGTTTTCTTTATTGTGTTAAATGCAATAAGAAATGATAGTTGTAGTAAATATAAAAATAAAATTTATAAAGATTTAAAGTTCAACCTGCTTCTCTCTTTGAAGGGATTTCAAGAATAAGCAACATGGCCTTTCATTTGTACCTTGGAAAGTGAGCAAAAAGATTAGAAAATGGAATATAAAATTATGGCGCAAAACCACTAAAGAAATGTTTTTTGTATAAAAAGTATTATATCAAAAAAATTAAGAATGAAGTTTATAGAATTACCATGTAGCTGAAATAGCATTGGATTAGCAAGTAACCCATTTTGCATCCAATCTTGAATTGATTTTTCTAATTGTAAGTTTGGGTATCCAATGTATTTAAATATCATTGGAAAAGAGATGAAAAAATTATAGCATATTCGATAAATGATCTGATTGTCTCGCACATATGCTAAGATGCCAACATGTACACGTGTATGGAACTGAGTAACAAAATAAAATTTTTGGTTATGACCATTTTGTTTGGCCAACCATTTTGTAAAATGGATTAATTGGTGTCATCATGACCTATAAGAAAAAGAAATTGAACGGAATAATGTATTTGAAAAAAAAATTAATATTCAAAAACTAATAGAAAATGAAGGAGTAGGAAAATGGAGTACAACCAATCTTATTACAGGAAATTGTAGACAAAAATGTAGGTAAACAAATGTTATTTCAACTTATTTGCAAATGGCAGCATTAAAATGCACCAATTAATCCATTTATTACGGGAAAATGGAGTACAACATTAAAAAAAGGAGTAGGAAAATGGAGTACAACCAATCTTATTAGAGGAAATTGTAGACAGAAATGTAGGTAAACAAATGTTATTTCAGCTTATTGCAAATGGCAGCATTAAAATGCACCAATTAATCCTTTTATTGCGGGAAAATGGAGTACAGCATTAAAAAAATCAGTAGGATAATAGAGTACAACCAATCTTATTAGAGGAAATTGTAGACAGAAATATAGGTAAACAAATGTTATTTCAGCTTATTTGCAAATGGCAGCATTAAAATGCACCAATTAATCCATTTATTGCGGGAAAATGGAGTACAACATTAAAAAAAGAAGTAGGAAAATAGAGTACAACCAATCTTATTAGAGAAAATTGTAGACAGAAATGCAAGTAAACAAATGTTATTTCAGCTTATTATAAATGGCAGCATTAATATGCACCAATTAATCCATTTTTTGCGGGAAAATGGAGTATAGCATTAAAGAAATCAATAGGAAAATGGAGTACAACCAATCTTATTGCAGCTGCCTTCGAAAATGGCAACACAACATGGGCAAAATGCACAAATCATTACAAGGTTGGCAAAAAATGTATCCATAGATACCATTATATATAGATAGCATACATAAATTCAGAAAAACGTATCCATACTAAAAGTTGGCAAGATCTGAAACAATGCAATCTGGAACGAATATTATTGTAATATTCATCATACATAAATTCGACATCATTACAAGGAAAAGCCATTCCTTTCAAATGAGAAAGCAAATGAACGAAAAAAGCACTTCTCTTTCCCATCTACACTAACAGTGTGTATTTATTTATGCCTATTTGAAGAGTGAAGAACAGTCAGTGCCAAAACAAATAGTCACTTGATAGATTAAAAAACTGGCAACGTATCCAGTTGGAAGGCTCAAAACCAGTTAGCACATCAATCAAACACCTTGAAATCCATAGCATCAACAAGAGGGATGTTACTTTAAGTTACAAATATAGCTGAAAGTGCATCCACATATTATAAAGTTGACGAGTATGTGCAGAAAGTTTGACCAAAATCAGAACAAGCATCAAACCCAAATCTGAATAAGTATCATAACATGTAATAGCAATCTGTAAAAAAAAAGAGAGAACAAGAGTAACTTTACCTTTTGAAGAGCTATTGTATCAATTGATCAGTTTCCAACATCCATTGCCAATCAAATTTTATTCAATGCACATACAATAAGGAAAAAAACAGTTAGAATGCAGCAAAAAGAAATAAAGAATATGTAGTACAAGAGGAAAACATTAACCACATTTCTATTCTAAATAAAGGAATGTCTATTTTTTAACTATCAGTGGCATGGAGATACAAGTGTAAACATATTTATCCAATGAAGGAGTCTATTTTTCTTTGAATTTGTGATTGGCTATGAGGAATAAGACTGGTTTTTTTTAGTGTGGCAATATTATGTACAGGTGTAAGAACATTAAGCAGCAGTACTTATACAAATATCTTAAGTAGCAATACCTTAACAAATGAACCCAAAAAATAGCACGCATTAATTGTTTAAAGTAAAAATGAAAGTAGTAAGAAGGATGACGATTTAAGTTTGAATGATAAGAAAAAACAGGAAGCAAGAAAATGGATTAATGAATGTTACACAGTGCACATATCTTTCTAAACATGAAAAAAATAAAGGCATGAGTAAATTAATAAAAAGCATACTCTTTTGAAGGAGGATACCGTTGAATAATCAAACCAATGCAGTGGAGTTCTAATTAAATACTTCTGAGTTCCTGCTTTTTAGGAAAAAAAAAAGAAAAGAATAAGAAGCCGAAGTTACAAGCTAAAAATGAGTAATTTTAGGAAAGGAAACAGCAGAAGATATAAATGGAAGCATATCACCTGTGTGCACTATTTCTTGTATAAATTACAATGAATGGCATGGTTGTTCTTTATAAGAATACTTGTACAATGTTGTTGATGGTGATGTGAGTTATTTTTACTTTTACAACTGTGTTTCAATTGTCAACTCAAACTGGGCAGTCACATGGGTATGTAAAAAAAAGCTGCAGAAATAGAAGTTGCAAATTTATCTTGGGAATAATAAATAGAAATAGATATGTTTACATTGGAAAACGAATCTAGAAAAAACAATCTCTGTTGCATAATATCAAAATCAAAGTCATGTTATCTTAGCATGAATCTCGAGGTTAAAAAAGTATATATGTTAGAGTATGGAAAAAAGCAGTATATGATTCAGATAATTATGAAATTGTTTGTAGGGCAGGAAGTTTTTTTTTATTTTTTTAACAAATGACTAGTTTTGTCTTCAGAACACACAAAAGAAGACACAAACATTGGCTAATACTGTTAAGTATTAGACATGCACACACAAGGGGTATTTGACAAACACAAGAAGTAAGAGTAATAATTGGCGAAATACATCTAAAACAGCAAAGCCACAACAGGTGCAAACTATGAAATATGAAATTTAATTCTTATAAATACAATAGTAGATATATGTTTGTGATTGATAGAGATTAGTCCCAGGACAACAATCCTACAAAAAAGAGGCAAAAAAAATTGAAATTGGAAATTTTTAACTATGATACTCTTGGAGGATAAGTACAACTTTAACAAGCTTGTAGCACAGAATTATTGAGTGTAACCTGTGTAATAGGAAATTCAGTAAATTGTGATAAGAATGCACTGATTGTAGATACTCATTGGCACAAATGTAGTTCCACAAATAGAGCAGATCAAATGCAAACCTTTTCTAGCAAATTGTAGACAGAAATATAGGTAAAAAAAATGTAATCAGAATGTAAACATTGAAACTTATGCAGTACAAAAATCCAGTTTTGTGTAGAAAAGAAAACTTGAACTTTCAATTAAATGCATGGAAATAGTTGGAAGAAGCAAAACTAAATTTGCTTTTCACATACATGCCTTTGAAAAGAACAAAGTGGACAATTTAATAAAAGCAGGTGGATAACAACAAGCAATTCAAATCCATACTTATGACAGTCTTTAGAACAGTCAACATTGGGCTGCGACAGCACACTTAGAGATGGTACAAAGATAACAGCAAATTGCTTTCCTACAAGTTTTTGTAATTATGTGATGTAGTCAAAAAACTGATTGCCTACCATTCAGTTTTCAAAAGTATACCTATCAACAAAAAGACAAGCAACAAAGTAGAGCAGTCCCAAAATACAAAACTTGAAATACAAATTTGCAAAATGTGAAAAGTAGAAACATCCTAATCTATTTTTTGTTTTTTCTTGATGGCATTGGCAGAGTCTTTGGTAACCAAATTATCTTCTTCTTCTGATGGAACAAGTTTGTCAAGAAGGAAAATCCGGGCCTTTGGTGATGATGTGCTGGCATGTTTTCCTGTAGGAAAAATAAGGGTTGAAAAGTACAACTGGATTTTTAATATCTACCAATCTATGCATATAGTCATAATTTTAGACATAACAAATCACTAAAAAAGTACCTTCAGATTGTGACATTGGCTGGACTTCAAGAACATTTGCCGATGTTACTTTTGTTGCACTTGCACTTGCACTGTTTTGCTCAACTGACGAGCCTGAAAGCTAGCCTTCATGAAATTCAGCATACGAAGTGATGGTGTAGCACTGTCTACCATCTGGAGTCTTAAGTTTGATTGGCCTAATCTGCACCAAGAACAATTTTGGACTGCAAATCCTTGTGAACTTCCTGTAAAGGAAGTTCAGTGTTCTAGACAAAAACAAAAACAAAAGAGTTAATGCTGAAGCATTTGCACCAGCGGAAGAAAAGCAAGACAGTGATAATGTAAACAGGTAGTTTGGCAGTAGGAATGACCTTGTTTGTATATTCCATGACTTCACTCGCTAAAAATGCTAATACTTTTTCAGCCAGGTTTCCAAATATAGAGGGTGTAATGATACCACTATCATCAATCACATCAACCTCAAACCTACACTTGTTAACAAAACAATAATCAATTAGGTCACCATACAATCAAATTAAAATGAAACCAAAAAAGGAATAAGAGATAAATTTACATGGGTTCTGCCATCTGCTTTGATTCACACAAGTTACAAATGTATTCTTCATATTGAAGTGCAGGTGTTAATTGGAAGCATTTGGGACAAACCATGTACCAATACTTCTGGCAAATATTTTTGAAGGAAAGTTGTGCCTTGACAAGTACATTCTGCAAACAAATTGCAATAAGTTACGAGCAATGAACAGTAAAGCATACACGGATGTCCATACTTGTTTCGATTATCAGCAAAGCAAAACTAAATACCTTTTGAAATGGTGTTATGTTAGCAACAAAACAAGTTTTCTTATACAACTCTATAGATATCTCCGAAGTTGAAATAAGTCTTGTTGATCACATAGTCAGACAGTATCTCCTTGTTTCACACAGTGCATAGTAAAAAACCATTTTCAGTAACAAAGCAATGAAAATGAGTAAGGCTATAAATTAATATAGGGCTACATCACCAGTTTTTCAGACGAAGTGCACTTTCTATTGGAAGGTTTACCAGAATAACTAAATCATATTTTGTAGTAAGAGTTGTGCCTACAATTTTATTTTTTTTTTAGTTTTATTAATAGATAGCTATGGAATAAAACATTGAGGAATGAACCAACAGAGTTATCAAAAAAATTAAGGTGAACACAACGAGATTGACAGTGGAATACAGTACCATTATAGTAAACAACTTTAATCCTGCGACAGATGATTATAGGGAAATTGTTCAAATTCTCAATAATATTATCTCCTTCATTCTCAACAAACTCATTCCAAATGGATAGCATGACTGCCTTTATACTTCAACAATAGAATAATGGAGTTAACTTAGCAAAAACATAAATTTCATGCGGCTAACATTATAAAAACATTTTTTCCTTTTTTCAGATTAAGGAATCCAAGAAAATACCTAAATTCCAAATTCTAACAGATTGGATATTGATTGGAAAAACAGTAAAAGAGAGATCCCAAAGTAGTTTAGGAAAACACCACACGGCAAAAAAACACTTGCACTTGTTATTAAGACAGTTTTATGTACTAATGAAATTGCTTATTAATCAGTTAGATTGAAGTAGTCATTACCTAGGGAAATGAGTACATTAATGTAATGGCTAAAACATATTCTCGAAGACAGGTTAATGCAGTCAATAAATATGTTCAAACTCATCTGGACAATGAAGCAGTAAACAGCTTGGAATGAAATGACACCACAACAAGGCTATAAAAACATTGTTTTTTTTTTTCAAATTTAGGAATCCAACAAAATACCTAAATTCCAAATTCTAATAGATTGGATATTGGTTGGAAAAAAAATAAAAGAAAAATCCCAAAGTAGTTTGGAAAAACACCACACGGCAATAAAACACATGCACTTGTTATCAACACAATTTTATGTACTAATGAAATTGCCGGTTAATCAGTTAGATTGAAGTAGTCATTACCTAAGGAAATGAGTACATTAATGTAATGGCTAAAACAGATGATCAAAGATAGGTTTATGCAGTGAATAAATATGTTCAAACTCATCGAACAACGAGGCAGTAAGTAGCTTGGAATGCGATGACACCACAACAAGGCTATAAATAGAATAATGAACGGAAAATGGATGTAGGGAAATAAATAGAATAATGAACAGAGAATATGTATTTCATACAACACTGTGAAGATAAATTGTAGAAATTTGAATGCGAAATTAGGAGGATAGATTCTATTACCTTTGATTAACAAGGACGAATTTCTAAACCATTGAATCACCTACATCACCTTTGATAGTTTTAGGAGGTAGACTATCAATCACCACGACCAACACATCTACATAATGAAAAACCATTTTAGATTATCATACCTAAATAGCAAGGTAAAATAGCCACAAATACAATATAAATTTTAGGACATTGTCCACTAACATGAAAATTGATCTATTTAAATTGAGACATTCATACTATTAGCTATAAAACAGCCACTAGAAACTAATGATCGAAAAAGGACTTTACCAACGGATTCTTTTTTTGCATCAATGAACCTAGCTAGGTCTTGAAAGTCTGTATACTGATAATTGACTTCGAGCACACCGTCAGAATTGTCAAGAGGTTCAAGGATGGTCATTGAATTGATTATCCACTGTGTATTGATCCCTTCAAATTGATACTCTTTTTTAGTTGTTTCACTTCAGCATTTTTGATTTTATATTTTTTGTACACTTGAATTTTCTTCCCCATGCGATCGATCTCATGGTTAAAACTATGGCATGCACTCTTGCACCCTTTCAATGCAAATAGAAACTATTTCAGTAAAGAGGAAAAAATATTCCTTATTCTATGAGAAAAAATGAAAATAGTACCAAAAAAAAAAAATTCCACCGTTGAGTCTACAAGAATGAAACACTGGTAACGAGAAGGACTGTTAATCGTAGTTGTTGGCTGAAGCTTTTCTTGGATGGTAACAATACATGACCATGTTGTCATGCCCTCAACAATATCTTGAATCTCTAACAAATGGTCCATCTGAAAATAACAAACACACAAAGTAAGTGATATTCACAATAACATGTAAGAAAAATAAAATAAAAAACCCCAAAATAGAAAAAACTTCAAACCTGTAGCAAAGACAGCAAAATTGATCATCAAGTATTCGCTAATTCAAATATTTCATTATAAATAACATTTTGAGTTTTGCAATCTGTATGTTCTTGCTCTTGAAAAGGCAACATAGAGTTGACCGTGTGAGAAAACTAGTTCTTGTAGATAAACACCGACATAATCTAATGTTTGGCCTTGGGCTTTATTAATCGTCATGGCAAATGATAACCTCACTAGAAATTGAGTCCTTTTAAATGGAATTACATTCTTTCTTTGTCTGAACTATGCAATGGCGTTTTTGGTATAAAAACCACCCTAACTTGGTGATGACCAGAAGCAATCGTTGCACAAATTGTATTGGTTGCTAATTCTAGACAAATTGGATGTGTACCATTACAAAAACCTTCGGTCGGATTAAGATTTCGTAAAAGAATTATTGGGCAGTTATTTTTCAATAATAGTATATGTGGAGGAAGACTTGATGGATTTAAGGAATTTAGAAAATCCTCATAATCCCTTTGATGTTTTAGATCAACTGTTTGATCTGAACTGGTGTACACTACTAAATCGCCAGGAAATTGTTCTATTAAAAGATTGTTAATATCATGAACGGAAGTATTTTTTTTGGTGACAAAATGCACCTATTTATCATTTCCTCTGGCTTGATAGAATACAAAAGCAAATTTGGGAAGACACAATCAATCAATCTGCTTAATATGGGAAAAAAAAAAGACAAACAGCACAAGTAATTAGATCAAAGAAGTTGAATACATGCACAAAGAAGGAAAAAAACCACATAAGTGAAATGTCAAATACTTACTTATGAAGAGAATCATTTTTGTCAATATACAAAATGGAAAATTCATGTGGTAATGTAATATTACCACATTCATCCATCGGTTCTAAATTTTCCCCAATCTTGAGAAGGAATTCCGAAAAATTGGGGTCTAAGAAAGCATGCATATTCTGTTTCAATTGAATTTTTTTCATTGAACACCATATTGGAGAATTCACTATGCTAGCATTAACTTGTGACTTTCTTGTTCCTTTTTGAATAACTAGAAGAGTTTGACGAAAGTCACCCCCAAAGACAACCACTTTTGAGCCCAATGGCTCATTTTTTCCAGTTATATCTCTCAAGACAAGATCAAAGGCTTCTAAAGCATCTCTAGTTGCCATAGAAGCTTCATCCCATATTATAAGTTTGGCAGCTGCAATAAGATGGGCTGTACTGCTTTGCTTACTTAATTGACAAGCTTTACTAATAGAAAAATCAATTGGAATTTTGAATCTTGAATGAGCGGTGCGACCACCTAGAAGAATGGATGCAGCAACACCTGATGTTGCCATGGCAATTGCAATAAATCCTTTGGATCTAATATTAGTCAACAAGGCACAATAGAGGAAAGTTTTTCCAGTTCTTCCAGGACCATAAATGAAGAATGCTTGTCTTTCACCTAGATGGATTTTCTGGAGGATAGATTCATAGGCAAACTGGCGTGAACCCTTGGATAACTTGTTCCAAAAACTCACTACACAAGTTCTTCCCCTTGGATCAACCCAACTGAAATCTTTCCTTGGAGATGGTATGTTCCTTGAAGATGGAATAGGTCCTCAACCCCTTGATAACCCGTATCAAGAAACCTTGGAATCAATGGAAGGATGGAATCCGAATTTCCTAGGGAACAAATCTAGGAAATCAAGAACAACAAACACACAAATTCCGAATTTGTGTAATTTGCAAGTAATTACAGAAACTAGAGAGCAATTCTCTCAAGCTTGTAATGTCAAGAACCAAATTTTCATTTCATCAAATCTGCCCTCAAAAATGGCCGACGGCCACTATAAAGATACAAACTAGGGTTCCTAATTAGGGTTGCTCAAGCTAGGGTTTCTTTAGGGCCAAATGGGCTACATAACTCTTTGGGCTACATGACTCAAATTACCATATAATTAAGACTAAGCCCAATGTTCCTAAGGGGTTCTAAGAAAATAATAGTCAAGCCAAACCCATTATGGTTACAACTTGGAATTTGGCTCCAAAATCTAATTAACAAGACCCAATTACACTTAGTGCATTAATAAACATGGTCTTGTCAATCTTGGTCTTCTCTCCACCCTTTTGGGCCGTTTGGATGAGTCCATTCAAGGCTTCCTTCATTTTCTTTGTTCTAGCCCTTGTCAAGTGGATCCGAGCTTGTTCTGGAGACTTTGCTATTGACATCATGCTTCGGGTTCGAAGTCTCTTCAATGCTTGTTGGATTCATATCACAAACTTTTGTTTTACGTTTAACCTAGTTGGAAGCAAAAGATCTTCTTCATTAACAATTATATTCACCTCACTATCCATTTCCTTTGTTAAATTATCAGACAAAAGAATTTGCTCATTATCGGGAAGAATATGGTATTCATTTATATTTTAATTCATCTCTTCTAAAGAATTGTTAATGTCTATTAAGACTCTATTCATAACAACATGGATGTCAACATTGGAATAATCTAGTGACCTTCAAAAGTCACTGGATAATTCGATTTGGAACTGTTCCCACAATTTTCTTGGTTCATTTGGAGAGCAAAATACTAAAATAATATTAAAAAAAGGACCTTAGAGCACTTGGCATCTGATAAAGAGATGCCTCCTTTAAAGTATCCTCTATGTAAGTATCATATTCTAACAAACCTAATTTTAGTGCTGCATCTCTAAAGGTTTGGCATTTCATGCCTGAAATAGTTAAAAGATCAACAAAGCAAGTAGGAGCTCTAACATTTGAAAGTAATAGCTAAAGATAATATTGATCTCCCTCCTGTGGACTAATAGTAACCATCTGACTGATTACATTTCTAGATTTTCTTTTAGTCCAAATTCTAAGGGTAGAATTTCATACAAAGTGCTGACGAAATTCTTTATAAAGACATTTCAACTACTGAGTTGTTTGATTCATACGATTCATTTCAAAAAATTCAGTAAGCATAGTTTTGAAAAATCAATTTCGTCCATAAAAGTTGAAAGATTAGATTTGTCATTAAACAAAACAAGTTGCCGACCTTCAAGATGGACTTGCAAAGTATAAACAGCAGGAGTCATTTCACTAAGATTGAATCCATAAATCCTCCAAAGAGCTTCTGGAGGACTGATCCAACGGCCATCTTGAAACTGTTCAATTTCATCAATGTCTTGATGGCCATTGGGTTCAGAAATTTGAAAACTTACCAAATCATGTCCCTTATAAATGTACTTCATGAGTTTAATGGTAGAACGAAATTCAACATTCAAATGGCAATCAAAATTAGCCAATAAGTATGGATTATATAGAATAACCCAGCGGTTATCCAATACACACTGCCTAACTTTAATCTGTCTACTATTATTTCTTCTTCTATAATAAGGATAACCATCTTCTACATGCATTGTTTGTTCACAAAAATCTATAGGATAGTGATTTTTGCACTTTCCATTTCGCAAGCATAAATTAGTCTCATTCATTTGGCCACATGGACCATGAATCATATGTTTAAGGACAAGATTGTATAAATGAGGATGCATGTCTAGATCAGGAATTTTGGTACACACAATGTTATTATATCCTTCAAGATTCAATAGCTTAAATTCTAGTTTGAGAATTAATAATAAATAAGCATGAGGCATGCCTCTTTTTTGGAATTCAATCACACTAACACATGCTGCTACTTGATTGAAGATATTTTTGTGCAATAGTTCTTTCCTAAGTATTTCAAATTTTGCTCTAAACACTCTTCCTAACAAATCTGGCCTATCAAATAGAGTTTCCTTGTTAGATAGATTTTCTTGTATCACTTTCCAATTAGGATTACAAGTCATTGTAATAAAAAGATCAAGCTTGCCATATTTTTGAACCAAAGCCATAGCATCTAAGTATCTACGGCGCATATCTCTACGTCCGTCTACAAAAGAAGTTGGCAAAATAACCCTGCGACCCACATTAGAGCCATTTAGTTGGCCATTTGAAATACTATCAAGGATACCTTGTAATATTTCTGTTCTAACTTCTTTTTGTTTTATTCTAAGAAAGTCTAACTAGATGTTTCTATTTTTGTGTACATATCAACAACAAACTGCTGCAATAAACACATTGCATGTAATAGCATCGATTCATCATTGTCTCTCATCTGAAATCTGTAACAGTAATACTCCCTAGTGGACACATAATCCTTTCTCTTCTTTCTAGTTTCAATGGCTACAACGGAAGGATTAGAAAGTAGTTATTTGTACTGAAAATATGTTAAGTACTACATAGTTAAATTTCCCAATAATGTACTCAAAAGGCACTTACTTGTATCTTCATATGCTAGCAAATCTTTTGGGGTTTCTATAGTCGAAACATCAATACTGGAAGCATTTACATTAGGATTTATTTTTCTTTGGTTTTTATTTTTGTTGGATGATTTCTATATATTGTTATGCCAACCAGATTCCCACGAAGAAATAACAATGGGTATTGAAGAGGATCATAACACCCAAAATAGTGTCGAATTCTATACTTGTATTAGAATTGCTATATAATTGAATATGTGCACTTTTATTCTCTGAAGAAGCTTCTACACCATCCTTAGAAAATATAGTGCCCACTTGGCTACAAGTGGGAAGATTATATCGACGTTGATCTAAGTTTGGGCAAGAATTAAGGACAATCCTATAATCATCCAAATTGGGAACATGCCTAAGGTTTTTCAAGAACTTGCAATAAAGATTGTCCTCTAAAATATGCATAAGTAGGGATAAAGTTGTTTTAACATAATTTATCACAGGACTTAACTAATTGGGCCAATTCCTACTCAGTGTCATAGAAGTAGAACTGGATCCAAATTGTTTTTTCTTTATTATGTGGCGAAAGGCTATCAAGAAAATGATAGACTTGCCCTTGAACCCTGAAAGTGTACATCCATCTATTATTTTTAGTTAATCTCTTATCATATTTCGCCTCAAGGGACGTGAATGCCAAATTGTTGTTATAATTTTTAATATTTTTTCTAAAATGAACAAATTCCTCATCTTCAGCCGTAAGCAAATGACGAAGTGCATATGGCATGGTAGGTCTCACAATTGATACCCCGCCTTTTGCACAACAAAATGATGGAGGTTCCAAATAGAACCTCTTAGCTCTACAATGAGAACAATTAGGAACAGTAGAAATGATCATAGAATTTTCAGGAATTGGTGAAGTGGTGAAGTATTTTTTTTTCTTCTTTTATTGATTCTCCTCGTATTTCCTAATATGTCAAATGTTCATATGTTATTGTAACTATAGCAAATAACAAGCATAAAAAAATACATTCTGTCATAGTCATTTAAATTTACCTTTTGAATGAGAAGAAGACTCAAGGAGAATATGCTTTATTGTTTGAGTTGTCAAAGATGCACAACTCCTCAACGAAGCATCATAACATACATTGTTATCAAAAAACTCAATCGAAGGATTAGGCTGTGCATTAGAATGTGGGTTAGAAACTCGTAACATAGTCAAAATATGCTTAGAAAAAGATTTTTTTTTATTGGACACGAAGGAAACTCATTTGATGAAGCACCTACCTGTGTGTGCTATACTTTGATTAGAGGGAAACAAATTGCTGGTTTGGTTGTTTCGGTAGAACTTGCTACCTAAATTTCGAGAAATCCTAGAATTATGCAAAATTTTATATCTTTTTTGCCTAGCAAGTTTTTCTTAAGCATTAATACTAAATGATTCAAAAGGAAAAGGAGTCACACCATCACTACATGATAGATAATCATGAGGAAAAGAAATTCCTGTTTCCACATGGCCTAAAGATGTAGTCATAAAGGAGTATAAATCTTTTTTTCCATGATTTACTACTTGTCTTGCATTAAAAGGGCAGTGTGAATCAGGCAAAGGATTCATAGCTTGACTTGAAACATTCAAGCTATGATCACAGTCAATAAGTTTAGTTCTGGGTTTAGAACTAATCGATTGTTGGTTTTTCTTATGTATGCAGGTCTGGCTATAACGGGGCAAAACTTTTGTCTTTCTATGCAGTGCCATTGCATTGTAACACTTTTCAATGCTTAGGTTTTACATCTATTTAAACTAATACAAAGAAGGCATGCACGAGTGAAGCGAAGATAACCAGAGAATGAATTAAAACCGAAACAGAATTCGAAATGGGAAAACAGCACATAAAAAATGCCAACAACTTGCTAAATAGAAGAGGAACATAAATGATGTTGTGTAACGAACAGCACAAAAAAGAGTATAAAGACCTAGTAAATCATTGCAAACCAAAATATAATCATCGCAAATTTGTTTAGGATACAAGTAGCATTAGTTTTATATAACAAGGAGTCCTAAGGGAACATATTTTTAGATGACAAGCACAAGTAGTCTAGGCAGAAGTTTGCAGCAAAATGCTCTGCCTGCAATATGAGATACTCATTCAACACAGAAAAAATTGAATGGACAATGAATACATAGGCATGAATTAATTGATTGCAATGTAAAATCAGAAGGTTTGTATTTAAGTTTTTAGACTTTTTTTTAAACTTGGCATTTATCCAATAAACAGTGTCATAATAGGGAAATAATAATTTCTAATACTTCATTTCATACAGACAAGCGTTATATTTAAAAAAGGAAAAGTAAAATGCAAAGAACACATACAGCAACAAAATTGGATAGAAAGGAAAGAGAGAGCAAGAGTAACTATACCTTTTGAAGTGCAACTATATCAGCTAATTAGTTTCCAGCATCCATTGACAATCACAGTTCATTCAATGCAAATATAGAAGGAAAGAAAACAATTAGAATGCAGAAAAAAAAAGAAACAAGAAACATGTATTACAAGAGCAGAAAATTAACAATATTTATATCCTAAACAAAGATGTCCATTTTTTAACTACAAAATGACAGATACACAAGTGTAAAACATATTTGCAACATACAATCAGCACTTGTTTGACAAATGCACTAATTCAATGAAGTATAGATCATGACAGTGGCCTAATAACTAAACACAAACTTCCATAAGCATTACACACGTACACCAAACAAAAGAAGGTAATAAGCTTTCCATTGAACTAATCTAGTTACAAAGCTAAAAAAAGAATGCACAGTGCAGTAATACTTTTCAAATTGCACAAAACAAAGGACAACTATTTTCCTTTGACACAAATTCTAAAAAGTCAAAAAGATTGCTCTGAAACTAAACTGTATGTATTAAATGAATTTTAGTAACATTAATGCACATGCATGTTTTTTAGGAATAGAAAAAATGCACGATATATCTACAATTTATCCATTTTGGGAAAGATGCAAAACAAAGCTAACAGATTCATTGGACAGATGCACTAAGCAGGTGTAGTGTATATCACAACAGTGACAAAAAAACCAATCACAGTACAACCTTGTTCAATACAGAGGCTGTTATTTATTTTTATTTTTTTTGAAGAAGGCAAAAATGCATAAAGTAAGTAAAGTTGCAAATTTAGAGGAAGAATAGTTTGAAGAAATTTGTTGGCACTGCAAATGCACAGTGCAGTAAACAAATTGTAACATGGGAAAAGAAAGATGAAGCAAAACCAATGACAATGACATGACTTCGTTGGCTGAGCACAAACTTTAAAAAACATTACACATGTGCATTCAACATAAAAAGATAAGAAGCATTCAAGGGATAGATTGCTAAGCAAAAATGCAGAAGGCAGCTAAAATTGCAAAATTAGAGGAAGAATAGTTTGAAGCTTTTTTTTTGGCACTGCATATGCACAATGCAATAAAAAATTGTAAATTTGGAAAAGGAAATGCGAAGCAAGACCAATGCAGTGAAGGAATGCAGTATTCATGGCAACACGGCTACGGTGCTAAAGTTGCAAATTCAAAGGAAGAATAGTTTGAAGAAATTTGTTGGCAATGCAAATGCACAGTGCAATAAACAATTGTAACATGGAAAAAGAAAGATGAAGCAAAACCAATGCACTATTCACAGTGACATGATTGCGTTGCCTAAGCACAAACTTTTTAAAACATTACACATGCGCATTCAACATAAAAAGATAAGAACCATTCATGGGATACACTGTTTTTTCTTTTATCCAAGGCAAAAATGCAGAGACCAACCAAAATTGCAAAATTAGAGAAAGAATAGTTTGAAGCATTTTTTTTTTTTGGCACTGCAAATGCATAGTGCAGTAAGAAATTAAAATTTTGGAAAAGGAAATACGAAGCAAGACCAATGCAGTGAAGGAATGCAGTATTCACAGCAGCATGGCTACAGTGCCAAGCACAAACTTTAAAAAGCATTGCACATGCGCACTTAATATAAAAAGATAAGAAGCATCGAATGCAATTTAAAATTAATGCATTAAACAAATTTTCTAGAATATATTGCATGCCTCTTTTTAGTAGGCACAACTCTAAACAGTGAGAAAGATTGCATTAATGGACATGTCTTTGTTTCATGGAAAATGAAAATGCATAACACATGTACTATTTATCCATTTTAGAAAACACTACAATGCACATTAATGCACCTCAGAGATTTCATCAAATAGACATTACCCTTTTTGCATGAAAACAAAAACCATACAAGACTAAATGGATATAGTATTTATTATGCCAGTGGCCAAGTAACTAATGTAATTAGAACTCCAGAAATATATGGACAGTATATCATGACAGGGAGCTAAAAAACAACCATAATACACCTTTTTTTAACACAAGGATAGTTTTTTTTTGTAAAAAAGGGAAAAAGCATAGCCCACTGGTTGCAAAATTAGAAGAAGAATAGTTTGAAGCATTTTTTTTGGCACCGCAATTTCACAGTTTAGTAAAAAATTGTAAATCTACAAAAAGTAACAAGAAGCAACCCAATGCATTTAAGAAATGCACTGTTCATAGTGCAATGACACCATTACCAAAGCACAAACTTAAAAACCACTACACATGTGCATTGAACATAAAAGATAAGCATTGCATGGAATTCAAAATGCATGCATTTAAAAATTTTCTAGAATATATTTCATTTCTCTTTTCAATTGGCACAAGCCTATAAAAGTGAAAGGAATTGCATTCAATGAAATCAGATATAGTAAACCAAATTTATAACATTAATGGACATGTCCTTTTTGAGAAAAATGAAAATGCACAATACATGTTCCATTTATTTATTTTAGAGAACACAAATGCACATTAATGCACTTAAAAGATTTTCTGAAATAAATTTCATGGACATTACCCTTTGTATATGGAAACCAAAACCATACAATATTAAGCAGACATATTATGTATCATGATAGTGGCCTAGTAACCAATCACATTATAAGCACAAAAATACATTTTTAATAAAGCAACACAAGTAATAAGAACCATGGAAATATATTTGTAATTAAAGAACACAAGTATTAACAAATCATTAAAAAAATTTCTATAAAGGAAAGGGACTAATGCAAAAGTAGTCTATTTCTGCAGAAATGGACGAAACACTAGAAAGGTAATTAGGTAGAAAAAACAACACAGGGGAGGAGCAAGACAAAACAGTACAAAAGACAACTAAGAAACAGGCACGAAACAACTAGAAGAGGAAGTTTCTTTAAAGAAAAAAAAAAGAAGACATTAGCAGATGCATCCTCCAAATGCAATAGGTGAATGAAGTATATATCACGACATGGCGTAATAACTAACAACCTTACAATGAAGTAAGGAGGAAACTAATAGAAAAAATACTGATTTTTCCATCCATGCTAACATTACCCATTCATTTAGGCCTGTTAGAAGACTCAAGACGAGTGAGAGTATAAAAACAAAAATAATCAAAAGATTCAAAACCAGTAGGAAAGCATTGTTTATATATAAACCTTTTAGACACAGGAGAGCGCTATATTTTTATTCAAGGTGCTTTATTATCCCATAAAATCCACATGAAGAAACAATGTTTTTCCAAATGACATTCTATTTCTAAAAGTTCATATAAACCAAATAATAGCATGAGAACAACTAGACAGAAATAAAACAAATACATTGTAAAAGCTGGCAACATCTGGGATACCACAATCTCAAACCAACGACCAGTAACATTCGGCCTACTAAGCACATTTCATCACATACACACATTAACAACCTATATTACAATAGATAAACATATATATTTCTCAGAACAAACAACAAAGAACAAATATTAACAAATGATTCGAGGACATTCCAAGGAAAAAAAGGCAATGGTTGTTGGAAGACTCAAAACCAGTTAGTAAAAAGGAAAAAAAGTTGGAAGATTCAAAGGCCAAAAAAGTTAAGCCATCAATTAAACACTGAAGATTTTCCAAATAAAAAAAACAAGAGTGATGCTACATGAGGCTACGAAAAAGGAAGAACTGTCTTAAAATTCATTTAATGCAGTAAACAACAAGCAGCATTAATACTAGTTAGCAAAAAAATGCAGAGAAAAAAGGGAAGAAAAGGATTAGGAAAAAAGAGAAACAAAACCATACCTAAAGACAATGAAAAAGACTAAGCCAAATCCTAAACACACAGTTAGATAAGTAACAAAATAATGGTAGAAATAAGAAGGGCAAAAGTAGAAGAGGGCTCTGGAGAAGCTATCAAAAATACTGACAAATGAGAGTGATTAGAAAGAAAGTGGTGTAATAAATGAAAAGTTAGACCTGGAATGACCACATTTAGCAATGAAAAACAGTAGGAATCAAATATTTACGCATTGGACAATACCCATAGATACATAGGTAATAGTGAAATAAAAGACTTAACAGGAAGCACCCGATTAAGGAGCTAAAAAGCACATTTTACACCCCCAAAAAAATAATAAAAGGCAATCAAATTGCTTAGCTTTTGAAATCGGCGGCAGCTGATTCTTGGTGACTTAAGTAAGGGATGTGGCTACGACTGCAATTCGAACTGAAATGAGATGAGACAAGATACGGGAATATTTGGAACTAAAAAAATTATTAACATATAAAAAAAGAAGGAAGCTGATTCTTGGCGACTGAATGACGAATGTGGCTGCGACTGGAAGTCTGACTGAGATGGAACTCCGAGTAAGATGAAATGAAACAAGATACAAGGATACCTACAATCAATCTAGTTAGGCATTTATTGGGAATTTTCAAAAATTTATAAAAGTATGAAAGTAAAAAGAAAAAGAAACTATAGCTTCCTTTTCTCGGACCCAGCCTCTTATCGGTCAGCCGTCGAATGACCACAGTCGAAAACTGCAAATCAAACACAAGATCTGGTCAGATCAGGAATTTATTGGAAATTTTTAAAAATTTATAAAATTATGAAAGTAAAAGGAAAATGAAACTATAGCTTTCTTTCCTCGGACCCAGGCTTCCACCGACCAGCTGTCGGAGGACTGCGACCAAAAACTGCAAATCAAACACAATAATTTTAGGAGGTGTTTGGTTCGTGTAGTAACAAACCCACAAGATGCGAAGCAAGACAAGAAAAAAATGGAAGAAAATGGCCAAGAGAATCTTTGGGAAGATCTGGGGGAGAAGAACAAGGTTCGAAAAACGTGATTTGTCCGGAAAAACCTCAAAAGATATCGGTCAATGGCAAGAATGGAAGATAAAGACGGTGATGTGCAGAGAGACAGCAGAGGTAGAAAAGGAAGGGTTAGGGTTTCGAAGGGTTAGGGACTCACTGACATGGAGAACACGTAGGTACACGTAAATTGACTTAGCAAACGTGGTAGGAAATACGCACGCATGGCGCAGGCAATTTTTTGTCCAGGTGTCTTGATTTGGTAGTTCATGTTCAACCATTTATAATATATGTTAATAAAGATTTTGTAACCTAATTGTTCAACTAGAATATATAAGTGCAATTGAAAGTTTGATGCATATGATGAGTTGTACAAGGCTATATATTTTATATTTACTTTGTAAACTAGGTAAATATACTAAAAAATCTAGTAGAGATTAGTGAAAAGCTATAACAAGAGTTTTTGGACATTTTAAAACAATTAAAAATTTAGGACACTTTTATAATAGTTTTCCAAGTGCATTTTAGAGATAATCTAATACTGGTTGGATTATTAGTGTTAGTAAAATCTCATAGGTAGATATATTTTCATGCTTCTATAAGGAAATAAAAGGTGACTATATATCAAACATCAAAGTCGAATTTATAGCACTATATTCAACTTGCAAGGAGATAGAGTAGTTAAGAGACTTGTCGCTTGATATAAATCCATAACCTCGTCCTATGCCTACAATTGCTTTGTACTGTGATAGTGTAGCAACTGTGTAGAGAATTGAATAAAATATATAATAGTAAATCTAGATATAAAAGTTTAAGGCATATATATTAGACAAATGTTGAATAATGATATCATCACTATTTTATATATGACCACATACAACAATGTAGTAGATCTAATGACAAAACGTCTTACAAGAGATATGACAAAATCAACAACATTCGGTGCGGGATCAAAACTTAGTATCTAGAACCACTATCAATAATAATCCAACTTTCTTCTAACTCTATCACTAGATTGAAAGGGTAAAACAATTCCTAATAAGTAGTTGTAAGCATTAGAAATTTTTGTGTATATTATTTGAAGGTGCTAGTACTTATTGTTACTCTTAAGTGAGAAGGTCGAAAATTTACTATTAATGAAAATATTTCTTAGTGATTTATTAGTTAAAATAGAAATAAACTTCACCTCTATAATAATAATAAGTGGTGCCACTTCTAGTAAGAATTCAGGATAGTCTCTTGTATATGATCATGAATTAGAATGAAACACAAAATATAGTGCTAAATGAGTAATTTAAATAAAATAGGCAAAATGATTATCTCATGTGTTTGATAATTCTAATCCAATTTTAAGTGTTAGTTTAAATAACTTAGCCATCTTGACATAATTAAAATTTATGAATTGTTTACACTAAAGTAAATTATAAGATGATAGTTTCTTTTCTTTATCTGGATGATATAATAATATAATAAGTGTTAGTTTGACGTTCATATTACAAATTAAATAGGGGGGAGAGGATGTTGGAAAGATGGTTTGTTAAGTATATAATAAAAGCAATGATGTTGGCACTGTTCACACTTTGGTTCATCCCTACCACGTGTTGTGTGGGTGCTTTTTTTTGTTTTTGTGTCTGGTTTTGGCTTGGGGTGGGAAGGCCCTTGGCAAAACGGCGTTGTATTTTATTCCTCATTCCTCACCCTCTCAGATTTCTGCATTTTCACATGATTGAACCGGTTCTTGAGAATCGCTTGCTATGATTTGACAAGGGCCGTAATAATCGTGTTCAAAGTAATCATGAACGATGAAGACCGTTAATCGTGTTCTTTTCGCCTCCATGGTGCTATCTATAACATGAATAATTTTGTGTTTCCTAATGTAATAATTGAAATGATTAAAGAGATGAATTATGTTTGCTACCACATGGAATACATGAGAACAATCGCCATGGGTGTAATGGAGAGATGGTAAGGATCAAAAAGAGCAGACAATGTAGAAACCCTAGAACAATAGTTCTAAAAGAATTTGGGTGAAACAATGACGTCTACGAACTGCAACCTCCTTTTGTTAAAACCAACGTCATTTATGGATTGTTGTTTTGTTTCTTTGGATGTTATAACTATTTTAACTGTTTTAAAAAACAATGCCATTTGGGTGTTGTTAAACTTCTATAGTCATTGGAGAGTCGTTAAACTCCTTCTCAAAGCCTTAGTTGAGGGAAATTCCTTCTGATTTTCACTATATGACAGTGTGTCGTCACCAATGTCTGAAGATCCGCAACTTGACTGATGCACTTTGGTTTGTAGACCTCCGTTTCGCTTCTCTTTAGTTCTGGAAGCAAAGTTGCAGGCTCGGTTGAAGCACTATTGTGCACTTCTATTCCCATTCTCAAAGAATTATGAGCTCATGCCTCACAATTGCAAAGGTAGGTGCTTTTTAACTCATATAGTCATTAGAGATTTGTTAAAATTCTTCGCAGGGGCCTTAGTAGGGGGAATTTACTTAACAATTTCACTGTGCGGAAGAGTGTCGTCACTAGTGTTTGAAGATACACAGCTTCATTAATGCTCTTCGATTTGTGGACCTCCGTTTCACTCCATTTCAGTTCTAGAAGCAAAGTTGCAATCTTGGCTGAAACACTATTGTGCACTTTTATTGCCATTGCCAAAGAATTGTGAGCTCATGCACTTACGCATAGAAATTTGTGACAATATGGCCAAAGCTTTTCGTGCGAGAGAGTTCCTTCGATGGTGTCTAGGGATATAAGGCAAGGAGTGTATGAAGAGTTCCTTCAATGGACCTCAGGTGTTGGCGCAAAGTTGTGATCTAAGCTAAAGCTCTCTTGTATGATTTTAGCGGCGTTGCCAGCGGAGTATGAGATGAGGCCTTAGATTTCGCAGACTATGGATTTCAGCTTTGTTTGCAGTGAGATCCTTTTGTGGTCATCTTTCATGATTACTTTGGCCCTTGTCTAACAACATGAATAATTTTGTGTTTCTTAATGTAATAATTGAAAAGATTAAAGAGACTGAATTCTGTTTGCTACCACATGGAATAGATGAGAACAACTACTTGCGGGGTATAATGAAAAGATGGTAGAAGAAGGATTGAAAGGAAACCAAAGGTAGGAGCGGTCGATGTTGAAAATCTAGAACAACAGTTCTGAAAGTATTTGGGTGAAACGATAACGTCTACTAATTACAACCTCCCTTTGTTAAAAACGACATCGTTTATGGATTGTTGTTTTGTTTGTTTGGATGTTGTAACTATTTTAACTATTTTAAAAAAACAATGCCATTTGGGTGTTCTTCAACTTCTACAGTCATTGGAGAGGCATTAAACTCTTTCTGAAGGGCCTTAGCAAGGGGAAATTCATTTCAATTTTCACCATGCGAAAAAGTGTCTTCACCAAAGGTCCAAGATCCATTGCTTGATTAATGTTCTACGATTTATGGACCTTCGTTTCACTCCGCTTCAATTCTAGAAGCAAAGTTGCAACCTCGGTTGAAGCACTATTGTGCGCTTCTACCGCCATTGCCAAATAATTATGAGCTCATACCTCGGAGTTGTGAAGGTGTGTTCTTTAACTCATATAGTCATTAGAAAGTCATTAAAAACCTTCGTAGGGGTTTCAGGAGAATTTCCTCGGAATTTCATTGTGCAAAAGAGTGTCTTCACTAGTGTCAAGATACGCGCTTTATTGATGCTTTTGGTTTGTGGACCTTAGTTTCACTCCATTTCAGTCTGGAAGCAAAGTTGCAATCTCACTAAATCACTATTGTGCGCTTCTACGCCATTGCCAAAGAATTATGAGATCATGCACTTATGCACTAAAATTTGTGACAAAATGGCCAAAGCCTTTCGTGCGAGAGAGTTCCTTCAAAGATCCGAGGATATGAGGTGAGGAGTATGAGATGAGGCCTCTTGTGCTATGTATGAAGAGTTTCTTGATGGACTCAGTATTGGGGCAAAGTTGTAATCTCAGCTTAAACTCTCTTGTGTAATTCTAGCAACGTTGCTAGAGGAGTACGAGATGAGGCTTCAGATTTTTGCAAACTACGCATCTCAGCTTTGTCTGTAGTGGGCTCCTCTTGTGGTCTTCTACATGAACGATGACATTTTCTACATGTTGTAACTGCTTTACCTATTTTAAAAAATGATACTGGTTGGGTGTTCTTTAACTCCTAATTTTTTCCCTCTCACGACTATTATAAAAACGATCTTCTTTTCTATTGGAAAATTACTTGAGAATTTGCTTCAAATTTTTCTTATTATAATTTTCATGTTCTTGTTCTTCATGTCAGTTTCTTTTTGAGGTGATCTCTGTGAGGGGAAAAAATTGGGGATGTTTCGATTGCTTAATTTAGTGAAGTGCAATTTAAAGAGGTAAATTTATTTCTTGCTGTTTCAATTTTTATGTGGGCCTTGTTTTTGAATTGGTCTATGTGCATTGATCGTTGCTGTTTCAAGTTGCGTTTGTGTAGTCATTCAGTTCTATCTACTAAGATTCAAATATCAATTGAATTATATGCTACTTTTTTTGTTGTAGTAACAAGTTGCTAAAAAATTGACAATGGGCCTTGTCATGGCCAACTTTTACTAGGGATTTTTTTATTATGCGTCTCTTTTTTTATCTTTTTTCTAAAGAACCTTTGTGTTTTCTCTTTTTTTCTTTATGCTACTTCCTTTAGTTTGAGTTGGACGTTAGTTCCTTTCAATTTCTGCCTTTGTCTTTCTATATTTATTGCACTATTTGGTTAGTCGAATTTATTCCATTCTTTTTTTCTTTTTTTGTATTGATTTTTCATTCTATGATTGTATCATGTTAGCTACTTTTTGTATTCACTATTGTGATAGATTTTTATTCCCTTGCTTATTCCTTGCTTCTAATTCCTTGATTATGTTATGTTCACTACTCAAATGTCTATCTTTATTGCTCATTTGTCTTCGCATCATTAGTGTTGTGTTGTTGATCTTCATGGTTGGTTTACAACTATTTAATGCTAAAATATGTTTGTGTAGGATTTAAGGAAGATTGTTGCATTAATAGTGCTAATTGGTTTCTCTTTACCTTTGAAAACTTTGTTAATCATTGCCGTGAGTTATTTATGTCTTTTGTACTCTTTTAAAGGAACGTATAAAAAAGTGGACTATGTAATGAATAAAAGTATGTACCTAACTTTATGGTTGTTGGATTTTCTTATTTTCTGCCTTGTCCTTTGTGGATTTAATTTTATGAAAGGGTAGAGTCAGACGTTTCTCATTAACTTTTGGCTTTATGCCTAATGAATTTTAATCCATTTGGTTGTGTCTTTTGTGGATTTAATTCTATGAAAGGGTAGAGTGAGACCTCTTTCATCCATTTTTGGATTGTATTCTCAGTAGTAGTACATGCTTCATTTCTTCTGCGCCTTATCAAACTACATCTATGGTCGTCTACTTGTCAATTGCCTTGTAGTTTTGGTTGAGCCTCAAAACAACCAAAAGAAGAGCTTTTTTTTTCACTTTGTCTCTTTTTCATTTTTACAATTGTTTCCCTTTAAGATGAACGCTTTGCAATTGTTAACTAAAGCTTTCCCCATTTTGTTGTATATGTCAGACAACTTTCCGAGGTTATCTTATACATATCTGACAACTACCAACTAGGGGTGATTACTTCTATCCTTATCATCTCATGCCAGCAAGATGCCACTGCTCCTAGCATGTTCTACACCAAAATCATTTGTGAATAAACTATATAAAATCCTTTATGTTGCTGTAGCAAATATTAGTAGTCAGAATAACACTTTATTCCTTTTTCTAAACTAATCTAGAGTATTAGCTTTAAAACAATAGCAAAATATGAATCTAAAAGCTAATAGTTGTACTGTCAATAATAATATCACCAATCATATAGGAGATAAGATGCTTAGCCCATAATTAAATAAAATGGTCAAGAATTTTGCTAAACAATTTTTAATTACCTTGATGAGTAACTGTTTAAAGTGGTAATGCAGCATGATTGGAACAAATTAGATAAGATGTGTAAATTACCTATTATGAGTGGAAAATTTTTTTAAGTATGCTAAACATTATACATACCTAATCAATGTGTGAGCATCGGAGAGAAAAACCACAATAAAATATTAAGTAATTGGTTCTCATCTTTTCTTATATGTTAAAATAAGATAAAATATTTAACTCAACTACATTAAAGTATACCTAATGATTTTTTATGTTTATGAGTTTTTTTGCAAGAAGTTTAAGAACCGTGGAAGAAATGTATTATTTTTAATGACTGTTAATCATTAACATAACTAAAATAAGATGATCTTCTTACGAAATCTATGTTTTTTTCCTTGGGGTTTTACAACACCATGTACTGTTCAGGTGAAGAATACAAGTGCTATTCTTGTGTATACTGTGACAGGTTTTCTCCTAATTTGTTCTCCTATTATATGTAATGATAAAGTTGGTCTTTCTTGGTCTATCAGTGATATGTTTTTGTGAGAACTGAAAATGTGCAATTTCCTTCCCCTATAATGTTAATCTGTACTTAATTTCATGAACGGCTACTGAATAGATTTAATCACCCCGATAGTTAGCCTACTTACTTTGTGCCATGAATGCATTGTTATTCATTGTTGCCTTGGAAACAATATTGGTTTCCAATATATCTTCATACGATATGCGCTGAAATAATTGTTGGTTGTAGTTTGTTGTATGTGCAGTTATTCGTTTTATTTTTTATTTTTTATTTTGCAAATTAGATGGATGATAATGGTTTGCATCATGCTCTTTCTAAAGAGGATAAGAGGAAAAAATGTTTAGAACAACGTAGAAAAGCTTATGCTGAAAAAAAAAACTATGCCTCAAGATGTAAGAGAAAAAATTTTACAAAGAATGAGGGAAGCTTATGCTAAAAAGAAAAAGAAAAAGCAAAAGCTAGCTGCTTCTTCTATTGCCAATAGTTCCAATATGTTGGAAAATGCAAATAGGTCACGTTGTTCGTATGTAATCAAGATTCCTTTCGGTCATGTGGAAATTGGTATATGTTTTCCAAGCCATCAAGAAACTATAATGGTCAACGAGAACTTTACTGCTGTGGATTCTTTCGATGACAGTATTAACCGTAATTGTTTAGGCAATTCCTGGAGTCAAACTGATTTTCAATCCCCAAGGTATAGATTTTGATAATTTTTAGGTCCATGTACTACTTTCACAAGGTCATGCTTAGAGAGTCTATATAGAAACTACTAAAAAACTAGAATATTTTTGCTTAGCTTGAGTATACAATTACCTAATATGCTTAGCCTTATTGATCTAACAATAGCTTCTACATTTTTGTGCAAAACACCTGAACCAAAATATTTACACAATTTCCTCTACAACTTATATACCGTTGTTGCTCTTGTGTAGGATGTTCTAAAGCATTTGCCTCTTTGCCTTCTTCCCACGATACACCTTCATAAAATGCTCTTAATGTGAATAGAGAAAATTCAGGAACAGATAGTCATGAAATGGTGTATCATGGGGAAAAAACAAATAATCCGCTAAATAGGCAAGTTGAACATAATGTTACTTGTTCTTGTGAGAAATCCGCCTTAGCTGCTAAAAAGAGAAAGCAGCCATGTTCTTTGAATGAAGCAGCTACTTCTAGGTCTTTGGATCCATTTTTACCTTCTCAAATGGAAATGTCATCTTCCTCTAGCCACCAAATGTTTGCATATTCTATTTGGATAGAAAATATTCTGCAAAATATGCGTGCTTCTTTAGAACATGAATCCAAGAAACGTAGTGGAGCCAATATGCAATCAATGAGTGATAATAGTATACACTTTAATAGTAGTATCTCTTTAGCTATGATGGACTAGGTCCTTATCCTTCTAGATATATGGATCATTGTGTGTGTTGTTTAGGTCCAACTCATGTTCTTCATTCCTCCGAGCTAGATGGAGATAGTATAGATCTTGAGAATACTCTATGTTTTTTGAGTCTTCTTGCCTTGGAAACTTCGTTGTCTAAGACTATTCACCATGTTTTGCTAAATACTAGCTTAAAAGAATCATGTAACTATCACTTGAGTTTTATAACTGTTCTTAACTTAGTGAACTTGTGTATGTGTTTGCGATTTAAATGCCCCTTTATTTTTAACATAAGGAAAACGTCTTCTAAATAATGAATCTACGTATAAGAAGCATTCTACATCTGTGCTAGAACAAATTCCTGAAGAAACTATGGTTCTTCCTAATGCTCTGGACTGTGTACATTGTAAAGCAAAAAAGTTCCACTTAGAACCCCCAAATTTCTATTGTTCGGTGGACAAGTATCTCTTGTCATTCCTTCAATACCATATTCACTTTAGAGATTATTTACCACTCATGATGAAGAGGCTGTACACTTTAGGAAAAATATTTGTACATATAATAATAATTTTGCATTCATTTATTTAGGTATAAAGTATGACAGAGAACTCACAAAGAATAAACATGGCATGTACCCTTTTCGTGTACAAGGTCAAGTTTTTCATTTTCTTAATAGTCTTGTTCCAAATGAAGAATGACTCTCTGGAATTCAATTTTATTTCTATGATCCTAATGAAGAAATTCCAAAGAAACTAGGGTCATTTGATAAGTTGTGTGAAAGCACTCTCAAGTTGTTATCAAGTGTCCTGTGTAATAACCCTTACAGTTAATTCTTTAGGGATCTTCGACAAGTTCCAAGCCTTGAGAACCATAGAATTGTGTTGAATTCCCATCCAGGTTAGATCAATGACAATACAATCTACCATCTAGCTCTCAAGTTGCAGCAATCTTTTCTAAGTCCAAAATAATGGTGGTGATAGATCTTCTATTATCTAAGTCTACACACATTCAAATACAAGCCATAGAATTAAGCATTATTATGGGTGTTATGATCCCCTTCAATGTCCTCTTTTTTTTTCTTGGGGTAAATGTGGTTGGCATAATGGAATTCTAAGAGTTGGTGAGAAATCAACAAGAAGAAAAAATTGATAAGAGCAAGCGAACCAATGACATTGGTGTCATATTGCTTGATGACCCCGTACAATTGATAAACTTGGAGAAGCGAGGCAAGTAACAGCACTTTTGTTCTCAAGACTTCATTGTTCTTTTTTCTTCTTGGGAGGTTACATCTAATTTATTTCTTGTTGTTGTTTTTTTTTTTTCTGATTTCTTTCTGTAGCAATCAATGAAGAAAATAAAGACTCTAAATGTGTGTTTATAAGAAAGTACTATTGTTATAGACTCCAAATGAGGCAAGATGACAAGTCAATGCTTCTTCACACATTACATCTCTTGCAAAAATTTGTGGTTGATGTATATATTAACATTGAAACCTGTAGATTAGACTTCCATAGACACTAACAAAATGAAATCAGAACTGATATTTTGAAAGGGGTCATTGATAGCATTTCAATAGGTGAAAAAAAAGGTTGCAATGTTGGTCAAAAAATTTGTTTTACCAGCTTTTTTCATTGGTGGACCTAGGGACATGTGTCGTAGGTATCTAGACACAATGGCATCAGTGTAAAAGTTCGGTAAATCTTTTTACCTAACTATGACTTGCAACCACAATTAGAAAGAAATTAAAGATCACCTAAAATATGAAGAGAACCTATTCGATAGACTTGATGATGCGCACCTCACGGCTATATGGAATCGGCAATACACAACAAGCGAAACAGGACCCAAGACTTAACTTGCAAAATCACTAGAACTGACGGAATTGAGACGAATGGATAAAGCGTCACCACAACCTAGGGTTCTACTAGATTGATAAGACTCAAAGGCGACACAAATTGGTTAAGTTTGATAAGCCCGTTGTTCTTTGAAAGAACCAAGAGATTAATTCACCCAAACTCTCAAAAACGTAATGTCACAAAAATCTTCTCAATGTGTATATTTGATGTCTTGGCTAAATGCCTATTTATGGAGTACAACGATGTCTTCAAACGGTAACAACTAAAATCCTAACCATACTCTATAACTAAAAGGGGCAGCCAAGATTCCTTAAAATAAAGAGGAAATAAAAATCCTAAAACCAATTGGTCTTGGAAGTGTAGCCTTTTAAAGTTTCCTTCAAATTTACAAATTTGGCTACTAAAATTACTAAATAATTATGGCCATAATTACCTAAAATTAAGGCTGCAAAAGTTGGCCATAAGTGCCTAATTTCATCCTTCAAAAATTAAAATAAAACTACAAAAATTAATTAAATAACTTAGCCTATATCACATTAGAATTTGGCCAAGGCAAGACTAGTGTTCTTCAACTTAGACTTGCAATAAGTTAGTGACTTGCAAGTTGTGGCCACGTGCTTGATGAGCTTGGAGGTCATGAATTAAACCATTTAAGATTTCTTGAACACGTTTAGCTCTAGCTCTTGTCATAGACCTCGTAATATGCCTTAATAGATCAAATATTTGGCAAGTACATTGAATAGCTCCTAGATTCCCATCAAATAGGTTTAACGGCTCCTGAGATCCCATCATTCCCCCTCTCCTTGAAAGAATTCATCCTCGAATCTTCAAGAACATCCTTGGGATGAAATCAACATACTTTGAACCCCTTAGGGAGTAGTAGAAATACTTTGGCTAGGGAAAATGATGGCTTTTCTTTTTACCTCTTCTCGAGCCACTCTCATAATTGCGTTGTACCGCCAATCTTTAACGACTCCAAGTTTGAACCGGAGTGTGGGAAAATTGTCTTTCTCCAAACAAAAAATCAAAGCATGGAAGATTTTCATCGTTGGCATGCATATGTATGGCTCGAACAATCAAAACATCATCAACCGGCTCGGGCTCTTGGTTTTGTTAACCCCCATTCAATGAATTTGTCCTAATTGAGGCATCGGGCTTCTCTCCTTTTGCTCATTATTTTCCACGGTTTGAACACTAAGTGATCTCATGGTCACTAATGTTTCTTCGCTTCTCCAGTTGAAGACTCTTCTTCACTTACCATTGAATGCATAGACTTCAAGGTAGAAACTATTTCTCCAATGACAATATCTTCTTCACCGTCAAATTCAGTCAAAGAATGCATAGAATCGTTGAATTTACTGTTAGAAATCTCATCCTCATCATCTAAGGTGATCATCACTCGTTTATTAGGACATTGGGCAGCTATATGATCTTTGCCTTGACATTTATGGCAAACAATATCTCGACTTCTAGGGGACCATGTGGGTTGTTCTTCCTTCTTCACTTCTTTAGCCTTAGAAGAATCGGCCCATAAGTTAAAGTCATTCTTCAAGTCACCTTTTTCATCTCAATTATTCTTCCACAAAGACTTTGTTGGAAATAAAATATGGCACGCAGCAAAAATTTAAAATTTTGATTTCCTCCAAGGATCCTTACGAAGTGATTTCAAACCGGTCGTGATGATATTTACCTTTACTGGTAGTGGTTGAACTTTCTTTTGAAGACTTTTGCTCATCGAATCACAGCAAAACCCAGCGGAGCTTTGCCTCTACGATATCCACACAATCATCTCCAAGTTCTAGATTAATTTTCACATAATTAACCCAACAAGAGAAGCAGCAAAATTTGAAGGTGCTAGCAAAGAATTTTGCTTTTGGTTTTTCTGGTTTTGAATCTTCTCCAAGCTTCGGTTTTTATTGTTTCTTTAACAAAAGGAGCGGCTGTTGATTGTCCTCTAAAACCAGTTAAAAGGCTCCTTCTGTTCTTGTAAATTTGGCTGTTGTTTCTCCACAAGAAAAGCCAAAAAAGATTTATGGAAAACAAGAAACAAAGGTTCGGGTTCTTGAGGTTTTGATTTTCTGCAAAAATTTTCTTCTTCAACAAGAATTTTGTTTCGGTCTCAAGCAATAAGAATAATGTGTTTCTTTCTGCTCACGTTGGGTTGAGAGGTTGTTAAAATCATAAGTCCAAATTTATAGAAAATAGATTAGGGTAAAACTTTTTCTAAATAGTTTTACTTGAACTACAAGTTATAATCTATTTTTGAAACTTTCTAAATTTCAGCTTTCCAAATTTCATTAGCTTCTAAAAAAAGAATCTCATTCTTATTTTTCTTTTTTATTTTTGGCCCTCTCATGAATTAATAAATCCAAAAATATTTAGGATTTATTAACACAAAACAAAACCATTTAGAATCTAAAACCAAATACTGATTTAAATCAGAAACCTTATAGAGTCCTATTCGCAATAGGATTCTTAAATTAACTAAAATTCATCAAATAAATTTTACACTTCTTTTGGATACGATCTAAGTGTGCGACCGAATAGGTTCTTATAATGTTGGCAATGACATAAAATCTATTTTATGCCATAAGCATTGAGCAGTGTCTAGCAACACATCAATGCTGCCCAAATTATAAGAATGTTAGTAATTCGACATTACTTTTCTTGTGATAAATGTTACCATGTAATTCAATCTCTTTACTCTAGATATCTTGATTGAACATGAGTCATAGAGCGTGTCACATTTGTATAGTTCAATCTTTGCATTGCTTGATTCCTAAGTAGACACATCTAAGCAAATAAGCTTGATATCACATATTGACTTATTTGAGTACGGCCATGCATTTTATGGTCTCACTTGATCAAGGGGCCCAAAGATATCACTCCTATTATCTAGTAGGGGCAAATCCTATCTTGATCACTCAACATCCCACCACATGATTCATTACATATCCAATTGCCACTTTTGTAGTTCACTCTATTACAGATAACGTTTAGTAGCATCAAAACATACAACCCCTCATGTTGGGATCTCTGGTGAGCTCAAATCTAAGGATCACTTATACCATTATCACTATGAGAAATACTTACGACACTTCATATAATAACCCTTGTAGTATTTCTCATGACGGGTCGATCCAGTATATAATTCTCTAACTTATACCTATGTGTTGACTTGATATCTCTTATCATGTCACAATTCATCAATCACTACACATGCTAGTCTTAATGCACTATCATTGTCTCATTTAATGATAATACTTGACTAGGGATAATTTTAGAATAATTAAATTCTTGAGACATTATTATATTTATTCATTAAACACAGATATAGAAATAAAAATAATAATCATTACCATTAATTATAAACATTATGATACAACATATACCCAAACCGTCATCACATAATTGGTTCTTAGGGCATAATCCAACAGACTTACTAAGCATGTCGCTCGGTTTTGAACTTTTCTTCTTTAATTGCCTTTCCACCTTTTCAACCATATTGACCATCTCTTCAATTTCCAAATAATGGTGGAGTTCGATGACATCGGCTATTTTGGGATTCAATCCTTGCAAAAATCTAGCCATTGTAGTCTCTTTGTCTTCTTCTATATTGGTTCAGATGAGTGCAGCTTCTAACTCAATGAAATATTCAGTAACACTTTTTGAACCTTATTGTAAGCTTTGCAGCCTCTTGTACAATTCCCTATGATAATAGGATGAGACGAATCTCTTTCTCATAATTTTTTTCATTTCTTCCCAAGAGCAAACATGACACTCTCCATTTCTTTTCATTGAGATGACAAGTTGATCCCACCAAATTATGGCATAGTCGGTAAATTCAACTGTTGCTAGCTTAACATTCTTTTCTTCAAAATAATGGTGACAATCAAAGATCCTTTCAACCTTCTTTTCCCATTATAAATATGCCTCAGGATCTCTTCTACCTTGGAAGGCTGGAATTTTCATTTTGATGCTCCCCAAATTTCTATCAATTTTATCAATTTTGTTTCGGTCTCTATGGGAAGTAGAAGCCCAGTCGGAATCCTCACTTTTATCTGAACTTGAGGAACTTTTTCTTTTTTATTTTAACTTTCTGGATAATGACTCATTAATACTATTGGCCAATTGTTCCATCTTATTGTTATTAGCTTAAAGCTTTATTTGCAAAGCCTCAAGTTGACCATCCAACTTGGAATAAGATTAGATCATGTTTTCCATCCAATCTAAGAGAGTCTTTTGGTTAATTGAAGCTACACTTTCTTTTGACATGATTCTTCCAAAATGTTAGTACAACAAAAACAAGAAACAGTAATATGGGAAGATTTGTAGTAAATGTGTATATGAGTATGCTCTCGGTTATTTTCTATATCTCACCCCTCACTCAACAATCTCTCTCTAAATTCTTGCTTAGAACAACAATCTTTATCAAACATTGAGGAAATTTCGGCGAAGGGTTAGCTCAAATAAGAATTTAGGAAATAAGGACTTAAGGAAGACTAAAATTAGGAAACTAGCAAAACTAAAATCTACTTGGAATTGGAAGCAAATATGGAAACTAAAAGGAATAGGAAACAAGACAAATCCAACTACAAAGTGGAATGGAATAAGGAAAACTATTAAATGTAAACTAAATAAATCTGAATATGGACTCTAAAAGGAAAGCAAATATATAATAAAAAAGGAAACAAATATGAAACCTAAAAAGTAAACAAATAGGAAAGCTATCTAAAGGAAGGTAACTTCCAAGAAATGAAATATAGTCAAAATAGGAAAAAATTCTTGCAAACCTTCTTGTATAGTAATTTTCAGTCAAGAAAGGTTACCAAAATGTAGAAATTTCGGCCAAGATAAATTGCCAAAAGGGACAAAATTAAGTCACAAGAAATTGTCAAAAGAATACAAAATTTTGGTCCAAAAAATTTGTATAATTTTGTCCAAATAAGTTGCCAAAAAGTGGAGAATTTTAGTCACAAGAAATTGCCAAGAGTTGTGTTATCCAATCCCAATTCCAAATCCTTTTAAGCAAGACACACATTTTTAGTTGGCTATGATTTTTGAAGCACTAAACACTTCTTCAATTAGAATTCAAGAAAAAAAAATCAAGAGAAAAGTACCAAATTTCCAGGAAAAAAAATGTAGGTAGAAAGTCCAATTGCGGCCAAAATTTTCTTTGCACAAGAAATAGAATTTTGAGAAACTACAATTGGATAATGACAAATGTAAATTCTAGACAGAACAAGGTTTGGGTCAAAAATAATTATGATGATCAGGCAGCACACGATTTAGACCCAAAATCAGACAAAAGATGTTTTGGGCAAAGAGTATTTTTGGCTGAAATAAAATTTTTGCCACAAAAAAGAATTCTTGGAACCAGAAAAGCTTGTGTTTGCACCCAATACAAAAAAGTACATGACTAGAACACACTTGATTGCGGCTAGGAATAATTGGAATAAGAACAATTAGGATATCAAGCAGATTTCCATAGTACTAAAACTAGCGTAGGAGTTAGGCAAGTTCCACTTTCGGCTACAAGAATTCAGGTGGAACCAAAAAAATTTAGAAGAAAAAAAATAGCAACAACAAAAATTTAGCCAACAAAATTCTTTTCTGGACAAAATCAGAAACAAACGTGGAACAAAATCAATAATTTTTCAGCACAAAGGGCTAGAAGCTTCGGCCAGAAGCAAGACAATTCGGCAAAACAATTTCAGTCAAAATTTGAGCCACAAAAGTCTAAATTTTCAGCTGCCTATTGTGCAAAAATTTGTCGTAATTCTTGAGGAAAATTTCAACAAGGATTCATGAGACACAGCCCGAAGAAAAGCAGTATTTCGACTGGAATAATCAAGTTGCAATCAAGATCTTTCTTGGCCAAGCAAGAACCAAATTGCAATCAACAATATCGACTAAGAATATCTAAATTTAGTCAAGACAAGAGTGCATAATTCTATTATGAATCAAGACAAAAGGCAGCATTGGTTGCAGCAAAAAATCAACAAGAATTCTAGACAAAAAGACAAAAGCAGTACAGTTGTTCTTTTCTGTTGGCAAGTTCGGTTTGAACTTTCTTTTTTTTTTTGTCACGGTTCTTTCTTCTTATTTTTTCTTTGTAAAACTAGAAAGAACAATTCAAAGCAACCACACTATCAACACGAAGAGGAACAAATAAAAACAGCACAAGGTATTCGGATTTTCAGGAAAAAAAAAGTAAGCAATCTTTCTTTTTTAGCAAGAAACACAAGCGGCAATTTTTTTTTCCACAATAGAAGAAAAATTACATAATAGTATCAACACAAAGAAGCACAATTCACAGAAAAATAACAAAATAAAGAGGAACAAGACACAAAACAATAAGAATGCAACCTGAAGGAAGGAAGAACTTCAAGTGGTTTAGATTTTTGTTTTAAGCAAATAGTAGGTAACGAATTTTTTTTCCTTTTTCACAGAAAAAAACACCCAATTTATCTACACAAATAGTGGGTAGAAAGAAAATGTTTAACCGAGTCTCGAAAACTAGGGTTAAACAACTAATTTGATTACCACAAGAAAAATCAGAATTTCAGCTATACAAGAAGAAGTATGAACAGAATTTTGGCTAAGGAATTATAAACAGAATATCTAAAATTTTTTGAAATTACCTAGAGCTTTGATACCAAACTGATGCGCACCTCACGTCTATAGGGAGCCGGCAATACGCAATAAGTGAAACAAGACCTAAGACTTAATTTGCGAAATCACTAGAACCGGCAGAATTGAGACTAGTGGATGAAGCGTCACCACAACCTAGGGTTCTACTAGATTGATAAGACTCAAAGGTGCCACAAACTGGTTAAATTTGATAAGTCCATTGTTCTTTGAAAAAATCAAGAGATTGATTCACTCAAACTCTCAAGGACATAATGTCACAAAAATCTTCTCAACATGTATATTTGATGTCTTGGCTGAATGGCCTATTTATAGAGTACAAGAATGTCTTGAAAATGTAACAACTAAAATCTTAATCTTACTCTATAACTAAAAGGGGCAGCCAAGATTCCTTAAAATAAAGAGGAAATAAAAATCTTAAATCCAATTAAACTTGGAAGTTTGGCCCTTTAAGGTTACCTTCAAACTTACAAATTTGGCTACTAAAATTACTAAATAATTTCGGCCATAATTACCTAAAATTAAGGTTGCAAAAGTCGGCCATAAGTGCCTAATTTTAGTCTTCAGAAATTAAGTAAATAACTTAGCCTATATCACACTAGAATTCAGCCAAGGCATGACTAGTGTTCTTCAACTTGGACTTGCAATAAGTTAGTGACTTGCAAGTCGTGGCTGCATGCTTGACGAGCTTAGAGGTCATAAATTAAACCACTTAAGGTTTCTTGAATGCCTTTAACTCTAACTCTTGTCATCGGCCCCGTAATATGCCATAATAGATCACATATTTGGCGAGTAGGTTGAATAGCTCCAAGATTCCCATCAAGTAGGTTGAACAGCTCCCGACATCCCATCACTGGATTTATTGTCTAGGGTATTTAGAGCCAAGCTTCAAGTCTTGAAAGATGAATTACTGAAGAAGCAAATATTTGGGAAAGTAGTTGCATGTGTGTATGTGATTGAATTCTATAAACAAGGAATGCCTAACGCTCATTTGCTACTTATTCTAAAACCTGAATTCGAACCCCTAAATATTGAAGCATATGATCGCATTGTTTCTGCCAAAACTCCTGATCCCAACCAGTACCCGCATTACTACAATTGTGTCATACTACACATGATGCATGGTCCTTGTGGATCCATGAACCCTCAAAATCCTTGCATGAGAGATGGTTTTTGTAAAAACCATTACCCCAACGAGTTTGCTGATCATGTGTCACATGCTAATGATAATTACCCTCACTATCGATGAAGCAACAATGGTAGGACTATTGTGGTTTGAGGGCATCAGTTAGATAACCAAGGGGTTGTTTTGTATAACCCATTTTTTAACTATGTTTGACTATCATATGAATGTAGAAATTTGTTCTACGGTCAAATTAGTCAAGTACATATATAAGTATATTTACAAAGGCGATGATGCTGTTAGTTTTTACATTTTGTGTGCTGGTGATCAACAAAACATTGACAAAATAAAAGAGTTTCAAGATGCTAGGTGGAGAGGTCCACCTAAAACCCTTTGGAGAATATATAGCTTTGCATTAAGTGAGATGATGGCCACTATTTATTCTCTTCATGTTGATCTTGATGGTCAACAAATTGTTTCTTTGGACCAGAATTCTAATTTACAAAAACTGCTGAAAAAGTTGATTTTTCAAAGAAAATGCCAACTGAATTTTTTTGGATGAATGCTTGTAATGATAAGGCCAAAAATCTGAACTTATTATATAAAGATTTCCCTCAGCATTTTGTGTGGAACCTGATGTATAAAGTCTAGATGGAAAGGAACAAATTATATCCTATTGGTAGGTTAGTTATAATAAGCCCAAACGAAGGTGAAAGATATTATCTTAGGTTGCTCCTTTCTCATGTAAGAGGCTCTACATGTTTTGATGATCTTTTAACAATTAGGGGTGAAAAAATGGCGTCGTTTAGAGATGCTGCTCTAAAACTTGGCCTGTTAGAATCTAATGACTACACTGAAGAGACCCTAGAAGAAGCAGTAAATTCCCAAATGCCTGTAGCTCTAGAACTATGTTTGCTATCCTTCTATGTTTTTGTTACCCTAATAATCCTGTTAAGCTATGGGAAAGGTTTGAATTCCAACTCTCTTTAGATTTTTTGAAACATTTCCTCTTATTCTTTGACACTGCAAAAAATTAAGATGAGAATTTTGCAATAGATTAATAATTCATTGCAAAAAATGAGAAAATATATCAATGATTACCATTTAGTGCCTAAAGGATTTGACTTTTAGTTTTAAAAAAAAAAAAACATATCCAAAGAGTTTGAAAATAAGAAAGGCATTGAGGTTACAACTTAGAATTTAATACTTCATTCAAAATTGAATGCAAATAAAAAACAGGCTTACGTTATGATCCTAAGTTCTATTTTTTCTAATAGAGATGAAGCATTTTTTGTAGATGGTCCATGTGGAATAGGGAAGACTTTTCTCTATCATGCCCTTCTTGCAACTATTAGATAACACAGTTTTATTGCCATTGTTGTTTTCACCTCTGATGTTGTTGTATCTATACTTCTTGGCAGAAGGACAACTCACTCTAGGTTTAAAATACCATTAAATGTGACAAATGGGAAGAATTGTAACCTCAACAAATAGAGTGCTGCGGCTAAATTGATTCATCAATCAAGACTTATTCTTTGGGATAAAACTTTAATGGCAAGGAAAGAAGCAATAGAGGCACTAGACTAATTTCATAAGGATATTATGGATGATATTAATCCATTTGGTGGTAAAGTCATTGTTTTTTGTGGAGATTTCAGATAAACTCTACTGGCAAGTCAAAAAGGGACCAGGGATGCATGATATCAATTAAACTATTAGTTACATGATATCAATTATTATTTTCTTCGAATAAATAATTTCATTCAATTTTTCTTATAGGTCATGACGACACCACTTAATCCATTTACAAAATGGTTAACCAAACAGAATGGTCAAAACCAAAAATTTTATTTCATTACTCAGTTAAATACACATGTACATGCTGGCACCTTAACATATGTGCGAGACAACAAGATCAATTATCAAATATGTTATAATTTTTTCATCTTTTATCCAACTATATTTAAATACATTGGCTATAAAAACGTACAATCAGAAAAATCAATTCAAAATTGGATGCAAATTGTGTTATTTGCTAATCAAATGATATTTCATCATCTAGGTAATCCTATAAATTTCATTCTTAACATTTTTTGACATAATCTTTTTTATACAAAAATGATTTCTTTAGTAGTTTTGCATCATAATTTTATATTGTATTTTCTAATCTTTTTTTCCACCTTTCCAAGATACAGTTGAAAGGCCATGCTATTTTCTCTTGAAATCCCTTCAAAGAGAAAAGCAAGTTGAATTTTAAAAAAAATTCCCATTTATTTTTATATTTATTGATAAGTATTATTTCTTGTTGAATTTAACACAGTAAAAAAAAGTTTGTACTATTTTACAGAGAGTACCAATAGGTCTTTATGCTATCCACAATTTTGACGATGAAGATCAAATCATAATCCACCAAGGACAAATGCAATAGAAGTTAATAATCGATCACCATGTTTTCACATTTGGGTGAACTGAATTCTTTGATGATAATTTACTTTTAAAAAAACACATCAGAAACACAAGACGCTCACTAGTGAACAAACTCGTCCACTAGTGGCATTTTATTAATGGTAAAAGTAGTAGTACAAAAACAGTGGCAGGGTATTGCCTAACCACATAGAGAGTAAGTAGCATAAACATAAAAAATGCTAACTAGGATCCTGCGATCTATACAAATAGGTATCATATAGGCTGAACCTATAAACAATACAAAATCCTGCAGAGATTTCAGCAGCATCTCCTCGGTCTACAAAGGAAAAAAGTCTACAGAAATTTCGGTAGCATCACCTGTGTAAACAGAGCAACTCCTCTTTATCAAACAGCCAAAAAACAGAGAAATCAGCACAACAAGTATATAGCAATAACCATAAGTGCCACACATATAGTAAACAACATTTACCATCCCCTAAAAGTGGGCAACCCATGTATATCATCGTAACAAATGTTCTGGCATTCACTTGGTAAGGATCCTACCCTGTCAAAAATCTATGCATCCTCATGACTATGAGTATATGTTGCTAAAAAATCAGCCGCTTTATTCCCTTCCCAATATGTATGGACAAACGTAGTAGAATTGCTGGTTTGCCGAATATGGTAGATACAAGGGGTGACAGTCCACGGCACTTTGTGGCCCTTATTTAAACCTTGAATTATAATATTCGAGTCCTACTCGACACAGTGCAAGTTTATCCCTTTTTCCTAGCACAATTTAAGACCAAACAGGATAGCATTAGCCTCTACCCAATTGTTTGTGCCAGCCCCAAAATTTATTAAGTAAGCAAGGATAACAGAGCCGCATGAGTCTCTGAGAACCCCTCCACCAAAAGCTCGACCATTCACACTAGAACCATCCATGTTCAACTTTAATTGACCATGGAGAGGGGGTTTCCATTTGATCCACATCCCTTGTCTAACTATTACTGGTACCTATACAATCTGCAAGCCATCCAATACAATGTCATCCATAAAAGAAGCAGGAATGGTAGGTTTGAATCCATGGGACAAATCTTTCAGCCAATGCACAACTTTTATAATAACAATGTTAGCATACTCTGGGGAGATATTCCCACAATCAAATTTGGCTTTGTTGTGACACAACCACAATTCCCAACATATGCAAGGCAAAAGCAAGCTTTTGACCAAACCAATATGAGATTTAAAATCAGCAACTAGCATCCAATGGTTGACCATTCCTTCAATTGTGTTAAAATGTGCATGCAAGGACAATAGAGAGGCAAAGAACACCTATACCTATCTTGCAATTTCACTATGTACGAAGATATGTGAATTAGTTTCCATCATCGGCTAAGTGCAACAAACGCATTGAAACACAAGATGATAATTTACTTAATCAAGGTTGTTCGGTCTTATTAAGGTTTTGTGGAAACAATGGATTTGCCGGCCACACATTTGACAATATGAAGGGTCAAATAATGATATTCTTGGATTATGCCCTAAGAACCAATCATATGATGATGGTATATGCATATATTGTATCATAATGTTCATAATTAATGGCACTAATTATTATGTTTATCTTATATCTGTGTTTTATGAAATAAACATAATAATGTCCCAAGAATTTAATTATTCTAAAACTATCCCTAGTCGAGTATTATCATAAAATGGGACAATGATAATGCATTAAGACTAGTATGTGTAGTGACTGATGAAATTGTTTATGATATGAGATATCAAGTCAACACATGGGTACATGTTAGAAAACAATGTACTGGATTGACCCACCATGAGAAATATTACATGGATTATTATATGAAGTGTCATAAATATTTCTCATAGTGATGATGGTGTAAATAATCTTTAGACTTGAGATCCTCAGAGATCCCAACATGAGGAGTTACATGTTTTGATACTACTAAACGTTACCCGTAAAAGGGTGAACTATAAAAGTAGTAATTGAATATGTAATAAATCATGTAGTGGGATGTTGAGTGATCAAGAAAGGATTTGCCCCTCCTATATAATGGGAGTGATATCTTTGGGCCCCTTGATTGAGTAAGACCATAAAATGCATGGCTGTGCTCAAATGAGTCGATATGTGATATCGGGCTCATTTGTATAGATGTGTCTATTCGGGAATCAAGAAATGCAAAGATTGAACTATACGATCATGACACGCTCCATGGCTCATGTTCAATCATGATATCTAGGGTAAAGGGATTTAATTACACAGTAATATCTATCACAAGAAAAGTAATGTCGAATTACTAATATTCTCATGACTTGGATAGTATTGATGTGTTGCTAGACACCGCTCATTACTTTTGGCATAAAATATATTTTATGTCAATGCCAATGTTATGAGAACCTATTGGGTCACACACTTAGATCGTATCCAAAAGAAGTGCAAAATTCATGTGATGAAATTTTGTTTAATTTAAGAATCCTATTGAGAATAGGAATCTATCGGACTTCGTTTTAAAAACGGTTTTGGATTTAAGGCGAAAAGATTATTAATATTAATAAATCCAAAATGAGTTTTAGATTTATTAATTAAATAATAATCAAAATGGATTTTATTATTGGAAGATGAAAAGGCAACCATTCATTGGAAAATGAAAAGACAACCATTCATTGGAAAATGAAAAGGCAACATATCGCAATTCATTTTATGAAAATAAAAAGGCAGCTATTCATTGGAAAATGGAAAGGCAACCATGTGCAACATGTTGCAATTCAATTTCTAGAATATGAAATGTGAAAGGGCAGCTGTTCACATGGATGAATTATTGAATTCAGATCAAGGAAACCGAAGGGACACTTTCATTGAGAGAGTTTTCCTTTTAAGCTTTCTTGGTTGAAGAAAATTGTGTGATTTTCTTGGTGCACGAAATTTCTTTCTTTTCTTCTTCTCTTGTTCAATATAGACACCACTCCTTATTTGAGAAATAAGAACCAAAAACGAATTTATCAGAAGAGATTCAAAGAAAACCAATTCTTGAGTTGAGAACTTGAGAGAATACCTGAGTAACAAAATCCTAACTAGCACTATGAGATTTTTGTTACTTCTTTCTTTAGTTAATTGTTTGACAATTAAGTTGAGATTTGGAGATGATCGTATGGATACCATAGAGGCAAGGCTAGATTGGTTTTGTTTGTGATTCGACAATCAACAATCTCCAACAATTAACAAGGCTACACTACCGGTAAGGTAACAATCTTCACTACCAATTTGATTTCACTTCGTATGGATCCTTGGAGAAAACCAAAAATTTTTAAATTTCTGCTGCGTTCTTTGATTTGGTTTCCTACAGTGGTATCAGAGCCACTTACGAAGGCTCAAATTGGTTTTAAGTGAGAAGCATGCTTGTTTGATTAAATTGTTTATGAACTAGTATGCTGAAATTTGGATCTTATGAATATGTTCTTTAAATCTGGATTTTAATGAAACATATATGATATGTTTATGTCTATTAAATCAGTTTAGGGTATTCTTTAAAGTGTTACTGCTGGATATGAATAATATGAGATATATATATGTGATATATATATGAATATGCATGGAAGAAACAAAGTTCAGCTTTTCTGGAATTTTAAGGCTTAATTTCGGGTTTGTCATTTTGCCACCTATTTTCGGTTTTGATAAAATTTATTAAAATTGAAAACAATATATTTTGAATCATATTGAGTCCAAATATGTATATGATGCATAATATTGGCTTCGGAGTTTTCCTAGAAAATTTGATAAACTTCGGTTATGTGCTTTGTGCTATTTTCGGTTGGATAGAAAATCCTAGTTTTGGTTGTTACAATTTTGGGAGGCCATTTTGGTTTCAATTTTAATTTGAGGCTGAAATTAATATTTCAAATATATATTTGTGATATATATAATATTAAGGCCAAATTATAAATGTGATATATAATAATTCCAATTTAAAAGTTTACCAAACCTTAAGAAGGTTTGGATTTCTGAAATTTTTGAATGGTTCAAATTTCTGAATTTCAGTTTGGCCGAATTGCATATTATTGGAACTAGTTTGTGACTGGTCAAGATCTAATATATATGATATATTAATTTGAGGCCTAAAATATTTGATATATTATTCACATAATTTTCAATGATTATGTTTAGCCGAAATTGGATGTATATGATCTATCAAGTTGAGACCGAAAGTTAATTTTTGCCAATTTTGGTACTGTTTTATTTTAATTAATTTGTGTTGAACCTGAAACATGTGTATGTTGAGCATATTGAGCTGAAAATATATTTGTGAAATATATTGGTTTCGAAATTTTGACGTTGTGAACGAAAAATTATTTTGGCTATATACATGTGTTGGGGTTTTAGGGTTTGACCAAAAATATGTATATGATATAATTTCACAAATTAATTATGATCAAAGGTTGGCTGAATGGAATGTGTGATATTTCATGTTGTGGCTGGAAAAAAATATATAAGATATATTTTTCACAAATTTCTCATAATCAAAGTGTGGCCATAAAAGGAAGACGTATGACGTGTTTCATTCTTGGCCAAATTGAACATAGCTTTGGAATTTTATGATGACTGAAATTTGGTATGTGTATCATGTTAAGGCCAGAAATATATGAGATATATTTTTCATAAATTTCTAATAAGTTAGTATAGCCAAAATTTGCATATTAAACCCGAACCTTCCATGCATAATATATTATTCAAAACCCTAATATTTGATTTAAAGTTAATTGTTCATTATGAATGACAATTGTATATGATATGCGAATTATGTGATATTTGAGCATGGTGCATAGTTATAGCCCTTGACCCAATGTGATTGGAAATGTTTTTATAATGGTTGTAACTAAATATGACCTGCGTGTCATGCCTTGCTAAATTTCTAGTTGTACATTCTTTTCTCATCTAACTCCCCTCGAATGTAAATCGAGGTTTCTCGAAAGATGTAATAGTTAGATTAGAGATAAGATTAGTCTAGAAATCAAGGAGTTCGTGACCATATGAAGACAACCAAAGGAGGCACTTGGAGAAATTGCTAATACCCTTAGGTTGACCTTTTGGTTCTCTCATTGGCTTGAGAGAATCAACTTAGTTTGGGCTATAACTATGTTACGTTTATTTTCTTGTTCATGTATGAGATGCATGTTGTGTATGGTTATTGGTTAAATATATGATGAGATCATGTATGTAATAATTAGTTAGAAAATTATGCGATTAATTGGACTAATAATTACAATAACCAATTCAAACAAAATGGTGAGATTTTAAACAAATCCCTCAAACCAAATATTAAGTCTAAGATGCCTTCCAATGCCTAGCACTCGTCAAGGCTTCGATTGATCATGTGCAGGCTTGCCAAAGCAAGGTGCTATGATCCATCTTAGTGAGACGCGACAGGATAATAGTAATATCCGACTGTTAACCATTGGGTTAGATTTAACTAGGTAGCCTCAATAGGATTGAGACCTAGAGGCATAGAGTTGGGCTGCTTATTAGATAAGTTAGAACAAAGAGTTGTTCACCCAACTATCCAAGAGTTGTATAAGATACAATTGACAGGTGTTGTCTACCTAAATAGCCAAGTTTTGGGCGATTAGCCAAAGCTAACTCAAAATTAGGTCAAATATGGATCTTGGCCCACTACAAAGTTAATTAAATTAAAATTTCCAAATTAATATTGAGGGTTATTAATTTGAACAAAATAGTGGGAGTAACATTTAATAAAAGACCATATTAAATGTTTACGTTCATGATACTTATTTTGCATATTTCTATTGTTAATAACCATGGCAAATAACATAACAACACGTTATCACTGCGATCAGTCCTTGAGAAGGACAAGATAATAGGGACAAACTTCCTTGATGGGTAAAGGAACTTGAGGATAGTCCTCAAGTAAAAGAAAAAGTGATATGTCCTAGAGGAACCCTTACTTAAGGAACCTAAAGAAAGAAACTCTTTCCATTGTGGTAAGACCGAACATTGGAAGAGAAAAAAATAAAGTTTACCTGGAGGATCTTAAAAAAGGATTAAAGTAGATAATTTTAATCCAACTTATCTCTGGCATTGTCATCTGGGCCATATAAATAAAAAAATCGCAATTCCAAACTCCATAAATTTGGATTATTGGACTCATTTGATTTTGAATCATATGAGAATTGTGAATCATGTATATTGGGCAAGATGACTAAATCCCTTTTTTTAAAACATAGTGAAGGGGCAAGTGATTTATTGGAACTAATACATACTGATGTATGTGAACCATTAAATACACAAGCTAGAGGTGGCTTTAAATACTTCATTACATTTACTGATGGCTGCAGGAAATACGGCTATGTGTATCTTATGAGACACAAGTCGGAATCATTTGAAAAGTTCAAAGAATTCAAGAATGAAGTACAAAACCAACTTGGTAAGGGTATTAAAATATTTCGATATGATCGAAGAGGTGAATACTTAAGCCAAGAGTTCAATGACTATCTAAAGGAGTGTGGGATAGTCTCACAACTTACTCCTCCTGGAACACCACAATGGAATGGTGTGTCTAAGAGGAGAAATCGAACTTTGTTAGACATGGTTTGGTCCATGATGAGTCATGCAGATCTTCCAAATTCTTTTTGAGGACATGCTTTACTTACAGTCAATTTTACACTAAATCGAGTTCCATCTAAATCAGTTCAAAAGACACCATATGAGATATGGACTAGGAAGCGACCTAGAATGTCTTTTATGAAGATTTGGGGATGTGAGGCTTACGTCAAATGTCAAGTCTCCGGAACACTTGGACCCAAATCTGATAAATGTTATTTTGTGGGATATCCTAAAGAAACAGAAGGATACTATTTCTATTATCCCAATGAGAACAAAGTGTTTGTTGCTCGGACTGGTGTTTTTCTAGAAAAGGAATTTATTTCTAGAAAAACTAGTGGGAGACAAATAGAACTTGAAGAAATTCGAGAACCACAAAATATTACTGAACTTGATGAGATGGAAATTGAGCAAACACCACAAAAGGTTGTGGAACAAGTTGTTCAAGAGACACAAGCCCCGCGTAGGTCTACTAGGATTCATCATGAGCCATAGAGATATGGATTTCTTGTGACTAAAAATGGTGACATCTTGCTAATAGATCAAGATGAACCTACAACCTATCAAGAAGCTATATCGGGGGCCAGACTCTGAGAAATGGCTTGAAGCCATGAGATCTGAGATGGAATCCATGTATACAAACCAAGTATGGACTTTGGTTGATCCACCTGAAAGAGTAAAACCCATAGGGTGCAAATGGGTCTTCAAAAGGAAGGCTGACATGGATGGTGAAGTACATACCTTTAAGGGACGATTGGTTGCAAAAGGTTTTAAACAAGTTCATGGTATAGACTATGATGAGGCTTTTTCACCAGTCGTAATTCTTAAATTCATCAAGATCTTGCTTGCGATAGCTGCATTCCATGATCATGAAATCTAGCAAATGGATGTCAAAACTACTTTCCTTAATGGAAATCTTCTCAAGGATGTGTACATGGCACAACCTGAGGGTTTTGTCGATCCGAAAAATGCTGGAAAGGTTTGTAAGCTACAACGATCAATTTATGGGTTGAAACAAGCTTCTCAAAGTTGGAATTTTCAGTTCAATAATGCTATCAAAGAGTTTGGTTTCATCAAGAATGAAGATGAACCTTGTGTCTACAAGAAGGTTAGTGGGAGCGCTGTTTTCTTCCTAGTATTGTATGTAGATGACATACTACTTATTGGGAATGACATCCTTTGTTACAGTCTGTAAATGAATGGCTGGGAAGTTGTTTTTCAATGAAAGATTTAGGCGAGGCAACCTATATATTAGGTATCAAAATCTATAGAGATAGATCAAAGAGATTGATTAGCCTAAGTCAAAGTACATACATAGATAAAGTGCTAAAGCGGTTTAGCATGAAAGAATCTAAGAAAGGATTCTTACCTATGGGGCATAGAATTACTCTCTCGAAGGAACATTGTCCTTCGACACAAGAAGAGAGACAACGCATTAGTAGGATTCCATATGCATCAGCTATTGGATCTATCATGTACACCATGCTATGTACTCGTCCTGATGTCTCATATGCTTTGAGCTTCACGAGTAGATATCAAGTAGATCCCGGTGAACGTCACTGGATCACTGTCAAAAGTATCCTTAAGTACTTGAGAAGGACTAAGGATACATTCTTGATATATGGAGGTGAGGAAGAGCTTAATGAAACTGGTTACATTGACGCAAGCTTCCAAACTGACAAGGATGACTATCGATCGCAATCGGGTAATGTGTTTTGCCTAAATGGTGGTGCTGTGAGCTAGAAGAGTTCCAAGCAACCGACAGTAGCCAACTCTACATTAGAAGCCAAGTATATTGCTGCTTATGACATAGCAAAAGAGGTCGTTTGGATCAAAAAAGTTTGTAACTGAACTTAGGTTTGTACCTAGCTTTTACGGTCCAATTCAGCTTTATTGTGAGGACAAATGAGCCATTGCACTGGCTAGGAAACCCAGATCTCACCAACGATTCAAACATATACTTCAGCACCTCCCCTTTATCTATGAGATAATTGAGAGAGGGAATGTGAAAATATGCAAAGTACCAACTAATGATAATATAGCTGACCCACTGACAAAGCCTCTGGCGCAGCAGAAGCATGATCGTCATACTAGATCATTAGGCATTAGAGAGATGTCTGATTGGTCTTAGTTCAAGTGTAGATCATTAGGCATTAGAGAGATGTCTAATTAGTTTTAGTTCAAGTGGGAGTTTGTTGGATTATGCCCTAAGAACCAATCATATGATGATGGTATATGCATATATTGTATCATAATGTTCATAATTAATGGCACTAATTATTATGTTTATCTTATATCTGCGTTTTATGAAATAAACATAATAATGTCCCAAGAATTTAATTATTCTAAAACTATCCCTAGTCGAGTATTATCATAAAATGGGACAATGATAATGCATTAAGACTAGTATGTGTAGTGACTGATGAAATTGTTTATGATATGAGATATCAAGTCAACACATGGGTACATGTTAGAGAACAATGTACTGGATTGACCCACCATGAGAAATATTACATGGATTATTATATGAAGTGTCATAAATATTTCTCATAGTGATGATGGTGTAAATAATCTTTAGACTTAAGATCCTCAGAGATCCCAACATGAGGAGTTACATGTTTTGATACTACTAAACGTTACCCGTAAAAGGGTGAACTATAAAAGTAGTAATTGGATATGTAATAAATCATGTAGTGGGATGTTGAGTGATCAAGAAAGGATTTGCCCCTCCTATATAATGAGAGTGATATCTTTGGGCCCCTTGATTGAGTAAGACCATAAAATGCATGGCCGTGCTCAAATGAGTCGATATGTGATATCGGGCTCATTTGTATAGATGTGTCTACTCGGGAATCAAGAAATGCAAAGATTGAACTATACGAGCATGACACGCTCCATGGCTCGTGTTCAATCATGATATCTAGGGTAAAGGGATTTAATTACACAGTAATATCTATCACAAGAAAAGTAATGTCGAATTACTAATATTCTCATGACTTGGGTAGTATTGATGTGTTGCTAGACACCGCTCATTACTTTTGGCATAAAATATATTTTATGTCAATGCCAATGTTATGAGAACCTATTGGGTCACACACTTAGATCGTATCCAAAAGAAGTGCAAAATTCATGTGATGAAATTTTGTTTAATTTAAGAATCCTATTGATAATAGGAATCTATCGGATTTCGTTTTAAAAACGGCTTTGGATTTAAGGCGAAAAGATTATTAATATTAATAAATCCAAAATGAGTTTTAGATTTATTAATTAAATAATAATCAAAATGGATTTTATTATTGGAAGATGAAAAGGCAACCATTCATTGGAAAATGAAAAGGCAACATATTGCAATTCATTTTATGAAAATAAAAAGGCAGCTATTCATTGGAAAATGGAAAGGCAACCATGTGCAACATGTTGCAATTCAATTTCTAAAATATGAAATGTGAAAGGGCAGCTGTTCACATGGATGAATTATTGAATTCAGATCAAGGAAACCGAAGGGACACTTTCATTGAGAGAGTTTTCCTTTTAAGCTTTCTTTGTTGAAGAAAATTGTGTGATTTTCTTGGTGCACGAAATTTCTTTCTTTTCTTCTTCTCTTGTTCAATATAGACACCATTCCTTATTTGAGAAATAAGAACCAAAAACGAATTTATAAGAAGAGATTGAAAGAAAACCAATTCTTGAGTTGAGAACTTGAGAGAATACCCGAGTAACAAAATCCTAGCTTGCACTATGAGATTTTTGTTACTTCTTTCTTTAGTTAATTGTTTGACAATTAACTTGAGATTTGGAGACGATTGTGTGGATACCATAGAGGCAAGGCTAGATTGGTTTTGCTTGTGATTCGACAATCAACAATCTCCAACAATTAACAAGGCTACACTACCGATAAGGTAACAATCTTTACTACCGATTTGATTTCACTTCGTATGGATCCTTGGAGAAAATCAAAAAATTTTAAATTTCCGCTGCGTTCTTTGATTTGGTTTCCTACAGATATCATGGACAGTGCCACTACCTAAATTGCCAAAACATGGTTTGTCCACTTAACAACATACATTTTTCGTCTAAATTAAATAATACGTAAATGTCTTAATAAACTTTATGCATTGTTTCTAGTCTTCAAAACAACAAATCTCCAACATAATGTCCTGTCATCTTCAATGCATTCATTTCAAAGATTTGGTTCAACTCCACACTATTTTTGCTTCCAAAAATTCACAGCAATTGATACTTTTATATTGGGAAATATTACAATCTTTTACATATTTCATGAATTTATTCTACAAAATTGTTTTCATCTTTCATTTGAATAATTTTATACATTTTTCTTCTTCTTGTGACATAGAATATTCCAAAATATTCAAACCTTGACTTGGAAAAGACAAAACAATGTGACATTCAATTAAAGTCTGGCAACCGAGTCTACGACATCATTGTCAAATGGTTTTCACTCTGTCAAAATTGGCATCAATTTGTATAAGATCATACTTTGGAAGAAAATAACTACTTAGTTTTCATACCACAAATAAAAATTAGTTTTCTTATTATTATTTTTAATAGTCATGGGATAGAAAGATTCTACCTGTGGCAATTTAAATTTAAAATAAATTAAAATACATTTTTCACATTTTAACCTTACATTAATTAAGTCTTACTATATATATATTGATGCTTTAAACATTTTTTTTTTAACTGCACTATCATTGTATTTCCTCAAGATTATTATAATTTTATCCTCAAATTTTGTATATTCTAGACAACACGGTAGACACTAAAAAAACCGCGTAAGCTGCTAGTGTGATTAAAGTTTCATAAATTAATTCATACTATTTATACGCGAACATGCAAAACATTTGTTTCTTTATAAAATACAATAATAAGTCAGGGTGAAGGTAGTGCTTTACACAACTAGATAATACTACTATGAATACATATATAATGTGTAGTCAGATTAATTGGTCTTATTATATATATGTGTGTATTCAGAAAATATGCAATTTGATGATGTGTGTATATACATTATTTTTCAAGGAAAAATCTATTTTTAAAATAAAATTTCATTGATAGCTTTAATAATAATAACAACCATTATATGTAAGTTACAATTAAAAAGTTAGTACTCAAGAAAAAAGTTAACTTTCCAAATTTTTTCTTGTCTAAAAACAAGTCAACTTTCAAATCAAAATTTTAAAATATCCTTACTAATAATAATGGTGTATACTTATAATTAAAAAGTAAAGATAAAAATATAAAATTATATATTTAGTTGGTGTATTAAATTTGTTGTACGTCCGTTTGGACAATGCAATTTTATTTGCAAATGGAAAAAGTTGTATTGGAATGTGTGAAAATCTTGGTGGGTATTTGTTAATAGAAAAAGTATTTTGGAGGGAAAAAATAATAGAGAAATTTTTTTAAAATTATGTGAGAGGAATTTGAGTGGAAAAATTTGAATTTTAAATTTTGAAATAAAAATGTGTTTGTATAGTTTGTTTTTGTTTGAGAATTTTCTTATTTGCAAATGAAAACAATCTATGCAAACGGACCCTAATAACTAATACAATGTTATATTTAAACAAACGTATACTTTTTTTTGGGATATAGGGGGTATAAAAATAGAAGATTATATATTTAATAATATACTAAATATGTTGTAGATAATAATGATTTTTTTTTTTGGGAGAGAGGAGGAATATATAAATGGAAATCAAATTAATTGGTCCTGCATCATAAAATTTGGAATTAGTTAGGGGGCGCTGGTACGGGCTGAAAGAAATGGGAATAAGTAATAGTAGGAAATGGGAAGGTAATAGAAATGATAGTAGTGGGGAATGATAGTGGGGTCAATCATTATAATTCTGCTGGTTGGTTTGTGCTGGGGAATGGAAATGATTACTAATAATGGTGGTTAGTTTGTGTTGGGGAATGGAAATGATTATAAATTAATTATAATAATTAGTATTAATTAATTAGTTATTATTAGTTAATTATTTATTATAATATTTAATTAATTAAAAGTGAGAAAAAGTGGATCATCCTATTCCATTCTCTTGAACCAAGCAACAAAAATAGAATCAAACCCATATACCCTCTAATCAAACCCATGCTCCCAGCACCCCTTACTCATGAGAATCAACTCCCAAAAAACAAAAAGCCCCGAATTGACGACCCTTTTCTTATAGGTACCACCACCCGGTACCACATTTTTAAAGTTTTGTCAAAAAACGTCCATGGACTTAGTCGGCAGTGATTTGGAGAGTCAGGAAGATTGTGGCGGCGACTATTATTCTGCTGATGAAGGCAACGATGCCGTTTGGATGGACGACGACGACGACCTTGATGACGTAGACGAGTCCCACAACGATGAGGAGGAGGTGATCGGTAATCGCTGGGAGGAGAATTTCACCGTTTTGAATGGAGAAATTATACGACGGCGTATAGAGAAGGAAATAGCAGAAATCTCAACTGTTCTCTCCGTTTCAAATCAGGACGCAATTATACTGTTGTGCCGATACAATTGGAGTGTTACTAAAATTCATGAGGATTGGTTTGCCGATGAAGATACAGTGCGAAAGGGTTGTGGGTTGTGGGGAAATCAGGGTTTTGTCTCTGCTAAAAGGGGTTTCTTCTGTGGGATTTGCTTGGAGAATTATAGGCTTTGTGATGATCAAGTTATTGCCGTTGCGGCATCATGCGGTCATGTTTTTTGCCGGGGATGTTGGGAAACATATGTCCGAATAGCCATCAATGATGGCTCTGGTTGCTTGATGCTAACATGTCCGCAACCCAAATGTGCAGCGGCAGTTGGTAAAGACATTATTGAGCTATTGGTATGTGATGTAGATAAGGCGAAATATTGGAACTATATTGTTAGATCGTTTGTTGAAAACAGGAAATCTGGAAACATCAAGTGGTGTCCTGCCCCGGGATGCGATTTCGCTGTTGAATGTGATGAGGGAGTAGTTAGTAGTGGCAGAAGTTTGAATGTTACTTGTAATTGTTCACATGGGTTTTGCTGGAATTGTTTAGAGGAAGCCCATAGTCCAATGGAATGCGAAATCGTGGTTCAGTGGATTCTGAAAAATAATTCAGAAGCGGAAAACACCAAGTGGATATTAGCCAATTCTAAGCCTTGTCCAAAATGCAGAAGATCAATTGAAAAGAATCATGGTTGTATGCACATGACATGTACACCACCATGCAGGTATCAATTTTGTTGGTTGTGTTTAGGGCCGTGGTCAGACCATAATGACAGTACAGGCGGATATTACAATTGCAACAGTTATGAGAAAGGGAAGCTAGAGGGCAAATATGAAGAGGATGAATTGAAGAGGCAGGCTGCGAAGAGTTATGTGGACAGATACACACATTATTTCGAGAGATGGGCTGCTAATAATTCATCGAGGATTATAGCGATAAAGGATATGAACATGACGAAGACTCAGAATCTTGCAAAGCTGGGTGGAATCCAGGGCAAACCAGAGACACAATTGGAGTTCATCGTTGATGCTTGGGCTCAGATTGTGGAATGCAGGAGGTTCCTGAAATGGACGTATGCCTATGGTTATTTCCTACCACAGGATGAGCTTGCAAAAGTGAAGTTTTTTGAGTGCATTCAGGGGGAGGCAGAGGCCGCATTGGAGAGACTTCATAAATACACAGAGGAGAAACTTAAGGAGTACCTGAAAGCAGAAGGTCCTTCGGAGGATTTCATGGAGTTTCGCATCAAGTTAATTGATATGACTGTCGTAACAAGAAATTATTTTGATAAATTGGCAAGAGAACTAGAGAATGGCCTTGGGGATGTGGATACAAGAACTGCATGTTTGGTGATCTGAGATAGTTTTTATTTCGGTGTATGTCTTCATGTTCGTTAGAGACTGTTTCCTGCTCTGCTTTTCCCCTTGGGATGTAGCTTGGGAGGGATATGGCATGGCATCACTGTGTGGTTGGACTAGTGTATTCCAAACAGTGTATAGATGATCTAATTTTCCTCTGTACCCTTTTGGCAACTGGTGCAACTGTGCTAAAATTTGTCATTTTACTTGCAACTAGTTTATGTTATGATTCTCTCATTTGGAAGTTTGGAACTGTATAACTATTGGAAGTTTGGAACTGTATAATTATGTTTTTCGATGAAAGCGCTGAGCAATCATATAAATATCAGATCTGACATTGAGAGGCAACGCTGTTTCTGATCATTTGATGCTCCTGCCCTGACATTACCTTGTTTCCCAAGTGTTCGTTGCACTTTGTGGCATCAGTTTAATGAAAAATCTTAATATGCTTTACAATCTCTGGAGGTAGTAATAACACTGACCAAGCATGTTTTCAACATATTTAGAAGCTTTGAGAAACAATAACCTCCGAGAGGTAGTTTTTCAGTCGAAGATAACAACTCAAACTACTTTGATGAATTGATTTTCAGCAAGTAGTAAGATAACTCGGATACTGCCTAAGACTAGACGACATTTTCCAACTCAAGAATGCTAATAAAAATATTCAACTTCCATGTGGTTCGCGACGAACATAATTAATGCGGATTTGTTCCCATATTTATTTTATCAATTTCTAGTCTTCTTTTAGTTATATCAGCAAGTGATCGAAGTCATGGCTAAGACCATAAGTTTCCTCGTGCGTGCTTGCTCATTGAGTCGACCAAACTCGATTTCTTTCGCGGTTTTTTCCTGTCCCATTGCAAGGTAACTGCCTACTCGGACTTCACTTCATCAACTCTACTTGGGGATCTAAGTAATTGTCCGATCTTGGTACAAAGGCAAGATGAACGTGCTCATTCCCATTGTAAATTTCACAATTGTGTGTGTGCCATTGATTGGAAAGAAATAGCTGCTGATGAACCCAAAAAAAAAAAAAAAAAAAGACCTTTCATGGTAAATGCCTCAAATGCAACGGTGCTCAAGCCATGCACAAATCAAAGTGATTAATTTGTACACTAAATGGTGTCCGTTTGGTGTTTTGAAATTAAAATTGAATTTATTACATTAAAATTCTAAATTATTTCAATTTTTTTGTTTGGCAAATCACTTGAATTAAAATAAAATTCATTTATAACTTTTAATTCTGGATATTGAACAATTACATGTAAATTGAAATTTTAAATACAATTAAAATTTACTAATTATGTATGAATAATAAATAATAAAATGAAGACTACTACATTAAAAAGATTAATGGTTGATATTGATGCATATATAATAAATAATTTTGATCAAATATTTCTAAATAAACAAACAATTTTAACATATTATGATCAACTAACATTTTACTCGATCCAAGATTTCTTAAATGTTTGCATTCCTCTTTCCAATGGTATAATTAGTTGCAGCCAACATCTGCACTTAGTAGTTTCTAGTATGACATCCATTCCATAGGAGGGACTTTCTGACAGATGCCTTAACCTACGGAAGTTCCAACCATATCCTTCCCAGTCGCCAATGTTAAATTGAACCAAAGAACAAATGGTCCTGCAAACTTACAAACCTTGCACCTTCGCTCCAATCTCATGCCCATGATCTCAATCTGTCTTCTCCAGTCGATCTTCCCAGCTAGAGAACTCATGTAATCTGACAAGCATAGAGAGGACAGCTTCCCTAAACCACACCAATTCACGCCATATTTTCCTTGGATGCGTGGGCAAAAACCAGCCCAGTAGCTAATGGCCCCAATACTATATTTTTATGTACCAAAAACAATAATGGAGTAAAGAGATAACACAGAAATGTAGCATATAAAAAAGTAACATTTTATTAAACCTTCTTGTAGTTGACCCCTAGCATGATTCATGCCTCAAAAACACGAATCAAATAAAGAATCTCACCCAGACATAACACACATTAAAAATGGGATGTGTAATCTTATTTTTCACTCCACAGTTGCAGATATACACTCAAATCTCGCATGAATCTTGCAGGAATATTTCTTTCACTTCCAAAGTGATTTAAATACTGAATGAAAGTACATAATTAAGAACTAAAACATAAGTTTTTCAAGTTCTCATCATTCTTGCCTAGTTGATTAAATGGAAGCAAGCATATTCTAAAAATTACACTTTTCAAGCTCTTGCTTTCCTGTACTTGACTCGGTACGTGTATCTACAATTGATTCCAGAAAATAAAACATCTACCATGTATCTTCAAACTTGTGCTGAGTGCTTTCAGTCCATGCCCTGTAGTGCACTGCCAGAAGAATACTGAAGTTACTCCAAATTTCAGTCCGCAGGGAGCGAATAGGAAAAAGTTGTAGTAAATTTCAATTACACATTCTGGTTTCTGAAAGAGAAACTGAGTTCCCATGCTTTATTTTCTTGAGATGAAATCATGTCATGGTGTACTGCAGACTTCTCTTTGCCCCCTTTTACAATAGGTAAATCATTTTAGTAATGACACAAGTGGGTGGAAGTGGGGCTGGGGAAGGGGCCACGTGCAAGATGTAAGCATTGCAGAGATTTCCTTTACTGTATACTCAACATTGAACTCTTCTAGAAGTAGTGGATTTTTTTTTTTAACCAAAAGTAACTAATTGTATTAACTGTTGAAATTACAAAGTTAATACCGAACATGAAAGGGTCATTTAAGACCTCGTCCTAACACAGCTAACCTAACTCAATAGATCACGGTTAAGACATGGCACCCCGAGAAAACGGAATTGCACCTCCTAGCTAATCTAGCTAAGAGCAACAAAATTCCTAGAGGTAGTGGATTAAGCCTTCTCACATTGCAATGTATGGAGATGCAAAATTAAATTGAATAACCACTCAAAAAAATTTATAACTAAGTCTTGTATATTCAACCAATATGGATACAATCTTTTCCATTGTCCCATGTCAAAGTTACTCCCGTATTATCTTATACATTGCTCGTTTTCATGAGTATGAAGTTTCAAACTACAAAAATGTATAACAGCTCTTTCATCATCACAAACATTTACCAGAATCAAGAATCTTACTTTTATTTCTTGCAGAAAATAATAGATGAGAAAATAATGTCCAAACACAGGACTAAAGTACCCAGTAAGTTACAGCATCAAATAAATCCATATAAGGTGCATGATGACAAAAATGGATAAGTTTTTAATCCACAAAACTAGAAAAGAGTCCATCTTTAATCTTGGATGTGAAGAATCAGAATTTCAAATTCAAAAAATATTGTATCCCTCGCCCTCATCCTCACTTTTGCTTTAGATAAAATTTGCCACATTCAGAATACCGTGTAAAATGCAAAATGAGCAAATAAAGTCTCAAATTAAAGGCAAGAATGCAGGGTCACCAGGAATAGCTGGAAATTGGAAACAGACTTCCTATCTATCTATCAGGCAAATGGACACTTGGCACAACAAAATTTTAGTTGTGGGGAAAGTAAAAAAGAGTCTTGCAAATGCAAAACTTAAAAGTAAGAGTTTGGGAAGAAATACAAAAGAATTAAGGACCATCAAAAACTTTCCAGCAGCTCCTTTCCAGCAGAATTGCAGCAGTTAATTTTTCCTATTATGCAGGAATACATATACGTGTACGGATCAAAAAGATTGATAACAAAAGATAGGCCTTTACAACTCAGATCACATTCAAAAGGGGAGCCATAAGTAAAAGGCCAAGGATCAGAAATCCCCCAAAGTTGAGGGAGTGGGAATGGAGTTAAACTGTGATGTCCAGAACAGAAAGACACAACTTCTGTTTCCCCTTCCTTGGGTTGATATATGAAACATTGAAACCTGTGACTTTGTGTGATTTGTGAGTTGTATAAAGGCAGTGGCAGTGAGTAGCAACAAAACTAAGTTCGTGTGGGGAAGAGAAAGATGATGATGCATTGATGTGCAATTGTTCCATGATGTGCTTGAGAGTTAGCATTAAAAATTGACTGGACTGGGTCCTCCTCACTCTCTCACCTTCTTTCTGGACTACAGGTTTTGTTTTTTTTCTTTTTCTCCAAATGATAGTTCATTTCCTGCATTAAACTTCATTTCCTGAATGAAATCAAACTAGAATTAGTTCAAAGATGATGATGATGACAACAGGAGTGAGTCATGTTTCATGCACAGTTCTTCACTTCTACCATAAGTTAGTGCAATAGTGCAGACTTTATCGAGCTAAATAAGTCATGATCTAAGTAATTGACATTGACAAACGAAGGCAACTACATGGAATGTTGTAGATAGCAAGTACTGAATGGAACTCCTGAATGATGGATTTTAAATATAAATTTCATGCGTTTTATATGTTTTTGCATCACCAGGAATGTCAGGCTGAAGTTAACAAGTAAACATGCATATCCATTTATCCTTTTGCTTGCATGTTGCTTGACTTGCTAAAAGCAACATTATGAGTCGTTGAGCAAGCTTAAAAGAGAAGGACAGTCCATATTAAATCAGTTTCTTTAGGCAGGTATAGACAACTCAAGGATCATTATCAAAACTTTTTGGTTGAACCAATAAGAGCAGTGATCACTGCTCAAAAAAGTAGTGAAAATATTGCAGTCTTTACTGATTCATTCAGAAAAATCAAAACACAGACTGTCTTTCAGTAAGGGAGAATTACACAAGGAAGAAAAAGCTTAATGAAAATCAAGTACATAGGCAACAATTCATTTAGACCACAAATAAAAACTCTACAAACTTTATACACTGGAAAGACAAAAGACAACGTTTTGAAGGAGAGATCACAATAGCAAGACATTTTGAAACTGCTAAAACGGCCATAGAAACAAACTTATCCTGCTCCAATTACATCTTGCTAAAGACTGAAAACTTGAGTAACACAATCCCTTGAATAAATAATCGTCTCTAAAAATCTTTCATCCCAATCATGCCAACAGATTCCGGAAACAAGAACTTGAAATATACTTCAAAAATGAAAATTAAAAAAAAAATAAAATACAAAGAACTTGAACTGTCAACATATCATATACGTCATTAGCTGAAATTAGCAGAAATATTAGGAATCATATTGGGTTCATCAAACCCTAACACAGTCAAAAAAGCTAAGGTTCATTCGCCAAGAAAAAATAAACTATGCATAAATGAACAAAAAAGTTCTGACCTTCAGCGTAATCGGCCTGAAGAAGATCGAGGTACGTATCCCACTTGTTTCCGATCACCTAAAATTAAAGAAATCCAAACAAGTTAAAGCCATTTATTCCAGCGAAATTCAAACGTGAAGAAACTGCTATTTTTTTCAGCCATTTTTTTTCCAATAAACCAAAATTGAAACATAAAATTAGAAGTATATGAGTAAGCCCAGAAAGCATGCAAGATACAATGGCGCGATGGAGACTCCGGCAGCGGCAGAACGGCGGCAGAGTGGAGGGGCGGCGGAGCGGAGGGCTGAGGGCAGGAGTTTTGGAGAGAAAGAACGGCTCATGTGGGTCAGTGGCGAGTTGAGGCAATTGCTGCAATTTTACCCATTTTAATTTTTTGACCCGAAATTAATTATTAACTCGATTTTAGACTGGCGAATTTTTTAATGGGCAAAAATTTTAAATTGAAAATATTAAATCTTAATGAAAAAAAATTCAGTAGAGGAACCAAAAAGACGCCACAAATAGTAAGAAAAATTAAAAAAGAAATTCTTTATTTTTACTATTCTTCACATCTTTAGGAGAATAAGGATATACTTATCAATATATTTGGATAAATATATACATTGGATATGATAAATATACATTGGATAGGGATATGAACAAATATTGAATAGGGATTAATATAATAAATATTCATTCATGTATTTCGTAACACTCCCGAATATTCATTGTATTTATTATTTTAAAAACGTGTATGATACTGCCTCATTAAAAACCTTGAAAAACTCAGTAAGACCAAAAACTAGACGAGATGGAAAAAGAGTATAGAGCACAAATCTTATAATCTCTCCCTTTTATGGATGCATTAATTGCCTCTTTAAAAACTTTAAGTCGGAAAAACTCTGTGGGAAAAAACCAATTAAAATTCCCAGGGGTAGTAATCTTTTCATGGGTTTGTGCCTCTTCAGGGACAATAAAACTCTTTGGGAGCAAGCACGATATCAGGCTCTTCTAGAACAAATTCCTGGTTCTTAGGTTATTTTGGAGCAGATTCCTGATTCTTTCCTCTTCGTTTTCAAGAAACAATGTCTTTTGATCCTATTGGTCTACCATGCTTTAAGTGTAAGGGATTTTGATTCATTTTAACCTATTCTTTTGAAACAACTACCCCAGCAAAAGCATTTGCAACTGAAATATGAGACTTCATTACCTTAACAATATCATTAAATACATCAGGAAGTCTATTGGCCATAACCTATAAATGGATTATATATTATACCTCGTTTTCACACTCTGGAGTTTTTGGGTTTAATTTAGATAAATTTTTCTCATTCCAAGAAATAACCTTAACTAGTTTCTCGCATACCATGGAAGTTGAAGGTGTGCCAATTGATGGAAACACTATCTCATCAAAATAACAATCTGCAAATCTAGTAGTAAAAAGATCACCAGTAGTTGGTTCTAAGAACCTAATGATGGACGGTGAATTAAACCCAACATAAATACCCAAACGGCGTTAGGGACCCATTTTCGTTCTTTTTGGTGGTACTACAGGCACTTGTACTGCACAACTAAATGTGCGTAAATATGAAATATCATATTAATAACCAAGAGCCATTTGATTGAAGGGGAGATTGTAAGAGACTAGCAGTGAAGCGTAATCTAATTAGAGTTGTCGCATGCAAAACTGCATGACCATATGCTGTATCATTGAAATTTATTCTCAATAATAGAGTTCGAGCAATGATTTGGATATATTTAATCAAAGATTTTGCCAATCCATTTTGAGTATGAACATGTGCGACTAGGTGCTCAACCTTGATTCTGAGTGAAACACAATACGCATCAAAACTCTTTGATGTAAATTCACTAGCATTATCCATTCTTACGCTTTTAATTGGATAATCAGGGAATTGAGCTCGAAACTTTATAATCTGTTCAAGTAAACGTGCAAAGGCGACATTGCGCCTAGATAATAGGCAAACATGGGACCATTTACAAGATGCATCCACTAGTACCATAAAATAACAAAATGATCCACTTGGTGATTGTATTGGCTCACAAATATCACCCTGAATTTTTTGCAGGAATAAAGGGGATTCAAGATTAACCTTTGTTATAGAATGTTTAATAATGAGTTTTCCTTTTGAACAAGTTTCACAATTATAATCTTTAAATAACAGTATCTTTGTATCATTTAAAGGGTGTCCTTTTGTATTTTGAATTATTCTACGCATCATTGAAACGCCAAGGTGAACAAGGCGATTATGCCACAGTCTAAACTGATTAGGGTTTATCAATTTCCAGGACATGGTAGCATAGCTTTCAACGGCTTTAATCATGACACAATACAAACCCATACAAGAAACTTCCAGCTTCTCATGGATTGTTTTCAGGCCCATCTTATAAGAGATAATACCGATATATTTCTTATTTTGATCATAAAGAGTCTCAATATGGTACCTATTATGGCATACATCTTTGAAATTGAGCAAATTCCTTTTTGATCTATTGCTTAGAAATGCATTCTCAATATGAAGGATGGTGCCATTTGGCAAAACAATTGTGGCATTCCCAAAACCATCAATAATAGGAATAGGACCTGATATTGTATGGACATGTGTCTTATGCAATGTCATACTCGAAAAAAGTGTCTTCTACGAAATATGGTATGTGTTATTGCACTATCAAGCAAACAAACATCTTCATTTTTCTCGAAATTTTCCATTTGCACTTACGTTGACAACTTCAGGTGTCAAGTATCATAAAATTAGAAGGATTTCCAAAATATCCATCGCCACTTCAGGAGCAGAAGGATAAATTGATTTCAAAGTCAAGAAAAAGAAAAAAAAATGAAGAATACAAAGAGAATAATTACCTTGCAAAATTTTTTGACTCAGTTGGTAGCTCTGATAATGTGCTGTAAAATATTGTATAACAAGTATATAATAGAGAGAACGAAGAAAGATTAAGTAGAAAAAACAGAGAGAATGGAGAAAGATTAAGTAGAAAAAACAGAAAGACACCACAAATAGTAGGGAAAACTAGAGGAAAAATTCTTTATTTTCACTTTTCTTCACACCTCCAAATGACCAACCTATGCTCTTATTTATAAGAGAATAAGGATGTACTTATCAATATATTTGGATAAATACATATAATAGATAGAGATAAGTACATATATTAGAAAAAGATAAGTACATACATTAGATAGGGATATGAACAAATATTGGATAGGGATGAATATAATAAATATTCATTCATGTATTTCATAACACCTAAGAATTTGTACTGTAGAATTGGGAGTATTTAGAATTAATGTAAATTTCTAATCATTAATTTTTTTGTATAAACAAACAATATAATTAGAATTGAGGCCTTGAATTCTAATTCTATAGCCCCAATTCTAAGGTAGCAAATAGAATCTAGGGATGATTCCTGCAAGCTGCAATTTATTGCAATGTTAAATTTATGTAAGCACAATTGGCAATGCTGGGAATATAAAGGATGCTTCTTACCTACTTCTTGCTTAGTAACTAATCATTGCTAATTTCTAGTACATAATGTTTATTTTAATTAAAGTATATTAGATTACTGGCGCAACATCCAATAATAGAGTTGGATTTCCGAATGAACACCTAAAAGCACCTGCTTTATTATGATAAGATAGTGTTGCTATCTGCTTTTGCACTCTCGAAAGAGAAGGGCTTGTTATATTTTCTACCACAAGTTGGGTAAGTTTTGACCTCTTCAAAAGTCATAGAATATAGTATCAATTATTCAATTCATTTTTCTATGAATGATTATTCTATTTTTTTTTCCCTTTTTTTTGGGGTTGGGGAGAGAGGGAGGGGTGAGTGGGTGGTGGTCTTTCTAATACTTGAGTATGGCTGTTTGAAACCAAAGTTTTTACTTTGGCATATGTTTATGTATAAAAATTACTATATTCTTCTTGTGTCATGTTAGCTATTGACAAGTATACATTAAGATCTTGCAGCATAACTTATAGGCTTGGGTTTGTTTATATCCAAGGTAATTAATCAAAAGATAACTTATGGGCCATGGTAAATTTATATGATGAGGAATGACGAATGACAAAAAACATGGGATTATAGAATCGGTCACTTTCTCTGTGGGATTCATGTTCTTGCAAAGCAAAAAGTTAGTTTGAATAAGTTGGCAGAAATTCTGAAAAAATGTACAGACCAGTATCTTTTAGGATTCATGTTCTTGCAAAGCAAAATGTTATTTTGAATAAGTTGCCAGAAATTCTGAAAACATATACAGACAAGTATCTTTTACATTGGTTCCCTGTATCAAGCAGGTTAATCTAACTTCTATACTTGCTAAGTTTTTGCCACCTTAAAAATAGAGGGGAAAAAAAAAACTAAAGATGGAAAGGACCAAACTGAGCCAATATAATCCTTCAAGCATTCGGCATTCTTCTTGATGGATCCAGTGAGAACCATCTGAAATGATCCCTTCTGAAAGGGGACGGCTCCAGTCTGCATGTAAGTTTTGCAAAAGAAACGTTAAGGATCAAGTCTGGATGTGTCCAATTTAGGAAAGAAGTAAAACAAAGGCACGAAGACTCATATGTTTATTGTTTCCATGGCACCTGCAGACTCATATCATATGATACCAATGTTAGAGTCATGATGACAAATTATTTAGTTATTTGAAGGTACTCCACAAGTTTGACAAAGGCTTTGGATTCATTTGGGAGTTTCTCTTAAGAGATTTTGCAACTAGTCGCAAAAGTTATAGTTGGACGAACTCTGTTGCTCAAACCTAGATTTGCCCTCAGCTATCATAATAGTTTCTCCTGTTTTTCTAAACTGTTGCTGCATCAGGACATTTTTCACTAAGATATAAATGAATCTTCAAATCCAGAGTCATTTACAAAGAAAAATTACTTTGCTGTGTCTAATGTATTGAAATATGAGTAGACGAGATACACTTGAGAAGCCAGATTGTGTGAGTTGGAGATGAGCAGAAAATAATGTAAGATCTAGAAATGTTTCTATGAATTCATTTTCTGACACAAGGATATGGTGAAAATAGATCAGAATGCAAAATGTAAGCTATTACGTATTCGTGAATGACTTTGGCGCAAGTGATGGAGAAGACATTTTGAATAGTGAAAATTCAATATGGTTATTTCACCTACCAAGTAAAAGGAAGGTTAAAGCTCTTCCATCTGCCAAAGTAGCAACATAAAAAAAAGAAAGAAATGTTCTGAAGAGGATCAGGGCAGAAAGGAATGTGAAAATTCCATCAGGTGCATCAAGATTTGACTGATATGTAACAGATGGATCCAAGAGGCAAAACTAGAATATGAAAATTTAAACTTAGCACCAGTATCAAGTTAGCTTCTTAGACAGATATATTGTTTTTCGACAGCTTCATTATGTGTATTAGATAGTTCTTTATGTGGAAAAAAGACAAAGGTGTATAAAATATCCACATAAATATTAATTAAAACCCATAATATCTTCATACAAGCCTTCTTCCGACATTTGTAAATGAGATGCTAAATTCCACTGCCCAAGTGGACAGTTCTTGGATATGCTTTTCTTCCTAGTATCTTTTTTCTCAAGGTTCCTTCAAAATCTATATCAACTTTTTATGCAGTGTGATGTGTGCAAAGCCCTGTCAAAATTCTACAGAAGCTTCAGCTTCAAATGCTGACTCTCATGCTCCAAATAATCATATTGAATCACCCTTGTCAATCTAATGTTTCCATAGTTAAAGATATTGACCTGTCCCCAATTCCTTTCTAAGAAATAAGCAACAAATTATTTTTGAGGTCTTATGCTCATTGCATTAATTACCCGAGAGAGGTCTCTTACAGCTGTCCATGACTCAAGACAAGGTTTGCAAGAACATCAGATATGCAACAAGGTCTAGCATTTCTTTTTATTGTCTTTTCAATCTGTTCAATTGATGTGAGTTTCCTCTTTCTCATCCGTTGAGGAAACCCATGCCTAATTTCAATTTACTCATTCCTGTTTCAGAAATTTTTTTAGTCTACTGCACAGCTTATACTAATCAAATCCCATTTATCTTGCAGATCTACTAATAAAAGGAGACAAAGTAAAAGGTGAGGACTTGATAAGCATGTGGATGAGGATGAAAGAGCCAAGAATTGAATTGTAGTAGTCAAGATCCAATGAAGGGAAAAAGCACCAATTTGCTGATTTTAGTTGAACACAGTTTGAAGCCCTAATGCTAATTTGGGAAACTTGAGAATGCTCCTAGGAATAAATTTCTTTTGGGGAACCGGAGGGAGAAATTAATCCTTTTAGTGATGGCAGGAGTGGTTCAAATAATATTTCTTTGCTACATCTGAATTCTGAAGAACTAGAAGTTGGTAAAGGGAGAAGAGAGAGTTTCCAGTGAATTTGGCTGTTTTTCAGTATCAACTGAAACATCTAACAATCACGAACTGCACATGCTTGGCCATTCTCAGCCTTAAGGTAGCAAAATCATACATAAGGATGGTGGTCATCTAATTCTTCAGCTTAACTCCACAGGTTAGTTCATGCTTTTTCCCCTTTAGGAGATTTTGCCATGTTTAATTATGAATACTATTGAATCTATCAGAGGGAAAAATTTGACATTTACACATGTAGAACAAAGGAAATGCTAAACATGAAGTTACACATCTATGTCAATTACAAGAACCTTCTTACTTAACTGGGGGTGGGTATGCTTGGACCTACACTTCCATCCATACCATATCCTGCTGTTTTCGTCATGCATGGATCTCATGTTAAATCCATATATCTGACACAAACATAAATTCCTAGAAACTATAGATCTAGTCACTTCTTAGAAATCAGGGGCCTAAAAAATGACTGCATAAACTACAAAATAGGCACCAGGTAACACACTCAGTGCCTGTCTCAACAGTTGAGATTTTAACTATTTGAGATAGTTGTAGTCCTTAAACTGTCAAAGCATATTGAACAGTTTATGCCACACATCTTGGTTCTCTGAATGTATGAAGAGTTCACTTCACAAACTTCAAAGTTAAATCCAATTACCACCTTGAAGAACTAGCAGCAAGTGATCTCAAAAGGTGCATTCTCAAATTAAAGCTTCCCCAGTCAATGTCTGGCAAGAACCATTTGAAATTTCACAAGAGTAACTGCCCCAGTTCCAGGGGAAAAAGGGGGAAAAAGGGGGAAAAAGAGCTCATAGAACAAGAAAAATTCATCTTTTATGCATACCAGGTAAGAAATATGTGGCATTCACCTGTTTTTCATAAATTTCCTCAAACAAAACAAATGATCAAGACACTAATAGACATATAATTGAAAGGTGATCGGAGTTAACACAATTTACCAAGTATATGCAAGTATATGCAAATTAAATAAAAAACAATGACAAAAAGTATGCAAAAGGAAACTTCAAAAAAGAACAGCCCTGTTTTCATCATATTGCAATGAAAAGGAAATGCACTTACTTTACAGATATTGTTCACCCCCTTCCAGTGACTTTTATTGTTCTACTGATCAGTTCTTTTTGTCTTGGGAATGTCCAAACTTTTCTCTTTTTCCAGCTTAGTCAATTTGAGGTTTTGCACCGTAGAAGCTGCCTCAGAGTTGTTTTTTTGGCTGTCATCAGCTGCCTCCTCTTTCTCTTGATTCAATGCCACATGTTCCTTTATTTCAGCAGATGTAATAGTTTCTCCTTCTGCAATATTCTTGACCTTATCATGTTGTAAGCTCATACCTGTGTTGTGGACAACACCAGCATCTAAATACTTCTTGGCCTTTTTTGAGCGAGGTATCTCCTTTTTCTGAAAACCATCACTAGGCTTTACTTCTAATTCAAATTTCTCTCCCTTTAAGTTTAGTTCTTCGACATCACCATCATCATAGTATATCTCATGGAGGCTCTTCTCCTGATTGAAGGATTTAATCCTTCCTGCAAACCATTTTCTAGAGTCTGGCCAATAAACTTTTATTCTCATCCCCACAATCCTTTCGCTATCATTCTCATTCAACTCAACCATTTGGAAGGAAGGTACCTCTTTGCGTGGGTCAAGTCTAGACGATTTTATGTTAGGAAGAGACAGCATAGCCTGTGCAATTTCACCTTCAGCACTCTGCTTATTCTTCCTCAACTCCTTACTAGAATCAGGCTTTGGTTCAACCCTGATACCCTTTGTCGTTTCAGCATCATCATCTCTCTGCACCTCATGAGCACCTAGCTTGGCAGTTTGCTCTGAGGTTTCCTTACCCTTAGTGACCATGCTGTCATCTTGACTCTTACTGTAGCCCTTCAAAGCAGGTTCACTCATATCACTCACCAGTGCATTATCATTGCCACTGCCAATGATTATTGCACGAGATGCAGATCTTTTCCTGTTGACACGCTTTGGATGGTCCTTATCCATTACTTGCAATAGCAACCAAAATGCTGATCCTGTAAAATTGAGAAGATATTTTCTATGGGGAAATACATCACAAATATTGTCCTTAATTCTTAGGTTCCACAGAAATCAGTCAATGCAAAACACTTGATAACATACCTCTGAATACATCAAATAACAAATAAATAGAGCACCAAATAGAGCATTCCAAAGCACTCTCATTATAAGACATTGACAAACTTTCAATTAAAAAACCCTTATAAAATCTTCTTATACAATTAAGATAGTTGATCTCATACAAGTATTTGTGAGAAACTCCAAGTGTACATGCGATGCTCTAACAAAGAAGTACCACTCCAATCTCTGCTCTATCAAAGAAATACATAAAGCAATTGATCTTGTTGGACTCAACAAAATAATAAGAGAACACACAGAAAGCAATACCCCTGACTAAAAGAAATTCAGATGCTGTAAAGAATGATTCCTATTGAAGCACAATTTAGTAAATCAATCAACAAGAATGACATCTGCTATCCACTACAAGATTTGACAAAATAAGATGGTTACATCATCAATTTTTTGGCACCAAGAACATCAGTATCTATGCTCAAAGTAGATAATCACATAAGAAAGGAACAGGAACAGGAACAGAAACTCTATCTCTCAGAAATATCACATTCGTAAGGAAAAAGAAAATACAAGATATGTTAAAGCAAAAACATAACGGAGACCAAAAAATCATTTATTTAAATTTTAGCACTAAAGGCACACAAATGTGACCAATAATCACTCCCTAAATTTATCAAATTGTGTAGTTAAATGTGAATCCACATTAGAACCAATTAATTTTTTCATTTTTTTCCAAAAAACAGAAGAAAAACATTTTTCTTTTCCAACTTTCCCAATCAAAAAATTCTAAAGTAGCTACAAGTCAACAGGAAAAAGATTTTACGAAAGAAAGGGGGAAATACTAAGCAAGCAAAATGAAAAGGATGAAAACATTCAGGGTATTTAAGGATGGTACATTTGATTCCTCGTTAGAATTGGAATTGTAGCAAAATTGGAGATCTTTTCTTATTAAATCTGGTTGAAATTCATGATTTAATTTTTTTTTGGTTTCTTTTGTTGATAATTCCAACTCTTTTATAATGTCTATTGGATAATATCTTCGAATAATTAAAATTTTCTATAAAATTCAAACCAAAATTTACACAAAATATCTCTAATTCTAAGTCAATTCCGATCGTAACATGCACGAATCCAACTAAATTTGTAGACCAATTTGAGAACATAACCACTAATCTAAATTCCTAGGAGTGAACGATCACATGCAGACCAACTTGAGAACATAACCACTAATCGAATTCCTAATTTCATTGTCATGAAACATATAAAAACAATTGTACTCGGAAAAACCAGAAAAAAAAGGAAACCAACACCAAATCACAAAGTGTTTAGGCAACTAAAACAACTAACTTTAAGTCAAGCACATGGATTCAGATGAAATTCCATAAAAACTGCATATTTGCAAGAAAAGTCATAAGGGGCAAATCTCAAACGAACCCGAATGCAGAGAAAAACCGTTCTGAGAATCCTTAACAGCCCTGTTTATCTTCTTCGATAGTGAAAGAGAAAGGGGATGGAAACAACCGACAATTTGCGGGAACTAGAATTTCTTAGTATTTATTGCCGAGTTTTTTCGGTGATGAAAATCAAGAAACCGAAAGGATGAGGAAGATGCATGTGCTTAGACGGTGAGGAATGAGAGTGCTGATGCCATATATGCAGCATCATTCAGTGAAAAGGTGTCCGAATTGGAGACGACTGCTGAGGATTTGTGCAAAGCGTTATGACGTTTGGGAAGGAATTGACATGTGTTGGAAAATGGCGGGAACCATTGACACTTGGTGCGAGAAATACGCCTTTAAAAATCTTATTACAGTCTTTGAAGTGTTCCTTTCAGAGTAAATACATGATGACTAGATGTGCGAATGCACGGTAGATTTTTTGATAAACATTATTACTATTAATTATCAATAAAATTCATAATTCCTTGTATTCGAATGTTGTATAATACATCAATACATATAATTTGCAACATACATTATATATATGAAAAATCGAAGTTAAAATAAACATTTAAGGCTAGATAATGCAATCATTTTTATGAATTACTATGGTCACTTATTTTTGGTCTAAAGATAAAATTCTTATTAATAATTATAATCAATTTTTTAAATAATAATAACTTAGGTTATTGTGAGATTAGCAGCATTTTATATATTTTGTATATATTTGCTTGTAGATTTTTCTTTGAAATTGCATTTGAAAAATGTATTTAAATATGTGATTTAGGTCATATCTTATATTGTCTTTGGATTGTATGTTTTTTCAAACATATTTTTGGGAATAAAGGGAAAATGCTGTTTGGATTATTAATTTAAAAATATGTTTTGAGGTAATGTCATTTTTGAATAGCTATTGGCTGAAAACACTTCTATGCGTAAAATGCAATTTTTTTTTTTTGTGAAATATGAATTTATCCAAAAATTAAAAAAGAAAAAGAAAACTTGTGTCTAGTATTAATAGTAGATATACATCGTGATGCACATTTATATCCATACAGGTCAGAATTAGTTTTTATAAGTAAAAATATAGTCAAAATTCATATTAAATAATACTACTCTATTCCAAAAAAAGTATTTACTTTCAAAAATTTTCCTTGTCTCAAAACAAAGTCCACTTTTAAACCAATTTCTAAAATATCCTTACTAATGATAATTATATATACTTATAATTAAAATGTAAAAATAAAAATATAAAATTAGGTATTTACTATTTTATTAAGTGTGTTATATCTAATATATAATAATAATCATATTTAAATTAAAGTAAACTTCTTTTTTTTTATGGACAAAGGGAGTAATAATAATACATGAAAGATAGTTGTTAGGAAATACAGTCCAAAATGTTACTCACATTTGACTCTATATTACAAGTTTTACTACATCATAATAATACATGCAACGTATATATTTAACGCCTACCTGTCTCCTTATTCTATAATTAAAGGGTTATAATAAATTAACATGAATTCGAAAAAAGAAAAAAAATAATATTTTACAGTGACTGATCTACTTCTTGCAGCTCAGAATGCAGTGATAGTTTTTCTTGAATTGGGGCTGCAATGAGGCCATCAACTTCACACTTGGCAAAATATGCATTATTAGGATTATTCTCTCCAATGAAATTGTTGACAACAAAACATGTTATAACAAATTTAACTTGTCTTTTCATTTTAAAGTTTAGCATTAGGATGCATAAGAAATGGAATAGCTTATTTTGACCTTCTGAATTACATTCTGTACTCGTAAGTGTTCATGATTAAAACTCCTTTATAATCTTAGGGTTACCTATGCAAACACTAAATTCGGGCTAGTGGTAACAGTGTTAAAAACCTAGCATGTTTTTATATGCGAAGTCAATTGCATAATAATTTTGGTTCAATGACATAAGATATCTCAACTGTGGGTAATTGCACTACAAAACACGATAGCATTACGTGCACTACCTTCTTGACCAATGTATACAAAAACAAAGTGCATATTATAATCATAAGTAGTTATAACATTTCTGGACAAATATCCATACCTTTTTTTGAAATACATCTCAATGCATGATTGGTGTCCATGTAGGGATATCCAAACTATCTAGAGTTGCAACACAATCCTAGACATATTTGAACCAATTATTGAGTGAATTTGCTATAACTACATATATCCATAATTAGAATTGGTGAATCTTTGGATGCACTAAGAACTAGTTTAGGGTTTAGGGTGTACTAATCTTTATCCTAAACCCTAAGAACTAAGGCTGAATTGACAAATTGCTACATGCCTTATTTTTTGTCTACAATTCACTATTTCTGGCAAGTTTTAGAATAATTCACATATGTTATAGTTTTGATTATTTCTTACTATTATATACAAAAATATTTTAAGAGTATTATCTACAATAACTTGAGCCTTATAGTTTTCTACATAATACTTGCCATTGTGCAACATGTCATGTAGCAATGTGAAAGTGCTCAAATGCAACATTTGTTGATTTGAAGAAGGAATCTAGATATGACCATTTAATAACTCAGGAACCCATTTCTCTCTATTGAGTTTGGAATCCTTCAGGATATAGGTTTGCACAATGCTTTTTGCTCTTGGTATCTTTGAAAAAGTTTTAGTGTCAAAAATCTCACAAAGTTTCAACTCAACAACTCACACAAGCATTCAAATATATCAGATCTTGCACGTCATTAATCAATTCAATCATTAAGATCTATAATAAACTCAAATCAATTAAAACAAAAACACTAATCATACTTGTCTCTTTCATTTACTCAACTCGAACAAATAATGCAAAAAAAATTTCAAAGCACTTTCCTTTTTTTTTTTCCTTCCTAAAATTGACATACAGAACTAGTATACAAATCATAAAAGCCCTTCTCCACACCTAGACTATCATTGTCCTCAAGATATCAAGAATAGATGCTTTAACAATACCTAAAGAACAAAAAAAAAAAAAAAAGAGAAAGAGAAAAAGGAGGCAAAGGAGTCCCCCAAAAGTTAATGTTGATCATCCGCAAACTGTCAACTACATGCTAGCTAGGGGGTTGAGGTATAGTAAGCCCGAGTCATTGGCATAGTGATAGGTAGCATTTTCATCAACTAAGGTTGTTGAAGCCAGCAATTAATGTGAGGAGTAGCGGCTGATGAAAAAGGGAGAAAAACAAGAGGTGGTAGTTGAAGAAATGTGTAGAAGAGAGAGAGAGAGAGAGAGAGAGAGAGAGAGAGAGAGAGAGAGGTGATGATTGATTGCTCTTTACATAGTTTAAAAAAGGTAGCTAGTGATGGCAAAAGTCATGACTAAAGAAAAATTTGAGTGGTGAGGGAGAGGTGAAAGCAATCAGTGATAAGGGAGGAATAGTGATGGTTGAATGAAAGAGCAACAATAGCTAAGAAGTGGGCAAAGAAAAATGGAGACCAAAATAACTAAAGAATTAAGGATGAGCGACTGTGAAGGGGGAAGGACAATGGCACAGAAACCCTAGAACCATAATAAGAAAATCAAAATAGAAGAAAAAGAAAAAGGAATTTTTTCAAGGTTTTCTCTTTTTCTTTTTTTTTTGTTTTTTAAAAATAGTGGTGCAAGTGAGCAGAAAAACATGTATAAGACACATCTTATACAAAATGGCCCTCTAAATTTTGATTTTACTAGAGTGTTTATTTTCCATAGGATGTGATCACATCTTATAAGAAGTCATTAACTGATTAAGGCTCTTCAATTTAAGGTGTCCTCACGACTTAAAAATTGTTATCTCTTGCCCAAAAATAATTTAATGTTACTCTATACATTAGAAACCAAACTAAATTAATGCCATAAAAGGATCAAAACAACACATCTAAAATGACAAAAATTAAAAATTTAAATTAATTGGGTTGCCTCATGACAAGTGCAATTGATTAATACATTATACTCAATGTCACTCTATTTTCAATCTGTCTTTTATGTCAGTTAATTTCCAACTGATTGTTAAATTGTGTTCCTTTAGAATCTCGATTAGCCTTGTTTCTTCTTGGACTTTTGTTAAATGCTTAGGCAAAAATCTTAATTTCAACTTTGGAGCCTGTTTAACAGAAGGCAAAATCCTTGAGAATTTGGTAATTGCAAAGATGAGTTAACTAACCTACTTGGCATCACAAATAGAGATAATTGCTTTTTCTATATCGTCATTATCCTCCAACTTTGTATTCTTATTCGTCTTTCTATTTCAACACAAAATCCAATTCATCTTTCACAAAATTCGTCTTAAAAGTCATCTTGCACAATTTGGTCAATAATATCAATATGAAACATGGATTCAAAATCATCTAGATATTTTATGGCATCATAATTATTGAATTCAATAACTTTATTATCAAATTCAATAGTTATTGTTTCTTTTATTAATATCAATTTTTGTTCTAACAATTTGGAAAATAGTCTCCATAATAAGATTAGAATTGCGTTAGAATGATTATCATCCATACCAAGTATATAAAAATCAGCAGGAAAAACCATTTCATCAACTTAAACTAATATATCTTTTTAAAACTCTATTAGAATACACATTAGATTTATCATCAAATTGTATAATCATGCCTGTTTCTTTTAATGGCCAATGTATCAATGAAGGATATATAGAATGTGGCATGACAATTATTAAAACTCCTAAATCTAACATTACTTTCTCAATCCTGGCATTACCTATCTAGCAAAGAATAGTGAACACACCTGAGTCCTTTCATTTAGGAGGCAATAATAAGTGTAAGACCATGCAAACAAGCATACAGGTGCATGGGTTCGAGTATATAAAAAATGGGTATACGTATGACTTAGAGGGCCTAGTGAGAATGACATTAATTAACGGGCATGCATGCGTGCTTCTAGCACAAGTTGCCAAGTTAATGCATGATTTGGGTTGATCATGAGCATGAATGTGCTTACAAGCTTCCACTTAGAGGTTGTGCATGGACATTTAGGTATAAAGAGTCTACTTGGCCAACAAACATATGGTTACAATAAGACACAAACGTGTGCCCCATGACATTGTGGAACACATTTTTGTAAATGGGTATACAAACCTTGTTGAAAAGATACAATATTATTCATTGTATTTCTACTGGTTATCACCCACAAACTAGTGAGGAAGCTAAGGTATTCAATAGGGAGATCAAGTTCACGCTTGAAAAGATTGTCAATCCAAATAGAAAAGATTGAAGTATGTGGCTTGATGATGCGTTATGAGCCTACCATGAAGCTTATAAAACTTCCATTAGTATGTCTCTTTATTATTTGATATTGGGTAAACCTTGTCATCTGCCCGTTGAGTTAGAAAATGAGGCATATTGGGCTGTTAAATAATATAATATGGGAATGGATGATGCAGGAAGACAAAGAAAATTGTAGCTGCAAAAATTGGAGGAAATTCGTAATGCGGTCTATCGTTCATGGATTTACAAAAAAAACAAAAAAACAAAAAAACAAAAAAACAAAAACCTTTCCATGATAATATAATTTCAAGGAAAGATGTTTAGTTAGTCAAAAAGTTTTTCTCTCGTATTTTAGGCCTTAAACTATTTCCCTAGTAAGTTGGCACTCAATGGATTAAACAATTTATTGCTACTAATGTTTTCTCCCATGGTGTAGTAGAAATTTAAAGACCGAATACCAACAAACTTTTAAAGTTAATGACCACTATCTAAAATCTTTTTTTTTTTTTTGAAGGATTTCATATGTACAAATTGGAAGAGACATTCCTTAAATCTCCAACTTATTCCAATTGAGGAATGGTTATGTTTAGCCAAAGACATTGAAGAAAGGCGCTTTTAAAAACAACCCAATTAATTCTTAATTGTTGTCATTTTTAATTTGTTGATTTTGATATTTTATGATTATTAGTTAAATTTTATTTTTTTTGAAGTGTGGGAACATTTTTTGGTAGAAAATAACTTTTGTAAGCCATGGACGTGCCTTAAATTAAAAGGCCACAACCAATCAAACTACTTCTTATTGGACGTGCCCACTTCATAATTTTTGTTTAAATTTCACAAAATTAAAGTTTTGGACAATAAGCATCTTCTTATAAGATGTGACTATGTCTTACGAATATCAGCAATCCACAAATTGAACCAAAGATCAGATAACTTTTTTGTATAAGATGTGCCCATATTTTATGCATAATGTTTTTTTTAATCTCTTTATTATTAATTTACTAAAATTGAACTTGAAAAATAATGCTAAAAATTTCCTTTTGTTTTTTATCTTTCTTTTCTACCATTTTTTCCCTTTTTACTATCATTAGGGTTTTTAGCAGCAACTACCTAGGGTTTTCACCTTTTCATCTATTGTCGTTGCCTTTACTCTCCTCTGCTGCTAATTTCTAACTGGCAGTTGGTACTCTAAGGTTCTAGCTATCGGTTTGTTATTTGCATTCCTTAACTCTGGTTAGAATTTTTGTTGATATTCTCCTTAGCCAGTGGGTCAATGCCTACAACAAGTAGCTTCTTTTGATCCTTTTGAATCCCACATTCTAGATGCTCTAAGTTCCAATGTGATTTTAGTTGGGCATTTGAAATTTGGTGATGCTAATTCATTCTACGAATAGCAATGCCTTACCAGGGAAGACCATCTTTCCATTGTCTGATGTCAACTTGAAGGGAAACCTCAAATTCAACCAAAAAAATTAACAGAAAAAGGTATCAAGATGTTTTTTGATGTGTAATTATACCTTGCAAATATGTTCATAGTCCTATAATGGAAAGTTTGAATATATTTGATTCTATGTTTGAAATGATTGATAATATTGACTAATGCACATATTTTTCTATCAATTGTCTTGTATATATTTAGCTTTGTTGTGAATTTTATACTATTTATGGGTTTTACAAGCCTGTTGATTTTACCTTGCATAGTCCACAAATGGTCAGGTTTAGATTAATGGGCAAAAAGTTTAAAATATATATTCCTCAATTTAATCTTGCTTTTGGTTTTCTTAGTGATGGTTATGCAAAAATGGATGAATATTTGAATAGCTCTTGTGATTTTAGCATATATTTTTAGTTTGTTGTTCTTTATAGATACTTTTCCACGTCTAATTTCTATGACCCATGTCAATCCAAGCATTTTTATTTGCATGTTTCGTTTTTAAAATATATTCATGGATTCCTTGCTTTTACTTTTTTCGGGTAGAAAAGATAGTAGTAGAGCCTTGTCAATGGCTTAGTTCTAATTTTTGTGGTGTATGCAAAATAAAATTAAGGTGAATCTTGGATGTTGGTTACCTTCTCAAGTTGCTAGTGTTTTAACAAGTAAGCATCCATTAATTTTAGGATCATTGATTAAACTCATTTAGCTGTGTATCAAGACGTTAATCAATTTTGCCATCACTATCCTACATGTTGCTTGTCAGATATTTCTTGTCAATTTAAATTGTCATGTAGGCATGGGCCAATAATAGCAAGTTGTGTACTCTTTTTATCCTTTCAGCCCCATTCATCCTCATCACTTGAAGCGAACACCCACGATTCCATCAATAGATGATGAAAGTTCCTTATCAATCTGCATCCCTACTTTAGCTACCACTTCTTTCCAAGGGAGATATGATACTCAATTTGAGAGATTAGAATGTTGAGTGACTCAAATGGAGGAAAATATAGTTTCAATCTTTGCTCATCTCGGCTTTACTACTCCTCACCCCTAACACGTGGTTGATATTTTGATGATGTTCAACATTTTTAGCGGAATGCTTTCCTTCCTTTCTCTTTTCTATTTGTTTATATTCCTTTTATTATTATTATTATTATTGTCCCTATAGTCATGTTTGAACATCTCTTCATGATGCAATGAGAACAAATTATGATTTAGGTGTGAGATTATTTTATCAATTTGTGTGCTAGAAAAGTTTATATGTCATAAAAAGATACAGAGAGAGAGAAAGAGAAAGAAAGAGAGAGAGGGATCAAAAAATAAAATTTTTGACAAACATTTTTATGCAGATTTGAAAATTTTTGCATTATTAGTTTGAGTGGAATTGCATAACACATGTATGATTAGTGTTTTTGTTTCAAACGCTTTGAGTGTCTCATTAGTTTTGATCATTGAATTGAATAATAATATGTAAGATTTGATATATTTGAACACTTGTATGAATTGTTGAGCCGAAAATCAACTTTCTATTTTTTTTAATTATCTTTGTTGAGTGTTTGTCAAATGTAGCTTGGTCATTTTAGAACTTGTTTTGTTACGTATCTCAAGAAATTTTTGATTTTTTTTTAAAAGCCTATCTCTACTAAATTTTCCACTAGATATCCAACTTTGAGCCTAATCTATTTCTTTGTTTAAATACATGAATATTATCACTCAACCTTTTGTTTTTGTTTATCTTATTGAATCCTTTGTCAAAAATATATGAGAAAATAATTACATGATAAGTGATTGAATTGGTAATTGTGTGTGTGTGTATATATATATATATTTAAAAAAAAAAAGAAAAAAGGAAAACATGAACTGCCTTTGGTTGTATAGATGAAGTCCAATTATTCTTGTATGTTATCCAATGAAAAAGGGTTAGAGTTTGCTTGATATGAAGGGAAGTGATTTGAATGCATTGTTCTTGTTATTTTTGATATCGAGTAAGGAAGGTTTCTCATATCTTGATTAGTATACCCTAAATTTCCCCTTTTTTATCCTACTTTTACCTAAAATTTCTTTTAATTTTTGTATTGAGTTCATGTTATTAACGGCGAAGATATGATATATTCGCAAGTCTATAATAATGACATGCTATATTTTGACTCGAGTGCTAGGTGAACCCTTAAACACTGAGTGCTAGGTGAACCCTTAAACACTCTGAGTTTATATATTGATCTATGGGAAGCTATTGAATCTTGTTGCATTTGATTTTAATGAAATTGTTAGGATTCGTGGATGCTTATGTTCCTTTTAAAAATTTTATACTATGAATACTTATTTGTTGGATTCTTATTTTGACTTGGATTTCTAATGTATAATAATTTTTCATCATTTGTGGAGGGGATGGGGGTTGAGAAAAAGCAAAGGATGAAATGGATAAGGTTTATCAATTATGTTTAAACTTCTAAATACTTAAGGACAAGTATTGTTTTGATGTGGAAGAATTTGATAGAATGCTTAATGAGCATATTATTTGTGAATATTTCCTTTTATTATCGATGATATATGGCCATAATTGATTGATATATTTTTATTATTAGGTGTATTAAACAAGATTTTGGAACTAATTGTAGTTTAACAAAGGAATTTGTCATCACATTCCAAATTTTTATGTTTGGAGAATTGTCAAGTGAATTAAGGCATGTTATGTCAAGAATGATGGTTTGCCAGGGATGGGAATTGAGAGATGAGACTTAAAAGATTTTATACAATACCTTTTATTATTATTATTAGCATTTGAAAGTAATAGGTGGCTTATTCTTATTGGGAACTATTATTTTTAAAAAAGTAGAGTACGGTTAGCAATTTATTTTGGTCCTATCGTTTAGGAAACTTCATTAAAAAAGTAATAGAAATTTATTTTTGAGGTTTGTTTTTATTATTGTTATTAGCATTTGGAAGTAATAGGAAATCCTATTTTTAGTAGGAACTACTATTTTTAAAAATTTAGTAAGGTTAGAAAACCTCTTTTAGGAAATCTCTTTTCGGCAACAAAATAGGATAACTCGAATGGAAAGGAGGATAGGAAAAAATACGTTCCATCCATCTCTCTATTTCTCCCGTAAATAATTTTCTCTTGTGAAATTTTCTTCACGGAGGGCCACTGGACTCTTTTTAAATTGAATGATAATCAAAGTTTTGGATTCTACAAAAATTGGAAGATCTAATTTGATTTATTTAGTCTTGTTCATTTGTAAGTATTTATTTATTTTTTGCACTTTTTGTGTATGAATATTTTGTTTTATTAAATAAGTAGCCATCGTTTGATCATTAAAATAGTCTATTGTCAATGAAAAATGTCAAATCCATAATTGCTTGATTGTTTTTATATTTGTGGGGAATAACATAATTTTATTACCTCGTAAGTAGTCTAATATATGTCATGGAAATAAATATCCAATTTAAATAAATCAAGCTCGTGTACTTCTTTACTGGAATTAATTCTCTCCAGTTATTAATATTGTGTTGATAAATTAAATTATATTATCATATCTAGGATTGTCTATTGATTAGAAAAATATCAACAAGCATCTCTTGGTTACTAAAAAATTAAAAAGAGATTGGTTAACATTATTTGATAACTGCAACCAATTTATTTGTAAATGTATCAGATCACTTTGGTTAGAAGTTTGTCTTTCATTATTTTATTTTATTAAATTATTGTCACTATTGATTTTTAAATTCGATTTGCTTTAGTTACATTTTTTTTTCAGAACACCTTTATTTATTTATTACATTTTTATCAAGAAATAAATAACCAATTCATGTGGATATGACTCTATTTATAATTACATACTAAAAATATTTTTCAAGTAGGTGGATTCGACACCTATCAATTACACAAAACTTATCCACCTCTTAAAGCTACAAATGAGGAGGAATATAAACCTTAATTTTCTTTCTTTTTGTACAAAAGAAACCTTTACCCTCCAATAGGTTAGACTGGAGAGTACATAGGGTTATCATGCTTTAAAGAGGTTTTGATTGCTCCTATACTTCTAAGAGGATCCAAGATTAGAGAGTACTTAGGATTAGGTAACCTTTTAGCCACCCATGTTATGTGAGTATGTTTCCATCCCACATAAAACTCCTAGTTGTCAATGTTAGATCATATAACTACTCTGTTTCCTAAATCCATCTCCCTGTTTCTAGTTCAATATAATTCTCAAATCATAATGAATTACTGATCAAGCAATTGAAGGAAATTAAGCAGAAATAGAGTTGACAAATCATATATCAATAATCAATAACATATAAGAGAGAATCAAATATTCAAACTATATAAAAGAGCTCAACTATAATTTTAAAACATGATTAAAACAATGAAAATATTAAATCTTAAGGATTACAATTAGGCTCCGTTTGGTGCCTTAGAATTAGAATTAAATTGAAATTATAATTATGTAAAATTGAATTCAATTCTACATAATTACAATTCCAATTCAATTCTTTTGTTTGGTAAATCACTTGATTCAATTTTACATAATTATAATTATAATTCCAATTCAATTATTTTATTTGGTAAATCACTTGAATCAACTAATTCAAGTGAATTATCACTTTGTTAAATTTTCCAAACATTTGACATAACACAGTATTGATCATAAGAACTTGGTAACTAATGGCCACCAGTGAACTTTCAAATACTTTTGTCTTTTTGACATGCCGCCCTCAATAAAGCACCAAATGTGTCTATGGAACTCCAAAACAAAATTGCTGCCAACTCATAAACAGAATGTAGACAATTTCCTCATATCCCAACATCTAAACAAGTGGAAAATACACTTAGCTGGATGGGCGAAAAGAGATCTGCTAATGATACTAGTGGCCTCAATGTAGTGATCCACACACCGGAATACACAACTACTCTCACTTCCGCTTAGGCTACTCCTTGGTTTGGTGATACACTTCTCAAAACACTTTCCCTTTACCATCTAAGACATCATTCAAGAAACAAAGTAAAACTTTGTCAATCATAAATGGTCGACAATCATTTGCATGATTAAAACAGATTTTAAAATAAAAGCCCCCTTTGACTTGCATCAAAGAATCCAGCAAGCTAACCAACTACCATCGGCATGCCATACTACAATATTTTACATACGGTTCAACTGGGGGAATCCATCAATGAGAAAGAAGGGAGAAAAGAGTTGCACTTTTGCACATTCAAACACCTTAAGCAAACAACACTAAGTTCTTCAATCAGGCACAATTCTAACTGAGCAAACATAAGCCAATTTGATGAGCTAGGATTACGGGAAACTACGATATTCTTTACTATAAAAGAATTGAGAACATCAAAGGAGAATGTGAGTAGATGCATTATTTTTAGTGTAATACATTATTGGCTTAAAGTGAATGAAAGCAATCAGAACACATTTCCCTGACTTTATCCTCCACCTAGTGTATATAGTCTCCTGGTTAGAATAGATGTTTCAATATCCCTAAGTTATGCAAATAAGACAAATGCTATGACCTCAAACCAGAAAAAGTAAGTTGTTCAATGCTATCTGAATTTCACCCATACAAGTAGCACAATATTTGGTTCATCCAATTCTATAAGTTTGGCTTACAAAAACTGGAACTTTGAGTAAATGCACATAAATCTGTCTTTCTTTAGAACTTTTATCATCAAAATCCCCCAAAAATACTTCATGAAGTCTATTTCCACTTGTAATCGCAAAACATAAAAAAACTTTTGCAAGGCAGCAGAATACAATCCTTGAGTTAAAGATTCAGTTCAGAGGTGAAGGTATTCACATAAACACAAGAACTTACCATCCAGGAATAAAATGATTTCTCAACATTCAAAATTTTGGGAGCATTCTAATATCAAATACACAGCAATAGCCATAAAACTCAAAACTTTCAATCTGGGATCCCAATATATTCTCCAAAAATTCAACCTTTACCAGCATTTCAGCATCAAACACATAAATGAATCCACCCCCCAAACTTAAAAAAAGAGGAAAGAATATGAATAGAGGTAGAGTAACAATCTACCTCAGTTGAGCAACTGGCCAAAGATGAAGAGAGGCCAAAAGTAAGGAGGAGGCGGCCAAGAAAGACTGAAAATAGAGATATGAATTGAACCAGCTTAAGAAAATGAATCACCATTGCCATAACTTTACAAGGGTCTCGCTCTTTTCCATATAAATTCACCCATGTCTGTGGCTATGTCTGATACGAATCTTAAACCAAAGATTAAAATTTGAAACAAATACCAGAGTGTTAGTCCTAGTATCATCCTCTAGGTTGAACTAAGTCTTCCTTTAGCAAGACACCAACTCCGAGATTGAAGAAGGACCTTGCTTTTGTCCACTTGACACCCAAAGGAATTATTTAAACTCAAAGTTGAGAATTGAACTATCCTTGGAATCAAGAAGCACGCTCAAATTGTTGAGGAAAAGAAATTCAACAAGATAGCTTAAACATGAACCTAAGAGGCTATCCTCAAAGATTCAAAGCAAGTTCTAAACTAGAACTCAAAGAAAAGCTAAAAGCTCTCAAGTTTGTAATTGATCAAAGTCTTGTATTTTCTTGAGGTTGAATGGCTTCTATTTATAGGTTACAATGTGTAAGAATTAAGAAAGCCATTCCCTAGTTGAATTAGCTTTTTAGGAAACTAACTAAAGAAATAGTTACTAAAAGAAATACTTAATAAAAGTATTCTAATCTAAGAAAAGGAAATAGAACAAAATAGTTGCCTAAAACTAAAACTAATCCAAGGCTGATTTGGATTTGTGTGCTAGCCAAACTTGTGTTGCCTTCAAGCCTTGTGCTTTCCAATCTTGAATTGAATTGGAAAGCTTCTTTAAATCTTCTAGCTCTAAATTTGGAAACTTCTCTAAACATCATGGATATGGTCTTGGAAGCTTCTAGTTTCGTTCATGAAGAAGAAATAATATTGCCTAAAGCTGAATCCAAGTGTGGGTTGGATTGGAAAAGTGAATGGCGGCTGAACTTGTTTTGCTTCTTGCCAAATTAGAACCTTTTAAATTCGAACTTGGATTGTGATGAGAAGTGGTCTAAGGATCTTGATTACACAAGTGAAAATCAACCACATTCAATCATTCCTTCTTGATTCTTCATGGATGACTAGAATGACAAATGATGAGCTAAGTTCGGAAGTCTTCCTTATTACCTTAGCTTCGGATTCCATGGATTCATTTATGAAAGAGATTAAGGCAGCTTGCATTCTCTTAGTTCTTGACCTTGTAATAGGACCACTAATCCCTTGTAAAGAATCTAAGTGTGGATGCCTAACTTCATGTGGCGTTGTAGTTGTCTCGGCCCTTCGGATTTCATCAGTGTCCATAACCGATTGTAAAATAGGAAGAGAGAATTCACTCCTATGCATGCTAACAAACCCATTTCTTCTTCTTCAGTCACAGAAATGGAACTCCTTTGACATCTTAGAAATCCTAATGCCCTACTACCGATTATTGATTCTTGTTTTCTCTTGCCCTTTACTAGTTTATATTTTGATTTTAAAAGGGTAATGACAATGAGAACGATGAGATAGAGAAAGCAAAAAATGACTGAGAAAAGAGATGAAGGGAAGGAGTGCTTGAGATTAGGAGATGATGATGATGATGGGTGAAGGGAAAAAGAAAAAAAACTAGCCGATGGGAAGAAACAAATCGAATGGTTCCATTTTTCTTATAACCCAAAATGCACATTTAACCCGAAAGAGATCCACGTATTTTTCAATGGGGTGGGAAGGAAGGGGGGGGGGGGAGAGAGAGAGAGAGAGAGAGAGATTAGAATTGGAAATTTTAGACTTTCATAAAGAATTGAAATTGTAGAATTGGAATACAATTCTAATTTTTTTTTTTAAAATTTTGTGAAAACAAACAGTAGAATTAGAATTGGGGCCTCCAATTCCAATTTTAAGGCTCTAATTCTATGGAAACAAACAGAGCCTTATAGAGTTTGAATAACAAAAAAAAAACCTTAGTCTAAGGTTTTTATCTCCTAAGCCTTTTCTTTCTCTCCAAGTAGGTTGCATTTATAAAGTCCAAATGGTTTTCAAAAAATCCTCAATTTAACCCCTAAATCCTAGTTACATAAGTGTTTAATGAAAAACTTACCTTTTCTTCTCTTTTTGAAATCTTAGAAGCCTTACAGGTTGGGTTATTTATTTTTACTCATAAACCCATGTATTGACAAACTAGTTTGACCCGATCTAAACTTTTTGTATCAGATCGAATTGAAAATTTTATAATATATTTAGTATTTTAGATCATATCAAATTGGATCAAATATTCCATTTGTATATTATTCTATATCCAAAATTGAACTAAACCAATCTCATCCAGTTACACATATTGGTTTTGAATCGTGAACTATAAAGCACATATTGATTTAGGTCAGGTTGGATCAGATCTAATTTTCCATTTGAGCACCCCTACTTATATGTAGAACTTCAAAGTCAAATAGTCAAAGAAATAGAAAACTATTTTTGTTGACTTTGACTTTTTTATTCAGTTAAATTTTGTGACTTCTTTGACTTCTCATAAATTTTTGACCTCTTATTACCCAATTCATTTGGATCTAAATTGGAGCTCTTATTCAGACATTTTTTCGTCATAATTAGGTTCTAAAACAAAAACATATAAACCAACATAATTTAAATATAACAATAAAAGAAAGTATAAAAATTACTAACTACTAGATCAAATTTGTAAAAGGTTTAATGGTAAATTTCATATTCATCAATAACAAGTTTAAGATTAAAGAATTTAAAACACAAAAGACTGAGTAAATACAAGAAAAGAATACTTGAATTGATCCCCCATGAAACTTTTGGTCCAATTACATTCTAATCACTTAATTTACAATGAATTATCTACTCAAGATTAACTCAAAATGCCCCAAACATGGTAATTAATGAATTCAACTTTAGCAATTAGGATTCATTTTTCTTATTAGTTATTGGTTCATACTGTCTTCCTAAGTCATTTGTCGTTGATTGAATCTTAGTTAAGTTCTAACTAGATTGCATCATATAGAATTAAATTATTTAAAAAAATTCAACCACATCAAATACTAAACTCACATCACAACTCAATTCAAATCATAAGCAAAAAAAACTGAAATAGATTCCCTAATCCTAAAACATTTAATTAAATAAAATAAACTCTAAGTCATGAACTATTGTAATAAATTTCAATAATATGGTTTAGAATAAATGAATGAAAGAAGTTATGGGTTCACAAATCACAAAAGGGAAAAAACACAATTAGTCATAGCAAGAAGAAATTGTAATAATAATAACTAAGGGGGTAATTGGTTGGGGGGAATAGGTTTCAGCAATGGAAATAATTCCATTATAAGGTGTTTGGTTTACTATAATGGGAATGGAAACAGTAATTTAATTACCCTAAACTCCACAATCACCCATTACTTAGAAGGTACTTGGTTGAGGGGTTTGGAAGGGAATGGAATGGGAATGGAATGGGAATGAAATGATTCATGATGCTTGGTTGAGGGGTATCATTTAATGAATAGTAACTCCATTTACCAAAACTGGGGTGTTCTCTATTTTCCCCCATTTTGGGGGGTATGAAAATGATTACCCACAATTTTTTTTTTCTTGAAACAATGCTTTGCATACTTAGAAAAATTATTATTATTATTATCATCATTATTATTCTCCAACACAAACCAACCAGCACATTTATAATGAGAGAACCTATTATCATTTTTCACTATTATCATTCCTATTATTTTTCTAATTTCCCTTCTTGAACCAAGCGCCGTCTTACTCTCTCCTCTTCAATCAATCTCATCAATCAATTTTATTGAATATTATCAAAATTATCCCTAATCTCATTATCTCTATTATTACTTTTTCTCTCTCATTACACTTACTCCTCTTTCTCTCTCATTCCTCGCTATTATTACTTTCTCTCTCATAATTTTCTCACTCTACTTTCTCTCTTATCACTTTATAATGTTTTTTTCTCTCTCATCACGCTTACTCTTCTTGCTCTCTCATCCCCTACCACGATTAGTTTCCCTCTCATCATTTTCTCACTCTAATTTCTCTCTTATCGCTTTATAATGTTTCTTTCTCTCTCTTCCCTCTCACTTCTCTTTCTCTCTCATCTCTCGCCACGGTTGCTTTCTTTCTTATCACTTTATAATGTTTCTTTCTCTTTCTTCCTTCTCACTCCTCTCTTGGTCTCTTCCCTTTCTACTGTTATTTTCTTTCTCATCATTTTATCGCTCTATTTTATTTGTCATCACTTTATAATGCTTCTCTCTCTCTTTTCTCTTATTCATTTTTCTCTCTCATCCCTATTCACTGTTACTTTTTCTCTCATCATTTTCTCACTCCACTTTCTTTCTCATTATTTTATAATATTTTTTTCTCTCTCTTGCATCTCACTCTTCTTTCTTTCTTATCTTTATCACCCTATAATATTATTTTTATAATATATTTATTAATGAGAGTAAAATTCAAATTTTAACTTATTCCTATTCCTACAATTGAATTGAACGAAGCATCATCAATTATATTAATACTCATTGTAGGGTTTGAATCAAGCACAAATAATGCAATGAGCATTCCCATTGTGATTGAGTGCTCAATGAATCCCATTGTGATTCCCATTGAAAACTTTGAACCAAGCACAACCTAAATTAATATACTTGAGTCATATAGCAATGTATTGGCTTACCAAAACTATTTCAATGGGCTATTAAATGTTTCCGCCAAGATAAAACAAAACCTTCCTCTTAGAGAGGGAAGTAGGAACAATAAAGTTAGAAATAAAAATATAACCAATAGAATAAGGGAGAGAAGATAGGAGTGCTTAAGTAGATAAAGATTGTGTTCTATATTTTTGTATGTTTCTGAACCCTCAAGGATCGCACTATTTATAGTGCTAGAGAAAATAGATTGTGAGCAAAATAGGCTAAATGTTTGAGTGGTTGAAGGATTTTTTGAAACATTAGAATTCCATGCAGATAAATTTGAGGGATTTTCTAGAACATTGAGCACATTAGGGTCTTAGCTTCCATACAAATGAAACGTGGGCAAAATGTGGGAAAAGAATTGGTTTCAGGTAAAAAGTAAAAATTAAAATAAAAAGTAAAGACCAAGTCTACAAAATAAAAAATAAAGATTGCCATCTAGGTAAGCCTGTTTTATATAAAAGGCAATAAGGAATGCCAATCCTTGAAATTTTTGTTATCATCCAATTGTTCTCAAATATATCCATTCACTAGTGTAAAATATCACAATAGAATAAAAGAATCAATTTTAAAAAAATCCCTAAATTACAATTAGGACTTCATTAGGTCCCTTAAAATTAGCCTATCCAATTGTGAATTTTTATTCATTTTCCCATGTTTGGGCCTTAGTTTCCATGTAGATGAAACATGAGAAAAACATGGGCAAAGATTTGGTCTCAGATAAAAAGTAAAAAGTATAAAATATAAAGATCAAGTCTACAAATAAAACATAAAGACTGCCAAAAAATGTGTAAAATTGAGTTGAGCTATGTCCAATCCATGCACAAGGGGGAGAAAATCCACCATTTTGTAGTAAGTTGGCCCAATTCAGCCCTCTTCATGCATTCAAGTCCACCACTAATTCTTTTGTTATCACAAACCCTTTAAAATGTGATGCAATATAAAGTGTCAAAAAATCTTGTAAACTTTCAATGTGATATATCATAATATTTTGAAATACATAAAAATGCCAACTATCCCTTACATATTTCAAAAGAATTGAATCAAAGTGAGAAAATTCTATTGGATTTGAATGGATGCAAGTGCATTCAGTTTAGTGTCTTTTGAACTATGAACCAAACTTAGATCAATAAAATGTGATCTATAGATTTATTGGTGAAATTTAAAATTTCTATGAAGAAATAAATCATTGAAATAGAGATTTTCTCAATTGCAATACAACCCCCACAATTTTGTTGTTCAACGCATTTTTACGCAAATAAGCCATGCACATGCCTGGTGTTCATGAGAACTCCAAAGATTTAGCCAAAATCTTATAGGAGCGGCTTCACTCTACTCTCACATAGGTGAATTCATCAAGTGTTGACGGGTTTGTCAAAGCCCACAAAATTTATCACTGATCCTTCAGTGATTGTAAAATAAATTTAGAGCAAAAGTGGACTGGGTCGAATCCCAAAAGAACCAAAGTATAATTCCAAATTTTGAACAATAAAAAATAAATAAAACAAGCGGATTTTTGAATGATGACTAAGTTATGAAAAATTCTAAAAATTATCAAAATTGAATATCAAAGTAATAAAAAATAGGAAATAATGAAAATTACCAATTAATCAAATTTCCAATCCAATGGTTGATTTCATTCAATTGCATCACTTGAATTAGAAAAGAGAATTTAGCCACTCATAGTGGCACACATGATTGCTGAAATTGTTTTAAGAATTTTGCTAAACTAAAACTAACTAAAAGAAAGAAAGAAAAGAAAGAAAAGAAAAGGAAGACGTGCAGACGGCTACTTAAGCAAAAGAAAGAGATTGTGAAGGACTTATTTTTACAAATCAAGGCTGCCATTGTATTTATAGACTACCCGATTTCCTTTTCCTTTCTTTTGTCGTATGTTTGTTGCCGTTTTCCTTCCTTCTCCCGCAACCAATTTTGTCTTGTTTCTTGTAGCTTATTTGTTTCCTTTTTCCGTCTCTTTGCCCAAAATCAATTTGCCTTCTCTTGCAGCTTCCCAAATTTCCTTTTCCCAAATTCAATTTTGATTTGTGCAATTCAGCTGCTTCCTCTTTTCTTTTGTCTTCTTCCTCGTTTAACTTGTGCAGCATTTTTTTGTTTGTTTCCTTTTGCTTCCCTTTACCCAAATGACTTTTTTCTAAATCAACTTCACTTGTTTTGTTTCCTATTGCTTCATGAAGTCTTTTTCTTTCCTTCAATTTGCCCAAGTCCAATTCCAAATAGGAAGTTTCCGGATTGTCTCATTTTTGCTTCAATTTTCTTCCTTTATAAACTTTTCCTCCAATTCATCATTTTTCATACCTAAAACAAAAAAGTATATTAAAACCAAATAATTCCTCTTAAAATTCAAATTAATATTAAGGAAATATTAACAAGAAAAAGGAACATTTTAAGCCCTATCAAGTGTATACTTTTTCAAATACACGATTCACATGGAATATGAATTTATTAAAAGTTATAAACTCAATCTCACAAATAGTAGCAGTCAAAAGTACATACCATAGAAGAGACTCAAATTTAAGTGTTTTAATGTCTAAATTGACTTGTTATTACCTATATGAACTAACTTCATGTGATCTCCAATCACATAGGTTGAATTACCATCTCTATTGACAATTTATCAACTTTAATCCTATTTCTTTCGATGTTTGAAGAATTAATTTTCTTCCTAAAGATTTAGTCAAAGTATTAGAAAAATTACTTTTGACTTCACATAATTAATGAAAATTATTCCATCTCTCAACAGCTACTATATGACATCATGTCTCAATCTCAAAAGTTGATTTTTATAATTCTATAATTTATTTTTCACAATAATGATTGCCACTTGACAATAACAATGTATAGAAACTGGAGGCACTAATTCCTTAGTTATGGGAATACTAATTAAGAAGTTTCTTAGCTAGTTAGCCTCAATACTAGCTAGCTACAAAGCAACAAACTTTGAATCCAAAGTCAATCTAGCAATAATCATTTGTCTCTCTATTTCCATACTATTGCAACACCAACGAATGTGAGTACATAGCCACTAGTGGATTTAGTCTCTTATGAATTAGAGATATAGTTAACATCACTATATCTGTCTAATATAGTGGGAAATCCATTATATAAAATATCATAATTAATGGTTCTTCTAAAATATTTCATCGGTATAACTAATGTAGATCAATGCTCATGATTGGGATTATGTATATCTACTCAATCTACACATAACATAGGCTATATCAGGTCTTGTAAAATACATTAGACTCACAATAATCTAAGCACATTTAGATTGAGCAACTGGATCACCACGATTCCTTTTCAATTGAGTGTTAGCATCATAAGAAGTGCTCACTGGTGTTACATCATAATTTTTAAATTTTCGAAGAAGATTTTCAGTAGATTAACTTTGTGACAACAGAATTCCATACCCTTTCCTTATAATTTTAACACCTAATATGATATTAGCTTCACCAAAAATTTAATGTCAAAGTTTGAAAATAAAAAATATTTAGTACTATTTACAATATTTAAACTAATATGAAATATAAGTAAATCATCTACTTACAAGGAAATAATTACATAATAATTATTTACAATTTTTATATAAACACATTTATCTACTTCTATTAATGAAAAGCCATCACTTAGTAAATTTTGATCAAATTTCTCATGCCACTGTTTAAGAGCTTATTTTAGGCCATAAAGCGATTTAATTAACGTATAAAATTTGTTTTCCTATCCAAAAACAATACAACTCTCAAGTTGTAACTTGTAAATTTCTTATTCTAAGTCTCCATTGAAAAATGTATTAGCATCCATTCGTTGAATAAAAAGTTTATGAATAGAAATTAAAGAAATAAAACTCTAATAGATGAGATTTTAGTTGTTGGTGCAAAAGTATTAAAACAATCAACATTTTATTTTTAACAAAATCCTTTTACTACTAAACGATCTTTATATTTATTATTAGAATAATCAGAGTTATATATTCTTTTGAAAATCCATTTACAACCAATAGGTTTTGCACCAGGAGGTAAATCAACTAAAATCCAAATTTTATTTTTCAAACCTAAATTAATTTCATCATCAATAGCTTCTTTTCAAAATTTTATATTAGAAGAAAAAATAATTTCAGTAGAAGTCAAGAGATCATTATTAATAAAACTAGTTGATTTAGCACCGTACATACGCACTGTGCGTTATTTAATTTGCCAAACCTAGTATTGTACTGGTTTTATTTTGTACTTTGATGTTGGAAAAAATTTATTAATTAGATTTAGATATTGATTAAAATTTTTAATGTTAATAAATTTTGTTAATTAGATTTAAATACAACAATACAACCTAATCAAACATTTTTAATAAATTATAATAAGTAAATATCAACACAATATATTTGCAAAGATTGTGTTCATTTTAAGTAAATTGTGTAAATTGTAATCAGCAAAACATCAATACAATGAAAGAGATTTTTTTTTCCTTTTTATAGTTTTCAAATTATAGCGTATAGGTAGCAACTAATAGGCAATAATATATGACAATTTTGAATCTTCACATCACAAGGTACACATAACATCCATTCATTTCTCTACCTACCTTTCACCACCAAAAATTCGAACATTAAAAAATAAAAAATAAAAGAGGCACCAACAAATTCAATAGGTTTCAATAGTTAAAAATGGTATTCCCCACTATGGTTTAGCCTCATTGTCATCATTTATGTACTACAAAGTTTGCAACAAGAATAATCCAATCACCACAATCCCAATCAAAATAATTGGAGAGGAAACAAATAACAACACTTTAAATCCTAAATACAATCATACCCGCTGCTACAAAGTAGCCATATAGGGACTTAAATTATAATCTACTCAAACTTCTACCAAAACCACTACAAGTATGTTCCTCTAAATGATATCAATACGACCAAACCACAAAACAAAGACACATAAAACAATCACTTTAGCTCTCCAACTCTTTAAAAACTTTCCACCAATGTCCTCTGACATTTCCTTTCAATATTCAACATTATCTTTGTTTATCTTTATCTTTAGCTTCTTCATCACATCCCCCTTTTGTGTTCTCTGTATCAAACAACACAAAAAATGTTAAAAACCAAAGGTTCATGAAAAAATTAGCAAATTAATGCTAGATAAACTGTCATTTAAATGTAAAAGAATTACAACTCTTGCCGTTTCCAGATCAATGCTTGTGTAAATTTTTGGAGTTCGTTTTCCAAAACCGATAGTCCCCTCAATGTTTGCCATGAACTATGCTAATATTTTAGAGGTGGTAAAAGATCAGCAAAAGGAAAAGTGCACAAAAGTGACTAATTAACATTCACATTAGAACTTCAAGTCAAAAATGAGATACAGCTTCTTCCTTAAACCTTAAATTCCAATAAGTGAATGTGACTAAGTTAAGAAAAAGAGCTTGCATAACAAAGCAAGGCATTCCATTAATCAGCCAAAAAAAGAAAAGAAAAAGATAGAGCTCTATGCTCACTCAAGGAAATGCTTTTAAAATATTTCAAAATGAATTACATATTTTAACCCTGGGACTGAATTTTAATAGGTTGACAAAACAAAGTTCTTCAATGAGCCACTAAATTGAGACTTCTAAGCAATTTGATGAACCGCTAGAATGACCAGCCCATCCAAAATATGATTATGAGATTATGAGATTGGAAAGGACCACTTTCAGTGAATCTACATAAAGGTTTCTTCATTTTAATTTGTTTAAGATTTTCTTCCTCAAGTATTTACGAAGTGAATGTACATAAAGGCTAGAACAATGTGTTTGGCCTAAGCATACATGTTTCTATAAGTTCAATGAGCATTTCAAGCAAATTAACAAAGCATAAAGTTTTATCAAACCAATTTATCTTAATTGTATTTCTATTTTTGATGTCCATCCTTTTGTGCTTCTCTCGATTTTATTTGTTTGTTAACAATAAGAACCGTAACCAATCAAATCAAGGGAAAAGATGGAAAAAATTACCTAGTGCTAGCTAGAAACTGAAAACAAAAAAGAGTATAATTGACAACACAAAAAGGATGTACAGAGACGAAATTTGAAGGCAATAACTAGGTATAACGACATCTTATCCAGCATCATATGCCCATCAGATTGAAAAACCCCACTTTATTCCATCATTTACAAAAACAATAAAAATAGATTTTTTCTTCGTTTTCAAAGCTAAGTCAATAATTATAATCTAGACTAACAAAAAAAAGCCATTAGTAATAATATAAGCATGCTACTGATATAATGCTACTTAAAAAGGGTCACCAATCACTCACTCAAAACACAAGCAAATAATCAAAAGAGGAATTAGAGCTAACTTTTATATAGTAATTGAATGCCATCTTTGCTGCTAAAAAGAGTATCCAAAATAGAGAATATCTGGAAAAGATAATTTTTTAAAAAGGGTGAGCACATAATATATAAATCATCCAGGCTATAATAGAAATTAGCAGGCTTACTTGAATTCTTAAAATGCACTCTTTGGTATTCCTCGACCCACAAAAAGTTGCCTTACTAGGCAAGTGAGGAATGGTCATAGAACAAGAACAATAATTTAAGATAGTTTAATTAATATGAAGAGAGAGGTAGATTGATAGAGGGGTCACAAAAAGCTATAATTTGCTACAAAAATAAATTGAAAGTATAGAATAATAGTTCAATCATGCGAACAGAATAAACAGATATTTCCCTAACATGAAAGATAGAATAATCATTAAGCTAATAAAGAGACAACAAATTAATAATCACCCAAGAGAAGACAAGATTAATTTCCATGTCTAGAGTAACAATATTACAACCCACACAAATTTGTTTGGAAACATCATCGGCCATCTTTTAGCAGTGCTTCGTGTTCATTGTAAAGGGTCTTAAATCGGTCACGGAAACAAGAAACATCACCGGCCATCTCTTAGCAACACTTCATGTTCATCGTAGAGGGACTTAATTAAATCAATCAATCATAGGAGCACCGACTATGATTTAAACCCGGCTTTGGCCAAATCCTAGCAAAAATCCTTTCCAAGTCCAAGTGAAGCGCCAATGATCACTACTACAACTTTGTCATTCTATTTGTGCCATGGCTCATATAAGGATTAAGCATTTGGAATATGGAACTGAAATTGTTTTGAAAGAGAAGGAAAGAGGGGAAAAAATATAAACAGGAGAAAAAAAAAAGAAAGGTGAAGAATGCATGAGATAGTGATGAGAGGCAAGAAACTTGCAGTTAGAACAAACGAAGATTTGAGAAAATCCTAAAGCAAGAAATGGTAGCAAATCCCAAAAACTACATCGCTTTGATTCAAAGACAAGGGGATAAAAAGCTTCATGTGCACGCATGTGAGGGTAGAACCAAAGTTCAAAAAAAAAGAGTAAAACCCAAAAATGTAGAGAATATTGGTGAATTTATATATAGTGTAGATAAGTGTGAAAATCGTTTCCAAAGAAGAATTATTTTCTACGCCTTTTGTTCCTTCTTAATTCCTCATTAGAATTTATTTCCCTATTATTTTCAATAGGTACATGAAAAATTTCTTAGAGAGTAAAAAAAGTTTGTTCAAAGAATTCGACATTCTTTCTTTTATTTATTGTATTACAGTTAAACATATCACTTTTTGACACAAGAAATTTATGTGCAGCACTATGTTTACCATATCTAATAAACATATAATCAAATGTTTTGAAACCTATTTTTTTCCTTTCGTTCAAGCAACAGAACTTTAGGCAAGCAGCCTCATACTCTTAAATATTTTAATTTGGGTGCATATCATTCCACAACTCATAAGGTATTTTTTCAGTTCTTTTGTGTAAAGTTTTATTTTGTAAGTGACATGCATATAAAATAACCTCACCCCACAAATTTTTAGAAGAACTAACTTAGAGATCATCATTTCTTAAAATGCTTTATTTTTTCTTTCATCTACACAATTAGATTCAAGTGAATTGGAGTTACTTCATGAATTACACCTTTTTTTTCACAATAATCATTCAATGATAAATATTCTCCTCTTTTATCTAATTCAACTCTTTTAATTTTTCTACTAAGTTGATTTCTTACTTCAATTTTCTAAGAAATAAAGGCAATAAAGGCATTAAAGGCATTATCTTTATTTCTAAGTAAATACAACTTAGTAAATCTAGAAAAATATCAATAAAAATCACAAAATATTTTTTATCACCACTAGTTATAGATTGTTTTAAATCACCTAAGTCAGTGTGAATTAAAAAAAATAAATCAATTCCCTCTATTTATAGAAAAACAAATCTTTTTAGTAATTTTTGTTTCAACATATATTTCACATTTATCAATATTAGTGTTTAGACTAAAAATTAAATTAAGTGATTGTATTTTCTTTATATAACTAAATTTGGCATTTCCTAATCTTACATGCCATAAAGAAAATGATTCAATCACATATGCAAAAGAAGAAGCATTCTCATTTATAACACTCATAATATTGAGTACAAAAAGTCCCTGGTTAGAATAGACTTTCCCCACAAATAAATTATTTTTGAACAATATGGCAGAATATTATTTTTTAAAAAGAAATTAAATAAATATTAATAAATTAAAACTCATTCCTATAATACTAAAGTTGATATCTTGGATATCGACTTCAAAGTTGGTATCATGGATACATACTTAAAGTCGATATTCGGGATATCGACTTTAAAGTCGGTATCCCTGATACCGACTTTAAAGTTGATATCTAAGGATACCGACTTTAAAGTTGATATTTTAGATATCAACTTCAAAGTCGATATCCTGAATATCGACTTTTTGTATTTTTTTTTAAATTATTGATTTTTGTACCATAGTTTTTGTACTATATTTTATTAAAACAAAGTCGAAAATAATTAAATTTTGAACAATATTTTTGCAGTAATTTGTTGTGTATTACTATAGATGATTTTAATTTATATATTTGATATGCATAAGAAAATTTAAAATTCAAAAATATAATTAAATGTTTTGATTTTGTAACAAGACATATTAATTTTTCATACATGTTTTTTTTTTAATTTTGTTCTTAAATATTATTTAGAGTTTAGGGATGCCATGTGCTGCCCATTCAAAAGTCTATTTTTAGGAAATCGACTTCGAAGTTGGTTTTCCTATACTGTGTAAACGTTGAATAAGAAGTTAGTTAATTAGCTTGAAAAGAAGTTGGTTTTTCCATTTTTTAGGAAATCGACTTCAAAAGCCCATTTGGAAAAACAAAATTCAGTTAATTAGCCTGAATTTTCACCATTCGATAATTGAATAAGAAGTTAAATGTGAGAACGTTGTAGGAAAACAAGTTTAAATAGAAAAAGGTTCTAAATTTGAGCAAGTTACAAAAAAAAAATCATGTTCCACAACAAGACTATCTAATATTCCTATGTGACTGTCATCTAGGGGATTGGGGTTGGGGTTGGGGTTGTGGGTCTTGCGTCTCTATTGAGTCTAGATCAAAAGCAATGGATTGATCCATAGTGATTGTGGACGAGGACACGTTTGATGCTTATAGACCAAATTATATGGAGGCATTTGAGATGATGTGCTAATGTCTAACTATGATGAATGTTCAATCTCAGGTGTCTCCTTATATGGCTTATTGGACTGATGAAGAAATGAACCAGTGTTAAATATTTGATCAGCATCACCAACATTATGACTGCCAGATGTAGATGGACGACGGGATGTAAATGCACAACCGGATATAGATGGATAACCATGCGATTATTGAAATTCACATTGGTCTTCAAAGTTTGACTGTGTCATCTGCATCCAGCAACTCTCCCCAACCATCGTCAATACACGTCCAGAAATGTCATGTACATTTGAAAGATCTATCTCTAAATTGGTGAAAGCATCCAATGTCAAATCATACACTTGCTCCCAACATTCACCCTATAAATAATAAACGCTAACATTAAGAAGTTGAATACTATGTTAAGTATTAAAATTTTAAAAATCAAATACATACCAAATACTCGACAATCGATGCAATTGGGCGAAGACCCTGAGTAAAGCGATGCTCAAGATTACCTACCAGAGTCCGAGTAATCCTACAATACCTAATCATATATTCTGAAAAATACTACATAGGGCCACTTGAAGACAATTCATGTACAATTCTCTCCCTTCACTTATTCCACCCATCAACGTAAGGTGCATTCCATGTTATTCAATTTACTCCCTTCCTATCTTGCCAATCAAGTCTGTACAATCTCAAATCCGTGTCAACGATAGCAAGAATAGTCTGATTATAGCTGAACTACCGCATAACGTGCTTAGGTAAATGTAGTACAACAACATTAAAGTTGAACAGAGGCACTGTTGCACACCAAATATCATCTCCTTGTAAGCAATAATCTGACAACTTGTAGTAATTTTCCGTTAAATAAGATTGCCAGATAAACTGTGAAATAAAGAAATTTAACCATAATTAGTGTTTGAACTAAATTTAGTTTTAACGAGCCAAAAATTAAAAAACATTGATTATGTATTACTTACATCATCGTCCGACATATAGTTCAAACAATCTCGATGCATGTGCAGCACATGTGAATCGATATCTGCGAATCTCAAACCTATATTCCATCTACAACGATTTGGGGATGACAATATAGAATATGAGACACAATTTATGATAAAAAAAATATGTCATTGAAAAAAAAGAAGAGAAAAACGTACGTGCATGCTCAAGGATCCATAGACATGCCGGAGTAGCCCAAGATTTGTTATTCTCTAACATTACGGTATTGCGGCCTAATTTTCAATAGTCTATTCCATGCCCACATCTTCAATAGGCTTCATGGGCCACATATACCAGCAGTATCTCTCACTGTCGCTCGACAAGTGTTCTATAAAGCAATGTTAGAACAGCACTACCCCAATTATATCTCGATGTAGTTTCTACATCCCTCAGTAAATTCAGGTACATCAATTTAATTTTTGTCATTGACTTGTCCTCCATAATAGACCCTATAATTTCATCATCCAACATTTGGCATACTGTAAAACCTCATCATCTGTGGCATCGAGCAGTAAAGGATGAGCCTGCAGATGCATGGAGATACTCCTTAATTTCAATCGATCTTCATTGAAATATACAGGAGCGGCATATAACCCACTAGCTCATGACATAGATTTTGCCACTCCTCTACCGTATGATTTAGATCAGGACCCATAACCGCATATCCATCGGTTGATAAACCCCAAAATACCGCAACATCTTCTAATGTCACGGTCGCTTCACCGACTGGAAGGTAGAATATGTGCGTCTCTTGTTGCCACCTCTCAACTAATGTTGTAATCAACGAATGATCTACATGCATACATCCTATCGTGTATACACTATAAAAACCCACTCGGTAAAGTATATCTTGAATCCTAATGTCGAGTGGGGTAACTTTTCAAAACTTGACATCCGCTCTATTCACTTTCAACAGCTTAATTTCAAGGTCGTCCCAAACAAGTTCCAATAGATGACTGGACTATAACGTCAGTACATCCAGCTATCGTGGGTTCGGAGTTAAATTTGAGAATCTAAATGAAGTTCCTTCTAACTCCATAACCTAAACATATAAAATAAAATTTTACCTTATTATTTTCAAATACAATTACGATTGCATAAAGTACTAGTGGAAACAAATATTGAGTCCCTTTGCACATGAAAAATCACCATTCAATTATTATACAAATGTTGGCACGTGATATCAAATATAACATAATCTAATAAACAACATGCGAGATACAAATATTACAATTAATCCTGCAATGTTATATTAGATAAAATAATAGCATGCAATACTACTATCCATATGTCTCTCCATGTTTGGCCTTAACGGATGCATGGCTGCCTTATCTCTAAGTCTCTCCTTGTTAGAACTTAATTTTCTATTATGTCCAATTGCTCTACATACCTTGCACTTCTGCCGCTATGCTCGATCCATTTCATTCCTTATACAGGCAGATTTTGAACGGCCCAGTCGATTATTGACTCTGGCACTATTGGCCACTAGATGAAAAGATGAAGGGCCAATAGTTCTCGTGAGGCATGGGGTAAAAATGGTTTGAATATGTTTCTATCATTTTCTGCACATTGAATGCCCTATCTACTAGGGCCAAAGAGACCGGTCCCATTTTAGCGCGAACCTTTTGCGCATGGGAGTAAAGAATATTGTAAATTTCAAACTTGCTACAAGTGCATGTATGGTTGTTAAGATATACTGTACGCACATTGCCTCATTTGTCATCATGTACCCTTGTGGTTACTTGATATAATTCTTCTTCCCACACAAATGTCGTAACCTGTTGATATTTAGACTTGTGCTCAATCTTAAGGAACTTTTCGAGCACGTTTGGCAGTCACCAATTTTGATTAGAAACATGTTTGTGGGCCTTAGTGAGGTGTGAATCAAAGTATTTAACTATGCGATAAAAAGTCGTACGCACACAAGCTGTTATTTGCAATTTCTTTGCACCTTTTAACACCCCTTGAATGATTTGGAGTAATTCATTGTCATTATACCATATCAAACCCCACCATCAAAGCATAATGCTCATTTATCGACAGGGATATCCATCAACTATTTATGGGTGTTTTCATCTAATTCTCTTATTGATTCTATTAATTGAGCAAATTTTCACTGTTGGTGTGAGCAAGCAATGCAGTGCATTAATTCCGTCAAAGCATTATTTTTTAATCACCCATTGAAATTAGCTTTGACATGGTGCGCGCAATACCTGTGGTGAACTATTGGTGGTTGTAATGCAAGGTTGTTCTCAACGGCGCGCAATATTCCTCTCGCTCAATCAAAAATCAAACAAATGCCTTGTCGGCCACAAATCACATGACAAGGTAAGTAATACAAAAATCAGGATCAATTAGCCAAACTTTTCTTGTCAACAATGGCAAAATTCAGGAGAAGAATATGCCCAACTGCATTAGCACTGACAGCAATAAAGATTTTTTCCTTGTATTTTTCGTATTGAAACGTTTCATCAATACTAATTACGGAACGACAGTATTGAAAACCATCAATAAAATGTCAAAATGCCCAAAATATGGAATTAAAAATGTTGTAATCTCCAATATTATCTTCGGTGTGACATTATTCAACAATTGTGCCGGGATTACAAGATGAAAGAGCAAGTAAGAACTTCAGTAATATAGTGTACGGCGACTCCCAATTATCATACACTATTTCAATAGTTTTCCTTCTATCCAACCATGCCTTCTTGAATGATATATTAATCTCAAAAAAGTGCACATCTTTAATTATATCGAGGACCTTGTATGAAACATTTTCCTTAATATTGTTCCGAACCATCCGTCCAACCATACCATAATCTAAATTCGGGTGGTCCCCTGGTTATATATCAAGGAAGCATGTGTGTTTTATGTGTATTTTTGTGATCTCCCAAAAATTATGTTTCTTTTTCAACTTCACTCAAACCCTTGATAAATAATTTTTGTCTGCATAACAAAGACATCAGACAAACCAGCTAGTGAGAGTACTTTCATACATTTTGAAGTACATGTGCGCACTAATGGACCAACATTTAACTGCATGTTGCACCATTTCTTTAGTTTGAAATATCATTCCAACCTCTAATTTCGAAGTCTGATCATTAACCCAAACGGGTTGTCTATAGTTATCAAACTTGTCTATCTAGAAAACTTTGCATCACCAATGTCCGAATAAAAGGCAATATCAGCGACAACGTTATCCATATTAGTATCAACCGGTGGATTTGTGCTCCCAAGTATCAACCTAGTTATTGCTTGGCCAATTGGCTCAGGAGTAGAAAGTTCCTCGTTTAAGGTTGCACGACTTGGCCTTTCATTAAAATTGCCACCACTTGATCTCTCATTAAAAGAGGCACGACTTAGATCCTTGTGGACAAAAGAAGGGTCCGATACTACCATATCTCGTTGCAAAGAAACATCATTCGATATGAAAGTACCATAAGAAAACCATTGCTATTAAGAAGCCCTCTCCCCCTCTACTATGTAGAAGTTGTGTGAATGACCCAACACTTATTTGAGGAACAAATGACATATTATCCTCAGAATGAAAGTAATTTGAAATGGATTCGTGACTTATGTACAATTCAACGACATTAAGAATAGAAAATTTTCTTTGGAATGCACAACATCTCCTTCAACGTAGCATCATCATCCATTAGAACATGTATGTATGTGATTGAATTACCGGCAATGCTAATAGGATAACGGCAAATTAGCTTTATCCTAACTTGACTTCCATCCACTCTAGTCACCCGATGCAAAATTTCCAAAAGTTCAGCCAAACTAATATGAGCACATACAGTCCCCCTTCCTCACGTCCTTTACTAATTGTCCTCTTCATAACCAGATCCTGGAAGATACAAGAATCGGGATCAAATGTTACTGAACACTGAAAGGTTTTAGTTAACTTACTAACAGACATAAGATTAAACAGAAATTTTGGAAGATAAAGCATCGAGGACAAAGGCAATGAAGGAGTGGGATGAACTGTGCCAACTCCCTCAACATGTGTAGATGAGCCATCAGCTAATGTAACTGTAGATGAAGATAGAGTAAGAGAGAAAAATATACCTTAAAGACCTAACATATGATCAGAAGCCCCCGAATCAATGATCCAAGGACGAGAAGCAGCTGAAATACACGTAGTGGCATTACCTGTCTATCCTAAAGTAGTAGTGGAAGAAGAAGTAGGCTATGAACTCTGAGACTAATGGTACTAAGCAAACTCCCCTTCAAACATAACCACTACCTTGCCCTCAGAAGATTGTGGGAAAGAATTAGTACCAGATACAGTATTTGCAAATTGTTGTTGCTGCCCTGGTCTCCCATGTAACTTGTAGCCAAACTTCTAAATATGATCAGGTTTACCACAATAATGACAAGTCCGGACTACCCCTGAGCTGTCAGAAGAAGGTTAAGGTTGTCCAGAAAGATGCGACTGGCCTTGGCCTCTTCCTGTTCCTGGGCCTTAGCCTCTCTCTTGACCACCGCGTCCATTATATCCTCCACGAGATCCTCTATCACTCCTAATCCCACTATCAGTTTGAGTGCGTGACACAAGAGCTGAAGTATCTACCACAGATGTGGAATGCTGAGAAGACTCACAAGATACCCAAAGAACCCGAGCAAACGTATCTTTGAGGGATGCAACAGTCTCTCCGCCAAGAATTTGAAACCTGATAGTGTCATATTTAGGGCCAAGACCTCCGAGAAACCCCATTACAGCCAATTGTTCTCTCTGAAGTTGCATCTGCTGAACATTGGCTGAAATAGGGAGAACAGTATTCAACTCCTCATACATTCATTTAAAATCAGCAAAGTACTGCATGACAGAACGTTCCTTCCTCTTAGATCGGTAAAATTCTTGCAATAAATCGTATACCCGTGAAAGATTATTTCGGCCAGAATACAATACATCCAAATACTCCCACAAGTTTTTAACTGTATCAATATGAGTTGCTAAATCAACTACAACACTCGCTATAGAATTTAACATCTGACTAAGAATACGTGCATCAGTAACAACCCAAGTCTCATCATTGGTGGGCTAAGACTCAGTCAAGTGCCTATGTTGATTCCTACCTGTCAAAGTGAGCTTCACAATTTTCTTCCATTGAAGAAAGTTAGTAACACCCTCAAGCTTTTTATCAGTGATTCGATTAGACGAGGAAGAGATCACCTCAGTCATCACAGTATTATTCGGTCCACAACTAGTCTCAATCTTACTCGTATTAGGATCACCCATCTTAACAATTCAGTAATCCACTACAATTGTGCAAGAAACCAACAAGGCCACAAAGAAACGGAAAAACCCGTGCAAACAAAACAAAATTGGTCAAAATTAATTCTTTAAACATAAAAATCACAAGCTATGGGCCAAACACTCAGTCAAAGAAAGCACATGCTGCCAAACAAAGAAACAAAGAAACAATTGTGTTGGTCCCACATGCTACCAAATTGGTCAAACTTTGCCAACTTATTCCGTAAACAAAAGAAAAACACAAGCTTCCAAACATTCAAACACTATCACAACTCGGTCAATTCACTTCCAAAAAACAAAGACTGCAAACTATAAAACACATGATGCCAAACACTAAAGCAACCGCCCATAAAGAAACAATCAAAAGTGGTCACGTATCACGTACCAACCATCCTTTGAAGTTCTGGAAAACAAAAATAGAAGAGGACAAGCATCGCACGGGTTTGTTTTGTTCAGCAACAGTAGAATTCCTTCAGCAAAGAGATCGTGGAGTGAGATGGGGACAAAGAGGATACTCAAGCTTCGGCAAGAATTTGGAAGATGCGGCGGGGATAAGGCGGTGGCAGCGGGGGTTAAGAGACGGAGCTCTAATACCATGTTAGAGGGAAAAAGATATCTCTATTATTCTGTATAAATACGATATATATACACTAGTAACCCTAATAAACCCAAAAGACCACTTTACCCGTAATACTACTTGGCGTGAACCATTGGATAACTTGTTCCAAAAACTCACTACACGCGTTCTACCCCTTGGATCAACCCAACTGGAATCTTTCCTTGGAGATGGTATGTTCTTTGAAGGTGGAATGGCTCCTCAACCCCTTGATAACCTGTATCGAGGAACCTTGGAATCGATTGATGGAAGAAGACTCGGATTTCCTAGGGAACAAATCTAGGAAAAACTAAGAGCCAACAAACACACAAATTCCGATTTGTGTAATTTGCAAGTAATTACAGAACTAGAGAGCAAATTCTCTCAAGCACGTAATGTCAAGAACCAAGTTTTTCATTCATCAAAATTTGTGCCTTCCCATGTGGCCGACGGCTCCTTAAGGAGTACAACTAGGGTTCTCACAAGCTAGGGTTTCTTTAGGGCCAAATGGGCTCTAAGAATTACATGACTCTTGGGCTGACCTTACGGGTCTATATCACCCTCTAATTACTATATAATGAAAGCTAAGCCCAATGAATAGTAGTCAAGCCAAACCCATTATGGTCACAACTTGGAATTTGGCTCCAAAGTCTAATTAACAAGACTCAATTACACTTAGTACATTAATAAATACGGTCTTGTCAATCCTGGTCTTCTCCCCATCCTTTTGAGCTGTTTGGATGAGTCCATTCAAGGCTTCCTTCATTCTTTTTGTTCTAGCCCTTGTCATTGGTCCACCAAGACCTTGAAGTGGATCCAAGACCTTGCTCTTCGAACCTTCCTCTTCTTGCCTTTTCCCTCTCACGCTATTGTCCTCATGCTCCCGGCTCGAAGTCTTTTCAATGCTAGTTGAATTCATATCACTACTTTTAACCGCCCTAATAACTTTCCACTCGAAAAAAATTTTCACGGCCATCATGGACATCCTCATGAACAAATGACTCCTAATTTCAAACACATCCTTTACTGTAACATCCACCACTGTGGATAATATATCAAAAGAGGTACCAACATCCACATGTGATGACTTTGTTGCATCAACACAATGCACAGTCTCTTTAATAGGCTCGACTATCTCCTTCTGTCTTGTCTCCGCAGAAACTCTGTATCCCTAATTCTTCCCAACAAAGTTTCATCAACCCGTTCTTCCTCCTCATCACTATGTTTACCATCTTCATTCGGTATAGTAAATATTTGCTCATCCATTTGTCTTGAATGAATTACATCATTAATCTATATTGGACTATCGGAGTTCAATCGCTTTATCGGTGAGTTGCTAGCACTATTTTTAGCGTTTGTTGCTCCAACATCTCGAACAGTAACACATATTGGTATTCTTGCAACTTCAGAATGTTTTATAATGTCATTCAAAAAACACTACACGTGGTGATTATTCTGTATGGGCAGGACGGCGATGTTTGATAGGGACTTGGGTAGGTATTCAATCACTAGTTTATTTCTTATCGCTGGGTCTAAATCCATTATACCCATGATGGTATTAACCATTTCTGAGAAGTTTGCGTCTTCTTTCAACAAAATACTTTCAATTCTCTTGTGGTTTACGAATCTATATTCATTTGTGACTGGATCGGCGATCTATTCTCCGCCAAATAACACATGGATAGACCAAATGTTTAGGTGCGACATTTCTACAATATGGTAACAAAATACTCCATTTAATTCAGTAATGGAAATTATCAATGTATGCCCAATGCGAATCAAACGTATAATTATATCCTATCATGAACAAACTCATACAAGATACACGTAAGATAATGAAATCAACAAAAACAAAAATAAATCGTGGATAATATGAACACTTCTTACCAGATCCGTTTGCACGGCTGAAATGAAAATGCGATGTGGCTACAAAATAGGAAATGTGATAGATAGAATTCAATAACAGTAGGTGAACAGATGTGTTCCTTTGACAATAATAAAAAAAATTCGCTTTTCCTTTTCTCGCACATAACCGACGTCATCACCTGGATAAATATCGAGCAAAATGTCAAACAAAATTTTGCTCCTAATGACAAAAATGTCGACATTTTTGTCAATTAAAATATCAACGCAAATATCGACGTAAATATCGATTAAAATGTTGACTCAAATGTGGACTTTAGTATAATGCGAATAGAATGTGGACCAAAATGTTTACTACAATGAATTTAGCATATTCTATACACCCTAAATTGAAATAATGAAGAAAATTATGTAATGAAATCTCAAAAAGTAATCATCCATTTACATTATCTAATGTATATATTTCATTACACAAAATGTCAATGCCTCCCTAATGGGGAGAATGAATTCAAATAGTCTATACACCTTACATTGAGACTAGATCATTTAAACACTTAAACCTAATGTATTTACATAGATGAATTTACATCAACAAAGTATTTTCTACGAAATAACAAATTAGTATATTAACAAGGTATGGAACGTAATAGCATTATTGTGTATCATTTGTTTTTTCTAGGTTTCTTTCGACCTTTCCTTCTATCATTCGGCGCAAATTTATTCTGCTTGGACGTGTGGGCAAAAAGCGCGTACGCCATTTGTTTACGCATCTGCAAGGCATTCGCCGGTGTAATTGTAGTAAGCAACTCGCCATAGATAATACATTCAGCCCATTTTAAAACGTAAGTACCATAGTTGCCGTTCCTGCATATACGCCAAGACAAAAATTTAATTTAGCCGTTATACGCTGTGATTGAAAAATTGAACATTTAGTGTAAAACATAGTAGTCACTTACGTCGGTTCTTGGTGCACCATATTGGACTCCACCACAACATTCCATTTGTTCCCCATTGGTAGTTTTTTGGCGTAGTATGTGTAAAACTCACACGTCTCGAGTATCTTGGGTATTGTCCTCACTAGGTACTTTAGCTTCGGCACTACAATGTCTCCTTGAGGCGATGGGCTATACACATGAAATAACTTCTCATATAAATCAATCTTCACCAACATCCAATGGTTGCCATCAATGTGGCAAGGGAATAAAATCAAATCCAACATTCTTAAGTTGTGTTGAAATGGACAATTACTAACGAATTGCTTAAGTGCCAGATCATCGACATCCACATCCTTATTGGTGTCATGTATTAGCTTCATGCCAGTCTAACAAACAAACAAGGAAAAGAAGATCTGCAAGAAATGAGTGAGTGAACATATGACATATTTTGGATAAAGTATTTAAATCTCCAACTTACATCGAAATATGACTCCATAATGCATACATTTACGCCGCCTATTTCAAAGATTCGTTTACGTAGCATGGACGTATACAAATCAATTTGCTGCAAAACAAAAAGCATGGAAATGAGGAGAAATTCATCCTAAATGAAGTGAGTATGGAAAATAGATCAAATGTCGAATATTACGTGATCAGTGAGCCAAAAACCCTTGATCCACATTGTCTCGAGCATTTCAAAGTCCAACAAAAAAAGTGGCGTCCATAAATAGAAGATGGGTGAAGCGGTCATCCATTACTTCATTTCCAATTCTTGTTTCTCAGTGAGAGGCAAGGTTGAAAAGTTAACTAGCCACTCTCTGACCGCTTCTAGATCAAGGGACGGCCCCAAATTTTGTCCCATGACGGCTTCCTCAACCGTAGATGTGGTATCCCTGTTTTTCATCAGCGGAGGTAGAGCACTCTCTATAGGATGGGTGGCTTTGGGCGAAGGAGTTCTATGCTCAAGAGTGAGCTGTTGGACAATATCCATTACATCAGCTTCTTCATTGGGCATTTCCACTAGCTGCTCCTTATCATTTTCAAGGGACTTTTTGCCCTCTTTAGAGGCTTTACCCCCCTCGTGAGGGGCTGAATCCCCCATTATAGGGCCTATACCTCCCTCGCCAGGGATTGAATCCCCCTCTCTAGAGCTTATACCCCCATCGCCTGATGTTGAATTCCTTGAATCCCCCACTGCAGGGCCTTTACACCCTTCACTAGAGGCTAAATCCCCTTCTACAGGGCCTACACCCCTATCGCCAGGGGCTGAATTCCCCTCCTAGGTCAATCCTCGAATCCCCACTCGGGGCCGATACCAGCCGTGGGTGAATCCTTCTCACAGAGCCGAATCTCTGAATCCTCTCTGGGGTAGAACCCCTATCTTCATAGGCAGAACCCCCATCTTGGGCAATAAGGTCGTGTACATAAGCACTAAACTACTTGACTCTGGCGGATATGTTCTCGAGTTGAATAGTCATGCCATTTACTTTATAATCTATCTCCGCCTTTAGACTCTTGAGTTTCTCTTTTGTATCCAACAATTCTTGCTCAATCTTACTGTGACGTTCAAGTAGCTACGTGATGAAGGCATTTTTTGGTTGTGCTTCAGACTCGGCCTCATGGCGTACCTTTGTTCTCTTTTCTACTCCAGAAACTTCTTCTTCTCTGATCCTCTTCCTACATGACACATAATAAGTTGAGGAATCTCTTTCTTTTCCTAATTGGTCAGCCCCCTCCTCATCTCCTCACGTCAAAAATTTTTCTACTTCTTCCGGTGTCGACTTTATTCATGTTATTAATACTTTCTGCATATCATAAAAGTATTACTCAGTATTCACATTAAGGATAGAGGTGAGTATTACATAGGTAAGATAGAGCAAGACATAAAATGATTACAAACCGATAATTTAATTACATAGGTAAGAAATCAATAATTTAAATACAAAAATAACTTAGTAATAATAACCAATTACACCAATCTTACCTCCCCATTGACAGTTCTTTTTGCCCACACCTGTTTTTTTTCTTGTTCTCTACGTTGTGTATTCACAGCTTTCCATCTGAACATCCTCGATTTTACCCATCAGTGTGGACCTTATGAACTATCTTCAAACGCTCTAGATGTGGCATTACCTCATATGCAAACACCTGAGACATTGAAAGATAAATAAGAAGAAGATGTGGTATTATATGTATTTATATAACAATATAAACCGTAACTTAACAGGCGTTCTGTAGCCTTACCCCTAATGCAAGTAGGAATCTCCCCAGAATTTAAGTTCTAAGATGTAGGTGACTAGTTTGCTTCAAGGCATTTATCATGCTCTTCCTAGCACTATTAACGGTGGCTCTGTAAGATAGTTCACCCCATGGCAATGTATTAAACCGAGGCCAATCAATGCCAAATGAAGTATCTTGTCTTCGATTTTTGTTCTCTTCGCCATGCCATTGATTGATGTGTATAAAAGGAAGAATGTAAGGCAAACGGCATCAGTGTCTAAATAACTTGAGTTTATAAGATCGTAAGCCTTTAACACTTCATCATACGTGGCTTCTTCGGTCGACTTCAAGGGTTTAATGAACTTGTTTATTGGTGAAGAACCATGTGGGGCGTGGTATTTGCCAAAAGCGATATCAAAATCTCCTATCTTGAGGCCCGTGATGATGGCAAACTCCCTCTTGCCAAATTTCACCTTTTTACCCGCGAAGTTGAAGTATATGCTATTATCCCTTCTCGTCATGCTTGAGTTGCCTCATCAACATGGAATGTATGATTTGTTTGCACCATAATATATGTTCATAGTCAAGAGTGATTTTAGCAAGACTATTCTCCCTTCAAAGTATTTGCTTCTGCATCTCCGTCATCTTGGACTGGATCATCTTTATATTGGCTTTGTAGTAGCAATACTGCAAAATCTTGGCATTGAAAAACTCTCCTTGAACGACCATTCTATCCTTTAGATGTTCATGCACATAACAAGAAACTTCAACAATGCAATCGACATTTTGTTCCACACACTTATCGACAGTTCAGTATAGAGTTTACTCGATAGTTTAGTCGAGAGTTTGCTTGATAGTTCAGTCGAGAGTTTGCTTGATAGTTCAGTCAAGAGTTTCCTCAATAGTTCAGTCAAGAATTTGCTCGATAGTTTAGTCAAGAGTTTACTCGATAGTTCAGTCGAGAGTTTGCTAGATAGTTCAGTCGAGTGTTTACTCGACAGTTCAATTTACATAAGCCATACTTCTCGATAAAAATGTCGGCATTTAGTCTCAATATATTTCTCCTCAAATTATTTATAGCTAATATTAACATTTGCAGGTGAGTATTTTTTTGATAGTTTGTTGTATATGAACAAAAACACTATGTGATAAAACCTTAACTTATAAGGTTCAAATAAGCTGAAATAAGCAAAACAGGAAGCTGGTAACTCACCAAAATAGGAAACTTCAAATAAGCAAAACAATAAGCAAAAATCACACTTAGAAAAAACTAACTTTTTTCTTTGGCACAGTCGCCTTCTTTGATTTCTCCTCCATTGGGTCAGATAACGGGCGTCCACCTCGCATGCGTGCCATTGATGGTGGAGGTAAGTGTATATGTTGAATAAGAAATAAGGCAGAGGCTTAATCGGTTTGGAATCGCGTTCGGGAGGGCAATTAAAGTGATGGCGAATGGGAGTGGGAGAACGAACAGTCGCGTAACTAAAGTGATGGCGAATGGGAGTGAGAGAACGAACAGTAGCATAACTGCAACAGGCATGATTTTCAAATGCGGTGGTATTTTCGTATTTTTAACCTGCTGATTAAACTATCGAACAAAATGTTGACTAAAATGTGAAGTAATATGTTGACCAAAATGTATACTAAAATGTTGACCAAAATGTCGACCAAATTGTCAAATACATAAACAAATGTGAAATTTTTTACTTTGAAACTTATATAAGATGCCGACGATACGATGGTGCCCATAAAACAACCAATTGCTAGTGGATTTGGAATGTTCGTCGATGAGGTTTTGTTTTTCATGATAACTTACGAAAATATCTACATAGCCACGATGACATTCAAACTAGGCAACCATTCAAGCGGGAACCCAGGAAAATGAGATGTTGAACCAATGATCATCGCAAATTGAGAATGAAGAATAATGAATAATGAATCAATAATGGTGAGGTGAAGTGAAACGATAAAGTTTGCTCTTAAGAGACATTTTGGTATTTTCACGTGATCAAAAACAGTTGACCTGCTATATTTACAAAGGTTTTGTTGGACCTGATATTTTTGCAAATGTCCCTCTGCAATCTGCTATTTTTGCAAATTTCCCGTGATACTTATTACTATACCACAATGAAGATTTTTGCATATAATGAACGAATAATATTATTATATATATTATATTATTTTATATTATACTATAAACGGACTTTAAACGATCTTGTTCATAAACACTGAACAAGTTTGTTCGTAAACACTGAACAAGTTTGTTCGTAAACATAAACGAACTAAACACATATCTATTCGTGTTCGTGTTCATGTTCGTTTATTAAACAAACACTAAAATTTATTCGTTTAACTTAACAAACAAATATAAATGAATGTAATCGAACTGTTCAGTGAACGTACTAATTCGTTTATACCCCTAGTTCGGACGTATAATCCCTGTTGCCTCGGGGTATTCTTTTGCTTTCCCAAACTCATTGAAGTTGGAGTGCTACCTTTCAACCAAGGTATTACAATATGTTTTTGCAAATCTTTATATGTTATGTTTAAGTACAATAACATTAATTGTATCAATAACTAATATTTGTTGCTCAGGAGATGACTTGGATGTCCTACTAAGAAGTGTATTGGGGATGGAAACTTTTCTCTGGTGTTGGGTTCTACTGGAGTTTTGCTCTCTAGGTGATTTACAGGACAAATATGTCCAATTGTATGTGACTGAGGGCCAAGAAAATTCTAGAGCCCATGGATTAATTCTCAGCATAAATGGGTTTGCTACAATGGTTGAAGTAGGAAGGTTTGGGTATTTGATGATTTATGGGTTTCTTCTGCTTTGTGCTTGACTAGGGCTTTCTGTTTTGTGATTAATTAGTAAAGAATTGGGGATTAGATATAACGAATTAGGAATTTAATATAAATTAGGGATAATCAGGGATTAGATACAATTTTTTTTTTCCGAAACGATATTATATTAAAAAGAGACCAATGGCCAATGTCAGAGTAGAAAGTGTTTTAAGTTTTCGTCGTATCACAATGCAGAACCCACGAAAACAATTACCCACAGAGGAGCAAATAAACCCGACAAAGCGGGAAAATCCCACTAGGGGAAAAGGGACCCGACAAAGCGGGAAGGCTGACAAGCAGCCGAAAATACAAAATCTCGATTATATCGGGGCACTAGTAATATACAAAATGATACTACACTACACTCAAGTGGCCTACTACAAATGGCCTATGGTGAAAGAAACTACAACTTAATGTCTATCTATCACCGCATGCCGTTGCGTGAAAGCCAATCTGCAGACGTTGAATAGCACCACCGATTTAACCATCAAAGCGTTGAATAGCTAGACGGTGCGTCTACTACCGGCTGGAGATAGTGCAATACCTAAAAAAAAAAAAACAAAACCTAAATTTCTTTCATCCCTAACCTTCACCACGCTCTGAAACCCAACCAACACCCAACAAATCCACTCCACTTCAACAACAAAATTCAGACCAAGATCAAAGAAAAACATGACAATCCCATGCTTTTTTCATCATCCAACTTCCACATCTTCTTCTTCAGCTAACTCCCTATGAGCAGCCCGATTCCACAGCTTTCTTCATCAACTCAGATGAAGCCGGCAGAAACGATGAGAAGAAAACAAAAGTAAGCACAACTCAAGGTTCATTTGTCTCAATTTGCTGAAAATCATCAAAAGTGGTTGAAGAAACATTGGACCAACAAAAGGGTAGGGGAAGCACTAAAATTAGGAATAAAATTTACTACTACAAATAAAAGGGCAGAAAATGAAGATTTGGTACCTCTCTCATCCTCCAACAGAGGAGAATGAGGGGGTGAAGTGAATATTTTGTACGTTTGTTACTGTTCACAGGCGGAGGCGGAAGCTTTGACGGGGACAGAGAGATGTTTTTTCTTGAGTCGGTTAAGTGCTAAATAACAATGGGGGATTAGATACAATTAGTGGCTAATTTTTGGAGCATTTTTTGTAGTAAAAATATTGTAAGATTATTTTACCTTTTAATAAAATTCTGCACAACACACATGCAAAGATTCTTGAGAGATTCTGTTGAAAGTAATAGACGATGGATCAAAACTAATATTTTTAGAATGTAAATTATTAAAAAGGTTATTTTTAAATTTGCGTGACCAAAAAAGTTGAAGACTTATGTGTAAGGAATTAAATATACGATTTACTCTAACAATAAACCAACCCAAAATCAATTTTAAATTACTTCTATCAAGTAATAACACAAACCCTAAATAAACTATTCCCAGCTACCCCATTTCTTGACCAAATTTCTCCTTAAAAACTTTTTCTGTTCCCATCCTTTTTTCCTTCTGCTGTTCTTCCCAAATCTTAAACTCCCACAGCACTGTAAAAGATTTTGCAGATCCACATGTCGGAAACCGAAGACGTAGTCCGCCGCCGTACGGCAATAGCAGAGTACCGGAAGAAACTCCTCCAACACAAAGAGCTGGAGGCACGAGTTCGAGGATGTATGTTTTGAACCTTGTTTATTTTTGAATAATTAGCTTGTTCTGATGGATTAGCTCAACAGATGTTAATTTGTTTAATTTTTAATATATTTTGCTGAAGGACCGAGTGACGCTTATGGGACTTTTAGGGTTTTCTTTGGCGGTAGAGCAGCATTAATTTTTGAAATTCGACTGTCATTTGGGAGAGTAATTAGGAATTATGTGGGTTGGCATAATTTGCCTGTTTCGGTTTTAGGATGAGCTATGGTTTAGTTGGTTCGTGGGTTTGTATTTGGTAGATTAGATAAGTGCGTTTTGGTTTTGTTGATTTTGATTATTTCCAAGATAGATTAGGGCTTAATTCGACTATTGGGTGAAGTATGAGAACTGACCGCTCTTCATCTTGACTTGGGTTGTTTCATAATGAATTAAGGATTAGCTGGTTTTGTGGTTTTGTATGACATTATTACATTTTAGGTAGAAAAGAGTGAAAAAGAAAAAGTATTAAAGTCATTTGGATTGGAGGAGTGCTTTTTTGATTTTAGTAATTTTGATTGTTGCCTTTCAAGTGTAGATTAGGGCTTAGTTTGGGTATTGCCTCAATAATGAACCACTCTTCATCTGTACATTGGATCTGAATTTCCTCACTTGCAATTATAGGCCAAAATTCTGGACATCTAATCTGTCATCAATTTTATGGAATTTTCGTGGGATGAACCAATCATTGTTATTATTAGTATTATTTTTTGAAAAGCTTCTACTCAGAATTCCTCTCAAATCTGTCTCTTGATTAGATGTTCTTAACTAAATATTACTTAATTCTGCTATGCTCGTTTTATAAATTTTTCTTACTGCACCTCGTTAAAGTTTGAATCTTTACTGCTTCTTCTGTTAAATCTTCATTTTGCTTTAAGAATTGTCTCCCCTGTAATTTCATGATTATCAGTTCTTAGATTCAGTGGTGACATTCTCTGAAAGTTGCTAAATGTCCAGTTTTTAGATCCACAAACTTCAGTTTTAGCTCTAGAAGCTGCTGAGCACTTGGACATACCTGAAAAAATTTTAGATCAATGTTGCAAGTATTTAGGAATCTCTATTGATATCTGTAACAGGAATCAGGTTCTATCCTTCCCATAGTTTGTGAACCTCCGACTACCTATTTTACACACTTGATATGTTGCTTTCTTCTTCTGTGAGCATGAATATGTAAAGTTCTGCTTCCCTCAGCTTAAAAGGGTTACTTCCTTGCTCTTCCAGTCACATCATGATCAATACCTTGTGGCTATGAATGAAAATGTTCATAATTCGTACTTTCAGCAACACTTGGAATGTTTATTTGTTTGGCTGACCTTAAAGGAGTTGTAGTTAGACTAATGTTGGGTGTTTGAAGTCCATGTATGGATCTTAGGTCAGCTTTAAACCTTTAGTAGCTGCAGGAAAAGCATCCTTTAAGGAGTAGGTACTGTCTGCTTGAACTTTTTCCTCCATCCCTCAAATCTGCTTGTAATCTAGAAATTGTAAGGGTTTTTAACAACTTTTTGTGGGTAAAACAACTCATGAAGCTTCTCCACATATTCTGTTGCAGGCAAATTTGTTTTCTATAACTCATAATGGTCTAGAAGTTTGACACATATTCAACCTTTTTTTCTAGTCTTTTAGGATCTTCAATCTCTTAGGAACGTTGTGGCAAAGTATAATGCTCTGATACCAAATATATGAGGGAGATCTTCATGGATTATATTGCAACAATGGCAGGAAATCATCTGATTTTGAATGCTAGAATGTCAGAATTAGAGCAATAATGGAGGAAAACCAAGGATTAATAGTTAGTAACATTAGTATTACTCAAGAGAGCTGGTTTCACCCTGAAGCATAGAGCTTGGTTCTCTCTCCTTAAATATTATCCCCTAAAGCTATCAAAAGTAGAATATATATAGAGAGGAGCTGGTTTTGGAGGCCAGGACAATTATGTTCTAAGTGAACTTAATTGCCAAATAAAGGCAATTGCGCGATGACAAGAGAAACCAACTGGTTTCTGCTTAACATTTGAGAAAGCAGCCAAACTGTATTGCCTTTGACATGGCACTAAAAAGGCTTACCTAAACCCTTGTAGACCTATGGTAACTTCATATGCTGGCACTACGTTATTTTACATACTTCACTGACTGGTGAGATTACCCAAATACCACATGATAAGCAAGTAGCTACTTTCTGGGCTCTTAGTGTTAAACTGCTTGGACTGCATGGCAATACTGCTGAGGTTTTAATTTTCTGAATCAGCTAGAGGCCTTAAGGTGTTTGAAATGATGCTGTTATGGAAATTAATTGTGACCTATGTTTTTCCTGTAATTGTAAGTTCTTGGTCCCTTTTATAGCTTCTGGAGACTCAAAAGCTGATGTTAGATACTTTGGCCAAATTAACAGATTTACTTGCATGTCATAGTGTGCAGTTGAACAATATCTAGTTTTCTAATCTTGAACACTCAAAAAACTTGTGGTAGGACAAAGAAAACATTTTGACATAGTTATTTGCTTTGTGCCTTTTGGTTGGCATCCATGCGTTTCTTGTTATGGGGGATTATATGGTACCATTACATGTTAAATTGTGTTCTCCAGTAGCGATGGATTCTGGTTATATCAAACTTGCTGCATCATGACAATTATTTTCTTTATACTGTTGTGTTTGTCTTGTGTTACTCTTTTGTTTGCTTGTGAGCTTAACTTTTTAAGATTGATTCCCGTTGTGCATAATTTACAGAAGTTGTGAAGCCATCGATGCTATCTTTTTATTTTAGTTTCTTTTACTGTCATATGCTAATGTCTATCCTTTAGCTACTTTTGAAGGTTCTTTAACTTGCTTTTGCATGCTATGAATTTATGACTGACGACTATTATATTAATCAATTATCCCCAGTGAGGGAGAACTTGCGTGCTACAAAAAAGGAATATGCAAAAACGGAAGATGATTTGAAGTCGCTTCAAAGTGTTGGACAGATCATAGGCGAGGTCCTTAGGCCGCTGGACAATGAACGCTGTAACTACTCTCCCTTTATTTCTCTTTATTGCTTTTGGTGTGTGTCAATGCAGTTATTTGGTTTAATGTTATACGTGTTTATTGTATTTGTTGGGACTTTGCATACTTGTACAAGTGACAAACTACTTTCTGTACTTATTTTAAGATAAAGGATTATGGTATGGAAGCATTTTGGTAGGGATCTTTATGACTGAAGATTGGTCATGTTATGATGGAAACTTTCTTGTTTCTGGATTCACTATTTGCTCTAATTTATAGTATTTAGTTTCTGTTTGAATGTTACTTAACCATGTGTTGTGTGTTTAGTTATTGTCTGGCTTCTGAGAAAACTTGATAATGTTTGGGTAATTCACTTTCTGTTATTTTTTAGTGATAGTTAAAGCTAGCAGTGGCCCAAGGTATGTGGTGGGTTGTCGCAGTAAAGTGGACAAAGAAAAACTTACTGCAGGCACTAGAGTGGTCCTTGATATGACGACACTCACGATAATGCGGGCGCTTCCCCGTGAAGTAAGTGAATCATATTGCATTAGATAGTGAGAATTTTCTTCTGTGTTAAGTATAATTTTATGGAGAATGGAAAAATTTTTCTTACTATTTGATGATATTATAGGTTGATCCCGTTGTATATAATATGCTTCATGAAGATCCTGGTAATGTCAGCTACTCTGCAGTGGGTGGGCTTTCAGATCAGATTCGAGAGTTGAGAGAATCTATAGAATTACCTTTAATGAATCCTGAACTCTTTCTCAGAGTTGGCATTAAACCTCCCAAGGTAAGGTTTAGTACATAGAGTTGGTTCTAGATGGTTTGCTTTGTCTTATTCATATTGGCCGGATCAAATTTTGCTCCTGGCTGGTTAACTTTGTATGCATAATTCAAATTAAAATTGCAATTTTTAGGGTGTTCTTCTCTATGGACCACCTGGGACTGGAAAGACACTGCTAGCTAGAGCTATTGCTAGCAACATAGATGCCAATTTCTTAAAGGTACTTGTGATTTACATGTGGTAGTTGTCAAGCTGTTGATTATCTTTCTAATTGCTGTTCACATTTCTTGTAACAGGTTGTTTCTAGTGCAATTATTGATAAATACATAGGCGAGAGTGCAAGGTTGATCAGGGAAATGTTTGGATATGCCCGTGATCACCAAGTAAATCTTCTTACCAGCTGGATATTATTAAGCTGCCTGCCTTTCTGAATGCATAAATAGTATTGCTATCTTAAATTGTTCTTACGGTGTTTGTTTTTGGTTTTTTTTTTTTTTTTTGTTTGAAGCCCTGCATTATATTTATGGATGAGATTGATGCTATTGGTGGGCGTCGTTTTAGCGAGGGAACTAGTGCTGACCGTGAAATTCAAAGAACACTCATGGAGTTGCTTAACCAGTTGGATGGGTTTGACCAGCTTGGGAAGGTTCTTGCAGCGTTAATTGAAATACATTAGATATACTGGTAATATACGTAATCTGCATAAGATGCACTGGCTATATGTTTTATTTTGTGGATTCTGGTTCCCTTGGCAGGTCAAGATGATTATGGCAACAAATAGACCTGATGTGTTGGACCCTGCACTTCTTCGACCTGGTCGATTAGACAGAAAAATAGAGATACCGTTGCCTAACGAACAGTCAAGGATGGAGATTTTGAAGATACATGCTGCTGGAATTGCTAAACATGGTGAAATTGATTATGAAGCTGTTATCAAGCTTGCTGAGGTAATGAAATCCTAGTTCTTACTGTTATTTGGTTCTATTAGATTTTCACCTCGGTACTAATGGAGTTGCTATTATGCAGGGTTTCAATGGGGCTGATCTTAGAAACATTTGCACTGAAGCTGGTATGTCAGCTATTCGTGCAGAACGTGATTATGTCATCCATGAAGATTTCATGAAGGTAAAGTTTTCTGCATATGTGGAGTGGCTTTAGGATGGATTGATATGTGCTTCTGTACGGGTGGACCCTGTGCAACTGGGTAGTTTTGTGCGCATAATTTCTTATGTTTGTATTCATTTCACAACATGTGGTGCAATCTTTCTTTTGTTTTAGGCTGTTAGAAAACTGAATGAAGCAAAGAAGCTTGAATCAAGCGCACACTACAATGCAGACTTTGGGAAAGATTAAGCGCGTGGCAACTCCGGGGGCACGCAAGGGTGGATTTTTTAGTCATGATTATGGCAGACGTGTTTGCTCACATTTTAATTACCAAAATTTGGAAAAAAATTCTTTGTATGTTGCGTAGACAAAGTTTTTCTTTACAATTTTTGTGATCGAGAGGATAAATGTTTTGGGGGTCCATGGTTAGCCATTTTGATACTCTCTTATTGATAGCTGTAATTAAAATGTCTTCTCAGCTAAGAGGCAAATAGTCGAGCTTACATGAGAATTTATTTTGTATCCACTTCATTTCAAGTACCTGAATGGCATTTTTCTTTTTAGAAAAAATAATGCTGAAATTCTTACATGAAATTTTTTTCCGCAGACACTTGTGATGGGGTACTTGGTAAATGGTGAAATTCTTACATGATTATGATAGTATTGTAAAATGTCAATAAATAATATTATTCTAATATTGTCGCTTTCTTCAACAAAATATATATACTATTATTCTAATAATATATCTATATATATATATATATATATATATATATATATATATTGCTTGATACAAAATGTGTATTATTATTGAAGTTAATGCTTGAATGAATCATTTGGGGTAGGAATGAATCAAAATTTTTTTTTGGCTCCACTAATAAATATTTTTCATTATATTTTAAAGGGTTAATTACAGTTATTCTTTTGAGGTTTGGCTATACTGCAAAACTAATCTTTGGGGTTTTGAAATAACAATCTCGTTTATTGATTTGCAAAATAATGGAAATGACCTTCTGGATGAATATTATACTTCTTTATTTTTAACAACAAATAAAATAATTAATTTAAAACAAAATAAATAAGAAAACTAAAGAAGATAATTTTCTATTTTTTATCTCAAAAATTTAATTGAATTATTATGAAGTATTATATCAACAAAATTTTGACCAATAACAATAGAATAACCATTATTGTTGAATTTTTCATACGGATAGTTTCAAGTTAGTGGGTTTGATTAAATGGAAAAAAAATTAATTTGATTTTTTTTTTAAACAAGTCATACAAGTTATATCGTGAGGAGATATTGGTATATTTACAGAATATTAATTTGATATTAAACAAAATTTTAGGAATATATAATTTGTCTTAAGAATAGCAAATTTGGCATTTTAAACCAAAAATCTAAGAGAAGAGGGTATTTGTTATATGTTTTGGCGTTCTAAGGGGTAGCCGTTATTAGGATATATTGATAAAGCCCCAACATCTTCTTCCTCCTTATTACACGTGGACAAAAAATTATTCTCCTCGCGCAAGTTCCTTTGCCCACATTGGCCTTCCACGTTAGCTAAAACAGCCTTGCTGGCAGGTACGTGGCGTCTCCTTCGCGTCGATTGGTTTTTCTTCTCGTTTTGCTGGACGGATTCCTCTAGGCGGAGTGTTTCTTGCTTTGGTTTTGCTCCTCGCTATTTCTTCTTCGTTTTCTTCCGAATCTGACTGCTCTTCTCTTCGTTTTGTTTTTATATTCTTTCTCTCCTCTTCGTTTTGTTTTGTTCTGCAATTTTGACAAATTTTACGCTGCTTTCTTCCACATCTGATAGCCATTTTTTCCCCGATTTCTATTCTTTCTGTTTTCCTTTGGTTTTGACAAACCCTAATTTCTGTCGTCCTTTGGTTGTTATTTTCGCTTGTCGTTAATCTGTGAAAAACACTTTTTTTAGCCTGCTGCGTCTTTTTTGTTTATTGTCCAGTTTGTTTGTTCTCCTGGGTATTCAAAATTCCTTTGGTTTTGACAAACCCTAATTTCCGTCGTCCTTTGGTTGTTATGTGCGCTTGTCGTTAATCTGTTAATCGGAGGACAAAATTTCTTTAGGCTGCTGCATCTTTTTTGTTTATTGTCCAATTTGTTTGTTTGTGTTTAATCTCTAAGAACAAAAAACTCCGGCCTGTATTATGTTTTCATCTATTGCCGAATTTTTTCCTTCTCTTGCTTATGCCTATTCAGATCTAAATTTAGGGTTATTTCTTTCTTGTCTTCCTTGGGTTGCTTGGGGTTATGTTCGATTTTGGCCGTTCGCGCAATTTCTTCATTGATCTGTTCCCCGAAATGTTCTTCCTCGATTCATGTTCATCTCCGATTGTAATGTTCTATGTTTTTATTGTCCGATTGTTGGATTGCCTCGGTTGTATTGTTTTCTTCTGTTATCTCAGTACACTTTATCTACTTTTACAGATCTCGGCCGTTGTAACCACCCGTTTTATCACTTCCGAGCCATTTACATTTTTTTTCTCGCCGGAAAATGCTGTATTCCAACTACAGCCGGTGGCGTCTTCAGCCAAGGTAAGGTTGATTTTTTATTCTGCCCTAATGTTATGTTACTGTTATGTTGTGTTATTACTGGTTATTATTAAAAAAAAAAAACTTATATTGTTTCCTTTCACCTACTTTGACAGCTTATATCAGTCCCATTTGCCCTTGGATATTTTCTTTAGCCGGAGAGGAATCAGCTAAGAAAATTTCAATTCACTTCTTTTACCCCTGTTTTTTCCCTTTTATCTGTTGTCTTGTGTTATAATTTTTATTATTTTAATTATTAGTTATATGAATGCGTATCTTTTATGTTGTGTTATTAGTGTGCCTACTATGGATAGATAGGTCTATTATTAACATCTACTCTCAGCCGGTACTTTAGATTTTTTTAGAGATTCTACATGGACTCAATCATGTCAAATCTTTGCTTTCACTCTTACCGATGTCTCTATGCTTATTGTCCATTGTTGTCAAGTCAAGACTGACTTTCAATTATTATCCTTCTTTCTGTCTAACAACTCTTATCTGTCAGTTTTGACAAGGAAAAAAAATCAAATTGTTCCTTTTTCTATGCTTCTTAGTTATACCAGTGGGTCTTATTTAGTCTAACATTGTGTTTGTGGTTTGGCTCACGTTTCTTCATTGTGTTTAGGTATGGTTTTCCTCCTCTTCGTTTCTTCCTTCTATGCATTGTTCTTAAGTTTTTGCTTATGTTTGTGTTTGGTGAAATAACCTTCGTTTCCGTATTCCATGCTGATATTAATGTTGAGGGTTGGTTCCTGCATGCAATAAATGATTTCTAACCCATGCCTTCAGTTATGTTTGACCTATCCTTGCTTTTGGTTGGTTAAATAAATGACTTTGTCTTCCTCCTCCCTTACTGTTATTAGTGGTTAGGATTGTCTACCACATTTAATGATTTTCATGTCACCTCTGAATTTGAATTTGACTGTGGATTTAGCATTTATACTAGGTTTATTTATGCTATGCTTTTGTTACTGTTTTGCGTGTTCATTGCAGTTATTGCTTTGATTTATCTAATACAATGTCTTTCTTTTTCCATTGCATGAAAATGAAGAAAACAACAATACCTATGTCATTTTGGCTTTCCCAAAATGGAATTCCTTTCTCCTTTTCTCTCTCTATTGCATTGTGTTCTTCTACTTTTTTTTACCTTTTCTCTGTTGTTCTGTCAACTGTGTTTGCATGATATTTTATTACTGCTCTATCTTATTTGCCTTCGTTCTTAACTGCCTTTGTACCACTTGCATTTTCCTTCTAATAATTTGATGCCTTATATAATGGATCCCATCTGCAAAAAATCCTTTTTTCCTTTTTACAAACTGCTGCCTGTTCTATTTTTTTTACGTTTCCTCACCAATTTCTTTAAATATTTCTCCCAAGAGGGGAAAAAAAACTTTCACAGAATACTTAATATGTGGATAACCAGTATTTGTTCCTTCTTTTCTCTGCAAAAACAGGCTGCCTTTTTGCCTTGAAAAACACAGATGGATGTTTTTGTTTCTGTATTCTTTGTTATTACCTTTTCCTTTTTTCTTATGTAAAAATAGGAAATGCCAAAAGAAATGGAAGCTTTTGTTGTGCATTGAAGTGAAATTAGATGAAAGCCTTTTCTCCTCCGCCAAATGCTAAACTATGTTCCTTTTTTTGTAAAAACTAAATTCTGTTTCTGTTTGAGTAGCTTTTCTTGGGTTTATTTAGCGAGGCCATTTTTCTACTTTCTTACTTCTGTACATAGCCAGTGTTGTTTCCTGCTTCAAAAAAGGAATTCTGACCTGCGTACTTTTTCATTTTTCCTGTTCTGTTTAAGATCTGTCTTACCTTATTTATGGTGCTCTTGTGTTTGCCTGGGGTTCTTAACTGCTTTTGTATGATTTGTCCACAAAATAAAAACCTTTTTCCTCTTGCAGCGAACACTAAAACCATGTGTTTCTGTTGTGCAAACAAAAAATCTGCTTCTCTTCCAATAGCTTTTCTTTCTTTTTATGCACCGAGGTTGTTTTCCTATTTCGTACTTGTATGCATACTGAAGGCCGTGTACCACATGAAAAGGGAATCCTAACTCTCTTTCTTCTTTCTGTTTACTTCTCTATTTAGGATCCATCTTACATTTATTTCTTGTACTTTTCCCTTTACAGTTTCGCCTGTGTTGAGATTAAGGAACACTACCTATGTGGTTTTTACTTTTCCCCGTTATGTGTTGGTTCAGTTTTTGCTTTCCTATTCTGTTCTGCTTTGCTGCTTTCTGTTAGGTTATCTCTGTTGTGTGCTGCTTTCTTTCACCTTTCGCTGCATTTCGAATTACGTTGCAATTATCGAGTGCTTTACATCATATATTTCTTATCCAGATCTGTTTTCTTCTTTCTTTTCAGAAACTGTTGTCTATTCAGTTTTGATAATTTGTTTCTCGATTTTTTTGCCGCTTTCCTTGTACTATGGGAATTATACATTCTAAATACATACTGTGTGTGTGAGCCTGTGTGGTAAAACAAATAACCATCTTTTTATGGAAGAACAAAAACTACGTGTTTATGGATATTTTCCCTCTTTTAGTTTTGCTGTCTTTATATATAAATGGGAAATGAAAAAAAGAAGTCTCATTTTTGCCAACTGAACCAAAACGAAAACAATTTTCATCTTTCTGTCAGCCTGCTTCTCATTCTGCTGTGAGGTTATCTCTCTTTAATACATCTGTCTTCTTCTCCTACATTGCATGCTAACTGTCTTTTTTCCTTTCCTTGTATATGCATTCAATGAAAACTGAATGTCGATGGTCGGTGTGGAATTGATTGGCTTATACATTTTGACTTCCAAAGGTAAAGTTCCATTTTATATTGCTTCTTTATGTCTATGCCCCCACTCTTGCTGTATATGGTTTCTTGTTTGTACTCCTTGTAACCTGAGCACAACAGTTTTCTTTTTTTAGATTAATAGAAAGAAAATATGTCCTGCGTGCGCTAAACAATTTTTTCAAGTGGCCAGTAATTTACCTTCTGTTCTAACTGCTTCATACATTTAGATGACTTAGAAAATGAGTGTGTACTGGCGGTCCAATATTCAGTTATGCGTGCCAATTGCTTTACATAGCTACTTCTTCGATATACTTTTCAATTGTCTATGTCCTGTGGAGTGCAACTAATCTTTCTTTTTAACATGTCCATGCCAATATGTGCTAAATTCTGTTTTTAATAACATGATGTTCACAAAGTCAATTAGTTCTTCCGTCCGGAATAAAACGGTATAAATTCATTCTTTTCTAAGTTTGCTTTTGATTTTTTTCTGGAATTATGTTTGCTCAGTACATTTATCTTTTTCTTCTACTTCGTGTCATAACTATCCTTTGTCCTTTCTCCTTTGCATATGTGAACTGATTAGAACTCAATGTAAATGTTCGGTGTAGAATTGGTTAGCTTAAACAGTTGGTCAAACAGAAGTCAGTTCCATTTTGCCTTGCTCCTTTACATCTAGAGTTCTACTGTATATAGTTTATTGCTTGATGCATTTAAATGTGGAATGAATATGCGCTGCCTCTCCAGTATTAAGTCCTGTATTTCAGTTTCTTTACATAGGGACTTCTGCCGTGTGCCTATGTACTGTGTGCATGCTGTGGCCTCTAACTGATCTTCCTTTTTCAAATGTCCATGACAATGCATATAAAATGTGTCTTTAATGCCCTGCTGTTGACGGAGTCAGATCGTTTTTGGGTTCCAAGTTTAATTAATACATTCTTTTATTTTCTTTCTACTCCTGTGCACATGTTTATTCGTTCTTCCTTTTTAAATGATTGCAATAGAACAACCACAGACTACCATTGTTTCTAATGTCAATATGTTATCAGATTCTGTAATGCACTCTTTGTACATGTTTCTCCATGTGTTGCTTGTAATTTGTTTCTGTTTTGTCCTCCTTGGAATCTGAATCGTTTGCGTTTCCCATTCTGGCAGGATCATTTATCCCTATCTCTTTCTTATCCTTTCTCTCAATCTTTGTAGTGTATTGTAGGTACAACAATGGTGTTTTATTTCCAAACAATATTTACTCCAGTTTCTGTGTATAGTGTGTGTTGGTTTCTACATTGTCCCTGCTTTAAATGCTTTCATCTATAAGTTTTAAGTCATTTTATGTTAGACTCATGGTTGTTTGTTCTTTAAACTGATTTACTGCAATTTTGTGCGCCTGTTTATTCTGCTCATTGTTGCGCCATAACATTTCATCCAATCGTTTGCCAATTTTTTCGGCGCTTCTTAAATTTGATACTTGCTTATGACTGTAATAAATTTTTTGCTTTGTTTCTTTTGGTCATCTATGACTTTTATGCACCGATAGAAATCCATCTAAATCCTCCTGACTAAAATCTTCACGTCAAAATGCCACCGCGTAAAAAAGGCAAACTTCTGCCTTGTCGTGGGAAGTCCTTCATACATAAGGAAAAAAATAAAACTATTATTCCTGATTTTCCGTCTACAATTAATGAGTGGACTAATAACTTCAATGTTTCAACTACAGCTCTGAACGCTTTGCCATCTGAATTATTTAGTATGAATGCTGAGGCAAAACTTGCTAGGCAGAGAAGATATCAGATTTTGCGTCAATCTAGACTTTCTCGTCATTTAGGTAGTGCATGCCATCGAAAGAACGAAACCTATAAGCCATTTAACTTATCAGGAAACGTCAGGATACCTGCTAAAAAAAACAAAAGAAAAACCCCTCGACTTAGCCAAATTCCTGAACATTCCATGGTCCTTCCTGCTGTTCCTATGTGTTCTTACTGTGGAGCTAAGAGGTTCTATTTCGAACCTCCATCTTTTTGCTGTGCAGGAGGTGAGGTATCGATGGTGATACCAGCAATGCCATATGCACTTCGCCGTTTACTTACGGCCGAAGATCAGGAATCTGCTAATTTTAGAAAAAAACGTTAGAACTTATAATAATAATTTAGCATTCACATCCCTTGGTGCGAAGTATGATAGAGATTTGACTAAAAATCATAAAGGAATGTACACTTTTAGAGTTCAGGGTCAGGTTTATCATTTTCTTGATAGCCTTTCACCAAATGACAAAGAAAAAATAGTTGGTATCCAGTTCTATTTCTATGACACCGAAAAAGAACTATCCCAACGAGTTAAAGCTTCTGATAAATTGTGTGAAACGACTCTTCGCCTACTTATGCAGATTTTAGAGGACAATCCGTATTGCAAATTCTTGAAAAACCTTAGGCATCTTTCTAATTTGGATGATTGTAGGATTGTCCTTAATTCTTCCCCAAATTTAGACCAACGGCGATATAATCTTCCGACCTGTAGCCAAGTAGGCGCTATTTTTTTTGAAGATGGTATAGAACCTTCTTCAGACAGTAGAACAACACATATTCAGATTTACAGTGCTTGTAATACAAGCCATAGAATTCGACACTACTTTGGATGTTATGATCCTCTTCAATACCCACTGTTGTTTCCACGTGGGGAATCTGGTTGGCATAATAATATACAAAGAATATCTAAAACAAAGAACAACTGCGAAAAAAAACTGCCTAATACGAATGCTTCCATTGTTGACCTTCCAACCATGCAAACCCCAGAAGATTTAATAGCATATGAAGCTTCAAGTAAGTAGTGATTTACTGTACTGTTACTTGTCTTTTACTATGTGCTAATTAATATATTGTCTATAAATTTATTTCTGTCATAATTGTTTCGTTGTAGCCCTCGAAACTGGAAAGAAGACAAAGAATCGTGTGTCCACTAGGGAGTATTATTGTTACAGATTCCAAATCAGAAAGGATGACCAATCAATGCTATTACATTCAATGCGATTATTCCAGCAATTTGTTGTTGATATGTACATAAAAATAGAAACGTCTAGGTTAGACTTCCATAGAGTCAAACAAAAAGAAGTTAGAATAGAAATATTGCAAGGTGTCCTTGATAGTATTTCAATGGGTCAGTCGAATGGTTCCAATGTTGGTCGTCGAGTTATTTTGCCGGTTTCATTTGTAGGTGGACCTAGAGATATGCGCCGTAGATATTTAGATGCAATGGCGTTGGTTCAGAAATATGGCAAGCCTGATCTATTTATTACTATGACTTGTAATCCTAATTGGAAAGAAATACAAGAAAATCTAACTAACAAGGAGACTGCATTTGATAGGCCAGATTTGTTAACTAGAGTGTTTAGAGCAAAATTTGAAGTACTTAAAACAGAAATTTTAAAAAAGAAAATCTTTGGAGATGTGGCAGCATGTGTTCATGTCATTGAGTTTCAAAAAAGAGGCATGCCTCATGCTCATTTATTAGTAATTCAAACGAATTTAAGCCATTAAATCCTGAAGCATATGATAATATTGTGTGTGCAGAAATTCCTGATCCAGACACATATCCTCATTTGTACAATCTTGTCCTTAAACACATGATTCATGGTCCGTGTGGCCAAATGAATAAGACTAATGTATGCATGCGAAATGGTCAGTGCAAAAATCACTATCCTAGGGAATTTTGTGAACAAACAGTACATGCGGAAGATAGTTATCCTTTCTATAAAAGAAGAAATGATGGTAAACATATTAAAGTTAGACAATGTACGTTGGATAATCGTTGGGTTATTCCGTATAATAAATACTTATTGGCTACTTTTGATTGCCATATAAATGTTGAGATTTGCTCTACCATTAAACTCATGAAATATGTTTACAAATACATTTATAAGGGTCATGATTTAGTAAGCTTTCAAATTTCTGAACCTAATATGGAACAAGAAATTGATGAAATTAAACAATTTCAGGATGGCCGTTGGATAGGCCCTCCGGAAGCCCTTTGGAGAATTTATGCATTTAATCTTAGCGAAATGACACCAGCAGTTTATACTTTGCAAGTTCATCTTCATGGTCATCAAGTTGTTTCATTTAGTAACAAATCTGATCTTTCAACTTTGATACATGAAATTGATTTTTCAAAAACTATGCTTACTCATTTTTTTGAAATGAATTCTGTCAATGAAAAAGCTAAACAACTTAAATGTCTTTATAAAGACTTCCCTCAACATTTTGTATGGAATTCCACCTTAAAAATGTGGAATGAGAGAAAATCTAGAAATGTAATAGGTCGGATGGTTACTGTAAGTCCAGAAGAAGGAGAGCGATATTATCTTAGACTATTACTTTCACATGTTAGAGGCCCTACGTCTTTTACCAGTCTTTTAACTGTTTCAGGAAAAAAATGCGAAACTTTTAGAGATGCTGCTCTTAAATTAGGTTTATTAGAATCTGATACTTATGTAGAGGATACTTTAAAAGAAGCATGTTTTTATCAAATGCCAAGTGCTTTGAGATCCCTTTTTGCTATTATTTTAGTCTTTTGCTCTCCAAACGAACCACAGAAATTGTGGAAACAGTTCCAAACCGAATTGTCCAGTGACTTTCAAAGGTCATTAGGTTTTTCCGATATTGAAAACCAGCTTGTTATGAATAATGTCTTAAATGACATTAATCATTATCTAGAAGAGATGGGTAAAAACTTAAATCAATACCATCTTCTTCCAAATAACATATCAATGCCTTTATCTGAACATTTAACAAGAGAATTAGAAATCGAATCAATATAATCAGTAGTCATGATGATATTTTCGCGAACTAGATTAAATATTGAACAACAATTTGCCTACGAATCTATCCTCCAAAAAATTGATTCAGGTCAAGGACAAGTATTTTTCATTGATGGTCCTGGGGGAACTGGAAAAACTTTTCTATATCGTGCCCTTTTGGCTACTGTTCGATCCAAAAGATCTATTGCGATTCTTTGTAGCAACATCGTGTGTTCTTGCGTCTATTCTTCCAGAGGTCGTGATGACATTCAAGATTCAAAATTCCAATTGACTTTTCACAATAAAGCTTGTCGATTAAGTAAACAAAGTAGCCGCGAATCTGATTTTAAGTGCTAAACTTATAATATGGGATGAAGCTTCTATGGCCACTAAAGATGCTTTTGAAGCATTTGATTGTTTGTTGAGAGATATAACTGGAATAAATGAACCATTTGGTTCAAAAGTCATCGTGTTTGGAGGTGACTTTCGCCAAACACTTCCAGTTATTCAAAAAGGAACACGGAACTCACAAGTTAATGCGAGCATAGTGAATTCTCCACTATGGCCAAAACTAACAAAAATTCACCTAAAACAGAATATGCGGGCTTTTTTAGACCCCCAGTTTTCTGATTTCCTGCTAAGGATTGGAGAAAATTCGGAACCAACAGATGAATGTGGTAATATTACTTTACTAGAACAAATTGTCATTCCATATAATGACAAAAATGAATCTCTTCAAGAGTGAGTACTTTATATTTTAATAATGTCCCATTTTTTCAATTTTGCACATGTTTCCAATTTCTGTTTTCTCATATTTCTACATTACATTCCTGTTTTTTCCTTTTTTTCCTAAGCAGATTGATTGATCATGTGTTTCCAAATTTTCTTTTGTATTCTACAAAACCAGAACAGATGATAAATAGATGCATTTTGTCATCCACAAATTCTTCGGTTAATAACATCAACAATATTTTGATAGACAATTTTCCTGGACCTTTAGTTATTTATACCAGTTCAGATCAAGCAATTGATCTAAAATGCCAAGGAGATTATGAAGATTTCCTAAACTCCCTAAATCCATCAAGTCTTCCTCCACATAGACTATTATTGAAAAAAAATTGCCCTGTTATCCTTCTACGAAATATTAATCCAAGCGAAGGTCTTTGTAATGGTACACGTCTTATTTGTAAAGAATTAGCAGCCAATACAATTTTTGCACAGATTGCTTCTGGTCAATACAAAGGGAAATTCTGTTTTATACCCAGAATTCCTTTACATAGTTCAGTAAAAAGAAAAAAATGGAGTCCCATTTAAGAGGACTCAATTTCCAGTGAAGTTATCTTTTGCTATGACTATTAATAAAGCCCAAGGACAAACATTAGATTATGTTGGTATTTATTTGCAAGAACCAGTTTTCTCACATGGTCAACTTTGTGTTGCGCTTTCAAGAGCACGAACGTCCAAATTAGTAAAAGTATTAATACTTCCTTCCACTTTTAATGATGAAGATGATTGCAAAACTAGAAATGTTGTTTATAATGAAATTTTCGAATTGGCATTCACTTGATCTACATTTATGCTTCCTTTTTACAGGTTCGCATATTTTATAATGTTGTTTTCTTGTTCTTTTTTTCTTCCCAACTCATGTTCAGAAAATTCCTGATTTTCTGTATTTATTCATTTTAGATGGAACACTTGTTGCATATTGAAGATATTCTTGAAGGCATGACAGCATGGTCATGCGTTGTCACCGCTCAGAAAAGCTTCAGCCTACCACTGCAATTAATAGTCCATCTCGTTATCAGCGCTTTGTTCTTGCAGACTCAAAGGTTTGTTTACCAATGTCTTACTTTATCTTCTGCTTAGATAATAGCTCAGATTCTCTGACGTGTCAGTTAAATATTTTTCCCTTCTCCATCAATAGGGAGGTAGAGTCCAGGGCATTGTTTTCAACCATGAGATCGAGCGAATGAGGAAAAAAATGCAAGTGTTCAAAAAATACAAAATCAAAAATGCTGAAGTGAAAAAACTGAAAAAAGAATACCAGTATGAAGGGATTTCCATGCAGTGGATAATCAATTCAAGGACCATCCTTGAACCAATTGAAAGTGTTGATGCTCTTCTAGACATCAGTTACCACTTCACAGACTTTGAAAGACTTACTAGATTCATTGACGCAAAAAAGGAATCTGTTGGTGAGAACTTCTTTCAACAATTACCTATTATGTTTCTACATATTCTTATATGACACATAGTATACCTATCGGTAATGATCTTGTACAATTATAGATTCGTTGTCTAAGTAATTAAATTTCCTTTGTATTGGTCCATTTTTTTACCATCCTCTAAAGATGTCTTCACTTCAAATACTACTTCCATTTTGCAGATGTATTGGCCCTGGTGATTGATAGTCTTCCTGCCAAGACTATCAAAAGTGATATAAATGATTCGGTTGTGCAAAAATTGGTCCTTCTCAATCAAAGGTAAGAGGATCATTATTGATATTCACACCTTAAAATTTAAAAATACTATCATCTCAGTATACAATCAACTGCTAATATCTTGATTTGAAACCAATTTGATGTCATATATTTCATAGATAAATATGAAGTTACATTATTTCTGTCCAGTTAACTATTACATCAATAGGTTGGCAAACCATAATCTGTACCTATTTCTTAGTTCGTCTACTAAATGCTGGAAATAATTGTAAGGAATTACGTACTGCATTATACATGGAATCATTTAACAGTTTGCATAAACTAGCACAATTTTTAAATCCATAGATTAAACTTTGTACTATCTATACATTTTTACTCTTCTTATCATCAACTAACTTTACTAAACTTTTTACAATTCCCAACACTACTGTGCAAAACATTGTTTCTCAATTCAAATACTGCCAATTCAAAAATAAAACATATAATTATTTCTTACCCTTAAAACTCATAATTTCCGTTTGCAGTTTTAGGTTCTAACAGTACACACAAAATATTTTCTCCTTTCCAGAAAAAATCATGAAATGAAGACACCCATTCTAGAACTTATTGTTGTTTACTGATTACTTTGACAGGTCCTCAAATACTTGTTCTTTCCTTTACTATAGTTTATTATTTCATCTTCGTTTTCATCTTCTTATTACGATATTCAGTACCTCATTGGTTTGGTAGCTGATTCCATACTTCTAAACCATTTACTGCATTCGACTAGATGTGTTAGGAACATAGATAGGTCTATATATTTAACATCCACGAAAGAATTTATTGCTTACATTTTTTTCCCTATAAACTCTTCTGCTTGGATCAGTTCAGTGGCCAGCTGTATAAACACAATTATTCTTGCCAGTTATAAAGACTACAAACATTTTTTCTTTTATTCTATAGCCGATCCTTTCAAACTCATACAAAATCTGTTATTCATTTCCTCTTATTTCCTGCTGCAAATGTCCACTTCTTTGCCCTATCTTAACTTCATTGTTTTACTGTTGTAGCATGAAGACAGTCATGCTATCCATATGGAATGAATTTGTTAAGAATGAAGGCGCGAGTATTATTGAGAATTTGGATAGTTTCCCAGTGATCATTTGTCGGAGGGTTAAAGTTGTTTACTATAATGGTAATGTAAACCAAAAAAATTCTCATTATGTTGATTTTGATTTCTTTACCTGCTCTATTACTGCATTCTTCACCAATGATTTTCCCCACTATTATTGACAACACAAACAAATTTTACTCTAGAGACTGCATTGACAACAAAATATGACTCGGCTATTTTGGTCAACCCTCCAGTTGAAAGTGCACTCCGACTGAAAAACTGGTGATGCAACCATATATTCATTTATACATCCCTTCATTTCCATTACTATTTTACTGAATTGTTTCTTTTGCTATGGACCAGGGCTGAAAGAAACAAAGAGATGCTGTCGGATTTTGTCATCAGCAAGAACTACTTCAAGAGTACTCCAGAGATTTCCCTTGATTCATACAACAAAACCTCCCTTGTTGCTAGCATAACTCCATTTCAGAAGGTAAATATTCATCTTTAGCCCATTGATGTGTGCAATTGTTAACATGTCTTTCCTTTTCTGTTTACTTAGCACATTTCATTCCCATGTACATGCAGAATGTGCTTGTCAAAGCACAGCTTTCATTCAAAAATATTTGCCAAAAGTATTGGTACATGGCCTGCCCCAAGTGTTTCCAATCAACATCTGCACGTCAACATGAAGAATACACATGTAATCTTTGTGACTCAAGACAAATTCCAGAACCAAGGTCAATTTATCTCTCAATTTTTTTTACATTTCAGACCAAGTTGGTTTTCCATGACTGAATGATTCAGATTTGACTACCAGGTCTAGGTTTGAGGTTGATGTGATTGATGACAGCGGGATAATTACAGCTTCGATTTTTGGCCACCTTGCAGAAAAATTGCTGACATTCTCAGCAAACGAAGTGGTGGAATATGCAAACAAGATTACTGCTGCTTTAAAAAAAAATTCCAACTGCCTAATTTTGCAATCTTTCCTGCACATACATTTATAGACCAGTTAATAATTTCTGTCTTCTTTGTCTAGAACACTGACCTTCCCGTACAAGAAGTTCACCAGAATTTACAGTCCAAATTGTTCTTAGTACAAATTAGACCAATGAAACTCAAGTCTGCAGATAGTAGACAGCGCTACACGATCACTTCCTATACTGAATTTCATGAAGGTCAGTCTTCAGCCTCAACTTTGGAGCATGTCGGTACTGATGCAGCAAATCTATTGCCAACAAACACATCCGAATCCTGTTCAATGTCCCAATCTGAAGGTACTAATCGATGCCATTCTTACTTCTGAATTTTATTCTGTATTTAACATTATATTTGTCTTTGCGTCGCTTTCTTTCCTCACAGGACCAGAGGACAACACATCATCACCAAAGGCCCGTCTGCGTCTTCTTGACAAACTTGTCGACGCTGATGTCGAAGATAAATTAGATGCCAAGGACCTCACCAACACCACCAAGAAAAAACAGAAACTGGATTAGCATAGATCTGCTTTCCCACTTTTGCATTTAACTTTTTGAACACTGTCTATTTTGGCACTGTATTTTAAACTTGTTATTTTTGCCATGTGTGTACTTTTGAAAACTGAATGATATACACTCAGTTTTGAAAGTACACCTTCTGACTTCATTATCAGCCTGCCTTTACAATACAGTGTTAACATTGTAGGGTTTATTATTCTGCTCTGCCAATCTAATATTGGCTTTTTGTAACAACTGTCTTCACTATGGATTTCTAATATTTGCTCTTAATAGTCTCGCCATCAGATCAATTACTGCTTTGCTTTGAAAGCATAGATCTAGAAGGGGAAATTAGCTTTCCACCTTCGAACTAAATCTATGAATTCACATAACATTAATTATTGTAAAGAACCTACTAACTAGATCGTTTCTACACTTTGTAGATTTTATTATTAATGAACGAGGATTCATATGGAGTTTCACAGTAACATCTAGCAAAATGCACAGATCCAGGGTAACTATCCTTCCTTTTCCTTCCTTTTACTTTCTTTTATCTTCATTTTCTGTTACGTTTCGTAGTTTTGTGGAATTCTAATGTTCTCCAATTTTACCATTGCCTGAAATTTTGTTCTTTGTTCTGTTTTTGTGTTCTTTAGTTTCGTACATTTCTTTCGTATTAAAAATGTTAACTTCAGCTTTGTTTTTGCCAATACAACTTTACTAATATACTTATTTCAACTGTTGCAATGAGGTTATATAGTACATCATTGTCCACCTTTCCCTCATCTAATTGCTTCGTTTTCCTCTCTAGTACAATATTAAGATTGCTGAGAATTGCTTATAAAAATCCAATTTGCGAAAACTTTGTCAGATACTCATTGTGCTTCGTTATTATTTTTCTGACATAGAATGCAAATTTAAGTTTCAAAAACAATCAAATAGCCTAATACTCCCAAGTCAATTTCTGCTGCATACTGTAGGCTAGGCATAATCAAATTCAGATTGTCAGCATTGAAAGTGTTGGAGCAGAATATGAAGTATATATCATTTTATTTTCTAATTTCTCTGACTATACATGATGGACACAAATGTTTACCATTCCAAGTTCTGCTTTTATTTACTTCTTCTTTCAGGTTATTGATGAAGAAAGGTTACGTTTACCCATTAAAGAGCTAGGAACTTTTGATATTTACTGTAAAGTGAGTTTACCTTCTTTATCACCAATCGTATAACCTAATTCAATTCTGCTTAAATATTGTAACTGATTGGGTCAGTTATCTATTTCTTACTTTTTTTGCATTGTTTACATGTTAGATACCTAGGTTTTTTTGTGGTTTTTATATGGTGTTCTAGGAACACTTACTTTGTAATCAACACAATGTTTATTTCCATTTATAAAAAGATAAAAGTTCTTTTAGGTACACTTCCAGCTTTTCACTGCCTCTTCAGGAATAAATAAATTTCTGCGTTTATTAACTCAAAAAATTTATTATACTATTACTTATTGGGTTAAACTTCTCTTCAACTACACTTCATTGTGGGAATAAGAACCTAAATACTTGACCATAATTACCTGAAAAGTACTTTGCATAGAAATACGTCCTTTACTTTCTCATTACTTTTCCTACTCATGAGCATGTCTTCTGATCTATTTCAGCCATCCAGAATATCATCAATCCTAACAAATGCTATAGAGCTTCAAGCGTTTATTCTGCCTTCTAATTTATTGTCAACAACACTTAAAAATGTAAGCATTCTGGACTTTTCTCATTGGTTGATTACTAAAATTTCTTTGGAGACAGATTTATAACGGCAAATACTTATTTCAATCCAAACTATCTGAATATCCTACATTTTGGATTAATGGCCTCTACATTTTTCTTTGTTTAATGGCCATAGGAAGTGATATTTCTTTTTACATACTCACTTATAATGCTATTAGAGTAAAACATGAATTCCGTAAGAAAAAAACTGCATGGCTGATTGGAGCACATTTTCTCTGTTAAAAGTCACACTCAGATCATATTGCAAACAGAATCAAAATTATTTGTGGTTCTTTTTCCAATACAAATAGACAGCATTTCTTTGTTCAGATTTGGTCTTACACATACATGTGACTGTACAGTTTGACTGGACAACTCAAACACACCTGAAAAAGTAACAAATCGATCACATCAATGTCTCCCACATGCAAAAAACACTTTTGCAAACTACAGACTGCCATTTACTATTCTTATATTAGGATAAATACTGGCCTGAAGGTCAAGTCATTCATTTCTATCTTCATTTCTTTTCCTTCGTAAATTTACTCCTTCCCATACTCTCAACTTCACTCTGTGTTTTCTCTTCATCAACAACACTCTCACTTCATCAATAACAGTAAGGTTCACATTCTTCTACTGCTGCTTTAGTTCATTTCTTACTATCCAAGAAATACATGCAATTAACAACACCAACTAATCTATTCTGTTAATTACTATTGTTTATACATCTTCAAAACTACATGTTCAACATTATTACGACATGACTTATTTCCTGTAAACGATTTCTACATCTGATTTCCTACATATTTGTTTGTATAAAGAACATAAATATTATTCCATTCATCTGTGTAGTTGATTGAATGTCATGCTAAATACAGGCCCTTACAACTTTCAATATATTTTTTACTACAAAGTAACTTATGCTCTATACTGCATAAATAACATCATCTTCTTTGTCTCCCTACAGGAACTCTAACAACAACACATATCTCTGCTGCCTTCTTGTCCATAGCTTCCCATTCTTTCATCAAACTGGAGACTCCAAGCTTCTGTTGCACATCAAAGCTGTGCTACAAACTTTCTCAGAATTCTTCATCTACACCGACTATTTTTCTGTAATAGCTTTTTCCTGTTTTTCCCTTTAGTAAATAGGATAATGTATTGCTCCATAAATTTGCCTTTGCTTAGGTGCTAATTATTATTATTTCCATTTCTCAGAATTTCTCTAACACACTTCCTTGCTATACATGGAATTACAGATTTTCCAGCCTTTTATTTCTTCTTTCCCACTGTCTGAAATTTATGCTTTCATAATGCTACTGTAACAACTTTTTTTTTAGAAGGCTCTCTGTTTGCCAGCTTTTTGTATTCTGTTGCGTTTTTACCTTATGGTCATGTCATATTCAAATTGTATTATCACTGGGAATTATGCAACAATATCGTATGGATTTTTATGTCTGATATTCCCAACTTTATATATATCTCCTTATTGAATATTAGAATGTATATGAGCTGAATTCAAGTGCCAATTTCAGATGCTGGTTTTTTTTGTGCAGTGTTGCTTTATTTTCCTATTTTTGTACTGTCTTTTCTAAGCTTCTCGCAGGAAAATCTAGCTAATGCTGTAAATGCTAAATTCTATCTCAATTCAATTGTACCTCGATTTATTCTAACTCTATGTTCATCCTTTGCTTCCCGTTTTCTTTTATATTTTAATAATTATAGATGGATGGAATTTTACTACTTATAAATGCTAATTACTTGTTAAAGTAATCAAATTTTTACCTTTGCTATGCCAAAAACTCAGAAAAAAATTAGTCCCTTATCCAAAATACAGGATCTTGCAACTCGGCTACATCTAAAAAAAATTAATTCTTCCTTTTGCCCTATGCTATCTTCGGCCCTTCATACAATGCTTTCATTCCTCTTGCAAAACAAAATGACTTCCTTGTGTTATGCATTCTTACCTATATTTGCCATTGCCTTTTTATTTCTCATTTTCTAAATGCTATTGATTTTTTTGTACTATAATTTATCATCTATTGTGTATGTATTATTGTACTTATTAATAAATGCTTATTCTTCATTTTAATTATTTCTTTTCTGAATAAATATATTTCATAACAAATTTTTGTAGGTTATGACAGCACCACTTCATCCATTCACAAAATGGTTGGCCAAAGAACATGGTCAAAAGCAAAAGTTCTTTTTTGTTACTCAATCTAATACACATGTGCATGCAGGCACATTAACATACTTGCAAAACAATCAGATCAACTATCAAATATGCTACAATTTTTTCCTCTCATATCCAATGATATTTAGATACATTGGTTACCCTAAAATACAATCAAAAAAATTAATTCAAGATTGGATGCAAAATGTGTTATTTGTTGCTCCAATGATACTTCATCAACCAGGTAATTTTCTAACTTTCATTTATAGACTATTTTCATCTAATTATCTTTTAATAATAAATTTTTCTTCCCCAAAATTTTTCCTAACTTCCATAGCATAATTTCTAACAATGTTTCTTGTTTTCTAAGATATAATTGAAATGCCGTGCTACTTTTTCTTCAAAACACTTCAGAGAGAAAATCAGGTTTCATTTTAAATATTTGCATTCATTTTTATATTTGCTAACACAAATTATTCCATATTCAATTTCTCTTACTTCTTAATTACTTTTTCCCTTTTTCAGAAAATACCAATAGGTCTTTATGCAATTCAAAATTTCGCCAGTTATGATGAAATCATACTCCACCAGGGACAAATGCAATGGAAATTAACAATCAATCGGCATGTTTTCACATCTGGCTGGCCTGAATTCTTTCATGATAACTTACTTAATCAAGATTCTTCTGTCTTACTAAGGAATCGTGGAAACAATGCATTTGATAGCCTTACATTTGACAATATGAACAACCAAATAATGCTGCCATGGACAATGCCATTACCCACATTACCAAAACAAGGTTTGTCCATTTAATGACATATATATTTCATTCTCAATACATAATATGTCTGTGTCTTTATAAACTTTATGCATTCTTTTCAGCTTTCAAAACAACAAATACCCAACATAATGTCTTATCATCAGCATTACATCCATTACAAAGATTTCATTTAACTTGGTACTGTTCTTTCTTCCAACAATTTTCAGCAACAGATACTTATAGACTGGTACATACTACAACTCTTTACATACATCACCAAATTATTCTACAACTATTGTTTAATCTCTCGTTCATATAATTTATGATGTTTCCTTATTTTTTTCACATAGAATATTCCAAAATATTCAAACCTTCACTTGCAAGAGGCGAAACAATGTGAGATTCAATTGAAGTCTGGAAACCGAGTTTATGACATCACTGTCAGACATTCTTCCCTCCGTAGAAATTGGCATCAGTTTGTACAGGATCATAACTTAGAAAAATCTGACTACTTAGTTTTCATTCCTCAAACAAACAATTTCTTCTTTATTATTGTTTTTAACTGTCATGGCATAGAAAAAATTTATCCATGGCAATTTAAATTTACAACAAATTAGCCTGTAATTGTTTCCATTGCACTTTTACATTAATAAACTATTATTCTATACTTCTTCATTCTGATTTAAAATTCTTCTCCATTCTTGATTCTATTATAATTTTATCCCCCTCAAATATCAATATTATTTTTTCACATTTTTCATTCTTTATACTTATCGGTGGGCATTCAATAAATTGCGCATTGCGCAGTTATTGCCTGCTAGTCACTAATAATCCGAAAACATTAATTTTTATCACTCACTTGGTTGGGCTTATAGTCTCCGAAAGGGCCGAAACGAAGGCATTCAGTGTTGACCCGGTTTTGTCCTAGTGGCTACGTAGAAGAAGAGAACGAGCTTGTCCATCAAAATATTTTGTAATGTTATAACTTCTTATTGGGCCATTCCAAGTTGTAGAAGAACCATTTCCCCATTGTAATCCCTCCCACCCCCCAAACTAGAGATGGTAAGGAATAAGGATACTTGTCACCTGCAAGTATAAAGTATTGTCCCATTTAATACCCGCAGGGGCTTTGGAGGATGGGGGAGTTTTGCTCCCTCGCACCTAAATGGGGCAAGAACCCCATGTTTGTCATATGACACATTTACCCGTTTAAATTTATTTACTGGTGCAAGATTTTCATGCAAAGTATGAAATATCCATAATTTTGTTGATACTTTGTTAAATAATCTTGCTAAAAGTTTGGAGAAAACAAATATTAAAATATGTTAAATAAAAATTCTCAAATAATTAAAATTAATAAAAGTATGAAATAATATTTGTTGAATAAAAGTATATCAATTCATAGATTTTGGTAAGAAAAGTATTTTAAAATAAAACTACTAAATATTCATTAGAATTTTTAAAAAATAGTATAAATGTAAAACCCTAAATTATAAACTCTTTGCTTATAAATCATAAAATTAATTGTAATTTTGACTTTTATAAATCATAGAAATTACCCTAATAAGGTCATAAACAAAAAAAAAGAGTAAAAGAAAAAAGTAGATAATAATATTTTAATTGAGAATAAAAATATTATTGCTAAAGTTTTTCTATAATTACTACAAAAAGAGTAAAACAATTAATTAATTTTAAAAAAAACATACCAATAAAAATTAAATTATTAAAAGGAATAAAAATTTTAATATCTTCATATTTCTAAAAATTAATAGATACTAAATAGATGCTCTTTTTATAAAGAGCATGAAAGTGATTTACTCTGAAAAAAGACTCAAAACTAATAGGCAGATAGGATCTCTCTTCTGTCTAGGATTTTGATTTTCATTACAAGTGGACTAAATTTTCTCAATTTCGCTTGTTGAGTAGAAAATTAATTGTTCCAGTTACATTCGTTTGCTTGAGTGAAATCCAAGGCCTCTGGCTCTTTGGCGCAGGTAAGCCAAATCGTCGAATCGTGTGATTAATGGGCCATTCAATGAATAAAAAGCCCAATAGTTCAATGAATAAAAAAGATATGCTTTTCTAACCAAAATTTTCTTTGGATGGGTGCAAGTATCGCATTTATCATATAACACAATTATAGAATATACATAGTATTATAATAAATATTTTATCATATAACACAAGTTGAAACCTTTTTTCCCAATAAACAGAGTTTTTTTTTTAAAATAAACATAGATCAAGGGAAGGAATTAAATACGGAGGAACGCTAATTATTGGATAATGAGGAAATGTTTGAATAAATGTGATTCATCCAATTTTCATTAAAGCAGAGTAAGAAACAAAGCAATCAAGATCCGTGAAGTAAGAATAAGTCAGAAACCAAACAACATCCAACCGATCAAAGGTAATCGCAAAAGGCGGTGTTTAAAACAAAGAAAATACGATGCATGCAAACTGCAAACAAACAAACAAAGAAAGAAAAGCCAACGCAATGCACACTGAACAAAAAGGAAGGCTTGCATTGTCTTTTCCCCTCGTCAAACTTCTTTTTTCCTACGCAAACAAAGGTGAAAATAAGGAGGAGGGTCGCATAATAGTTTGTTGTTCTATATTTCTGGGACTTTCTTTCTTACACAAACAACCCAAGTAGTGTTATTTGGACCAGTAATAATGCCCATTTCCATTCTGTAAAATGATAAATATATTGTGTTTGGCTTCTAACAAGTTTTTATTTTACATAAATCTTGCATACGAATTCACACACATTGAGAAAGATGATATGAGAAAATGGGGTGGGGTTGTGGTGGGGGATTCAGGGGTTCGGTTCTGTTCTGATCGATCTATCACACTGGTTACTGCCAAGGCGTCCCGTTTCAATGTCCATTTGACCCCGCATGAACTCATCATTCGTGCCCAGCTCATTCTCATTTAATGCCTTTTTCTTCTTCTGTTTTTAACTCCAGCAGTCGAGCACGGAATCCTCCCTCTCTGTTTCTCCTTTGTTATTCCACAAAACAAAGAGAATGGTTCAACAAGAAGTCTTCATTGGGTCAATCGATAAAGGCACAACCAGCACGAGATTTTGTTGATTTTAATCTTGAAGTGTTTCGTATTTCATGACATCTTTCTATTGTTTTGACTTTCGGAAGAATTATTTTCTATTCCTAGAAAATTGGAGTTATCTGGGGCCGAAACCATTTTGTTGATACATTTGGTTTGCCGCTAAGCACTTATTTTAGTGTCGCGAAACTGTGGTGGTTGTTAGAAAACGTGGATTCTGTTAAGGATGCTGTGAAAACAGGGGATTCCCTTTCGGTACTATAGACACCTGGCTAATTTGGAACATGGCAGGAGGGGTTAAAGACGGTTTACATGTAATTGATATTTCCAATGCCTCAAGAACTATGCCGATGAACTTGAAAACTCTTGATTGGGATAAGCCTACCTTGGAAACACTTGGGATTCCTTTTAGTATGTTGCCAAAAATAATTAGTAACTCTGAGAAAATTGGCAATATTACTAAGGGATGGCTTGTTACTGGGATCCTTATAGCTGGATGTCTTGGGGATCAACATGCAGCAATGCTAGGGCAAGCTTGCCCGAAGGGTGAGGCCAAAAGGACTTATGGAACAGGGGCATTTATACTTCTTAATACAGGAGAGGAGGCAATTAAGTCGAATCATGGGCTATTAAGCACTATAGCCTATAAGCTTGGGCCTAAAGCTCCTACAAATTATGCTTTATAAGGTTCCATTGCAATTGCTGGTGCGGCTGTTCAGTGGCTTAGGGATAGTCTTGGTATAATTAGCAGTGCCAGTGAGATTGAGGAATTGGCCTCAAAGGTTGATTCTACTGGAGGTGTTTACTTTGTACCAACATTTAATGGTTTGTTTGCTCCTTGGTGGCGTGATGATGCTAGAGGAGTTTGCATTGGGATAACAAGATTTACAAACAAGTCTCATGTTACTTGGGCTGTTCTTGAAAGCATGTGCTTTCAAGTGAAAGATGTATTAGATTCAATACACAAAGATGTTGGTGAGAAGAGGGAGAGCAAAATGAGAAGGGGGAATTTTTGTTAAGAGTTGACGGGGGTGCTATCGTAAATAATCTTCTGATGCATATTTAGGTGTGTTCTTTACATGTATGCAAATTCGATCGCTTGTTTCTTAATTTCCTCAATGCATACATGGCCTGTATGTATTTTTAAACTAATATGTTGTTGCGTTCATGGATACTATCCCACATTGAAAAATTAAGAAGAACTGGAGCACTTAATAAGTGGCAAGAACCCATGACCCACTAGCTTAAACTTTTGGGTTCATGTGGGCTCCTACTGCTTATTGGACCGCTTTAGTTGGGTTCTCCATATGTAAAACTCTCCAACAAGTGGTATCAGAGCTGGAATTTTGGCTTACTTGGGGAAGTAAGTGGTTCCTATTCTGGTTGGATCGGGGCTTAGTGGGTAACTCGTGGACATATTCTAGTTGGATCGGGGCCTACTTGGGGAAATAAGTGGTTCATATTCTAGTTGGATCGGAGCTTAGTGGGTAACTCGTAGACAAGTAGGTTTGTTGTGATTTACTACTTGCACGGGCACTAAATGGATCTATGGTGAAAAAATGGGCTTGCTGGAGTAGGGATTAGGCTTCTTGCTGAAGTAGGGATTACTTGCTGGAGTAGGGATTAGGCTTGTGGGTGGAATGGGTTTTAATGTGGTAGTGTATCTATGAAGGAGGAGGTTTGTTGTGTTCATGGGTACTATCACACATTGGAAAATTAAGAAGAACTGGAGCACCTAATAAGTGGCGAGGACCCATGACTCAATAACTTAAGCTTTTGGGTTTATGTTTAAGCTTTTGGGTTTAGGTGGACTCCTACTACTTATTGGGCTGCTCTAGTTGGGTTCCTCATGTGTGAAAACTCGCCAACATATGCAGACTTTTTCTATTTTGTCCATGACTCTTCTAGTATTTTAGGATGCATTTCAGAAAAGCCTTTCTGTAGTAATCTTTTTGGTTTTTCAAATGCTACAGTAGCCCTAAATATGTACACCAAGTTTCTACTACCAGTAGTTAAATGGTTGATGATTTTACAAAAAAATAATGGTTCCTTGTGGATTTTACTATATTTTCCCCCCCTATATTCCTTCATATTTGTGCTTGAAGGCAAACCACATAATCTGAGATTCTATTAATGTTATTTTCAGGCTGACTTGCTGGGTAACCCACTATTAAGACCAGCTGACATAGAGACCACTGCTCTTGGAGCAACTTATGCTGCTGGATTAGCGGTTGGTGTTTTGACAGAAGATGACATATTTTCTTCTGTGGAGAAGATGAAAAAAGCTACCACTTTCCATCTATTTTTAGATGAAGAATTGAGAAAGAAGAAGGTGGAATCTTGAAGTAAAGCTGTTGCGTGAACTTTTGATTTAGCTTATTTATCTTTGTAATTATCTCTGTTCATCTCTTGTGTTGTTTACTTACTTTAGTGCTTTGACACTTTGTTTTCTTTCGTACTTGTGGAAATTGTTGAAAATTTATTTCAGTACTTTAAACTTCATCACCTTGTTGACGCTATTAATATGCCTAGAGAAACCCATCCTTATGTGATTTTAAGATCTTTTTTTGACATCAAATTATCCTTATTGAATACTTGCTTCCCGATGTTGATTTTTTATGTCATGGCACATTTTATTAGATAACTGTGACTGTACCATCCAGCATCTTTCCTCGAGATTATTGTATGGGATATAACCTTGCAAGTAATTGTGGGATAAGTTCAATGCTCAAATATATGTGTTAGATCACCCAATTCTGGTGGTATATCTCCTATGAATTGGTTGTGGGACAAATCTAGTCTGTATAAGACTGTATAAGAATGGTTATTGCGTTTTGCTCTCCACTAGGGCATGTTTATACTTTAAAAGAAACAATTAGAGATCATGTTAAAATTCTTGGTATTCCCTTCATAATTGAATTTCGATTTTTAAAACAGATGATCAAAAACAAAAGTATGTACAAAAAATAGATATTCTCGTGATTTAGTCACGAAAATTATTATATTACACTTGGTAAAACTATTCCTTGAACTACTACAAAAAAACACAAAAAAAACTATCAAAAGATAAAACACAAACAAGTTTTTCTATGTTTTAGCTCCATCCAATTATCATAATCACTTGGATCGAGATTTGGATCGAGATTTGTACCTCAAGTAGAATCTGAATAGGATCCATGTGTCTATAAAATTAGACCATGCTCTGTGATCGTGAGGGCTGAGATAAAGAGAGAGAGCTAACGTCACTAAGATAGCCACAAATGACACTGAGAAGCTCAGAAAGAATTCTATTGTATAATCTGCACCATCATTATCTTCGCCACCATCACCATGCACTGGATTAACTGTACCTACAATGCTTTCACATTGTCTTTGGAGCAATGGTCCACAAAGACCTAGGTTTCCTCTGTAATTTCTTTCATCAAAATTTGCAAACTCCCCTTTGTTAGGCGTTCTACCTGACAAATTATTATATGATACATTGAAGGTGGACAAGGAATTCATGTTTGTGAGGTCAAAAGGTATTTGACCACTAAGATTATTGTACCAAAGGTCGAAACTCTCTATATTCTTTAACATTGAGAGTTTTGATGGAATAGATCCTTCCAAGTAATTGTGGGATAAGTTCAGTGCCCGAATATTACTTAGATCACCCAATTCTGGTGGTATTTCTCCTGTTAATTGGTTGTGGGATAAATCAATTCGAGACATATAATTTAGAATGTCACCTATATAAGGGTAGGTTTATATCTTTTGTCATGAACTGGACTGTTTCTTACTTTTCAAAAATTGAATCGTACAAGTTTTCCTGAACAATGGCTAAAGCTGTTGGGTACCAAGAATTGGTAAGCTCAAAACTAAATGCTCCAAAAGTCTAGCTATCATTATTAAAATTTGATCCAAAAGAGATGTAACTTATGCATGAGGGAATTGGACCAGAAAAGAAAGATCCATAATGCTCAGTTCCTTCAATTGACATATAGACGTAAGAATCTTGTCATGCAAATTATTTCCTCCCAGCAGGAGAACCCTAAGTTGTGTAGGTGTTCTAATATCACGTGGAAAGCCACCAGAAATACAATTATACCTTAAATCCAGAGCCTTCAAAGATGTAGAATTTTCCAATAATGCATTTGGTATTGATCCTGTGATTTGATTCCTTTGCAGGTGGATGAATTTCAATGATGGAAAACCAAAGCATGATGGTATGTATCCATTTAAGCGATTTTTAGAGAGGCCTAAAAATCGAAGTTTCGAAAGCTTGCAAATATCATCTGGTATGGTACATTCTAGTTGGTTCCTCGACAGGTCAAGAAACTTCAATGATGAGAAGTTTCAAATCCACCTCAGAATTTCCCCTTGAAACTCAATGTTGGATATATCTAACAAGCCTAGAAAAGAACTGCGAGATAATCCTTGTGAAATGCTTCCGGAGAAATGATTGTTATCCATGTGAAGGCTTAGCAGAGTAGTTAAGTTTGTTGCATTTGAGGGGAAATAGCCTCGCAAACTATTATAGGATAATAACAAACCCCGAAGATTGACACACCCAGTTCCAATTCGATATGGCACTTCTTTAGTAAAATTGTTGTGTGACAGATCAAAAAAGGATGCCGAAGTCAAGTTGCCATGGGATTCGGGTATGCTACCTTCAAAAGAATTTCCTGACAAATTCAAGCGTTCCAAACTCAGGAAGAATAGACCGATATCTTGAGGAACTTGACCGCCAACCTCATTGTTTGAGATGTCTAAGATCCTGAGATGTTGTAGTTTGGGTGTGGCATCCGATAGAAAATGGCCTGTAAATGAGTTACCCCTTAAGTTAAGAAATTCTAAGCTTGTGTTATTTTCCAGCAGCCAATTTGGAAACTTCCCAACTAAATTATTGGAGGAAAGATCAAGAACTCTTAGTTCTTTCTGATACAACAAAAACTTAGAAACCTTCCCAGTCTCATTGTTCAAATTGCATCCAGGCAACAGAAGAATTTTAAACTGGAATGAAGGTAAGAAATCTAGACCTTCAGTATTAACGTATAATTTTCCGCCTAGAGGTTCAAGCATGAATTACTGAAGCTTTGAGTGGTTGGCAGCAGAAGTGAAGGAAAATGAACCTTCAAAATGATTGCTAGAAAGAGATAAGTGTTCGAGATGTATGAGGCTAGTGATGACAAGTGAGGGTATGTTGACGCTAAAATTATTGTTTGAGATATCAAGAAACTGGAGAGATGTCAAGTTGCCGAGACATAGTGGAATATTACCACTAAAATTATTTCCACTCAGATCAAGTTCAAGGAGATTCTTCAAGCTGCAAATTCTTGCCCAAAAATAAAATAATCCAGTCGAGGAAAACTTTAATTTCTTGCAAATTGTATTTGTACAAAATTTGTACGATCTAAGTGATATAGTTGCAATTATCATATCCACTAGATTAATTATTTTCTTAATTTCTGCATATATAACATTTTATTTAGTTGAGCAAACCTATGCTCTGCTATTTTATATAAATAGGACCCTATTTTATAGTAAAATGTCAACTCAGCTGCACATTTTTATTATATTTTTTTGGATGAACAATGGAAAGTAAACTGCAATTTAGTGCAAAGAAGTGAACGTATGTGTGTGTTACGTAAATTTGATCAATGTTAGATTACCTTCAATGATGGATGAATCATTAATTTTATTACCACTCAGAGATAAGGTTTTGAGAGAAGTCATGACTTCAATTGATGATAGCTCTTGCACGCTTGTAGATCGAAGATTGAGTAGCTCTAAATGTGGTAGCTTCAGATCTGCAGCAAAGAATATCCAAAACTATTATGATGAGTTTAATGTTGATACTATAATGTTGTTCAAAAGAAGAGAGAGAGAGGAAAAGGAAGTCAGAATTCTTGTTGCAAGGAACTCATTCAAATAACTGACAAAATTAACCAACCAATTACTAGCCACGGTGATACAAAATAATTAAATATCATTGTCAAAATGAAATGTCTTCACTTAATTAAAAAAGTAAAAATACAAATAAAAAATATTATTGTATATCATATGCAATAAAAAAATTATATTTATCTTCTAATGTACTTTTTTTTTTGGACTCAGAAAATAATGCATAATTATTAAATGTTCGTAGTACAGTTCAAAAATACTAATACAGTGATACTAACGTGCTGCTTCACAAGTTTGCTTTGGAGTCGTTTTTCCAATGTTACATATCCAATTATTTTATAAACAAACATGAATCCTAAAAAGTATCAAATCATGATTCAAATTTGTGGCATATAGTAATAATATTTACCCAAATTTACCTTTGAAGGACAGAGAACCAAGAAAGTAATTAGAACTCAAGTCAAGATAATCCAATTGCTTCAGACGATTAATTTCTGCATAAACGAAATTATGAAACAAATTACTAAATATTGAAAAGGAGGCCAAATTGTTGAAGAAGTGAGAGATTAGTCATAGAAGACATGTGAATTTGCAAGTACTTTGTTGATTATGTAAAGAATACCTTTTCTAACATTAAAAATAAAAGAGTAAATCTACCTTTCAAGAGAAATAACCCCTCTATGTCATTCCCAACAAGAGACAGATTTTTAAGTGAAGAAATTGTTGTCATGCATTGAATTGTACTGCTGTCGAGGTTATTCCAATGGATTTTACGTTTTTGAAACTACCCAATCGTTCACAACCTGCAAAACTCGAAAATATAAATAAAAAAATGTAATGAGTCAACACCTTTTCTTGCTATTGACGTTAAAAAAAAAAGGAAATTTTTTTTTTGTTTATATGCAGAGCAAACAAAGTATTAACATATTTAGATTAAATGTGTGGTTTATTATTACATATGTTCTCCATTTCAAAATTTTCAATATCAGAAATTTGTACTCGTAAATAGTTCAATAATTTGGGGGAAGGGTTTGGTGGTTTTTGTCTTTTTAAAAAAAACTCTCGTCTTGAGTTCAAGAAAGTCAAAAAAAAGTTTTAAGAATTAAAAAACAATTGGGACCAGTTAAATAATCAATTTTTTTTTTAAAAATCTCTAATTCAAATAAATTTAACAAAATCTGAACTATTATGCAACAAAATTTGTAAAAAGAATTATATCATTGAAAAGCTTGATTCTTTATTTAATTTGTTTATGTATAACTCTTCATTTCAACATTAGAGAAATTAGGATCTTGTGATGGAATGAAATTTAAATTATAAGATATTATATAATACTAATAAGTGAAATTCTTACAAGAAGCACAAGTGAACAGTTTACACACTATATTTTTACATTTAAGTGAAGTTTCACTTTTTTGGGTATTTAAAAAAAACAAGTTTGTTTTAAAATTATAAAATTAATTGACAATCTACATTCAAAACTAGTGTAGAAATATTTTTCTGATTATATATAAACATACTTATCCAACATGCAAAAAAAATAAATAAATAAAATAAATTTACCTTCTAAAGAAGTCATCCCATTGCTAGCAAGAGACAGATTCTTTAAGGAAGCAATTGTTGTTAAGCATTGAACTGTAGTGTTGTCAAATTTGTTCCAATCCAAATTTAACGATTTGAGATTTTTGAAACTAGCTAATCATTCACAAGGTGCTAAAAACACAAATTGTAAACAAAATATGTAGTTAGACAATAACTTTTCTTCCCAACAACCACTGATAAAGATTCATAATAAATGTAAATTTTTTTTACAAGTCCCAAGGTGCTAGCTTACATGAATTGTTTCAAAAAATATTCAGTGCAGTTAAAATTTTAAATGCGGAGAACAAAAGAATATATTAAATTAAAGAGGGGTACCACACCCAGTCCAGAGCTTCCAAAATAATTATTACCCAAGTCCAGAGCTTCCAAAATAATTATGACCCAAGTCTAGAGCTTGCAAGTTCTCAAGGGGGGAGTAAAATGCTTAAGTTTAGAAACCACCTCGGATCATAATCAATATCATCATCACTCCATCTAATAATTTGCCCAAGATGACTGAGATGGAGTTCAACAATTCTTCCAGTGACATCACTGCACTTGACCCCTTCCTAATTGCAGCAGTCAGTAGCGATTGGATCATCATTATCATATCCTTGTTCTTCATGATCATGATGATCATCAATCCATGAGGGAAGGATAAGATTGGGATGGCGCGTCTCATTCATGGAAGCTTTGAAGTCCAAGAGAGCCCGCATTTCTTCTGGAAAGCAATTTGAATAAATCTGTATAATAGACATATTTATTAGAGCCCACAACACAAGTATAAAATGGTAGTACTTCATGATCAATATATATTTTTCTCCCTTTGAAAGGTGCTTGCAAAACTTGGTGTTTGAAAATTACTCTTGAACTACAATATATGGTGTTGAATATTAATGTTATGTGGTAAAATGTCAAGCAAGCAGAAACAAATTATATATAGGGGGAGATAGAATATTAATCAATTTTCTTCTCCTAATTGTGTGAAAAGGGTGAAACTTAACAAGGCCGCCTATCGGAAATGTCATCTGAGCAAGAAAACTTCTGTGTTGACAAGACTCAAGATGAAGTCGACTTGTCTAAACTCCTCTATCACTAATGAACATCCAAGAGTCAAAACTTTTGTGCTTCTTTTTCTTTTTCTTTTTTTCACACATCTAGGACACGGAAATTGGTTAGTTGATGTGTGACAATGAATCTTCGTTAAACTCATACGCAACTACCATTAACAACTTATAACTATAAGAATAAATGTCAATGAATATGTTTTGTGGTTTATATCTCCTGTGTGGTTTGCGAGCTATTAAATAGATGTGAGGTTTACCCAGTGCGCACCCTTAATAGCGGTTGCGGGTTCCTTAATTAAGAAAAAAATAAATGCACATCACAATAGAAAGACCATTTCAAAAAAAAAAGAAAAAAGAAAAAAAAAGGGGCTGTTGGCATAATTTAACCTTTAATTTTAAAAGAATGACTTAAAAAATTAAGGAAATTAATGTTGCTATATAATAATATTTTACTACTTTCATCCAAAACAAAAGTTTACTTAAATATTTTTTTTCTTTAAGAAAGTCCAATTTTAATATTTTTCATTTATTATCTTTACTACTTAAAATTAAAAAATTATATATTTTAATATTATTATAATTTATAATTAAAAAAATTCTGCCTAACAAATACTAGATTTTTTTTTTCTAAACAAATCAAGTAATTGCGCAGGAGATGCATTTAATTTGTTCGCAATCCTAAATGACAAAATTCCCCCCTTTAACACTCCCTCCATATCAAATAAAAGAATCTATTTTGAATTTTTTTTTTTAAGAAAAAAATCTACTTTTAAATTGAATTATTAAAATATTTTTACTAATAATAATTATGTATATTAAAATTTTTAAATTAAAAATAAAGAATAAAAATATAAAAATATATATTTAATTGTATATTGAATGAATTATATTTAATAATTAATAAAAAAAAATAGAGTATTTAATTTCGCACATGAAACTTGGTGATTCCACTTTTTGCAGTAATTGATGGGGTCAACCCGCAAAGCAATCATACTGTCACCCGCACTGCACTTTTATGATGGAGTTTCCTTTGGAATTTGAAGCCTAGATTGCCCTAGTGTTTATTTTCTGACTATGTGAATGAATGCATCACTTCTTTTGTCTAAGGGCAGGAATAGCAGCTCTTACCCATGGCACATCAGCTCCACATCAGTTTATGGTCAAGTTTATATTATTTATACAGTCATCATTAAAAAGATATCTACATCAACCCTTAGCTTTTTTTGTCACATCACTAATTTTCTCTCCCCTTCACCATACTCCAAACTATTATCAAATTTCTTTTATATTAATAATACAACTTATACATTAAATTAAAATAATCATACATTAAATACTAAAAAATATTTAATGGAAAATTTTTCATTACATTAAAATTAAAATTTACTAATACACTTAAAATATGAAAATAAATACGATAAATTAAATATGAAATACTTTAAAAAAAACGTGCGTAATTAAAATTAAAATTTAATAAATGTTCATTACACTAAAATTAAAATTTAATAATATACTTAAAACATTAGGATAAATATGATAAATTAAACATAAAATATTTAATACGTGCATAATTTTAATAATTTGGCTATGTGAATAGTGAAGGTCAGGCCTTTGTTCAAAGGCCTAGCTTTTACTATTCACATAGCCAATAGTAATTTTTTTATATTAATAATACAACTTATAATTTTAATTATTATAAACTAAATACTTACAAACAATTAATGGATTTTTTTTTCAATACATTAAAATTCAAATTTAATAATACACTTAAAACATAAAAAAAATACTCTAAATTAAACATGAAATACTTTTTTCACATTACATAAAATTAAGATTTACTAATACACTTCAAACATGAAAATAATCACTCCAAATTAAATATGAAATACTTAAAAATTAAACATTCTACGATATAACATATATTAATAAACAACACATTACTTCCATTATCATATATGATTTCCACCAAAATGCTGCCATATGTGTTAAATCAAGTCATTTTTCAATTGATTGTGTAGCTCTCTGTTGCACATTTGCTCCCTGTTAAGCAAATATTTTTTCATGTCAAGTAATCTTCCCGTTGAAGTCGGCAGTGCTGTACTCTCTACTCCCGCTTGATTGCTACTTTCTGCTTGCTCCATGATGAATGTTGCAGGATCAACGTAATGTTCATAATTAATGCATTCATCCTTGACGATCATATTGTGCATTATAATACATGCATTCATCCTTGACGATCATATTGTGCATTATAATACATGCATTCATAATACGATGCTATATATCCGTATCCCACGCAAGTGCCGGATTTTTGATTATCCGCCAACGTGCTTGCAGCACTCCAAACGCCTATTCAACATCCTTTCGAGCAGCTTCTTGGCATTGGGCAAACAATCTATGTTTATTTGTTTGTGGTATTGGGATTGATTGGATGAAAGATGCCTATTTTGGGTATATACCATCTGTGAGGTAGTATCCCATATCATATTGATGACCATTAACCGTATATTGAACGGTCGGTGTCCTACCAGCTAATACATCATTAAACATAGAGGAACGATAAAGTACATTTAGATCATTACACGAACTTAGAGTACCGAAAAATGCATGCCAAATCCATAAATTTTGAGAAACTACAATCTCGAGTATTAATGTAGCTACACGATCACGCCCTTGATACATCCCCTTAAATGCCGCTGGACAATTTTTCCACTTCCAATGCATGCAGTCAATGCTCCCAAGCATGCCCTGGAATTCACGAATTTCAAAAATATGCAATAGCCGTTGCATATCTGCCGGAGTTGGCCTTCTTAAGTATTCAGCACCAAACATCGATAATGCCTTGACAGAAATTGAAAATGCACTGTCTAGACGTACTAGCACTAATACGCAAGTACTCATCAATTGAATCTGCAGAATTGCTGTAGGCCAACATTCGTAATGCAGCCGTGCATTTTTGCAAAGCTATAAAACCCATTCTTCCACTTGCATTAGGACGTTGTTGAAAGTAGTGAACATTTTCCATAGCAGCCACTATACGTAAGAAGAGACTTTTATCCATTCTGAAATGAATTCTGAACAACCTCTCATCGTAAATAGGACATTCGGCAAAATACTCATTCCAGCGGATATGACCAGCTTCCCGATCCCTATCAAGACGACGATCAAGATTTTCGTTACCTTTATGCTTTCTTCTGGCCCTTGAATTACTTGGTGTACTCTCTGCACGGGCGCATTCTTTCATCATTTGCTCGAATGTTTCATCCATCAATTTGTCCATTCTTCCTCGATTGAGTCATACTCATACCAAAAAGGATCCATTTTTTAAAACAAACACCGAGGCAATGGTACAAAAAATTTGAGTCTTTTATGGGGGAGCAAGCCTATAAGAAGACCACTTTAGATCATTGTGTTTTCATACAGAAGTTCTCTGAAGATGATTTTATTATTTTACTGCTATATGTTGATGACATGTTGATAGTTGGTCAATCGAGAATTAAAAAATTGTAGCAAGTCTTTTTCAATGAAGGACTTGGGGCCAACTAAACAAATTTTTGGTATAAGAATCAGTCGTGATCGAGAAACCAAAAAGTTATGGTTGTCACAGGAGAAGTACATATAGAAAATACTTCAAAGGTTCAAGATGAACAAAGCTAAAGTGGTAAGCATGCCTCTTGCTACACACTTTAAGTTTAGTAGGAAACAGTGTCCATCTAATGAGAAAGATGTTGAAGATATAGAGAAAGTTCTTTATACATCCGCAATGGGTAGTTTAATGTATGTGATGGTTTGCACAAGACCATATATAACTTATGCAGTTGGAACAGTTAGCCAATATACTTCTAATACTGTAAGAGAGCATTGAAATGTAATGAAGTGGATATTTAGATATCTTCGTGGCACTTCTAGTTTGAAATTTTCATTTGGGAGTGAGAAACCGATTGTCATTGGTTATACCGATTCAGACATAGCAGGGGATATTGATAGCAGGAAATCTACTTCAGGTTATTTGGTTAACTTTGCAGGGGAAGATGTGGCTTGGCAATCTAAACTACAGAAATGCATTGCTTTATCCACAACGGAAGTAGAATTCATTGCTGTAACTGAAGCGTGCAAAGAGTTGTTTTGGATGAAAGTGTTTATACAGGAACTTGGCCTTAATCAAGAAAGGTATGTGTTATTCTGTGATAGTCAAAGTGCTATACACCTTTCGAAAAATTTTACTTTTCATTCTACGTCTAAGCATATTGATGTTAGATATAACTGGATATGTGATAAGTAGGAGTCTAAAGAATTAGAACTTTAGAAAATACACACTGAAGACAATGGCATTGACATGATGACAAAGGTGCTTCCTAGAGAAAAGTTTGAATTCTATCGGCATTTGGCCGGCATAAATTCCAATTGAGGAATTGGAATTTGTAGTCTCCTTCATTGGGTTGGAGGGGGAGATTTGTTAGGCCTTTGGGCCATTACGTCCAGCCCATGTGGGTTTCCCTTGAGCCCAACCCATGTAGGACTTTGTTTGTTTTTAAAAGGCAGCAGGAAGTCTGTGAACAGTAGTCGCCGAGTGCCAAGAAGGGAAAAAAGAAAATTTTCTCTTTGTCCAGTCTTGATCAAAGTGATGATCGGAGGTCGATCTCTGGTCCGGTGGAACTGAAATTTTGTCAGTAGAATCCTGATTCCTTGCTCTTCAATTTGTACGGTTAGTTTTCTATTTGGAGTTTTCAGTGATTAGATTTTGGGGTATTTTTCGTGGCTGATGTGATTTTGGTGAGATTTCGCCATCTTCTTCTTGAGTTTGCTGTGATATAGCTTGTTTTTTACTATATTTTGATTCTTTTATTTCTGGAATTGTGGTACTCATATGTTGAGTTGGAATTAGGTTTTGTACCTAAAATTATATAGTGAAAATTTGGGTGGACTCTGTGATCGGTCCCATGATTTTTATCCTTCACATTGAGGGAGTCTTCCACGTTAAAATTGTATTGTGTTACTGCTTGATATATTTTTGTTGTGTTTTGTATTACTATTTTGTTCGTGTTTAATCATTTCCTCATACGTTCACAAAAGTGTAAAATTGTTTTTTCCCAACAGAATTTTTGCATAATCATGCCATAAATTACCAGGAACAAATATAAAATAAAACAAAGGAATAGATCAAAGGGAAGGAAATATATATGGAGGCCTTTCTTGACCACATAAATGTGATGATGGTGGAGATGTTTGCATTAGGTGGGACTTACTGTAAGGTTTGCGACTTTAGATTCACTGTTCAATTATTTTTGTTTTATTTTGTCTAATTGCATATAAAACATCGTCCTAATTAAAAAAATTATCATTTTACTATTTTACTTCAAATAATAACTACTTTACTGCCCAACTAACTACCACAAGCCAAGTCAAGACTCTTGTTCCACGACAACAGCTACCGTCAAACAGAAAAAAAAAATTCCACGCCATTAAAAAAATGATCTGGAAACGAGCGTCCCCCAAAAAGAAAAATCAGATGCCGCCGCAACCCAAAATTAAAATTTCCCCCGAAGTTAGCTGTACTTCTTCCAGATTATTTAACAATGCCCACACCTTGTTAAAACTTTTGTCCACACTTACATGAAATTCACTACTGAGGACAAAAGGACAAATATCTAAACTGTAAAGTTGAATAAAGTCGTGAAATTCAGCTTGACATTGAGTTTGAGGCTTCTGCCTGAAATCTCCTCTCTTTTATAACATCCACAAAATCAAGTAAAATAAGAGAATTGCAAGTTTTGATCACTATCTTTGCATGGTCTAGCTTTAAATTAGCTGGGTCTATCTTTGCATGTTTAGTGGTGGCTGCTGTTGTGGATCAAGAGTCCTAGCTTGGCTTGGCTTATGGGAGGTGGGCAGCACAGTAGTTATTATTCGAAGTAAAATAATAAAAGAATAATTCTTTTAATTGAGACAATATCATATATGTAATTGGATAAGGTAAGACAGGAAAAAATTAAACAAAGAATTTAAAGTGAAAGTTTACACATGCAATCTCGATCGAGCTATTTTTTAAATTAAGCACACGTGCCATCAACTACATATTTCTTGAATTCATGATTGATCAAATTTTAAATGTTGTCGTCAATTACTCTTTGATTTAGTGTTCGTTGTGGATTGTTATTGTGTTTTGCTCTCCACTGGGGCATGTTTATGCTTCAAAAAGAAACAATTAGTGATTATGTTGCCAGAATTTAATTTTTTTATCGAATCAAAATGCACAATCATTTGCGAGAAATGCATATTTTACATTTCATCTGCTTTTGGTTTTTTTTTTTTAAAACGATAGTTATATTTATAGCCAAATTGGGAAAATATACAAAGCCTAAACAGCTAAAGGAGCTTCATGGTGTTGGATGAAACCGAATCTATGAAGACAAGCACCTCCACGAAGGCAGAGGAGGACGCCCAACTAAATCAAAAAAGCAAACAATACTAAAGGCCCCAAAGCCTTACAAAAGCGACCGCGAGGGCACCCGACTACATCGGGACAAATTACAACTAGTTTTACAAACTAGGTTGCTGGTTCAAACGGTACACCAAAAGACGCACAAGTTGAAAGAAACTAAGACTTGAAACTCCTAACTCTCAACCTATGCCCCTAGGGGGTGATCCCTGCGAACGTTAAATAGTCTGACGACTACTACCGCACACAGCAAAGAACCTGCAATCCAAAATAAAATTAAAAAAAAAAACTATAGTGCGATTCTGGTGCAAATCGCACCAAAATTCGCCCACATACGTTCCAAAAATTCGGCCGCACCTAGTAAAGGTGAGAAAAAACCACTGCTTTTGGTTATTACGTGTAATCATTTATACCAAAATGCCAATTATTTCCCCATTTACGAATTACATAAATTATTTCTTTCACGATTCATTTTTTGTGGATCTTTATTAAACTCATGCCCAGGCACCATTAACAAATTATAACTATAAGAATAAATGCACATCACAATAAAAAAACCGTTAGTGTAATTTAACCTTTAGTTTTAAAAGAATAAATTAAAAATTTAAGAAATTTAGGGTCTGTTTGGACAACCCATTTTTATTTACAAATAAGTAAATTCTTAAACAAAAACAAACTATCCAAACCTATTTTTATTTCAAAATTTAAAATTTAAATTTTTCCATTTAAATTCCTCTCACATAATTTTAAAAAATTTCCCCTCTTATTTTTGTCTCCAAAATACTTTTTCTATAAAAAAATGCCCATCAAAATTTTCACACATTCCAATACAACTTTTTCCAAATATATTACACTCCAAACAAATCCTTAATGACGCTATATAATAATACTTTTACTGCTTTCATAAAAAAAATTTCACTTTAAAAACATTTTTTCTTTAAAAAAATCCAATTTAATTTTCATTTATTTATTATCTTTACTACTTAAAATTAAAAAAAAAAGTAAGAATACAAGTAAAATATCTATATCTATATATATTTATATTTAATATTATTATAATTTATAATTAAGAAATTCTACCTAACAAATAATAGATTTTTTTTCAGACTTAAAATTAAAGAAGTAAGAATACAATTAAATGCGTAAGAGATGCATTTAATTTGTCTGCGACATCAAATTCCTTGCTTTGATATTTAATCTAAACACGTGGAACTCAGTGATTCCACTTTCCGTAATAATTGAGTTGGGTCAACCGACAATGCAATCAGACGCCTCACCCGCTCTACACTTTTATGATTCCTAGTAGACAATTACTACGCTTTACGCAGTTATTTGAATGCCCAGTGGTCTGTGTAAAGAATAGACCATTTGAAAAGATAATAATGATATTTTAAGGGGATAAATTTATAGTAGAACTAAGGATTGAGGAAATTTAAAATTTGGAATGAAGAATTATATAATAAAAGTTTATTAATATAAAAGTGCAATGGAAAGAATTGGAATCTAATTTGTTGTAAATTTAAATTGCCATGGGTAATTTTTTTCTATGCCATGACAGTTGAATACATTAACAAAGAAGAAAATGTTTGTTTGAGGAATGAAAACTAAATAGTCATTTTCTTCTAAGTTATGATCTTGTACAAACTGATGCCAATTTCTATGAAGGAAAGAACATTTGACAGTGATGTCGTATACTCGGTTTCTAAACTTTAATTGAATCTCACACTGTTTCGCCTCTTCCAAGTCAATGTTTGCATATTTTGGAATATTCTATGTGAAAAGAAAAAGAAAATGCTGAAAATTATTTGAATGAGAGATTAAAAAATACTTGTAGACACAATTTTATGAAATATATAAAAGTTTGTAATATTTACCAGTCTATAAGTATCTGTTGCTGAAAATTGTTGGAAGAAAGAATAGTACCAAGTTAAATGAAATCTTTGGAATGGATGTAGTGCCGATGATAGAACATTATGTTGGATATTTGTTGTTTTGAAGGCTAAAACCAATGCATAAAGTTTATGAAGACATTTACGTATTATGTACTGGGAACGACATATGTACATGATTAAATGGACAAACCTTGTTTCGGTAATAAGGGTAGTGGCATTGTCCATGGCAGCATTATTTGACTGTTCATATTGTCAAATGTAAGGCTATCAAATGCATTGTTTCCAAGATACCTTAGTAAGACTGAACAATCTTGATTAAGTTATCATCGAAGAATTCAGCCCAGCCAAATGTGAAAACATGCCGATTGATTGTTAATTTCCATTGCATTTGTCCTTGGTGGAGTGTGATTTGATCATCATTGCCAAAGTTTTGAATAGCATAAAGACCTATTGGTACTTTATGAAAAGAGAAAAAAGTAATTAAGAATTAAGAGAAATTGAATATGGAATAATTTGTGTTAGTAAATATAAAAATAAAAGAAAATATTTGTAAATTAAACCTGATTTTCTCTTTGAAGGGATTTGAAGAAAAAGAAGCACGGCATTTCAATTATATCTTAGGAAGATGAGAAAAATCATTAGAAAATATGCGATAGAATTTAGAAACAAATTTGGTGACGACATATTTATTATAAAGAGAATATTATTTAAAAAAAGACTATCAATGAAACTTATAAAATTACCTAGTTGATGAAATATCATTGGAGTAACAAATAACACATTTTGCATCCAATCTTGAATTGATTTTTTTGATTGTATGTTATGATACCCAATGTATCTAAATATCATTGGATAAGAGAGGGAAAAATTGTAGCATATTTGATAGCTGATCTGATTGTTTTCCAAGTATGTCAATGTGCCTGCGTGTACATGTGTATTAGATTGAGTAACAAAAAAAAACTTTTGCCTCTGACCATGGTTTTTGGCCAACCATTTTGTAAATGGATGAAGTGGTCTTGTCATGACCTACAACAAAAATTGATGAAAATTATTTATTCGAAAAAAAAATTTGAAATCATCATGATAAATTATTTAATAGTAAGTATAGTAATACCAACACAATAGATGACAAATTAGACTACAAATATATGAGTAACATTTACAAAATGAGAAAGAAAAAGGCAACGGGAGATATACCTTGGAATAAGAATTCAAAATAGAGGCAACTAATTTTGTTTGCCAAGATGAAAAGAAACCATTTGTGGAAGATTCAAGATACCATAGGCAAAAAAGAAGAATGAGTTTGTTTAGATTTTGTCGAGTTGTAACAGCTTGTATTTTGGATAACAGATTAATAATTTTTTTAGTCTTTGGCATACCAAAGGTTGACTGTTGATGAGTTTCACAAGTAATTGTCAGTTATAAGTACCCAAATTCCGCCCATATCTAATTTAAAAAAATATGAAAGAAGACTTTAACCAAACAATAAAAATAAAGTCACAATAAAGTTACCCACCATTGAATTCAAATTTAATTTAATATTCACAGCATTAGCTATACTGTTCTATGAAAAGCTTACGAAAAATGCTAAAAAAAAGACAAAAGTAAGACAATATCACACAAATAAAACCAGCATATGAAATTGGTACTCCAATTCAACTAATATATATCAGTAAATTCAACCAAGTAACGAGATAGACATCAAGCTGGACATATGTGACACAAACAACCACATGATATTGCTGCATAATTCATAGTCACAAAGGAATTTCAATATCATATGATCATAGGGTAAAAATCCAGTAGAATTATAAATAAATGAAATAGAAAAGCTTTTAAAAAAACCTCATTTACTAGTAGGATCATCCAATGATAAATTTCAGATAGGCTAAACAAGATAATAAAGGATTGGAAGAATTGTAAGTCTGTAATCCCATGTATAGCAAGGAAGTGTGTTACAGAAATTCTTAAAAATGCATATGATAAATATTGAGTACGAAAGCAAATGCAAATTTATAAAGTAATACAACATTCTATAGACTAAGGTGAAAAAAATGCCAAAAAGCTATTACACAAACGTAGTCCGTGTGGATAATGAATACTGAGGAAGTTTGGTTTACAGCTTTGATATGTAATAGAAGGTTGGAGTGGTCAGTTTGATGAAGGAATGCCAAGCTATGGACAACAAGACAGCAGAGGTATGCCTTTTTAATACGTTACTGTAGATGAGACAAAGACGAAGATGCTATTTAGACAGTATAGACAAGAAGTTGCTTTATAGTAAAATCAATATTGAAGGTTCTAAGGGCTATATATTTAGCATGGCATTCAATCAAGTAAACAAATGAGGGGAATAATATTTTTCCTTTTCATACAAACAAGTTTGTAGAAAATCAGATGCAGTAATTGTTTAAAGGAATGATGTGAGGCAGTAACAATCTTGAACAAGTAGTTTTGAAAAAGTACAAAAAATACTAAAGAACAAAATGTGATTATTGTTTGTTATTAATTGCTTGTATTTCTAGAACAGTAACATGTAAAAAAAAGTAGTAGTAGATTAATTGGAACCTTATTGTTTTGGATGGAGTGAGGGTATTGTTGATGAATGTAGTTGGTGCAGCACTGGGCCAAGTAAAAACTTCCAAGCTAGTGGTCTGAAAGGAAAAAATACAGGTGAAGTTGATAAGCTTGGAAGGGGTAAATTTACGGAGCAAAAGAAATAAAGATAGAAATGGAATCACTTCATCTTGAGTCCAGTATTTATGATGGATAAGAACAGTCAATGGCAGGGTTGTAGTGTGCAAAAGTGCTTTTTGAATGTGGCTGACATTGATGTGATCCATTTGTTACTTTTACAGCTGTTTTTGAGTTGTCAAGTCAAACTGGTTAGTAACATATACATGTAAGACAAAAGTTGAACAAATATATGTTGTATATTTCTATTGGGAACAGATTAAAAGAAGTGGGGAAACAATTTCCTATAGGTGCATGTCTATATAAGAATGGTGACATGTGAAATTGTAACTTCCCATGGACAAAATTGCCAGACACAATTATGTAGAGTAGCATGGTAGCAAAATTTTCATATCATAAAACTCTTTGATATTATGTACTGCACAAGTCTGAGTTTTAGCATTACATAATGAAACAAAAGTCCAGCATTACATATTCATGTTCCTTGGAAGAACGATCAGAAAAAATAACATCCATCAAGTCAGGAATCACAAGAATGCAAAAAAAAAAAAAAAGAAAGAAAAAGAACATTGTCTGGCTTTATGGAATAAATAAAAACAGGCCAACCTATTATGATGCTCCTTTGGAATGGATTGTAAGACTTTATTTGCTCTCTGAATAGTAAGTGTAAAAAAAGCAAAACAAAGACAAGAGAACAAGGCTAAACACAATGCATGGTGACACAGAAAGTAAGAGAAATGCTGAAAACAAAAAGTAATAGAAATGTTGATTGGATGGCGTTTTGACAGGGAAATGAAAGATTTGAGTGATTAGAAAGGAGGAAGTCTAATAGGTAAAGAATAAAAATTACTACGTTATTATGCAAGGCAAATGAATAAAGTATGAAGAAGACAATAACATGACATGGTGGTAGAAGAAAAAACAAAATGGAGCCACAAATGATTTTGAATCAAGCATTGACTCAGATACACAGACATGTTAATTTGCAAAGTTAAAACAGGAAAAAATCACAGTAATTAATCAATGATAGAAACTAAAACTGTAAAATGTATCAAGTGAATATGTAAAAGAGGTGGGGAAACAATTTGTTATAGGTACATGTCTATATGAGAATGGTGACATGTGAAAATGTAACTTCCCAAAATCAAAACTGCCACACATAATTCTGTAGAGTAGCATGGTAGCAAAATTTTCATATCATAAAACTCTTGTATATTAGGCACTGCACAAGTTTAAGGTTTAGCATTACACAATGGAACAAAAGTTCAACATTACATATTCAAATTCCTTCAAACAAGGAGCAGAAAAAATGACATCGATCACTTTAGGAATCACAAGAATGCAAAAAAAAAAAAAAAAGAAAAAGAAAAAGACTGCCTCGATGGAATAAATAAAAACAGGCCAACCTATTATGATGCTCCTTTGGAATGGAGTGTATGAGTTTATTTGCTCTCTAAATATCATAGTGTATTACAAGTGTGTTGTACTGAATCAAAGTAAGGAGGAAAATATACTCTATCATGCTGCAACAAAAATGAACGAGAAAAGGCTTCAGTGGAAAATTCAAGCATTAGAGTAAAGTATGTGAAAACAACAAACAAATTGAAGACAACTGACTGGAATTATTTGTCAATAAGATATACTCTATTCTGGTTAGCAAGATGTCCAATCAAGTACATGGGTTGGTTTAAAATGAAACATCGTGGTTACCTCAAAAAAATTGGATAGGTTAGAACAAGTTTCACTACATTGAAAAAGTTAACAAATGGGGCAGTTGTTAAAATTAGAAAGACTCATATTTCACCATTAGCACAATAATTCAGTCTCCAAGTAGAGTTATTGTAGATGAAGCAGTCCCTTACCTAAAATGTAATTGTGACTCTTTCATTTATTTCATATAGAACGCAGAACGTATCTTCAAGACCTTTTTCATCTGCTGACCTTCCCCTATCAAGATGCACATAAACTACATGACGCAAGAATATTTGAATCAAGAAGTGGGAAAAAGTATATAGGGAACGCAAATAACACATCTCTTAATAAGTATGGTAAAAATAGAGTCAATTGGCTTACATTATAATGGGTTGCCACTCAAGCGATCAAGTTGGACAGAACCTATATGAACAGAAAATGTTCATGCGCGTGCAAAACTTTATGTCAGAAGCCTGTATAGCAGTTAAAAACAAAAGAACTGGAAATTCAACAAAGCGGTAAAAATGGAGAAAAAAAGAACATTGTTCTATTCAGGTTGCCAAATAACTCACTGGTGTTGAAATGACGCACTGCGATGCTATTGCTTAAGCAAAAGATCTTCAAAAACCTGCAAAACATGGAATTAGAAGGGTTTGTTGCAATTTATCATGAGATGACAGAAAAGGAAATAACCTGTAAAGCTCAAACTGGTTTGAATTAGGTGGTAAATCATATAAAAAACCACGACCAATTTAAAATTTGTGATTCAAAAAAATGGTAGTTAGCTCTGAATTACTGTAGATACAAAAATCAATTGAATAGATAAAAACAATAAACTGAAGAGATAGGAAAATGGGAAGAACAGCATATATGTGACAGACATAATAAAATATCATAAAGGTGTGATGTGTTTTGCACGTCATAGGCGATGTTGATGGTAATGCTTATCTCCTACTGAGCAAATTTTGGAATTTCTGCAAAACATGGAGTTAGAACGTTTGTAAGAAAATTTAATTGCAAAAAAGTTATTGAAGTCAGCCTTGAAGTAATTAAACTGCTGGAGTATCAAAAGGCAATTTTGTACAAAAATAAATACTAGAACATAGTCCTGACAAATTTTTTTGAAGAACATAGGATTGGCCTGGCATAGTACAGTTACAAACCCTACAAGAAGAAAACCAAATTGTTTTTTCACACTGACAATAGAATGAGAAGGTGTGCTTGGAAAATTGATTGGATACTATTCAGTTTTCAAAATAACACCTCTGACCAAAATGACAAGGAATAACAGACCATAGTTGCAAAATAGTGAAACTTCAAATACATATGTCCAAAAGGCAAAACTCATAAAAGATTTAATCTAATTTCTGTTTTTTCTTGGTCATGTTGGTGGGGTCTGTGTTATCCAAATTAGCATTTTCATCAAACGAATCAAGTTTTCCAAGAAGGCAAACGCGCGGTTTTGGTGATGATTTGTTTGCATCTGTTCCTGTGGAAAAAGATGGTATAAGAAGGACACTTGAAATTTTAATATGTAGTCATCTTTGGATATGGAAAATTTTTTACAAACAACAATGGAATACAACAATACCTTCAGAGGGTGACATTGGCTAGACTTCCAACATATTTGTGGACAATGGTGTTTCTGCATTTGTAGTCACGTGGTTCATCGATGAACCTGAAGACTGGCCTTCATGAAATTCAACATAGGAAGTAATGGTGTACCGCTGCCTATTCTCTTCAGTTTTCAATTTCATTGGCCTCATCTGTACAAAGAATAGTTTGGACTGCAAATCCTTGCGAACTTTCTGTAAAGGAAGTTCATTGTTCTTGACAAAGGGAAAAAAGCAAATTAAGCTAATCCGTGAAGTATTTGTTTGTGTGAAAGGAAGAAAAGCAGGACTATTGGACATGAGTAGTTTTGAAGCATTGGTAACCTTGTTTGCATATTCCATGATTTCGTTGGCTGAGAATGTTAATACTTTTTCAGCCAAGTCTCCAAAGATTGAAGCCGTGATTATACCACTGTCATCAATTACATCGACCTCAAACCAACACCTGTTAGTAAAGTGTTAATCAGTTAAGCGATGAAAGAATAAAGTTACATTGTAAACGAAGAAACAGTAAAAGATATAGTTACCTTGGTTCTGCCATTTTGTCTTGATTCACACAAATTACAGGTGTATTCTTCATGTTGGAGTGCAGATGTCGATTGGTAGAATTTGGGACAAGCCATGTACCAATACTTTTGGCAAATATTTCTAAATGAAAGCTTTGCCTTCACAAGTAAATTCTACAAGTACATTGGAGTATGTTGTCAATCATAAAGAAAGTATAGCCACAAGTGAAGAGTTGTGCAGATTATTGGACTAAAAATCAATAGAACACAGAGTATTGGATTAAGCACAAATAGATACCTTTTGGAGTGGGGTGATGCTAGCAACAATGCACGTTTTCCTATATGACTCCACAGAAATCTCTGGAGCAGTTTTGAAATAGGTTCTCTTGATGACAAAGTCAGACAAGGGGTATTTGTTTCTTTCAGCCCTGTCCATAGCAAAAGACAATTTTCAATAGGAAAACAATGAAAAGAAAGGCTTGCATAAATTAGCATTTTGCTTGATCACCAGTTTTTCAAGCGAAGTGCACTCTCTATTGGAGGATCGAACAAAACAGACAAGTCATATTTTGTTGTCATCGCTGTCCCTATGATAAGGAATGTTCAGTTGTATGAATAGGTAGTTGTAAAAGTGAACATGGATGGACAAAGCAAGATAGCAGGTAAAAAAAATAAAGGCAAAAAATAATGGAATGTATATTAGAATACAGTACCATTGTAGTAGACAACTTTAATTCTACGACAGATGACAACGGGGAAATTGCTGAAACCCTGAACAATAGCAGCTCCTTCATTCTTAGCAAACTCATTCCATACAGATAGCATGACTGTTTTCATACTATAACAATATAATCATGGAGTTAAGTTATCAGTAAAGGAAGACATTTTCAGGAGCAAATAATGGGACAAGAAGTAATCGTTTTGGAGCAATAAAAGAATTGGATTTTTGTGTTGTTCTTTGACAGTTTTATAGTTGGGCGAAATAAAAGTACTTGTACCATTAGGCATTGAAGTTTTGTCATGAAACATATTGTTTTTAAGTAAATCGATGAAAACTAAGAATTTGTATATGATTTATTTGTTTGATTTGAAGATATATGTTTGTGAAACTTGCAAAAGTTGTTTTCTACAGTGCACTAAAGAGTTTAGAAGGTTGAAATCAGTGAGCGAACATATGAACTAAAGTGTAGGGTACTGGCCAAAAAAATAAAGCCATGGGAAAATAATATATTTATTATTAACAACAAAACACAAAATAGGTATTTGAGGACATATTCATGTAGCAAAGAAATGACAATAAGCCGTACAAAAATTAAAGTAAGAGCAGAAATGGAGCACAATTGCAAAGGTATATTCTGTACTCTGTTCAAAGCAAAATAGGTTTTAAATATGATGATATATAACATCACCAATGTATTATAGTTTTTTTATTTTATTTTGAGACTGAATGAATGAAAAAGGATGAATTCAGCAAAAGTGATTGCGACTGGAAAAACTACAGAAGAATTATTTCATTAAAATAGAAGTGAAAAAGCAAAAGTAGTACATAGATTTATGGATGATTTAAAATTGTACTTTGTTTTTTCTAAAATTCGAATGCATTTCTTATATAATCTACTAAACGGTTGATGAGGAAAGATTTATGAAGTGAATAAACGAATTAGAAAACAATTAAATGTATGTGACTAAACTCATTAAACATAATGTGACAATAAAGTGCGAAACAGCAGCGTCAGATGACATTTATGTATTAAACATGAACTTTATGCTACAGGTACTTCATGGTATATTGAGAAGATATTTGCTGGACATTAAAATACAAAAATATTGGTGAAGATTCTATTACCTTCAATTGAGAAGCACAAATTTTTGAACTACTAAATCATCTACATCGCCTTTGATAGTCCTAGGAGGTAGAGTATCAATGACCAAACCCAACACAACTAATAAATGAAAACAACATTTGAAGTTAGAAGAGCTGAATAGGAAAGTAAAACCAGCCATAAATAGACGATAAAATTTAGGTAGTACGATCATGAATTTGAAAATTGACATACATGAATGAATATGGCTATACTATGTGTTATACAATGACATGTAGAGACATAATATGTAATTACTGGAATAGGCCGTTACCAATAGTTTCTTTTTTGGCATCAATGAACATAGAGAGGTCTTCAAAGTCCGTAAATTGATAATTCACTTGAAAAATAGAATCGACACTCTCAAGCAGTTCGAGGATGGTCCTTGAATTAATTATCCATTGCATAGTGATGCCTGCATATTGATATTCTTTTTTCAATTTTTTCACTTCAGCATTTTTGATTGTGTATTTTTTGTACACTTTAAGTTTTCTGCTCATGCACTCAATCTCATGGTTAAAAACAATTCCTTGCACTCTTCCTCCCTATTAGTGGGGAAAAAATATACATACATCAGTCAAGTGTAATAAAATATGTGATGAGAATCAAATATTCATAAACTTAGATATGTGTTTTTCACGCTTTTGCATAGATTTCATTGAGATATGCCATATTTATTAGAAAAATTACATTATATTTGTGATTCTCATCTTTTATTTGTTTTGTAGGAAAAAGGGGTTAAAAACCAATTATCTTCGGGAGTTCATAAAGTTTGATTCAAATGTCCAAATGAGGTGATTAAAGATGCTATGGAAATATGAGAAATAGAGCTAAAACTTTCATGAAGAACGTTTTCTCAAATTCCGTAAGCAAAGGGACCAAAACTGGACAAAAACAGAACAAGGCATGAACCAAAGAAGAGGAAAAAGGAAAAAACATCAGCCATCTTCCGAAGTTCATAACTCTTGATTCCGATGTCCAAATGAGATGATTCAAGATTCTATGGAAAGCTGAGAAAGAGAGGAAAAACTTTCATGAAGAAAGTTTTCTCAAATTCGGGACGCAAAGGGACCAAAACTGGACAAAATCAGAACAAGGCGCGAACCAAAGAGAATGAAACCCGAAGGTTTTGACCGCCGCGGCGGTCAAAACGACCGCAGCGGCGGTTCCCTGTGAACAGTAGACCGCAGCTGCGGTCTGCAACGACCGCAGCGGCGGTCTACTGTTCATCCAAAACTTGAAATTTGCAATTCGCGTCCCTAATGTTTTGGAAGCTTCACAATTGTTCCCCAACGTCCCTATGTGTATAAATACCCCATTTTCTGCAGAAACAAGAGAAGTAGTATAGGGTTAGGGTTAGTTTTTGATTATTTGCACATTTTCCCCAATCTTGAGGGGATTTTCCAAGAGGCTAGGGTTTGGCATTTTGTGGCTCTTCAACACTTCAATCTTTAGATTTGTTTTGGCTTGCTAAGTGTGGAATTTGTTGGATTCACCAATCTTTTAATTAAGGGAAGTATTTCTTACAAATTTCTTATGCTTTCAGTGGTTAATTCTCTTTGTGATTGTTGGTTGTTTGAAGCCATGAGAGGCTAAATTATCTTGGGTGATTCTTGGTGTTTGATGTATGGATTAGGTTTATTTTGATTCCTTGTGGGTTGTAGAGTGATGGGCTTGCATTAATTGAAGTTTTTCTACTTGTATTTAATGAAATGACATGCATTGAATGATGGCCACATTTAGTGTGTGTTCTTGGTGTTCGTGTGTGTTTTAGAATATACATGAATTTAGACCAAAAAGTGGGAAAAACTACCTAGCATTCTCTAGCTTTAGGTGTTTGAGACAAGAAACAACTACCATATGAGCTTAATTGTGCACTAAAATTGTGTGGAAGCCATAGGTTTTAGTGTGCACAAGTTAGAAGTGAGACCGAAAGAAGATCTTCTAGTCTTTAATTCCATTGAGACCGAAAGGAGATGTGGAGTGAAAATTAGGTAGCTTTCTTGGATTAAATACTTAAACTAGGGAATGTGAAGTAGTTGGCTAAAACATCTAGGGCTAGAATTGTGCATTAGAGTTGTGTGGAAGCCATAGGCGCTAATGTGCTCTAGGTGGGGATGAGACCGAAAGGAGATTCCTCATTCTATAATTTCAATGAGACCGAAAGGAGATTTGGAGTGAACGGATGTAGCCACTTAGTTAAGATGCCCTACACTCGGTTGCCCTTAGGAGTCAAAATAGCCGACCCTTGCATTTAACCCAAGGATCACCCTCCTTCCTCATTTGTGTGTTTCTCTCTTTGTTTAAGTTGAGTTCTTCAACTTAACATTTAGATTTTAGCATTCTCTTTTATGAGCATACTTTTATTCATACTTCTTGGTTAAAAATCACTCTATACATCACTCTTTAGCAAATAATTAGTCGCACTTAAATTTGTGTTTTGTCCCCTTCCCTGTGGAAAATGATCCCTATGCTTTACTACAATTGATTAAGTGAGGTTTAGGTGTATATTTGTGTGAGTTTGAGCTTTATTTTGACGCACTTTTGCACACACCGATTCCGCTCACCAATATGATTTATTATATAAGAAGAATAACAAGTAGTATAGCAACGAACTATATAAGGACAATATGAAGTAGTATAGCAATGAATTGAACCTTGGAGTCAGCGAGAATGAAATGTTGGTAACGGGAAGGATTATTAATTGCAGTTGTTGGTTGAAGCTTTTCTTGGACAGTGACAGCACATGACCAAGTTGTCTTGCCTTCACCAATGTCTTGAATGTCCAATAAATGTTCCATCTATAATGAAAGAAAACAGAATATAAGTAATATTATCAATAACAGTTTGGTAGGCAAAAGGAAAAGAAGCAAAATAAGCAATACAAAAGATCCAAACCTGTAGAAAGCACAACACACATGATGAACAACATTTCGAGTTTTGCAATCTGTTTTACTTTCACTAAAAGTGGAAGGAAGTATCAACACTTTTACTAATTTGGATATTCTTGCTCTTGAAAATGCAACATAGAGTTGACCATGTGAGAAAATTGGTTGTTGCAAATAAACACCAACATAATCTAATGTTTGGCCTTGAGCCTTATTAATTGTCATGGCAAATGATAATTTGACAGGGAATTAAGTTCTTTTGAATGGGATTCCATGTTTTTTCCTTGTCTGAATTATGCAAAGGAATTTTGGGAATAAAAAAGACCTTTCCTTTGCGTTGACCCGAAGCAATTCTTGCAGAAATTGTATTGGCTGCTAATTCTACACAAATGAGACGTGTACCATTACAAAGACCTTTCGTAGGGCTTAGATTTTGGAGAAGAATTATTGGGCAGCTTTTTTTCAATAATAGTCTATGTGGAGGAAGGCTAGTTGGATTTAAGGAGTTTAGAAAATTCTCATAATCTCCTTGATGTTTTAGATCAATTGTTTGATATGAATCTGTGTATATAACTAAATCACCTAGAAACTTTTCTATTAAAATATTGTTAATGTCATGAACACAAGCATTTTTCGGTGACAAAATGTACCTATTTATCATTTCCTCTGGGCTGGTCGAATACACAAGTAAATTTGGGAAAACACAATCAATCAATCTATTTATCAAGAACAAACGGCAAGAAATAGAAAAGAAATATTAGATTAAAAAAGTTGGAAGCATGAGCGAAAAGGAAAAAATAGCGGAATACTAAAGCGGGAAATACCTACTCATGAAGAGAATCATTTTTGTCATTATATGGAATGACAATTTAGTGTGGTAAAGTAATATTACCACACTCATCTACAGGTTCTAAATTTTTTCTAATCTTTAGGAGGAATTTAGAAAAAGAAGGGTCTAAGAAAGCACGCATATTTTGTCTCAAATGAATTTTTTTCATTTCTGACCATAGTGGAGAATTCACTATGCTAGCATAAACTTGTGACTTTCTAGTTCCTTTCGAAATAACTAGAAGAGTTTGTCGAAAATCGCCTCCAAAGACAACTACTTTCGAACCAAATGGTACATTAATTCAGGTTATATCTTTCAATAAGAGATCAAATGCTTCTAAAGCATCTCTAGTTGCCATAGAAGTTTCATCCCATATTATAAGTTTGGTAGTTGAAATAAGATTTGCAATGCTACTTTGTTTACTCAATTGACAAGCTTTATTCACAGAAAGGTCAATTGGAATTTTGAATCTTGAATGTGCCGTCCGACCACCTGGAAGAATAGACGCAACAACTCCTTATGTTGCCACAACAATTGCATTAGATCCTTTCGATTTAGCAATAGACAAAAGGGCACAATAGAGAAAAGTTTTTCCAGTTCCTCCAGGACCATCAATGAAGAATGCTTGTCCTTCACCTAGATGGATTTTCTAGAGGATAGATTCATAGGCAAACTTCTGGTCAACATTTAACTTAGTTGGAAGTAGAATGTCATTGTCGGTAATAACTATATTCAGTTCACTTTCTAATTCATTTGTTAAATTTTCAGCCAAAGGAATTGGTACATTATTAGGAAGAAGATGATATTGATTTATATTTTTAGCCATCTGTTCTAGAGAATTGTTAATGTCCACTAATACTTTATGCATAACAAGATGCTTTTTAGCATCTGAATAACCTAGTGAACTTTGAAAGTCATCGGACAACTCAATCTGGAACTGTTTCCACAATTTTTGTGGTTCATTTGGAGAGCAAAAGACTAAAATAATAGCAAAAAGTGACCTTAGAGCAGTTGGTATTTGGTAAAGCGATGCCTCTTTTAAAGTATCTTCTATGTAAGTACCCGATTCTAACAAACCTAATTTTAATGCAGCATCTCTAAAGGTTTGAAATTTAACATCCGAAACAGTTAAAAGATTGGCAAAAGAAGTAGGAGCTCTAACATGCGAAAGTAAGTCTAAGATAATATCGTTCTCCTTCATTTGGACTGACAGTTACCATCTGACCTATTACATTCCGAGTTTTTCTCTTAGTCTAGATTCTAAGGGTCGAATTCCATACAAAGTGTTGAGGAAATTCTCTATAAAGACATTTAAACTTTTTAGCTTTTTCATTCATATGATTCATTTGGAAATATTGGGTAAGCATAGTTTTTGAAAAATCAATCTCATGCATGAAAGTTGAAAGATCACATTCGTCATTAAACGAAACAAGTTGTTGACCATCAAGATGGACCTGTAAAGCATAAACTGCTGGGGCCATTTCACTAAGATTGTCTGCATAAATTCTCCAAAAAACTTCTAGAGGACCTATACAACGACTATCTTGAAATTGTTTAATTTCATCAATTTCTTGTTGGTTCAGAAATTTGGAAATTTGCCATATCATGTCCCTTATAAATGTATTTATAAACATATTTCATGAGTTTAATGGTAGAGCAAATTTCAACATTTAAATGGCAATCAAAAGTAGCCAATAAATATGGATTATATGGAATAACCCAACGATTATCCAATATACATTGCCTAACCTTAATCTTTCTACCATTATTTCTTCTTCTATAATAGGGATAACTATCTTCTGCATGTATTGTTTGGTCAGAAAAATCCCTAAGATAGTGATTTTTGCACTTACCATTGCGCATGCATAAATTAGCTTCATTCATCTGGCCACATGGGCTATGAATCATGTGTTTAAGGACAAGATTGTATAAATGAGGATATGTATCTGGGTCTGGAATTTCAGTCGAAACAAATTTATCATATGCTTCATGATTCAATGGCTTAAATTCGGGTTTAAGAATTAGTAATAAATGAGCATGAGGCATGCCTCTTTTTTTAAATTCAATCACATGAACACATGTCGCCACATCTCCAAATATCTTTTTTTGCAATAGCTCTTTTTTAAATATTTCAAATTTTGCTCTAAATACTCTAGCTAACAAATCTGGCCTATCAAATGCAGTCTGCTTATTAGTTAGATTTTCTTGTATTTCTTTCCAATTAGGATTACAAGTCATGGTAATAAAAAGATTAGGCTTGCCATATTTTTGAACCAAAGCCATAGCATCTAAGTATCTACGACGCATATCTCTAGGGACACCGACAAAAGAAGTTGGCAGAATAACCCTGCGACCTATATTAGAACCATTAAATTGGCCAATTGAAATACTATCAAGAACACCTTGCAATATTTCAGTCCTAACTTCTCTTTGTTTGACTCTATGGAAATCTAATCTGCACGTTTCGAGTTTTATGTACATATCAACAACAAATTGCTGCAATAATCGCATTGCATGTAATAGCATTGATTGATCATTGTCTCTGATCTAAAATCTATAACAGTAATACTCCCTAGTTGACACACTGTCGTTTCTCTTCTTTCCACATTCAAGGGCTACAATAGAAGGATTACGAAGTGGTTAATTTTATGAAAAATATACTAAGTACTATAGAATAAAAGGGACCTAATACTACACTAAAGAATAACTTACTTGCATCTTCATATGCTACCAAAGCTTCTGGGGTTTGCATGGTCGGAAGATCAAAGGTAGGAGCATTTAATCGGAATTTATTATTGTTTTTTTTAATGTTCTTTGTATATTATTATGCCAACCTGATTCCCCACGTGGAAACAATAATGGATATTGAGGAGGATCATAACATCCAAAATAGTGTCGAATTCTATGACTTGTATTAGAATTGCTATATATTTGAATATGTGCACTTCTATTGTCCGAAGAAGTTTGTACAGCATCTTCACAAAATACAGCGCCTACTTGGTTACAGGTAGGAAGATTAAATCGGCGCTAATGTAGGTTTGGATAAGAATTAAAGACAATCCTACAATCATCCAAATTGGGAACATGTTTAAGGTTTTTCAAAAATTTACAATAGGGATTGTCCTCTAAAATTTGCATAAGTAGGCGTAAAGTTGATTATGACAATTATTAGAAGACTTAACTCGTTGGGATAGTTCCTCTTCAGTGTCATAGAAGTAGAACTGGATACCAACTACCTTTTCTCTATCATTCGACGAAAGGCTACAAAGAAAATGATAAACCTGACCTTGAACCCTGAATGTGTACATTCCTTTATTATTTTTGATTAATTCCCTATCATATTTCACCCCAAGGAATGTAAAGGCTAAATTATTATTATAAGTTCTGATGTTTTTTCTAAAATTGACAGATTGCTGATCTTCAGCCGTAAGTAAACGACGAAGTGCATATGGCATGGTAGGTATGACCATTGATACCTCGCCTCCTGCATAGCAAAAAGATGGGAGTTCCAAATAGAACATCTTAGCCCCACAATGACAACAATTAGGAATAGTAGGGAAGCCTATAGAATTTTCAGGAATTTCCATAAGCAAAGAAGTATTTTTCTTTCTTTTTTTATTGGTTTTCCCTGCACTTTCTGATAAGTCAAAGATTTATATGTTATTCTAACCAGTATAAAGAAGAAGCAAAACACATACAATATGCCATGGTTAGATAGATTTACCTTTAGAATTAGAAGAAAACTCAATTAGATTATGTTGTACTATTAGATTTTCCTTTTCTTCACTAGCATTCACATCCATCCGCATTCTGATACATTCTTGGCATGCATGACTGGAGGGAATAAAAGCAGAAAATTCTTTATGGCCACAAACAGAATTAAAAATAAGAAACAAGTGCAGGAAAAATAGAAACAAAGTCCTAAAAAAAACAACAAGGTTTGTGTTGTCATGTACTGAAGAACAGAAACAAATCATGAAGATGTCCCAAATAATTGCAAAAGAACATCCAATAAGTGAGAACTAATACATGTAATGAAGGAAAAAGTAGAAATCACAAACAATCCGAAACTCAACTTATTTTACACACAACAAGAGAAGGAAACATTGTTTACAAACATTGTTTAGGATACAAGTATCATCATTGCCATAACAAGTATTAAGTGAACGTAACTTTTTAGATGGCAAAGGCAACCAATGTAGTGCAAAGGCAACCAGCTGTGTGTCTGAGCAAATTACTGATCCTGTGGTATAAACACAGATTGAGAGAAGGAAAAAAATTAATGGAAATTGAATAGATAGATAAATTAACTGATTATTACAATGTAAAAGCACAATAGTTCACTATAAAGGCAAACAGACACCCAAACTGATTACAATTAACAGAAAAAGAAAGACTTGCAAAACACAAGGCAACGCACACGTAAAAAAAATGCATGGATGAAAAATTGATGACGATTTTTTTGGAAAACAATTCTAGTTTATTGTTGTTGTAGCACAATGTTTTAAAAATAAATAAGAAAAGACCATGTATAAATTAACGGGAATTGAATAAACATAAAGGTGGAGTACATTGTGATACAGAAAGAAACTTTACCTCTGAAACTGCAACCGTAGAAGCTAATGACTTTCGCACCGACAATTGACATTCAGTTTGCATTAGACGGATATAGAAGACCAAAAGAAAAGGAGTTAGCATGGAATGTAAATAAACAAGAGAAATGTATTAAAGAACTTGAGAGCAGAATAAGACAGAGCTTAGAAAATACAGCATTGTTGATTTGATTTTACTTGAGCAGACTCAAAACAGCCCTGTCTTTTGTATTTCCCATTTGTCTATGAACACAATAAAGCTCAAGGAGCGAATAATATGAGGAGAAGGAGTGTTTCATTTTGCCTAAATGAAGATATAATTTCTTTTTGCAAATAGAAGAAAGAAGACATGATGGTTTTTCAAATGTCTTGTGAGAAGGAAAACAACAATAACAATGGACAGAAGAAAGCGAGAAAAAAATTAGGAAAAAAGAGAGTGAAAACCAAAGGGATGCAAATTAGAAGTTTGTAAAGAAAACATAGAACATATTTGAAGATGAACTCCATTATATAAAGCACGAAATTATTGAAAGGTAACTGCAAATACTAAAATGACAATTAAAAATGCAAAGCAATACTAAGGATCAATGGTAAGAAATCAGACAAAGACAATGCACAAGGGAAAATATAGTCACTATATAGATGTTGATCGTGTAAGAACAGAATCTTTTGATAGAAACAAAGGTGAGCAGAAGAGTAAACACACAGCACGGGCCACCCAAAACAAGGTAGCAAAGGAAAATGGAAGAGAAGAATATCAACTAAACAAAGATCCATTTTCGTAAAAGGAAATATCATACAAGTAATGCTATGTTCATATTCATTTAGTGCAAATAAGAAACTGTAGTGTTAGCAAAAAGGAAGAAAAAGGTGGAAGGGCTATAAAAAAAACACAAGTGAAATAAGTGTAATAAAGACATCTCTTACAGAGAACCCTTGTCAAATAAGTAAACAAAATAAGCGAGATGTCCTACATAAAACTAATACACAGTGTTTGGGGAATCCAAAATGAGCAGGAATTGTCATCCTCTTAAACTACCATAAATAGAAGGAAAAAAATTAAGATGATCGCAACATTACAAATAAAGAATATCCTTCTCCACCGAGGCAAAAGAAAGAAACTTTTATCAATAGAAGACCTGCCTTAGAATTCATTTAACATGGTAAACAGTCGTGACTTGTAATACCAATAAAGAAAAACTAAAACATATTTAAAGATGAGATCTATTATATCAGGCAGTTCATTATTGCAAGCGAAACTCAAATGCCATAGAAGCATTTAGAAAAGCAAACAAATAGCACAAAGGAATAGTAAGAGAAATCATGCAAAGCCACCCCAAACAAAGAAATATAGGAAGTGAAAATAGGCAAAAGCATGAAGAGCAACCCCATTTTGTAAAACCAGCAAACATAATGTAAGGAGAAGAGAGGGGACCCAAAACAAAGCAACAAGGCACAATGCAACAGAGAAAAAAAAACCAAACAAAGTTTCATTTTCTCAAAAGGTAGGATCACACAGGTAATGTTGTCTTGATTTTAATTCAGTGTGGCAAAATAGACACAGAGGGAAGAAAAAGATGGAAGAGGCATTATGTAAATGAAGTGAATAAATGTAACAGAAGTGCACAACTGTAATTTGAGAAAAAAATATAACGAGAAGGTAACATAAATAAAAATGAAAAGCTGCCTTAGACATCATTTAATGTAGTACAATAACCATAAGTATTAATACCAGTAAGGAAAAAGGAAGGCATTGTCATTTAACCAACTAGAGGCAAAAGAGTAACATCCATGCACAAAAGAAAGGGAACAAAAATATTTTGACAAAAAAGAAGGGAAAGCACACCTAAAAACGCATAGAAGACCAAGGCAAGCAATAAACACATCGGAAGGGAAGAAGGAAATTGTTGTTGTAGAAATAACAAGCAAACAAAAGGAACAGGGGCTTTTTTTTTTCCTTATGAAAGTGATAAGAAAGAAGACAGGGTAATCAATGAAGATCAGTCTTGACTTGACAACATTGTACAATAGGTATACACAAATAGGTAAGAGTGAAACCAAAGATTTGACAGCATCAGCCCATCCAGTACAACCCTTGAGCACATAAGATTAATGGATACACCCATTGATAGACACACAACAGCATAGTTAGACACATAACAGAAGACCCCAAATTTTAAAAACAACCAAAAAAAAAGAAAAGAAATTAATTTCTTAGCCTTTTGAAATTGACAACGAAGGTAAGGACGTAGTCGCAACTCTGACTAATAGAAAGCCTGACACAAATTCTTGGGAATTCGTGTAATGAAATTGGTTAGGTCTTTCAGTAGTGAGAGAGTGGGGATTTTTTTAAATTTCGGAAAATACACAAGGAAGGAAAAAAATACTTTCCTTTGTTAGGATGGAGCCTTCAGCCCTTGAAGGCAGCTGAATCCCGGCCAAAATTGGGCAAAAAAAAAAATATGCTGAGATAATACCAAAAAACAACCAGAAGGAAAAACAAAAAAAAAAAAAGAAGAAGAAAATGCAGCAACACATAAGAAAGAAAAAAAATACCTTCCTCTGTTCCAATGGAGCATTCAATTGTTCAAGGAGGCTCAATCCCAGCCAAAATTGCCACAAGAGAAATATATATGCTAAGATAACACTACAAAAAACCAGAAGAACCAAAAAAAAAATGCAGGAATGCAGAAAAAAAAAATGTAGCAGCACACAAGGAAGGAAAAAAATACCTTCCTCTGTATGAATGGAGCCTTCGGCCATTGAAGGAGATTCAATCCTGGACAAGATTACCACTACAAAAAACCAGAAGAACAAAAAAAAAAGAATGCAATAAAAAAGAAGTTTTCCTTCAGCATTAGATCCCGAACTCTCTTTCTCCCTATCGTTGGGTTTTTTATTTTCGACGGCGAAAAAAAAATTAGGAAAAAATTACCTTCGGTGAGACAACATTAGAATTTTAGAAAAGCACATAACATTAGTATAGCATTGGTCCCAAAACATTACAACCTGAAAAATCCAAAACACCCTAAAGGTAGAACAAGAATCGGGACAGGAAAATAGACGGCAAAAAACAAATTAGGAGAACACAACATTAGGCAGAAACTAAAAAAAAAGGATACGGTGGAGAAGAAGAATAGGCACAAATAGAGAGAAGAAAAACCGACAACAATCAAAAGCTTAACCAACAGTGACCATTCGGCAGAAGGATTTAGGAGAAGAAAGCAGAAATTATTGACCAAGAGCAAAACCAAAGAAACGGTGGTCTACAGGAAGAAGAAGAAAAGACAACAAACCCTAAAGAAAAAAATTGAGACGTAGATGCCACATGTTATGTTTTAGCCAACGTGGACAACCAAGGTGCGCGGGGAGGGAGGAGAAGCTGTCCACATGTCTTTACCATAATCAACTTGCTCATGCTTTTAGACTATATGTTAACAAATTTACAGTTTCCTTTGGAATTTGAAGCCTTTTTTTTTTTTTTTTTTTTACTATGTAAAGTTATGCATCACTTTTTTGTCTAAAGACTCTAAACAGGCACGACCGAAGCACGTGAATCATATCACATGCGAAACAGGCACAACCGAAGCACTTGATTGGTATATAAATAATTTTTATGTAAATATTTTAATTTGTGTATTAATTTGAGTATTTTTATATAAATATTTTAATTTTTTTAATCACAAAAATTGATTACTTTTAATTTAAAAAGTATGTGAATTATCAAAAGGTATATTTATTTTTATTTTATAGCTAATATTAATTATTTTATAAAAAAAGAGTTATAATTTTAAAATTTTTTTCATTGGGATTGGATCTAATCAAATTATATTAGACCCGCTCCACTCATTCCAAAATATCAAATTAACCCAACCTAATCTAATTCCTTATTTGTTAGTCAAAATGATCATTCCTACTTGATAGTCCTAAGTAAATGTAAATTAAGAATTTACTTTGAATTTTCTACCCTCCGGATCCTTCGTGAAACTGTGAAAGCACCCTCCAGCACCCTTCACCTAAGATTTCCGTGGGATTCCCTTCGTAACTGCGTTTTTCATTCTTAACGTGGAGGAAAAAAAGTAGCTGAAATACCCAGAGAAATAATGTTGTGGTAATGGAAATTTTTAACTTACACTTTTTACATGTTTTTTTTTTTATTATTGTCATTATCAATTTTTTGCATTTGAAAGCGTTGCATTTTTTATAACACGCAAAGTAATGTAAACTTAGGAGTAAAAATGGGTTAAATGATTAAAACTTGAGAGCTCAACCAGGCCAGCTTGAACTTCTTTCTAATATACCTTTACAAAAAAATTTTAAGCTGTCCGCTAATGCAATTCATATAACTGTAGACTTATGGATCGTCTGCAGTACCTTTTTAAAATAAAGAATAGTACCTAAATTTGCAGATTTATAGTTCTAGCTAGATAAACGTAATTTGATGATTTGGATAAGCCTTCTTTTAAAAATCAAGGAAGCATGTCTATATGCAAGTTCTTTACATGCATCATCTTGTCATCAATTGCCTCATTCGGTCTATTTACCAATTGATCTCAAATTTTCAGTACGGTCGGCAACTTGACAGTATATGCATGACTTGCCATCAGTTAGAAATCCTTTGTCCTCTATGAAAGCTCATACAGAAATTGTTGAGATCTTGTTATCTTTGATCAATGCATGCATACATGCATGGACTAATTAATTATCAGGTCTCATAATTGTAGAAATACTAATCTAGAGCGGGCATAGCTGTCGTGCTAGAAGGAATAATATTGGTAGTCTTCCCTATTCTATTATTTCGTTTGTGGGATACCGTATCTTTTCAAGGTCACTAAGTATTTCCTCCGTAGCTGATAAGAACAAACTTTTTGTGGGTTGTTGTCTCTATACCAATTTTTTTTACTTCTTCAACGGTTGATATTTTTGCAAAAGAATGATGGTTCCTTGTGGATTTTATTGTGTTCTGCTTCCTTTCTTGCATGTTTATGCTTGAAAAAATCACATAATCATGAGATTCTCAGTATCATCTACAGGCGGAATCGTTGGGCACTTAATATTAAGACCAGCTGACATACAGACCGCGACTCTCTCCAAATACAGACAATCAAAAGCAAACTTATACACAGATAATAACCTCAAAAAACCCAGAAAAAACAGAGTACCATCAAAACGTGAAACACAAATTTTTTCTGAGGTTTAGCTCCAACAAATTACTAATACTTGGAACGAGATTTGTATCGGCAGTAGAATCTGAATAGTATCCATGTATCTATTGTTGGCTTTGTACTAAAGCCAATTAAATCTAAGATTATAATTTGTTATTTATTGCCAAGTGATTAAGAACCTAAAGGGTCACACACATAAATAATTTGTTCTTGGATTAAAATGATTAAATAATTATGTGATAATTATGGGGGTTAATTTGTAAAATAATTAACCTAAAAGATCTCCTATAAGATAAGTTGTGATAAGATAAAATTGTTTTATCTTAATAGAATTAAAATTAGTTTTAATTTTATTAAAAAAATTCTATTACGATAGAATGTCTGATCAGTCTGTTAGACTGTCTAACACATAGATAGAATTTACCTTTTAATAGGAGACAGACACTAAGTTCCAAATAGAGCGTACGTACAGAATTTTGTAGCGCTCATTGAAGGAACTAGCATATTGGCTTGGTGTCAATTAATCCTAGGAGGATCCTAAGAACAAGTTCGTATGGATACCTTAGAGGCCGAACGTCTGTGTGGCTGTGGTTGACAAAACTTCTTTCGACGACACAATCTTCAGTCATCAAAACAGGTTTTTTATTTATACGTATATTGAAATTGATCCTGGTGAAAATCATGTTTTAATTCCGCTGCCTATAAATTTGTTTATAGCATACATGATTTACTAACATTGGTATCAGAGCGTAGGATTTAATTTGCGTATAAATATAAATTTATGTGAATATAAATTGTTTATATTTACATATATGTATGTGTTATGTTAAATGATTGAGAAAAATTATTTTGTTGAGTGAAAAATTGTTTTTCACTTATATAACAAGTTGAAAATTTTATTTGAAAATTTTCCAATTTATTGCCGCTTGTCAAACTTGTTTGTCGAATTTTTTGGCCGCAATTCATGTTCTAAAAAAATAAAAAATAAAAAATTATATTTTTTTATTTTTTTGAAAAAGCCGCCGGTAGAAGGCAGTAAAGAAAAAAAGAAAAAAATTTTTTTTTTTTGAAGAAACGGCGGCAGCGGCAGTAGTGAAGGTGCTGACGTCAGCTTAGGGCTGATGTCAGATGACGTCAGCGCAGCAGATGATGACGTCATCAGGTGATGTCATCAGATGACGTCATCAGGCCCCATTTATTAAAAAAAAAAATTTCTGATGGGCCATTGGCTCATTGGGCTTGGGCTGCTTTTAATGAAATGGTTCATTGGGCTTCTTTTTTTTTTATTTAATGAGTCATTGAACTATTGGGCTAGATCAAGTCCACATTTTGGACTTGGTTTTAATTTGGGCTAGATGATGTGGCGGGCTTCAAGTTGGGAGTTGGGCCAAATGGTTTGGGCTAAGACTTAAACTTTCTGGCCTGTAGAGTGGACTTTGAGTCCATTAATACCATATGGATCAAACACAATTGGACTAATACTAAATAAAGAAATTTGGGACATTTTTAATTATAAAGAGTTTATTAATGTTAAGGTCCTTTTAATTTCTGTTATTTATTTATTATGGCCTAAGATTTGAAAAACTTTTATGTTAACCCATAAAACTTCTCAATTAATTCAATAATATTTCTAATATGATTAGAAATGTAATGCATACAAGATTTATGACTGAAATTTGTTTATAATTGTTTAATGTGATTATTCAATTGTTATGTCATATGTGATTTAATATTTGATTAAATGATTAGATTATTTGATTGCATATTGTATGTTTAAATATTTATTACATATGATATATGTAGATGATGAGACCATAATTTAATCCCTCAATTAAATATTAAATCAATTTAAATGCCTTCCATTATTATAGTTTAAAACTGTTTTTGTTAGGATAACTTGTTGAGCTAACTCAAGGTTGTCTTACCAAAAATGTGTTTCAAACTATGAGATAAGATCTCTGAATAATGGGTATGATTTAACAAAGATTTTGATTTGTTGAGCTAACTCAAGGTCAAGAGTCTTTGAGGCAAGGGTTAGGAGACATATGTTATATGTGTATCAAAAGTTGATAACCTAACTATCTAAGAGTTGCAAATAAGTTGCAATTGGTGATTAATACCTACTCATTAAAATTATTTTTGATTTGTTGAGCTAACTCAAGATTAAAAATAATTGAGATGGGATTCTAGCCTACTAAGAATTTTGAGAAAATGCTCGAATCAATTTGAGGGATATTGATTTGAATAAAATAGTGGGAGCAAAACCAAGATATTATTAAATCCATATATTTGTGTATTTTGGTTTTGTAAATTGCATAAATTTAAATTCTTATTCTATCTTTATTTTCTTGTTGTAGAAAATGAATAACAACATGAACTTGCGTAGCATTTTTTTAGACAATAAACTTACTGGCCCAAACTATATGGACTGGGTTCGAAACCTAAGAATTGTTCTTAGGAATGAGAAGTTGCTTTATGTCCTTGATGGTCCTCTTCCTGATGAGCCTGCTGCTGATGTTGATCAAGTAGTAAGAAATGCATATCAGAAGCATTTAGATGATTCTGAAAATGCATGTTGTATCATGCTCGCTTCAATGAGTTCCGAGCTGCAAAAGCAGCATGAGGACATGACTGTCTTTACAATGCTTCAACATTTGAAAAAATTATATGATAAAAGGGCTAGAAGTGAGCGATATGATACCACGAATGAACTCTTTCATAGCAAGTTGGCAGAAGGATCTTCAGTTTCAACTCATGTACTGAAGATGATTGGTCTCATTGAAAAGATGGGTAAACTGGGATTTATAATGTATCATGAGTTAAGTGTTGACTTGATACTACAATCCCTTCCTCCCAGCTTTTCTCAGTTTGTGATGAACTTCAACATGAACAAAGTTGAGACCTCTACTTTGCCTGAGTTATTGAACTTGCTTAAGGAAGCTGAGGATACCATGAAGAAAGAAAAGGCTAATGTGTTGCTAATTGAGGGGTCCAATAAAAGAAAGCATAAAGCTGGTCTTAAGAAGACCAAGAAGAAAGTTGGACCCAAGGCAACACAGAAAGCCAAAAAGGACAAGAAAGAAAAGGGCACTTGCTTCCACTGTGGACAAGATGGACATTGGAAGAGAAATTGCAAGGCTTATCTTGAAACCGTGAAGCAGAAGAAGCTTACTGAAGCTTCTACTTCAGGTTTGTTTATGATTGAAATAAACCTTTCTACTTCAAAATCAAATTCTTGGGTATTAGATACCGGATCTGGCTCTCATATTTGTAATAATATGCAGGGTCTAAAGATAAGTAGAAAGCTAGCAAAGGGAGAGGTAGACAATGCTGCTTTAGCCGTAGGAACATATAGTCTCTCTCTGCCTAATGGATTAATTCTTGATTTGAAAGATTGTTATTTTGTTCCAGTACTCACGAAGAATATTATTTCAATTTCCTATTTAGACAATGATGGTTTTGAAATAAATCAAAAGAATAAGTGTTGTTCTATTTTTCGTGAAGGTACTTTTTATGGTGGTGGTTATCAAAATAATAGTCTTTATATATTAGATCTTGAAAATCCAATTTTCAACATAAATACAAAGAAACCCAAATTTGATAATTTTAGAAATTCTTATCTCTGGCATTGTAGACTAGGTTAAATAAATGAGAAACGCATAACCAAATTGCATAATGATGGTTATTTGGGCTCATTTGATTATGAATCATATGAAACATGCGAATCTTGTTTACTCGGAAAAATGACTAAAACACCTTTTACTGGAAAAGGTGAAAAATCTACTGAATTATTAGGTCTCATACATACCGTTGTGTGTGGACCTATGTCAATTCAAGCCAGAAGAGGTTTTTCATACTTCCTAACATTTACTGATGATCATTCTAGATATGGTCATGTATACTTATTGAAGTATAAATTTGAAGTCTTTGAAAAGTTCAAAGAATATAAGTGTGAAGTATAAAAACAACTTGTGAAGAGTATTAAAATACTTCGATCAGATCGAGGTGGAGAATATCTAAACCAAGAATTTCAAAATTATTTAAAAGAGAATGGGATTTTTTCACAATGGACTCCTCCATATACACCACAATTGAATGGTGTATCTGAAAGGAGAAATCGAACATTATTAGATATGGTTCGATCCATGATGAGTCATGCAACTCTCCCTAAATCGTTTAGGGGTTATGCCTTAAATACTGCCTCCTACCTATTAAATCATGTTCCATCTAAAGCTGTAGATACTACCCCATATGAGATATGGTATGGGAAAAAGCCAAATCTTAAACATTTAAGAATTTGGGGATGTCCCGCATTTGTTAAAAAGGTAGAATCAGACAAGCTCGATCCAAAATCTGTAAAATGCTATTTTGTGGGATATCCAAAAGAAACTATTGGGTATCAAATTTTATAACTCCATTGAACAAAAGGTGTTTGTTTCAAAACACGCCATATTTCTAGAAAAAGAGTTTATTCTAGAAAAGGCAAAAGAGAGCAATATAGAACTTGAAGAAGTTCTAGAAACACAAATTAGCAAAGATAGGAACATGGAACAAGAGCTTGAACCTCATAATGATGTGGTAGAAATCGAAGCTCAAGATACACAAGCTGTACGTAGGTCAATTAGGACACGTCATGCACCCAGTAGGTATGATGATGTGTTTATCATTGATAATGATGAACCTACTACTTACAAGGAAGCCTTATCTGATAAGGACTCTGAGAAGTGGCTTCAAGCCATGAAATCTGAAATGGATTCCATGTATGACAATAAGGTAGGGACCTTAGTCGATCCACCTGAAGGGATAAAACCCATAGGGTGCAAGTGGGTTTTCAAAAGGAAAACCAACATAGATGGTAATGTGACTACTTATAAAGCTCGACTGGTTGCAAAAGGTTACACACAAAAACATGGTATTGACTATGATGAAACCTTTTCACTAGTTGCTATGCTGAAATCCATTAGAATTTTACTTGCTATAGCTGCATACTATGATTATGAAATCTGGCAAATGGATTTTAAGATAGCTTTTCTTAACGGTCATTTGCAAGAAGAGGTGTATATGATACAACCTGAGGGCTTTGTATCCAAAGACCATAATAAAGTATGTAAGCTACAAAAATCTATTTATGGACTTAAGCAAGCTTCAAGGAGTTGGAATATTCGTTTTAATGATACAATTAAAAAGTTTGGTTTTATCAAAAATGAAGATGAACCTTGTGTATACAAAAGGATTAGTGGGAGTGCTGTAGTTTTCCTCATATTATATGTGGATGACATATTATTGGTGGGAAACGACATACTTTCTCTACAATCGGTTAAGGTTTGGTTATCCAAAAACTTCTCAATGAAAGATTTGGGTGAAGCAACTTATATTTTGGGAATAAAGATCTATCGTGATAGATCCAATAAGTTGCTTGGTCTTTCACAGTCAACATACATAGATAAAATGCTAAAAAGGTTTAGCATGGATCAATCTAAGAGAGGTTATGTTCCTATGTCTCATGGGATTTGCTTTTCTAAAGATGTGTCCAAAAACTGATGTTGAAAAACATAGTATGCAAAATGTTCCTTATGTTTCTGTTGTAGGATCAATTATGTATGCTATGTTATGTACAAGACCAGATGTGTCTCATGCTCTAAGTGTTACGAGCATATATCAGGCTAATCCCGGTGATGGTCACTGGAAAGCTGTTAAGAATATCCTTAAGTATTTAAGAAGAAATAGGGATTTATTCTTGATATATGGAGAGACAGAGCTTCAAGTACGTGGGTTCACTGATGCTAGCTTTCAATCTGATAAAGATGATAGCAAGTCTCAATTTGGGTACATTTTTACCCTCAATGGTGGTGCTGTAAGTTGGAAAAGTTCCAAACAAGAAACTACTGCAGATTCTACGACAGAAGCCGAATATATTGCTACTTCAGAAGCTGCTAAAGAGGCTATTTGGATCAAAAAGTTCATTTCTGAACTTGAAGTGGTTCCTTCAATAGCCAACTCAATACCTTTGTATTGCGATAATAATGAGGCTATTGCTCAAGCCAAGGAACCTAGGTCTCATCAACGGTCCAAACATGTACTTAGGTGCTATCATTTGATTAGAGAAATCACTGATAGAAATGAAGTAAAGATAGAAAACATTCCTACAGATGAAAATATAGCAGATCCATTGACTAAGCCTTTATCTCAAAAGAAACATGATTGTCATGTATCTTCATTCGGTTTAAAATACATGAATGATTGGTTTTAGTAAGAGATTTGTTATGTATGTATTTTGATATTTTATGCAATAAAGATATATGGTGTTTTATCATCTTGGATTATATATATTTATATATTGATGATAAAGTCCTTAGAATAATACTTATTATTCTTAAATATCCCTAATCATAGTATTAACAAAATTAAGGACGTTGTTAATACGGATAGATTAGCATATATGGTGATATATGAATGAATTGTTGGAGAATAATTCATTGGATTGATCCGCTTAGAGATTCCATGAGGTTAACTATTTGAGTGCCAATGGTATAATCTCTACGTGACAGTAGTGTAAGTAATCCTCAGACTTGAGATTATAAGAGTATCTATAGTGTGAATTGTTATACCTTAACCCTATGAGTCCATAACTGTAACTAGTTGTGTGTGCCATAGAAGTTGGGTATAACATGAAACATTGATAGATGATTTATGATCAATAAAGGATTCACCACTTCTAATAGTAAGAAGAGTATATCCCACAAATGGCCAATTGTTGAAATATCAACTCAAAATGTTTGCAAACGAGTAAATAAATTTGGAAGAGTTCTAAATTTATTTTAAAGGAGTTGAATTTCGGGAATAAGAAATTATAATAATTAGTACATTAAGAGTTGGCACTTATACCTCACTCTTGTACTAATTAGGGATATAGTATGGTGAAAAGATATTAATTACACGAATTCTGGTTCATGGAAAGGTGAAGTCAACCACTTGACTTTTCTTAACTCTTGGGTGGTCATGATGCCTGGCTAGAGGCCAATCTTGATCTATAAATACAAGCTCATTAATTATTGAATTAATGATAAATTAAAGTTGTTTAATTTATTTGATCTTAGAATACTCTTGACTAAATTGACTTTAGTCCAAGTGGAGTTTGTTGGTTTTGTACTAAAGCCAATTAAATCTAAGATTATAATTTGTTATTTATTGCCAAGTTATTAAGAACCTAAAGGGTCACACACATAAAGAATTTGTTCTTGGATTAAAATGATTATATAATTATGTGATAATTATGGGGGCTAATTTGTAAAATAATTAACTTAAAAGATCTCCTATAAGATAAGTTGTGATAAGATAAAATTGTTTTATCTTAATAGAATTAAAATTAGTTTTAATTTTATTAAAAGAATTCTATTACGATAGAATGTCTGATCAGTCTGTTAGACTGTCTAACAAATAGATAGAATTTACCTTTTAATAGGAGACAGACACTAAGATCCAAATAGAGCGTACGTACAGAATTTTGTAGCGCTCATTGAAGGAACTAGCATATTGGCTTGGTGTCAATCAATCCTAGGAGGATCCTAAGAACAAGTTCTTGTGGATACCTTAGAGGCCGAATGTCTGTGCGGCTGTGGTTGACAAAACTTCCTTCGACAACACAATCTTCAGTCATCAAAATAGGTTTTTTATTTATACGTATATTGAAATTGATCCTGGTGAAAATCACGTTTTAATTCCACTGCCTATAAATTTGTTTATGGCATACATGATTTACTAACATCTATAAAACTAGACCATGCTCTGCGATACAGAGGGCTGAGATAAAGGGTAGAGCTAACGTCGCTATGGTAGTCACAAATGACACGGGGAAAAGAATTCTACCTTATAATTTGCACTATCATTATCTTCGCCACCATCACCATGCACCGGATCAATTGTACCTGTAATGCTTTCACAAAATCTTTGGGGCAATGGTCCACAAAGATTTGGGTTTCCGTTGTAAATGCTATCATCAAAATTTGCAAACTACCCTTCAACAGGTGTTCTCCTGACAAATTATTATATGATACGTTGAAATTGGACAAAAATGCAAGTTCGTGAGTTCAAAAGGTATTCAACCACTGCAATTATTGCATGAAAGGTCCAAACTCTCTATATTGTTCAACATGGAGAGTTTTGCTGGAATAGATCCTTCCAAGTAATTGTGGGATAAGTTTTGTGCCCAAATATCTAGATCACCAAATTTTGATGGTATTTCTCCCGTTAATTGGTTGTGGGACAAATTGATTCCAGACATATAATTCAAAATGTTACATGTATAAGAATTGGTTATTTCTTTCGTCATGAATTGCACTATTGAATACTTGCTTCCAGATGTTGATTTTTTATGTCGTGGCATAGTTTATTAGATAACTGTGAGTGTACCATCCAGCATCTTTCCTTGAGATTATTGTATGAAAGGTCCAAACTCTCTATGATTTTCAACATGGAGAGTCTTGATGGGATATAACCTTGCAAGTAATTGTGGGATAAGTTCAATGTTCAAATATCTGTGTTAGATCACCCAATTCTGATGGTATTTCTCTTATGAATTGGTTATGGGACAAATCAAGTCTATATAATACTGTATAAGAATGGTTTTGCTCTCCACTGGGGCATGTTTATACTTTAAAAGAAACAGATAGTGATCATGTTGTCTAAAATTCATGTTATTTCCTTTATAATTGAATTTTGATTCTTAAAACAGATTATCAAAAACAAAAGTATGCACAAAAAATAGATATCCTCGTGATCTAGTGACGAAAATTATTGTATTACGCTTGGTAAAACTATTCCTTGAGCTACCACAAAAAACACAAAAAAACTATCAAAAGATAAAACACAAAAAAGTTTTTCTCTTGTTTAGCTCTATCCAATTTCCATAATCACTTGGAACGAGATTTGTACCTCAGATAGAATTTGAATAGGATCCATGTGTCTATAAAATTAGGCCATGCTCTGCGATAATAAGGGCTGAGATAAAGAGAGAGAGCTAACATCACTAAGATAGCCACAAATCACACTGAGAAGCTCAGAAATAATTCTATTCTATAATCTGCACCATCATTATCTTCACAACCAACACCATGCATTGGATTAACTATACCTCTAATGCTTTCACATTGTCTTTGGAGCAATGGTCCACAAAAACCTGGATTTCCTGAGTTTTTTCCCATTTTAAGTTGAAAAAAAAAAGAGTGTAAATTGGGGGGGTGCTTTTTGGCCATATTCCAGCAATGTGATGGGCGCAAACCATTTGGGCGCATTTGGCAAATGTGCCCAAATGCAAAGAACGGTCTGAATAAAACGTCAGCCTCCGCCTCTATCAATAACGTTCCAAACCCGCAGATATGCATTTTCTTCCCTTTTCTGCATTTAAGTTTTCCGTCGTTATTTCTTTCGGCCAGCCATCTCTTCAACTTCTCCGGCCCTCGCAAAGTTCTACCTGAAGTAGGCACACATTATTTTCCATTATTTTCCCTCACAAGCCGATCTGCATTTTTTGGTTTCAAATCTCACCATTGCCACATTGCCATTGCCTCGGCTATCGCCGCCACCACTACCGCTGGGCCATTGCCATTTCCAGTCAATTTGTATTTGGTAAGCCAAACTTGGACTTCGAAAATAACTACAAATTGTTTGGCCCTTTCTGGATTTTTGTGTGCATATTTTGTTCCCATTTATGGGATTATTTTGTGCAATTTTCTGTCCCATCTCCAGAACTTTTTGTGTGTATTTTTTATGAATTTATGATTTTATTGTTCCCATTTTTGAATTTTTGGCTTGCATTTTTTACTACCATTTAGTCCCTTTTAAGGATTTTGTTTGTGCATTTGTTCTGAAATTTTCAGTTCTCTCCCTAAACTGATTGTTTGTGTTTTGGTTTGGTTCGAAGCGCTGCAAGAAGAACTAGATTTTACTACCATTTAGTGACGAAGCAAGAAGAACAGGATTCGGTAGAAATTTGCAAGCAAAACTTGATGCGTTTGTGCAAGGAATTTTTTTTTTATGAATTTATTTTTCTGATCCCTGGATTTATTGTCGGACTAAAATTTTGTGTGAATTTATTTTGCCATTTGTGGACTTTTCTATGAATTTCGACGTTCCACTTCTGGATTATTTTGTGCTTTGGTTGGTCTCTTTTCTAGAATTTTTGTTTCCATCCATTCTTGGAATTTTGTTTGTCCATTTTTGGAATTTTTTCCGCATTTGGTTGTCCAATTTCCCAAAGTTTGTTGGCATATGTTGTTGGAAGCATTTTGGCATATTTTTTCTATGGGCTGAAATTTTTTATGATTTTTTGGCCTGTTCTTGACTAATTTGTTTGGACTCCCTGGACTGAAATCTAGTGCGCTTTTTTTTCCACATTGCTGGATTTTATTGTGCATTTGGTCGGTCATTTTCTTGGATTATTTTGTGCATTGGCTGTTCTATTTTCTGGTATTTTTGTTTCCATCCATTCCTGCAATCGAGTTTGTCCATTTCTGGAATTTTTTCCGCATTTGGTTGTCCAATTTCCCAAAGTTTGTTGGCATTTGTTGTTGGAAGCATTTTGGCATATTTTTTGTATGGGCTAAAATTTTTTATGTTTTTTTGGCCTTTTCTGGACTGATTTGTTTGGACTACCTGGACTGAAATCTAGTGCGCTTTCTTTTCCCACATTGCTGAATTTTATTGTGCATTTGGTCGGTCATTTTCTTGGATTATTTTGTGCATCCATTCCTGGAATTTTGTTTCTCCATTTCTAGAATTTTTTCCGCATTCGGTTGTCCAATTTCCCAAAGTTTGTTGGCATTTGTTGTTGGAAGCATTTTGGCATATTTTTCGTATGGGCTGAAATTTTTTATGTTTTTTTGGCCTTTTCTGGACTGATTTGTTTGGACTCCCTAGACTGAAATCTAGTGTGCAACTTTTTTTCACATTTCTGGATTTTATTGTGCATTTGCTCGGCCATTTCTGAATTTCTTTGTGCAGTTGTTGTTCTAATTCATGGGATATTATTTTCCAATTGGTGGAATTTTTTTTGGTCATCTTTAATTTTCTGAATTTCTTTTTGTAGGCCTTTTCCGTTTTCTGTTTTCCGTTTTCCTACCAGACTCAACTGCTAGGCAAATCCACCGCCGGCTCACGAGGCATTTCCCAGTCATTCCGTGGCCATTCTTGACACCAGCTGTAGAGATTCGGTAATGAATTAATTTTTCAAATTTGTTGTTTACTTTATGGAAATGAAGTTTGATTTTATAGTATATTTTGAGTTGAAAGTGTAAATGAAATTATTTGTATTATTTGTCACTGAAACTTTAGTATGCAAAAATATACGGAATATATATGTGGAAATTTGTGAGGATTGTTGTCACTTGTGGAAACGAATTATTTTTTTATTGCGTGTATGTTCGAATCGAATGTGGGAACCATGTGGCATCAATAACAATGTTATTTCTATGCACCATTGTCTAACAACTATATAATTCAATTCTTGGTGTTAAAAGCGTTGGAGGAGATTAAAATATGCATTCATTCAATGTAAATAACATGGGATAGAGTTGAAATGAAGGGTATATGATACTATTATTTTCACTTATATTCATTGGAATTATGCAAGACTTGTAATATAGATTGTATTAACAATAAGAATAATAATAATAACAACCAAACTGATTTCAATTATATCCCAAACTAGTTTGTATTATCGGGTAAAAAATAAAAGTGTGATTAGTGTAAACGCATGTTTACTTTTAGACGCTATTGTGATTAGTATATATGCAACGTTATTGACATCTCCTTATATTGTCGCAATAGGTCTTGGTGAGATATGTTTACTTTTCATCCATTCGTATTAAGGTTATATTGGGGTGGTGACATTGTTCAATCCAACATTGACTTATCATATTGTCCTCCGTATGCTAATCGCACCGTGAGGATAACATCAAAGATCTCGTTCTCTGAACTAGAGACATTAGTCTACCAGTGTGTCCCAGTCGATAAAAATGTGGTTAGGTTGAAAAAGTTGTTCCGCTAACTTTGCGCTTTAAGTGGTTTCGTCGTCTTCAGTGGTTTGTCCATCATAGACAACTTTGTAATGGAATTAATGTATGAGGTGGTAAATTCACACCAGTCATTTCTCGCTAAAATTTATTTATTGCCCGAGGCGCTCGCTCCGGCACTGCATATGCATGGTGGTGCCCATATTCCGAGCCAAAGTTCTTTTCAAGCTTTGCTACAATCAAATCCATTCCTCAGTGTATTCCTCATGCCACTCTCTTTCCTACTCCTCAATCCGATGTTGGCATGTCACCACCTCTATCTAATCATCTGGTGTCATCTTCTACTGACTCTTTATTAGGGCTATTGATGACGATAGGGTTATTTGTTGTTCCTGTGCACACGACTGGGCCTTCTTCCTCTTCCCCAACATTGAATACAAATCGCTTTGCTGCATCCCCTAGTACATCTGCTCCAGAGAGTCCGCTTTTTCGGTTATCACTTACTTCTCAAGACCAAGAGGTTGAGAGAAGATATGATACAACAAATAATGCATTCGCCGATGGGTATAATCCGTTATCAGGCGAACTATTGCCTACTGAGAACGAGAGTATGTCAGGGGAAGGCAGTGGAGATAGTGATTTGGATTCTGACCGTGATGCCCTTCGCAGTGGCACTGGTTCCAGTCCTCAAGTTGAAAATCAGCACCTGCCATCAGAATCCCAACGGATGTATACTCTGAGAGGATTAGTATTCTTCACTGATATTGGTCTCGATGACAATTCTGATCCCACAGATCGGGGTGAAACCGGTTGCATCCGAATGTGGAGTGAGAAAAATAAATCCATTTGTTTGGGCATGAAATTTGAAGATAAGTAGCAATTGAAAAAGGCAATTACGCTATGGTCTATGGATCATGCTCGTGAGTTCAAAGTAACAAAGAGTAAACTCCGTACTTGGGTGGCCAAGTGCAAGGTGCAATATCTGAACGATCGAGAAGAGAAACCGACTCAGTTCGGCGTTCCCTGCCTGTGGAATGTTTGAGTAGTACATAAAAGTACTCATGGCTTGTGGCAGATCACAAGGTGGGCTTCTGCGCACAGTTGTCTAGGTGCGGGTCAGGGAAGTCATCACACAAACTTGACTTCCACTATGATAGCCACTTATATTATTCATGCAGTTGAAAAAGATCCCTGTTATGCTGTGAAGAGTATTCGCACTGATATTAAGAAAGTCTATGGAGTTGATGTGTCCTACAAGAGGCTTGGCACTGTCGCCGAAAGGCGATTGAAACTGTATATGGGGATTGGGTGAGTTCGTTCGCTAATTTGCTAGGTTATTTGGGGGCTCTGAGTGAGGCTAACCCGGGAACCATTGTCGAGTGGGAACATCATCCAGTAGGCAGTAGTCGTACAAAGACCTTCAAGTACGTCTTTTGGGCGTTTAGTCCGTCTATCGAAGCGTTCCACAAATGCAGGCCAGTAATAAGTGTCGATGGAACTCACCTGCGGGCCACATACAGAGGCAAACTACTAGTAGCAGTTACACAAGACGCCAACAATAACATTCTACCGTTGGCGTTTGACCTTGTGGACGAAGAAACCGTTCAGAGTTGGAGCTGGTTCATGCAACAATTACAGCTGTATGTTGCATATGACAGACACCCGTTGTGTGTTGTCTCTGATCGACACAAGGGTATATTGCACGTGATGAGCCAAATGGAGGATTGGCAGGAGCCATGGCATTTCACCATTTCTGCCTGAGACACGTTAGAAGTAATTTTATGACCAAATTCAAGAACCTATAATTGAAAAAGCTTTGTTGGTATATCGGTAGTGCAAGGCAAAAGCGAAAATGAAAAGCCATTCGTTGTTAGATTAGGGCTTTAAGCCTAGAAGGTTGGGAATATTTGTCTGCTATAAATCGGACGAAATGGTGTTTAGCGTATGATGGGAATGTTCGATGGGGCACACTTACTACCAATATTTCGGAGAGTTATAATAATGTCCTTCGTGGGGTGCAAAATTTGCCAGTCAAGGCGATGGTAAACACTACTTTCCACAGAACAGTAGAGATGTTCAGAAAACGGTCCGTAGATGCGCACCATTGCCGTTACGATCTGCGGAGTAACATATGGGCGATCTTCAGAAAGGTAGATTTAGCAGCGCAAGGACACAAGGTGGTTGAATTTGAATACGAAAATGGAGTTTATGAGGTTACCACGACACGGCATGTCGATGGCAAAGGTGGAAATTGCGAAACTGTTAGATACTATCGGCATCACTGCACGTGTGGTAAGTGGCAAATGTGTAGGTACCCATGCTCCCATGTAGTGGCTGTGTGTCGATCCAAGAGGGACAATCCTGTTAGTTTAGTACATGAAGTATACAAACTCAGCATTTATGTCGAGCAATATTCGGGTTGGTTCATGCCATTAGCACATCCAAATTATTGGCCGCATCCTGGATGGCAATTACAGCTGGATTGGGATATGTTCACCAATCAACGGTTTGGTTGTGTGCGTGCCAGTCATATAGCGAACGAGATGAATGTGCGAGACCCTAGTGAGGCTCGTAGATGTGGAAACTGTCGTCAGACTAGACATAATAGCAGAAAATGCCCAAATTCGCAACCTAGAGTTTGATGGTAGTTAGTTTTGAATATGTACAGATTTATTTTTGAGAAAGTAAATGTTCATGTAGACTTTTGTGCTCATATATTAAAATTTGATTTTCAATGTTTAATTTTAGTAATGATGCATTCTTTGAAATTATTGTTCACCTCTAAGTTCGGTTTTTTTTTAATGATATCAATGGTAGTAAATTAATGAATTATGAGTGCAGTGTCGGTTAACGGGATAGTAATCACAATCATATGTTCATTTACCCTATTTAGTTCAACAGATATGCATCCAAGGCCACATATTCCCGATCTACTATTCAGGTATATTGAACACAGGGCCGCGGCTTTATTCTACGGCCATATAGATGATGAACATCTTCAAGTACGGAGATGCGATGGTGGGTTATTGAGACATATGCCAATTCCACCTCGGGTTGCCAATTTTATAGCAAGGTTTAGTTTTGCAGGGATTCTACTGTGTGGGTTCGTCAAGATTGATCACACCCTTATAACCGCACTGGTTGAGAGATGGCGCTCAGAAACACACACTTTTCACCTGCCTATCAGTGACGCAACGGTGACACTACAAGATGTTGAAGTATTATAGGGTCTTCGCGTGGATAGGATGCCAGTTATTGGGACTAACATTCGACAGACCGCAGAGCAATGGATAGATTTATATAAACAATTGCTAGGATTTAAATTGTCGCATTCGACCATTAGGGCGGGTAAAATGAATGTGGGTTATTTAGAGGCGACGTTAGATAATGATATACTCGAGGATGCGGGCGATGACATATGTATTCAACGGGCTCGTATATACCTAATGATTTTATTAGGTGACTTACTGTTTTCTAACAAGTCTGGCTACCGAGTGCCGCTGGTATACTTGTCAATATTGATAGATATTGAGGTGACACAAGAGTACAGCTGGGGGAGTGCAGTACTAGCTTGTCTGTATCGCAATTTGTGTGAAGCTACCATACCCACAGCCACAGAGATCGCAGAGCCCTTAGTTCTGTTACAGGTAAATTTATATTCAATTAGTTTATTTCAAATATTTTAATACATAAATGCTTTTCTAATGTAAATTAATATGTTTGTAGTTGTGGGCTTGGGAGAGAATTCCCATTGTTAGGCCTGAACACCGAAATCCGGTCGATGATTTTTGTTTTCCCTATGGCGCGAGATTCGAGAACATAAACATACATCGTTAATGCTTTTATTGTGTTTCTAGTCGATACTTATAAGAATATTAAAACTATAGGTGGAGTGGACATTTTGATGTGTCTAAAGCGCCCATGTATGTGTTACGCGCATATCGAGATCAGTTGACCAGTCTCTGATTCTACTAGGTACCGAGTGCTTACTTTGCGTAGCACACGTTGTGTGGTTTGAAATTGGTCATTTTCTCTTGCATAATTCAGTATACTAATATTTTCGTTTCATCGTCGTAGTTCATTTGGTTACCGTACTCATAGGGCCCCTAGTTCTGCAAGCGCTACCACCCTATTGCAAAGCCGGTTGAAATATTTGGCTGTCTGTAGTATATCTACTATGTTGGAGCATCGTCGAACCACATGTGTCGAATCGTACCTTAAGACAGTTCGAGATGTCCCAACCAATCCTTATGCCGTTAATATTGGATCGCTATACTGAGATTCATAACACGGGTTGACGAAAGAGGTTAGACATGAATTGGGTAGCCGCACATTTCGAATTTCTAGATATCTGGAACAACTGGCACACGTTAGTTAGTGGAATAGAAGTTGTGGCGGACACATCTTTTCCAAGTCATGATTATATATCATGGTACAAGGCTCGTACAGTCATCTACATTTCTGACCTATCTCGCATTGAGTCAATACCGGAGGGCTTTCATGGCACTGGTTCTACATTAGAGTTTTTGGTATGAATTTTTTCGTAAATTGTAAGTTGTGGATATTATTTGCATACAGAGAGTAACAAAATTTATTTTTTCAGCAGATGAATGTAGTAACTCGGGCGTACCATATGTTGATTGACGGTATGTCACAATGTGAACCCTCGGATGCACCTGAACTGGCTGCGATACGAGATTACCTTTCTGAGTCAATCCGTACGATGCGAGAGTCTCACAGATTGGATATTACCCCACTGCAGATTGGGAATCGAGATATGCAGCAGGCTATGGACCCTCGGGTCGTTGTTAGAGAGCGTAGGTCCCATCGAGGCCGTAGACAAGGTGGTAGGGGGTCTCGATTACATGGAGGCAAAATACTTGACCCTTTAGGTGGTTCCACATAGTCACGTGCATCTCAACCGATCATATCTACGCTGGAAACACAACCTAATTTTCCATCGTCGGGGGTTGTTGACACGATCGATCAGCCATCATCGAGTGCCTTCCACTATTCAGAGATACACACTCCAATACATATGTCTGTACATACATTGCATGATGATGATGGTCATGAGGATGCTGATGAAGATGATGACAATTTCGTAGATGCATATATAGATATTGTTAGTGAAGGGGTAGATCCGACTGTGACACAAAAAGAACAGAGTGTACACTTACGTAGATCCAAGAGAACTATTACACCTACTACATGTGGTACACATGGAAAACTTAGAGGACATAGATAAATAAGAACTTCTGTAATACTATTTTAATATTCCGTAGTTCACTTTCCATTCTAATTATTTGTACATCTTTTCATATCATTGTCTTTCAAATAACCCCTAAGCAAAAAGTATAGATGTAAACGAAAATTTATTTACGTAATGACAATCTAAACATAGAGTTTTAGGGTTTCATTTTTCTAGAAACACAATTGGGGAGGGTTAAATGAGAGGATATAAAACAACCGAGGAGACTTCAATAAGAGAGCATAAAACAACCTAGGAATAGCAGGAAGAATTCGTGCACATTCAGCATCATATGTAAGAATTCATTGTAAGGAGTAATTACTTTATAATCAATCATGATCCTCACGATCTCCAAATTTTAGTAAGAATTCATCCATAAACTATCTTTAAGAATGTGATTCCAACGTGCATGGATTCAACCATTGCCCTAATGGTTTTAATTTTTTGTCAACCCATTGTTGTTTAGGGTAATTCGAAATTGTCATCAAATTGGAAACCATCATAAAACAAACCATTTGGGCACATTTGGCAAATGCGCCCAAATGGTTTGGGCGCATTTGGCAAACCCAGTCACATTAAACGGGTAATGTGATGGGCATATTTGGCAAATGCGCCCAAATGGTTTGGGCGCATTTGGCAAATGTGCCCATCACACTGCTGGAATATGGCCAAAAAGCACACCCCCAATTTACACTCTTTTTTTGTTTCAACTTAAAATGGGAAAAAACTCGGATTTCCTCTGTAATTACTCTCATCAAAATTTGCAAACTCCCCTTTATCAGGTATTCTACCATACAAATTATTGTATGATACATTGAACTTGGACAAGGAATTCATGTTTGTGAGTTCAAAAGGTATTTGACCACTGAGATTATTGTATGAAAGGTCCAAACTCTCTATTGTTCAACATGGAGAGTTTGCTGGAATAGATCCTTCCAAGTAATTGTGGGATAAGTTCAGTGCCTGAATATTACTTAGATCACCCAATTCTGGTGGTATTTTTCTTGTTAATTGGTTGTGGGACAAATCAATTCCAGACATATAACTTAGAATGTTACTTGTATGAGAGTTGGTTATATCTTTCGTCGTGAACTGGACTATTTCATACATTTGAGAACGGAGGATGTACACAATATCCCAAACAATGCCCCAAGCTGTTGGGTATGAAGAAATCGGATACCAAGGACTAAATGTTTCCAAATTCCAGCTGTCATAATTAAAATTTGCTCCAAAAGAGATGTAACTTATGCATGAAGCAATTGGACTAGAAAAATTATTCCGAGAAAGATCTATAATGCTTAGTTACTTCAATTGACATATGGACGTAGGAATCTTGTCATGCAAATTATTTCCTCCCAACAGGAGAACCCTAAGTTGTGTAGGTGTTCCAGCCACCAGAAATACGATTATACCTTAAATCCAGAGCCTTCAAAGATGTAGAATTTTCCAATAGTGCATTCGGTATTGATCCTATGATTTGATTCCTTTGCAAGCGGATGAATTTCAATGATGGGAAACCAGAGCATGATGGTATGGATCCATTTAAGCGATTTTCAGAGAGATCTAAAAATTGAAGATCCGAAAGCTTGCAAATATCATCTGGTATGGTACCTTCTAGTTGGTTCCTCGACAGGTCAAGAAAATGCAATGATGAGAAGTTTCCAATCCACCTTGGAATTTCCCCTTGAAACTCATTGTTGGATATATCTAAGAAGAGTAGACTAGAACTACGAGATAATCCGTGTGAATTGCTTCTGGAGAAATGATTGCTATCCATGTGAAGGATATGCAGAGTAGTTAAGTTTGTTGAACTTGAGAGGAAATAGCCTCGCAAACTATTATAGGATAATACCAAAGCCCAAAGATGGACACACCCAGTTCCAATTCCATCCGGAACTTCTCCAAAAAAAATGTTGTGTGACAGATCAAACAATAATGATGAAGTCAAGTAGCCAAGGGATTCAGGTATGCTACCTTCAAAAGAATTTCCTGACAAATTCAAGCATTCCAAACTCGGGAAGAATAGACCGGTATCTTGAAAAACTTGACCACCAACCTCATTGTTTGAGATGTCTAACATGAAGAGATGTTGTAGTTTGGGTATGGCAATCAATAGAAATGGGCCTGTAAATGAGTTATCCCTCAAGTTAAGAAATTCTAAGCGCGTGTTATTTTCCACGAGCCAATTTGGAAACTTCCCAACTAAATTATTGAAGGAAAGATTAAGAACTCTTAGTTCTTTCTGATACAACAAAAACTTAGGAACCTCATTGTTCAAATTGCATCCAACCAACCGGAGAACTCTAAACTGGAACGAAGGTAAGAAATCTAGACCTTTAGTTTTAACGTATAATTTATTGCCTAAAGGTTCAAGCATGAATTGCTGAAGCTTTGAGTGGTTGGCAACAGAAGTCAAGGAAAATGAACTTTCAAAATGGTTGCTAGAAAGAGATAGGTGCTCGAGATGTATGAGGCTAGTGATGACAAGTGAGGGTATGTTGCGGCTCAAATTATTGTATGAGATATCAAGAGCCCGGAGAGATGTCAAGTTGCTGAGACACAGTGGAATATTACCACTAAAACTATTCCAACTCAGATCAAGTTCAAGGAGATTTTTCAAACTGCAAATTCCTGCCCAAAAATAAAATAATCCAGTTGAGGAAAACTTTAATTTCTTGCGAATTGGACTTGTATGAAATTTGTGCGATCTAAGTGATATAGCTGCAATTATCATATCCACTAGATTAAATATTTTCTTAATTTCTGCATATATAACATTTTATTTAATTGAGCAAACCTATGCTATGCTATTTTATATAAACAGGACCCTAGTTTATAGTAAAATGTCAATTCAGCTGCACATTTTTATTATATATTTTTTTTGGAACAATGGAAAGTAAACTGCAATTTAGTGCAAAGAAGCGAACGTTTGTGAGTGTTACGTAAATTTGATCAATGTTAGATTACCTTCAAGGATGGATGAATCATTAATTTTATTATCCCACATGGACAAGGCCTTGAGGGAAGTCATGACTTCAATTGATGACAACTCTTGCATGCCTGTATTTCCAAGATTGAGTAGCTCTAAATGTGGTAGCTTCAGATCTGCAACAAAGAATCTCCAAAACTATTATCACAAGTTTTATGTTGATACTATAATGTTGTTCGAAAGAAAGAGAGAGAGGAAAAGGAAGTCAGAATTCTATGTTGCAAGGAACTCATTCAAATAACTGACAAAATTAACCAACCAATTACTAGTCACGGTGATACAAAATAATTGAATATCACTCTAAAAATGAAATGTCTCAACTTAATTAAAAAAGTAAAAATAAATTACTAAATATTGAAAAGGAGGCCAAAATGTTGAAGAAGTGAGAGATTAGTCATAGGAATTCGCAAGTACTTTGTTAATTATGTAAGGGATACAGTTTCCAACATTGAAAAAAAAAGGAGGAATTGAGAAAATAGCAGCTCCCGCTAAAACATTTGCAAAAATAGCAGCTTGACCAAGTCATTTGAGAAAATAGCAGCTTGACTGTAAAAGCGATGGGAAAATACCGAAAAACCCCTGATACAATCCAAGTTCATCGTTTAACTTCATGTCACCGCTCACGCCATTTTTCAGTCTTCATGGATTGAACTGCCCATTTCCACGGTGCGTAATAATTCAACATGAAGTTTGATTTTATGACCGACGAACAAACAACTGGTTTGATTTCGCCAAGCGGATAATAATAAAAAATGTAAAATACATCTCGACCGACGAACAAACAAAATCCCGACGTCTCAAACTGGCAATTGGATATTTGAAGATGGCCGAAGACTTATTAAGGTTCTACGCCAAATAAGGAAGGAAGTCGGCATCTGTTGGACGAATAAACGATAATTAGTCGATGTTTCGTCGAGAGGTTAACCGACTTGTAGACGACCTTTAGTCGAGGTTTTTTCGAGGTTTTATTCGATGTTTTAGTCGAGGTTTTTTCGACATTTTATTCGAGGTTTAGTCGACATTTTAAACGTCGATGAACATATTACATCTTATTGTGAATGACATCTTATTGCTGTTGGATAAATCGAGGTTTGCTGTTTTATTTGATATTGAAATAAAAGAAACTAATATAAGTCCATCAACATCTACTGGTAGGAAAAAATAAGGTTTTCTACTGTTTTGATTTGTGTGTTTTGTAATAGAATGAGTGAGAGAGAAGGAAGAAAAAAACCAACAAGAGTCATAATATTTTGGAGCTTTCCTTCATATAGAGCTTCATGCATTTTGTTAAACAATTTATAATTTTTTAAAGCAAGTACAAATTAAGAGGCTCTAGCACAGTATCTCGTTATTTCCATGTGTTTTGTTTTTCATTTTTTTACATTTCTATCACATATTTCTCAATGGTGTACAGAATACCATGCGCGAAACGAGCGGATTTTAACACTTAAATATGTCGATTGTCGCGAAACTCTGAAATGTCAAATGAGTATGTGTTTTATTGATAAAACATAATACGGATAATGAATCAGAACTATTCATTACATCAAACAAGATAGTGTCAACAATTTTAGTCCCTACAAACTAATTGATTTGTGCACGCTTGCCGATTGTGTCCGCTACTGGCCCACAACGACCACGCTTCTTTTCAATTTTTTCTCGGTTGAAGGAATTCTCTTTTCTTGGGCCGACCACTCTTAGCCCTTGGTTCTCGGGGGTGATAGTTGAATGGATAAAATTTCTTCCGCACAATCCAAGCCTTAGGATCACCAACGGCATAATAGGCTCGCATAAGCGCCTATAATTGCAAAGCAGGTGATAAAATTGCGAGCATAAAGTGTAATGGTCAATTTGACGCGCCGAAGTGCAGCCTAGTGCATGCACACATGGGAGTTGATCCATATCAAACACTCGACACGTGCATGTCTTTTCAAGCAAATCCACTGTAGCTGTACGGTTTGCAATATCCCTTACACACCATCTATTCATATCGACCGGATCAACAACATAGGATTGTGCTTCTCTCATCCTTGATCCTATTAACTCTTCACAATATGGTGTGGTCATTGTGTTGATTTCCCCCGCAGCTGTACGCCTATCGTGGAACCATTTTTGGAGTGTGTTACGGATGTAGTCCACCAAGGAATGAATAGGCAATTCGCGGGCATCTTTCAACAAAGGCATTTAGACATTCAAAGAATGTTGGATGTCATTATTGTATAGCGTCTCTCACTGCATGTGCCCTTGACCAACGTTCAAGCCCCACCTCTCTTAAATACTCGCCAACCCGTGGATTTTGTAGTGAAATAATTCCAAACATCTCATTGAATTCAGCAATAGTGTAAGCCTTTGCAGCCTTAAAGTATAATGGGATCAAGGCTTCTTGTTTGAATTTGGATTTGAGGTTGTTGCTTAGATGAAAAATACACGCTCCATGGAAGGAATTAGGAAAAACGTTGGCAATACCTTTGGCGATGCTCTTATGCTCTACGATACAAATACCAACCCATCCACATCGGAGCCAATTGCAATCTTTAACCTCTCGAGAAACCACTCCCACGATGCGTCATTCTCTGAATCAACTATTCACATACCCACAGGATATACTTGGTTGTTACCATCTATGCTAGTTGCAACAAGTAATGAACCGGGATATTTTCCTTTCAAGAAGCAAGCATCAACGGCAATAACTGGCCGTATGTGCCGTTGGAATCCATGAATAGATGCACCAAATGCGAAAAATAAATACTTGAAGCACCCATCTTCTTCTCGACATACTTCAACAACAGTTCCCGGGTTCAACTCATTCATCACATGCAAATAAGATGGAAGTATCCGATACGAATCCTCAAAACTTCCTCGAACTTCCTCCAAAGCAGCTTCCCTTGCGCGCCACGCCTTATTGTACGTTATGTTAACGCCCAACTCCGACCGAATATCTGAAATAATTTCCTTCGGCCTATACGGCCGACATACATCTGTGTACTTACATTTGATCCATGAGCCAAGTACATCTCGGCTGGCGTGCTTATGATCACTTTGGACCAATGATGATTTGCATGTATGGTTGTTAGCATATTTTGTGATCTTCCAGGCTGAAGAATTCCCAACGGCAGCTGCATTCAACATCCAACTGCAATTTTTGTCCTTACACCTCAGGTACCAGAATTGCCTATTAGCCCTAACAACCTTCCACTCGAAGAAATGCTTCACGGCCAACATGGACATTCTCATGAACAAATGCCGCCTAGTTTCGAACACATCTTTCACTGCAACATCAACCACTGCAGCCAATCGATCAGAAGACGTACCATAGTCCGCATGTGATGACTGCGTCGCGGTAATGGTCGGCAAATTTCGCACAACGATCCTGTTTGTTTCCTTTTGCCTTGTTCCCACGGGAACTCTTTGTTCATCTTTTGAGATAAACATTCCCTCATCGCGATCATCCCCCTCATCACCGGCGTGAGGATCTTCAGCCGGAATGCAAACGATGTTGTCATCGATTAGTCTTGTATGTATGACATCGTCCGTCCGGGCCAGACCATCAAATGAAAGATTAATTGGCGAGTTGCTAGCACCAAATTCATCTTCCGTCGTGTCCCCATCTCGAATGGTGACACATAATGGTATCCTTGCATCACCCCGCTTAATAATCTCATTGAAAAAACATTGGACGTGGTGATCATTTTTTATAGGCAACACCGATATCTTGGATAGGTACTTTGGTAGGTACTCGATCACCAGTTTTGGTGTGATCTCCGAACCTAAATCCATTATGCCTACGATTTGATTCATCATTTCCAAGAAGTTCGAGTCTTCCTTTAACAAAATGGTTTCAATCCTCTTATAGCCCACGAATCTATGTTCATTCGTGGCGGGGTCAACACTCCATTCTCCCCCGAGAAGCACATGAACAGCCCATTTATCATTGTGCGCCATTCCGTACTGCAAATAAGAGGAGTTAATTTTCTAATCAGTTCAGGCGGCAATAATGGAAAAATGCAAGGAAGAAAAAATCAATTCGGCAATTATAATAACCCAAGGGAATTACAAATCATAAAAAATCAAGGAATAAAAAATCCCGACGGCAATTATAATAACCCAAGGGAATTACGCATCGCGAAAGAGCAAGGAAGAAAAAATCCCGCCGGCAATTATAATAACCCAAGGGAATTACAAATCATATTAGGGAATCATTGAGGAGTGTACTTCATACTTACAGATTGGTATATTGAGGAGTGTTCTTGATATCTTGGAGGGAAGTTCGGTTCGGTGCTCAGAGTGGCCGCAATGTGCGTCTCAAATGTATATTTAGGTCTATTGAGGACAAAATGTTTGCTAATCGTTTTTCACTCCAGTGGCTCTGTTTTTTTGTACAGGAGATTGTTCAAAAATTAATTTCCCGCGCTTGCCGCGCGCTAACACCGTTTTGTGCACGGATAAGGCGCTCCCTCGCGTAAATGTCGACAAAATCTCGACTAACTATCGACAAACTATCGATTAAATATCTCGAATTTTCCCTCGATTAAATCTCGAATATATATCGATTATATCTCGACAAACTCTCGATTATATATGGAATTTTCCCTCGATTATATGTCGACTAAAAGAAAACCGACCTTCATATAATCTCTCGCTTCTTCAACATTTTGGCCTCCTTTTCAATATTTAATAATTTGTTTTATAATTTCATTTATGCAGAAATGATTATACGTATATACAAAGTTTCACACCATATCTCTTCTCTAACATCTAACCACCCGTATTAATGTCCACTTTCTTTCTCACATTAAAATTAAAATAACAGTACCAATTTCAAGTCTACATACAAAAATTCGACGCCCAATAAAATATACTTTCTTGTAAATTTCCTTTGAAAGGTAAATTTATCCCTTTCTTTTTTCAATGTTGGAAATAGTATCCTATGACTAATCTCTCACTTCTTCAACATTTTGGCCTCCTTTTCAATATTTAATAAATTGTAGTGTCTTGACTTGAGTAATAATGACTTTCATGGTTCTCTATCGTTCAAAGGTAAGTTTGGGTAAATATTAATACTATATGCCACAAATTTGAATCATGAAAAATATAATGCAGGAATTATGCATTCTTTTCTGAATCCAAAAAGAAGTCCATTAGGAGATAAATATAAATTTTTATTACTTATGATATACAATATTATGTTTGTATACAACAAAATAAAGTAATTACACATTCACATAATGGATATTAACATACGCTTACAACATTACACTAAATGTTCTAAATTTACCCAAATTCCTAGCTAAATTATGTAAAGTTATTGATTGCTTCCTATGCTTCCCTCCTTGCCTTCCTTCCCTTCTGCCGCTTGCTCTCCTTCCCTTCTTGCTTTTTTTCCGTTCTACCTTTCTTCCTCTGCTGCTGGAATTTATCCTCCTCAAGTGCGTGGGACGTAAAGTTCAGACGCCATTTGTTTGCGCATCGCAGTTGCGTTCGTCGGTGCAATGGTATTTAGCGGAAGTCCATGGATTATGCATTCTGCCCACTTTAGTACGTAAATACCACAGTCGCCGCTACTGCAAGCACGATGGAACACATATTTATACAAATTTCACATTATAAGTGATCAAACATGCCGTAAAGGAAAAAAAAAAGATACTAGCCTCGGTTCTTGGTGCTCCTCTATGTGCTCAACCACGACTTCCCATGCATCCCCAACTGGATGTTGTTCCCGATAGCATGTGTTAAAATCGCACGCCTTAAGTATCTTGGGCATTGTTGTAGTTAGATAGTCTAACTTCGCAACAACAACTGTACCCTGGGGCGATGGGTTATAAACACATAATTTCTGCGCATTTATGTCCATCTTCACAAGCATCCAGTGGTTGCCATCTACGTGACATGGGAATAAGAGGAAGTCCAGGTTTGTCAGGTCGTGTGGAAACGAACCATCACCGATTTAACCGCTTGGTAGCCATGTCTTCCACGTTTGCATCCCTCTTGTCATTATGAATCATCTTCAAGCCAGTCTAACACAAACAGGAGTACGCATCGCGTTAGAAACGTTACAGATTTTAATAAAAATTAGTGAGCCAATTTAGTGAGTAGATTCCTTAAAGATTAGTCAGTCAATTTACATACGTTATAGATTACAATAAACTTTATCCATTACAGAAAAACACGTCTATAAAACAGTAGTAACATTTTTACCAAGTCAATAGAAATCTATTTCATACAATCCAAATAAACCACTTTTTCTAATAAAAAGTAAAAAAGTAATATGACTTGTAATATATAAAATAATCACTAGTAATTTTAAAGGTTAGACATTATTGGTTTGACTAATCAATAAAGTAAGCAAAATTATTTAAGGGATCAACCAAGAATAATACATAATACATCAACGTCACATATCAACATGACCTTTATCCCAAATTAGTTAGGATCGACAATCAATAAACCAAAAAAAAATGAGGAGAAAAAATAGTTATAAAATAAAATAAAAAAATAAAGGTAAAAGCGTTAGGACTAAAAATAGCAGTCAAGAACGTAACAAAAATACCATTTGAGAATAATCACCATGGATATATAGTGACGCAACAATGCACTCGACAGCAACCCAAACCAACATCATTCTACTAGCTAAATATATGTACTCTCAACAAAGAACTAGAAAACAAAAATCACCAATTTTTCTAATAAAAAGTAAAAAAGTAATATGACTTGTAATATAATCTTTTGAAAAAAAATTATTCAAACTCAAACACCAATAAACACAATCAATTTTAGGTGAACAATCTTACATCGAAGGTAGACTCCATAATTGACAAATCCTTGCGGCCCATGTTAATGATCCGTTTGCGTAGCATTGAGGTATACAAATCAATTTGCTGCAACAAAAAAGGGTTCAATTCAGGGAGAAAAGCAAATATTAGAAAGGTTTTAATATTACGTCGACTAAAAACTCAGCCTTACTAGATCATTGAGCCAATATCCTTTTGTCCACATAGTCTTCAACAAATCGGAGTTCAAAGAAATCCCTATTCGTGTCCACAAATAGAGCGTTGGTTTGTGCCGCATCCACTCCTTCATTGCTACATCCTGTGCTTCCGTTGGAAGCAAAGATGCCAGACTATGTTCCTCTGATGCAAGGCCAAGAGTCGGGCCCAGATTTTGCCCCACCCCTTCCTCTGTTGGGGGTTTGGTACCTCTTTCCTTCATTGGAGGTGGTGGCGCACTTGTTGCAGGTACGGGGACATTGGGCGAAGGAGTTCTGTGTTCGATACTAAGCTGATGGACTATCTCCAACACAGAGGTCTCTTCCTTAGACAATTGCTCCACTTGCCCCTCCTGCACCGGCCCTAAGGTCTCTCCTGCCGTGTCCTGTTCATCACCGACCGGCCCAGTTCGATCTTGAAGGCCTATGTCTGCTCCAATGCCTTCGGCAAACATGCCGGCCGACTTAGACCCTTCTTGAATTACTTTGTTGTCATCGGCAGCAGTTGAGCCCTCTTCGGCTATAGGAATGCCCTGAGCCCCTGGAATTTTATTTATATCAAGGCTGTAGCTTGGGGAAGTGCCTTGCAAGGGGCTGGATTCGGGGGATGGTCGCCGCGTTGCACCACGCGACATTAGGATGTGCACATATTCTTCCAACATGTACACCTTAGCCGTCATATCATCCAAATTTCCTCTTTAGGGTCTTCATCAGTATCATCCGACTTTAGAAGCCTCGGCTCATCTTGACACTTAGCCAATTTCGCCTCGGTCTTGCTTTGCCGCTCAAGTAGTCATGGATGATATCATTTGGTCGATCTCCTTCAGCCTCGACCTCATGCCGGACTTTCTGCCGCTTTTCACCAGATTCGATGTGTTCTTCTCTACTCCTCTTCCTATAGGACACATAAAAATCAGCAGCATTGGCATTCTCTCCCCAACTCGCATCGTCCCCTCTCGCTCCTCTGCCTCTTGCTCCCATTGCAAGAAATTTTCCCGTTCTTCTAGAGTAGGCTTCATTCGGGTTATTTTCACCTTCTGCATTAAATTTTGGTGCATGAGGAAATTTACATTTCATAAAGAAGATCTCAAATCATTAACACTGTGTGATGTCATACCTCGCCGTCGGATGTTCGTTTTGCCCACACCTGCTTCCTTTCTTGTTCTCTCCGTTGACAACTCACGCCTTTCCACCTAAACATCCTCGGCTTGTCTCCAGAGGATTCAACCCTTTGCACCATCCTCAGACGCTCAAGATGTGGCATTATCTCATATGCGAACACCTGAGAAAATGGGAATATTAGGCCATTGAAGTCAATATTACACATGTAGTTATATAACTTAAAACACAAGTGAACCGTAATCTTACCCCAAATGCCACTGGGAATCCCCCAAGAGTGTATGTCCTGTTTTCAGGGTGAGTTGTTTGCTTCAAGGCATTAATCATGCTTTTTCTAGCACTATCGATCGTCGCCCTGTAGGACAGTTCACCCCACGGAATTTCATCAAAGCTCTTCCAATCACAGGCCAAATGAAGGAGCTTGTCTTCAATTCGAGTTCTCTTTGCCATGCCGTTGAATGATATGTACAGAAGTAATAGTGTCAGGCTCACCACATCAATGCCTGAATAACTTGAGTTTATCCTCTCGTAGGACTTCATCACTTCATCGTAGGTAGCTTCCTCCGTCGCACCAAGGTGTTTAATGAACTTCGATATTGACGGAGGACCATTAGGTGCGCGGTACTTGGCATATGCACTATCAAAATCGCCCATCTTCAGGCCCGTGATTATGGCAAACTCCCTCTTGCCAAATTTTACCTTCTTCCCCGCAACGTTGAAGTAAATGCTATTTTCCCGCTTGGATATCTCATCCGGTTTGAGTTGCCTCAACAATAGGGAATGTATGATCTGTTTGCACGTAACGTATGCTCGTGGTCAAGAGCAATTTCAGCTAGACAACTCTCCCTTCGAAGTATTTCCTTTTGCGTCTCAGTCAATTTCGACCGGATCATCTTCATATTGGCTTCATAATAGCAATATTGCGATACCTGAGCGTTGAAAAACTCTCCCTGAGCGACCATTTGCGCCTTCAAATGTCCCTACACATTGCATTGTCAAATCCGTTCAATTATTGCACATAGTCACTCTCACCTTTTAATATGAAACATGGAATATATGCATTCACTGTAATTTGGCAAACTATAAATTTTACAAGAAGTTGTTATTTATAATAAATTTATTCGAAGGCCATTCATAAACTAAATACAATTATACACTTGCATCACCGTTCTAGTTTTGGTATCTTTGTGAAATTAACCAAATAAAAGTTTAGAAAAAATATCGCACATTACATATCTTTGTGTGATAGATTTAATCGACACTTGGTCGAGGCATTTTGTGAAATTAACCAAATGAAAGTTTAGAAAACATATCGCACATTACAAAGCAAAGAGAGATAGATTAAATCGACACTTGCTCGAGGCTTTTTGTGAAACTAACCAAATGAAAGTTTAGAAAAAATATCGCACATTACAAAACCAAAGAGAGATAGATTAAATCGACACTTGCTCGAGGCTTTTTGTGAAACTAACCAAATGAAAGTTTAGAAAAAATATCGCACATTACAAAGCAAAGAGAGATAGATTAAATCGACACTTGGTCGAGGCTTTTTGTGAAACTAACCAAATGAAAGTTTAGAAAAAATATCGCACATTACAAAACCAAAGAGAGATAGATTAAATCGACACATGCTCGAGGCTTTTTGTCAAACTAACCAAATGAAAGTTTAGAAAAAATATCGCACAGTACAAAACCAAAGAGAGATAGATTAAATCGACACTTGCTCGAGGCTTTTTGTGAAACTAACCAAATGAAAGTTTAGAAAAAATATCGCACATTACAAAACCAAAGAGAGATAGATTAAATCGACACTTGCTCGAGGCTTTTTGTGAAACTAACCAAATGAAAGTTTAGAAAAAATATCGCACATTACATATCTTTGTGTGATAGATTAAATCAACACTTGGTCGAGGCATTTTGTCCATTCTTTGATCGATGTTTTTGCCTCGAGCCTTTGATCGACAATTGATCGAGGCTTGATCGAGACAATCGGCATACAGACGACTCATTTGTTCGAGGCTTAGTCGAGGTATTTTGGGCATTCAGTCGACACTTGTTCTCGCCCAAGTGTTAATCAGTAACATGGTTCTCGAGTGTTTTGTGGACAGTTTTTGTGTGTTTCAGGTTATAAAAAAATAGTATTTCTAAACGTAACAAGCATGTGCAAAACCCTAAAAACTATAACAGATTCTAAACGAAATGCGCGGCAAAAACTCAAAAATAAGTAACCAAGCACTATGATTTCTAAACGTAACAAACATGAAGCAACATGTGAACTAACCTTCTTCTTGTCCTTAGTCGGCTTCTCTGATGTCTGCTCCATTGCGCCAACTGCCGGACGTCCACCTCGCGTACGTGCCATTTAATTTGCAATGCTTGAATATGGTGTAAATGGTGGATTTATATGGGTTATCAAGATCAGAGAATAACAATCGGTTGAAAAATGTTACTTCCGTGTTCTTCGACGTTGTAAGTGATGATGGGAGAACGATTAGTCGAGAGAATACCAGTGGGCGCGGTTTTCAAATAATAATTCCGTAAATTTTTATATCGCCGAGAGAATACGAGTGGGCGCGATAATTAAACATCGACTTAATGTCGATCAAACCTCGAATAAAGTCTCGATTAAAATCTCGATTAAATGTCGACTAAATGTCGACCAAACATCGATTAAATTCTCGAATAAATTCGTTTATTCGTCCAACACCAACACATGCCGTCGTCCATCCGTAATTGTCTGCAGAACCTTAATACTAACTCTTCGGCCAACTTCAAACATCCAATTTCCAGTTTCATACAAATGGATTTTGTTTCATCGTCGGTCGGGATGTAGTTTACATTTTTAATTATTAACAACGAATTAACCTGTACGTGGATTTGATTTCATGCACGCACCGCACCATGGAAATGGGCAGTTCAATCCATGAAGAATGAAAAAATGGCAGCAGAACGGTGACATGAAGTTAAACGATGAACTTGGATTGTATCAGGGGTTTTTCGGTATTTTCCCATCGCTTTTACAGTCAAGCTGCTATTTTCTCAAATGACTTGGTCAAGCTGCTATTTTTGCAAATGTTTTAGCGGGAGCTGCTATTTTCTCAATTCCTAAAAAAAAAAAGGAGTGTATTTACCTTTGAAAGGAAATAACCCCTCCATGTAATTCCCAGCAAGAGACAGATTTCTTAATATAGAAATTGTTGTTGTACATTGAATTGTACTGTAATGAAGGTTGTTGTCATCCAAGTTTAAGGATTTTAGATTTTTGAAATTATTCAATCATTCACAACGTGCAAAATTCGAAAATATAAGTAAAAAGATGCAATGAAATAGCACCTTTTCTTGCTATTGAAGTATTAAAAAAAAACAGAGAGAGATAAAAGAAATTTTTTTTTATATGCATAGCAAACAAAGTAATTAACATATTTAGATTAAATGTGTGGTTTATTATTACATATGTTCTCCATTTCAAAATTTTCAATATCAGAAATTTGTACTTGTAAATAGTTGAATGATTTGGGGGAAGGGTTTGGTGTTCTTTGTCTTTTTTAAAAAAAACTCTTGTCTTGAGTTCAAGAAAGTCAAAAAAAAAAATAATCTTAAGAATTAAAAAACAATTGGGATCAGTTGAATAATCATAATTTTTTTTAAAAAAAAAATCTCCAATTCAAATAAATTTAACAAAATCTAAACTATTATGCAACAAAATTTGTAAAAAAAAATTATATCATTGAAAAGCTTGATTCTTTATTGAATTTGTTTATGTATAACTCTTCGTTTCAACATTAGAGAAATTATGATCTTGTGATGAAATGAAATTTAATTATAAGATTTTACATAATACGAATAAGTGAAATTCTTACAAGGAGCACAAGTAAACAGTTTACACACTATATTTTTACATCTCAGTGAAGTTTCACTTTTTTGGGTATTTAAAAAAAACAGTTTGTTTTAAAATTATAAAATTAATTGACAATCTACATTCAAAACTAGCGTGGAAATATTTTTCTGATTATATATAAACATACTTATCCAACATGCCAAAAAAAAAAAAAACCAAAAAGTAAATTTACCTTCTAAAGAAGTCATCCCATTGCGAGCAAGAGACAAATTTTTTAGGGAAGAAATTGTTGTTAAGCAATGAATTGTAGTCTTGTTGAATTTGTTCTCATCCAAATTTAAGGATTCGAGATTTTTGAAACTAGCTAATCGTTCATAAGATGCTAAAAACACAAATTGTAAACAAAAGATGCAGTTAGACAATAACTTTTCTTCCCAACAACCACTGATAAAGATTCATAATAAATGTAAAATTTTTTAACAAGTCCCAAGGTGATAGCTTGCATGAATTGTTTCAAAAATATTTAGTGCAGTTGAAATTTTAAATGCTGAGATCAAACTACAGAGAGCAAAAAAATATATTAAATTAAAGAGGGGTACCACACCAAGTCCGGAGCTTCCAAAATAATTATCACTCAAGTCCAGAGCTTGTAGGTTCTCAAGAGGGAGTAAAATGCTTAAGTTTAGAAACCAGTGCCGATCATAGCTATTATAACCATAATTCTTATGAATATTTTCTGCAAGATCACTAAGATGGAGTTCAACAATTCTTTCAGTGGCATCACTGCACTTGACCCCTTCCCAGTTGCAGCAGTCACTAGCGATTGGAACATCATTATCATATCCTTGTTCTTCATGATCATGATGATCATCAATCCATGAGGGAAGGATAAGATTGGGATGGCGCGTCTCATTCATGGAAGCTTTGAAGTCCAATAGAGCCCGCATTTCTTCTGGAAAGCAACTTGAATAAATCTGTATAATAGACACATTAATTAGAGCCCACAACACAGGTATAAAATGGCAGTACTTCATGATCAATATATATTTTTCTCTCTATGAATATATAAGAAGAAAAACAAAGAGGATAAAGCAATATCGATGAAAGTGTTGAAGGAATAATAATGTTATGGTGTAAACCAAGCAGCCCAAACATACATAATGGGGATCTATCATTAATGAATTTCCTTATCCTAATTGTGTGGAAAAGGGTGAACTTAGAAAAAAAAATGCAAGCCGGATGACGCTCCGAGCAGGAAGAGGACTTGACTGAACTCCCATCACCGCAAAATGAAAGGTACTTGCAAAACTTGGTCTTTGAAAATTACTCATTACTCTTAAACTACCACGTGGTGTTGAATATTCAAAAGTTTTTGTTCTTGGTTTTTTTTTTTTTTCCCCTCTTTCCATCAACAATCAAAATTCATTGTTCTTATAACAAAATTCACAATAAATTGCAAGTAATTCATACTCTGCTATTAATTGGCCTTGTTTCTATTTTTGTCTTTTGGGTTTAATATGTATCATATCAAAAAATTCCATTTGTCTCCCAATACAATTGGAAAAACTAGTTTCCCAAATCATCCGTTTGATTAAACTCAAGCCCAACTTTGATTTATAGACAACGTTACTAAGGCAGTTTGTATCATTGTGTGATTTAGTGAGTTTTCACACAAAAAATGTCAAGATTTTACGGGCCAATATTTTCTTTTGTGTATTTTTTGAAATCATTGCATTTATCATATATTTCCCTCCCGAAAAACTAGTCCATTCACGATAAATAGAGAAGACTCACACTTGGCCAATTGCTTAATGAATTTCTCATAAAAGTAATTATATTGATAAATAGAGAAGACTCACACTTGGCCAATTGCTTAATGAATTTCTCATAAAAGTAATTATATTGACCGTGACTATTTTTACGGTAATTAAGGTGATCATTTATCAAACTAATTATTATTTAATGAATCTTCCCATAGAAATGCTAAGTTAATCTTTAAAAAAAATGTTACTATAATTTTTCATTATTTGTACCAATACTCTTTCAATAAATAAAAGTTTTAAAAAACGACTTGACTGCAATAAATCCATTGAGGAATAAATTAAACCGTGAATTTCTTCTAATATAAATATTAGTGAAATTTGATTTGGTCTTCCTAATTTTTTGTTCGTCTTTATTAATATTATCTTCCTAAGTAAATTAATTAAAATGACACTTGGGTTTGTTCCCTAAATATATTTATATTGAACTCTCACATAATAAAATTTGAAATACGTCTTTATTAATGTTATTTTTTGAGTAAATCAATTAAAATAACACTTGGATTTATTCCCTAAATACATGTATGCTAAACTCTTACATACTAAAACGGAAATTAAGCCACAAACATAACAAGGCCGTGGGTTAAATCAAATGGCAAGAAAACTTCCAAGTCAAGATGGAGACGACCAAAAGACTAGTCGTCCAATGCCCAATGGACGATCACTCTTTGAAAATGACACCAACGAAAAATCCATCAACCTTACTACCCTCTTCATCAACCTTACTACCCTCTCCAATTCCTCCTTTAGAGGAATTGGAACCAAACTTTAGAGGTACCAATTCTAGTCTGGTTCTAGAATTGTCGATTTATGGTTCGATTCCAATTCCAATTATAATTATTAAAAAAAGAATTTAAATTTAAAAGTCGTATAGAAAATATAACTTAGACTTAAAAAATTATATATATGACTTACACATAAAATTAAAAATGAAAGTGAGAAAAGAGTATATTTATTTATATTTTTTGAAAGTTGAAAATTTTGTTATAAAAAGAATATAAATTGGATTTAAAAGTTATAAATAAAAAAATTGCTTAGATTTAGAAAAAAATATAATTTGCACTTACAATTAAAAATTAAATTGACAAAAAAGTATATTTTACTTATATTTTAAAAATTGTAGTTTGTTTCTTAAAAATATAATTTAAACTTAAAAGTCATAAAAGAAATGTAATTTAGATTTCGAAGAAAAAAATTTTGTATTTAAAATTAATAATGGAAGTGAAAAAAGAGTTTATATTTATATTTTATGTATATATTTAATTTTTTTAAAAAAATTACACGGTTTAGAACCGAAACCGAACCACCGATTCCGGTTCTAGATCCACATTTTGAGGAACGAAACTAAACCGCCAAATCTGATTCCAATTACGATTTTGAAATTGTTATCCACATTTCCCGTTTAAACCGGAACTTTGATCACCTCTATCTCAATCCCTTTATCTCCTAATGAAACATTGAATCGTAACGTCGTCTACAGGGCACTTTTATGATTGAGTGTTCGTTGTGGATGGTTATTATGTTTTGCTCTCCGTTGGGGCATGTTTATGCTTCAAAAGAAACAGTTAGAGATCATGTTGTCGAAAATTCATTTCTGTCGCAAATCAAATTGCACAATCATTTGCGAGCAATGCGTATTCTATAATTCGGCTACTTTGCTTAATACGTAATAATTTATAGCAAAATGCCAATTATTTTTCCATTCATGAATTACATAAATTATTTCTTTCACTATTCATTTCTAGTGAATCTTCATTAAGCTCATGCCCAGCCACCATTAACAAATTATGACTATAAGAATAAATGCAGATCACAATAGAAAAACCGTTTCAGACAAAAAGGTTGCTTGATTTAACCTTTGGTTTTAAAAAGAATGATTTAAAATTTAAGAAAATGATGCTATATAATAATACTTCACTACTTTCATCTAAAAAAATTCACTTTAAAAATATTTTTTTTCCTTGAGAAAGTCTAATACGAAATTATTTTTTTCATTTATTATCTTTATAACTTAAAATTAAAAAGTAAGAATAAAATTAAAAAACTATATATTCAATATTATTATAATTTATAGTTAAAAAAATTCTACCTAACTATCTCTTGAATTTTATACCCTCCGGACTCTTTGTGAAACTGTGAAGTACCCTCCAGCACCCGTTACCTAAGAATTCCTTTGAGATTCTCTTCGTAATGGCGTTTTTCATTAGAGTAATGATAGGGACAACGACTAAATAGAACGACTTTTTATAGTGACTGATGTGTAACACCGATGTGTCTAACATGTCATTACTATTTAAAAAAAAACAGAAAATAAAATAAAAATAAGGCTCTCTGCCGATTTCCTCTTCTCTCATCTACTCAAGGTTCCGATTTTCTTCTTCTGCCGATTCTGATTTCCTTCTTCTAGCGACGGGGGACAACAACTTCTTCTCTCTGCTTCCGATTTCCTTCTTCTCTGCTGATTTCCTTCATCCAGCCACAGGAGGACAACACCAATACAGCCGGATTTCCAATTCCTGTTTCAACTTATTTCGGTTCTCTGCCCGATTTCCGGATTGCAACGACATTTTGCAGTTGTGAGGAGAGCACCGCAAGAATTAAAAATCGTTTGCTCTATTCAACCAAGCATAAAAAATTGCAATATTCCCGTTGGTTAGCGTTACAACTTCTTTTGTTGCTGAAGAAGATGCCACTAGAAATTTAGGGGGAGAAGAAATTGAAATAGTGGAGAATGGTCTTGCTGCAAATAATGAAAAGGAAGAGTTGATACCAAAATCTGGTGAGTCAGAACTACTTTTTCTTCATTGCTTTTATGAAAATGATCGCCGCTTTCCTATGTGAAATTCCCACTGTTTTCATCGTGTTTATTGTTGTTCAATACATAGATAATCTTACCGTTTGAGCTGCATGACTTTCTGATGTTTTGTTCTTTGGATTAGACTCCAGAAATGCTTTGCCACTTATCAATTCCCATGGAAAAGTAGTTGATGGCAACCAGCATACCAGGCATAACTCTTCTGCTTCATCAGCTCTGATAATAGGTGGCCTGCTTGGTATAATCCAAGCTTTTTTCCTCATATTTGCTGGGCATAATATACAAAAATAGCCTGAACTTTGGCTCTTGTAACAATTTTAACCCGACCTTTCAATTTTAACAATACAGTACCTGAACTTTTCAATTTGTAACAATTATGGCCTCGGTCAAAATTGATGACGTGGGTCAACCCAATCAACCATTAAAATTGGAAAAAGACAAAAAAACCTTCCGATATAAAGCATATAGTTTAAAATTCTAAAATAAACTTTTAAAAAGACAAAAAAGACAAAATTTAAAGACAAAAATTTAATAAAATTATTTACACTATATAATAAATTTTTTTAAACAAAAAAATAAAATTTAAAGATGAAAATTTAATAAAATTTAGAGACAAAAATGACAAAAAAATTTTGAGGTTAAAAAACAAAGTATCTATAAAAAAAATTGAAGTTAAAAATCAAAGTATTATATAATAATTTTTTGTCTGTCTGCATTAAAATTTTTAACAAAATTTTACATAATTTTATTAAATTTTTTCTTTTAAAAAGTTAATAAAAAAATTTAAACTATATCAATTTTGTGTCATTTTTGTCTTTAAATTTTACTAAATTTTCATCTTTAATTTTTTTTAGTTTAAAATTTTTTATTATATAGTGTAAATAATTTTATTAAATTTTTGTCTTTAAATTTTGTCTTTTTTGTTTTTTTAAAAATTTATTTTAGAATTTTAAACTATATGCTTTATATCGGAAGGCTTTTTTGTCTTTTTTTCAACTTTAATGGTTGACTGGGTTGACCAATGTCATCAATTTTGACCGAGGTCATAATTGTTACAAATTGAAAAGTTCAGGTACTATATTGTTAAAATTGAAAGGTCGGGCTAAAATTGTTACAAGAGCCAAAATTTAGACCATTTTTGTATATTATCCCTATTTGCTGCATATAGGTGGCTTGCTTTGCTGCCTAGTTTCTTTTCGGTTGACAAGCTTTTATTTGCTTGTGTGGGGTCGCTTCCAGTTTGTTCCTTTGTTTGCTTCTTGCTTTCTTGGTCGAGAGTCAACCTTCAAATTTGTTTGTTTGTTTGTGCAGCCATAGCTGTCATTACAAAATCAAATATCTCTTGAATTGCTTTGCCCATGGGTTTTGGGTAGTATATTTTTTGGGATTTTTTATTTTTTATGCTATACTTGAAAGAATTACAGAGAGAAATACATAGAAACACAAAAATTCAGCCTCCATTCTCCCAACACCGCACAGCTTGGTTTCAAAATCCTTTGATCAAGTTTTGTTAAAAAAAACTTTGCTGCCTAGTTTCTTTTCGATTGACAAGCTTTTATTTGTTTGTGTGGGGTCACTTCCAATTTGTTCCTTCATTTGCTTCTTGCTTTCTTGGCCTAGAGTCAACCTTCAAATTTGTTTGTTTGTTTGTTTGTGTGGCTATAGCCGTCCTTAGGTGAGGATTGGGATATACTTGAAAGGGTGCATAATCTTTATATATTTCTTTTGCCCAGTCCCTTTTGATCTAACTGATGCATATGAATCCTTTAGGGGACTAGTATTGAATTTGGAATCCTGTGGTGGCCATTAATTATGAACTCGTCTCTTGAAAGTGCATACTTGAAAGGGCTTATAGCATCAGCATAAGTGTTGTTATAAGCCACTCAATTAGAAAGGGCTTATAAGCTCTATTTAGACACTTATGCTGATGCTATACTTTAAAGGGCTTATAAGCTCTATATATTTCTTTTGCCCGGTCCCTTTTGATCTAACTGATGCATATGAATCCCTTTAGGGGACTAGTATTGAATTTGGAATCCCGTGGTGGCCATTAATTATGCCGTATCTATTTGTTAAGATTATTTTCTTCTTGAAATCCATCTTCATGTAGCCTGGAATTTTATGTTTCTTTTTAGAGATTTTGATGTTGTGCATTGTGTTTGAGATTTTAACCACTTATGCTAATGCTATACTTGAAAGGGCTTATAAGCTTTATATATTTCTTTTGCCCAGTCCATTTTGATCTAACTAATGCCTATGAATCCCTTTAGGGGACTAGTACTAAATTTTGAATCCTGGGGTGGCCATTAATTATGCCGCATCTATTTGTTAAGATTATTTTCTTCTTGAAATCCATCTTCATTTAGCCTGGAGTTTTATGTTTCTTTGTATAGATTTTGATGTTGTGCATTGTGTTTGGGATTTTAACCACTTATACTGATACTATACTCGAAAAAACTTTTTTAGGGAGTCTTTTGGTTGACATACTTAAAGAATTTTTTTATTTACATGCAGGTGAATAAATTGTCATGGAAGAAGGCAAAAATAATTTAATTCAAGTTGACAATAATGTTAATACGAGATTGTAGAAAATCCAATTTGTTTGAATGAAGTTAAAATTCCTAAAATTGGTATGTCTTTTGCATCCGAAGTAGAAGTGAGTAACTTTTACAAATCTTATGCCCAACATGTTGGTTTTGGTATTTGCAAGTTAAGTTCAAAAAATGGAGATGATGGACGACGAAAATATTTTTCTATTGGGTGTACCAAAAATGGTAAGACAGTATTCCACGGGAAAAATTCTTTTTATCCACGCCCTTCCACTAAAACCAATTGCAAAGCCAAGATTAATGTTGTCATTCAAAATGATGGAAGATTTATTATATGTTGAGTTTACCTTGATCATAATCATACCCTGAGTCCTGGAAAGGCGCGTTGGCGTGAAATTCCCTTGGATCTACCCAACTGAAAATTCTTCCCTTGGAGTTGGTATGTTCCTTGAAGGTGGAATAGGTCCTCAACCCCTTGATAACCCGTATCAAGAAACCTTGGAATCAATGGAAGGATGGAATCCGAATTTCCTAGGGAACAAATCTAGGAAATCAAGAACAACAAACACACAAATTCCGAATTTGTGTAATTTGCAAGTAATTACAGAAACTAGAGAGCAATTCTCTCAAGCTTGTAATGTCAAGAACCAAATTTTCATTCTTCAAAATCTGCCCTCCAAGATGGCCGACGGCCACTATATGGATACAAGGTAGGGTTTACAAATTAGGGTTGCACAAGCTAGGGTTTCTTTTAGGGCCAAATGGGCTACATGACTCTTGGGCTACATGACTCAAATTACCATATAATTAAAACTAAACCCATTAACAAGACCCAATTACACTTAGTACATTAATAAACATGGTCTTGTCAATCTTGGTCTTCTCCCATCCTTTTGGGCCGTTTGGATAAGTCCATTCAAGGCTTCCTTCATTTTCTTTGTTCTAGCCCTTGTCATCGGTCCATCAAGACCTTGAAGTGGATCGAAGCTTGTTCTCGAGACCTTGCTATTGTCATCATTCTTCGGTTCAAGTCTCTTCAATGCTTGTTGAATTCAGACGCCCTTCTTCGAGAGGATTCGCCTCGAATCCGCATCATCATAATCTGCAACGTCAAAAGGAGACAAATCAGCAACATTGAATGTAGTACTTACATTGTACTTACCAGGAAGGTCGATCTTGTAAGCGTTGTCATTGATTTTCGCGACAACTTGGAAAGGTCCATCTCCACGTGGATGTAATTTTGTTGACCTTTGTACTGGAAACCTTTCCTTGCGCATATGAACCCACACCCAATCTCCTGGTTCAAAAGTGACTCTCTTTCGACCTTTGTTTGCATTTCGAGCATAGGATTCATTCCTCTTCTCAATATTCAGCCGAACCTGCTCATGTAACTTCTGGACAAAGTCAGCCTTGCGCTTGCCATCTAAATTAAGCTGCTCCTTGATTGGTAAAGGTGAAAGATCCAAAGGTGTCAAAGGATTAAAGCCATACACAACTTCAAAAGGAGAATGGTTAGTAGCAGTGTGAAGAGTTCTATTGTAAGCAAACTCACAAATAGGTAAACAGTTCTCCCAATTTTTAAGATTCTTTTGCACAATGGCCCAAGTAAAGTCCCAAAGGGTACGATTAGTTACCTCGGTTTGGCCATCCGCTTGTGGATGACTCGTGGTAGAAAACAACAATTTAGTCCCTAACTTACCCATAAAGTCTTCCAAAAATAACTAAGGAACTTTACATCACGATCACTGACAATGCTTCTCGGTATTCCATGTAGTCGAACTATCTCCTTAAAGAACAAATCAGCGACATGCTTTGCGTCATCAGATTTCCTGCAAGGTATGAAATGCGACATCTTAGAAAACCGATCAACAACCACAAAAATGGAGTCATTACCTCGTTGACTTCTTGGAAGTCGAAGGATAAAATCCATGGAAATTTCTGTCCAAGGTGAAGTTGGAACCGGTAATGGATGATACAACCCGTGTGGCTTGACTGTAGACTTAGCTTGCCTGCAAGCAACGCAGTTAGCACAAATTCTTTCAATTTCCACTTTCATCTTAGGCCAATAAAAGTGCTCACGCAGAATCTCGTAAGTCTTTAAGACACCAAAATGTCCCATTAAACCACCGCTATGAGCTTCGCGAACCAACAGTTCACGTATGGAACTCTTCGGAACACACAACCTGTCTTCTTTGAACAAGAAACCTTCAAATCGGAAAAATTTGTTGAAAGCACCGTGTTCACAAGCAAAATAAACACTAGAAAACTCAGGATCATTTGCATATAATTCTTTCATCAATTCAAAACCCAAAATTTTAGTGCCTAAAGTAGTAATAAGTGCAAACCTTCTAGACAAAGCATCAGCAACAACATTGTCTTTCCCTTTCTTATATTTGATAACATAGGGAAAAGTGTCAATAAAAGAAACCCACTTAGCATGACGCTTACCTAAGTTAACTTGTCCCTTCAAGTGCTTGAGGGATTCATGATCGGTATGGATGATGAACTCCTTGGGATAAAGATAATGCTGCCAAGTCTCTAGAGCTCTTACCACCGCCAACATCTCTTTATCATATGTAGGGTAGTTCAAGGCTGCTCCACTTAGCTTCTCACTAAAGTACGCAATCGGACGCCCCTCTTGTTGAAGCACTGCTCCAATACCTATCCCGGAAGCATCACACTCAATTTCAAACATTAGATCAAAGTTAGGTAATGCTAAAACAGGTGAATGTGTTAACTCATGCTTAAGTAAATCAAATGCTTCTTGCTGTTTTTCACCCCATTCAAATTTTACATCTTTCTTAACTAACTCATTAAGGGGTGCGGCCTTTGTGGAAAAGTCCTTCACAAACCTCCTATAGAAGCTTGTAAGGCCATGAAAACTTCGGACCTCAGATGCCGAAGTAGGAATTGGCCAAGACCGAATGGCCTCCACTTTTTGCTCATCAACTTTAATTCCCTGTGCGCTAACAACAAAACCAAGAAAAACAACCTCCTCTACACAGAATGAGCATTTAGCTAAATTAGCAAAAAGTTTTTCTTTTCGCAAAGTCATCAAAACAAGTTTCAAATGTTCAGCATGCTCGTTAATGTCTTTGCTATACACCAATATGTCATCAAAGTACACCACAACAAATTTATTGATAAAAGAACGTAAGACATGATTCATAAGACGCATAAAGGTACTAGGAGCATTTGTCAAACCAAAAGGCATAACAAGCCACTCATACAAACCAAACTTGGTCTTAAAAGTAATCTTCCATTCATCACCCTCTCTAATTCGAATTTGGTGGTATCCAGATTTTAAGTCAATTTTGGTGTACATCTTTGAACCATGCAACTCATCCAACATATCATCTAAACGTGAAATTGGGTGCCTATACTTAATGGTGATTTTATTAACGGCACGACAATCAGTACACATACGCCATTCACCAGTTTTCTTAGGCACAAGAATGACAGGAACTGCACATGGACTCAAAGATTCTCTTACCTGACCATGAGCTAAAAGATCTTCAACTTGCCGTTGTAGCTCTTTGGTCTCTTCAGGGTTGGACCGATATGCCGGTCGATTTGGTATGTTTGTGCCCGGTATGAAATCAATTTGATGTTCAATTCCTCTTTTGGGTGGTAACCCGGCGGGCAACTCTTCAGGAAATACATCTCGGAATTCCTGCAATATGTCAGAAATCTCAACCGGTAGGTTGGATGGCAAATCAGCACTAAGTAGAACATTAGATTCACAACAAATAAGAAGAAACAAAACGCGATTAGTATGCACAATTATCAACATGTCGGACATTTGCATAAAAATTCTACCGCTTCTTATTCATCGACTCACTTTCTTCCTCTCAATATGTTCTACTTCATTTAACTCAATTTTCTTAGGCGTAGAATTCTCAAATTTTTCTTCTTTTCTCACAGGTAGTGTAGAATTCAATTTCATCATTTGCTCAAATTCGCCCTTTAAATGCAATTGAGATTCAAAAACTTGAGTAGGCGACAAAGGCAGTAAAGTAGTTTTTCTACCATTAACAAAGAAGGTGTACCTATTACTTCGTCCCATGGGAAGCATCCCTGTCAAATTGCCAAGGTCTACCAAGTAATAGGTGACCAGCTTGCATAGGAGCCACATCACACAAGGCTCCATCTTTGTATTTGTTGACTGAAAAATTCACCAAGACCTGTTTTGTGACTCTCACTTCTCCACTCTCATTGAACCATTGCAACCGGTATGGATTTGGATGCCGACGTGTGGGCAATCTCAGTTTATCTACAAGCAAGGTTGAAGCAATGTTAGTACAACTACCACTGTCAATAACAAGTATGCATACCTTCTCATTGATGGTGCATTTAGTGTGGAAGATATTCTGGCGTTGAACATCGTCTCCCTCTTTAATCTGAACATTTAAAGATCGCATAATCACCAATGATGGTCCTTCATCGTACAAAACATCTTCATCGATTCCCCATTTTCTACAAGTGGTGGCATATCTTCATAGTCACTTTCATGTTCACTCTCACTTTCGATCGTGCCATCACCTCTGACAACCATAATTCGAGCATTAGGACACTCTCGTGCATAATGTCCCTTGCCTTGGCACTTGAAGCATGTAACCTCCCTGGCTGGTTTTCTCACTTCACTTGATTTTTGAGTGTTTGGGGCCACGGTTGGAGTAGTTTTTGAGGTACTAGGGGTTGCGGCCTTTTTGAAGTCGGTGCTTAAATCCTTCTTAGGCCATGTAGACTTCAAGGTGTTTGAATTTGAAGTCATGGGGTTGAAAAGGTTCTGACACCCTCTCCTTAGTGCCTCTCAGCTTTCATTGCCTTGTGATACATCTCATTGAGATCTTCATATTCTTGCATCTCTACAATGTGGGCAATATCCTTCCTTAGTCCTCCTAGGAATCGAGCCATAGTAGCTTCACTGTCTTCTTGAATGTTGACTCAAGCATCGTAGTCTCCAACTCTTGGTAATAATCCTCCACAGATCCTATTTCCTTGGGTGATCTTTTGTAACTTGTTGAACATCTCCTGTAGTATTGGTGTGGAACAAATCGCTTTTCATGAGCTTCTTTAATTCATCCCAAGTACGAATGTGCCCTTCTTCATCACGTCTCCTTTCGGCCTGAATTTTGGTCCACCGATTCTGGGCATATCCCGCAAATTCAACCACGACTAGCTTGACCTTCTTTTCTTCCGAATAGTTGTGCCTTTGTAAAAATACTTTCAATTTTATCACACCATTCAAAGAAAGCTTCAGGATCTTGCTTACCAAAGAATTGAGGAATTTTCATTTTGATACATCCTAAATTGGAATCAATTCTAGGAGTACGGTATTGACTTCCCTGAAATGCCTCGAAGGCTTCATCATCATTGTCGTTGCCGTATGTGGTCTTTGTAGATCGAGAGGATTCGGCTCTCTCAGCTTTGAGCTCCTTGATGTCCTGTTGCAAACCTGAAACCAAAGTGTAAAATTTTGCTAACATCTCCTCATAGGATTCCTTAGAACCCGGTGGTGGTGGTGGTTGCCTCTCCATTATAGCTGCAAAGGTTAGCAAAGGAAATAAAACAGTTTATAAGTCCTCACTTCCCTTCCCAATTCCCTAAATTCACTCACCAAGTGTTTGAGTACTCTCGGGCTTATAAAAGTGAGGGGTCGGATTCACACCACTCAATTTGCTCTTCTGTTTCTATTCTTACTCAAACAATGTTACACAAAGGAATTTACAACAAGTTAATGCAGCTGGACAATGAGATTAGAATGAATTCTAAGGAACCAAAGAAAACAGTACCAAAAATCACAAGAATTCGAAAATTTTTTGGCAAGGAAGAATGAATTCAAGGAATCAATGAAAACAGTACCAAAAATACAAGAATTCAATTTTTTTTTTGGTAAGGAATTTGGACAAACTGAATGCAAATTCAGAATCTACACAAAAAATCAGTGAGACACACAAAATTTCAGAATTTTTGGATCACAATTCAAGAATTTTCAGATCACAATTCAAGACACTTGAAGAAAAGAAATTTGGACAAAGTAGCTTGCATTGGTGGTCGGTCTCAGCCCTTCCAAATTCTGGAATTGGTCAAGGATGTTTCTGGGTTCAAAATATGGTAGAAGGGATGTATTTGGATAAGTAGAAGGATAATCACAAACTGGAAAACAATCCAAAGTTCAATCGGAAATGCAAATCTGTTTTTCCAAATCGTAAAAAGGATTTTTGGCATGGTAACTTCAAAAGGCCATAACTTTCTACTCCGATGTCGGATTTTGCTCCGTAAGTACTCAAATCGAAGCTCTCGGAGAGATCTACAAGTAGACGGCCGAAGGCAGTCCGTTGGGACTTTAGGGGTCAAAAAATAACGCTAAGACCACCTACTGTCCGCCTCAAATTTTCTGCTCAAGTTCCAACAAAGAACTTGATTTTTGCCACAACTACTTACTGTCTGATTCTCTCCCTTTTTTTTTTTTTTAATCTCTGTTTTTTTTTTCTTCAGTTTCAACAAGGTATAAACAAAATTTTCAGCCGCAAGGGTATGGATTCATCAAGAAAGCAAAGGTACGGTTTTGTCTAAAATTTGGAAGCAAGCCGAAACCAACACATCAATACAAAAACAGAATTTGCTTCATCAATACAAGAACATACCAATGATGATGATATTCAGAACAACAAAAAGATTGAGGATATAAAGAACATACCAATGATGATGATATTCAAAACAACAAGAAGATTGAGAAGATAAAGAACATACCAATGATGATGATTTTTTTTTTTTGTACGGTAAAAGAAAAGATATGAACAGCTTGGGAACCAAGACTGCTCTGATACCAACTGGAAATTCTTCCCTTGGAGTTGGTATGTTCCTTGAAGGTGGAATAGGTCCTCAACCCCTTGATAACCCGTATCAAGAAACCTTGGAATCAATGGAAGGATGGAATCCGAATTTCCTAGGGAACAAATCTAGGAAATCAAGAACAACAAACACACAAATTCCGAATTTGTGTAATTTGCAAGTAATTACAGAAACTAGAGAGCAATTCTCTCAAGCTTGTAATGTCAAGAACCAAATTTTCATTCTTCAAAATCTGCCCTCCAAGATGGCCGACGGCCACTATATGGATACAAGGTAGGGTTTACAAATTAGGGTTGCACAAGCTAGGGTTTCTTTTAGGGCCAAATGGGCTACATGACTCTTGGGCTACATGACTCAAATTACCATATAATTAAAACTAAACCCATTAACAAGACCCAATTACACTTAGTACATTAATAAACATGGTCTTGTCAATCTTGGTCTTCTCCCCATCCTTTTGGACCGTTTGGATAAGTCCATTCAAGGCTTCCTTCATTTTCTTTGTTCTAGCCCTTGTCATCGGTCCATCAAGACCTTGAAGTGGATCGAAGCTTGTTCTCGAGACCTTGCTATTGTCATCATTCTTCGGGTTCGAAGTCTCTTCAATGCTTGTTGAATTCGTATCACGCGTCATTTTAGATGTAATCAAGTGTTGGATTCTTCTGCAAAGAGAAAACTTGAACTAAATGATCAAGCCGGAATAACCTTGAGTAACAGTTTTCAGTCATTTGTTGTTGAAGCTGGTGGCTATGAGAATCTACCATTTGATGAGAGAAAGTGTAGAAATTATATTTTAGAAGCTAGAAGGTTGAGACTGGGGATTGGTGATGCTGAAGCTTTGAGTAATTACTTTTGTCGTATGCAAAGTCAAAACTCGAACTTTTTTTATGTGATTGATTTAGACGAAGATTCTCGCATAAAAAATATATTCTGGGCTGATGCAAGATGTAGAGCTACATATGAATATTTTTCTGATGTCATTACATTTGACACAACCTATTTGACCAATAGTTATGACATGCCATTTGCTCCATTCATTGGGGTGAATCACCATGGTCAGTCTATCTTGCTTGGCTGTGGGTTGTTATCGAGTGAGGATTCAAATACTTTTATATGGTTGTTTAAATCTTGGTTGACATGTATGTTAGAACGTGCTCCAAAAGCTATAATCATAGACCAGTGCAGAGCTATGCAAATTGCAATTGCCGAGGTATTTCCAAATTCTCATCATCGTTTATGTCTTTCGCATATCATGAAAAAACTTCCACTAAAGTTTGGTGGTCATGCTCAGTATAAGATGATAAAGAAACAATTGAAGAACATTGTCTATAACTCTCTTACAACTGACGAATGTGATGAGAACTGGCAGAAAATGATTAAGGAATTCAATTTGGAAAATAATGATTGGTTGAAATCTTTGCATGAAGAACGTCATTAATGGATACCTGTTTATGTCAAGGATAAGTTTTGGGCAGGGATGTCGACAACTCAAAGAAGTGATAGTATAAATGCTTTTTTTGATGATTATATTCATTCAAAAACAACTTTGAAACAATTTGTTGAGCAATATGAGAATGCTTTGAAAAGTAAGATAGAGAAAGAAAAAGGTTTAGATTTTATCATTCCAGTAATTACTGGCTATCCTATTGCAAGGCAATTTCAAAATGTTTATACTAATAAATTATTCAAGTTGTTCCAAGATGAATTGAGAGAGCTAATGTTTTGCAACACCTCATTTGTGAAGCAAGAAGGGTCAACTATAATGTTTGAAGTGGTAGAAACTATATTGGGAAAAAATGGAGCACCTGTAAAAGAAATTTCATTTTGGGTGCAATACACTGAGGTAAATTGTGAAGTGAAGTGTTTGTATCATCTATTTGAGTTTCGTGGAATTTTATGTAGGCATGTGATTTCAGTGCTTATTAGAAATAAGGTAACTGAGATTCCAATTAATTATATTTTGGATCAATGGCGCAAAGACATTAAGCGTGGGTATCAACATATCACTAATGTCTATGATGATTATGGTTGTGATGAAGAAAGGCGTCGATATAATATTCTCACTCCATTATTACAAGAAGTGCAACAACTTGGGTCCAAAAATGATGAAAGATGCTCTATTTTGACGGAAATTTTGAAAGAAACAAGGGAAAAACTCATTGGCAATGATGTTGAACTACTGGGGGTTGAAAAAGATCGTAATGAATCTCCATTAAATCAAGGTGGTGAGCATTTGCATGAATCAAGACTAGATGGAACAAACATACATACTCCATTAAAAGTGCGATCTCGAGGTCGTCCACCCATTAAGAGGAAACAATCCAAATTGGAACAAATTGTAAAGAAAGTACATGTGAAAGCTCAAAAGAAGGTTTGATATACCTTTAACAATATGTTTTTATTATGCTTGTAAATTTTAATTATTTGCAAGTTTTTGTATGAGGAAATTCATATTTTCTTAGAAAATGAAATTTCTATATGATTCATCTAGTCTCAATATAATTTAGTGAAGGCTTAAAAGATTTATATGTTAAGTCTTTAATAGTTCAAATTTTATTTTTTATTTTTGTGTGTTAACTTTTAACTAAGGTTTCATTATTCGCAGGTTTCTACTAGTAAGAAAAAAGTCAGAATATCAAATGATAGATTTCAAAAGCAAGAAAAGGTGGTATGTTTTCATTGCCCTTTTTCTTGAATGAATTGAGTATGAATTGTGTTATCATTATAAAGTTATCGTTATAAATTTTAGCTAACTTTTTTATCCTATACTGCATATGAACATAGAAATTATTTGTAATTACTTGTGAATTTGATTGTTATAGGTATGTACTAGCAATTCTCTGTCCATGAGTGATCTAACTGGGCAATCTATGAATTTTGTCAATCTTTCACAGGTTACCCTATTTTACTTTACTTTCATCTTTTTATAAATTTGACATGTATACTTTTATATTATATTTGTAGTTATCTTTTATGGACTTTCTTTGTCTTTTTTTTTCTCAGCATGGTGAAGGATGTGGGACAATACCTACCCAACATTCATCATCGTAATGAAAGTGATGGCACTGTTCGTATTTGGAATGCAGCCAATTACAGATGATTTATATACTATAAGTTTCCTAAGTAACTAGTTATAATGATCCTAACATTGCCGTTTTCCCTTTAGCAAAAATTATATTGTTTGGATGCTAGTTAACTATTACACGACTTCAATGTGTAGTCTATTATTTGAGAACCAACGATATGACTATCCCAACTTTAGAATGTGTCTTAGCTCAAAATTGGCTCTTTAAAAATTTGATTGTTTACAAACCAATGTTGCATTTTTTTTTCTGGAGTTGAGAACTTGTGATCTTTAACTTGAACTAAGTTCATCTTTTTGTGCGCAATTTGTCATTTTATTTATTTTTTTGTTTTTTTTCCTCTTTTGATAGAATACAAAATAAATTACGCCATAGTTTATCGGGTGAAGAGATTGGAGAGTTGGGTGATGTATTTGAAGGTTTTAGCAAATTTCCAAAATGGTGCATTGGAAATAGCTCCAAAGTTTCCTTAGTGTAGTGCTTCAGGTGGATATTGATTTTCTTGCATTCTTCACTGGCTTTGATTGGGTGAAATATGGGATTCTAAACTTGATTTTCTTGGTAAAAAAAGTGGCCTGCCGCACGGCTTGTTCTCTATTCTTTCTGCTAACATTGGCCTTCTCTTGAAGCTTCTAGGTAAAAGTACCTTTGGTTGAAGATATTGCTACTGGCACAACCCATTTCCGGATATGGCATGTAAAATGGGCTGCATAGAACATTTAGTAGTAAAGTTTTTGTTCTCCTCTTGTACTGATTAGTAGTATAGATTTTGCTTTATTATAATGATTTTTACTAGTCCATGTTATGGATAGCAGCATTTCCTCTTTGGTTTTTCTGCTTCTTGTACTGATTAGTAGTATAGATTTTGTTCTTCTTGTAATGATTTTTGTTCTTCTTATATAGTGCCAAAGCTCTAGCTTCTAGAGGTTGGCATGGGTTGCCTGACAAGAAAAATACCACGTAAATTCATTTTGACATTATGTCACAGTTCATATAGAGACAACTGATCATTTCTGCCCAAAAAGTGCTTGATTCATACTCAACCTATGTTTGATGTAGCTTCTATACTAACAAAAATTGCCCAAGGTCAGATTTTTGAGTTGACAATGTTTTCCATGTAGTGCTAATGCCAGAGTTCCATTTGCACAAACTGCCCCTCACGTGTAACCAGCATAACAAATGTTGCTTTCAACTAAATGACGCAGTAAAAAAGCAAACGCAAGAGAGTACAAGTTCAAACCGCAAATCTGAGCTGCATGGCACATGAATATTGAAACACAGCATGTGCTATACAGATCAGAAAAAATGCAATCTTATACCTAAATTACAAAACATAATGCAAAGACCAGGATGATTTCTGAGGCCTACAACATTCAATCAAACTCACGCTATATTTCTGACAGTACATGACAAATTAAATCACTTACAACATGGTCAGAAAACAAATTGCTATGGAAAATCCTAACCTATGTATAGTTATTGACAGACTTAAGATATTTGGGTTGAACTTGATCAATAAAACCCATTTTCTACACAGAAGCCAATTGAGCTTGCAATGTTAGGGTGATTAACATGTCCTATGATAAGGGTGATTAACATGTCCTATGATACCTAATTCCATAAGGAAGTCCTTCTCCTTGTCTGCATTTGTGTCCTTCCCTAGGCACTTTACTGCAATTGTACGTCCATCGTGAAGGACACCTCTATACACCTTTGAGAACCCTCCTTGTCCAACCATATTATCTGAATAACAAAAGAAATTTCGATTAATCTAATTAGGTTGCGCGATCAATTAATTTTAAGCCAAAAACAAAGTTCTACCTAACATCTCGAAGTAACTTGTTTGCAACAAAGATAATGAGAAAAAAACAAAGAAAAGGGACGCAGGAGAATTGTCAACATATTCAAAAGGAAAATTTAGTTAGACTAATCATATCATATCGAGATATTTACGAGGTGGAAATTGTTGGTGGCATTTATTATTTCTTCATAGCTAAAGCACTTCAACATAGACTATCGCTTCCCTTTCTTTGAAGAAAATATCATTTCGTTTTCTGGCACTTCAATCAAATGAAGAACGAAAGAAAGATGAGAATATCTTCAATGGTGACATTGGTTGCTTGGGTTCTGATTGCCTTCTAATCACAATAGAAGACTTTGTGATCCTAGATTCGTCGATGATAGAACTATCCTCCTCTGTTCTCTGTGATTCTCCTTCACAAATGTCAAGCACTGCCCTTGGCGAACATTTTTCTCTCCTTGGCTTTCAGGCAACATGTCCATCATTTGAGGAAACAGAGTTGCTTATTTCACCACTATTGTCTGAACACATTGAACTGGATTGATGAAAATCTGCTATAAAAAGAATACATTTACGAGAAAATATGTGATCTTTAAAGAAAACCAACATTTTCAGAAACAAAAAAATTTGAAGGTTGACTCTCAACCAAGAAAGCAAGAAGCAAACAAAAGAACAAATTGGAAGTGACCCACACAAGCAAATAAAAGCTTGTGTCAAAATTTATGTTGATCAAATTTCAAATAAGATACTTTTGGCTAGATAATCTTACTGAGAGATAACATGAGCAATGGCTGCACCAGTAACACCAAAACCAAATAGGAAAATGAATATTGGGTCTAGAATTATGTTTGCTAAATCTCCAATTACTGCATTACAACAAAGAAGCTCAATAAGAAATGTCAGCCTGATATCTTGAATTAACACTTTTAAAATACTAAAATACAAAGAAAAATGTTTGTCAATATAAAAAAGATAATTGAATTTAGTAAAGTCTGATTCTTTAGGCCACTAATATCCAAAGGGCGTGAAATGTAAATCTTTGAAAAAGGTTCAAAAAAACTTAAAAGAAATTCCCACTAGTTGCACAGAGAGGGTTTTGTATTCTTAAATCCACGGAAGACTCCTTGCATGGCCAAGGAAAGGAGAATTTGGAGCACCAAGTGACCTCACCACAAGTACTTTTGAGCGGGGTTTAGCATAGGTGAATCCTACAAGGAGGAAAAGAAAAAGTTACACTGTTCTTTCCTTTGATGGCGATAATTTAGTTATTTGGTAATGCAGGACATCTTCATAGTAAAGAGTAGATGATGCATATGAGATGGAAGTGCACTATAATATTCTGCAATTAATTTTCTAAACACAACATTGCATGAATAATCACAATGAGTTCCAATCTTTTGAGGAAAGAAATCGACAACTTTTAACTTATCATATCACGGGCATGTTCTAATATTTTAGGCCAAGGAACAAACTTCAGGACATTAAAGCTTTCTCTGTGTATTCTTCCATCCTCACCATAAACCAAATAAAAAAGCGTAGCCCTTGCAATGAAAGAATCAACATACAACCGATGTCTGCAAGAAAACATCCGAATGACATAAAGAAAGGTTAATAGTATTGAAAAGTTGTAACTTAAAGACTCCACACCCATGTAATTTAACAACGCTTTGCAGCAAATATGAGGAAAACAAATTGGATTATACCAAGCAGCCACCTATTATCGAGGTGATGAAGCGGAAGAGTTATGCCTGCTATGCTGGTTGCCATCAGCTACTTTTCCATGGGAACTGATAAGTGGCAAAGCATTTCTGGAGTCTAATCCAAAGAACAAAACATCAGAAAGTCATGCAGCTCAAATGGTAAGATTATCTATGTATTGAACAACAATAAACACGATGAAAACAGTGGGAATTTCACATAGGAAAGCGGTGATCATTTTCATAAAAGCAATGAAGAAAAAGTAGTTATGACTCACCAGATTTTGGTATCAACTCTTCCTTTTCATTATTTGCAGCAAGACCATTCTCCACTATTTCAATTTCTTCTCCCCCTAAATTTCTAGTGGCATCTTCTTCAGCAACAAAAGAAGTTGTAACGCTAACTAGCGGGAATATTGCAATTTTTTATGCTTGGTTGAATAGAGCAAATGATTTTTAATTCTTACGGTGCTCTCCTCACAACTGTAAAACGTTGTTGCAATCCGGAAATCGGGCAGAGAACCGAAATAAGTTGAAACAGGAATTGGAAATCCGGCTGTATTGGTGTTGTCTTCCCGTGGCTGGATGAAGGAAATCGGCAGAGAAGAAGGAAATCGGAAGTAGAGAGAAGAAGTTGTTGTCCCCCATCACTGGAAGAAGGAAATCAGAATCCGCAGAAGAAGGAAATCGCAACCTTGAGTAGAAAAGAGAGAGGAAATCGGCAGAGAGCCTATTTTTATTTTATTTTCTATTTTTTTAAATAGTAATGACATGGTAGACATGTTGGTGTTACACATCAGTCACTATACAGAGTCGCTCTATTTAGTCGTTGTCCCTGTCATTACTCTTTTCGGGTAATATGGCGGAACAAAATGAACTGAAATACCCATAGAAATAATGTTCCGGTAATAGAAAATTTTAACTTGCTTTTTCTCTTTTTTTTTTCATTATCAATTTTTGGCATTTGAATGCATTGCAATTGTTACAACACGCAAAGTAATGTAAGCTCAAGAGTAATAAGGGTTAAGTGATCAAAACTTGAAAGTTTAACCTCGTCAACTTGCAATTCTATCTAATATACCTTTACAAAATTCTTTTAAGCTGTATGCTAATGCAATTCATATAACTGGAGTATAGATCCATCATTTTACTTTTTAGAATAAGGAACGGTACATAAAGTTTGTAGATTTGTAGTTCCTAACTAGATAAATGTAAGTTGATGATTTGGATAACCAGCTATATATATACATAACTTGCCGTTGGTTAGAAATCTTGTTTTCTTTGATCAATGCATGGACTAATTAATGAAAGAGGGGCACCACACCTAATGAAGCCGTAATCCGTTGCTGTTAACAATCCGATCATTTTGTCACGACTTGAGAGCTTCCAGGTGAATAACAATGTTGGTTCCTGCAAAACAAATCCCGGAGGGGTCCTCTGGGGAAAATTCTCCAATGCTCAAGTTAGAATTTTTACCCAGAGTATAGTGTTTTTCTTAATTGTTCTCACTTATCCATACCTGGTAATCTTTTTCGGTTTTTATTCCCCTTTTTCTCGTTAATCATGGGATTCTTTAACGGTCATAGCTTGCTGAATAGCAAATGTTTCTCCTATTTGTGCATTGTTATTATCGCTCATCATCACATGATTCAATTACGTGTTTGTGGATAAACACGACTTTGCTATTATCACGTGGTCTTTTAAGACTCACAAATTTATCTTAGCATATTATAAGAATGGAGTTCTGGAGTTAAGTAAGAATCATGTAATTATAAATGATGTGAAGGTCCTAGCCTCTGACTCAAAGGTCAAGAACTGCGCGCCTTGCTGCCTCACAAAGGTCCAGACTTTCAACTCCAAGATTCTGAACTGTGCAAGACTCACAGTTCAGGATCTGTGAGGGACTCGCAGGTCCCGAACTGTGTTAAATGCATAGATCCCACTTTGCGTTAAACTCACAGCTCTGGACTTTCATGTGCCGAACCCATATACATTATAAGCCCCCCAGACCTTTGTCAGAGAATGTCAGACAAAGGTCTAATCAAAAAAATATTGAGAGAGAATATAGGGAACTGAATCGCATCGTGTCTAAGTAGGAGTTATTATCCCGCTTTTTAAGAGTGTAAAGTGAGAGATCGAAGGGTCCGAAAAGATTTTGTGTGGGTTCACACGGAAGTTAGAAATGGAAAGATATAAAAGGAACCTTTTGATTCTAGGGTTTTCCATCCGTCATTATCAGCAGTTTTCAGTATTGTTGAGAGAAAGAGTCGCAGAAAGTGCCAGTTCTGAGAAAGAGATTACGCAGAATATTGTTGGCGAATAACCATCGCAATCTTGTTGCATCGTTACAAAAAATGTAAGTATGTCTTCTTCTAACTCCATGTCGTCAGGGTCTTCCCGCTAGGGGGAAAAAGACAATGTCTGTGGTAGGAGAAGGTGATAATGTCTCAGAATCTTCTAGTCTCGGGTTGATGGGGACTAGGAGATGCAAAACGAGGGAAAAGATGGCAGTAGTTGTGTCTAGTTTTGAGGGAGAAGGAAATTTGTTATTAGGCTTAAGTTTCTCGGCTGAGGAATTGGAAAAATTGGTCGCCCCCTGGTGGTGGGGTATCTTTCAAAATTTACCCCCACGGCGGAGAGTTTAGAGTCGGTTTTTTGTGAAGCCGATATAAATGAGTTAAGGAAAAAATACCATATTCCAAAAGAATATTGGGCCAAGGCTCCAGGGAGTGAAGATAGAACGTGTAATCTACCGGCAAGATATACCGCAGTATACAGGGAGCATCTGAAGGCGGGCCTTAGATTTCCGATTTGTCAACTGTTAGTGGATGTGTTGAGATATTATGAAATATCTTTGGCTCAGTTAGCCCCGAAGGCTGTAAAACTGATAATAGGAGTGGAAGTGTTATGTAGAGAGGGACGATTGAGAAGTTGTGTAGACCTGTTTAGGTATTTCTTTTGTATGAAAAAATCTGCGAATTCTGTTGGTTATTTCACTTTTTCCCAAGGTATAAAAGTAAGGGAATTAGGCCGTCCACTCATCATGAGTGGAAAAAGAGGTTCTTTATTATAAAATTTGATGTGTGTGATCTGAAAACGGGTTGGTTCTTTGGGGAGAGAACCGATCTGTACCCCAATCGGAAAAAACAGAATCCCTGGGCCAGAGCATATGTTGAACTCCGAGAAGAAAAGATTGGCAATTTTACAGAATAAGATTTGGTTAAATATAAACTAAACTTTACAGTGGCTGGTACCGGATCTTTGGTTATACAATCTGCTTAAGATGATGAGGGTAGGGATTTTGTGTGTGTTTTATAAGAGCTATGTATGTATATAAGTATTAATATTACACATTGTTGAATTTTGCAGTGAAGTTTGGCAATTCAATGAAAGTGGAGCCCACGACGGGGACTTATCCTGAAACTAAAGAAGTTCCTAAAGAAGTTCTCATGGCCAAAGAAGTGGAGACAGGGGAATTTTCAAAGAGGAAGGTAGAGGAGGATGTAGTGGAGCTCGTCGTTCCAGCGAAAAAGAAAAAAGTTACGGTACCGGCTTCTAAGAAGAAACCGATTGGGTCAGAGGAGGACACAGCTGTGGATATTGCAGTAGTATTTTCCAAGCCTAGGGTTGAAGGATTGGAAAATTATCAAAGGAGATTGGCAGAAATGCCATTGGCAGAATTAAATGATAATTTTCGTCATACCATTCCACAGGTAATAGCTCCTTGATTCACGATTTATTTGTGTCTCTCTATTTTATTTTTTTTATGAGAATGTTTTGTGGTGTAGGCAATTGCGTCTTGGGGTGAGTATTTCTTTAGGTTGAATGATCAGGCTGAAGAGGTTGAAGCTTATAAAGCTGAAAATGAGGAGTTGAAGGAGTCTGAGAAGGTTGCCATTGTGGCAAAAAGGAAGTTAGAGACAGAGGTAGTAGAGATGGTAGAAGGACAGAAAGAAATGGAGAAGGAAGTATTAGCTCTCCAACAACAGTTGCGAGAGAAGGAGGTTGAGTTGCGGAGAACCCTAGGTGTGGCCCAAGGAGAATTCGCAAAACTGCTAGTGAAAAGGTGTTTCACACGCAGGATTATGGAGATTTTGTTGTGAAATTCTGCAAGGCCGCCAGAATGGTCAATGAGCATGAGGTTGCAGTGGATATTCAAAGAAGACATCCTTCACTGAAGCTGGAAGAATTACTTGGGTATGATCCTGAGGCGGAAGTCAGGGCTACCCAAGTATACATTGATACTGTAAAGGCTTTTGATGGCTCCTTCGCACTGTTGGAGCATATAGCCTCTTGTGATTCACCTATGACTTTGGAGGAGCTAAGCACCTGTGCCGTGGATGAAGACCTAGACCTCCGAGATGGAGCTGGTGCAGGGTCGAGTGACCAGGCCAAGGTGGGAACATCAACGCAGGGAGGTGGAGCTCAACATGAGGCTAACTCTTAGGCTGACTCTGTTTTAATTTTTTATTATGTTTTTGGACAAGTTATTGGTTTGTAAAATTATTGATGAGGGATTTCTAATGCTGGGATTACTAATTTGGTATTTGTATTTGTTTGTGTGTTTTGTTATATTTATGTCAGGCATTTTTATTACGAACGAAAGACCATGTTAGCAATTTGTATGAACAGATTAAGGCGTTTGAGAGCACAAATACAAATCTCCAGGATACTATCTCTCGTTTAAAGAGAGAAAACAAAGAGTTTCATGAACAGGTGGTGTATTTGAAATATCGAAATCATTGTTTAAGTGAAGATTTGACCCAGAAACAAAGGCTATCAGGAGATCTACGTATTGCAGGCAATGAGAAAGCTATAGAAACAATTACCAAACTTATAGCAAAAGTGGGAGGACTTACTATAGAATTGAAAAGAAAATATGAGACAATTGGTACCTTGACCAATGATGTGGAGAAAGAGCGCCAAGAGGTCTGAAGTCTCCAGAATGCTTTGAAACCTCACAAGCTGCAGATCCGGGAATTGCACCTTGAATGTAAGATTTGGAGAACCAAAGTGACTAAAATGGAAGCGTGGTTGAAAGGTGCAGGTTTGAAAATAGCATCTACAGACAAAGATTCTATGGATATAATGTTAAAGGAGTTAGAGTTGATGACTAAACAAGGCCAATCTGATACCCTTTTGTATAAGAGTAAAGAAGCTTCACTCAATAAGTATCTGCAAGAAAGCACAAAGTATGAGGAAGTAAAGAAGAAAGGGAAAGAAAAAGTATAGACTTTTTTCATTGCCCGCTTGTTATGTAATTGAATAAGTAGTTCCGATGACTCTGAGTTGAAGTTCCTCTTGTGGGTGCTGTTGTGAGTGGGTTCATAGTTCCCCACCCGTGAGTGAGCTCTTAGTTCCCCACCTGTGTGTAGGCTCACAGTTCCCCACCTGTACATAGGTGTTTGGGAACTGCGAGTCGAAGCTTCCCACCTACGAGTAGGCTCACAGTTCCCCACCTGTATGTAGGTGTTTGGAAACTGCGACAAGAAATAAAATTTCTTTTTATTTATCTTTTTGCTTTTAGTGCATATAATTTCCTCACCCGTTAGGGATGTTATAGAATAAGCAGCTGATCTTAGCTGAACTGAGGTTACGCGCTAGTTCCTCGATTTAAAGATTAGCAAGGCAGTTTCACCACCTTGAACCGAGTTTACAAAAATAATGAATTCTTCACTCGATTTATTCAACAATGCCGTTTTATTCAATGATAAAAATAAAACATAAAAGCGTTTTAGGTTGCTAACATGCCAAACTCAGGATAATAAGTTCCCCTCCATAACCGATAACTTCTTGATTTGGACACATCAATGACTTTGTACAGTCCTTCCCAATCAGCTTCCAGTTTGCTTAGTTTCTGAGCTTGGCGTACTTTATTCTTGCGCAAGACCAATTCTCCTGGGGCAAACTCATTAATCTTCACCCTTTCATTGTAGTATTTCGCCATGTTTTGCTTGTATCTAACCTCTTTAACAGAAGTTAAGTCTCTGCGTTCCTTTAACAGGTCCAAATTAAGACGAATATCTTCCTCATTAGCGGTACTGTTGAAAGCAATAAGCCGAGGGCTAGGAATCCCAATCTCTGTTGGAATTACAGCTTTTGACCCATAGGTGAGACTATAAGGAGTTTCGTCTGTTGCTGTCTGTAGAGTAGTACAGTAAGCCCACAGAACATTTGGGAGATTTTCCACCCAATTTCCTTTTACTTTGTCCAAACGGGTTTTCAATCATTGCAAGAGAATGCAGTTAGTAACCTCCACTTGTCCATTGGCTTGGGGATGTGCAACTGAGGTAAATTTCTGTTTGATATGGAGTTCTTCAAACCAAGATCGGAAAGGGTTATCTGCAAACTATTTCCCATTATCTAAAATAATTATCTGAGGGATCTCGAATCTGTAGACAATATTACTCCATACAAATTTCAGAATATTTTTTCCAGTTATTGTAGCCAATGGTTCTGCTTCTACCCACTTAGTAAAATAGTCGATAACGACTAACAAAAACTTCAATCGGCCAGGAGTTTCAGGAAAATGTCCCAATATGTTTATTCCCCATTGTGTGATAGCCATGAGCTTTGAATGTTGACCATCTCTATCTGAAGTTGTCTGACTAAAGGGGCATGGAGTTGGCACTTAACACATTTACGCACAAAGTCGCAAGCGTCATTGAATAACGTTGGCCAATAATACCCCCATCGAATAATCTTTTTAGCTAACATTCTGGGACCTATATGACTTCCACAGGATCTTAGGTGTACTTCTTGGAGTATGTAGTTCGCTTGTTGTGGCCCTACACACCTGAACAAATATTGCAAATATGACCTCTTATAAAAGATCTTGTCCTGTACCACATAGCGGGGGGCCTTTAACCTAAGTTTCCTTGCCTCATTCTTATCCGTTGGCAATTCCCCAGTTTGTAGATATTTCCAGATAGGTGTCATCCAGTTATCTTCTGCCCCTTCTATAACCATTAAGGTCTTTGCATTTGTGCTTCTACAAGGAAGTACTTCTACTAACACTTTTTTATTAAGATGGAAAAAAGCAGAAGATGCCAACTTGCTAAGAGCATCAGCTCTTTTATTCTTGGACCTTAGGATTTGCACGATTTGGAAGACTTCGAAGGAATGGCTAAAAGCCCGTACCTTATCTAAGTATTTCTTTATCTGGGGTCCCTTAGCCTCATAGGTTCTTTGTACCTAGTTGACCACAATTTGGGAATCACTGTAGGCACATATTTCTATTACTTTCATTCTCTGCACCAAGTTCAGACTTGTGATTAAAGCTTCATATTCAACCTCATTGTTGGTCGTCTTAAAATCAAAGCGCAGGGCATATGTGACTTCTATCCCATCAGGACTCCTTAGCAGTAATCCAACTCCACTCCCATCTTCATTTGAAGCTCCATCAATGTGCAATGTTCAAGTATTTGGGTTAATTGCCTCGTTTTCCTTGTCTTTTATTGGTTGTGCTGAGGCAGTAGGGACTAGTGTAGAAATGGGCATTTCAGCAATGAAATCTGTTAGGGCTTGTGCTTTTATAGCAGTCTGAGGTTGATATTGAATATCATGTTCTCCTAACTCAATAGCCCATTTTGCTAGTCATCCTGAAGCCTCCGGCTTGAACAATATTTGCTTGATGGGCTAATTTGTGAGTACGCATATGGGGTGAGTCTGGAAATAAGGTCTTAACCTCTGAGCAGCATTAACTAGTGCCAGCACTATTTTTTCCATTGGGAGATATTTTGTCTCTACGCCTTGAAGTGCACAACTGACATAGTAGATAGGCCTTTGGGTACTGTTAACATCACGAACAAGTACCGCACTAACTGCGTTATGAGAAGATGCCAAATACAGATGAAAAGTCTCTCCTAGTGCAGGTATTGTAAGGGTATGAAGGCCAGCCAAGTGCCTTTTCAGTTCTTCAAATGCTCTTTGGCAATCTTCTGTCCATTTGAAGTTCTTGGCCTCTCTTAATGTTTGGAAGAAATGAAGACTTCGGTCAGCAGAACACGACAAAAATCTGTTTAAAGCAGCAAGTGATCCTGTCAACTTTGGGACCTGCTTCAAGGTTCTGGGCGGTGCCATTTCTGTAATTGCTTGGATCTTATTCGGGTTGACTTCAATTCCATTTTTGAAGACCATGAAACTTAGGAATTTTCCCGATTCTACCCCAAAGGTACATTTCTTGGGGTTCAGATGCATTCCTACCTTGATCATTGTCTGTAGGGTTTCCTCTAAATCTTCGGGCGCACTCTCGCCTTTCTTTGACTTGATCACCATATCGTCCACATACACTTCTAAGTTCCTGCCAATTTGGTTGGAGAATACCTGGTTAACCAGACATTGGTAAGTAGCTCCTGCATTTTTCAAACCAAAAGGCATTTTGGTGTCATAGAAAATTTCCATTTATGTGATAAACGTTGTTTTCTCAGCATCTTTCTCATCCATTACAATCTTTTGATAACTCTTATAAGCATCAAGAAACATCAGTACTTTATATCTTGAAATAGCTTCAACTTTCTAATCAATTACGTGTAGAAAATAACAATCTTTTGGGCCGTATTTGTTTAAATCAATATAATCAATACACATTCTCCAACTATCGTCTAGTTTCTTGACTAACACAGGATTAGATAACCAAGTAGGGTAAAATATCTCTTTAATGATGTAGGACTGTAGTAACTTTTTTACCTCTTCATTGACAACTGCATTTCTATCCGGCACCAAGGATCTCTTTTTCTGTTACACAAGTTTTACCCTTAGATGGATATTGAGTTTATGCATCATCAACGAGGATGAGATTCCAGGCATATTTTCTAGCCCCCAAGCGAAGACTTCTTTATATATGTGGAGAAGATGAATGATTCGTTCCTTGATCTCTGCAGGTAATGTTGCTCCCATCTTTATTGTTCTATCCGGATGTCTGGGATCTAAATTGACCTCTTAAACTTCATCAATGATTTCGCGAGATTCAGTTGGCATCAGTTTGGCTTTATTAGAACTCTGAGGTGTGGGATCTTCAGGAGGTACGTTCTTATCATTGTTCCTACTTTCCTGAGGTGTTATTTCGGGGTCAATAGATGGCAAGTCTGCAGCTTGAATAGCGTGTACTCCCTTAGCAACTGGACGCTTGCCTTTAAGAGCAATACGCATGCATTCTTATGCTGCATATTGATCACCACGAATGGATGCAATCCCATGCTCCGTTGGGAACTTCTGATAGTTTGATATTTTTTATTAATTTTTATCTTTAAAATTTAGAGATTTTAAGTTTAATTAGTAAATTTTACTATTAAGTTGTGGTAGTTTTTGTGTTTTATACTATTGTTAGTGATAAAATAATTTGTTAGAAAAGATAACCGATTTGGAAGATTTTGCAAGATTTACTAATAAGATAAGATTTGGTTGTTGTAGGCTGCTACCGTTTGAGTTTTGCTGTTGTTCAAATACTTACAAGACTATGCCATATTTTGAAATTTCAAGACATAGCATGGCTAAACTAAATATTTAGAAGACTTGGTCAAAACTGAAATCGTTGAAACCATCAAAGAAAGAGATACGATTTGAACTAAATCTTATAGCTAGATTTTATCTTCCAACTTGAAGAGAAAGGAAGCAAATCTTGAAGAAAATCTTGGAGCAAATCTTGGAGCAAATCAAGGAGCAAAAAGTCTATAAATCCTTGAGAGCTTTGGAAGCAAAAAGAGGAGGGTAGTTTTTCAACATTAGAGTAGTTTTTCAACAGTGGAGTAGTTTTTCAGCATTAGAGTAAATTATAGCATTTGTTTCATTTTGGTCATCTTTTTCTTAGTTCACTTTGTAGAATGTTTAATTTTCATGAAATTCTTTGTTTAAGCGTTATGTCTAGCTAGAGTTCTTCAATTCTAGGAACTAGGATGTAACCTTTGAAGTTTTCTTTAATTTAATCAAAACTATTTGGTTCTTTTTCACTTTTCAAAATCCATTGTTCTTGTTTTACATTGCTTGTAAGAACTTGATCAATTCTTGCATGATTTAAGGTGTTGGATGATGGAACGAGAGTTGAAAATTCAACATTAGTTGGTAGGAACTTTGGCTATGAATGTGGAACTACGAGAGTAGAACACAAAATAGCAACCTTAAATTCTTGAGTGCTTAATATATTTGTGTTAAATTTTGTAGACATGAGAGTGATCACAAAATTGCATGAATAAGAGGGATACGCCTCGAGAGAGGGTACTCTTAATTGAGTGAATGGTTGTGAGAAAAGTGAAAGCCAAAAGAAACCAAACTAGGGTAGATTGAATTCATAGAGTCTTCATTTGGTGAAATCCAAGTTCCTAGAGGTATTTATTCACTTGACTTTTCCTTATTTTGGCTAAATATTCTCTTTTGTTTCATCCCTAAACAAATTTCGAGAGAGATCCAAATAGTTCGAGAGTTTCTTTTCCATTTGGTACTTGACATCCTCCTTGTGGGATGATTCTGGATTAGCTCTATACTACGAGCTACGATTCTTTAATTTGAAGGTAGTAAGACGAGAAAAAGTCGCATCAACTTCATAACAAGATGATAAGGTGACCAGATTGCCTTAGCCTTATTCATCCAAGATCTTCCAATTATGACATTAAACAGGGAGGGGGCGTCTACTACATAGAAGTCTGTCATGATGGTTTTATCTCTAAGATAATCCCCAACCATAACCGCAAGCGTGATTATTCCCACCAGATGGACGACCTCATGGGCAAAGGTTACCAGCGGCATGCTTGAGGGTTTTAAAGCTGTAAATTCAATTCCTAATTTGCGGAAGCAATAAATGTAAAGGACATCTACTGCACTTTCATCATCCACATGGACTCTGTATACTTCCTTGTTAGCAACAATGGCTTTAATGACTAGGGCATCATTGTGTGAACTGATAGTGGGGATTGCATCTTCTTCTGAAAAGGTGATGATTTTGGAGGGTTTGAAACATTTATTGCCTGGTTCCTGTGGTGGAATCCTCCTTGCATTAGCTTTAATTGCAGATTGGGACTGTCCTTCTAGATAACCTCCAAATATGGCATGAATCACGCTAGTTACATTCCGATTGTCATTAGGTGGAGGTGGAAGCACTACCTGTTAAGGTGGATTGTATGGGTATGGCTGATATGGCGCGTTTGAAGGATGATCCCATCTTTGCTGATAATCATGTTGATGTATGAGTTGATCCCGGCCTTCTTGTCTTCCTCTTCATCCTTCAGCATGGTTACCGTTTCCTCGACCTCCAGATCGAGGTTGGGTTCCAGAATGCCACCGTTGGGCATATTGACCTAACATGCCATTACGGATGCAATCTTCGATCTCCTTTTTGAAATCTTTACATTCTTCAGTATCATGCCCACAGTCATTGTGAAAAGCGCACCAAAGATGTCGCGGACTTTTGTGTGGTGCTACTGTTAATGGTACTGGGGATCAGAGGAGTTCCTTATGTATGGCTATAATTTCTATGCAGCTTTTGGTGAATAGTGTTAGGCTTTTCTCCTGAAACCGAGGTTCTAACCGTCCTTTATTGTAATTTGGCCTGTCGAAGGCACTCTTTTGTGAGTTTTTTCCTTTAGCATCATCTTTCTTCTTATGTTTTTCATTCTCCCTCTTCTTTCTATTAGCTTCTTCTCCTTTGGTGTAACCTTCCACCATTTGCCAAAGGGTTTGGGTATCTCCTAGTGTATCCCTAGCTAGTTTTGTATAGAATAGACCTGGATTCATGCCATTCATAAAGGCTGAGATTACCAGTTGATCCGTTCTATCGGCTACTTGCAGACTTTCATCATTGAATCTCTCCGCATAGGATTTGAGGGATTCATCCTTTGCTTGCTTTAGGTTCATCAAGTCTGCCACAGACTTATGAAATTTCTTTCTCTGGAAAAAACGGGTATGAAAAAGTTGGGCTAACCTCCTGAATGATGAAATGCTGTTACGGGGGAGATCATCTATCTATACGCACGCTTTTCCGCTCAAATATATAGGGAAGGCTTTGCACATGACCTTCATCGGAGCATTTTTTAAATTCATTGCATATTTAAAGCGCAATAAAAAGTTTAGGGGATCAGTATTGCCTTTGTAAGATGGGATGCCGTCTGGCATCTTAAACCTTGCCGGAGTTGGATATTGCATAATATAGGATGTAAACGGGGAAGGAACATCTCCTTCATCATCATATCCTAGCAAGCCATATATATCGTCGGCCACACGATTGCTAATCAGAGGAAAATCATCATGCCGTAGGCGTTTAGAGTTAGGCTTCATCCTGGGATGTCCATTCTCATAATTGTTGTCCGCATGAGAGATATTATCATCATTTCTTCCTTCATCTTTTTTACGACGGACTTCCTCACGATTGTCTGGATTGGATACATTTTCCTGTTGATGTGAAGGATGTCTTTTCCTGCAGAACTCTTCAAACTGAGCGCGATGCAACTCAACAAAGGCCCGTTCATCTTCGTCCATTTGCTTATGTGAGAAGGACTTGTTTGGATTTTGAGACTTTTGTCGGGATGTTCCATTAGTATGTTCAGAGTGATGTTCTGATCGTTCAGGGATGTCATCTAAACGTAATAGGTCATCTGCCCTAGGTCCAGAGCGGCTACGTGGCGCTCCTCCTTGGTTAGTTCCTTTGCCAGCTTTTCGCCCTCCTGATTGGGTGCCTACCATGTTGATGATGTAGAATTGAAAGCAACAGAACGAATACGCCTTCTAAGAGTAAAGAACCAAAGAAGTTTCCCACAGACGGCACCACTTGATGAAGCCGTAATCCGCTGCTACTAACAATTCGATCCTTTTGTCACGACCCGAGAGCTTCTAGGTGAATAACAATGGTGGTTCCTACAAAAAAGATCCTGGAGGGGTCCTTCGGGGAAAATTCTCCGATGTTCAAGTTAGAATTTTTACCCGAAGTGTAGTGTTTTTCTTAATTGTTTTCACTTATCCATACCTGATGGTCTTCTTCAGTTTTTATTCCCATTTTTCTTGTTAATCATGGGATTCTTTAACAGTCATAGCTTGCTGAATCGCGGATGTTTCTCCTATTTGTACGTTGTTGTTATCGTCCCGTCATCATAGGTTTCAATTACGTGTTTCTGGATAAACGCGACTCTGCAATTATCACGTGGTCTTTTAAGATTCACAAATTTATCTTAGCATATTATAAGAATTTATTATAAGAATGGAGTTCTAGAGTTAAGTAAGAATCATGTAATTATAAATAATGTGAAGGTCTCAGCCTCTGACTCAAAGGTCCGAAACTGCATGCCTCACGAAGATCCGAACTTTCAACTCCAAGATCCTGAACTGTGCAAGACTCACAGTTCAAGATCTATGAGGGACTCGCAGGTCCTGAACTGTGTTAAATGCACAGATCCTGATCTGCATGGAACGCACAGATCTGGACTTTCATGTGCCGAACCCATATACATCAACACCCAGCCCAGAGCTTCTGAAATAACTATAACTCAAGTCTAAAGTTTGCAGGTTCTCAAGAGGGAGTAAAATGCTTAAGTTTAGAAACAAGTTCCGATTATCATTATTATAACCATAATTCGTAAAAATATTTTCTGCAAGATGACTAAGATGGAGTTTAACAACTTTTCCAGTGGCATCACTCCAGTTGACCCCTTCCCAATTGCAGCATTCAGTAGTACTAATTGGATCATCATTATTATATCCTTCTTCTTCAAGATCATGATCAATCCATGAGAGAAGGATAAGATCCGGATGGTGTGTCTCATTTATGAAAGCTTTGAAGTCCAAGAGAGTCTGCCTTTCTTTTGGAAAGCTACTTGAACAAATCTGTATAACGGACACACTAATTAGACCCCACAAAACAAGTATAAAATGGCAGTACTTCATCATCAATATATGCTTCTCTATGTGTATATATATAAATATATATATGAATGAAAACAAAGTGTGATGAAAAGGATATTGTATTATCGATCATATATATATATATATATAATATGGAGATCGATCATTTATGAATTGTCTTATCCAAATTGTGTGGAAAAGGATGAACTTAGAAAAAAATGCAAGCCTGTTTGACGCTCCAAGCAGGAAGACTTGGTAGCCAAGATGAAGACGACTTGACTAAACTCTCGTGACAGCAAAATGAAAGGGACTTTGGAAATTTCTCAACAACTGTTGTATATCGTGTTGACCACTGAATATTCAAATGTTTGAATTCTCTTTTTATTTTCCATCAACAACCAAATATTCATTACTCTTAAGTCTTAACTCAAACAAAAGTTTTCATGCATGTTTTGCTATTAACTGGCCCCTTTTTCTATGTAGTAATTATTTTTTCCACAAAATTTCAATTATTTCCCATTACAATTTAATAGAATCTTTTTTTTTTTAAATGTTGTGGACCAAAATACTTTGTAATTCTATCTCTTCTTAGTGGGCTATACAAGTTATAGAATGATCATTTCCCTTGACTACTGTAGCCAAATAGAAACATTTTACTGACCAACTTTTCTTTTCCCTTTTTTTCCCTGAAAGCATTGCATTAGTAGCTATACTTAGCACACAAAGTATAGAATAAACATAGTATTAAAATTTTTAAAAAACTAAATACTTCCTCTGTCCTAAAAAAAAGAATTCACTTTTGATGTGATATAACTTCTTTTAAAATAACAAGGTACAACACATTCAATACATAATTAAATGTAAAATTATATATTTTTATCCTTACTTTTTAATTTAAATTATACATTGTTATCATTAGTAAGAATAATATAAGAATTTTATCTAAAATGTGAATTTTTTTTGGGATGAAAAATTTTCAAATTAGATTTTTTTTTTTTGGTGGGGGGAGGGGAGGGGGGGTTGGACAGAGTATCACCAATTTGTAATGTTCTTCACAAATTAAATATTAGTGAAGTTTGATTTCGTTTAAATCACATTTAATAGAAGCTCGTGAATAGTTATAGTTGTGTTCATTAAATATTTGTGAATTACATTTACTACCCTTGTAGTTTGTGAAAACTATCAACCGCACTTTAAGATTTGGGGAAACTACCAATACCCTTTTAAGTTTGATAAATTTATAACATTTAGTCCCCTACCGTTAGTTAACTAACGTTGACCATTAACTTTCGACCAAGTCAATAGTTAATTTGTTTGAAATTCCTAAACTATACATTAAACTATAATATTTGAATTACATTTAACACCTTGAGATTTGTTTAATAACAAAATAAACCCTAAGGTTTAACAAAATAGGTCTCTCCCTACTTTTTTTTTTATATATATTTCATCAGTGTTATAAAAAGGTTAATAACAACTACTGATAAACAAAATTTGGATACAATTTAGACAATTTTCTACACAATTTAAAAATATAACACTTACCAAAATAGATATAAAGTTTAAATGTTGTAATATTTTATTATGTTTATTTTTTCATTTCCATTAAAATAACTTAAGTTCAGTCTAATAAATATAATTCTTATTTTTACGACCATGAAATCAAATCATAATAGCCAAAATAATTCTTAATTTTACTACTATTACATCGAATTCTAATAACTAAAAAAAAAGGACTACGAGAGATTTAAATAAATAATTATTTCTTAAAATTGTATAGCGATACACAATTAATAAAAATAATCAGTTAATCATTTAAAAGGACAGTAGTGATATATTAATATTGAAGGTATAATAAGAAATTAAGAAAATAAGTTTTTTCAAATTTGAATATGATGAAATAATAATATGGTAAAAAAAAATATTAATTTTATTATTAAGTTTTCAAAAATTTACGTATTGATATTATGTTCTTATTACTTTTTCAATTTATTGGTTTATGATATAAAATAAGATTATAAAATTATTTAACATGAAAAGAAAAAAAGAATATAAAATAAAGAAATAGAAGTTATTCAATTTTATTTAATAAAGTTTTAAAACTTTAAAAGTCATTTTGTAATTAAAATAAACTTCAAGGAGGTACATGTTATTTTTTAGATTGGCTTTTTTGTCCTTTCATTTATTTCGTTAGTTGTCTTTAATGGTCGTAGGTTAAAGGGAGTATTGATAGTTTCTTCAAATTTTAGAGTTCAATTGATAGTTTTTACAAACTATAAAAATAGTAGATGTAATTCACCTTAAATATTTTTTTTAGTCTTCATCTTGATTATTACTTCTCCAAATTAATTAAAAAACATTTGAATTGATTCTATGATATTAACAAACTCTCACATCCTACTTGCGGTACCACGTAAATAAATATAAACTAAACATTAAACAACAAATGTAACAGGACCATTTGTTTGACTATTCAACCAATAAGACTTGTAAATTAAGATCGAGAGAGGGAACAGAAGAGCATCCGCGATTAGCAAGATAAAAGGGACGCGCCCACTTGTTCTTTTAACTCAAAAATTCAATTTAATTCTGACTTATTGAGTTAGCCCGAGTGGTCACGGGCTAGATAATGATTCACAATTTTACAAAGTAGGTTGTGTTGAATCCATATAATTTAATGAAATAAATTTATTAATTTAAAAAAAATTGAAGTGGCGATCAACCTGTCACTTGTTGCCATCCAATAGTTGTCCACCTTGATTAGCTGACTAAATTTGGTTGGCTAGATTCTGACCAAATTCTAACAATTTGGCCAAGTCTAGCTAGCAGTAACAAGTGGCTAGCTGGCCACCTTTATAATTTTTTTAATTAAAAATTTTAACCTATTAAATCATATGAATTCAACCAAATTCAAAAATAACTCAACTCAAATTTTACACGTAATTATGTAAATTGAATTAGGTAATCACCTATAAAATTACAATTCACGAATAACATAACTCTTGAGTAACTCAACTTATATATTCAATACTTTTGAAAATTATTCAAAGGTTCATACCTAATGTGGTTTGGAATGTTGATACATCACTAACTAAAATAATCACAAGGAAACAAGAGTCGTGGATTATCAATAAAAGGATATGAAGGTGTGATCAATTTAGAAATTGTGCAACTATTTTTATTAGAACAATTTCCAAAACCTTCTTGTAGTTAGAAGTAGTTAAGTTGGTTGTTAAGTCGGTTAGACAATTGATAAGTTTCTTCTTGATTATTCATCTTCCTGTTTTCCATGACTGCAACTCTTCAATTGTTTTGGAATAAAAGTTGATCATTGCCTTTTGTGTAATTTTTAGCTCAGTTGAGTTTCTTTCTTTTTGTCTTTAGAGTTGGTTCAACTAGTTCTCCAACAGAAATTAAATTCCGAGAAGCATGAGGTCCAAAGATTGACTCCCACTACTGCTGCTGGACAGGTCTAAAGGCAAGGTTTGCTTAGCTGTAGAGGATTAGTCTCATACCCAAAGTGTGTGGCGTAAGCACATAACTAGTTGAGTAGGGATACCTTCATGTCGAAAAAAAAAAGAGAGTGTTTTTTTCTTTTTACTTAACCTATGTGATTTTCTACCCTAAGCCAAAAAATGTTCAAAGAGTTTATGTGCTTCTTTTCTTTTCCTTTTCATCAACAACCAAATTTAATTCTTGAAATTAAAATTCCACAATAAATCACCTTCTTTGATTTGTGTGCAATTATTTATACCAAAAAATGCCAATTGTTTCCCGATTGAATTGGATCTTCTTCATTTTTTTTTTCCCAATTTATTATGATGGACGTTGGATTTTGTTGGGTTTCTCCACAAAGGTAGGTGAAGGCCCATTTTTCTGCAGCCTTTGATTACACCCAAGCCCATCCTTGGTCAACAAATTATCAGTAATAATCCGAAAACATTCATTTTTGTCACTTACTTGGTTGGGCTTATAGTCCCCGAAAGGGCCGAAACGAAGGCATTCAGTGTAGACCCGGTTTTGTCCTAGTGGCTCCGTAGAAGAAGAAAACGAGCTTGTCGAGCAAAATACTTTGTAATATTATAACTTCTTATTGGGCCATTCCAAGTTGTAGAAGGACAATTTCTCCATTGTACCCCACCACCAGACTAGAGATAGTAAGGACATCCGCCACTTGCAAGTAGTGTTCCATTTATGGGGCGCTTGGTATAAATGGTGGGTTTAGAAATGGAATGAATTTGTGAAATGGAAAGATTTGGAATAGAATGGAATGATAATAATTATGTTGTTTGGTATTATTTTGTAATGGAATGGAATAGATTTTATATTAAAATTATAATAAAAATAGTATTTTACATTATATGATATTTAACAAATTATATCTTGTTCAAAAAATAGTCAAAGTGCATGTCAATTTGTAGAGAAAAATATTTTCTATAAATTAGTGAAATTTATTTTTAAAAAAAAATTAAAAAAAAAAAGTAAAATGGGGGTTGCAAACCATGGGGGGTTTGCAACCCCTAGGACAAGTGGCGCGCGCCCACACTTCAGAGTTGAGGGCCATGGAGGACTAAAACCCACGTTGCTAGGTTTTGAGAAAAGGAGGAGAGGGGTTGGGTTTTGACTAAAGCCATTCTAAAGGGTTTTGATAAACCCATCCCCACAAAACAAACACTCAATTTTTGCCAAAACCAATCCAAACCCTTGGAACAAACGGCACCTTAATTCCCTTGGGGGCTTTGAGTTGGTGACGGGGGAGTTTTGTTCCCTCACACCTAAACGGGGCAAGAACCCCACATTTCTCATTTGTCACGTTTACTTGTTTAAATTTATTTATCAGTGCAAGATTCTCATGCAAGACATGAGATGTTTATAATTTTATTGATAATTTACTAAATACATATTGCTAAAAGTTTGGAGAAAACAAATATTAAAATATGTTAAATAGAAATTCTCAAATAATTAAAATTAATAAAGTATGAAATAATATTTGTTGAATAAAAGTATATGAATTCATAGATTATGGTAAGAAAAGTATTTTAAAATAAAACTGCTAAATAATGATTATAATTTTAAAATATAGTATAAATGTAAAACTCTAAATCATAAACTCTTTGCATATAAATTATAAAACTAATTGTAATTTTGACTTTTATCATAATTCTATATTATACATTTCACTACAATCTTTTGAAACTTTATATATAAATAAAGTGAATAATTAATCCCTATAAATAAAAATATTAAGCAAATAAAAAAATCATAAAACAAAAAACTAAAACTCTTATAAATAAATGTGAAATGATCCTACAAAAGTACAATTTATAGTGACCCACAATTCAAAACAAACAAAAAAAGAGTCAAATTAGGATCAAAAAAGTAAATAAGGTCATAAACGAAAAAAAAAGAGTGAAAGAAAAAGGAAATAATAATATTTTAATTGAGAATAAAAATATTACTGCTAAAGTTTTTCTATAATTACTACAAAAAGAGTAAAAAAAATTAATTATTTAAAAAAAAAACAAACCAATGAAAGTTAATTATTAAAAGGAATAAAAATTTTAATATATTCAAATTTCTAAAAATTAGTAGATACTAGATAGATGCTCTTTTTAAAAAGAGCATGAAAGTGATTTACTCTGAAAAAAGACTCAAAACTAATAGGCAGATAGGATCTCTCTTCTCTTTGGGATTTTGATTTTCATTACAAGTGGACTAAATTTTCTCAATTTCGCTTGTTGGGTAGAAAATTAATTGTTCCAGTTACATTCGTTGCGGTGCGATAGTGTGTGAAATCTCCGTTTTTGAAGAGCTGGTTTTTCTCCCATGAGAGAACTTTAGTCTCCCTTTTTGGGAGGTCTTGTTGTCTTCTCTGTCTTATATTTTCTTCTTCTTCGTCCATAGAATCTTGTTTTCTTCATTGGGGGTCAGGTTTTGGAGTGATTTTGGAGTTAAGAAAGTTTCCCAATGTTCTTAACTGTTTCCTTTTATCATATTTTTTCTACTTTTTTCCTCCTGGGGGAAATCTATTTAGTAAATTTTACCATTTTTATCATATATTTGTGTTGTTTTGTCTTGTTCAAAGGTGTAGAACCCAGGTTAGATGCAGTGCTACAATTTTGAAGTGTGAGCTTTTGAATCTTCTCGGATGATCATGTAACTTTGGTGATTGAAGACCATGTTTTCAAGGAGTAGATGGGAAATGAACTGTGCCAAAGTTGACTTCTTTTTTTTTTTTTTTTTTTGGTGTTATGTATTCATTTGGGAGGGGAGGTTACATATGCACAACGCAGTATCAAGAATGCCATGCTCAGGAGTTAGGAATCAGAGTTTGTTTAGTTTCTTCTGTTCCATGTTGTTTGAGATGCTCAAATATACGCCGACCAATTAAGATGTAATGTAATTTTTGTTTTTTTTAGCTAACGTAGAGTTTAAGGTAGCTATTTTGCTACGCTTTCACTTAGTCTCCTTGTGACGACTAAGGCTTTTATTGCCAGTAGGTAATCTTGTATTTATAATATTTGTATACTCAATAGAACAACTATCGTTTCTCCAAAAAAAAAAAAAGTTACATTCGTTTGCTTGAGTGAAATCCAAGAACTCTGGCTCTCTGGCCCAAGTAAGCCAAATCGTCGAATCATGTGATGAATGGGCCATTCAATGAATATAAAGCCCAATAGTTCAATGAATAAAAAAGATATGCTTTGCTAACCAAAATTTTTCTTTGAATTGGTGCAAGTATTGCATTTTTTTTATAACACAATGTATAGAATAAACATATTATTATAATAAATATTTTATCATATAACACTTAAAACTTTAGAATAGAGCATAAATGTAATAATCAAGAATATTTTTCTAGGAGAGACTAAGCCAACAGTGTTAGTTTGAGCCATCCAAGGATGTGAAGGCCCTAAATAGGGAAGAATATGATACTTCAATCTCACATTAAAAGGTTAGAGAAAAGTGAAGTGTTTATAATATCTTGCTTAGCATGTGGACTATTAATAACTCTGCTAATAACTTTGAGCTAACAAGGATGAAATCAAGTACTCCTTCCGTCCCAAAAAAAGAAGTCAACTTTGAAAATTTTTCTTATCCCTAAAAAAGAGTTCACTTTTAAACCAAAATTTTAAAATATCCTTACTAGTAATTATTATGTATAGCTTCTCAGCAAAATACAACCTGCAAGCAACACCAGATGATTCAAGCACAAGTAGCTGCAAATCTAGCGAAATTGCAGCAACTCAGTTTGAAGAAGAGAACAAAAAAAGATGGAAGAAAGCTTAGCTACAGAAAAGATGAAACTAATCGGGTTTGTTGCCATTCTGGGAAGACAAAAATTAGAACATCCCAAATATAGTAATTTTAACAAACTAAGTTTTACCCAAAACAGTAACCTTTTAAATTACCCATTCCTATCCAAGTAGGACAATCACACCTCTACTGGTAAGACTCTACCCCACTAAAGGACCCTCACACTCTATGGAGAGACTCTACCCCTCTAGTGTGTGTAAAAACACAAATAGCTAGAGACTTTTTGTGAGAAAATTAGAAATCAAGATTATAAATATCCTCCAATTAGTTGATCTAATCAATTAAATTATATTTTAGCTAATTAATTAATCTGTGTTAGTCAAGACTTGTAATTCATAAAATAGCATCTCCCAATAGTCTATTAAAAATATCCCAAACAAAAATTACCCAATATTCTTGTGAGTAATTGTTAATTAAGTAGTCATTGAATGTATATTTCCTCAGTAGGAATTCATTAAGTGTATACTTCCTTAAAAAATTCATAAGTCATGTATTCTATTCTACACCATCTCAAAACCTTTACTCACTGATCATACATTATCTATTTTAAAACCAAACTTTAACTTTCTCTTCTAGTTCCATTTTACTTTCTTGAAAAATTTAATTAATGGCTAGTAAATCAAAAGTATTAAAAACAAACTAAATAACAAGTCACAATTAACCAGTTAGACTTGAAAATGAGTTTAAGTTAATTTAGACTATGTAATGGGGTTTAATTGTAGTCCTAGAAAATCAATCTATGAAAAATAGACAGCAAAGTTTAGCCAAAATTGAAAGCTAGTAATTTAAAGATTAAAGAGTAAAGAAAAACTATAACATTGATCCCCAAATCTTCAAATTTTCAAATCTTAGAACTCTAGAATAAAAGATACCTTGTTTTCTGATAATTTATTAATGTTACTTGAGAAGCAGAATGTGCTCCAAAGGCATAAAAAAAAACATTAAGAAAATGTCTATTTTATAGAAAAAGAGGGTAAATAAATGTATTATGAAGTTTTAAAACTTTGGATGGTTTGCAGCACAATCTTGTGGCACTAGGGCACATCCCTGACTGCCCAACATTGCTTCTTCTTTAGTTTTGAAGAAAACCAACTTTGAATAGATTATTTTTTTTTCCAATGAAACTGTAGTTACATTGACTTGCAAAATTGTCGCATGTACAATTTAGCCAACTGGCTATGAGATCTTAAACTCTTGCAATGAAGCTAAGTGTAACAGGTATGGGATTATCCCATCCTATGATAAGCCTAGATTTTTGTAACCTCTCACTAGAAATGCTAATCTAGGAGTCCACAAAAGAATGAAATATTAACATCTCCATCAAGCAAGGACAAAAACTATACATCTTGCTTGGACCATTCGCTTCTCCTTTAACTATAGTGGATAGAATATCCAAACCTCATGTCTTCCATTATAGTTATTTCTGTATTATATGCGCTTTTACATGCTTGACATAGTAAAGACCACTGAACTCGATAAGGCATTCTTAGTCCTTACTCTTGACTTGATACCCAGCCTACTAATCTCTAGAAATTCCATCCATTCCTCATAGGCAAGATTCACTACATCTTTTTCTTCTCGCCATTATTTTTGAAATATCCAGAGGTTTCTTATTTTTCAAAGCATTCATAAAATGTAAACTGTTAGTCCAGCTCTATCTTGCGAATTATCCCCTTTCCTTTCGCGACATATCTTAAGCCACCAATGTTTAAGGCTTAACTCATTGCTTTCCGGGTCTTCCCACCTCACTGGAGTCAATTTCCAAACCTTTTTTGCCCTTGAGCAGTGTAGCATGACATGCTCTATATTCTCCTCACTTTCTCCACACATGCTACATATAGAATCTACTTCTATACCTCTCTTCAATAGCTGATTTTGTGTTGGAAGGATGCTATGCCAACATCTCTACATGAAATGCTTGAGCTTTCCTTTAATTCCAAGCTTCCAACTATTCTTCCAAACCATTCTCATCACTCCTTGGCTGAGCTACTTTCAGGTTGGGAATGCATCACCTTTTGTCCCTTAAGAACATCTTGATAGGCTAACTTTACTGTGTAGTTTCCATGTGTTGTTAGGTGCCACACAATTTTATCTTTGTTGTCTCGATGGCCAGTATTTGAGTGGGGAATGCCTATTATAGCTTCAACATTTGATTGGGTAAAGATTTGACACACAAGTTCTCCATTCCAGCCATGTCCTTCTTCATTCAATAGCTCACTCTCCCATGTAGCCTTATGTCATTGACTGGGACAGATTGTTGGGATGAAGTGTGGTCTTCCTGGAATCCAAGAAATCTCCCATATTCTAACTATTTTTCCATCCCCGATTTGGAATATTGCCCCTTTCTTGAGAATATATTTGGCTCACATCCAACACTTCCACAACCATGATGCATTGTTTTTAAGCGGGGCTTTCAGTAGACCTCTTTGTGGGAAATACTTGGCTTTCATTACTTTGCTCATGAGAAGGTTCGGTTGTGTAATGATCCTCCAGAGTTGTTTTGCTATAAGTGCATCATTAAACAGCTGTAGATTTTTGAAACCTAACCCCCCCCCCCCCTTCTCCTCTCTTTCTTCAGTTGTGTTAGATCCTGCCAAGCCTTCCAATGGATTTTGGATCTACCATTTTCTCTATTACCCCACCAGAAACTTGAGGTCATTCTGATAATGTTTTAGCATACTCTTTTTGGAAGCTTGAAGCATGCCATCACATAAGTGGGGAGTGCATATATTACTGCCTTAATGAGTACCTCCTTTCCAGCTAGGCTGAGGAATCTAAGTTTCCACCCTGTGACTCGTTGTTGCACTTTCTCACTTACATAGTTGATGAATACCTCCTTTTTTGACCTTTCTATTATCATGGGGAGTCCGAGGCACCTTGCTTTGTGCTTCTCCTTGATGACATCTAGTATCGAACATATGGCTGCTTCCTGCATCATGGGCATATTCTTGCTGAAGAAGATTGAAGATTTGTCCCAGTTGACAAACTGACCAGAATAACGGTTGTAATTTGATATAAGAGTTTTGATCCTAGTTGCTTATTCCAGGCCTACTTCACAAAAAAGGAGTGAGTCATCTGCAAATAATAAATGTGTAATTTGGGGACCCTTTTGACTAGTTCTCAAGCCCCTATATTCCCCCTTCAAGCTTGCCTGTTTAATAATGTTTGAGAATGCATACAACGAAGAAAATGTAGGGTGACAACGGATCCCCCTGCTTGATTCCTCTCGTAGGTTGTATGTACCCACTTTTTTCGCCATTAATATTAACAGATAAAGTTGAGGAACTAATGCATAACCAATCCACTCTATGAAAGTGCTAGAGAAGCCCATTCTCCTAAGAACCTCACACAGGAATCTCCACTCTACCCTAACTTTGATTAGATTTGTCGCTCAATTTTGTGCCAACTTTTTGGTGCAGTGCATTTACTATAGAATTTGATTTTAATTCTCTTGTATATCTATCTCTTTTTTTTTTTCTTTTTTTTCTTCTGATGCATCAAGAATCATTCATTTTGGACATTTATAACTTGAAATATAGTAAAACTCCAAAAATTATTCACTCTAGTAGTCAGTAGCCAAATCTACCAATTGCAACTCGATTTCCATCTTAAAAGCAACAAAAAGGAAAAAAAAAAAAGAAAAGGTATTCATCATAGAAATTGTAGCCATATTTTCTTAGCAATATAACCACTAGAATTCCCTCAATTTGACATTTCAAGATAGATATATGATAGAAATGCCAAAGTATGGGCAATTCACCAAAACAATAGCACTGGTCCTTCTTTTAATCTCTTCATCAATTGGATTTCTTTTCCTCTTCGAACTTATTAATTCCAAGCATTGGTACTTCAATTTTTATTCTTTCACTGATTTTATCTTGTTCAATTCCTTTTCTTCAATTGTTTTTGTTCAAATTCTAATTCTTGATCAAGGAACTTACTAAAGTTGAATATGGATTAGATCTTGCTAAAATTAAGTTAAATTTGGGTAACTTGACATAACAAATTAATCAAAATATGAGTTTATAAAGACCATTTTGACATGAGTGTCAACTTTTTAGTGCATAGCTTATAAACAAATTAGTGATTAAAAGTTAGTATTTAAGGCTAAAATGCATTGTTCCTGGTTATGCTTTTGGGTTGATAACATATAGAATGTAATGTCTTGATTCCGAGTCATCTAAACTTGTAATTAGGAAGGATGATATATTTGATAATCTACTATGCTACATTCTAAGAGGTCTCATAATCTTTGTATTCAAAAAAATTGAATAATACACAAATATAGATGGGGTTGAATACTAGTAATTTGGCTCCTTTTTAGACTTTCTCAAAAAACCAAGCAAATCATGTTGAGGAGTCCAACCTTGTTGCAGAAAATCAAGTAAAGAAAGATTAAATCCGTAGCCAAAGATAGAGCACAAAGGAATATTCAACTACCAAGAAAGTATGTAAAATTGATTAAATATGTTTCATCAGTTGCCCATGAACCAAGCAAAGAAGGTAAACTTTGCACATTCAAGAATTGATCAAACGAGTAGAAACCATAAATGAACAATGAAGCATCTTTATAGTTAAAATGATTAATTCTTTTTTATTGTATGTCTGTTATATATTATTTATGAAATTTCTTCTTTTTTTCTTCTTTTTTTTTTTTGGTTTGTTTTAACATTTTATTGTACTTGTATTATACAGTTATATATTACATGAAAAGGAATATAAAACTATTATAGAGAATTTCACTTAAGATTTTTTCCATGTGGGGATACAGTTAAAACTCCTTTTTTTATGATTATTTGGGCGCTCTAAAAATGTAAGTGCACCGTTTTTGTTTTCGAATTAGGGAGTTGAGTGAGGATTTGGTGATATTCAGTAATAATTTAAAATATTTAAGTTATATAAATACTTTTCTAAACTACACCATTTTCATATAATCAATTAAAAATCACTACAAGAAAAATGGCCATTAGTGACCAAAATGTTGGTGACAACAATCTATTTGGTCACTAAATGGCCTCTTTGGTGACCATTGAGTGAGTCGTCACTAATTCGAAGTCGTCATACCATATTTAGTGACCAAATAGAAAATGTTGCCACCGCCTCGTCACTGGATGTGGTGGTGCCAAAAAAAATCGGAAATGCACTACAATTAGTGACAACATTTGATCTCGTCACCAACGATAAGCACAATATAGTTTGGTGACGAGGAATTGTCTTCACCAAATAGGTGCAAAATTATTGAAGATGTAGTGACGAAATATTGTCATCACCAAATGTTAGAAGATTGGTGACCGTAATTTGTTGTCACTAATTTGTAAAATACTATATATTTTTTATGAATTTTAAGGGTAGAATGGTTTAGTGAGGCGAAAATGTCGTCACTAAATACTGAAATTGTAATGAATAAGGAATACGCCAAAATAATAATTAAGAAATTGAGTTAAATTACGGTGAAAGAATGATTTGGTTCTCGGACTAAGCAATTTTATTAGGAGAAACATGTTTTTTGTGCTACATTTAATTTTTATTCATTATAGTACAGCACCATGTTCTTTATAATTTTGCAAAAATAATTTTGACCAATTTGTTAGGACACCCTAATATTTACAATTTTGGCCCAATAATTTTGACTTATTATATGAAGACTTCTTATTAAGTACAATTAGTAGTTATAATGAATAAGAAAATCCCCTCTGTAGTGCATAGCTAGCCCCTTCTCTAGGCCCTGAAAGAGTTAGGGGCTGCTAACTTTGTACGGCTCCATTTTCGTCGGTTTGATTCCAGTGTTTTGGACGTTTCCATTGTTCAATTTAACGCTTTGGTAAAATGGGTTCTTGGAATTAGTACTTGCCTTATGTTTTCGATATTAAAACATGCTGAAATTTGACGTTGGAGCTGTATTTTGAATTTTTCTTTACTTTTCTTTCTGATCTTCGGAATTTGGATCTATATTATGATGGCTAATTAACTTTTTCATTCAGCTTGGGTTCTATTTTCATGATGGATGAACTGTGTTATGAAATGTGGAACCTTGAGCTTTGTTATTCTCATTTGGAGTGTCTGGTCCATTATGTAAACTATCAGACCCCAAAATATATGAAAGGATGCTTACTAAATTACCCATATGTTACTGATACATAATTTCTACCTTTCTAACATTAGTCATTATAGCAAACGCAACACTTCACTCCTCCCAACAAACTCGATTAACTTCCCTCGTAACATAAGCATAATCAACACAAAACATAAAACTACAATTGGGACATATTGATGTTTGCACATTCCTATTTTTGTTACCTTCTTCTTCAATATGCAATTCTCCTTTTCTAACATGACAACTTTGTTTGTCATCTCAACCAACTTTGCTTTCATGGATTTCTTCTTAATTCATACTTTCTTCAACTTCCCCTCCAACTCTTCCACTTTACATTTTAGAGAATCTTTTTCTCCCAATACCGTCAACACATATATCCTCTCATGATCAGTGCTTTGCCGGTCCAACCACACAAAGTACCCGTAATCATCTGTCTACGTATAAATGGGAAAACAGTTATTAAGCATATGAAATTACTCTATTAATTCTATCTGTTTATTTCGCAAATTCTATAATCACATACCTTTCACAAACGACACCTCAAAAATCGACGTCCAGGGTTCATTTGACTTTTAGAGGTGTAGCAAAATGCAATCATATGGTAGTGATATTCAGATGTGATTGAAGAACTACTAGAATCTAATGAAGGCGTCGATGCTGAATTCTACATTGTCAATGCTGCCCAAGATGGACAACAAAAAATATAACATATACACATACAAATTGAAGTATTTAATTTGGTTTAATTTGCAATTATAAATTAATTTGGTGAAAATGAATTTATCTGATTTTCTTTTGGCTATAAATACTCAATCTACTCGGCTAAAGTTAAAATAAACAGATCAAACAAAATCAAGCAGAGTTTTTCATGAATGAAATCTTAAACCTTCTAAATTATACCACAAAAACTCATATCATGGGTTTAATATTACCCAACATATTTAATAGCAAGTGTAATAGACAATAAAATAAAAGGAACTTCTTAAGTTCCATTTTATTTTAGAGATAATGAATGAAAATCTTATTTGTACAAAATCAAATACTCAACCCTTTTGTTCATTGTCCAATAAATAAACTAACCATAATGCACAACAATATATAAGGATCTTGTCCAACCTACAGTACTTTCTATTACACACACAATCTCTTAAAATCCAACATGAAAGTACAGAAAAGTTGACAATCAAACTAATTAAGGGAAAAGTTAATGAAATGCAACAAAATTTCTTCGTCGACCAATTATATTCAGAACCAAGAGTTGCACCAAGAGAAGAAATCAATGACAATAGTTAATAACAGAGATTCAAAAGAATACTGAAACTGTTTGAATTGGCGCATCCAATTGAATGCAATGTTCTGTACAATGTTCTTTTGCTTATCCAAAATACACGAACCAAGAACATGACAAGCATCATAAAACTTCCATGTTTAGCAACCTCATACACCAAATATGATAAAACAAGGAACCTTGAATGCAATCTAATAAATACAAAACAATTTGAAGTCAAGCATCATAAGACTTTCAAATTTACCAAGCTCACAACCCAAATACTCTTAAAGATCAAACCTTTAATGCCAATCTCATAAATGCAAAACAATATGAATAGAAGCCTCATAAGACTTCCATATTTACCAAGCGCATAAACCAAATACTCTTGGAGATCAAACCTTTAATGTCAATCTCATAAATATCAAGCACTATGAAGATAATCATCCTAAGACTTCCATATTTATCAATCTCATAAACCACTATCTCTAAAAGATAATAGCTTGACTAACAAAAACAAAAAACTGAACCCATAAGAAGTAAATGAAATTCATAATTCCATATTCACCAACCTCATAACCCACAATCTATAAATTGTTGAGCCTTAAAGTAAAAAAATAAAATAAAATAAAATAAAGAAAGAAAAAGAAAGTAACATAGCATTTTGGGTGTAAGGTGAAAAAAAGAGGGGACATAACTCAAAAATCACTCAATTCGCACAAGAAAGACATGGAATGTCGGCTGTTGAAATGAGAGATTTGGGGACTACTCATACCAAAGAGAAAGAGGGAGAAATTTTTCGGGTTTAAGGGATGAGGCAATAAGCTTGAGAGCAAAAGGAAGAAGATATAATACTCTTGGCATTGGAGGGGGCCCTAACTGTAGATCAAGTAGGATGGAGGTGAAGTTGGTTTGGGGTGCTCGGAATCTCACTAAATCGACTGCGAAGGGGTGAGAATTGGACGGAAGTTCTCTGTGAACCGAGATTGAAGGAGCGGAAGACCAATGATGAAGTGAGATTCGGTGGATTTGAAATTTGGCAAAGTGTTGGAGTTGAAGACCAAAAAAAGTAAAGTGAGGAGCAGCTGAATTTTGCAAAGTGTCCAGAGGTACTAAAATGCTCCAAAACGACAGTGTTTTATGGACTCCTCTCCCGCCCATGGAAAAAATTGCGGTTCCCGCTTTTTCTTTTTTTTTACTTTTTTCTTAAACTATTCAAATTTTGTCAATTATTATCACTACAATAAGTTACATTTCTACTTTTGAAAAGATTATACATTTTTAACCATAATGACACTATTAATTCAATTATAGTCATAATTATTTGTGAATGAGTGAAAAAAAATTTATATAAAAAATTTAAAGTAATAAATGTAAATTTTAAATTATATAAAAATGTTCATAATGAAATTTAATAAACATATGCAATTGAAATTATACATTCACTCCAGAATTAATAGAAGTCATCTGGTTTGAAACAAATTATTCGATACAAGTACCAATAATTCCACCCAAATTTTTCAACCAACTATTTTTTGGTTCTAATCGTATTCATTAAAACTACCAATTCTTATAATAAGATGAATTAATAGAATTCATCAAAATTATAGAGGCAAATATATAAATATGAAGTGTAACTTTGTGTTTTATTTTACTTACATATAAATATATGATTGATCCCTTCAGAAATATAGGAATAGATATTACTTGTATAATTATTATATAACAATGATAACCACTTAGTTCGCTACTTTTTTTAAAAAAAAAAAGCACGAAAATTGATCGTCAATTATGTTATAACTATATTGTATACTAATATATTATCTTGTTATTCCAACTGGTTTTATATATGTATATATATATATATATACACGGAGTACCTACGTTATTTAAGATGTAATGAAATAGATTTAGATTTGTACCAAGTATTGGTGAAAGTTTAGTGGCTTGTAGAGTCCTTCATCCAAAATTATATTAAGACGCTAAATACTTTCATTCACTTTCAATTAGGTCCCGCAGAATAGACATTTCATTTTTAATAATTTCGCATTTAGTCCTAGGTATGTATGGTAAATTATGTTTCAACCCTACAGTTTATCAATCATTTCAATTATTAGGCCCCTCCTTATCAGAAATTAACATTTCATAGTTTCCCCCCTTATCGGAAATTAACATTTCATAGTTTTCAAATTAGTCCAGCGATTATGAGGTAACACTTTTCTAGTATTAGATGATACTATTGATTAATAATGCTCTTATTTCTATAGAAATCGACATATAATTTATACCAAAACATAAGTAATTTATTAATGACTAAAATATTAACATAATATTAATGGACAACACAATTATATGTAGTTATTTTAATACATACATGTAGTGAAGTAGAACGAAAGTTATAAATACACATGTAGAAGTATTACATAATGTGATTAGTACATATTTATATCTGCAACCAACTAACGTATATATATAGTACATATCTATGTCTATAATTAATTGTAATAGTAACATAATAGTTGTGTTGATTAGATCTGCAACTAATATAAGTACGTTGTACTTAGCACATATCTATATCTATAACCATTTGTCCTAATAACATACGATATTAGTTGATTTGATTTGCAACTAACGTAAATACTTTGTACATATATATATATACACACACACACACATATACATATATGAAATCGGTTGGAATTCCAATATATTATATTAGTATACAATATAGTTAGAAACCTATGTCCTTATTTTATAAAAACAGGCTACTAAATGGTTATCATCGTTATATAATAATTAGACAAGGAATAATTCTATTCCTATAATTCTTGAGTGGACGATCGACATTCAATTGCATGTGTTTATTAAAAGTTATTATGAAAATTTTGATGGAATTTAAAATTTTAAGTTATTAATTCAAATTTTGTATACACAAATTTTTTTTCATTAATGTACAAACCATTATTACTGTAACTGAATTAATAGTGTAATGATTGTTAAAGAATGTATAATATTTTCAAAATTAGAAATTTAACTTATTGTAGTAATAACAATTGACAAAATATTGCAAGTTTAAGCAACAAAGTTTAAAAAAAACAAAAGTCAGAACCGAAAATTGCAGTTGGGCGAGAAAGGAGTCCATAAAACACCATCATTTTGGAGCATGTTAGTACCCCCAACAATTTGCGAAATTCAGCTACCCCTCACTCTACTCTCCTAGGCCTTCTAAGCTCCAACACTTATTCAAATTTCAGCATAACCAAACCTCGCTTCATCTTCGATCTTCTGCTCCTTCCCTCTTGGTGCACGGAGAACGTCCGACCAATATCCACCCCTTCGCTGCCGATTCAGTGAGATTCTAAGCACCCCAAACCCACCTCACCTCCCTCCTCCTTGATCTACAGTCATGGGTGTGCCATTTCCTTTGCTCAATAGTCGCTGCTAGGGTTAATTTCCTTGTACCCGTCCGTTGCCCTCTACGGCTGCACCTTTCCAATTTCTTCCCTCTCAACCTTCCCCTGCTACCTCACGCCCTCAACCCCACCTTCGCTCACTTTAGGAGCCTACTGTCGGTCGCGTTTTATCCAATTTTCTTGCACCGGTCCGATGCCTTCTACGACTGCACCTTTCCGATTTCTTCCCCCTCAGCCTTCTTCTGCCGCCTCACGCCCTCAGTCACGCCTTCGCTCGTGTGCTTTAGAAGCCTCCTGTCGGTCGCATTTTGTCCAATTTCCTTTGCCTGCCTCTCACCTTGAACACGGCGAATGCCCCTTTCTTTTCCTTGACAAAATTTTGGGCGATTTCACAGAATAATTGGTTTTCTGAAGGTGAGATGATGGAAATGCTTTTATTCATTTGGCATCCCATTTGATAAATTTCTCATTTTTGGTGGACTACTATGTTTTATATTCAAGAAAACACTGTAAATGTTTAATGGTGGGGATTTTCTTTTTCCATGAATAAATATCATGTTTCTCTGTTTCTAAAGGCCCTTCTTTTTAGATTCGAGTACTTGTTGGATTTTTCCTGCACTAGTTTTTGAACTCAGGAAAGTCTGGTTTTACTTGCTAGCTTTTTCTGCCTGGAATGGACTGGAATTTCTACTTTTCCTTCTCTCTGTATGCATTTTGTTCTTGCTATTCTTTCTTGCCTTTAGTTCTGTCTTTTCTGCTATAGAAGGAGGAATGTTTGTTGATTGATGGATTTTAAGTTTATTGGCGATTTATCACTGGATGGAAATTGCCCTTTCTAAATTTTCTTGGTTTTACTTCTGATTTCTCTTTGATGGAAGGAAGAATGCTTTGCACATCTTCATTTTGGTTTGACTAAGCATTTTTTTTTTCTTCTATACTGTTAGGTTGTTAAATTCTAAAGGATAAATTTGTGTAGATTGCAATTGAGGTACAGGATAAAGTGCGAATACGTAATCATTTGGTTGCAGTTAGTTGTGTCTACCAATGTTATTAAATTCTCAATTTTACTTGTACATTTTTACGATTTTTCGATCTAAACCAAAGATCCGATTCAGTTTGTAGGTAATGTGAATTATTTGAACTGGTGTTCTATTAGTAGATATGGTTGTGGTATTCTGAATTCTAGAATTCAGTATCTGGTGTTGGATCGGTATATATTTGAACAGGGAAGTAATCTAAATTCTGAATTCAGTATTCAGAAGAATTCTGAATTCAGAGTTCTGAATTCAAATTGAATTCAGATTTCTATTTTCTGATTTCAGAAGAATGAAGAATTCAGACTGAATTCTGAATGCTTCTGAATACTGAAATTTGAATTTAGTATTCTTCTGAATTCTGAATCCAGAGTTGTGAATTCAAACTGAATGCAGAATTCTATTTTTTGATTTTAGAAGAATTCAGAATTCAGAATGTATGTCTACTACTCATTGATGTACCATCATCTGCTTCTTTTCCTGAATCTATGTCCACTACTTATTGATGTACCATCATCTGCTTCTTTTATGATATTCTTCTTTTTCGTCATTTTGTACCATTGTGTAACCATACATTTCAAAATCATCTTTCTTTCACATGCTTCAAACCTTCTTTTATTCGTATACTCATCTCTTTTGTTGCTCTTTTCCTCTACATAGCTTTTTTGTTCCTTGTAGGTTAGCGTTTTCAGTTACTATATCCTCTTCATACATGCTTGATCTGTTAATACATTCTTTTTCCTGCAGAACCAAATCATATTTGTGTGAAGAACTTGCCCCCTGTTATTTCTGCCTTTGAAGTGCATAAAACCTTCAGGCGGTACGAGGAACTCAGCTAGCATCGGTCAACCTTTTCACACGCTCGGTAGACGTTTCTCATTGTTAACTTTGTCTTTAATTTATTTTCCACTTTGTTGTTAATATTTTCAGCATATTTATTTTCACTAACCCGATGTTTGGCAATAATGTGCATGCTTGAAAATCCCTCCTGGTTCGCGGTCGTAGGAAACAAAGAATTAGATCCTAATCATACAGCCTCAATTTCAAGCCCTAACTCAGTTGCAAAAGGTACAGTCATGCCTTATTAGTCTTCTTATTCAATTATACGAGGAAACTGTTGGAATTATAAACACTCTTTTGAAATAATTCTTGTTCTTGTGCTTGTTCTCGATTTCATTTTGGTTCATGGTATGACATTCACATTGAAGGTTTCAACTTTGCAATTTTAAGTCCAATAAGCCTAAGTATATTGATTGAAGACATGCTTGCCATTTATTTTCAACTTTGTGCTTTGTTAGCAAGTGACATGAGGTGGCATAAAGAGAAACTGGTTGAAAATGAAAATGTGATGAGACATCTCGCAGGTAGTGAGGTTTGGAAACATCTTGATAGTGTGTTTCCGTATTTCGTTGAAGACCCCTGGAGCGTGTGATTGGGTATGGCTATCAACGGATTCAATCCGTTTGGGAATATAAGCAATGCATACAGTGTGGCCCGTCTGTCTCGTACCAAACAATTTGCCCCCCCCCCCTCCCTTGGAAGTGCATAAAGGAGCCATACTTCATGATGTCACTATTAATTCTCGGACCTAAGTCACCAAGAAGTAATATCGATGTGTATTTGCAGCCCTTAATTAATGAATTGAAGGAGTTGTGAGTTGGTATGGATGTTTATGATGTTTACAAGAGTGAATGGTTTACACTACGTGCCACTCTTTTGTGGACTATCAATGACTTTCCTGTGTATGGAATGTTGTCGGGTTAGGCTACAAAAGGGTACACTGCTTGTCCAGTTTGCATGGACGAGAAATCTGCATAATACCGCTGCACAGTAGAAAAATTTGTTACATGGGCCACCGTCGATTTCTCTCGTACAACCACTAGTGACGAAGGGATAAAAAGAATTTTGACAGGAGAGTGGACTTTCGTGAGGCATTACGAATTAAGCAAGGTGAAGAAATGTTGCGGGATATTGACACTGTCGTCCCCTACCCTTATTGCTTTGGTAAGACTTCTGTCCAAGGCCGAAGATAGAAGCGAAAGAATGTTGATGTAGGAGGTCTCAATTGGAGAAAAAAAAGTGTATTCTACAACCTACCATATTAGGCAAATCTAAAGCTGCGGCATAACTTAAACATTATGCATGTCGTGAAAAATGTAACTAAGAGCTTTGTCTCAACATTATTCGACATTAAGGGTAAGACCAAAGACACTTGGAAGTCTTGAAAGGATTTAATAGAACTGGGAGTGAGAAAGGGTTTACATTTGCAACCACATGGTGATTCATTTTGGATGTCTATGGCCTCATATCATTTCAGTAACGATGAGCAGAAGAAGGCTGTTGACCTAATTAAGCCTTTGAAGTTTCCAGATGGGTTTGTTTCCAATCTTTCTCGGTGCATAAAAAAGAGAGAGATCCAATTGTCGGGGATAAAGAGTCATGACTTCTACATCTTTGTCTAATGGATTATGCCTCTTGTTGTTAGGGGATCCCTAACGAGAGAATTCATAAATGTTTTGTATGAACTAAGTCAATTTCTGCAAAGATTGTGTTCACGGACAAGTTACATAGATGTTTTGAAGAATGATGAAATGAAAATAGCTATTTTATTGTGCAAACTGAAGAGAATCTTTCCCCCATCGATATTCGACATAATACTGCATTTGCTTATTCACCTGCCCTATAAAGCACGGGTAGTTGGGCCACCTCAGTATTGATGGATGTTTCCGTTCGAGAGGTATTGACACACTTTCTTAATGCTGGCAACATTTTCACTATGCAAATAACAAGTTTGAGTATTTAATCATATGTGTAGGAAAATGGACACTTTAAAGGGGTCTGTGCATAACAAAACACCACCGAAAGGCTATATTGCGAAGCGATACATAGACCATGAATGTCTACAATTTTGTTCAATGTGGCTGAACAACGTAGAGGCGATATTCAATAAAAGAGAGCGAAATAATGAGAATATAGATGGTGTGAGTGAAATATCTGTTTTCTTTTGTAGGGGTCGACCAATTGGTGTGCCGAATTGTTGTGTTCTTAGTGACGCAGGGTTGGGAAATCTGCACGTTTTCATTTTGGACAATTGTGAGAAAATAGAGGACCTAGTGTAGTGAGTCATAGTATACATCTCAAATTTATTTGCATATATAATGCATATCCATACATTTAATGAACTTCTAATGTCACCAAAGAGCATAAGGTACTGCTGCTAGAACAAGGATACGAGAATGTGGACGATCAACATATCTAGCAGTTTCCAGTATAGTTCCGTACTTGTGTAAATGTAATCGCAGTTTACGGAAAAGACAATGTAGAAGGTGCATGCGATGTTATATTGTGGTAATGAACAAAAAAATGTACTAATGCAGGTGTCATCAAGCCCAGACATGTATGGGGCAGAAATCCAGGCATTGGCGATCGGACCAATTAATCGAGTAAATCGGTATAGTGGCTGCTTGGTTAATGTTACAGGTTTCACATCCTTAGCCGCGATCGGAATAGGAAAACTCAAAATAGTGGTGTAGTAGTGAAGGGTGAATATGGGAACAATATGATTGATTTTTATGGGGTACTACAAGATGTGTTGGTAGTTGAGTACCTTAGATCTAATAATAAAGTGTTGGTTTTCCAGTGTGATTGGTTTAGACTTAGCGATGCAAGTGGGATGCAAATTGATAGGAAAAGCAGCCACACTAGTGTCAACATGTCTAGAAAATGGTATATAAAGCAGCCTCATGTGTTGGCATCTCATGTAAAGCAAGTTTTCTATGCTCCGAACATAAAACTTGGCGCCAACTGGCATGTTGTCCAGAGTATTAGTCCACGACATTGTACGATATTCCCGAAAATGGTGAGGAAAGTCAAGTAGCAGAGGTTTACTAGGAAGAAGAACCAACTATTGATCTCATTGTTGATTTGAATATGGAGGTGCTAGAGTTGACGAGGGTTTCAACCACATTGCAAGTGGTTGATGGCTCGGTTGTTGGAGGTGATAGCAATACGACAAAATCACAAGGTGTTCGGGTGAATGTTGATTCATTCATTAATGATGAAGCTCTAGATTCCTCACATTCGCAATCAGCTGCAGAGAATGAGAAAAAGTGAGAAGATGATAGTAGTGATTCAGAATATGAGTGGTTTGTATGAAAGTTAAGGTTTCGGTGACAACAAATTATGAGTGTATTGTATGTCATTGTTGTGTTCCAAGTATATGTACTGCTGCCTAATTCTTTATTTTATAAACTTGGATCAACTGGTGAGGTGGGATTTCATATTTACGTCAATATTTATATGGATTTAGTAAAGCAAATGTGAAGTCTGAACCACATACATATGGTGGGAATTTATAGTTATTTGCATGTTGAGGATGAAATCTCATATTTGTGTTCTTTAGCTGTACAAATCATAAAATTACCCATGCTATATACACATGCTTATAGAATCCTAAATAATTACCGTACGATGTTATGTTTGAATTTTGTTGCATATTCATGGAACTTTTTCGTCCAACTTGTACATATTTTTATTTGTTTTTACCTTGAAGCATGGAAGTTTAAGGATTTCCGACTAACTATAAACATGTATTTTATGCTGCTGTTTTGGCCAACTTATATTCAGGAAAGGGTAGTGTTTGCCTTTAAATTATTTTTCCAACAAATCTGAAATACTATACTAATAGCCTAATGTGTGGGTGTTAATGCAGTGATGGCTGGACTGGGTAAAGGAGGAACAAGTAAAAGGCAACCTGTTCCTAGAACACCCAAAAGGACAACGCGGTTGATGAACAACCAAGCTGAAATAGAACAAGGGCAAACCCTTCAAAAAAGTGCAAGACTCACGCTTGTTAAGGCAACTCCAATTGTTATTGAGAATAGAGATGAGGAGGTCCGGGCTGCACCAAAAGCGCCCAATATTCCAACTACGGAAAGCACAAACATAGTTACATGAAAAGTGCTTGCCCTTAGAAGAAGTGCACGCCTTACACCAACAAAGGTAGCTCCCACGTTCTAGTTGAGAGATGAAGAGGAAGAAGATGAAGAATTTGCAAGCTCAGATGGAAATGTTCTTAAAAATCAGCAAGTTCGTTGTTCCCTTGACTTGATGGATCCCACACATTCCTGAGTCGACTCCATCCCATCGGACCGGCAAAATATTGGTGGGGAGGGGGATCACCAAAACAATGATGTGGTTAGAGGTGATTCACAACACCAAGAGCAAGAGCAAGCTGGATCAACTTCCTGAGGTAATTTGTAATTACACATTGGTGATATTCCTATATTTGTTACAAGAAGGAGGTTGAATCAAAGTTGTGAGTGTAGTATTTTTACGTTTGTCCATTGTAACAAAATTGAAGTAGAGTGGTACTCCGCTTCCATGAAATTTTATTTCTGTATTGCGTAAACACCATAAACATGAATTATATATGTAAAACTTTTAATCGTGGGAGTAATTATTGTGGTTCGAGTATGCAGTTTTAGTAAATGTATTAGGGAGTCATTTCACATTTTAGGTGTTGTTTTCGATTCGGTGTTAAATGCTTTAAGTCATAACTTCTTGGTTTTGAATGAAAATTACCTAGGTATATCTATTATGAGGAGACCCAAGAGGAATCTGAGGGTTTCAAAAATCCAGGAGATGTAAGAGTTGTCATCGAAGTCGATAGCGTTACAGGTCGCTTAGTAGGGTTAGATAGTCAAAAGTTAATCACAAAGGGTGGATGTATAATCCAGCAATTTGCTAACTTTGACGGATCTAGATAGAAAAGGCAAGACGAACAATTAAGGAGGGAATGATGGGCAAGTGCACGGTAAGATGTTCTACGTGAAATATTACATAAAATTTTGTGTGAGCACCTCATTGGTTGTTTATGCTTGTTTTGAAGGCAATTTTTTCGTTGGGAATCCATCATTTTGCATGCATTTTAACTCCCTGCATTACTATGAGAAAAGTGTTAATAAAAAAATTGATGATGCCCGAAGCTAGTACTTTATATTGAGAACAAAACATCGAGTTAGAATGCTGATATTCACAAGCAACATGAAAACTAGAAGTACACTTTGGCATACTCATAGCAATTCAGTGAATTGGCGCCTTGTTATTGGTACAGTAGCTCTGTTTATTTTCATTGCTTTTAACTGTGTTACAGGGTTTTCATCAATGTTTGCCACACTTCAGGATTTCTATCAAGAAACAGGGTGCTATTAGAGCAGCTTCCAATGGATGTGAATAATTTGTTTGTTATATGTCTAATAATTATTTCGTATAAATTTTTCCCACTCTAATAATTTAAACCAAATTTGTCTAGGAGAACTCCAACTATGATGGCAGTGCCTCAATGCAAAAAGCACTGTTGAAGCAACTTGCAAGGCAATATAGCAATCGTCAAACTGCATGTTCACTTCCAGAAATTCCCATGCAAAGAGGATGCTATGAAGCATATCCCCACAAATGTCCCAGATGACGATTGGATTAATCTCTACCATTATTTTGATTCCGATGACTTTAAGGTTTAGATCATTTATATTTATGAATTGTTTGTCAATCTCAAGTTTGGCTTGCCACAAGGCATGAAACACATCACGAAACCTCACTTCATTATTCTTCCAACAGACAGTGAGCAGTAGAAACAAGAGAAACCGCGAGAAAAACAACACACCACCAACTATTGGCTTAGTGTCGATTTCAAGGACTGTTCATGACTTTGTAAGTATAGGAAACTTGTACTTATTAACGTCACTAGAAAAATCTGGTTGTCTTATGTTGAATCTAATGTGATTATGGAAAATTTGCATCGAAAGGATGGCAAGGAAGTCAATTATATTGATTGCTATGAGATTGGTTATTTTTCAAAAAAGCAAAAGAAAATGGTCAATGAACAAGCAAAAAAAATATTGGTGCCTTCTTAATTCAAATCCTTATCAATTATTTCATTCTCATATTTCAATTCACGATTTCCAATTCTGACATATTTGTTCACTATGTAGGATGAGATGTGACAGGAAGAGACCGGCTCTTTGCGATCCACGTCAGAGATTTGCATTGAAAAATTGCACAAAATACCTGGGCATAGTAGGGGTGTTTCTATGCCTACAAAGCAGGTTGTGGTGGTCGAAAAGCTACAATCTGAAGTGGACGAACAAAGAAAAAGGGATAATGATGCGGAGGGACATGCAAATGTGCTGAATGAAAAAATTGCAACCCAACCATGTGAGTTGAATATCCTCAAGGAAAAGCAATATGAGATGCAAGAGAAAATGGAGACTTTGATGGCAGAGGTGCTTCGATTGTCTAGGGCACAATCCAGAGATGAGGTAAGTGTATGCTCCAAACATTAGTTGCATGCTCTTTTTTAATGCAACTTGTTTTTTGCTATTTTTCATTTTACTGCCCATTTTAGTCTACACAAATTGCTGCACATATGAGTCTACACAAAAGAGAAAATCTGCATTTTGTGTTCTTATAACTACAGCAGCCATTCTTGAAGTTTCAACCCATCAACATTTGTATTAAGTATGTTTGCTAAAATTTTTTTGGTTCAACGTCAAATTTTGTGGCCAGCCGGCAATATTACATTTCGAGTGTAAACCTTCTTTGCTATATGGTGGATAGAGTCTTCTCCTTTGAGCACAATTTCGAAATGTTCATCAACTTCATTTGTGTGGGACAATAGATGTTGAGTTGTTCAAATATTGATTGATTTCTTTTCACACATATTGTGATTATTTAATTCAATCCCTTTGTGATTAGCGGTTGTAAAATGAAGCTGGCCAAATCGTAAATTCTTTTTTGTTCTTTTGCTTGTTTGAGCTATGTTTTGTTCTTACGGTTGTTTAATGAAGCTGGCTGACCGTAAATTTTGTCTTGTTCTTGCGCTTGTTCAACAGTCCAAGTTTGTTCTTGCAGTTGAAAACATAATGAAGGTGGCCATATCGTAAAGTTTGTTTTGTTCTTTCGGTTCTTTTGTGATTAGCGGTTGTGAAATGAAGGTGGCCAATTGGTGTAAATTCTATTTTGTTTCAATCATGTTCTTGCGGTTGTTTAAACTATGGTTAGTTGTTTGGGTTGTTTTGTGGTTAGCGGTTGTAAAAGAAAGGTGGCCAATTCGTACATTATGTTATCCTACAAGAATCCAACCAAACATTTCATTTTAGGTTTGCTTGAACTTTGAAATGTAATGTTCCTAAGATGCACTATTTGTTGTCTCACTTCTCTTGTGCCTGCACTATATATGTTGTCCATCTTTTTGGTTTAGTACTAATAGAGGCAAGTTATGTACTTTTTTTAATTCACTAAGCTTGTGATGGGGTATGTGGACAAGTATGTCAAGGTATACATGTATTTCAGCTGTCATTTGTTTTTGCATTTGTTTTAGAGTCATGGTGTTATTAGAAAATTGAACTATCCTTGTGACCAAATGGTCTTTATGGCTTTCTTCAAAGAAATTGATTTTTGGTTTTATGTTTCCAGTGAATCAATCTTCCCTAGGCTTGACATGTACACAGTGGACAGATGATGGTGTTTTTCATGCTTGGCTGATGGTATTTTGTAAACTTTTTTGTTCATTATATTATGTCACTCTTTTGTATTTATGGAACACTATTATATGGTAGCTTTGGGTGGGAAATATTAACAATGATTGCTTCGCACCAATATTTTGAAGGTGGTTTTTGTAAATGTGGCTCTACCTCTTTTGGATTTCAGGGCAGCTTTTGGAATGTCACTCTAGCTATTTTGGATTTTGCTTGCTATAAGTGGGATGTATCTATTAGTTCATTCTAAAGCTTTTCATTCATTTTTGCTACAAAATGTAGGATGGATATCTTATTGATTAGCTACCACTTGTTGGATGATATTGTCTCTTGCATAATGTCTTACTCTTGCATTCCTATGTAGTTGAATGAATTACTTATCACATTTGTGCTATACACTTATCTTTTTTATTGTTAGTGTAGTTGTGTTATTTACTTTTATGGATGTTTATTAATTTTCGATGTTTTTGAATATTGGATGTTTTGGAATTTGAGTCGTAGTAACTAATGCTACTTCACCAAGAACGTCATCAAAATAGTCATCACTATTTGATTTTTCTACTTTTATTTGTTATTTGAGTAGTCGTGGTATTTATTTTCATACATGTTCATGAATATCACATGTTTTGGATTGTTAGTAATTGTGAGTAATGCTATTTCACCAACAACATCGGCACAAAAGTTGACACTAATTCATTTTTCTTCATAAATTTCTTGACATCAAATGCAGTCACCAAAATCTATGTCGTCACCATTTTTTTTTTTACTAATTTTACAATTTCCTGACAGCAAAATTTTGACACTAAAGCACTAGAACAATTCACTTTTATTGACAACAATTATGGTCACCAAATGTCGTCACTACAATAGTCACTCGTTCAATTACTTGCTGAGGACAATTGCTTGTCACCAAACATTCACCTATTTAGTGACAGCAGGCTCTCGTCACCAATCGCGGACTTATTCAGTGACGACAAGTGCTCGTAACCATAAGTCGTCACTATTTCATTCACATTAGAACATTTAGTGACGACTTATGTTGGTCACCGTCCTTGGCACGTGACTTAACAGTGCTTAGGGACCACTTTTTCTCGTCACCAATTTCATTGACTTCGCAGCATTTAGTGTCGATAAAGTTTCGCCACCAAGTCATCACTAATTGGTGTTGACTGATCGACCTTTAGTGACCAGTTGGAACATTTGGTGACCACAAAAGAACCTGTTCAATGGCCAAAAATGTTGCGACTAATTGGTGACCATTAGGTTTCTGGTCACTAAAATGACTTTTTGGTGACGACATTTTTCCTAGTAGTCACTAACTACCTTTAGTGTCGATCATTAGTGACCGGGGGGTGACCACCCAATTTGTCGTCACTAACGTCTTTCAGTGATGACAAATGGGCTTTTAGTGATCAAATGCGACTGGTCACTAAAGGCTATTTTTCTTGTAGTGAATTTTCATTAATAGAAAAAACAGTTATTGTAACTGATAAAAATGTAGTAGCGAATTAGCTCATTACATTCAAATGTATAAAAACACCTACGAGATCTGAAAATCTAAATATGAATAAATCTAATAAGTTTAAATGAATATTACAAACGCGGTGAAAAGTTATGTGATAACAAAAGGGCATTTCTACACCAATCAATTTTAAGAAAATAGAGTAAACGGATGAGGAATTTTGAACCGGTAATAAAAAGAAAAATAGATAAATAGATAGTTGGAGAGTCAAATAATTTATTTAAAAATAAAGGAACTTGAACCCTCATGATTTGAAAAGTCGATGAATTTTCCTCATAACTATAAATTTCATTACTTTCGGCATTGATATGTGGAATGGGACTCTATATTGATTCTCGTTCGATTAATCAGTTTTTAAAAAGATTTATTAGACTAAGAAATGAATCATTTGATCAATAAATGTTAAATTTTTTATTCAAAATAGAATCTATTTACACTAATTCGTTATTTTTTCTATAAAAAAATATAAATTCATTCAGGTTGTCACTACTCATTAGTTACACAAGTCTTGATCGAGAGTTAATTAGTTTTAGACATGTCACATGTCTTCCGATATAAGGAGCAAAAGAAAAAAAATCTCATCATATTTTGTCGTAAATTATTTTTTATAAGTTTTATAACATACAATGAACAAGGAATTGAAACTTTCACTTACGGGAGAGATTGATAAATCTCACTATTAAAGATGTTAGAGGTGTTGTAATTTAATAACAAAACACCCATTATAATAGCTGAGTATAGAAAAAACACTCTTGCGAAATTGAGTGAGAAATTTAAAGAGTTAATAACATTTATTTGTTTCAAAATTTAGTAAAACTATTAATACTCCCTTTGGTTAGAAAAAAAAAACTATTAATATCTCTCTTAACTTATCAAATCTTAACATTTATAAGCCCCTAATGATGAGCATAAAAAAAATTACTCTCTCTATTCTAAAAAAAAATATATATTTTTTGAAAATTTTCTTTTTCCCAAAAAAAAGAGTCCACTTTTTATTAAAATTAAATGAAATTCTTCTTACTCTTAATGACTCTCCATGGCTCAACATTAAAAAATAAGTAATAAAAATTGCAAGCAATCACTTCGATCATAAGGAAATTTCATTGCTTTGAGCACATTGAAGGTGACTTGCTCATTTTGAACTCTAAAAATTAATTTTCGTTGTTGGACATCAATTAGAGCTCTTCCGGTCGCTAGAAATAGTCGGCCTAAAATAATTGATGCTTCAAAGTCTTCCTTCATTTCTAACACAATAAAGTCTGCAGGAAAAATAAATTTGTCAACCTTGATCAACACATCCTCCACCACTCCTCTTGGATATTTTATAGATTGATTTGCTAGTTGAAGAGAAACAGTGGTTCCTTTGACTTCTCCCAATCCAAGTTTCTTTAAAACATAATAAGGCATCAAATTAATACTAGCACCAAGATCACATAAAGCTAAATCAAAATAAGAATCACCAATTGTACAAGGAATCATAAAACTTCGTGGATCTCTAAGCTTTGGTGGTAGTTTATTTTGCAAAATAGCAGAACATTCTTCAGTGAGGTTGAAGGTCTCATAATCCTCCAACTTTCTCTTGTTTGCTAAGATTTCCTTCAAGAACTTTGCATAGCTCGGCATTTGAGCTAATGCATCTGCAAAATAAATGTTAATATGCAATTTTTTAAACACCTCAAGAAATTTTGAAAATTGCTTATCTATTTTGTGCTGCATAAGTCGCTCCACATTTAATGTCGTACACTATAATTAAAGAAAATTGTATGAAATTAAAAGTGTACTCATTTTTTAGGAAGGATGGAGTATGTTGTACAAAATATTTACCCCTTAATTTTTTTCTTAATTATTTTATATAAAATATATGTGTAACTTTTTTATGAAAAAATATGTAAATTGTTCAATATATATGATTGAGTAAATAAGTATATTCTTTTGTTGAGTTTGAGTTTGAGAGGTAAAAAAATTAGTGCACAAGAAAAATAAAAATAACTTAAAGAAAAAATTATAAAATATCAATCCAATTTCAAAATTGCAACATTATATAGTATTTATGATAGAATGCCATAAATTTATTTTTCACTTTTAATATTATTTTTTTTATTTGTAGTTTTAGTTTAGTAAATTGATAGTTATTTGAATTTTTTTTTATACTTTTCAATAGTTAATTTTGAATCAAGAGGGTATTAATAATTTCTTTAAATCATAAGAGAGGATCAATAGTTTTATAAAATTTAAAGAAAGATAGATATAATTAACTCAAAACCTAAACTACCCTATTTAAATAATGAAAAGATTTCTCTAAGTTTCTATTCTATCCGTTTCACATTCTCAAAACCCCAATCCACTTGTCCCAAGAGTATAAGCGAGTTGGTAAGTTTGAGGTGATGTGAGGAAAAATCCTCTGGCAACGCAAGTTCAAATCTCGTGTGGGACAGATTTTTCGCTGAAATATTGTAGGGGTCTATCCTGAAATTTGGCCTGTTAACTTTTTTTTTTCAGACCTCTCGATTTATATCTGGCTAAGAGGCTTTTGGTACAAGTGAAAAAGTTTTATCTCCACACATATAACTTTCTCCTATACCCAAAAAACAAACCCCAATCCACTCAAGAAAGTCATAACTTGTCCGATCCAGCAGCATTCTCCACCAAGTAAGCCGAGATTGAAGGCAAAATTGGTCATTAAGTAAAGTACTGACTTTTGTCCAAATTGCTGAAATTGAGGAACGAAAATGACTAGATAAGCCCTGCCTTATTGATTCTCGACTCTCGAGGCATATGGAAAGCCATACCAATGCCCTCTCACTTCTGCAGTACACGTCTCCATGTCATGTGCCATCCACTCCCACCGTTAAGTCATGTGGCTTGCAATAAATAAATCATAAAGAAATTATATGTATTACATTTTAATATTTATTTTAATATTTTTTAAAATAATTATTATAAAATAAAAAATATTAAAAAATATCAATATATATATTTTAAAATATCAATTCATACACACCTTAAATATAATTTATAAATAAAGTATAAAGCACTTGCGATCCGATATTTTTTGAGTTTAAATATTTGTGCTTAAATTAAACTTTATCATACTTATACGGTTATTTTAAGGGACTTTAACAAATTTATATACTAAAAAGTAATATTAAAGCCGGAACCACGATTCTGATACTCAGGTCTTATGGAACCAAACTAAGAAAAGAGGATCTAAGTGTTATGTTGTAGACCACTAAGCGTTGTTATTAAACTATTAAAAGAGATTCACAAAACTATCTCGTATTAGATTTGAGTTTAATTTTTTGATTTGTAAAAATAAAAAATTTATTTTGAAATCTCTACAATGTGGCATGAATATGTATTTACTCAGTATCCTCGACATGTGTGTGAGAATTTAATTAATTAATGCACTCACGTCTAGACTTAGGTGGTAACTTTATGGTCTCACTGAGTGATCATAAATGCAACTACCTCCTTGACTTTCGCCATGAATGATTGATTCCATGCACTTATAAATGCTGGGGTCAAGGTGCTCATATTCTTATTATTGCTGAAGGAAACTGAAATTCAAAAAGAGGGTTTTTGATGATGGAAAAGTATGAAGAGGTGAAGGATCTTGGAGCTGGGAATTTTGGAGTGGCAAGGCTCGTGAGGCACAAACAAACCAAAGAATTGGTGGCCATGAAATATATCGAGCGGGGACGAAAGGTTTGGCCTTGAGTTTTTCTGAACTTTGAATTTTATTTGAAATATTTTGTCATATTTAGTTCTCTCTTTTTTTCTTTTTGGCAGATTGATGAAAATGTTGCAAGAGAAATTATTAATCTTAGATCTCTTCTGCACCCTAATATAATTAGATTCAAAGAGGTAATTATATATATTTGATTATTTATCTTAATTACGAGGCATTATTTGTGCTATCAACACAAGAACTTTTAGCCATTTTTTTTTCTTAACAAACTGTAGGTCATTTTAACTCCAACCCATTTGGGGATTGTGATGGAGTATGCAGCTGGGGGGGAACTCTTTGATCGAATATGCACAGCTGGTAGATTCAGTGAAGATGAGGTTTGTGAACTAATTTTCACGAAACAAGTTTGAAGATACACTTTTCTTTTACTATTATTGTTATATAAAAGAAAGGGCAAGACAAAAACTAAGTCACAGTCCCATTTTGTGTGGGAATTAAAGGCCCATATCCCACTTTTGTCCGGTTTTTTTAACTTTTCTCCCCTGCATTTGTTGCGCTTAATTATGTAATTAAATTATGTTGAGTTTTGGATTATATCACATGTCCACTCAACTTATTACCATCAGATTTTTTATTCCATTTTCATAGTATTAACTAATGTTTTAGGAGTAATGTTTTAGTTTTACAAAACTACATCAACTTAATTCATTTTAGAAACATAATTATGTGGCAGTGGGATAGATAACCATCTTTGCATATTTTGTCACCCTGGTTAACTGAACTTCAGTTTACTATTTTTTTAAGTGCATAGTTGATCAATCTGATGACCACATGAACTTTTTATTCTTTTTGCCCCCCAAATGGAAAGATATTGTGCATCACTATAGATTTTCCACTCCACATCTCTAATAAATTCTTTCCCTAAGCCATATGATCCTTTTAGATATTAGAATTCAAATCTCACTTGCTATAACAAGTGGCTTTTTGTCATTTTAAATATATGTACCACAATTGAAAGGAAAAAAACCAACATGTTTTCAGTATTTTGTCCATTTCCATAAAATCTTAATTTTTTGTAATAAATGGTTTTTTTATTGATAATTTTGATAAGCATGCACCATTTAGGGGTAGTCCAAAACATAACATATCTATTCTTACAAAGATATATAAAATGTGTATATTAAATGGTGTTTGACAAATCTAAATAAAAGATTATGTGCATATTAAATGTGTATGATTTATGGTATTGAAAAAAAATTGTACAAAATATACACCACATTTTATTATACTATATATTTAGATGTAAGTTTAATATTATATGTCATTCTAATTGTTCAACTATAATGTAATTCAGGCCAGATACTTCTTTCAACAGTTGATTTCGGGAGTCTGCTACTGCCATGCCATGGTACATATAATTAATACTCTTTTCTCTTTTTTTTTCTTTGCCGATATTATTTGTTTCTTAAATAATAGAATATGTTGTACGGTACTCCATATATTATGTCGTCTAATCAAAAGAATGTAAAACCTACTTCTATTATAACTCGCCAAATTATTTCCCATTAAAAATATAAAAAAAAATGTTGATGATACTTTTTTTTTCTTTTCTTTTCAAGGGAAAATAATACTTGGTCTCTTAAATTTAGTTCCGTAATACTTTTAGTTTCTAAAAGTTTGTTTTAAAACACTTCCAGTCCCCTAAGTTTATTAAAGTGAAAATGATAGAACCTTTTATGTGCAATTACAGGTTTTTGTTTACTAAATGAGTGGTCAATAGTTGTACTAATTTTTTATTAGTAAAATAATGGTAAAGATAAGGGACCAAAACTAATAATGTCCTTTTATTTGCATTGCTATTTTATTTCTGTTTTTCTTTTTATTTACTGTATTTTTTTCCCTTAACTTATATTTTAACATTTCTTGTTTTTCGCTTTAATCCATATTTTTTTAGTATTTTCAATTGCTCTTTTACTTTTAGTATATTTTTTCTACTCTTATTTTTATATACTCATTTTTCCTAAGTTTTTAATTTTATTTCTTTTACTCTTTTCCAATACTCTTTTATTTATTTATTTATTTATTTATTGCTCAATCTAACTTTTAAATTTTTTTATAATGTTTATCTTTTATGCTTTTTTCTTTTTATTTATTTTTTTAAAAAATTTCTCTAGTGAAGACATTTTGTTTTAACTTATTATTTTCATTTTCTTTTTTTCTTCCTTTTAGCATTTTTCAGTTTTCCTTTTAATTTTCCCACAAAACTTAAATTAAGATATAAATATTTTTTCATACACAAATGACAAACATCCACTTATAATTGAAACAAATTTTGTAGGGTTATGGTTAAAAATAATTCAGAAAACATAATTATCATCGTCCTCTGTCATTTGCAGCCCCTCTTTCCTCCCCTTACATGTCACGTCAAATTATGTAGCATCTGCCTCTTAAACCCTAAATCCACCTTTGATACTACAATATTATGGTGACGGTTTCAGTAAAAGCGGATTTGGCGTTTAGGGTGGAGGAACTACTACTAGCATCGGCAGTTTGGCATAACAACATATTTTAGAGGTAGGAGGGAGGAAAGGGGAGAGGGAGGAAGGAAAGGCATTGCAAATGATGAACGAAAATGGTAATTATTTTTAAAAAGTTTTAAAAAAGAAAATGAAAAAATAAGATAAAACAAAATGTCTGCACTATAGGAAAGTTTTTAAAAAAACAGTAAATAAAAAGAAAAATGTAAAAGATAAAGATTATGAGAATTGAAAAAAAAAGATTCAGGAAAAATAAATAAATGAATAAAAGACTATAGGAAAATAATGAGAAAAAAAATTAAAATATAGATTTAAGAACAATGAGTAAATAAAAATAGAAGGAACAAAAATATACCAAAAGTAAAGGAAAAATGAAAAAATAGAAAAAATAAAGATTAAAAGAAAATTAAAAAAAAATTATAGATTAAGGGAAAAATTCAATAAATAAAATGAAAAAGAGAATAATAAAAACATAAGAGTGATGCAATAAAAAGATGTTATTAGTTTTGATCCCTTACGTTTCACTCATTATTTTAATAATAAAAAATTAGTATTACTGTTGACCATTTATTTGGTAAACGGAAACTTAGGTGCGTTTGGACAAAGGATTTTTATTTACAAATGGAAAAAGTTGTATTGGAATGTGTAAAAATTTTGGTGGGTATTTGCTAATAGAAAAAATATTTTGGAGGGAAAAAATAAAAGGGAAAATTTTTTAAAATTATGTGAGAGGAATTTGAGGGGGAAAATTTAAATTCTAAATTTTGAAATAAAAATATGTTTGGATAGTTTGTTTTTGTTTGAGAATTTTTTTATTTGCAAATAGGAAGGGGTTGTCCAAATGCACCCTTACAATTGCAAGTAAATTTTCCTATTATTACCACTTTAATAAACTAAAGACCATTTCTATTTGCAAATAAGTAAATTCTCAAATAAAAACAAACTATCCAAACATATTTTCATTCCAAATTTTAAAATTCAAATTTTTCCACTTAAATTCCTCTCACACAATTTTAAAAAAAAAATCCTCTTATTTTTCCCTCCAAAATACTTTTTCTATCAAAAAATACCCACCAAAATTTTCATATATTTTAATACAACTTTTTCCAAATACATCACACTCCAAACAAACCCAGTGTCATAGAACAAAATTTTGGGATTAAAAATGTTACAAAAACAAACTTGAAAAACCAAAAATATTATTTTCCTTTTTTTAATTTAACTAGAAAATTTAAATACAAAACTTTTTAATAAAAATACTTTCACCATATTATCCAATTTGACTCTTTCCTAAACTGCCACTGATGATACTTGTTTCATTTGCTTTGAATTAAATGTGCAGCAAATATGCCACAGGGACTTGAAGCTGGAAAATACACTGTTAGATGCAAGTCCAGCACCCCGCCTCAAAATTTGTGATTTTGGGTACTCCAAGGTTTGTCTCCCACCCAGAAAAATTCTTCTCATGGCTGATTGTTTTGGGATTTGCTATCTTTGTGGGATAAATATTTTTTTCCGAAATGTCTTTCTGTAAATATTAATAATTTAATATTTGTTTAGCAACACTGCTGTTGCTAATTCAAATTAACAGATTATAGAAAATCAGTCTATTTCCACTAGCATTTTTTTTTACTTTAAAAAATAGCCATTATATAACTGGTCAATTTAGTTATCCTTTTATTAAAATATTAAAAATAAATTATATAATAGAGGGAGATATAAACATTACCCTTTTATTAGCATATTTATAGTAAATGAGAGTTCAATACTCTGAAAATTTAAAGGTTCCTCAAAAGATTGGTGCACAAAGAGTAAGTCAGGGTGCTAAAATGAGAAAGAAAGGTCCAATGTAACCTTTTCATTTTACTCCAAATGGAGAAAAGCATTCCCAATTCAATGAAATTACACCCAAAAAAAAAAAAAAAAAGACAGGAGAATGGATCTTGAATTTCATGATTTCGTTTTTGTCCCAAAAAAAAAAAAAAACATGTTTGTGCTTTAGAATTATTAATTACTATATTGCAATCTTGCCAAACCACCTATAAAGGATTTTATGTTACATTTTTTGTGTGTTATTTCATATTACATACTTTAATACGTTATAATAAATATTCTAATTTATGTTAATACTTATGTCATTAATATTCAGTTTCATCATAATAAATTTTAATGTTAAGGGTTTATTTTTTTGTTGTTAGAGTATATTTATTTAAAATTTTTAGGGTGAAAATAAAAAAATATTGTAAAATTTTATTAAAATACTAGATTGATACAAAAATAGAAAACTTAATCTCAAAATTTAATAGAATAAATGTGAATACTAATAGTATATATATTTGAACAAATTACAAGATTTATATTAACTTATCAAAGTATAATATGAAATAATACACAAAAAATATATCAGGAGATCCAGTACTCAAACAACCTATTCTTTTGCTCATGGGTTGACATATTTTTCATTTTAGTATATTGAAATTTCAAATCTCAGAATTTGATAATTTCTATCCACATGATTGTATAACAGTCGTCCGTATTGCACTCGAGACCCAAATCTACGGTGGGAACACCTGCTTATATTGCGCCTGAAGTTCTCTCTCGTCGTGAATACGATGGCAAGGTAAAAATTGCTCTTTATTGAATTAGTAGTATTATATCTTTACTTGCAACTCTCATTATGCTAAGTATAGGATATTTAATACATCAGCAAGTTCGAAGGTGTATTGAGTGCAATTAATGATTATATCACGTAAAATAGTATGGTTTGGTCAAAATTTTTATTTAAAATTAGGAAAAAATTATTTAAATTTAGGGACCAAAAACTTAATTACTTTTATAGTGGTTATTACTACACAAATATGAGAGTGTATTGAAAATTCTAATGATAAAAATAAGTTTATTTTTTATTTTGTCATTTTGAGTCAAACTTCCTTGAGGACTAGCCTTCTTTTGTGATATCATGGTATGTGGGAAGCATAGTATTTGCACTATTTAAGATGCATTCCATGTGATCATGTGACTTAACAAAAGCCTTGATTTAAGTCTATGCTATTGCAGGAGGTGTGTTTATAATTAATAATTACCTGAATACAAAGTACACAAAGTTTGAGGTCATGTGATGCATTGGGCTTGAGGTTTAATGCAAGATTATTGTCTACTTTTTTAGTAAAGAATATAAAAATCAACAATTTATTTGTATGAACATCAATATCCTTTATTAGTAGTGTTTATAAGTTCCCCAAATTCAGCCCCAACCTAATAGATAAACAAAAGAAGTCAATCTGACAGTAGAATTCTGACAAATCAAAACTTATTATTTTCTTTTTTGGGAAAAAATCCATTCTTTTTACTCACTAAACATACTCTATGGTAAGTGGTGAGTTGTGTTTTTAGTGTGTAACATTAACACAATAAAAGAGGGAAATCAGAGCACACATATTAGGCATGATAACGACTATTTCAACCTCTTCTGTTTCTTATGATAATAGAGTATGATCAATCCTGAAGGGCACCACCATTAGAACAACCTTTTTCTGTTATCGCACTAAGTTTAATTCTAAATTTTGCTGTACATTAGATATGCGCAGCACTCTTTTGATTATTTTTTTTCACGGTATATACTCTTCCCCTTTGCTTTGCTGTATTTTGTATTTTTGTAACTTGTAAATATTGGAACTTCTTGCATTTGGATTTTAAATCTACTATTAGATAGTATACTTTCGGGAATTTTACTTCATTATTATGCTCAAACATATACCACCTATTTTGGGTAACCCAATTTTGTCCAATTTCCAAATTTTAAAGTTGACAATGGTTGTTTTGCAGTATGCATGCATTTGAGCTTTTTTTCTTTGCTGCTTAGCCATTGTGGGACTTTTTTTATATGTTTTTTGAAAGAAATATCATTTTTGGTGGTTGTTCGTCTTTGTTACATGTTATTGCTCAAAGAAACCTGTCAGGTTACAGAACTACACTCCAAAACTCTTTATACTTATACCAAGTTACGAACAAATTCAAAAATCAGTATGTTACTCGCAAAAGGAGCTAGTTTCCCATAAATTTAATTAATAACTTATATATTTTTCTTTTTGTTAAATGATTTGTACAAAGTGGATAGCTTTTATGTGGTAATTTTGCATTAAATGCATGAAAAAATTTGCACACAAACTTGGATATTATGTTTATTGTTTAGGTAATGAAATACAAAGTAAAAAAATTTGGGCAAAAGATTTTAATGATTAATGTGATGTTTACTTGGCAGAAAGTAATCAAATTTCTAAAAACAGGGAAATTAAGAGCAATATTTTGGAATTTTGATTTCTTACTAAAAGTTGTTATTCTAATTACTTTTCTCAGGATTTTAGTTCAATAAACATATTTTTGACATTCAATCTTATTTCATTTATTTTTTCTCTTTTAACTCTCATATATCTTTTATTTTTTAAATTAGTTTTATGTGATCTTCTATTTTAATTATTATTAGTTTTACTTTAAAAAAATTACTTCAGAACTTTTTTCTATTCAATTCATAATTTATTAAAATTAAAAACTATGTAATTTTCTTTTTTGTCATTAAATTTTTTTATTTGTGGTGTGATTTCATCCTAAATCAGAATTTTTTTTTTGTTTCAATTTTGCTACTAAATTAACATCATCATCATTATTCTTTTTTTATGAAAATATAAGTTTACCTATACATTTGTTGTTAGAATCACCTTTTTCACATTTTCCTTCCTATTTATATTTCTTTAATTTTCTTTATATATTTTTATTTTTTATTACACTAATTATTTATATTTTCTTCATATTTTTATTTCTTTAATTTTTATACATTCTTTTTAATTTTCATTATTTATTAGTATAGACACTAATTATGATAGTACTAATACATAAACTCTTTATAAACTATAAAGATATGTCTTGTACCTAAAAATATTATAACAAGAGTAATTTTTTTTGGTTTAAATATTGTTATATATTACAATTGACAAAATTAATAAAAATCAAATTATATTTTGATTAAAAGACCAAAAAGAGTTGTCTCTATCAGTAATATAAAATAACAGAAATAATATGATAGATATACATGTCAAATAAATTATATTTAAAATATATTTATGATTTACTATTATATTAATTTTTCAGTAGATATTCTTATTCTATCCAAACATAGATAATTATTCAAAATTTTCAAAATTAAATTCATAAGATTCAAATTCTTTAGAATTTGAGTTTTCTATATGTATATAAAAGATGCGTGTGAGGTGGGAAAGGGAATGTCATAAGATCAAGTCCCACTCTTTCTTCAGTCGTTGAGAGGTACGAATGAATTAACGAAAAGGATAAAGATCATACATATACTTTTGAAATATATATACTTATGTCTTTTTTTTTTTTCTTTGCAATTGAAGTTTCGTACTTAAAATACTAATGAATATTTAACCACACACTATTTTTCTTTATTCACAAATTCTTCTTTTTTTCTCTATTATTCTAATATGAAGTTAGTGAAGTTGGAGAAAATATTTTACTATTTTGGTATTAAAAAGAAACTTAAAGTAATTTTTATACGACTAAGTTTTTCAATCAAAAAAATATAAATCAAACATAATTATAAAAAATATAAATCAAATAGAAATAATTATTTTCTTCTAATTTTTATACAATATGATTTAGTTTTTAAATAAAAAATATAAATCAATCAGAAATAATTATTTTTGTCGGAGGGTTTCGCAAATGCCGAGAGTACACAAAACAAGCAAGACCATTGCTCAAAATAAAAAATTCATTACTAAGCCTCAAGGTGTGCAACCAAAATAACAAAACAAACTATAAATCAACTGAAAAAATGAAAAATTAACCAAAAAGACGCTTAAACTATGAAAAACACATAAAATCTAGCTTAATTGCATTACACTTAGGAGAGAAGATATAAGCATTGTCATATATTCTAAAAATTTTCATAAAGTTTCTTGCACATGTAAAAGGTACACGGTAAAAGTTAATAACGGCATCTTCTTTTCTTTCAAATAGTTATAAACATAATTGTCAGAAAGAATAAATGGTGGGGTATGGGGGAAGTATTTTCTATTAACCCCACTTTGTGCATGTCATTGATGTGTCCAAATTTATTTAATTATTAGATAATAAAGAAAAGAGTGAATGTTTTTTTTTTTTTTTTTTTGCAAAGAAATCTAATGTTGCAATTAAAATTAAAATATGGGCCATATGACAAGGGATAAGTGTAAGAGTTTTTGTCAAAAATATTTACTATTTTAATATAAATTAAAGAAATATTGTGTTTTTAATATGAGTGACAATGCCATTGTTAACTTTAACTTTTTTTTTTAAATAAAAAAAAAATTGCCCTAAAGTCGACAATGGCATTGTCGACTTCAGGACTCTATGAAAAAAAAAAATTGCCTCATTCCTTCCTCTCTCCTTGCCCTCATCCCCTCTCTTTTTCTCCCCAACGCCCACCTCTCCCCCCGTACCCCCACACCCCCACCCCCCTTCCCTCTCTAGCCCCTTATTTCCCTCAAAACTAGCACTGGGAAAGATTTCACGCTAACTTGTAGGTATTGGGCCTTTAAGATCATTGTCTGAGACACTAAAGTAAGACCAAAAAAGGGAGATTTCCAAGTGACGCTAGAATTTCACCTGAAAAATAATTTTTTGAAAAGGTCCAATTCTTCCAGGTTAGTGAGATGAGATATTGTGGTTGGAATGTTGCCGGAGAAAATGTTATCACTAAAATTGAGAACATTTACAAATTTCAACTATTTGATCATATGTATATAGACGAATTTCAGGGCAAATTTTAAAAAAAAAATCTGTTGACTTCAAAGTCAATTTTTCCAAAATCAATTTCACCAATATTTGAAAAACTCACAAATTCACAATATTGTTTTAATTTAAAAAAAAAAACAATATTTACTCATTTACTCCTCCAACTAATCTAGACATGGCGTTGTTACATGTAACCGCAAGTTTATAAAAGTTTTCAAAAAATAGATAATTTTGTATGCTATTACAATTTGCCTTTCTTTTGTTTTTTAATTTTATTTCTACTAAATTTCCATACTAGTAAAGTCTTGTTACTGGGAAGAAAATTAAAAGGAGGCATCATACTTTTAAGATAAGGCTATGTATGGCATATACTTTGAAAACTCTTGTTAAGTTATTTACCTTTTATGAATGAGAAGGAAAAATTATTTTTTTGTTCATTGTGAGCATTATTATTGATCTTTCTCAAAATTAAAAGTCAAAGTAGCTCAATTCAGTTGTTATAAAATATTCCCTCCATCAAGAAACAATATATATATATAGTTTAATTTTAATTTAGTACTTTTTTTAAAATTAGAAGATACAACACATTTAATGCAACATTAAATGTGTACTTTTATATTTTTGTCTTTACTTTTTGATATGGGTTATGCATTATCATTATTAGTAAAAGTAATACAAGAATTTTATACAAAAAGTGAATTCTTTGTTTTGTTTTTTTTTTTTTGTCAAAGAAAAATTTTAAACTATACTCTTTAATTGGAACGAAGGAAGTATATAAAATCTATGCATAGTAAAGCACTAGTTTATGTGGTTTATTGTGTTTTACTATTAATGTAATCTTATGCGTATGGTTTTTTTTTTTTTTGTTTTTTCCCATATTTCATTGTTTTATAAATTTGACAATAATGATCTGTGGTATGCTTTCTACCTTTTTAGTTCTTATCGAAAGAATATTTACATCAAATCGAAAGTAGCATCTTTTAACGCCAAAAGAAATTCTTACACAACCATGTACTCTCTATTTTTCAAAAACTCAAAGATGATAAGTTATTTTTCAAAAACTCAAAGTTGATAAGTTATACTAAACACTGAATAAAGAAAAAGTGACATTTTTTCAGCCTTCTAGTTTGACAAATTTAGTTGTCAATTTATTTAGTATAACGAATATAAGCCTCATAGTTTTAATTTTGTGACAATTAAAGAATAATTGACCAAAAATGCCTTAAGATTTATCTAGAAAAAAATAAAAAAGATTTTCATTTTTAAAGCTTGCATTCGGTCATAGTCGACGTAATATACTTGACCACAGATTTGATTAATGAAAGGACGTTACAAGTTTCAAACCTTAACTTTTAAACATTTTTTGTCACTTCTTGTTTTAATTGTTAAGAATTAAAACGTTAGTTTTCTTTTAGACTTCATAGCAGAACATGTTTGCCTGGAGTAGTTCCTATGAGACTGCTTTTGCAATAGTTTTTTTTTTTTTCATATCAAGAAAAATTATAAGGACAAGGATGAAAAGTGCACAATTTTTTAACTCAAAATAAACTAATAAAAACGGTTGCTTTAAGTGTAAAAAAAGAAAAAAAAATCCGTTGGAAGAATTCATACTTACACCATAAAATTTGGAGAGGGGTTGATGATAAGATGAGAGAAATTGTAATTAAAATGTACAGGTCCGAAACTTTCCAATTGAATATACATATATATATATATATATATAATTTCTAGGTGCATTGATCAGAAAGGGAAAATATTCCCCATATATCCTTTGAAAAAACCATAAATTTAGTTTGTAAAAATCATACAAAATTTCTAGGTGCATTGATCCCAAACGTTCAATCCAGCTCATAAGTCATAATAACAGGGGGGGATGCAGTGTTAATTTGTGTTTTTCTATTTTTTTTACCTCTTCTGAATTGACCAAACATTTCAAACTTTGGTTGAGTAGTTGCTGATGTATAGATTGATGCAATGTTAATTTGTGTGTTTTCTAGCAATGTTTGAATTGTGGTTTATTTGAAAATTTTTGTATTAGAATGTGTAAAAATTTTTGTGGGATTTTTTTATAAGAAAAAGTATTTTGGAGGGAGAATAAAATTTTTTAAAATTATATGATGAGAATTTAGAAGGAAAATTTTAAATTTTAAATTTTGAAATGAAAATGTATTTAAATATTTCATTTGTCTTACGAGGAAAAAAAACTTTTTGTAATTAACATCCAAACATAGCTTTTTGCCTCTTCTGAATTGACCAAACATTTCAAACTTGATGGAACAGTTGGCAGATGTGTGGTCTTGTGGAGTGACTCTTTATGTTATGTTGGTGGGAGCATACCCTTTTGAAGATCCAAACGATCCTAAAAATTTTAGGAAAACAATTAGTGTGAGTTCCTTTTGTCCCTTTTATTAACCAATTTTTTTTTTTTTTGGTTGACTTGATCATTTGTACAGTATATTAATATTTTGACTCGTAATTAAATTATTGTTCTGTAGAAAATAATGGATGGGCAGTACAATATTCCAGACTTTGTCCATATATCTCTGGATTGCAAAAACCTTCTTTCGCGTATATTTACTCCAACTCCAACCAGGGTAAGTATCATAATTTAAAATTTTTAGTTCATGAACGCAATATATTAGTAGTTCTTTTTCCAATTCCTTTTTCATTCCATTTAAATTATGAACTAGAATGACCATATTAGTGTTTTCATGCAACCCTTATTATCAGGCTCTCGCTCCTCCAATAATGCAACAGGCCAGACAGCAATAAAAGATTATAGAAATTATGAGGATGCCGCATTATTCATTGAAAAAAAATTAAAGTTTTCAATATTAAATCATTACTTTTATTAATATTATGTGATATCTTATTTTTTAAAAATGAAAAAAAAAGTGCAGACGTGAAATATACATTGGATTTGTATCGAAAATCATGGGATAACTGCATTTACAAAAGCTTAAAAACCTTAGTTAAATTGATGTTGAAAAACGTGTTCATCTGCAGAGGATCACAATAAAAGAAATTAAGAGTCATCCATGGTTCTTGAAGAACCTGCCAAGGGAGCTTACTGAATCAGCTCAATGCATCTATTACCAGAAAAATAATCCAAACTTTTCACTTCAAAGCGTTGATGAAATAATGAAAATTGTAGAAGAAGCAAGAAATCCACCTCCATCATCGAAGCTCATTGGAGGATTTGGCTGGGGAATAGAGGATGATGAAGAAGTACTAGAAGAAGAGGAGGAAGAAGAAGATGAGTATGAGAAGCAGGTCAGGGCAATACATGAAAGTGGAGAATTTCACATTAACTAAGATTTTTATTTCTCACGTTTATCCCATCACTTCTCTGATTCTTACTCGTGATATTAATTTTTGTTGAATATACCGTAGTGGTTGGCAAAAAACCATGAAGTTTCTTGAATTTTTATGTTTTTTGAAAATGAAGAAAAATATTAAAAAAGAAAAAAAAAAAAAAAAAGGTATCACGATACGTATGTTCATATCCAACAAAATTAGAAATCGACTTGAGCTACTATCCAACCGGCCTTAATTGGAGCTTGTCTGGTTTTAGTATGCTTATAAATCCTAATTGTTAGTACTTTTAATATGTTTTAGCACACCATACGATTTGTTACTTTCTATGTTCCTTCTAATTCTTTGTGGTTTTTAACTCTAGTGCAGCCATTCATATTTCAAAGTAACATGCAAAGGTATCTTACAATCTACCAATGTGTTTGCTAGTAGAAGTTGAACCATAGATAATGACTAGACCTCAGGAAGAACAGAAAACTAAAGAACGCGAAAGAATCAATCCTCTTCACGGACAGAGTATTTGGAGACTGAATGAAATAAATCAATTGAACCAAAGGTAATAAGGAATAGAAGAAAGACATCTGAGCAAGGATAAATGTTCATCTCTAAAACAATTGGTATCGTTCTTCTGTTTAATACATTGCAGTTTGATGTAAGATATCTGTCAGAATGCTACATAGAGGAACTAAATTGTACGGACTTTGATCTACATGAATCCAAAAAATGAGGCCGTCCTGAGCCTCAATGGTTAGAAAGTGGAACATTTTGAGCCCCTTTCACCAATCGGGTCCTTGACATCACAAAAGTGCAGCAATCTCAGAGATGTGTGATTTCTCCTCTTTGAACCCCAATCTAGACCCTTCCCCAGAAACCAGAGACGGAAGAGAGGACAAGGAAAATAAAAACTACAAGATAAAGAAATAAATACAGGGGCCTTGATTGAGTCAAAAGTTCAACATGCTTCCAAGAAAGGGATGAAAATCCAGCTTACTAAGATCTGAAATCAATTTCTTTCTTCCGAGTGATTCGCCTATGTGGACTTTCAAGCTATAAGAATCTTATTTCTTTCCCCTTCAGCTCAAGTAATGCAAATTTTTATTTAAGGTATGATTGATTCAGTCATCGAAACAGAGGCAAAATACCCCATTGATGCAAAAAGCCTTCTCCAGTGGTCACCTCAAGGACCAGCAGAACAAGTACCGCCAACATAGCTGCTCTTCCATTCCATGTTTCAGCACTTTTAGTCCAACCCCATTCCCACACTGTCACAGGTGGTGGCAGCTCCCTCCGCTGTGAATCATATGCTGCCAATAGCTCTTCTACACTGCCAAGTGGGACTAAAGACTGCCAAAATCAAGTACCACATACAGATTAAATGGGCTTCAATTTAGTTTCAGAATACAGAAGCTTCAACTAACAAGAAATTAAATTAGCCTTAAAATTTTTTTGTTGTGGCTTAATTTAGAAAGTAGCTCATCAGAATGGACTTTTCCAAACCCTCCCCACATGTTTGGTTCAACATAGGAACGTTTATGCCAATTGTTAGGTTACTGTGTTATTGTTAATGGTTCTAAAATCAAATTTTCCTTCTTTTGCCTATTTTCTATCCTCATTCTTCTTCTTCTCCACTTCCTCCCAGCTAATTGAATTGCCACCAATTGCCAGAAGACTGCCCACCAGCAACCAAATATGGCTATCACTTCTCCACAGCACAACGTTCCTCTTTTGTTTGCATACAAATTCAATATAGCATCAAAACAAGAAAATCTAACTACAAATTGTCTTAATAAACAAGTAGCAACAGCAAACTCAGACCCATGCTTCACCATATCAGCATTCATACATATTTTATCAAAATACCCCAAAAACCCAGCAATAGTCTACAATTATCAATAGATGGAACTTGGACTTTCACCTACATTACCCAAAATCAGTCAACATCCTTCTTGTCCAGAATCCCTTATAATTTGGAATCAACCAAACTTGCCACCACCAATGCCAATGGACCAAGACAATAAAAATGGTAAGAGAAGAAAATGAGCATGGTACAGCAAAGTGAAGGACATGATTTGGTGGCAAAAGTTGCAAAAATTATATTTTCTTTTTCCAAACTCTTTCATGTCACAGTTGATATTTATGACAAGGGTTGGCAACTACAAAAGATTGTTCCTTGCATAGATACCTTACATTCAATTTCTTTCTTCTCCTCCACCCAGAATGTCTGGGTATCAATATTCTGATAAACCTATTTAATGTCGCAATCAGTTCTTTCCAGCATTGAAAAGATTACAAGAAGGGAATCTCAAGCATTGAATCTCAGGGCATGTTCTACTCATTATATATCCAATAGAGGCAATTGATGTTCTTTTCACAAAGAGAGACAGGGACAGAAGGTAAATAACAAATCTACAACCTCTTCTAAGGGGAGACTTCAGCACAAAAGTAATAAATGAGGATTATCGTACAAAATGCTTCACTTAAAATAGTCTTACCATGGGAGATTCCACCATTGATGTCATTCCTGAAAGTAAGCCTTCTTGCAATCTCTATATGTATTTAGTAAGCTTTGTAAGGAAAAAACATTCAAATGATCCAAATTACTACACCTTTTTTTTTTTTCACTGAAAGGAGAAATTTTCCATTGCCTTTATTCTTAGATTGTTAGTCAGGCATGCATGTGTGGACTGAGTTCATCAAGTTTGAAAAAAGGGCAAAAGCTAAATTTCAGGCACTTCTTTCCTATCACAAGAGGTAATGCTATATGGACGGTAAGTTCACTTTCATTCAATTTGGTTTTAAAAAACTCATGAAATTTTAACACAATTTATTTATCCGTTTAACTTGCTTATCTAATGGTAGATTCAAGAAAGAGAAAGAAACAATGGAACCAAATTTTACTGTCGAAAGAACACAAACCAATATCTCCTTATGATGCTTACAGTCAGGTTTTAGAAATATAATCCCTCCACTTGAAGTATTTCTAACTTTTGCTTTAGTCTAATTAAAAGGACTGTTATACTAAAAAGCAAAGTTGTGAAAAGTAGAATCTTATGCAGAAGAAAATTAAAGCTGTTGATGAAATATCAAGTGTCTATAAAGGCTGAAATTCAAAGTATTTAAGTAATTCAAAAGAAATCAGGAAATTTCTTGAAATTATATGCAGTAAACCATAAATGAAAACACAACTTTTCAATATTCTAAGACATATTACAGACAAAACAAGAAAGAAAATTTTAAATAAATAAATAGCCATACAAATCAATATCCAAGTAATTTTAAAGAGTAAGCAACCTAAGAGAAATGTGACCAATGGCCTCTATGGCTCTATATGTATCATAATTACCAAATACTCTTCAACACTAGAATACTAATAGATTTCCATCCAGCAGACAATATCCTATGGATGAGTAATTCATTCCTAATTTTTTTGCTACTCATGACTAATATATGGCCTAAAGTTATTTGTTCCAATTGAGCATTTTAAAGGAACAAATTTACCTATTTGTTACTAAAGAGGGGCAATGAGTTAACTAGTACCCATTAATATATATTTAAGCATTTATTACTAACTTACAGTCACTGACGTCATTTAATATAGATGAAACCATTCAATTAGGTGATTCTGCAACTTTTATAAATCGGCACATCAAACTATAACAGTCGCTGGAGTTTTCAATTATCGTGATTCAAAATCTCAACATATTTTATCACAATATTTTGCATGCTCAAGCAATCCTACAACAGTTTCAATTAGTTTAAATTACCTGTCGAGCTTCAAGATTCGAGACCGCCATTGCTCCAACATATGGTAGACTTTCAATCACAGCATTTGCCAAATCTCCAATGAATGTTGGCTCACAACCAAGAGCAGGAACACGTCCCCAGTTCTTTATGCCAGATTTTAGAGCCAACTCCTTATATTCTACATCAATTTCTTCCAATGTTTCAATGTGTTCACTGACAAAACTGTAAATTCCCAACAAAAGGAATTACCCATAAACTTTAGTTCAGAAACATGAAGTATCAGAAACAATGCACATGCCATCTCAGAACGATAAGAGTTGAGAGTTAATCTCAACCATTTAGTCAAAATACTTTATACCTAATGGGAACAGCCAGAAGACTCTTAACACCTTTTTGACCAAGCCCAATGATGGTCTCGTCAGTATAGGGTTTTAACCACTCAACAGGACCAACCCTACTCTGCAATGAAGATAGGTCAATGCAGCAAGTTACTGCAACTATAACACAACAATCAAATGAACAGCCTTTCAGAGAAATGTCAAACCCAGTATATGGCAGAAAGCATAGCCAATACAAAATGGAAGAGCAAACTTTTTCGCTCACATCATATTTAAGAAAGGCAAACAAGGATGATAAACCAGTGGATCCATTCTTGGTAGCTAAATCTAACTATTGGATAAAGGCTGTAGCTAATATTCAAACCTTAAACATGAAGGATGTAGAGAATTGTTTCCTCAGAAATTTCATTTAACTAGCCACCAATTTAAACATTTCAAAACAACTGGAATTTGACTAACAACGGCTACAGGAAACAAACGAGGACAATATTAATTGATACAACTCGATAGCATATTCAGAATATGAAAAAGTCGCTGGCTAGATAGATGAGAATAGGCAAGATGCAAGTGCACTAAATTAGATAGGCAGAATTGGCAAAAGGTAAAACAAAAACACGTGGAAAGTGATGCAGAAGCTAAAGACAAGAACAGCGGCATTTGGGCAATTTCACAGAATCATAGATTTCTGAAGTGTCTTGCAGTTTGTGGTGTCATTTTATTGTAACAGAAGCAGTCAAATGTTCCGCCAGAGTTCGAGGTTCTGAGTGGCGCTTTCGTGGTCTCAGTACTGGCTGAAATTAGGACACTGCTGCAATAGAGACTGATGACGACTCTAGGTCTGCTACAGTTTTAGTAGCCTTAATTTTAAGTGTTCAGTCAAAACAGGTCACTGCCTCTTGGAAGAGTGAAATCCAATCTGGCTTCTGCTTCCAATCTTCAGTAAATTGTTACATCCTTACAATTTCTTCCAGCTTTCTTACTCCACATATTTGCTTAGTTTTAAGTCTGCTTCGAGCTGAAGAATGTTTAGCCATTTAACTATTACTAATCTGTAACTTATAATAGCATTAGGAAGATGGTGAACTAGAAATGAAAAGAAGATATGATTTGCAGAGTTGATGTGGTGTGGTGGTTCATCTTGTTGAAGTCAGCCTGGAAGGTTAGTCCTCAGAGCGCAATGGTGGCCACTGAGCTAATTACATTTCATTTCAACCTTAACTAATGCTATTACAAGCTACATAGACTTAAAAGGCTAAGGATTCTTGAGCACTAAGAAAATTTCAAAACTATGAATTAAGAAAACTTCATTTGAAGAAGTTGAAGGTGCCAAAACTTGCTAGAGGCTGAAAAGTGCATGAAACCAAAGTTCATATAGCCATGCACGAGGAAAACTAAGGGACAAGGGAATCAAAACTTTAAAACCCAATTTTCTTCCAATGTACGTTAATTCCCACTAGATAATGAGTCCATATTAGCAAAACCGCACCACCCAGCAGGAGAATCTCATCATTCTAAAATGCTAGTCGAAGCAAAAACACAATTACTAAAACCTTCATAATCCATGCTGAAGGTGAGTGAACAACATGCATAAAACAATTTGATACCAGAAACTAGTAGAACAAGGTAGGCTTTTCTTCATATTTCAATTTACATATAACCTTAGCTTTGAAGCAACGCCCTCAAATTAGTGGACAATGATTGCCAATTGATAGTAATCTTCTTGTTTCCTAGAGATTCTCAGAGAAAGGGATAGTGGCACTGCAAGCTACAATAGCAGTGAGCTTTTAATGTTGCTGGTTCTGGTGGGTTTTGTGATAGGAGCTCAATTTCAAGTGTTTCCCTCTTCACTTGTTCTCCATCCTAAGTGCTGGGTTCACTCTAAAACACTAATTTGTACAATCGTCATATTGAATTATTCAGAGTAATCTATACTGTTTTGGCCACTGTAAGGTAATTGCAAATACATCAAGTAATCGACTCAGAATTAAACCTCATAATCTGTGCGAGCTCAATACCCAGTGTCCATGTCCTGCAGATCTGCTGATTAATGCACTGATGGTATGTGGATTCAAAACATTGTAAAATGCTAAACACCCATATGCCCTCATTGCGTTAAAAAGGCCAATAAGATTAAAAGTAAAACATCCATACACCTTTTATTATATATATACATACATACATATATATATATATATATATATATATATATATAGAGAGAGAGAGAGAGAGAGATAAATATATATATAAAATAAATAATAATTGAAAAATATTATATAAGCAATGAAACATTATACAGCTCACTTTTCTCAATTTGACTTAAATATGGTGCTATGAAAAATATAGAATTATAAAAGAAGTACCTGATAGGCAAGAGTAAATGCATTGGTTATTCCTCTATTCTCTAATTCTTCCATAATTAGGTCAACACACTCCTCCATCTCAGCCTTGTATGGATCACCAGCTTCCTCGACATAGGCAAGTGGTACACCATGAGCACTAAAGAAAATCATGACCTGACATGAACAGATAAAAGGTTCATGACCACCAAGGCATACAGGTAAAAATGCCAGCAAATTCATATAAACAAAGTTCATAATTTCCAGAGGTACTCACAGAAAAGATAATGGAAATATGACATAAGCACTGAAAGGAAAAGATAACCAAAAATACAAACACAAAATAAATAAAACTATTAATTATAAGCACAAGGCAGAGATACTTGAACTAGTTTAGAATTGGATTGGCTTGTCTGACTGCTGTTGATGAACTAGAAGGATCAGGAACTCAAAACTAGATAATTTATACAAAATTCATAAATGATGGATGAAAAAGTTTAAAACTAGACATATTTACAGACATCAATCAGAAATGCCTTAGACACTCTTAGTCAGCAGGAAAAAATGATTTCATTGATTTGATGGAAATACAAAAGCTTAAAATATTAAAAACCTGCAAGGTAATTTGGCCAACTAATAGCCACAATTAAAACAAAAAAAATGAGTCCTTTTACAAATTTTCCCTCCTAGACAGTTTAAAATAAATTCGGTATTACAACTATGCAATAGCATAAACAGGCAGAGAACAAGCTCATTAAATCTAACTATTTTTTGCTTACTAACTATACAGTAGACATGAATTAACATACGGAATGGCTGTCTCTATACCAATTGATGGTCACTGCATGGAAAATTCCAGAATCCAAAGTGGTGGAAGATTGTGAAGATGAATTAAAGCTAACTGAAACATCCAAGGTAATGGTTACATATGAGAAGCAGTCATTTCCTAAGATGAAGTAGCTTATGTTATGCCGTAATTTGGTTTCAATATGAGAGTTCTTGACTCTTAGACTCTGATCTTGCCCTGAAAGTGGATTAGATAAGATGTATATATTGACTCTTGGCTTCAAAGAACTATAGCTTTGAATCAAAATGGTAAGTGAGCAGATCACTCAGTTGGGTGGCAAATTCTAGCCGTGAAAAAAATGGAGAAAGACAAAGCAGTAAAGGTATCCATCAAGCTGAAAACAGAAGAGATAATAAATATACATTCAATATCTTATAATCCTCGAGTAACCTATATTTCAGCCAAAAGACCTCATGTGCTAGCTGAGTATTACATAAGTCAGATGAAAGACCCTGTTGCAGCCGGACAATATTATCAATATACTGTCCTTAAACTTGATGCCAAACCCTTCTAAGCCCTAATGAATTCTACAAACTCAAAAATTCACATAGAAAAACAGGTTAAGGAAATGCTTTGATGAGTGCAAATCAACTAAGAAATAGGAATTCTACCCAACCTCTGTTACCGATTAGAAAGAAGGATACAACGACGACAACTAACCCTTTACCCCACTATGCGGGATCTGCTATATGGACTATATCTCACCATCGCTTTCTATTAAAGCAATATTTTCGTTTAAATTTAAATAATTCATGTCTTTTTTAATAGTTTCTTTCCAAGTCTTTTTAGGTCTTCCCCTTCTGCTTTTAGCTTGAGTTAATAATTCTCTAACCTCTAGATGCCGTACTGGTGCATCTAAAGGTCACCTGCACATATGTCCATACCACTTTAAATGTGTTTTCCTTATTTTCTCATCTACTGGGGCTACTTTTACATTTTTTTTCTAATGCATTCATTACTTATTCTGTCTAGTCTAGTATATCCGTACATCCATCTTGACATTCTCATTTCCACTACTCTCATTTTCTCTTCATGTTCATAGTTAGTGCCCCAACACTCTGATCTCTAAAACATTGCTGGACTTATGGGTAAATTTTACACTCATACAACTGATGAAATGATTAAGTACAGAAGAAACACGAGACAATAGAGCAATTTCAAAGTTATAACCAAATCTAGAATATGAAACAATGTATTATAATCTCAGAGCGAATAATAATGATGCACGTTGCTGCATGATCATAACTATAAAACATGACAAACCTCAGCAAATTTATCATAAAACAAATGGATGAATTATTTATCTGGAATACAACATGCAGTTGCAACGAAAAGATTACCTCCTCAGGACAGTCAAATTTTTGTAACTCCTTTTCAATCAAATCCGCCATGGCTTTTTTGTAACCTTCACGCTGGTACCAGGAAGGAATTACAGTGTGTTGCATGTTAATTAGATATTCATCCTCCCTAAAAGTCAATAGACATTGTCATAGCCATAAAATTCATGGCTGTGATGTTTAAAAAATAGTCTTCATGCAAGTAAATTTTAACCTGAATAAACTCTCCAAAAGCCGAAGGCTTGAACCACTTGTTGATATTGAGAATTGAGGATAAAGAGGAAGCACAACAAGCTTGGTAATCTTATCTCTTTTAATCTAGTAAGCAAGGAAGCACAAAATATCAATCACCATTACATTTCCTTAGCCTAAATCAGAAATAAGACAAGTGCAGTGACATAAGAGACATCACAAATCCACAAAAAAAAAAGGAGAAAATATAAACTCTTGTCTTCAAATTCAATATCAAAGTTAAATCAACTGATAGACAGTCATCTAAGCATGCCAACACAAACACAGATTCTCCCCCCACCCCCAGCCTCCCACCTCAAAAATGCGAATATTTCACATGCAATAAAATCTAACAGATTCAATGAAGATCATACGTAGAAAACCATTCATTAATATCTCTGAAACAGGAATATTATATTTAGTTTCAAGTGATTAAGGAATAACAGCACAGAACAATCTTCACATTTCTTTGTGAAAATCTTGTCACTAGCTTTTGCAGTTTTTGAGTTTTCTTGAAGGAGACAAATCCCGGAAAAGTCAGGACAATTTAGAGATTGACTTTTCTTAACATAAGATACTCGCCAATACAGGAAAACTACCCTAGACTCATCACTCTCTTTCTCTTGTTGGATAGTGCACCAAGTTTATAAGTTGAGAAAGAAATGATTTTGCTTATATGAGGCCTGACCTTCTTGATGTCCATTTAGTAAAACATTTATAGTTGCCAAACTTCAGTTGACATAAAAATCCTTTTTTAAAAAAAAAAATAAATAAACAAATAAATAAATTTTACATGTTGTAGATCGCTTTTACATTTTCACTCAGTGGAAGACTGCAGAGGACAAGTCTTGACAATCATTAAGAAACACACAATCAATATTCTAAATGCCCTTAATATTTAAACCCTCCTTACTCCATTTGTCTATGTTGCACCAATAATACCACATCTATTACCTTACAAAATTTCTGAATGTGACTCCTATGGAGACATCCAGTCCAACATCTATTACCATATAAAATTTCTAGTCAACAAGCTTTTTCCTCTAGCAATAAAACTACGGCCATTAACTTCAAAATTTTCTAAATGTGACTCCCAAGGACACATCCAGTCCACTATGAAGCCAAATTACTCTATTCCAAGTGATAGTCTACCTTCTTTTCCTCTATTTCAGAGATCCTAAAACATACCATGTTTCATAGACAATATATACACAAACTTAATCAAACACAAAATATACCGGAGTTTCTCACTCAATATGTTAAACTATCTTGCATGTTGTACATGCAGTTCCAATATAAGAAAATTTGCACATAAATGACAAGCACAAAAATATGCATGAACTTTACTCAATAAAAGGTGAAATCAGGGGGGAAAAAAGTATGTGTGTGTGTGCGCACGGGTGGGAGGCAGGGTGGGGGTGGTGTTGTGGCTTTAGAGTGCACCTGCTCAATAGCTTCTTCTGTGAATGGGTGCCAATAACGCATACCAACATACACCTTAGCTGGGACATTCTTTGCACAAAGTGCTTTCCCCAATTCTTCAGCCTATAAATGCAAGTAACTTCAAATTATTGTGCATATCATTTATTCATATGTGTCTATGGGTTCCACAGAAAGAAAACAAAATAATATACTGCTTCAACAAATGGATGTACAAATCAAGACAAATTCAGATAATTTGCCACAACCAATTCTTGAAAAGCCAAAGATCTTAATTGATAGCTCACTAGTAACTCTTATGATGCCCAGCAATACAAATTTAAAGTTTGTAATAGTTCGAGGTCACCTTATGTGGCAGATGTCAACAAGAGTCAATTAGAGTGTAATCCAATAAAATTGCAGCTCGTGATGCCCCAAGACAAAGTTAAACAATATCCTGTCCAGCAACTATCAGCCAGCAAGTCAACTAAAATCTATAAATTCAAAGAAAGATACCTTGATTAGGGAGGTCTGAAGATTATCTTTCAAACCCCAACTTGTCAATATATTATCACCCATTTGAAAAGAGAAAGAATTTGATTTTACATTTGAACTACATTTTATAGAAATCAAAAAATAACTGATACTCTATAACACTGTTCAAAAGTGACACATCAATTTAACAGTGAAGGTAGATATTTATTTCAGATGCGGGAGAATTTCAAGAAAACCAGTTAGGAAAAGAAAACATTAGGACACAGAAAAGAATTACTAGAACAAGGACCTTAACTGTCACGCCTATTTAATTAACATAAGTTTTCTTTAACTTCCAAATCAGGTGAAAGTCAACATTTGGACCTTCACAAGCAAGACCCATACCTACTTCCAACCCAAGAATGAATGAAATTAAACAGAAGCTCCACTTACATATTCCACACTCAAAACCAATGTCAAGTTTATGCTTTTGGCAATTTCAGGGGTTTGCAACCAATACTCATTCACCCAAGATTTAGAACTTTGAAACAACAAGCTAGTAGATTTTGATGCCAATTTGGTTGATTTTACTTTTATGTGAACTTGCAAAGAAGCTATAAAGTTTCATTCCAAAGTCCACACTAGGATCAAGAATCACATTGACCTGCATAATATGTGCTCTTAGAATTTTACATTGAAAATAAATAACTATAAGGGGCAAGGTAAGCTTCAACTGTCCCATCTACACTGCTATACGATCATTTACTGTACAAAACATGATTTCAAAGCAATTATCCATGCTCCTCAGAGAATTCACAATCAGATCATCCAAATTCATGAAATTCTTCACAGCATAGAAAATCACATGACATATACAAACCAAAATTATTGCATGTATGAATGCTTCAATTCACATGACATGGCGATCATGCTATGAGATTTTGTGTTCCATAGAGAACCAGAATCAATTCACATTATATACCTTTAAACCATCAACTTGTCACACCATTTGCAAGTTACATGTTGCAATAAATGATCTTTTGAAGTGAAATTTTTGCAATTAACTAATCATGCCTGAGCATCAGTTATTTGCCGAAGAGGAGATCCACCACCAATTGACGCATAACCTTCTTTACTCTTGGGCGCTCTGGCAACTGATATAAATTGTGCTAGGGGCTTCTGAAGAAAGCGAAACAATCTTGGCAGGCGGATAATATCCTATCCAATGGCAAGAAAAACCAAGAAATCAGTTTGCACCTCCAAGGCAAGAAAAGTAACATTGGCTTAATCCTAACATTTTTCTCATGCATTAGCTTTTGTAAAAGTTAGACTGCACAACTTACTGGATCAGCAAAAAGGTTAAACAAAAATGGCTGCACGTCTTCAAGAGTCTCCGGACCTCCAAGATTAAGTAGCAATACACCTATCTTTTCATCAGCAATAACAGGTATAGTAGGTACTTCTCGATCTCTAGAAGTAGTCAATGCTCCTATCTGTGATGAACATTTAGGGGACTTCTGCCCAGAAGATACAGAATGAGTTTTGTACCATCCCGATGAACATCTCGAGACCAGAGATGTTTTCAATATACTAGCATTACAACTTGCTTCCATTGGGACTCCATAGCAAGGACAAGTTCGATGAGAAGACAAGCTAGCCCGTGGCAACAGCCTGTGATTGGTAAAACATCAAAATTTAAACCCAACAAATGTGAAGGTCAGCTTATCCCTACAATGATTCATACAAATATACTATTAACTAAGCTATCGATACTTGAACTAAAATTGATTCATTAATCCCCAGCAATATATAAAGCTCATTAACTTTTCTCAGTAAGCATATATTTTAAATTTACTAAGCAGTATAAAAAGATGAAAACTACTCAAGCCTGCTTCCCAGAAAGCTTCATTCAGCAGCTCCATTAATTAATGAAGAACACAAATTCAACTTGAACTAGAATAAAATTCATCTCATTTCACTACGTAGCAAGTTTTAACAATTACCAGCCAAACCTTATCTCACTTTCAGCTCCAAGAACTCATCTTGCAACTAAATTCTCCACCAAATTTACTGTAAATATTTCAACTCTTACACACAACACACTCATACAAACGCAGGCACGGCATAATTCTGTAAATGCCTACTTGCACAGAAAAGCAAAAATTGAGAGAATTCTGCAAATTTTTTTGAAAAATTAGGTTAAATTGCAGGGACGTACAGAGGAGGGGAAGTCGCTCGAATTCGAATATGCATGGATTGGTTCATGGCGGCAACTCGACGATCGAATCCGACTGTAACAGAGCTGACTCAGTGGGCGAAATAGGCGAGAAATGCGATAATATTATAAATAAATCACCGGCGGGGGACTTTTGTCCGATCATTAGGTCTTTCCTACTTTTTTTAACATTTATTTTTGTTTTTTAATATTGCAATTTTCATAATTTAATAGGCTTTAAAATGTGTTGGCTTTTCCGCCCCAATTTTGTGTGCGTCTGAAAACTAGGCCACGATATTTTTCCAAAATTATCCTATTTGCAAATTTCTTTTTCCATTTGTTTTTTCTTTTTCGGATGTTTTCTTTTTGGATCAATTTAAATACTTTGTCGTCAATTATCACCATTTTAATACCGCATCAAGTTTGAGATGACATAATCGCGGCTATATATTTTTGACACTAAAAGTCATTTCCTTGTATTAGGAAAAAACTTCTAAAATTCATAAAAAGGAAGCTTACCAACAAAAATAATATTAGTGTCCTTTTTTTCACTAATCTTTAAAATAAGTAATATTTTGAAATAAAATCTGCAATAACATTGTCACGCATTTGTAGGTATTCATTAAATAAGAGTATTCCTAAAAATTGCAAAGAATAGTATTTCGCTATAAATTAAAAAAAAAAATTGGGTTAGTGGACACATTTAACATTGAGTTATTTAAATTTTACGAAAAATAACAAGCTTCCAGGTTTTACATGTTAGTCGTTCACATGAATTTTTGTTGTTCACTCTCTTGCCAAATTTTACAAAATCTTTCTATGAGAAGCTAAATTGCTAATAGTTACAAAAAAATACACTAAAATAATATAACGATTATTTTCTCAAACATCTGATGGTTTAAAATACATTGAGGGTATCCATTTCAAAACTTTTTCTTTTTTGTTCCAAAAAAAAAAACTTTTGAATAGAATTAAATGAAATTTCTATATTATACTTACTAGTAATAATAATGTAAATTTTAATATTAAAAAGTAAAAATAAAAATTATATATATATATATACACACACATTCAAACATACATTAAGTATAAGGGTGACAAATGAGTAAGTTGGGTTACTTATAGGTTATAATTTTACTGTCATGTCCCAATCCAAATATATAATCCCAGACATATTTGAATTAGATTAATTTGGATTGGATTCAATCCACCCATTAAAATTATTAATTTTAAAAAATTAAAACTAGTGATCACACGGCGATTGATCAACTAGATTTCGTTCACGTAGCCAAAAGTTGGCTGAAATCCGACTGATGGCAATAATTGTCAATCAATCATCAATTTTTTAAAAAAAATTAATAATTTTAATCTATGGGTCATATTTAGGTTGAACATAAAATTATGAGTCGTTATTCAACCCGTGACCATCTAACTTGTAGCCCATTTCACCTAACCCAATGGGTTAAAATCATATATGGATTAAGTTTAATTTTTTATTTGGGTTTGCTTTTACTTGTCCTAATTAAGTGAGTTATATTTTATGATTTAAAAAATATAGTAACATATTAAAATGGACTATTTTTTACAATGGAAAGAGTACCAAATATCACATGTGACAATTTGAAGAAAAAAAAAAAACTGATAGTTTACTCAAGAGCATAAACTATGGCTATGTTTGGTTAGCCCTTTTTTCATTTTCATTTTCATTTTCATTTTCATTTTAGTAAAAGAAGAGGGAATTGTTGACCAATTTTTGTTTTGGAAGGAGTTTTTAAATTGTTTTGTTAGCTATTTTTTCATTTTCATGTAGGTAAAAGTAGAGGGAATTTTTGTTGACCTATTTTTGTTTTGGAGGGAATTTTTTTGTTATTTGGTTAAAAAATAAGTTTAACATATTATTTCTATCCAAGCATAAGATAGAATGTGTAATTTTACATTTTATATTATTTTAATAAAAGTGGAAAAACAACGTATTTTTTCCCCTTCTATTGAGTGTGAACACCAAATTTGAAATTCATAACTCACAAAATACATATTAGTAATAAATGAACTTACGTGAAATTTATTTGATTTTGAATTCTTCTATTAATCTCAAATTAATGAAATATGTACTATATCACAAACGATAATACCCAACAAAGGTTACAATCACCACTTTTATTCAAGTACAATAATTCTACATATGCATTGCAATTTGATTTCGAAATTCATTCCACTCGCTTGTCTTTCTGAGAGCATACATGAGTCTTAGTTCTGGTTCTCATATGGAGTTGCACTGCTGGTGGGTCATTCATCTTTGGCTGTTTTGAAGTCTTTATGTCCTAGTTTTGTTTTTGTTAACTCAATAAATTGTGAGTCTTGCCAGTTGGGCAAATTACATCATACTATTTATCCTTCACAATTTAATAAAAGATCATATTTTCCCTTTCAGCTTGTGTATTCTAATATCTAGGGATCATGTTCTATAACTTCTCTGCTTGGCTTCCGATATTTTGTGATCTTTGTGGATGATTTTTCGCATATGACTTGGTTATATTTGCTTAAGTCCCGTACTGAGTTACTGCGTGTTTACTCTGATTTTGTTGCCGAGATTTATACCCAATTCGCGACTACTGTTCGGGTGCTTCGTAATGATAATGCCAGAGAGTATGTTTCCACCCAATTCAAGAATATTCTTCGATCCCATGGGATTATTCATCAAACCTCGTGTCCTTATACTCTGCAATAGAACGGTGTTGTTGAGCAGAATAATCGTCATCTTCTTGAAATGACATGTACTCTTTTGTTTCATATGCATGTTCTTAAGGTCTTCTGGGCTGATGCGATTCTTACCGCCTGCTATCTCATTAATCACTTATCGTCGTCCGCTCTTAAGGGGGAGATTCCCACTCGCCTTTTGTTTCCTACGCATCCGTTGCATTCTTTGCCCCTAAAGACGTTTGGTTGTGTTTGCTATGCGAGAGATTCGCGTCCTGGTCTCTCCAAGCTTGATGTCCGTACGCTTTGGTATGTGTTTATGGGCTATTGTCGGACTCAAAAAGGCTATCGCTGCTATTCTCCCGAGTTTCGTTGTGATATTGTCTTAGTTGATATCACCTTCTTTGAGACTGAGTCTTACATTCCCCAGACTTCCCAATCGTCATATGTATCACCTCTTGCAAATGATGATTTCCTTGTTTATGAGGTTCGTCCTGCCTTGCCGGACTTGCCACCAGTGGTTCAATATCAGATCACTCACTTATTCTCGTCGTCCGCCACTCCCTGTCTCGTCGCCCCCTACCCCGACTACTCCTGTTTCGTTGGAAGATCCTGTTGCAGGACCCCTGTCTGATTATTGATCTTCTTATTGCTCAGCGAAAGGGTACTCGTTTGTGTGTGAACTATCCTATTGATTGCTATAACTCTTATCTTGGCTTGTCGTCTACTATGTGTGGATTGATTTCTACGCTTGACTCGGTTTCCATTCCTCGTACTGTGTCAGATGCTCTTGCTCATCCTAGCTGGCGTGCTGCGATGTTTGATGAGTTGGCAGCTCTGGATGCCAATGGGACGTGGGATCTTGTGCCCCTTCTTTGTGATAAGTCCGCTATTGGATGTAAATGGGTCTTCACGATCAAGGTCAATCCCAATGGCTCCCTTCCCAGGTTGAAGGCACACTTAGTTGCCAAAGGTTATGCCCAAACATAAGGTGTGGATTACTTTGACACATTCTCACCCGTAGCTAAGATGGCGTCTATTCGTCTTTTTATCTCTCTTGCTGTGATCTTTCAGTGGCCCCTTCAGCAGCTTGATGTGAAAAACGTTTTTCTCCATGGTCATTTGGCGGAAGAGGTTTATGTTGAGCAACCCCCTGGGTTTCTTGCTCAGGGAGAGTCTCGTCATCTTGTTTGTCGCCTCAAGAGATCTCTATATGGTTTGAAACAATCTCCTCAAGCTTGGTTTGGTCAGTTCAGTGAGGTGGTTATGAAATTTGGACTAAAGAGATGCTCAAGTGATCATTTTGTATTCTACTCTAGATTCCCGGCAGGTTTGATTCTGTTAGCAGCCTATGTTGATGATATTGTGCTAACCGAGAGTGATGCTAGTGGCATTTCTCGCTTGAAGCAAGGTTTGTATAAGCGCTTTCAAACTAAGGACCTTGGGGAGCTTCGTTATTTTCTAGGCATAGAAGTGACGAGATGTAAAAAAGGCATCTTCCTCTCGCAAAGAAAGTATGTCCTTGATCTACTCACAGAGATGGGTATGTTAGGTGCTTGACCTTTGGACACTTTTATGGATCCTAATGTTCGTCTGTCACCGAAGGATGGAGACTTGCTTACAGATCTTGAGAGGTATCGTTGCTTAGTCGGGAAACTTAACTATTTAGCGGTAACGCGTCCAGACATTGCTTTCTCAATTTGTATAGTGAGTCAATTTATGTCTTCTCCTCGAACTACACACTAGAATGCTGTGTGTTGGATCCTTCACTATTTGAAGGGTTCTCCAGGACGCGGTTTGTGGTACCGTAACCATAGACACACTAGAGTGGAAGGATTCTCTGATGCTGATTGGGCTAGATTTCTTAGTAATCGAAGATCTACAACGGGCTACTGTGTTTTAGTTGGTGGTAATCTTGTGTCTTGGAAGAGCAAGGAAAAAAATGTTATGGCTTGTTGGAGTGCAGAATCAGAGTACCGAGCAATGGCACAAATGACGAGTGAGTTAGTTTGGCTCTATCATATGCTGAGTGAGCTTGGCTTCCCAACTACCAATCCGATGAAGTTGTGGTGTGACAACCAAGCTGCTAATCCAGTGTTTCATGAGCATACCAAACACATTGAAATCAACTGTTACTTTATCCGCAAGAAAATACAGCAAAAGTTGATATTTACAAAACATTTCCAAACGAGTGATCAGCTTGCCGATATCTTCACCAAGTTTCTGAATGCAAGTCATTTGAATGCCGTTTGTAAAAAGCTAGGCATGCATAATATTTATGCTCCAACTTGAAGGGGAGTGTTAGTTGAGTCTTTATGCTTTTGGGTTTATAGTATATTAGGCCGATTAGGGTTATTAAGGTTCTAAACTCTTCTTGTAACCTTATATATAAACCTATTTAGACCTATCTAGAGTCTCTAATAACATTCGCTTTTGACACCCAAATTCTGTCTCTTTCAACAAAGTACTTCACTATTTTGACTTTTGAGAACTAAATCAAAATTCTGAGTTCAAATAAAAAGATCAAGGAAAAACCGACACCAAAGATGATTCTGAGTAATATCTATTCCTCTCTAGGTTTTGCCAAACCAGGTTCCAATTTTATGTCACAAACTACTAGAAAACAACCCACATCTTTTACAAAAATGGACATGCTTTCTCTGCATCTTCTGCAAAATGGATTTGCCTTCTCTTGTATTTACGCTAAAACAAGAATCAAAATGAAAAACTATTTCTTGTAGCTACAAATATTTAAGAAATCTTTTTGCTTGATACAACAAATCAAGTCTTTAGGAAAAGATAATAGCAAAGGCTTTGCCTTCTCCTAATAAGAATATAAAGGTAACTGAGCGAAATCGGTGTGTGCAAAAGTGCGTCAAAATAAAGCTCAAACTCACACAAATATACACATAAACCTCACTTAATCAATTGTAGTAAAGCATAGGGATCATTTTCCACAGGGAAGGGGACAAAACCAAAATTTAAGTGCAACTAATTATTTGCTATCTATGTGTCTTAAAGCAATGATTTAGAAAGTGAAATTTAAATAACTAAAACAACACCATTGAAACAAAGAGAAAAACACACAAATGATGAAGGAGGGTGATCCTTGGGTTAAATGCAAAGGTCGGCTATTTTGACTCCTAAAGGCAACCGAGTGTAGGGCATCTTAAACAAAATTTGGTGAGCGAAATCGGTGTGTGCAAAAGTGCGTCAAAATAAAGCTCAAACTCACACAAATATACACCTAAACCTCACTTAATCAATTGTAGTAAAGCATAGGGATCATTTTCCACAGGGAAGGGGACAAAACCAAAATTTAAGTGCAACTAATTATTTGCTATCTATGTGTCTTAAACCAATGATTTAGAAAGTGAAATTTAAATAACTAAAACAACACCATTGAAACAAAGAGAAAAACACACAAATGATGAAGGAGGGTGATCCTTGGGTTAAATGCAAAGGTCGGCTATTTTGACTCCTAAAGGCAACCGAGTGTAGGGCATCTTAAACAAAATTTGGTGAGCGAAATCGGTGTGTGCAAAAGTGCGTCAAAATAAAGCTCAAACTCACACAAATATACACCTAAACCTCACTTAATCAATTGTAGTAAAGCATAGGGATCATTTTCCACAGGGAAGGGGACAAAACCAAAATTTAAGTGCAACTAATTATTTGCTATCTATGTGTCTTAAACCAATGATTTAGAAAGTGAAATTTAAATAACTAAAACAACACCATTGAAACAAAGAGAAAAACACACAAATGATGAAGGAGGGTGATCCTTGGGTTAAATGCAAAGGTCGGCTATTTTGACTCCTAAAGGCAACCAAGTGTAGGGCATCTTAACTAAGTGACTACATCCATTCACTCCGAATCTCCTTTCGGTCTCATCGAAATTATAGAATGAGGAATCTCCTTTCGGTCTCATCCCCACCTAGAGCACATTAGCGCCTATGGCTTCCACACAACTCTAATGCACAATTCTAGCCCTAGATGTTTTAGCCAACTACTTCACACTCCCTAGTTCAAGTATTTAATCTAAGAAAACCACCTATTTTTCACTCCACATCTCCTTTCGGTCTCAATGGAATTAAAGAATGTAAGATCTCCTTTCTGGCCTCACTTCTACCTTTGCACACTAAAACCTATGGCTTCCACACAATTTTAGTGCACAATTAAATTCATATGGTAGTTGTTTCTTGTCTCAAACACCTAAATCTAGAGAATGCTAGGTAGTTCTTCCTACTTTTGGTCTAAGTTCATGTATATTCTAAAACACACACAAACACCAAGAACACACACTAAATGTGGCCACCATTCAATGCATGTCAATTCATTAAATACAAGTAGGAAAACTTCAATTAATGCAAGCACATTACTCTACAACCAACAAGAAATCAAAATAAACCTAACCCATACATCAAACACCAAGAATCACCCAAGATAGTTTAGCCTTTCATGGTTTCAAACAACCAACAATCACAAGGAAATATAGCCATTAAAAGCACAAGGAATTGAAAGAAAATACTCCCCTTAATCAAAAGAGTGATGATTCCAACTAAATCCAAACACCTTACAAGCCAAAACAACTCCAAGGATTCCAGTTTTCAAGCCACAAAAAGAACCAAACCCTAGCCTCCAATGAAACTCACGGGTGTGAGTTGGGGAAAATGTGCAAAAATGTAAAACTAACTTTAACCCTACAATCTATTCTACTCTAACCTATTCTATGTTCCTCATCTACTTCCTACTTGTGTTTTTCTGCAGAAAATGGGATATTAATACAGCTAGGGGCGTTGGGGAGAAAATGTAAAGCTTCCAAAACATTAGGGACGAAATTTGCAAATTTCGGATTCAGCGTCAGATCGATTTCGTCCCATTTTGGTCCCTTTTAGTCCGTAATTTGACAAAACTCTCTGCATAAAAGTTTTTCCTCTCTTTTTCAGCTTTCCATAGAATCTTGAATCATCTCATTTGGACGTCTGAATCAAGAGTTATGGCCTCCGGAAGATGGCTGATTTTTCTCCCTGTTTTCCTCTTTCTTCTGCCTTGTTCGCTTTTGCCCAGTTTTGGTCCATTTGCTTTCGGAATTTGAGAAAACGTTCTTCATGAAAGTTTTAGCTCTCTTTCTCATCTTTCCATAGCATCTTTAATCACCTCATTTGGACATTCTCATCAAACGTTATGAACTCCCGAAGATAACTGGTTTTTAACCTCTTTTTTCCTACAAAACCAATAAAAGATGAGAATCACAAATATAATGTGATTTTTCTAATAAACATGGCATATCTCAATGAAATCTATGCAAAAGCGTGAAAAACACATATATAAGTTTATGAATATTTGATTCTCATCAAATACCCCAAACTTGAACCATTGCTTGTCCCTCAAGCAATTTTCTACGCATAACAACAATATGTGAAATGTATTCATTGAGACATGCATATTCAGATTCTCATCTAATTTTTTTTTATATATATATATTTTTTATTTTTTGATAATGGCAAGTACTAGCTTAATTAGGCAACCACTGCGCCCATTCCAATCGAACAATGCATATTGAGAGTTTTAAGAAATGAAAACATCTTAACGCCTCCGAAGTTAGACAATTTCGCACGCACTAATGCAATGCATGACCCTTTTCTTTCTTGTTTTTCAGACTAATGTTCACACATTAAATGATGTGTGTGTGTGTGATGGAGGTAAATGTTCATGAACAATGCAATGCAAGAATCGAGTAGAGGTCACGAAATCGTGCCACTAGTGTGCCCTAAAGTTGCATAGAAAAATTTCACTTCCTTGAAATCCTTAAGACTCTTTATTCCTCTTTCCCTAAGTTGTCATGCTACCATCTAGGTAATTTTCATCACATTTAAGCAACCATCATGACATTATACTTAGGTACTTCCTCACTCATTTACAAATTTATTTTTTTCGCTTTTTTTTTTTTTTTTTTTGCCAAGAGTTTTTTCGGCTTTTTATACTTCTACCACTCATACGAGTTCACTTAAGGGACATCCCCAAGAGCATTCTCATAGCGGAGTGGCAATTATTCAACAAAATCAGAATCTCATAAGCTAAACTAATAACAAGCCTAAGTCATTTTCCAAGTTTGTGAAGTGAAATGCTATAACTTAAGGGTGGACTAGGGACACTACATTTACTCGCAACCGCATCATAATCAATACACTACATCTCACAAACACTCCTCTTTGACGTGCAATCGTAACAACACCATTTAACATGCAAAACTTTCCTCCAAATACAAGGAATCAAAAGACATGCATTACAAATTCCATGCCTATTCACCCAACATTTTTCATCATTGACTAATGCTTTCATTTCGCTATTCTCGCATGCATTTATTCAAGAAATGTTTCTTAAGTGGTGCATATTTCAGCCATTACTTGCCAACCATTCAAAAGTTCCAAAAAAAAAACAAAACAAGCAACATCTTGAATATTTCAATAAAAGCCTCACTTTAAGCCAATTTCACCCATGAAATCTCATGTATTTTCTTCCTATAAACATCCCCAAACTTAGGTTTCATCAAAAGTTTTTAAGCTTCCACCCCCAAACTTAAGATGAGCATTGCCCTCAATGCTTCAAGAATGCATGCATGAAGGGTGGGGCGGGTGGGAAAGAAGAAATACATGTTTTCGGTTGCAAAATTGTGAAATAACTTAAAGCATGTTGCATGATTGCGTATTCACACCTCCCCCAAACTTAAGATATGTTGCATGTTAAGCACTAAAACTAGGGGGGTGCAAGTGTGTGATAGGCATAATTTACCAAAACTAATTAAAGAAAATAAATTAACAAAATGCAGAAAAATAAACTTTAAACCTAAATGCAATAACATAAAATAGAAAAGAGAATATTTACAAACTTCACGTCGGCCAAACTCAACTCAAGTGTCAAAACATCTAAACTAAGGATTGCACTTAAGAAGATAATGCCACATGAGAAAATTGCATACAATGGTTTAGGCATTGACATTTGATTACTCAATGTGTGCATGATGCTAGGCTTCAAAAACTCATCAAGTTTTTTTTTTTTTTCACTTAAAACTCAATTTTATATGCAACATCATGTTAAGATTCATCAATGAATTTCTAGGATTTCAAATGAATACAAAAAAGTTGACAATTCATCCAAAATAACTCATTGAGGCATTTTGTCAAACACATGATGTGCATGGTGAAAAACTTGAAATTTCACAAAATTAGCAAGCACCCTAGCCTAAAAATTTAACAAACAGCCCAAACAATCCCAATTACACAATATCTAATCAATATTCATCACTAGGAATCATATTTAAAGCAATTCAAAATCACCGTTGTAATGAAATTTGAAAGGTTCAACCATACATACCTTGGATTCTTGGATGAATTTGATGGTGGAAATGTGTTTACAAAGGTGTTTAGATCACTTAAGATGGATTGGACTTGAAGAAGAATGTGAAATGCAAAATGTGGATGAAAGGTTTTGAGAGAAAATTGCAAAAACAAAGGTAAGAAATGAAAAATGCGCCAAAAAGGCGCTGGTATAAAATGCGCCAAAAAGACTGGCAAGGATTAGAAAGACACAAGTGTTCATCAGAGATAGGAATCGCCACAAGTGTGAAAACTTACTGCCCAAAATTTTTTTTTTTTTTTTTTACATTTCATCCCTTGTCTTAGCAAACATGCAAACTACATGTATCAACCTCTACATCCACAAGAAACAAAACAAACAAAACAAAAACAAGAAACAACACAACACAAAACAACACAAAACAAAACCAAAACCAAAACCAAAACCAACACAAAACAAAATGAACAAAATGGACTAAACTAAAACAAAAGGATACGCTTGGGTTGCCTCCCAAGAAGCGCTTGGTTTTAACGTCGCCGGCTCGACTCAATGCATTTCATCCTATTCCTTCCTTTAGTCTTTTCCTAACATGTTTGACTTCCTCTTCCAACAACATTTTTTTCAAACAAGTTGATGGCCTAATACCCTTAATATCCTCAAGGGTACACCCAATGGCCTCTTTAAGAATGCTTAACCCTAAAAGCTTTCCTTCTTGTTTAGATTCCATATAAGATGATATCTCCACTGGCAACATTTCATGCTCTCCCAAGAATGTATATTCCAATTGAGGAAGTAAAGGCTTCAACTCAAGCTTGGGCGGCTCATCGACGGACAGTTTTAGCTTATCTTCACCACTGGCCACCGGCAACACTTGGTCGATTTCAACCTCTTCAAATTCTTCCCTTGTTATTTCATAAATGGACTCATCTACAAAACAATTTTCAACCATCTCACGAAGTTGTCCATCTATTCTATTATCTTCATCATCAAATTCAAGGGGAACTTTGGATGGAATAATTGCCTCCATTGCAATATCATTAGCTAGCTGCCCCAGCTTCACCTCAATATTTTTCATCATGGTCTCATGCAAGTTCACCCTCATGGAATGGTCTTCTAAAAGCTTTTCCGTCTTATTTGTGAAACTTATCATCTCAAGCTGGATTTCTTCCATCTTTTTCATCAAGAGTTCTTCAAAATTTGGGTTTCTGTCCATGGGATTATTCATTTGATTCCCAAATCCTGAAGTTTGCCATGATACATTAGAAAACGATGGCCCCGAATTGTCCCAACTTTGATTGCTTTGATTATTCCAATTTTGACCACCTCCTTGGTTGTTCCAACCTTGATTTCCTGCTTGATAGCTGCCATTGTTGTCCCAGTTTTGGTTGAAATGTCCTTGCTGCCCAAAATTATTCATGAAGTTGAGGGGGTCAGTCCTAGCCCAGTCACATTGATCCGTATGGTGGTCTCCTTGGCAAAGTCCACATATTAAGACCGGATTCCAGTTCATCCTCGCCTCCAATGAATTAATCTTATCGGTTAATGCCGCCAATTGAGCACTAATGTTTGTGCCAATATCAAACTCTAGGAATCCCCCTTGTTGAAATTGGTAGCTCTCAGCTTCAACCGGGTAAGCACTTATACGGTTGTTGAACCATTGCTCTAATGCAAAAGCATTGAAATTAGGCTCTAAGAATTCCCCAAACAACCGTTCTCTTTGTTTTCCCTGTTCGGCCATTGAAAGTTAAAAATGAAAATATATACAACACAAACAACTCTTTCTAAATATATACAAAAACATAAAACTAACAAACAATTAGAACACTTTAAAAACTCAGTTTCGTTGCCCTTCCCCGGCAACGGCGCCAAAATTTGGATGAGAGGCTAAACTATCAGTAACCCAAAAGCTTCTTGTTGAAACTTCAAATTTTAGGCTTCTTCTCAGAAGCTGCATCTCCAGGCTCAGGCCTGCGCTTACCCAAGAAATACTCAACCTGCCAAAACGGGTATTAGGTTAATGAAGCCAACATAGAAAGCCTGGAGGAAAAATAACTAGTGAAAAGAATTTGAAGTCTCTGTGAAGCTGAGGTTGTAAAAATAATGATTTCTCATTTATGAACAAGAACCATCCTCACCATGGGTGAGAAGAATTTTTGCTCAGGCATAGCACCAACCCCTCTCTCCCAAATAGAATATGTCAGTCTACCAGCAACTGAGTGTTACCGTAAATGAGAGAGAGAATCACATAACACAATAAGAGGAAGTGGAGAACATGTAAGTCCACTAAGTAAATCTAATCTGAGAGACAGTGAACCATTATCTAGTTTAGCATATAAAGACCTTAAAGAATAAAATTTTCATAATTCATAGTTTCATAACTAAGGAAAGAATAGAGTACTATGATGAATTTCAGATGACAGATACAAAATTCTAACATATTGCTCTCAACAATCTTGAGGCAGTGAGATACTAAATCTAAAATGAAGCTATACCTAATGTGTTAATTCTCTCAGGCAACTGACATAAATGTTTTTACTAATGTAAATATCCCATTCTATATTATGTTGGAAATTCTAAAGTTCCCCGGCACCTCAAAAAACCATGGAACCCAGTCAGCAATAATTACTTACCAACCAGTTAAACTAAATCTTGTAACTGAATTCCATCTCACCTCTTTCTGTATATAAGTGCAAGAGGGGTAACATTATTGTCCATTTCAAAATCCTCCATGGCAAGCATAAAATAATTGAGGTCTTGCATGAGCAGCAGTAATTAGCCAAGAAAGAAAATAACACGCTAATTATTTATTGGCAAAAGGATTGCTTGCATTAACATGGCCATACCCACATGGCAGCAAACAAAATAGAACTAGAAAAAATTCATTACTTGCCTTTTTATCTCCAAACATAGGGGTCAGGCCACCAGGGAGATCCTTCTCAACAGATGCAAAGCCACTTCTGGGATCACTTGTTTGCCTGGGACAATGCAAAAGTTTAGGTAAGTGCTCAGATAACTTTCCAGGTTCAAAGTAAATTAAATAGTAACAAGGAAACAAACATCTTATGTATATGAATAGGTAGCAGAAAGCTCTATCAGGAGTCTCAAATCAAAACCCAAATATATTGCTTGACCCCATCTCCCTCAATAGCAGAACCAGCCCCAAAATATTAGTTCCATAAATATATGGACTAAACATATTAATTAAAAATACATATATAAAAAAAGATGATCATATGAACTTGTGCAATTTCAAAACATATGTCCCACGAGCAAGTAATTTCATTTTCTGAACAATTTATAACTTCATCTCAAAACTTTTGAGCTTTTGCTGCCTAGAAAATAAAGTGCAGGCAACAAACTTCTGACTGTTACGCTCAATGTTCAAAATGTGTGACACACTCTTTCCACAAGTAACTGAACAGCACCAAAATCAAGTACAGCTATTTCACAATTCTGCAAATTGGGAGCCAATATTATGTAATTCTCGGACAGTAAAAGAAAACATAATTACATATGAAAAGCACAAAAACCAAGGAACACAAAAGAAAGTTGACCATACCCCCATTTTACATGCCCACTGAGAACAAGATAGGGTGTCTTCAGTTTAGCTTGCGCCTCCTTCATTCTCTCAACTGAAAGGGATGGTGTATCTGCATTTTTCATTTGCTTTACCTTCAGCTCCTCCTGGTATTGTCGCATCCTCTTTTCTTGTTTCGTTTTGCCAGGCCCCTTTCCATGAAATTTATGTGATACTAAACGAAAAGCTTCCTTTGGAGTCAACTGGAATGCAAAGGCAAAAGAATCCAATTATCTTCAGACACGTATGCTTGACTTTTACTTATTTAACAAGCAATTGGTAATAGACCTAATAGAGTTAGGAGTATCTCAATTCACACAAGCGATGATAAATTCATTATAATCACCCAGTAAAATCTGATACCACCCAGAAGAACCTTATATTTTTAGAATCTAAAATCTTCAATGCGCAAGACAAAAACATGGCTTTTGTTTTCTTCTGAGGCAAGAAAGAACATAATTTTAACAACCCTAACATCTAGTAAAAATTAAAACCTTCTAAAGGAGGAAAGGTAGTACTTCAATTTCCAACGCAAAAAGTAACTATAATTATCTCTAAATTTGGACAGCATGTCCTATTCCTTTGCTTTGAAAGAAGAAATACGAACAAAATTATGATCTTTATATCCAAGAGGTGGTAACATTATTTGGCACGCTTCAGCATCATGGTTCATATCCATCCCTCCTATATCTCCGATACCATAAATGAAAGAACTGCAGATTTTGACCAGATTGCACACCTTTACGTCTGGATGTCAAGCTAGATCCACATCTATCAATTGACAAGACTTCCACTCTACTAACCGAACTATAAATTGTTTTAAAAAAATTTAGAAAGCAAACAAAACTTACCAAAGCACAGCCTAAAAATTCACACTCTCATTTTCTTGAAAAGCGAAAATTCATCTTGGCAACAGGGAGACTTTCTCATTAATAAAAGACAGACTTTTATAAAAGAGCAAATTTAAAATTAATTCCAAATTTCTCATAGCTAGGTTGAAATTTCACATTCATTGACCAGTTAGAGAGGGCACACACTTTCATATTCCATCTGGCAATTGGCACCAAGGAAAGCTTCATAGGCACAAAAAGGTACAGTTTAGGCTATGCGTAACTACTTCGCAACTTTTCATGGATAAAAGTTAGTTAAATTTTGACCAGACAACCGTATCTGGTAAGAGGTAGATTGTGTGCATATTCCAAGGAAATAGAGGAACAAAAAACCCAGTACTGATTATTTACTTCCTAAACAAAAGCAGATACTCCCTTTGTCCCAAAAAAAAACGGTCCTCTTTCAAAATTTTCTGTCTCAAATAAAGAGCGGCCACTTTTGAATGAAATTCCTATATTATCCTTACTATAATGACTATGTATGGACCAAAATTTAAAAGTAAAAATGGAAAACTATGCAATTAATAGTACATTAAATATGTTATACCTTATAGTTAAAAAAAGAAAAAGTTAAATCAAACTAAAAGTGGACTCTTTTTTCAGAATGGAGTATTATAGATCTTCATTACCTTTCTACCCATGAACGAGGATTAAGAAGAACAATGTTTTTCTATTACATTGTAAGATAGTGGTAAACTAACTGTTTTTTTGCCCACAAGACCATAAAGACCAGTTTAATGCGTTATCTATACAAGCTCCATGAGTCAATAAAATTCAAGGCCCAATGAATAACTACAACAATGACATAAACTACAGTTAAATCCACATCCCACAATTTTTTAAGGGAAAAATTATGACTCACAAGACAACTTAAATCAGCAAATGTTTTGCCCCCAAATAATCCAGCAACCAGTGACAAGCAAGCTACATCAAGGATTTTTGCATAAAAGAACATACTGGGCGTGAAATCTACAAGCATGAGAAGTAAATGATCATAGCCAACTAAAAATAGAATTAGGAAAAGTAGTTTAGATTTGACCTAATATTATGGTTTCAAGCATTTGACTATTGAGGAAAAATAGCTTACAATTCGTCCATATTCGTCTGTTCTCTCAAGGTGGATTTCTTTTGGTCCTTCATCATCATGAATACCAACAAGCTTGCTCTTTTTCTTGTCCATGTTTCGACCACCCCATTCAATGGTCTCCTTAAGTGATCCTCGTTCTTTCAAAAGCTTCAGTGCACCAGCTAATCCCTTCCCAACAGGGACTTCATGAATTGTATCTTCAGGAACTATCTCCTCTTTCTTATTTTCAGAAGTTTCTTGTTCCATGCTTTCGTTTACCTCCGACCAACCCCCATCTTCTTTTGCTTCTGGCTTTGAGGCATTTGGGGCAACATCTTCCTCCATGAAAACATCTTCAGCATCAGGATTTTGCGCTTCTGAGATTTCAAAAAGCATCAGCTAAAGATGAAGGCACGAAATTCATATAGGATTCTTCAGAAACTCATGCAAAGCCAAAAACAGACAGCCATCAACTACTGGCAATTCCAAAAGGTTTCAAAAGTTAAAAAAAACCAATTAGAGAGCAGCATACCAAAATAATACATCTGCACATTTGGACATTTCAAAGGCAAATCTTTACATTTGTTGGTTACAACTAGAAAAAAAGCATTGCGAGGAGTATCAATCAATGTCTGCTTCACTGACCCAAAGTTAAGCACACAGAAATATAGCTGATCCAGGCAGAAAAAGTAGCATAAAACTGAGAATTGAAATGGCAAGTTTTCTTAAATCCATCCACCAAATCAAAAGAAGATAAGGTGACCAAGCTCACAATAGGCCAACAACAATATTTAAAAGCTCTTCCGGATGTATTAAGGCAATTAAGGGCTCAAAATATGAAAACCCTGCAATACAAGAAGAAGAAAGAAGAGTAGTTCTTTAAAAAAAAAAAAAAGGGCAGCACAGTGCAAAACAACTCCCACATGTGGGGTCCGGGGAAGGGTCAGGCTATAAGACCTGATGTACGAAGCCTTACCTTGTATTATTTATAAGAAGCTGTTTCTGTGGCTCAACCTTCATGGTAATATGGCAACAGCTTTTACTGCTGCACTAGACTCCCTTTCTTTTTTTTTTAAAAAAGAAAAATCTATGAAAATGTCTAGGTACATACCTATGGCTAGATTGCATTATAAAATCTCAGGAAAGCTTCAAAATGGTTAGGTTATATGAACAATATTTTATCTCTTCAGGAAGAGACTGATATTACTAAAAACCGGAACCCTCCCTATCCAATGCAGATTCAGTCATATCATAAAGGACATGAAATTAAACTAAAGCAAATTCTAAAAAGCACTCTTTAAGAAGAGAATAAAATTACTACAGAACCACAATTTTTTCCTAACACAGATTCAGCCATATAATAAACGATAAGAATTTAAACTAAAGCAAATCCAATAAACAAGAGTTTCAAATGGAATGCAAAGGCACGGTAAGAAAAATTGAGAGCAAAAAATAAATAAAATCCTACCAAAGCAGGAATGATGTCTTAATCTCCTTCGTAGTACAGATGGCCAGAAACACCAAAATTCATTCTATTGAGTTCTCTCTTAAAAAACAATCTCAAACAAAAGCCCCTAGAAAGAATTGTCCTAGCCTACACTTTCATCTCAGAATCCTTAGGAATCCCATATTTACTCTTCCTTGGACTTTATATAGAATCCAGTAAGGGCAAATATCACAAGAACACTTCTCTCTTTCTAGTAGAGACAACAGTTACCCTTCTCTGTAAAAGAAAACAAAATTTTCTTCCAAGAAAGGTACAATATAACCACATACCTTCATCAAGTTGCCGACTCCAGAGTTCCATCTCAGTTAAGATAACCTTGTTTTCTGGTGTCTCTGCTGATGCTGAATTTTTGCTTTCAGCTCTGGAAGAAACAAGAAGTGCCAACTTTCTCAGGGGATTGGATGTCAAGGCCTCATCTTGCTTTTTCAAAGCCAACTTTCTTGCCCTGTCCAGTGATTTCCAGAGGTCGTCATCATCATCACCAATCACAGGAGTGTCATATTCATCTTTCTCAGTTGTACTATTTTGAGACAGATGAAGTGCTTTAGATGCTTCATCTGCTTTAGCTAAAGCTGACTGGTATGCACTGCTTCTAATCTCGGCATCGTTTCTTTCTTGTTCCTCCCTAAGAGCCTGCCTTCTCCCATCACTTCGAGAACCAAGATCCCCAAGACCAAGTCCAGCAGATCTAGCTTCTGCCTCTAGGGCATCAATATCCAGTTTTTCCCTTTTCCTCAATGATTTCTTTTTCTTGGGCTTCTTAAACTGAAGCATTTCTTCTTGAGTGTAATAGTCAGACAATACCTTGCCTGTGTCATTGAGATCTTCCACATTATTACTTTTTGGAATCCCTTGAATCCTTCTCCGAAGCTGGCAAACACTTCAATGGTCAGCACGATTCCAGCCCTGTTGAACAGAGCACTACAAACAATACAAACCCAAATGAAGCACCATTACCTCTTCCAGTTTCTTCTCAGCTTCACCAGTGAAGCGTCCCATTGCATCAAGAGTAACCCCCTGTAGAAAGTATCCAATGAATGAAAAATGCACCATTTATAAAACCAACGATTTCTTAGAATAACAAGACAAGAACTTGACCTCATCAACAACTGGATCATCATATTGCGGGAGAATTTTCCTTTCAGACCCAGTCTCATCATCAAACCTAAGCAGCAGCAAACCAAGAAAAAGTAGAAAAATAAATAAAAATTAGCTGGCTAGTGCTAAGGTGCCAATAACAAGGATGATATTCACATTACTAGACTTACTTGTCATCATAAATTCCAGTTCTCCTTTTTGCAGCTTTATAAGCATCATCCCTCTGTTTCTGTATTCCAATTTCCACATTTTCAAGTACATCAACCTCTGACATATGGAATGTAATTGTCACCTTAGGAATCTGAATGCAGCACAATCCGCAATAATGAAGAAAGATGAAAAACAAGAAAATTTAAGCATATCAAGCAAAAAAATATATATATAAATCACCTTCATTAACTCCACCATCAGAAAGAATGCTCTGGTCTTTGAGCGTCAAAACCACTGAACCACCCTCAAGTACTTTATCGAGTCCATGAAGAACTTTCACACCAGCCAGGTCATCTGCAATGCATAAAAACAAGGGCATCAAATCAGACTTTCGGAGGACTCCATTAGACAAAGTTAAATATCAATCTGACTTCTAATTACAGATAGAAAGTATAGTACACACAGCAAACTTGACAAACTAAAGAGAGTGATTCAGTAAAATTTCTCCCTTCAGAACACTCAGACCTGAATAAATTTATGGCATGTGATATTGTTGAAAACAAAGCAGATTTGTACCTTTAATTTTGTAGTATACTGGTATTTCAGTTAATAAATGATTAGGTGTACTTCAAAAGAAGTTAGGAACTCTAAGCACAAAAAATTTTCCAAAAATTTCAATGGTTCTAAAATGAAGATTAGACTCAGAAACAAGAAATGGATAATAAACTACTTGCTTTAATACTAAAACAATACACCAATCAACAAACTAGAAGTCACAGTATTTAAATCAACATTAAGAGGCAAAATAAACACAAAACAAGAGTTTAAAGGAATCATACGAGAAGCATTCTGCATGATATCATCATCATCACTTCCTCCTGCATTCATGTTGTCCTGTGAAATTTTTGGGAAACTTGTCAAAAACATCAAGTATCCAAATAACATTTCAAAATCAAAATATTTAAAAGGGAAATAAAGATTCTAAAAAAAATATAAGCAGAAAAATCTATTTTTTCATAAAGTAAACAAAGAGAAGTGATAGAAAAACATTTTGACAATTAACGTTATCAACCTGCTCTTCAAAAATCTTTGAAAGATGCAGGGCTTTCTCCCTCTCGGCATTACTCTTTTCTTCAAGCTTGCGAATTTTGGTAATCCATGATAAAACTTCAGAACCACCTTCCAGCTTCTTCTTCAATCTTTCTTCTCTCACCCTGAGTTCGAAATCAGAAATCTTCTTTAAGAAAGATTACTCAGTATAGACATTATTGAGAGAAACAACACAACTGATGGCATTCAACAATTAAAAATGCAAGTTTACCAGCTAAAGATATTATATATCCCCAGAGAGGCATGTTTACATATACTGGAAAACACAGAACTAATTGATTAGCCCATAAATAAAGAAAGAGAGACCACCTCTATCTTTAGATTAATGCTATTGCAACTATTTCATCCAAGCTCACATCTTGCCTCCTGAAGATCAACTTCTCCACGCAAAATTAAATATACTGCAGGAAGTTTATCATATCCTGTCTTTATGGTGCATCATCCTTTTTTGGTTATAAAAATAAAAACAAAGATAAGCTTCAATTGAAAATCCAGTTGCTTTAAGAGAAGGATGACAACATTAATCATCACACACTCGCTAAAATATCTTAGCTTGAGAAAAATTATGGCAACCACAATAGAGATGCTTCGTTATTTCATATAGCTAGCAAATTAGTAAATTGAAACTAAGAGCATAGCACAATCATGATTAAAAACAAACATTTGTAGAAAATCAGTAGGATAAATTCAATAGAAAAAGGAGATAGGAGAGCACCAAGTCAATACAATTGACAATTTATAAAATTGACAGCCTAGATAGAGGAGTTTAAACATTCTTGTTTCATACGGTTCATCTTGTTTCTACCAGACAAGTTTTGGAGTCAGTTTCATTTACCCATCTTATTTAAAGGAGAAGCAGTAATATCAAAATTCATCAAAAATAACTCCATCTAAAATCAAGCAATCTTAACTCTAGGCATGTAAAATAGTAATGAAAGTAAATGGAATGAAGGGAAAGAACATTTCCAGTAACTTCATAAAAGAATAGAAAAGTTAATAAGACAATAGTGATTAACTTACTTCATTATGCGCTCCTCCAACTCTGATGTAGAAGAGTGTGCTCCAGCATCTCCAGCATTCGCAATTTGCTGATGCTTCAGTGTCACAATTCCATCCTCAGAGCCATGGGATCCTGCATCCGTTTTAGTGAGATCCTGATTGTCTACAGTGCCTACACTAGATTTATCATCTTTCCTCAAGTATTTGCTCCTATCATGGCCTTCATCCCAGTGCTTATGACTACCTTTGTCTTTATCACTCTGTCTTTTTCCATCTCGATCCACCGTCCCCTCCTTCTCTCTGGTTCTTTCCTTCCCTTTCTCCTTATCAACTACATTCCTAAGTTTATCCCCGTCATTTTCCCTTCCCTTCCCCTGTTCTTTATGCTTCTCCCTTTCCTTCTCTCTTTGTTTCCCTTTATCCCTATTCCTTCCTTTTTCTCTCTCTTTCTCTCTTCCTCGTTCTGAATCCCTATCCATGTCTCTGTCACGCTCTCGCTCCTTTTCCTTCCCCCGTTCCTTACAATCCTTATCACATTCCCTATCTTTGTACTTCTCTCGATCAATATCTCTCTCTCGAGCTTTGTCAAGGCTCTTCTCCTTTTCCTGCATATCTCTCTCATCATTTTTCCTATCTTTACCAGATAACCAATCTTTCTCCAAATCCTTAGCCTCTTTCTCTCTATTCTTGGAACCATGACTGGTCTTTGACTGTTCTCTATCTTTACTTCTGTGATCTCTATCTTCTTGTCTACTGCTCTTGCTCTTTTCCTTAAACCGATGCTTGCTTAACTCCCTAGGCTTCCCAATCTCATCCTCTTCTATGTCATCATATCCACCAGTCCAACTTTCGTGAACTGAAGAATCATCTTGATCTCTCATCTGAATGCTCCTCTCCTGCCTCAATTCAGGCGAATCAATATCCATTGTCACAATCAATAGGTGTGCTAAAGAAACTGCAGATTCTTGGGCCCAACTTTAGGCCACTAAAATAAGTTCTTCACAAAGGCTTGGAATATCTGACCTGAGTAAAATAAATAAGGAGTAAATATTAATTCCGAGTAAACATCAGAAAGGGTAAACATGCAAAAGAAAGCTAACTAAGCTGGAAGCATTCTAAACAAATTCCAATCAGTAGTAGAGTTTAGAGAAGGGTGAGTGTTCACTGCTCCACACATACACCTTCGAATTTGTTATAGTCAATGTATGTGGGGATATATTATGTTCAAATCAAAGCTAAAAAGCTAGGTTTTTATAATAACCAATCCTTTAACATTAGCATTAACCAATCTCTTTTTCCTAAATAGATGTCAGGAAGAATCTACAACTCGATATGCCAATGAAACCCTTTTGATTTCTTAATAGACTAGCAGAGTGATAATTCTCATAACAATTGCATTGGATGATAAGAATAGCATTCAAAATTCTAGTTGTGACAGTAGTAACAGGACTCAAAATTGATAGGAAGATAGAAGAACAAAGGAAAGTTAAATCTTTACCTAGAAGAGAAGAGACCTTCATTTTGTCTTTGGATCAAATTGCTTCCTTACTCTATCTCCATTCTCCAAGCCTCTTAATTTCAACTAAATACACAAAACAGAGTCAGAAACTTAAAGCGAATGAACTAAACTGATTGGCAAAACTCAAAGAAATCTAAAAATCATCTGCAAGATAGCACCTGGACAACTCAATCCATTTTCAAAAAGTTACATTTTTTTTTTTTCCAACCATAAAGCGAAAAATATAGAAACTGGAATCACCAGAATTTTTTTAAAGCGATTTTTCGTTTGAGGCTGAGGCTGAGGCTGAGCGGGGGCTTCTCCTGATGTCATCGTTTATTTCAGTTTGTTAAGAGAGAAATTCATCAGATGGACTAAAAATCTTCTTCCCAAAAAAGCTAAAAATAAAATGCAATAATATAATAATTTAAAAAGAAAATCAATAGTATAAGAAACTTTAAAAAAAGATTGACGTCTAGCCAGTATTTTAAAACGTGTATTCATATTTTTTGAGATAATAATTATAAAATAAAAAATATATAAAAATTTTAAAAATATATTAAAAATTATAAAATCACATTTTGAAAAATCATCTATATATTCCTTGATTTTTTTGACAAATTTTAGCTAAAAAAATATATTCATATGTTACCTTTGAGAACAACTTTCCTTTTATTCCTCCTTACCCAAAAAAATCAATTATCTCTACTTTTTATAACTTGAGAATCAACAATTATCTAAGAAAATTGAAATTGAAGACACAAGAGAGAAGGAGATTTAGAGAAAGAATATGAAGTTGGAGAAAGAGAAAGAGAAAGAGAAAGAGAAAAAGAAGCCAAATATATGGTAATTCTGTCACAAGAGATAAGTTTAGAAAAAGAAATCGCTAAACATGTGAAGCATTCAAAATTGAGTTAGGATTTTATCGCTAAAAGTTTAGCTTACAATTTTAGAGCTTCTAAATTATTTAAGCAATTTAAATTTTAACTATCAAATATAGCCTAATATCTAAATCTCTAAATATTAAATGTTAATTATGGTTGTCAAATAGACCCTTATTCAAACTAGTTGATTTTGACCAATAACTTAGTCTAAATTGTAGAAGACAAATCCAAACTAATGGTAAGAAGCTAACTATATATATTTGAGAATAAATTGGTCAAATGAATGAATTATTTACTAGTGATACATTATACAATAACAAGATATTTAATGTGACATTGTGACTTGTAAAGTAAACATAAGTAAAAAAAATTTTAAAGAGATAGCGCTTTTGGAAAGCAACTAAAATAACATTAAATATATATATATGTGCAAAAGTAAACTTTGGCCAATGACGTGCCAATCAAATTGTCCAGAAGGTTACTATTATTGGACATGTATCTTATTATTCCAAAAGCCATTGTTCTAATGAAAATGAGAATTTTACTATCCATGTGGTCGATTTCTCTTAAGAATTAGAATTAATTTAGATTTTAAAATTTTTTTAAATTTTGTTTTAAATCTCAATTTTGAATGTATTTGATGTCTAATAAAAATTAAAATTGAGTTAGAATTATAGTTGCTCTCTAAAGATATTTGAAAGATCCTATAGAAATTAATTATTCTATTTTTAAATCAAATCCAATTCTTATGAGATACCCAATATACCAAAAGGATCTTTGTCACTAAGATTCCTAATACTAATAAGTTTTTTATTTTCGTCAAAACTAGACATACCTCCCATGATGGATGTATAAAAAGTGATTGGTGTTAAATAGAAAAAATTTATCATGCTAATCATTTCACTTATGAAGTTAATGAAGGAAAGTGATAAACAAGTCTACACTAATACTTTAAACTAATGCAAAAATGAAAATAACTTTAATAGAGATTGTGGCATCGGAACAAATCAAAATTTCACTAATTTGTTTGTTAAAGAAACAATTTGAGCATATATATCATAAGTTCCAGGACAAGTATAATTTTTTTTTTCTTTTTTGCTTACTAGAAATAATAATACATATAATGTGTAAGTAAAATATATGTAGTGAATTGGCTTAGAAACTATCCTTACAATTAACAAAGATACTTTTTTTTTTTTGGGAAATTTATAAAAATAGTACATTTGACCATTGACTTTACAAAAATAACATATTCCTTTTTTTTTTTTTGTTATAGCACTTCCATCCTAAAAAAGACTACAATGTCCCTCCCTTGTATTATAGAACTGCGGGAAACCAAAAGACATACTGCTTCAAGCCCGTTATTCTTCTTTATTTTCTCATTACAATCCATTAGCAATAGAACCGTTCTTCTTCTTCTAAAATCTTCTTTGTTTTCTTCTTCATATTCTTCCAAAACCTTCATTATTTTCCGCTTCATAGCTTTCTTCAAAACCAGAGTGTTAACCCATTCCAAACATATTCAATGGCACGCACAAAGGGAGGACAATCATCTTCCATCATTAAGAGAGCAGCCGCGACGGAGAAGAAGAAGGAAGCACATCATAACGAGGTCAATTGAATTTTGTCGATAAAATTATCATTTTATTCTTCGTACGTAGTGTGTGTTGATATTGTATGTACACATTTGAAATGGGTTGTCTGAATTTGGTCGAAAAATTGGTCAGGCGGGGGTCGATGATGGGTCGAACCCTAGGTCGAGCATTACTCGACCTCTTAAAAAGTCGAGTTTTAAGTCAATTCTTTAGTCAAGTTAATGGTTCGCCAACGGTCCAGTTTTTAATTTCTTTTCAATACTTTCTATATTTGGTCAAGCTATTAGTCGAGTAAAAGATCAAGCTAGTTTATTAATTTTATGTTATCAGAACTTTATATTTTTGGTCGAGCTATTAGTCGAGTAAATGGTCGAGCCAGCTTATTAATTTTATGTTTTCAAAACTTTATGTTTTTGGTCTAGCTATTAGTCAAGTAAAGGGTCGAGCCAACTTATTAATTTTATGTTTTCAAATTTTTATGTTTTTGTCCAGCTATTAGTCGAGTAAAGGGTTAATCCAGTTTATTAATTTTTTGTTTTTAGAAATTTCTGTGTTAAGTCGAGTTCTGAGCCAAGTAAAGGGTCGAGCCAGTCCTAATTTGCTGTAATTTTTTTTAATTTTGTTAATTAGAACCCTTTGAGGAGCAAATAGTGGTTCAGGGTGATTTCTTCAATACCAAGGTTTCGTAGTATTGCTACTATGAAGCTAATATCCAGCGAATAAGGCTCAAACTAACTGAAACGCAAAAGAACATATTAAGAAAGGAGAGTTGCCTTGTTGGAATTGTACTGGAGCATGAGAATACATTTTGGTGCAAACAGATTATTCATAGTGTTCTATTAAGGCAACTTAAGATAGACGAGGAGTTCCAAATGGACAATAGCATATGCTTTAATTTCGTTGGTAAGAATGTGAAATTTGGGAGGAAGGAGTTCGCACTAATCATTAGTTTGAAGATGGGCGACTTTACGTGTGATTACGCGAAATTCTAGGCACCCGATGACCCGAGCTTGATTAGTAAGTATCTAACTGGAGAAGGTAGACACAATGAAACAACATACGCTGATGTTTTCAAAGCTTACGATCAAATAAACGCAAGCTATTTGAACGAGGTTGTTGTGTTACTTGCCTTGTTATTGCTATACACATCCATCATCGGGAAGCAAAAGAGAAACCATATAGATGACAATGTGGTTCATCTTGCATGTAATTGGAGGAAGTTTGATGAAATCCCGTAGGGCGAAGAATCTTTCCGGGCAACTGTGCATAGTGCTAGAAAGACTATGACCAACTTCTTGAAGCAGTCTAAGGATCACGATAATAGAACGTAAACCGTTGGTAGATTCCCAATCGCGTTAAGGGTAAGGATTTCAAATGCACAAAACCTGTTTTATGTTATTTTGTTCTTCAGTTTAAAGAATTAATTATTTCCATTTTATGCTTATGAATCGCAGGTGTTCACCGATGAATTGATGTCGCATTTTGACCGATTCTCTTTAGTGCAAAAGGTCAAAACCTCTGGGTGTAGGCCAAGGATGTTCAGGTGGAAGGCGGTGAAGACCCACCAATCTGCCAAAAAAAACAAATGCAGTATGATCCAAAAAACTACTTAGCGAGGAGGTATGAGTTGATAAATAGAGAAAATAATTTCCTCGTATGTTTGAGTTGTATATTGTGTTATGTCATGAGTTTCCACATTTAATGTGCTGTAGAGAGTTAAAGTCACACTAATAACTCCAACTTCTGAAGAAGCTGCAAATTTCTTGAGTTGGGAGGAAGAAGAATAAGGAGAAGTTGTCAAATATTTGGAGATTGACGGGGAAGAAGAAGAAAAAGAAAAAGAAGAAGAAGATGTGCATCCTCCCAACTATAGTATCCTTAACCAGAATGCCACCATCAACCCTAACTCCATGATCATCAACTGCCTCTTCAAAAATTGATCCAACAAAATTGTTTGGAGGGAGAGTATCATTAGTCCATAATGGACTGTCACCACGCAATCGCTTTATTGGTAAATTGCTAGCACTATCTTCAGCATGTGATGCTTTAGTCTCAGCTCGAAGGTAAACACATATTGGAATCTTTGCATCTTCGGACTGTCTAATAATCTAATTCAAAAAGCACTTAACATGGTAATCAGTCTTTATGGGGAGAGTGGAGATTTTTTACAAGTATTTGGGTAGATATTCGATTACCATTCTGTCTTCGATCTCCATATCTAATTCCAAAACAGAAATGATGAGATTCACTAGTTCCTTAAAGCTTGCGTCTTCTTTCAACAAAAGAGTTTCGATACTCTTTTAATTAATGAAGCTTAGTTCATTTGTACTGGGATCAATGTTCCATTTTCCCCTATAAAAAACATGTACAGACCACGTAATACCGCATGACATCCCTAAATTGAAAACCAAAACAATCAATAAACAACGATTTTACATCAAACATAAGAACATTTAAAAAATTAGGCCATAAACAAGTAGTAGGATCGTGGTCAAGCTGTAAATAATTGAGAAATTCATTCTAGCATCAATACTCGACCCATTGGTCGACCTTAAACTCAACCTATTATACTGCTCGACACTTTACTCTAGCCCTATCAGAGTACTTGACGAAAATATCGACCAAATATTCGACTGTCATTGTTCGACCCAATACTAGACCTAATACTCGACCTAACTACGTGGGCAACCTGATGCTCGACTTAATACTGGACCTAGTGCTCGACCACTTCCTTTGTACGATTCACAAACCCAGTTCAAAAAAGTACTAAATCAAACTAACTTGTAATATAATTTGATTTCAAATGCGATGGTCGGGGTCTTCCTGCTTGCAGATGATGTCCCAAGGGAGTGTGCGAACAAATGGTGTGTGAGAGAACAAATTTGTTCAATCCATTAGGATCCGATGGTGCGTGACAACAGAAATGCTATACTCTGCGGGATAGGCCTTCAAATCCTTGAAGTGAAGAGTAGTCCACAACTGAGCAAAACACAAAATAGGCTCTAAAACTTTGAAGTGAAGAGTAGCAAATAATAGAAGTGCTAGAATCTGTGTTGTATAATACAAGAGAGGGCCTTGTAGTCTTTTTTTGGATGAAAGTGTTATAACAAAAAAGAAAAAAGGAATGTGCTATTTTTGTAAAGTCAATGGTCGAAGGTGTTATTTTTGTAAATTTCCCTTTTTTTTTTCCAAAAGTTAGGATTATATTTTTTATTCATAAAATATTTTCATGAGGTCAACTGACCTTGCATCCTATTAACCTACTTTCATGGGCCTATCAAAAAAATTACAACTCTAAACTCTAGAAGTTCCACTCTCAAAAGCAAAGGAGGCTATCTAGCATTAGTCCTATTGAATTCCCCATGCCCAAAATTAAATGTACAATCCTCAAACACCAATATAAGCAAAAATATGTTTTCAACTATAGTCAAAGAGTTTGCCATAGGACTTATCCTTTCTTTGGGACATATAGCTAGAGATTTAATACTAAATTGCAATTTAATTTTCTACATCCTTGTTGTTGAGATAAAAAAAGAGCACACCTTACTATTTTTTATTTCGTAACTATTAGACTTCTCCTTGTTGCAATTCATTAGTCAAAAGTCTGTTGTAGACTTCTCTTTTCTTTGTGACATATAGTTAGTATTAACATCAAGTTGCAATTCTTTTTTTTTTTTGGCCATCTTTTTATTGAGCTAAAATAAGAGCACAACTTACTGCTCCTAATTCCGCAATCACTATCCCTCCCTACTTACAAATCACACATTCATCACTTGTCCTTAATCATTCATTGAAACAATGTCCAACCCTAAAACTTTCTACTTATTAGAATCAACAGAACTTGTTTTTTTTCATGGTATTGTTGATGATCACTCTTGCATCCCAAACTTCTTTGTTGAAGTACCATATATTCCTTGCTTTCCATAGTTGCCAAAGGATATATGTAGTCACTTCTACTCTCTCCTTTAAATATTCATCCCTTTTTATATTTGGTAGGCTCTTACTGTAAGATCTCCATCAGGAATATTGGACTTTCCCTTTCACACTTAGCCCTTAGATATATTTGACCCCTTCAAAATCTTGTTTTCTACATCAGAATTGTAGGAAACCAAATCAAAGAACGCAGCGGAAATTTAAAAATTTTTGGTTTCCTCCAAGGATCCATACGAAGTGAAATCAAATTGGTAGTGAAGATTGTTACCTTATCGGTAGTGTAGCCTTGTTGATTGTGGGAAATTGTTGATTGTCGAATCACAAGCAAGACCAATCTAGCCTTGCCTCTATGGTATCCACACGATCGTCTCCAAGCCTCAAGTTAATTGTCAAACAATTAACTAAAGAAAGAAATAACAAAATTCTTTTAGTGCTAGCTAAGATTTTGTTACTTGGTATTCCCTCAAGTTCTCAACTTAAGGATTGGTTTTCTATTTTGAGTTCTCAACTCAAATTTCGGTTTTTGTTCTTATTTCTTAAATAAGGAGTGGTGTCTATATTGAACAAGAGAAGAAGAAAAGAAAGAAATTTCGTGCACCAAGAATAGCACACAGTTTTCTTCAACAAAAAAAATTAAAAAGAAAACTCTTTCAATGAAAGTGTCCTTTCGGTTTCCTTGATCTGAATTCAATAATTCATCCATGTGAAACAGCTACCCTTTCACATTTCATATTCTAGAAATTGAATTGCAACATGTTGCATATGGTTGCCTTTCCATTTTCCAATGAATGGCTGCCTTTTCATTTTCATAAATAAATTGCAATATGTTGCCTTTTCATTTTCCAATGAATAGTTGCCTTTTCATCTTCCAATAATAAAATCCATTTTGATTATTATTAATAAATCTAAAACTCATTTTGGATTTATTAATATTAATAGAACCAAAATCTTTTCGCCTTAAATCCAAAACCGTTTTAAAACGAAAACCCGATAGATTCCTATTTTCAATAGGATTCTTAAATTAACCAAAATTTCATCACATGAATTTTGCACTTCTTTTGTATACGATCTAATTGTGCGACCCAATAGGTTCTCATAACATTGGCATTGACATAAAATATATTTTATGTCCAAAGTAATGAGCGGTGTCTAGCAACAAATCAATACTACCCAAGTCATGAGAATATTAGTAATTCGACATTACTTTTCTTGTGATAGATATTATTGTGTAATTAAATCCCTTTGCCCTAGATATCTTGATCGAACACAAGCCATGGATCGTGTCATGCTCATATAGTTCAATCTTTTCATTTCTTGATTCCCGAGTAGACACATCTAAGCAAATGAGTTCGATATCACATATCGACTCATTTGAGCACGACCATACATTTTATGGTCTTACTCAATCAAGAGGCTCAAAGATATCACTCTCATTATATAAGAGGGGCAAATCCTTTCTTGATCACTTAACATCCCACTGCATGATTTATTACATATCCAATTACTACTTTTATAGTTCAAATTGCATGTAACGTTTGGTAGTATCAAAACATGCAACTCCTCATGTTGGGATCTCTGAGGATCTCAAGTCTAAGGATTATTTACACCATCATCACTATGAGAAATATTTATGACACTTCATATAATAATCCATGTAATATTTCTCATGGCGGGTCAATCCAGTACATTGTTCTCTAACATGTACCCATGTGTTGACTTGATATCTCATATCATGAACAATTTCATCAATCACTACACATACTAGTCTTAATGCATTATCATTGTCTCATTTAATGATAATACTCGACTATGGATAATTTTAGAATAATTAAATTCTTGGGATATTATTATGTTTATTTCATAAAACGCAGATATAAGATAAACATAATAATTAGTGCCATTAATTATGAACATTATGATACAATATATGCATATACCATCATCATATGATTGGTTCTTAGGGCATAATCCAACAAGAATTACTAGACCCCAACCTTACTTTTGTATTTTCATTTTTTGAGCTAGTTTGTATCCAAAATTCACCTTGTATTGTCCATTATTAGATTGTATCGAAATCAACCTATCTTTTGTTCCTAAAGCACTAAGAGGGACTCTTGAGATGAGATCACATTCCTCTTTATTGAATAGGTAGGACAATAGCTGTTTACTTTATCCTTCCCCTTCCTAGTTCTTAAGATCAAATGCCCCTTGAATATCATTATTTATAGCTTCAGGGGAAATAGGTTTTGGGAAGTGTTCCACTAGAAGCTACTTTTCCTCTCATATTCTAATCTTCTATCCATTCCCAACTTTAATTTTGCATCCCTTAGAAATCAAATATGTAGTTGAAGCACATTTTCTCCAAAGCCAAAAAGCTTATAATGGAATCTTTGCTGAGAGAAGCTTAAGGTTTGTTTGGAGTGTGATGTATTTGGAAAAATTTGTATTGCAATGTGTGAATATTTTGGTAGGTATTTTTTAATATAAAAAGTATTTTGGAGGGAAAAATAAGAGGGACATTTTTTTAAAATTATATGAGAGGAATTTGAGTGGAAAATTTTGAATTTTAAATTTTGAAATAAAAATGTATTTGGATAGTTTGTTTTTGTTTGAAAACTTACTTATTTGCAAACACAAATTCCCTATCCAAACATACCCCTAGTTTTTGGAAAGTACTTTTGCTCAATCACTCTACTCATCATGATATTAGGCTTTGTGATAAGTCTCCAAAGCTATGTTACAATAAAGCATTATTAAAAAGTTTAAAGATCCTTGAAACCTATTCTTATTTTTCCCTTGCATGATTAACAGATTTTTTGCTCATTTTCTTTCTGTCCCTATCAAAATCTGGCAATTTCCTTTGATATATCACTACACACCTCTTTTGTTAGCTTGAAACAAGACAAACTATAAACTTGTAGGGCAAGGGCAACTGATTTGATTATAGTCTTCTTTCCTATTAAGCATTTGTTGATTTTTATGTTTTACATTTTCCTTGATAAAAGAGAACATATTTCTTTGATGGTCCAACTATTATAGGAAGTCCAAGATATTTACTATTCCTTTACTTTGAAATTCCATCCAACTCATTACAAATATTTTTTGTAAAATGCTCACTTGTAATTTTGCTGAAAAAGATAGCAAACTTTTTCCATATTGATTAGACTTGAGAAAACTTTATAGCCCTTGAGAATCTCTTTTATATGCCTTATATTATCCACCTTGGCTTACAGAATAAGGGGATGCTTGGTTGGGAGAAATAAGATAGGATAATAAGATTCATTATGATATTTAATGTTTGATGTAAGTAATGAAAATAGAAATTCTGTAATAATTGAGAAAAATTAAGTAATAGTTAATTACTTATCTCCTCATCTATAATCATTGATTATTTAAAACTCAGTAATCAATTCTAGATCAACATTATTCCTCACTGAAGCACAACCTCATAAACAAAAGGTTATAGTAACAGAAAATTCAATTACTTACTATCTGTATCCTTGGTGCTAAAACCATTCATGGATGGGTCAGAACAGCTTCTGGAGTTTTACCTAGAGATATTAAACTACACAATTTTAATCGTGAAGCAATAAACGCAAAAACTTGTGTTGAATAGGGATTCATTAATTTATTTAATTGCAAAAATTCTTTTATTTAAGGTTTTCATGACAACTTGTGTCAAAAAGGAAGGAATTCTCAGGGTGCGCCTGGCTCACATGGGGGAATGGAAAAGGTAATGAAAATGATAGAAGTGGGGAATGATAGTGGGGTCTTTTATTATAATTCTACTGATTGGTTTGTGCTGGGGAATGGAAATGATTACTAATGATGGTGGTTGGTTTGTATTGGGGAATGGAAATGATTACTAATGATGGTGGTTGGTTTGTGCTGGGGAATGAATTACTAATAATGGTGGTTGGTTTTTAAAATTTTTAGAAATAAAAATCTAATTAATTTTTTAATTAATGTTTTGATTCTATAATTACTAAATTACTAATAAATATTATTTAATTACTAATAAATTACTAATAACAAATATTATAAATATTATTTAATTACTAATAAATATTATTTACTAATAAATATTCGAATATATTATTTACTAATAAATTATTATTTACTAATAATAAATTACTAATAAATATTATTTAATTAATAATAATTATAGAATAATAAATATTCTATAATTACTAATAAATTATGGTATTAATAATGTAATATGTTAATTTTATTATTTTGTATTCTCATACTTGTTGGTTGGTTTTCAAAATCTTCAGGATATAAAAACCTAGTTAATTTCTATTTTATGTTATAATATAATTACTAAATTACTAATAAATACTCTAATAAATTACTAATAAATATTCTTTAATAACTAAAAAAAGACTAATTATAGAATAATAAATTTCTATAATTACTAATAAATTATTGTATTAATGATATAATATGTTAATTTATTATTTTCTATTCTCCTACCTATTGTAGTATAAAAATTTTTTAATTATATTTAATTATGGTATTTTAATTATTGTCGTAATCAACACCTTCATATTCCTCACCCTCTTTTGAGGACGGGTTTGCGCTAATTATGACTGACAAATATTGGAAAAGAGAAGAAATTTTTTTTTCCGAGGTAAATGTTTCATTGAGAGTGGCTACTATAATGAATTTCATTTTGTTGTTCACACTTGGCGTATACTATTATTCCTAGTGGAATTTCTCCTGAAGAAAATATCAAATGCCATACAAAAGTCCAAGATTCATACAACAACAATAATAAACCACTTTTGATATTTCATGGGTCAATAAGATTCCTTTGTTTTAGGGGGTGGGTTGTTAATTACCTTCTTCAATGCTTCATCATAGGAAAAAAGAATAGGCGTGCAAGCCGATCGCAATAATTAGATCCATATTTTGCTGCATGTTGAGGGATTAAATTAGTTGCCTGTGAAAGCAAAAATAACTCATTTTTCAACCTGTCAATTCTTTAGTCTCATAAGCTATAATCATTCCCATGTTAGCTACGTTTCACATCCATACTTTTGTGAGAAAAAAAAATTCAAGCGCAACTATCCATATCAAACTTCCTCATCACTTCAAACATATGAGTTAAAAATAAAATGCATACGTCATCCAGTGCTAGTTACATTCCCAATAAGTTCAATGATGCATAATAACCAAGTTAACAAAACAAGGCACCAAATCCACACCTCAATACAATATTATTTTTAAGCTAACTATTACAAAATAACCTTGTTACATAACATCATTGACATCCCAAAAAATATATATTAATTACCAAAAGCCTATATATCAAAAGAATATATTCCAACACTTGATTCATAGATTAGCAGGCGGATGAAGAATCCCATGCACACAAGATTTTCTTAAATGACTTGGCAGCAAAAACAAAGTACGAATCTTATGCGGATCACGACCAAAAGCTTCAACAGCCCTACCAACATCCGATGGAGACAAGTCAAGATTAATAAGTTCATTAATTACCTCTTGTATTTTCTCATCTGGCACGAATGCTTTAGGCTCTGCGGCTAACTCTTTGGCGGCTGAGGCATACTCTGCGGACAATGTATTGCAAATGGACTGAAGTTCAACCGTAAATTGGCTAAACCCAGCATCAATAGTGCTCTGAAGTTTTGTTGGTCTCTTCTTTTTATAAAAACTTTCCCTTTTTGGCGAAAGTTTTTTACGCTTTTTTGATGTAGAAACACTTGATGCACTTGCCGGAGATCCTTGTGCATCAGAATCCAATCCAAATTCTCGTTCACTAGCAGAAGAAGAACAAATCAGAAAATCTTTTCCGAGGTTAGCATCAACACTTGCTTGAACTATATCTTTAGCTCCAAGGCCTGTTGCCCTGTCCCTACCCCACACAAAGTCCAATTTGCGCAAATAAGGGAATCTAAAATTCCACAGTCCACTAGCATTCTTGTGATTCTGGACAACAAAAAATTTAAGAACAAACACAACATAAATAACTTTAGAAGATAAAAATATAGCATTGATCCAACAGTGTTAGAATACACTATGCAAGAAATAGTTGAAGCCAAAACCAAACACGAATGGACCAATTTATGAATCCAATAATATAAGAAGTTAGATGCTCATACCTTGCACCATTCATCAAACCATTGCTTCTCACAGTTGATCTTATGCTCAACATCGTCCCATTGATAGCCACTTTGCGTGCACATTTCAGAAATTGAATTATACTTGGTCTTTAGCCATTTGATCTTTGAGTCAATGTGCGTATTGACTTCCTTATCAAAATTAGGGATCTTCCGCAACATTATCTTGTGTAGTTCACCCATACAATTACCCTTGAATCCCCCATCTACTTTCCACAACGGATCGGAAGTTACTTCTTCTAAAGCTTCAACCAAGGCTTCGACCTCTTCATCTTTCCAGTATTGCTTGTTCTTTCCCCTTCCACAGATAACTGTAAGTGGATCCATTCCTAACAAAAAACAAAGTTTACTTATGCTATAATTAGTAAACAAACAATATAAAACATAAATAGCTATACTGAAAAATATAAAATAGCTTGCATAGTATATGTGCATTTCCAAAGTACTTTAAAGAAGTCAAATAAAAGTACTTTAAGAACACACTTACAAATTAATAAAATCAAATACAATATCTTTCTGTTTTTGGTACAGTTAAAGAAGTCAACACATCAAAATGTTGTAATAGGACAAGCTAGAAACATTTCTTAAACTACGAATCCAAATGATCCTAATCAGATCTAGCTAACTAAGCATTATACATATTAGTTGCCAAATTATTTCTAAATGCCAACCACTCATCGGTTGGAGTAATATGCGAAATGTATTCCACTTCATCACTTTCCTCTCTCTCACTTTCTTGTGCGTCTTCCATGGTTGATTCCTGTGGATCAAAACTCATAAACTTGCGAATCAAGTTGTGTAGAAGGCAACACGACATTATAATTCGCACTTGCGTTTGAATTGCAAAAAATGAAGGGGAAGCAAGTATTTTCCATCTTTTTTTCAACAATCCAAAGCATCTCTCAATGACATTCCTTGCTTTCGAATGTTTCATATTGAAGTACTCCTCCGCGGTCTTTGGTCGGTGACCATCGAATTCTTTGAGCCAATATCGTTGCCCTCGATATGGAGCAAGAAATCCATTTGCATTACAATATCCAAAGTCTACTAAATAATAACAACCTTCATATATTGAAAAACACATTATGATTTAGAGCTTATCATACTATGTGAAAAGAGAAGTTTTAACTAACTGGATATTGTATCGCAAATTTACCTTGAGGGACTCTTAGACCATGAGGCCTTGAGATCGCATCTCGAAGCACACGGCCATCATGTGCAGAGCCCTCCCAACCTGGCAATACATATATGAATTGCATGTTGGGACAACAAACACCTAACACGTTTGTTGAGATACACCCTTTTCTTGTCCGATATCGAGGCTTATCGTCACTAGGGGGTGTAACTTTAATTAATGTTCCATCTAAGGCTCCTAGACAACTCTTCAAGTTGTTGAAAAAAACACATAAGCTTTAGTAGTTACAAATTGAATATAAAATGATTATACAAGTATTCCATATTAATAGTATATTTTACTTATAAAGTTAAAATACCTGAAAATATTTTCATCTTTCGTCTTGACAATCATGAGGAATAGGCTCTGGCTTCTTTAGTAAAATACAATGCAATTTTAAAATTGCCGATAAAACCTGATGAAATTGCCAACTCACAGTTTCTTTACTAAGAGAAAAAAGCAGACTAATTGTCCGACTCTTTTTGTGGTGAGCCAAAGTATATACAAACATTGCTACAACCTCTTCTATAGATGTATACCTAGTAGGTTTTAAACCTCCAACATCTGTAACCATTTCACACAACGGTGTGAAAGTTGCTCTATCCATACGAAGTTCACTAATACATGCAGCATCACAGTCCATGGTTAAGTTATACATCCATCTCATGAGATCCAATCTTTTTTCTTCCTTTGTTTTGATTTCACGAGCCATACTTCGAAGTTTAAAACAAAAGGCGGCAAAATACATTACATATACCAAAACCAACATATTTTGCATTCTTTGTCAAAGCAACAATAATCGTTTCAATTTGCGATGTCGTTCACTAATACTAGCAGGACGAGCCATATCGGTCTACATGTACACACAACAAATATAATTACTATATAAGGGCAAGAACAATCAAAGCAACCAAAACATTCAAGGCTAAACACATCCAAATTGAACCAAAGGGTGGATGAACATGCTTCAGTCCAAAGAGTGGAAAATAGAAAAAAAAAAAAACAAACTCAGAAATGGATGAACATGCTTTAGTCTAGTAAAAACCAGAAAAAGAACACAGAAATGCTACATTCCAGAAGCTTCAGTCCAGAAAAATTAGAAAAAACACACAGAAAAATGGAGTTTCAGTCCAATGGGAAAACTCTTATTTCCAGAGAGTGGAAACCAAAAAAAAAAAAAATAGAGAAATGGATGAACCTGCTTTAGTCCAGTAAAAATCAGAAAAAGAACACAGAAATGCTACATTCCAGAAGCTTCAGTCTAGAAAAATAAAAAAAAACACACAAAAAAATGGAGTTTCAGTCTAATGGGAAAACTCTTATTTCTAGAGAGTGGAACCCAGAAAAAAAAAAACAGAGAAATGGATGAACCTGCTTTAGTCCAGTAAAAACCAGAAAAATAACACAGAAATGCTACATTCCAGAAGCTTCAGTCCAGAAAAATCAGAAAAAACACACAGAAAAATGGAGTTTCAGTCCAATGGGAAAACTCTTATTTCCAGAGAGTGGAAACCAGAAAAAAAATAGAGAAATGGATGAACTTGCTTTAGTCCAGTAAAAACCAGAAAAAGAACACAGAAATGCTACATTCCACAAGCTTCAGTCCCAAAAAATCATAAAAAAGACAGAAAATGGAGCTTCAATCTAATGGGAAACCGCTTATTTCCAAATACTGAAAACCAGAAAAAAAAAACAGAGAAATGGATGAACATGCTTTAGTCCAGTAAAAACCAGCAAAATAGCTATGAAAATCCATGCGAAAAACCAGAAACATGCACATCTATCCATCTCTAACCAGAGAAAGAGCCATGAAAATCATTTCAATGTCCTAAAGGTGCAGAAAGAAACAAGCAAAAAATAGAAAATGTATCTATGTGCTTCAGTCCAAGCAAACAGGAAAATTCAGCAAAAATTCAAGAAAAATCTAGAAAACCAGAAAAATGCACTTCTATCTATATGAAACCAAAAAAATAACCATCAAAAGTTTTGCAATTTACTTAAGGTGCAGAAATGAATCATGAAAAAAACGTGTTAATGTGATTCAATCCAAGAAAACCAGAAAAATTGTGGAAAAAATCAGAAAAAAATAGAAAAAACTAGAAAAATGCACATCTATCCATCTCTAACCAGAGAAAGAGCCACGAAAATCATTTCAATGTCCTAAAGGTGCAGAAAGAAACAAGCAAAAAATAGAAAATGTATCTATGTGCTTCAGTCTAAGCAAATAGGAAAATTCTACAAAAATTCAAGAAAAATCTAGAAAAACCAGAAAAATGTGCGTCTATCTATATGAAACCAAAAAAATAACCATCAAAAGCTTTGCAATTTACTTAAGGTGTAGAAAGGAACCATGAAAAAACAGAAAACGTGTCAATGTGATTCAATCCAAGAAAACTAGAAAAATTGTGGAAAAAATCAGAAAAAAAACAGAAAAAAACCAGAAAAATGCACATCTATCCATCTCTAACCAGAGAAAGAGCCATGACAATCATTTCAATCTCCTAAAGGTGTAGAAAGAAACAAGCAAAAAATAGAAAATGTATCTATGCGCTTCAGTCCAAGCAAACAGGAAAATTCAGCAAAAATTCAGGAAAAATCTAGAAAAACCAGAAAAATGCGCTTCTATCTATATGAAACCAAAAAAATAACCATCAAAAGCTTTGCAATTTACTTAAGGTGCAGAAAGGAACCATGAAAAAACAGAAAACGTGTCAATGTGATTCAATCCAAGAAAACCAGAAAATTGTGGAAAAATCGTAAAAAAACAGCAAAAAACTAGAAAAATGCACATCTATCCATATCAAACCAAAGAAAGAGCCATGAAAATCACTGCAATGTCCTAAAGGTGCAGAAAGAAACAAGAAAAAAACAGAAAATGTATCAATGTGCTTCAGTCCAAGAATACAGAAAAATTCAAGAAAAATCTAGAAAAAATAGAAATATGCGCATCTATTTATATGAAACCGGAAAAACAACCATCAAAAGCTTTGCAATTTACTTGAGGTGCAGAAAGAAACCATGAAAAACAGAAAACGTGTCAATGTGATTCATGTGCAAGAAAATCAGAAAAATTAGGGAAAAAATCAGAAAAATGCAGTCCATCTCTAACCAGAGAAAGAGCCATGAAATCATTTCAATGTTCTAAAGGTGCAGCAAGAAACAAGCAAAAATAGAAAATGTATGAATGTGCTTCAGTCTAAGAAAACAGAAAAAATCAGGAAATATCTAGAAAAAATAGCAAAATGTGCATCTATCTATATGAAACAAAAAAAATAACCATCAAAAGCTTTGAAATGTACTTAAGGTGCAGAAAGAAACCATGAAAAAACAAAAAACATGTCAATGTGCTTCAGTTCAAGAAAACTAGAAAAAATTAGGAACAAAACAGGGAAAAACCAGAAAAATACACATCTATCCATATCAAACCAGAGAAAGAGCCATGAAAATCATTGCAATATTTTAAAGGTGTAGAAAGAAACAAGGAAAAAAAAGAAAATGTATCAATGTGCTTTAGTCCAAGAAAACAGAAAAATTCAGGAAAAATCTAGAAAAAACTGAAAAATGCACATTTATCTATATGAAACCAAAAAAATAACCATAAAAAGCTTTGCAATTTTGCAGGAAGAAACCATGAAAAAACAGAAAACGTGTCAATGTGATTCAGTCCAAGAAAACCAGAAAAAATTCGAAAAAAGCAAAAAAAAACACAAAAAAATCCGAAAAATGCACATTTATCCATATCAAACCAGAGAAAGAGCCATGAAAATCATTGCAATGTCCTAAATGTGCAAAAAGAAACAAGGAAAAGACAGAAAATGTATCAATGTGCTTCAGTCTAAGAAAACAGAAAAAATCTACAAAAATCTAGAAAAAACAAAAAAAATGTACATCTATCTATATGAAACCAGGAAAATAACCATCAAAAACTTTGCAATGTACTTAAGGTGCACAAAAAAACCATGATAAAACAGAAAATGTGTCAATGTGCTTCAATCCAAGAAAACTAGAAACAATCAGAATAATATTTAGACATGGATCCATGGATCCATTCATGTACTCTATTGGCTTGCACATATGTGGATCCATTTAAACATTAAGCATGATCACGTAGGATAGTAAAAGCAGTACAAAACCAACATCCAAAATGCAGTAGAAAGTTATGCATAAATGTCAAAAACTACAAAATATATTAACCTTGAGAAGGGCATGTTAGTAAGGAATTCAAGGAACCACAAAATCTGGATTGAAGGAACCTTGACAAGCAAACTTGAGGGATTCAATTCAGAAAACCTATTTCAAATTGGCGCGCAAAAAAGTCCCAAATATTTAACTAAAAAAACAACCACAAAAGCCGACAAAACAAATACCAGTACCTCTTGCATACCCAAAACAAATACCAACCACTCGTAGAACATAAACAGCCAAAAAAAATACCAGAAAAAATTTCAGAACATATACATACCCAAAAAAATACCACAAAAATTACCAAAAAATACTAGTACATTACCAGAGTAGAAAATTACCCAAAACAGATAAAAAAATCCTCCAAAGTCAAGCACACACAGTGATAGTTCGGAACTCGAGATTCCTACGAAAAAAATGAATGGGAATAGTAAACTGAATGATTGACACCCGAAAATCTAAACAAAAAAATGATAATGTCGAAAATGGAGGATTTGGTGGGTTTGGCATACCGATTGTTTGCTGGTGGCTTCGGCTGAATTTGGTAGCTGACCTAGACGAGTTCTTCATTGGCTTCGTGGCGGAGGAAGTTGACTTCCCTATTGGAAGATGCGCCGAGAAAGGAATTGGAGGATGATGCTGGCACAATTTGTTGTTGGAGGAAGAAAATGCCAGACTGTAATGAAGGACTGAGGAGGTGAAAATGGAGAACTGGAAATGCGGAATGAAAATGGCGACAATGAAGGAACGAAATGGAAGACAAAAATGGTGTTAATGGAGAAACAAACTGGAAAATGAAAATGGTTAAAATGGAAGAGAAAATGGAAGAACAATAACTTGGGAAATGGAGGAGGAAAGTTATGGAAATCGATCGGAAACCCTTGGCCAGCAAAGAGAAATGCGAGGGAGGAAATGGATTTTGAATTTGGATTTTTACCTTTCATTCCCCCCAATTATGGGGGGTATGCGGATTTCCTTAAACTGGGTAATGAGAATTACTGTTCGCATTCCATTTCTTTGTTTCAGGCAGCCCAAATACTATCAAACCTATTTCCTCTACTATCAAACCCACACTCAGGCACACCCTCACTATATTCATGCAAAAAATTATTTTCGCAATCACAAAAGTCTAATTATCAATCCAAGCAAATTTCTTTTTTCTTTTTTTTAGTTTTAATAAGCAAAAGAATGTGGCACCAAACAAAAGGTTCTTCGCTAAACGCTATTTAGCTAAATTTTGAAGCTGGCCACAGTGAACCAAATATTAGAAGTCTCTCTTTGTTTAGCTTAGTTTTTATTTTTATTTTGGTAAAAATGAAAGAAATTTTGGTGACCAATTGTTTGGTTATGTTAAATTTTAAAACCATGTTTTTTTTCTAAATTTGGAGGAAATGGATGAAAAATTACTCTTTGCGTATGGAAAAATTATGATTAATAAATTTTTATTTTTAATATAAACTCCAAATTTATAAATAATATCAAAATAAAAGCAAAATAATATTATAGCATCAATAATACTAGTACTTCCGTTTCAAAAAAAAAGTTCATTTTTAATTTTTTTTTTAAAAAAAGAATCCACTTTTAGTATAAAATTGTTATATTACCCTTATAATTTATACATATAACAAAATAATAATATCATAATTATAAAAGACATATCACAACACATAAAATTTAGTGTAACCAAACAATTTGGTGAACAAGAATTCACTCCATTTTACAAAAATAAAGATAACAGTACTAATTTAACCAAAATGGGGCAAAATTAGAATAACCAAACAAAAGACTCAAAATATTTCTCTTAAATCTATCGTGAGAAGATTAGGGATGGCAAGGATACCCGTTATTCGTAGGTACTCACGTCGATTAACTCCCGCAGGAGGTGGGTGGAGCGGGTGATAGGGTGGGGTTCCATTTGCCTAGTCACCCGCCCCGTTTACCCACTTCATTTTTAAATATATTAATATATATTATATTTGAATTTTAATAAATATATTATTTGTATATATTAATAATATAATTATATATATTATGTCATTAACATTAGTTAGAATTTTAATTTATTATTAATATTTTTTAATTATTAGTACATTATGTTTATTTTAAAATTATGATTATGATTTGTTGTTTTAAATCAAACTATATTTGACATTTGTATATTGTAATGCTTTAAAACTTTTTGTTATATTTCCTTTGTATGCTTAGATTTAGACTTTATAATTTGTTGGTTGTTACATCAAAATTATGTTAATTTTTTATTTAAGTTTTGGATTGATTTTAATTATTATTGTATAATTAAAAATATTAAAAATTTAATTTATATATATATTTATTTAAAACGGAACCCCGGTGAGCACCTAGGAAGAAAGGAGGTGGGGCAGTCAAAGTTTTCAAAATTTTGATCCGATTTTATTGATTCTACGATTCTAAAATCCAAATTTACTAAAATGATTTTGATTGTAGTTAGGATCCTATTTTTATTATATGAATAAAATATAGCTAAATTTACTTAAACAAAACTTTTATATCTAAATAAAATTAAAATTTATCATTATATAAATAAATAAATAAATTTAATTATATTTTTATTAATTTTTAATAATAAATTAATAAATTAGATATAAATAGCTTTACAGGGGCAGGTGACGGGGCGGGGGGAACCAACGGGGCGGGTGCCCCACGCCACATACCCTATCCTACTGGAGACGCACATCGAATGAAACTGGGGGGCGGCTCGGGCCACTGAAACGACGTCGTTTCAATAGAGGAGGGAGAGAAACCTGGGAGACTGAAGCGAAGTTGCTGCGAAGAGTATTGGGTTGCTACAAAATCTCTGCCTTGGACTGACTTTCAAATAGAAGCGGCTGTGGATCCAGGTATGAACCCGATAAATAGCATTTACTGTTCGCCGGCTCTGCACTTGTTTTGGCAATACTTAATATTCCATAATTTGCCTTAATGTGATTTTCATGTCGAATGAAGGCCAACTTTTTGTTGTTATTTTGGGCGGGGCTCGATTTGATGGTAGGCAATTTTCCAATACTCATGCTTAATGACGAGGTATCTACATTGCTGCTTTTGAATATAGTGTTTACTTGAATGTGCTGAATGCATTGCTTGTCATTTCGTATTTTCTTCAGTGCCTTCGGTTATGGGCTTTCTTCGTTTTTGGGTTTGCATAAGCAATTTTCTGCACTTGAAGTTGCCCAGGGAAGTTTTCTTATCCAATTTTTGTTGCTTCTGATCATGGGTAATCTTGGAACCGCAAACATGATTAACAAGATTTGGGAGGGAGGATGGGATAGTTCTTTTTTTTTTTTACCTGCTTGAAACAACCTGTTGCTATCTTTGGCTAGGATGGTGTTGAAGTAGGAATAGAATTTTGGATTGGAGCTAGCAGACAGAAATGATTGCATTTTTCAGTGTGTGCATATATTTTGGGCAGCAGTAATTTGTCATTGGAATTGCAATATTTGAAGGCAACCCTGAAGTCATAATTGGTTTCTTTGAATTCGATTTTGGGTTTTATGGTTTCCAGATTTGGAGTGTTGTGTTGTTCTAGTAATATTATGATGCTTTTACAAAGGCTCACCTCATTATTGTCTCTTTGGACTATGATTGGCTTTTTGTTTGTCTTAATTCTGTTTATTTGTTGATGAAGATGATGATTATAAAGGATGCAATGAATACAAATGATTTTCTTGGAGACCATGACACATAGAAATAAGAGTAAAAGGAGGAAAAGGAAAGAAAAGAAAAAGTCCATGCTACAATCTATGTGATGGTGTTGTGATTTGGTACATAAACATATTCCAAGTAATGCTTAATGATGCTGTTTCAGATTGACTCCAGCACATACTTGGCAGCATCTGAAGGTATGCGGTAGAGCAGATCAATGTCAAAGAAAGTAAACTGAGAACCTGACTGCTGTCAGTCTTGACCTAAAAGGTCATGGCGGAGAATGAGCCAATGAAGCCAAAGCCTCGACCAATCATACGCATTGGCCTCTTCTTAATGTTTCATAGTCTCCTTGTTAGGTATTCAACTTTCTTTTTTGGTCTTCTGTATATTTGCGTCTTGATGTATATGAATTTGATTTTTTTGAAGGCAAGTTATGGAATTTAGGATTACTAGCTGATAAAAGTTAGTATTGTGGTATGGGATTCAGTGTAGTTTGCTGTACGGCTGGGATTTTAGCTCTTCTGCTTTTACCTGTTCTTGCCAAGAAGACATACATTTCTGAAAATGCACTCATGCCAGGTTAGTTTACTGAACATTTTTCTTTCATGCGTCATTGCCTTCTTCTTGTGATAATATATGTGAACTTTGTGTGTGTGTTTTATTATTATTATTTTTTTTTGGGGGTGGGGGGAAGGGTGGGTTTGGAGGGGAGAGGAGCGAAGTGAAAGAATAAAAAAAATTACATTCATTTTTCCCTGTTTTTGTTGTTTGGGGTCCATATGATTGTTTTAGTTGCAGTTTTACCATGTCAAAGATCTTGCCAAAGAAATGAAAAATTGATACAAAAATTTGCATTCATTGTAGTTGAATAGATGTCCTTGTCTTTTTTTATCTTTTGCATTTACTTCAAGGAATAACCTTACCATGATTATGCTACTGCCTCTGTTCAACTAACTATCTTGTATGATCCTAAGTTTTTCATCTTAAACCATTCATCTTCAGGGTCTGCCAGCCCCATGCTCTCTAGTGATGATGCGTCAGAGGCAAGCAGATTCCTGAACCAGATTTCGAGCTTAGATTCAAGTTTTGCAAGCTTAGGAATGTATGTATTTTCTCTCTTTGCATCATGTTGTCAACACAGGGGGTAATAAAATGAATGAGTAAATTCTTTTTGAATTTTTCCTTACTAAAACTGGTGGACTTTACATAACATTGGCTCTTGAGTATACTTTAATATTCATGGCTTTTTGAAGTAAAGAAGTTGTGGGTTTCAGAATTGTGTCCCCTCTCCTGTCTTCTTTTACCTCTCATATATTGTACTTTGCACTTATTTCCAGCTAACTTTGCCTTGTCTTGTTTGGATGCAGAGAAATTCCAAGATTGATAGTGCAGCATGTTTCAGCATTGGGTGGTGAAGTGAATTATCATAAATTCAGACCTCAATTAAATAAATATCATCCTCTGCGTTTTTTTGCCAGTCCTGATCCTGGAATCATCCAAGAGAATTTTAGTTGTTCATCATTTGGTATTAATACAATTGGAATTATAAGAGCTCCACGTGGAGATGGGAAGGAAGCTATTTTATTGGTGACACCTTACAATTCTGCGAATATCACTGCTAGTGAGATTTTATCACTAGGCATTGGTTATTCTATCTTCTCTCTGCTCTCCCGAGTTACTTGGCTGGCCAAGGATATCATATGGCTAGCATCGGATTCTCAACATGGAGAATATGCTGCGGTGGCTGCCTGGCTGAGAGAGTACCATACACCTCTATTTGGTGGTTTGTCAAAGTTACAGCATGAAATATGCCTTGAACCAAGAGGTTTGTCTGAGTTGGAAAAAAGTGAAATGATGGAGATGGGAATGTTGGATACATTTCGACGTGCTGGCACACTGGCTGCTGCTCTTGTCGTTAAAGTAGCAGATGTTAGTGCAGATCTTGAGAAGGATGCTCTTAATATATACGCTGAAGCATCCAATGGCCAGATGCCAAACCTTGATTTGATCAATATTGTGAACTTTCTTGCAGTACATGGACAGGGTTTACGGGTGAAGGTGGAGAAAATGCAGTCTTTTGTAAATTATTGGTGGCTAAAGGCCCTGGGTGGATTATTCCAGTCATTAGGCAAATTAGCTAGAAGCTTAAATGCCAAATGGGGTTTTGATATATCCATTGCAGAATATGTTGAAGGCTCTGCTACACTTGCCAGTTCCCTGTATAACCAGGTATTGCTTTCTATTCCCCTAGTGATACATTTTCTGGATCACTTTGCAACTCACGCAAATGTGCTTTTCACTTAAGGAATTTCCTCTTATTCCTTTTCTGGGTTATTCGTTAAGATTGAATTATTTTGGGATATTTTGCTAAAGTTTTGGGAATCATATTTCTGTCAGGCATTTGGTGTTCCAACAGGTTCCCATGGAGCTTTTAGAGATTATCAAGTAGATGCAATAACAATGGAATTCTCTCGCCAGCTGTCAACTAGTTACAAAAACATACAAAATGAGTTCCTCATAAGAAGTGGCAGGTTGTGTTCTTGTTTTTCTACTGTGCATGTGTGCAATTTTTGTCCATCCAATGTGAGGTTGCTGGGATTTTTCCCTTCGTGTGTTACAGTTTTGTTCTGTGTGTTCTCCCACTAAATTCATCTTTTTAATTCATTTTTTGTTGCCGTGGAGAGAATCTTGTGTTCTCCTTGATAATATATTCACATGTTCTTTCTGGTGTACTTGTTCTTTTATTGGAATTCTCTTGACTAACAAGAGGCTTTCCGTCTTTTAATCAGGTTTCTGTCTATGTTTGCAGGTTGGTCGAAGGAGTTATACGATCTATAAATAACCTCCTTGAGAAATTTCACCAGTCTTTTTTTCTGTATCTTTTAACGTCTCCAAACAAATTTGTCTCAGTTGGAGTGTACATGATTCCTTTTGCATTGCTTGTTGCTTCCCTTCCCGTGGTTGCAGCTGCACTTTTCTCAGATGCTAGTCTGAATTCCACCGAAGTCCAAGGAGCCATGTTGGCTTCTGTTGATAAAACTTGCAGAAAATTTAGATCGTGGAGATGGCTTACAGCAGCAAAAACTGTGTTTATTGTACACTTCTGGGGTGCCCTTATGACGTTACTTCCTTACTTTTACTGCCATGTACCTGAGTCCACACCAGTGACTAGTCTGGTGATCTGGATTGTGCTTTCAATGATAAGCCTTCTCTTCTTAATTAGTTTGGGATCAATAACTTATCCACGTCTTAGCAATGCTCAGTCTATGGGAACAGAATGGGCATATTTGAAATCAGTGACAATTGCGGCTGCCTTTATTGGACTTTGTCTAATGTCAGTGATCAACTTTGCAACTGCAGAAATTGGAGCGGTACTGCTTGTTCCTATGTGTTTGATGGCTGCACCATTGAGGATCAAAGCTCGGAGCTTGAGAACTTTTGTTCAGGGAGCTTGTAATCTAATTTTGGCTTTTCTTGGGTTCCCACCACTTGCGTTCTGTGTCTTAAAAGCTACAATACAAGGTTTTGACAGCGTAATCATTGGTGAATTTTGGACATGGATGGTGGCCCTTTGGGAATGGAGCAGTGCTACTTATGTTTTTATTTGTATGGTTCACCTTCCTTGCTGGGTTTTGTGTGTGCTCACTTTGTTACAACGTTGTTGATGGAAAAATTCTTAGTTGGGCATTGTAATGTACGACTCTTACAAATCTTCCCTTCGAGGGTTAACTAATGTTGGATCAAATTTGTGTTCTTTTATTCAACTTTATTGACAGTTTTTTGACATAGAGGAAAACATGGAGGGAAAAAAAAAAGAATCGAATGAATATCTTATCTTAAGCCAACCACAAAGAATGAATAAATGAACCAGCTATGTAAAAGAGCTACTAATATTGCATTTGACTGGTGATTACTAGCATCCTTTATTTGTTGTTAAAAATATACAGTTTTTGTCATTCATTGTATTATATTTACTACTATTTTGAGAAATGATAAATTTTTCATAAAATTCTCATATTCCCTAAAGTAACATTCATATGACTGAAGTGATATCATTAAATTCTCATATTGTCATGTATGTATTACATCAGTTACTAACATGCTTTTTGTTGTGTATTATTATTTAGCTGGTATAAATCTATTAATAATTTCAAAATAGAAGCAAAAAATAGACCAAAATAGACCTTAAAAGGGCTAGACAGATATTAAAGTATGTTAAAAAATGTAATAATATTTTTTCTTTTTTGAGCTATAGATGATAATAGGCTAGTCTATCTTAAGTTGACATGCTATTTTACCCTATTTTAGAAGAAAACCGAGTGGTGAGGGACTAAAAGGAGAGGTCTTCATTTTTAAACCAGTTAGGTGACACATGTTGTTCTAATCTATTTTAAAAAGAGAGTTCATAGAAACTGTTGGGGTTCAAGTAGATGATAAATGTTATTTTAACTTATCTTACAGGAAAATTCAAAGAAGCCATTAAGGGTTAGAAAAAATGAGTGATTCTCTAGATCCGAGAGAGAAAATAGAAAAAACATACCCTTCATTCTCAGACTAGATGGAGAACTTTCAAACTAGTTAAGTGATACATGTTATTTTAACCTATTTTAGGAAAAGATTGAAAAGAGCCACAACGGGCTAGAGGAAAAGAGGGGATTGAGCAGAATTTGGCCACAAAGGTCCTTGAAATACTAGAGCAGGAATTACTCTCTAGTATAACATCTAGCATGATGAGTTGGCAGCTACTGAAACAAGCTGCAGTGATTATAATATTTACACTTCTATTTTATGACAAAGAAGTATTATTGATGTTTATTTATTTATTTATTTTTTGAAAATGAACTCATATATTTTATAAGGAGATTCAAGTACATAATACAGTTTGCGCCATTGCATGCGCATTGGTCACTTGGTGTCTATTGACTTGCAATTTTACAAGAATGTAAGGAAATTGCTATTGCTAAGAGATTTTGGATTAGGTCTTTTAATAGAATTGGTGAGTCCTGAGGCTTTTTTAAGTGTCGTATCAATAAGAGAGTCCGTTTTTGTGCTTATTTGGTACCATCCCCTGTTTCGAGCCTCTGTTAGCACTTCAAGAACTGTGCTAGCTTTGAAGTGTAGGGGGGCTTAGGGAGCAGATTTTCTTTGCCTTGGAGGCCAAGATGAGCCTATCTGCCTATGTTGCAATCCAAGCGACGGAAGCTTGTTAGTTCTTGTGATTGAAAGCTTCGTTGGGTGTAATTTGTATGGCAAGTTTGTGATAGCCGTGGTTGGCGCTCTATGTTCACTCTAAATCCTCACAATCCTCAGAAGATACCTTTTTGATTTCCTGCATTTGTTGATCTCCAAGGCTATGCTTTAGCATTTTTTCCCAGTTCCTTACATCTTGTAGCCCTTGATTGTGATCATAATGTAAAACTTAATCTTCATGATATAAACATAAAGCAGGATCTTCAAATAAATAATTTATCACAAATAATTAAATCATAAGAATTGTGTACCTGATGCGAAAGTCATGATTTTGAAAAGAGATTGAGAAACATCACTACTTCTGTCAAAATTGGTTTCTCTCTCTTCACCATTTTTTCTGTCACCAACGATTTGATGAGGAAGTTTTCTGTAATCCTAATAGGTACAGAGATGACCAATTTATATACCTTTAGCTTTTAATCTGGTACGTTCATCAAGTACCCGAATAAACAATTGAAATTTGTTCTACTATTAAATAGGTAGTAAGAGCTAATTAGGAGACTATAATTATATTAATATAATTATTAATATATATTCATTAAACCCAACAATTCGGGCCATATTCTAACATTCTTCCACTTGGCCCGATACTTCAACCCTAATTTAATAGTGTAAACATTAAGCGCGCAAAATAAATCTCCTGAATATCTTCATAATTTACCTCAACACAATAAATCACATAATGTGGGTTATGGTGGTCAGACACTTTAACATTGCATACTTCCTTCCATATACCACTACCCTAGCAATATATCATGTCAGGTATCATAAGTGATATATAAATATCGTAAAAGTCCATAATAATGTCTTGTAGACATATTTATTTCTTGCTTAATAACATTATGTATATACAATCATAATAAATAAGAAAATTTGCCAATATGTCAGAAGCTTTTTATTGAGTTCAAGGGTGTTAAAACATCATTACAGTTAGGCATCAATACAGCCATAATTTATTTCTTGAACATGTTCATTAAATGTCTTTGGTTGCAAGCCTTTTGTTAAAAGATTTGCAATCATGAGATCCATTCTAACACGTTCAATGCACATTCTTTGTCTCTGAACTCTCTCTTTTATGGCAAAATATTTCAACTATATATGTTTAGCACATCTAGAGTACTTATTAGTCATGGAGAAGAAAACTGTTGCAAAATTATCACAATAAATTTTCAACGGCTTAGTAATGGTATTGACAACCCTAAACCCTGAAATAAAGTTCCGCAGCCATAATACGTGGATTGTAGCCTTAAAACAAGCTACAAATTCTGCTTCCATAATGGATAAAGCAATGACAAATTGTTTGGCACTTTTCCATGAAATTGTTCATTTTGCTAACAGAAACAAATAACCAAACGTTGACTTTCTACTGTCAATGCATCCAGCAAAATTTGAATTCAAGTATCCATTCACTTCTAATGGATTAGATCTTAAATAAATGAGCATATAATCCTTTGTTCTTTGAAGTTATTTTAATACTTTCTTTGTAGCTTTCCAATGATCCATACCAAGATTACTTTGATATCTGCCCAACATTCCGACCTCGAAACTTATATCGAGTCTTATCCATGTTTGCAAATACGTCAAACTACCAACAACAGAAGCATATGGAATAGATTCTATTTCTTTACATTCCACATCATTCTTTGGACATTGCATAAGACTAAATTTATCGCCCTTTTATATTGGGATAATTCCTACATAATATTTGTTCATATTAAATCTCTCAAGGATTCTTTCGGTATATTCTTTCCGGGACAATCCTATAAGTTTTTGTGATCTATCTCAAAATATAGAAATTCTTATAACAAATGATGCCTCTCCCATATTTTTCATTTCAAAATTCTTAGAGAGAAATTCTTTAGTCTTATGCAACATGCCCAAATCATTAACAGCAAGTAGAATATCATCAACATATAGAACTAGAAATACAAACTTCATTAATATCCACAATATGTTTATCAGCACTTCCCACTAACTTCTTCATTTTCAATAAATTTGGCATTAGCAGTTTCAACAATTTTTGGACTATAGTTTGGACAATAAAACTTATACCCTTTAGATTTCTTTGGGTAACCAATAAAGTAACTACTAATCGTTCAAGAATCTAATTTCTTTTCATTTGGATTATAAACCCGTGCTTCTGCTGGGCAACCCCAAACATGCGATAGTCCATAACTCAAAAGGAGTTTTAGGATCTGCCTTACTAGGAATCTTATTTAGCAAATACACAACAGTTTTCAGTGCGTGCACCCACAATATTTTGGGTAATAAGGAATTATTCATCATATTCTTAACCATATCCATTAATGTCCTATTATGCTTTTCTGCCACATCATTTTGTTGAAGTGTATTTGGCATAGTATATTGTGCACATATGCCATGCTTTTTGAGGAACTTTGCAAATGGACTTAAACATTGTCTTGATTCATCATATTTTTCATAATACTCACAACCTCTATCAGACCGTACAATTTTCACATTTTTTAAATCTAATTGTCTTTTAACCTCCTTTATAAACACCTCAGGGGCATTTACAGCATGAGATTTTTCATTAAGTAAATAGATATATCCATAACATGAAAAATCATCTATAAAGGTAATAAAATACTTTTCCCTACCAATGGATGGAGTATCAAAAGGTCCACATATATCAGTGTGTATAATTTCAAGGAGTTAAGTATTTCTTATGGCTCCTTTCTTGCTATGTTTGGTTTGCTTTCGCTTAACGCAATTCACACATATGCCAAGATTAGTAAAATCTAAATGCGGAAGAATTTCATTCTTTACTAATTTTTCTAATCTTTCTTTGGATACATGATCCAAACGCTTATGCCACAAGTAAGTGAAATTATCATTCATCATGCTATGTTTAATTCCAACAGTATAATAAACAGAAAATAGAAATTCTAAAAAATTAACATCAAATTTCAATTTATATAAACCATCTATAAGCATTCCAGAACCAATAATGGAATTATGTTTATATAAACTGAAACAACCATGTCCAAACTTATGAGTAAACTCACTTTCATTAAGTTTTGAAATAGAAATCAAGTTTCTAGAAATTGAAGGTACATAGAGAATTTGCATTAGATTCAAGTGGTGACCAGTATCTAACACTAAATGATAAGTCCCTATGCCTTCAATTGGAACCTTTTCATGGTTTTCCATGAATAAAAAACTTTCAGTTGGATTTATAGTTTGGATTGTAAGGAATTCCCGCATCAAATTGGAAACATGAGTAATAGCACTAGAATCAAGCTACCAAGTGATAACTTAGATTTTTTTGAGCAGAAAAGGTTATTCCACTCGTGAAGGAGATTTCTCATTATGTAGGAATAATACATGCTAATCTTTCTCCTATAAAATACCTAAACTACTATATATAGAGCTTATCTTTAGCCATTGAAAAAGCTAATATACCATATACAAATCTATATAATCACCTACAACTAGTATATCCTAATTAAGAAATAACAAAATAATTACAAAGATATAAATGATCAGCTAATTAAGGCATAAACCTTTAATATCCCCCCTCAAATTGATATCGAAGAATCAACAAGCATCAATTTGCTAACAAGAAAATTATGGCGCTAACATGTCATGGATTTGGTGAAGATATCTGCGATCTGTAAAACGGTAGAGATATGTGGAAGAGTAATAACTTGGTGGTCATAGGCCTCTTGAATAAAGTGATAGTCAACCTCTTTGTGCTTCTTGCATTCGTGGCAGACAGGGTTGGCAGCAATTTGGATAGCACTAGTGTTGTCAGCATGTAATGGAGTGGGTTGAACTTGTGAGAAACCAAACTCTGTGAAAAGACCCTGCAACCAAATGATCTCAGAACATGCAGCAAACATGGCATGATATTCTGCTTTAGTTGAAGATTTGGAAACAAACTCTTGCTTCTTGTACTTCCAAGAGATAAGAGCATCCCTTAGAAACACATACCATCCCATAGTAGATTTTCTGGTGTCCGAGAAGCCAGCCCAATCAGAATCACTGTAGGCTTGCAATTGAGTTGACGAACCAGTAGGAAAAAATAAGCCACGATTAGGTGTGCCAAGGATGTATCTAATAATACGTCGGATTGCAGAAAGGTAGAGATATCGTGGGGCTTGCATAAACTTACTGACCGTGTGGACAGTATAAGAGATGTCTGGTCGGGTGATGGTTAGATAGATAAGACTACCTACCAATTTTCGATATAAAGTAGGATCCTCAAGAAGCTCCCCTCCGTCTCGGTGATATTTCACATTAATTTCCATGGGGGTGTCAACAGAAGTAGCCGCTATGAGGCCAGTTAATTGAACCAAAGCTTGAATATATTGGTGTTGATTGAGGAAAAGACCTTGAGGTTGATGATGTACCTCTAACCCCAAGAAGTATGGGAGTTGGCCAAGGTTTTTCATGTGAAAAGTAGAATGCAGAAATTTTTGTATTTCAGAGATGGCCTCTACATTAGAATTGGTGATAACAATGTCATCCACATAAATAAGGAGAACAACTATGTCCTTAGATGTCCTTTGTAGAAAAATGGAGGAGTCATATTGACTTTGAATGAATGAAAAATCAATGAGTGTGGATTGAAACTTCTCAAACCATACCCGCGGTGCCTGCTTCAAGTTATACAAAGAACGTTTAAGTTTGTAAACAACAATAGATGAGGAAGTAAGCATACCATAGGGAAGTTTCATGTAAACTTCCTCCTTCAGATCACCATGTAAGAATGTGTTCTTGATATCCATTTGATGTAAAGACCGTGATTGAGATGCAGCAAGAGCTAGTATTGTCTGTACGGTGGTCATCTCAGCAACTGGTGCGAAAGTCTCATTATAGTCCAGTCCAAACTCTTGCTTGTTCCCAAAAACCACCAATCGAGTGTTGTAACGTTCGATATATCCATCAGAACGAAGCTTGATAGAAAACACAAACTTACTTCCAAGAGGTTTCACTGATGGGGGTATGGAACGACGTCCCAGGTCTGATTTTCTTCTAGTGCAAGACATTCTGCTTAAATAACTTTTCGCCAACACTCATGTTCCATAGCCTACTTGTAAGACGAGGGAATAGAAGACAATGTGGCTGTCAAGGATAAAGGAGGGAAATCATACCTATATGGTGGTTTAGTAACCCGATTGCTGCATTTAAGAGGAGCAGATGAGGCTGCTAGTACAAGATCAGCATTCAGAGAATGATCTTGGGGGGGCTCGGATGGTGCTGAATTTTAATTTGATGGATTGGGCACACGTCGATGATACATGAGAAGAGGTTTAGAGGTTATATAATCTGGAGAAGAGTTAGTAAACAATGGCAAAATAGAAAATGAAAGGGAAAGATGATTATGGTGAGTGGAAAAGAAATATCGATTTTCGATGAAAATAACATTATGAGAGACTCGAATACGACGCAAATTTGAATCATAGCAAAGAAAACCTTTCTGGTGTACTGAGCATCCTAGAAAAGCACATTGAACAGATTGAGCTGTGAGTTTTGTGCGTTCGTGAGGAGGAAGATGAACATAACACACACAACCAAAAGTACGAAAATTAGAGTAATCTGAAGTAGTACCAAATAGCCGAGTGAAAAGAGAATCATGATTTAGTAAGGGAGAAGGCAACCTATTGATAAGGTAGACAGTAGTAGAAAGTGCTTCACACCAAAATCGAGATGGCACAAATGACTCTAGTAGAAGGGTTCGAACAACATCAAGAAGATGACGGTTCTTTCTTTCAGCCACCCTATTTTGTTGTGGGGTTGAAGGACAAGATCTTTGAGAGATTATGCCATTAGTTTTGCAGAAATTCCTAAAACAAATAAGACATGTACTTGCACCCATTGTCAAAACGAAGAATTTTTATGTTGGTAGAAAATTAGGTCTGAACATGTGCATGAAAAAGCTTGAAAATAGAAAATACTTCATCTTTAGAGTGCAGAAAATAAATCTATGTGAAGCGACTATAGTCATTAATAAAAGTAACAAAGTACTTATAATTAGTATGAGAAGTCACCGGTGACATACCTCACATATCACTATGAATCAAATCAAAAGGCTGGACTATATTTGGTGTGTGAGTTAGAAACGATAAAGTTTTACTTTTTTCAAGCCTAAAAGCATTGCAATCAAATTAAACAACACTAAGAGAATATGACTTTTTATTCCCAAGTAAAACAGAATTTAGCAAATGATGAAGTACATTAGAGTTTGGATGTCTTAGGCGTTTATGCCATGCTCGATAATCAACATGAGCAGAATTACAAGTGATGAAAGGCAAAAAATGACATGGAGACAAAGACAATTAAAGAGGAAAAAGGTGTCTTACTTTAGGCCCCCGTGCGATCATTTTTCTTGATTGTTGATCCGGCACAACACAACCAAACTTAGAAAATTCTACTTTACAATCATTGTCAACCAGTTGCCCAACGGAAACCAGATTAGTGGTAAGCCCATGAGAGACAAAGACATTAGTTAGAGAAGAAGAAACATCACCAGTGGCTGTGATAGGTAAAGGATTTCCATCAGCAGTATAAATCTTGAGATTTGCAGAATATTTGTTAACATTGGTGAGGAATTTAGCATTGTTTGTCATATGATTGGAAGCCCCGGAATCAAAGTACCAAGGAGGTGATGTAGAGAAGTGTTTACCTGAGAGTCCTAAAGTGGAGAATGCCGAAAAGATCATTTGTTGAATCATCTCAAGGGTCACAGATGGAACAGAAGCTGAAGCACTTTGAGTGGAATCCATAGAACCACCAATATCAGAAGAACCAACTAAGGCAGTATATGCTGTTTCAGATTTTTTGGGGGGTCGAGTAGGGCATTCCTTGATGATATGACCATCCTTTTTGCAGTAGTTGCAGAATTTTTTTAGCAATTTGAAACATAATGGCCATATTCTTTGCAACAATAGCATTGAACAGTGCTCATGTCCCTGCCTTTTGGCTTGCCTTGAGCTGCATATGCTATAGGAACAGAGTTGAGTTTATGTTGTTCCATAGTGGTTTGAGTAAGAAGTCTCTGCTCTTCGCGAAACAAATCATTGAGGCATGTATCCAAGGAAGGAACTAGTCTCAGTTCATGATATTGGACTTGGTGCCTTCAAATTCATATTTCAGTTTCATAAGAAATTGATCCCTCTTAGTAATTTCATGGACTGATTGAATAGAATTAAGACCTTCGGGTGGTAAAGTAGCATGGACTATATTAGTATATTCAGCTTAAAGATTCATGAAGTTAGAATAAAAATCAGAAATAGAGAGATTTCTCTGCTGGAGAGTGGCTAATTCATGTTCAAGTGAGAACTAACAAACAGTGTTATGTTGTCTGTATAGTTTCTTTAGGTAATTTCACATCTCAGCTGTAGTCTTGAAAGGTCGAAGATTCAAAATAATATTGGATTCCACAGATCCAAGAATCCATGCCATGATTTGAGCATCCTTGACCTCTTACTTGGCGAGCTCATTCTTGTCTTTGTCTTCTCTAGGAGCAGGTTTGTTGCCATCAACATGGCCCTTCCTTGCCTTTGACAAATATCTTGAAGTGGAATGCCTAGGTTGAGTAGTTTTTGCGATTAAATTGAATCAAGAAGGCATCATACTTGTCTGAAGACATGAGTCGAAGAGAACTTTGATCAAGAGTAACTAAGAACACAAGACTAGACTAAAGCAAAGCTAGATTTGAGAACAAGTGACACGAGTATTTAGAATTGAGGCTCTAATACCATGATAACTTAGATTACTTTGAGCAGAAAAGGTTATCCCACTCTTGGAGGAGATTTCTCATTATATAGGAATAATTCATGCTAATCTTTCTCCTATAAAATAGCTAAACTACTATATATAAAGCTGATCTTTAGCCCTTGAAAAAAGCTAATCTACCATATACAGATCTATACAATCACCTACAGCTAGTATATCTTAATTAAGAAATAACAAAATAATTACAAAGATATAAATGATCAGCTAATTATGGCATGAACCTTTGACACCAAGTATTTGAAGGAACTTCAGTTAAGTTTAGTTTGGAACATACAAAAAGGTTAGATATACCTTTATTTTCCAACCAAACTTTACGTTTTAGACAATCTTTATGATAATGTCCTTCTTTTTTACATAAGTGATACTTATATGTTTTTCATTCCTTCTTAGCATCATCAGTAGTAATCTGTGCCACTTTAGCAGGTACTTTCTTCTTAAATTTCTTAGTTTTTGGCTTATGAATCTTACTAGCTCCTTGACCTACAAGGTTAATTGAATGAACTCCTTGATTCTTTAGCCTTGTTTCCTCCTGAATTAGCATACTGGACAATTCATTAATATCCTACTTGTCCTTAATAGTGTTGTAATTAATTTGAAAAAGTCCATTTTCAGGAGATAATGAGTTCATAATGAACTGCATTAAGAATGAGTTATCAATTATCATACCCAGGGTCTTCAATTTTGCTGCAATATTTGTCATCTCAAGGACATGTTGTTGTATGCTTCGCGACCTATCATACTTCATGGTCGTGAGCTCAGCCGTTAGAGTACCAGCGAGAGACTTTTCAGCAAAACGAAAATGTTTTTTTACAAGTTTAAGGAATTCTTTAGCACTTACAGTTTGTGAAAGAGTAGTCTTAATGTTGTTAGTAATCGTTATTCGTATAAAATTAAGACATAATCTGTTAGACATTTCCCATACTTTATAGTTTGATTTCTCAACCTCACTGTTTATGTCTGTAATTGCAGAAAGTTTTTCTTTCAATAGTGCTAAATCAAGATCTAAAACATCTAAATAGAAATTGACTTGTTCGCACCATTCAGAGAAATTCAAATCATTAAACACAGTAATAGAAGAAGCATGTGAATTGAGGGAAATAGCTACAAATACATAAATGCTCAATTAATTTCGGATTCAAATAATTAAACATTTAAAATATATTGCAGGCTTCCTTTGGGTAAGTTCAACAATATATTCTCATAAATTTAATGTCATGCAGACTTTATTAGATAATCAAATAGACCTTATCAAATAAAATAGTATCTTTGGATACACAAACAAGTTTGACAAGTAAATTGATTATCATCCATAATGTTTATTAGTCATAGAATATTAATTTTACCTTTGGGTAAAATTCTAAAATTCTATCAACTAATAAAGGTCACTTTTTCATATAATTATAATAATAGGCATTAACATAATATGAATAAATGACTATAATTTACCACGTGACAAAAAAATTTAATTAATTAGTTTGGCTACTTTGATGACTAACAAACTAATCCTTTGTATTAATATCATGTGTAAATCTAATAAGTCACGAAAATTTTAACATTAATATTTCCAAAATCATAATATGACAAGAAAATAAAAATATCTCATAATATTTCATAAAAGAAATAAAAAAAGAATAGATAACATAATTGTCATAAATTCCAACATTAATTGAAATATGGCCATCCAGTTTTGTTTCTTGTCACTGCAGTACCTAAATTAAGACAAATCTAATTGTCTTGTGATTATTCGCTATAGTTCGTTAGTTAGGTTGTTTGCCTTTCACCCAAGAGACCTGGGTTCAATTCTCAACAAAAGAAATTGTTCTTTGTGTCCTATTTTTCTTACGGAGACTTTTCTTCATTGAGATTAATTGTTCTGATGTCCCCTTGGCATGCCATGCGAAGATTAATTGTTCTGATGTCCCCTTAGGCATGCCATGTGGACTAGAGAGATTTGCATGTGGGGACATATGGATTGAAGATTCCTTCATTAATTTTTCTTTCTTCTTTTTTTTTCAAAAATCCGTACACCCATAATGTTTGAGATTAATTGTTCAATGTCGCCTTAGGCATGCCATGCAGACAAGAGAGATTTGCATATGGGGACATCTGGATTGAAGATTCCTTCATTAATTTTTCTTTTTTCTTTTTTTCAAAAATCTGAACGGCCATAATGTTTGCAGATTAATTTTTAATTTTTTTTCAAAATTAATATGCAGACGATTTATGGCAAAAACTCTTAAAGGATAAATTATTTATTCATAACCTCATGCTCTAATACCACAAGTAAAATTTAATCTTCATGGTATAAACATAAAGTAGGATCTTCAAATTAATAATTTAACACAAACTATTAAATCATAAGGATTATGTACCTAATACGGAAGACATGATTTTGAGAAAAGATTGAGAAACACCATCACTTTTGTCAAAATTGGTTTCTTTCTCTTCACATTTCTTTCTGTCACAGACGATTTGATGGAGAAGTTTTATGTAACCCTAATAGGCAGAGAGATGACCAATTTATATATCTTTAGCTTTTAGTTTGGTATGTTCATCAAGTACCTAAATAAATAGTTGAGATTTGTTCTACTATTAAATAAGTAGTAGGAGCCAATTAGGAAACTATAATTATATTAATATACATTCATTAAGTCTAACAATTCGGGCCATATTCTATTAACATAAGACATGTTCATGGCTGAGTTTAGGACTTGGATAGGGTTGGGATCAGTTTGTGAGTAGGTTGCCTCACATCTTGCCAACCAAATATTCCAAAGGATCCAACATGAAAAGGATGATATCTTCCTTTATTGGAGCTTCTTGTAGCCATCGAGAAAACCAATCCTTGAATTTCTTAGGTTTTTTGCAATCAAAATTGAACCCCATAGTGGATATCTCCACATTCGTTTTGCATGAGTGCAATCAAGTAGGACATGGGAGGTGTCTTCCATTTCTATTCCACAACGTGCACAATTCCTTGGGGCAAGTATGCCTCTTCTTGTTAGTTGATCACCAGTTGAACATATGTCATTGCATGCCTTCCATAGGAAGAAGATAATATTTTTTGGGATTTTAATGTTCCAAAATTTCTTCCAGAAGACTTCATTGACTTGCTCAAATTGTTGGTTGGTTTTTGTGGAGGAAGGTGAGGGAGAGTCCTATTCTGTAATGGATTGGGCTAACTGGTAACTTGTCTTCACCATGTACTTACCTTTCTTGTCCTTTTCCTGATATAAATAGTCTTTCCCAATTGTGTTGGATCTTGATAGATATATGGAGAAGACTATGTGGACCACTTCATATGGTAGGATGACTCTGAGAAGGGCATTCTCCATTTTTTGTCGTTATCTATGAGGTCAACCACTTTCAAGTTCAACTTGCTTCTGATTAGAGGATTTGTGGTGGTTGGATTGGGGGTCTAGGGGATACAATTTTCCATTATATGAATATCCCTCCTATTTACTATCTTCCACTTTAGATCCCTTTTGAGCAAGTCTTTTCCCCAGAGTATTCCTATCCATCCCCATGAACTTCTCTGTTTTTGCTTGGCATTTAAGAAGCCTACTTTGCTGCAGTATCTTGAGTGGAAGAATTTCACAAAGAACGAATCTCGGTCGGCATATATTTTCCATGCTAGCTTGGCTAAGACGGACCTATTTAGGAGGTGTGTCTTCCTCATGCCTAGGCCTCTTTTGAGTTTTGATTTGCAGATTCTGTCCCAAGATTTTCAATAAATTCCCTTTGACTCTATCTCTCCATTCCAAATGAAATTTGGAAAATTTTTGATTGATTGTTTTTGCTATTGTGATGAGGATTTGGAATGATCCCATGACATGTTGGGTGAACGAAGAGAGGACATATTTTGCAAGGGTAATTTTTCCCATGACAGATATTACAATATTTTTTCACTTTTGAGATTTTGCCTTTTACCTTCGATATCAGTCCTTGAAATTGCTTCTTTTTTGTTTGGGTGAAGTCTATCATGTGGCCCAGATACTTTCCTTGGGCGATATAATAAAAAAAATGTGCATTATGACATTTAAAAATGCCTCAAAAGTTAGGCTATTGTGACATTTTAGTTATCAAGGCATTTAAAAAATACCCTCTATTCTAATATAATAATAGCCTTTTTAGTTGATAGCATTTTTTTTTTTGTCAGGATAGAAGAGATGTCAGGGCATTTGCAATTGCCTTAATAGATTACTTTAAAAAAAAAATCATCTTCTAATTAAATTCAAAAAAGAAGAAATAAATTAAAATTAAAATTTTGATAAATTTATTCATTAATTTAAATACAACATCTATCAAATATATAAAAGCATCATAACAAACATAACCAAAACATCATAACAAAACATAGTTATCTCATGCCTCTCTGAGAATGTATTTTTAGTTGTAAGACAAAATTTTTCTCTCCTTCAACTATCCCAATTTATTTGTCATACCTAGCATCATAGAAATTTGACTTGGAATTTAGCACTAGCCCTTGAAGAGAAACTAGAACTTGAAAGCCTACTTGAAAGTGTCAAGTAGTAAAAAAGCCATTATAATTAAATAAGGCACTCTATTAGAGTCCATAAAATTTACACATGCATCAGTCTTCTCAATGATGGGACATCAAGTTTCTAGTGAAAGGTGAATGTCAAAGAAGAAAAGCTCCAACTATTACTGCCCTTAAGATCCATTGGATCCCCATAAAAACGTCCATTTATTCCATCAATAAAACTTTTTAACAATTACAAATTAAAGCTATTCAAAATGCAACAAGCCATATTAAATTGGAATAATTACCAAAAACCCCCCTGTGATTTATGTTTATTACCAATACCCCCTTATGGTTTGTCAAAACTACCAATACTTCCTTGAATTTAAAAATTCTTTAACAAATCAGTCAAAATAACAGACTCTATTTGCTAATTAGAGAATTCTGAAAAAAAAAAAATTATTTCAAAGTAGGACAAAATTACCCTCTTCTTCCTCCAACAATTGATTTGAAGGGAACAAAAGCCTGTTTCACAACTCACTTCCGATTTCATTTGCAACAAAGACAGAAAATGCATCAAGAAACAAGAGTATAAAAGGTTGAATTGTATCCGAAAATCAAAGCTATCAACGACGATGATTACGGTAACAACGATGAGGATGACGAGTATGACGATTATGATGATGGGTATGATTTGGATGATGAATTGGTTCCGTGGGGTTTGAGTGATAAATTTGGGAGAAACAAGATTAGGAAGTTGGAGAAAAGAGCATGCCCTAGGATGAACAAGGCCAGGAGGTAGCCTTATCATTACAATAGGCCAGGTTGTGTCCAAGAAAAGCACGGATTTGGTGTGCAGTATAGTTACATTTAGCAAATATATTCTTTTACGTAAATGGCGGTAGCTGGGCTGATCCTGAATCAAGGAAATTTGTTTCTGAAATGGGTTATGTAAGTACTTAGCGCCGGTGGATTAGGCTTATTTCTTCTAGGGTTCTATGTAGATTTTCTTTTCAACTTTAGTTGTTCATCTTAATTTCTATTTTTGTAAATATTGGTATCAACTGAATGCATTTCTATTCCTATTCATTTGCAACGAAGCGGATTGGGGTTTAATTGAATGGCTGGAATTATAAACGGGTTGTCTCCTCTCAGATTTTTTTTGTGGCCACAAAACTGATTAATGTGTACTACGAATTGGACTATATAGATCATGTCTGCAACGTGTTTGATAAAACTCTTAAGAAGACAATATACAAATGGAACACTTTTTTTTTTAGCATTGACATTAGTTGGTAATGGTGAGGAAGTACTGGGTCTCTATAGACAATTAGTCCATACAAAAAACAAGTACAGGAATATATGCTTATGCAACAACATTAATCCAGGATAACAACACTCCGCTTGACTCCATGATTTCAAGTTATGGGATCCATGGTTTTGGAAGAAAACCTATTGAAGTTTTTAAAGAAATGACATCAAGTGGAGTCTCACCAAGCCCAATCTCATTTATTAGCGTTTTGGGAGTGTGATGTCAAGCGGAGTTTCCAATTGATGCCGAATTTTTGTCTCAGGAGTTTTCTCAAACAGTTTATAGGTAATCATAAATTTGAAGAAATCTTGAACATTGGAGCATATGTAATCAACCCAAAAATGAAGCCATAACCATCACTCACAATCTTTTAGACTCCCAAACCACAAATCAATGCAGCAGCAACATAAGAAAATAAACCCATCATCAATTGATCAACTAATTGTTGGATTTCCTCTTTTAATACATTTTGTTTGCCATGCAGGAAAAAATGAAAACTTAGCAATCTAAGTTTCTGGAAATCATGGATTCCACTGTAGGCCATAGGGTTGATGATTCAGAATCTAGAGAAGAATTGTTTGATTCTAATGTTAGGCAGGACTCCAGAGACACTGAAGAAGTCATGTGCTCTTTCTACCACGACCCCAAGTCCAAAAGTCCCATATCTTTCTCCTTTCTTCTTCAAGTATGATCCCACGTCTAGAAGTCCCGTCAAAGGGAAAGCATTTATCTCCCAGAAAAAAAAAAATAGTCTTTCATCACAGATGAGTAAAGTGCCAAACTCTTCGCATTGTCTTTCGCATTTGATTCAGGGTGCAATGGATGATTTTGCATTGGATGGCCAATCACTTGAGATGAATACGTTTCTTGAATTTATTAATGCTCACTTTCCTTCAGTAATGGATGTTGATTCCCGATGAGATCCTAGGAGTTGTTCAACCTACTTGATGGGAATTCAGAAGCCGTGCAATCTACTCGCCAAGTATTTGATCTATTAAGACATATCACGGGGCCGATGACGAGAGTTACAGCTAAATAACTTCAAGAAACCATTAAGTGGTTTAAATTCAAGACATTCAAACTTGTCAAGTATGCGGTCAAGACTTGCAAGTCATTAACTTATTGCAAGTCCGATTTGAAAAACATTAGTTTTGCCTTGGCCGAATTCTAGTGTGATAATAGGCCAATTTATTTAATTACTTTTTGTGGTTTTATTTTTAGGAATTTATTAATTCTTGAAGAGCCAAAACGTGAATAGTGAATAATGACACGAATATTAAAATTATTAGGTAATTCTAGTAGTCAAATTTGTAAACTTGAAGAAAGCCTTAAAGGGCCAAACTTCCAAGTCCAATTGGCTTTATGGTATTTATTTCCTTTTTATTTTAAAGCTGCCCTTTAATTAATTAAAGGAAACCAGCCACTCTTCCTTAAGAATTAGATTAGGATTAGGATTTTAGTTGTTGCTTTTTAGCACATTTTTATACTCTATAAATACAAGCTACCAGCCATGAATAAAGAAGAGATGAATTCGAAGATTTTGTGACATTACGTCATTGAGAGTTTGAGTGATTCAATCTCTTTGTTCTTGTAAAGAGCAACAGGCTTATCAAACTTGACCAATTTATGGTGCTTTTGAGTCTTATTAATCTAGTAGAACCCTAGGTTGTGGAGACACTTCATCCATTCGGTCTCAATTCTGCCGGTTCTAGCAATTTCGTAAATTAAGTCTTGGGTCCTATTTCGCTTGTTGCATACTGCCGGCTCCATATAGCCGTGAGGTGCACATCAATTCCCCTTCTGTTTTTGAGGATCTTTGGACGAATACAACAGCTTCAATTGAGAAGCTAGAAGAAAATATGTACTCCTTGGTTTGAAAAGATGTGTGTAGTAAATTGTTGCAAGAATATTTCCCGCAACATAGTAATGAAGACGAATCCGAGAAGCAATGTCTCTTTGTTCCTGCTTTCTTTATCTTCCTTTTTGTAGGGTTTTTTTTGTCATTTTCCCCATTAAATCTGTTAAATCTAACGGAAGTTAAATTCAGGGGGGTATTGATAGTTTTAACAAACCATAAAAGGGTATTGATAATAAACATAAACCACAGGGGATTTTGGTAATTATCCCTATTAAATTCAGACATTGTCACAACATTTAGAATAACTAATTGTGACAAACCAGGTAGGCATTCTGTAGGATGTTCCAATATTGTTGAACCTTCCTTGACCATTTCTTACCAGCGTTATTCTGCAAACAAGAAGCATATGTGAAGGACTATCAAGTCACAACAAAATAAATGATGTTTTTACCACCGATAAGAGCACATGTAAAGGACTATCATACATTTAGAGCACAAATTATATATATTTTGACTCAATTTTTTCTTTCTTTAGGAGTATATATAGAAGTAAAATTTATAATCTATTCAATTTATATAAAGATAAAGTACTCCTACAAGCAGGCTAAACAATTAAAGGTTTTAGCTTTGGTACTCTATTTTCTCTCCTAAGTGAAATTCATATCTACCAATTCGATTGCACAATAATCATATTTCAAGTTTAGCTGTTGTCAAATCTATTGAATTATTCAAATTAGATAGAACTGTAAAAAACAAAAGGAAAATTTGTTGAAAAGAACCAGATCAAATTGAATCTTTTTCTTCATATTGGTAAAAGATTTCCTTTTTCAATTCTTAAATTTTCATTTTAGACATTTTAGTATTATAAAAAAATTTCAGCTTTTTATCTTTTATATTTGTGTTGTTAAAGTTATCAAAGTGAATCTCTGAGAAATTATTGAATTTTTAAAATTATATAATTTTGACCACTAATTTTTTTAGTTTTAAATCCAACTGAAATAAATAGTATGCGAATATTCATTATATAATTAATTTATATAAATATTATGCTACTAATCAGTATACCATTATCTTTCAGAGCAATGACGTCCACAGGATATATTTATAATTATTATTGTTATTATTTTTTATTTATTTCTTGAAGGGTGAGAAAGTAACTTATTTTCTAATTTTAACTAAAAATAAAAATAGAAACAAATAATTGGAAAAAATTTAGAATAAAATTAATATAATAAAGATAATTCAATATGGAGTAATAATTCATGACTTAGTCAGCACACAAGATCCTTTGTGACATTTCTCTCTATTATTCTTTGTAACACATTTTAATATTTCCACATAGGTGTTTTGGTTGATCACGTTATTTATTTAGTAAGAATTTATTTTTATCCTAATTATTTTTAATATAAAGTTTTATTTTTTCTGTTTTATGTGTATCGTTTAAATCAATTTTGAATATTTCTTACTATTCTTTTTTACAAAAAAATAAATAAATTAAAAACATAAAGTGAATACACAAAAAAAAATGCATATTAGAATGAAAGTAGTCATTGATGATATAGTTTTTAACAATTTAAGAATAGTTACGTGAAAGTATTAAGATGTCTTATAAAAAATGATACGGGGAAGCGCTATGGAAGATTCTTTGTGCTTAACCAATTATTGCGAAATTTAGATGAGTGAGCAATTTAAAGCAAACAATAATAATGGTGATGATGCTTTTTACCCAGCTTCATAGTGGTTAAACTGACGAAATTTTTTTTGCATAAAACTTCATAGTACATGCACTCTCACCAGTTTTTTTGGCTCCTTTTCTTTCTGGTGCAAATGAATGATCCCACTTGATGTGCACAACATACAAGGTTTTGTTTAACAATGGCTACAAAAAATCCCACATGGTTCCAGCATTGCCAAAAGCTAAAACCCCAGGAAAGAACCATAGTAATATATTGACTATTTAAAGCTAAAGACATATTAGAAGATGCACGTCGATGCTAAAAGAACTTGCAATGGAGGCATACCTCTTGAAACTGATAAAGTTTTGATGCGGAACTGCAGTCCATGTTCTCCCTAACACATTTTCGTTAATTTACCTATGAGTATGACATAAGAAAAAGATTCATTTTTCCAACCAAAGCAAGGAATCTCTATTGTTGAATTCATTGAAAACAGCTGTTTAGTTCTTATGTCTCGCAAGCTTGGCAACTTTCAAATTCAGAGACCATATGTCCATCACAATCTCGTATGGCTTGGTTTGGACTTCATTTTTATTTATAAAAAGTTAATTTTTCACCAAAAAAAAAAAAATTCAAACACATTTTTATTTCAAAATTTTAAATTCAAATTTCCTATTCAAATTTCTTTCACATAATTTTAAAAAAATTTCCCTCTTATTTTTCCCTCCAAAATGCTTTTTCTACTAAAAAATACCCACCAAAATTTTCATACATTTCAATACAACTTTTTCTCAAATAAATCACAATCCATCTATATAATTGAACTATTTCAAAATGCAGCAGGTGAAAGATAAAAGCCAAAACTAAGGAACATATAGCCGGCAAATTCAAGCATCTTCTAACAAAACCTGAAGAATAATGTGCCCACAAGCACAAACTTGGTTAAAGTTGGCAAATGCACTCATGTTAGCAACTTTCAAAAATTGTCAAATTTCCATGTAGAACTTGTTCTTTATCAACTTACTAGTTAGTATTTTAGCAAAGGGTTCATTAATTAATAAATTTATACATGGTCGGATTTCCTTTTAAAAATGCTGTTTTCTTGCATTACTTGCAAGTTTCTCAGTAATTTATATCAAATCAGGTTTATTGGTTCTTCATCTGGTGGCTGGATACCTGTTGAAATTCCTTGCAAGAAGCAGGATGGATGAAAAGTGATGCTAAGACTAAAGTTCTAAATTTCTTTTCAACCATGGAATGGGATAATATACTGGAGAAGAAGATAAAAAAAAAGTTGCAGTAATAAAAACTGAGCTTGTTCTTCAGGGTTTTTTTTTTGGGGGATACTGGTGAAATGTTTCAGATCAGAAATGTTTTAAAGATATGTGAAACAATAGAAGATCAAGGAGATGATAGAATTGGTGCAGATACATTCCCATTTGTCTTTGCAGATGCGCAGGGACATGAAAGCCTACTTGCTAATCAGCCATGGCTCTTTATTGCATGATATCCATATTCCAGAAGAAAGTTCGAAATAGGGCAAATACGTTAACATATTAATGATAATGGATTTGGCCAAACCTTTGCTTATGGGAACTAAATCAAACTCAATAAGGCATCACATTGGGTAGAATAAAAATATGAGCAGCTAGGCCTCTTCTTTCACTATTGTAGGTTAGGCTGGCTGGGGCATTCAAAAAGGGTGTGTCAGAGGAAAGAAGATGTAGAAAGTCAATTAACGAAGGCCAATGTAGAAGCTGGTTAAAAACATGGAAGCAAAGAACTGCTAGACATGAAATGATGAGGAACAGCACAAATATGGCACATCAAGAACTTCAAATTGCAAAAGTGCTGCAGATAGCACTCAAATTGAAGCAGAAAAGAGTAGACCTTGCTGCTCCTGGGCAATGCTAGATAATTGATCAACAACAAGCGGGAAGCAATTAGAAGAAGGAATCGGTACTGAAGCCTTGCATATCAATTTAGGAGAATTTAGATCTCCCAAATCATGGCTAACTTGAGCAATAACAAACCACTGGGAGGTTTTATAATCTGCGTTTTTTTATAAAATTGAATGTCCTTTTCATCATTCACAGCAATGCAAACGTAAACAATCCAGTTGAGAAAAAAATCACATAAGCCACTGTCCTTACAATTTATGCAGGAAATAGTAAGCAATGAAGAGGATTAGCTTGTCAACGTCAGGTCAAGTGCAAAATAATATTCCCTCCAGTGGTAAGTTTTATAAGCCAGAAAGGGATTTTTTATAATTAACCCGAATTATTGCCAAAATATGAGGAAGCTGCAATGAGTGAAATCAATAGTGAAGAAGTGGGGGCAAAGGAAGAGAAAATGGGAAACAAGATGTTGAATCTGGAAAGAGAATTCCATATTATGGATGAGAGGGGATATTGAGAATGTTAGCTGCAGAAAAGGAAGAAGGGGACAACAACAACTAAGTCTTTACCCACTATGTAGGGTTGTCAATACAGATCATATCTCATAATTGCTTTCTGCTAAAAGGGAGAACGGAAATGAAATATATTCTAATACAATACCAACTAACGGATGGAAGTATAGATGCATAAATGACACCATGGAATAGAGAAAACGAGTAGGGAAGAGAACAGGAAAGTACCAATTCAATGGCAACCCGACGGCAAATATCTTAGTAGAAACTCCTTTCTCTCAGGATGACCAGCTGCAAACTATCTGTGCTTTAACCAGAACCTTGTTCCAAGATACTAAGACAGGAACAGCTGAAGAGCAAGTAATAGAATTCATCTAACAAAAAGGTTTAAGACACATGAACAATATATAAGTCCAATTCTCAGGATTAATATTCTGATTGACTGGCAAAAGCGAAGTCATTTGAGGAGAGACGGCTTCAACAGCATTCAAATTAATGCACATAACAAAATTGCCACAAATTTCATCTGCCTATGGACAATCATGGAAACAAATTTCCAGAAGTGATTAAAAACTTGCAATTGTCCTGCAGAACATGTATTCCACCAAGTTCTCTCTGCTATAAGCCAGACCAGACAAAGATAAAGACATGATTAAGACAAATAACACCATTTAAAGTCTTAAGCCACAACCATCCAAGTCACATTACAGTACATTTAACTCCCTACCACAGCAATCCAGATCACATGTACTAGCTGAACGCTTAAACAAATTCAACATTCAACAGCTAATTTTCTCACAATGGAACTGAACAATGATATAAAAAAATTAACACTTGAAAGATCAACACCGGAATAAAATGGCTTAGTGCAATCAGAAAACCATGCGAACACCCTCTATTTTATGTGGGGGGGGAGGGGGGGTGGGAATTCAAGTTTTAAAGTAGCTTCAGAATCATTTTACTACATCCTGATATTTACATGAAATATAGCTATGATGCATTGGCAATCCATCCATGGAACATAAATTAAAATCGTTAAAAAGAAAAAAAGAACCCCTTGAAACAATAAACCATGTCCTTTTATCAAAACTTTTAGAAAAAAGGGAAAAACAAACTAAAATACATCCACGTCTATCTCAGTCCATTCCTCTCACTACCACAAGCTACAAAAATTACAACCAAGTGCAAAATTTGAATTCTAAAGGCGGGCAATAGTGGATAACATAGACAAAAGGAACTGCTAGCCTCATAATGTCAAGGAGACAAATTCTAATTGTCCTTCCGATGAATTTAAATCAATTCCACCTAAAAAGTTTTAAAAAAAAGTTAAACCACCATCAGATCATCCCTCTGGGAATTAAAAAAACCATGCTCATAAAAATTTACAACCGAGTCTTCTCAATAACCAATAAAATGTACAAAAAGCTGGACTCTAGAAGCCAAACACTAATCCGGCGGTACAAAATCCTTTACATGATCTGCCAAAAAAATTATTTCTCCATTCAAAAGGTAGATGCACACACACACACATATACATTAAATTATGAATACGACATCTGTAACAAGCACCGCACAATCTTACAAAACATGCAAGCTGTTTTCATATGTTAAACAATTCCACTTGTTGACTTCTGATTAATACACCTATCCAGATTTAAGTAGTATGAAACAGGATTCACATCCAGACAATAATAGAGCTAAAATTTCAAACAAGCTCATTAAATATGAAAGAAACAATCTCACATCCAGGCGAGAAGCTTGTGAGCTGGAAAGTAGAAAAAGTCTAAGAGAGGAAAAGCTTTATATGATCTGAATCTATTAAGCTCATTTAGAAGTAAACATGTGACTATTAGCAAAATAAACCAGTTGTGCACCAGTACCCAAGAGACTCTTACACATCAAAAATAAATTTTAGTGCTTGCAAATTAACGAGCTACGGCATGCTTATAAAGTAATTGAATCAAATCCATTTTAATATACTGGGAACAGCTATTAACAGCAAACACAAACCACTTTGCTGAAGTACGTAAACTCTACATTAAACCAGATAGCGACAAGTTTTGATTACTGCAAAAGAGTAACTTCAAGAATAAAACTAATCCCAGCCGGCACAAACAATAGTACAACATCAGAATGATGGAGCAACCCAAACCGGCGGACATATAAAATTAAACAATTGAATATCATCAAATCGCTCAATGCATCCATCTTCAAAGTTGTAGATTCCCATGTCCTTGCCACCACCTAGGTCAGTGTAAACAAAAGCATCCATGCAATCATCGGTAAAATAAATGCAATTAGACTTGATTGAACCTGAAAAGCTAGTGGCATCAACAGAGAAAGCTGCATTTTCCCCAACAAAGATAGCATCATCCCCCAAACTAGATATCTTTTCCCATTCGCAATTGATTACATCTAATTGGAAGACTTGAAAGTTAGTAACCCCATAATCATTCTTATGCTCAGAATCATAATCATAATGAACTCCGTTTCGTGAAACAACTAGAAGCTCACCTGATGTTGATTCCACAAGATACAACTTTTTACCCACTATTGAGTCACATTGTATGCTAAAAATACTCTGTTCATCAGTGAGATACGGTCCTGAACCATCCCAACGCCAAACATGGCCTGTACAACCAACGGCATAGAATTTCCCATTGTAATAAGTCATATCACTTACCCCCAGCAATTTTGATTCTATTGTCCTCCAGGACCTGTCTCCAGGCCTCCACAAGAACAGATAGAAATTGAAGTTATGAAGCACCATGAGAGCAAAGTCTGATGTTCCTGATGGACTCGCCGACAGTACAGCTCGTTCTATCGGAAAAATACGGGAATCGGGTCTATCGTACTGTACAGGGACGATGTGCGGGAGTTCAATTTGTGCACGCGTGAAAGGGTTTAACAAATCCATTTCCCCTAATTCCCCAACTGTGACAAACCAACCAAATCTCGATTCAATGCATTTCTTACCCTTCGCTTCAGGCAGCGATACAGTCATACAAATCTTACCTTTACAGAGGCTGTAAAATTGGCGATCATCGCTGTCTTCCTTCTCTACTAGCATAAGCAACGGAACCGTGGGCAATGACCGGAAGTATACCTCCTTCCCCACTGCGGCTCGCCAGGAGGCACAAACCCCTCTGAACGCCATGAAATCTTCCACCATTCGCAGCCGTTTTGCAATCAGCTCCAGTAAATCATTCGGAAGGTCAGACCAATCCGCCATGGAACACACAGACTTGGAGCGGAGTAACTAGCAAGTCTAGTATCGTTTCAACTGTCGTCTCCGATAACAGACGATGAAATAGGGAATTGACGGTTTTCTACATTCATCATTCTCTCTATCGTAGTAACTCAAGCCTAACTACATTTCCCGCTAAAATTCTGCTCTAAGAGTACTTGTGATACATTTTTTTAAAAAAAAAAAAAATTACGCCAAATTCATTAGAAAATAATAGGGGTAAATGTGTATTTTTCTTTTTGTCAATTGGAAAATAATAACGGTAATTGTGTACTACCTCTCCCCAAATAAAAAGCCCATTTGATTAGAATATGATTTTTTATTAGTAATTAAATATAACTTATTTAATACATAATTAAATATATAATTTTATATTTTTATTTTTAAATTTTGAATATACATAATTATTATTACTAAGAATATTTTAAAATTGTATTTTAAAAGTGAATTTAATTTCAAAGTAAACTATTTTTTTGGCATAAAAGGTATTTTTTTTCTTAGTAAAAAGACTATGGTACCCTTATGTTCAAATTGATGGTTCCGGTTCCAATTTTGGTAGAGACTCTAGACTCTAGAGGGTTGCTGTTTTTGTGCCGGTGTGTGACTTCATTCCCTCGTGAGGTTAATTTTAGCAATATTTTTTGCTCACTAACATGGATTGGTAGAAATTGGTATTAGTCGAAGATGTGAAATTATCTATATAGAATCATTTAACTAGTTGGGTTATATAAGTTGATTGATAAAAAAAATTATTACTTCCAAATTTTCAATTTCCAAAATCAAGATTAGTTTTCTTAATTTTTAATTTTAAATTCTCACCTCAAATAATTAGTAACTTTTTAGATTTATTCAAGAGTTCCAATGAGATTTAAATCATTAAAATAATTAGTGATAATGATAAATTCTCACCTAGATCTTTTTATAAAAACACATAGACATAGAAGATTATTTTTGTAACTTTTTTCAATAAATATTTACCAATGTGATTATGTCACATATGTTTAGTTCGTTTGAAACTAGATCTGGCAAAAATCAACCCAACCTAAAAGGCTACCCAACCAATCTATTGCTCTAACATGTTGGATTGTGTCATATAGGCCAGACAGGTCGGATGGGTCACGGGTTAGACAGGTCTTGTAATTTATTGGGTTGAATTAGGTGGGTTTAAAATTAATCTAACTTGTTGGGTTAAAATATTATTTTTAAAAAATTAAAGAGGCGAGGCTAGTCACCCACAGCTGATTTGGCCAAGTTGCGCAAATTTGGCCTGACACTTAAATTTTTAAAAATTATAATTTTTTTAACCCGTTATGTCACCACTTGATTTTTTTTTTTAAAAAAATTAATTTTAATCCATTGGGTCACTACTTATTTTTTAAAAATTATAATTTTAACTTGTTGAATCGATTGGGTTCAATCCAACCCAAATTTGACCTATAATTATAATTTCATATAAATATTATTATTAATTGAGTCATACAAATAAGCAATAGTAATATCTATGGAATGTATTTTATGCCAGAGTAAGTAAATATCAAAAAGTAGTTGCATCCTTAAAAGAGAATACATTTCATCATGATCAATACAAAATTTTTGTAAAAAACTCTGTGCAAAGATGGGTTGCACATCTTTAGGTCTGCATATCATTGGTTCAAAAGCTTCACATTTACTTAGTGAATTCAATTCAACTTGAATGCTCAAATTTTTTAAGCAAGAAGCATGGATATCCATATGGTATTTCTTAAATCACTCATCCGGTTCTGCAATGCATCATGGAGGGGAATCTCTATCACAAGAAAAAATTTTGACGGTTGGATTGGAATGTGCCTCGATCAATTTTCTATTATAGCTAAATAGTTTTTTTTTTTTGTTTTTAGTTTTTATTAGAACAATTGCTAAGTTTCTTAGTACTATATTATAATTGCGTATATGAACATATTTATAAAAGTTTATTACCATAGCATAATAAATATCTAGCTTTCAAAAACTAAATATTTTCATTTTATCCAATTATCTTCGAGTTTACATTAAATTTATTACTAACATTTTGGAGTTAGTACTAACATTTAGGTAACAAAGTGTAGAGTTAGTACTAACATTTTGGAGTCAAAATATTTAAATTGATAAATGGGGAACAAGTAAAGTCATTTTGACTGTTATGCTCTATATTGTTTTTAATTTATAGTCCTAAGCAAAAAATTTTATTTATAAATATTAATTTTTCAAGAAAAATTTTGTGTAATTTTTGAGTATTTAATTGCTATTTTAATTGATTTTACTATATTTGTAAACTATAATTTTTTTAGTTAATTTAATAGTGCTTTATATAATTACATGCCTAATTAAAGTATCATGTTTTTATATTTTAACAAAAAAATAGAACTAAGTGCAAACAAATATTTATAAAATAAATATGTAAGTGTACGTGAGTTATAAAATTTATTGAATATGTAAAATAGAAATGTAAGTGTATGTGAGTGTATGTGAGTTATAAAATTTATATGGTAATACAAATTGGAAAAAGAATGAAATTTGATTAATTTTAGATTTTGCAGTTGATTGCATTTGAAATAAAATTTAAATAACTAATAATAATTTTTTAACTTAAAGAAAAAGAAAATAAATAAAAAGTTTTTAAAATAAATTAATACACTAAAATTAATACAAAATAGTTTCAAAATTTCATAAAATTATAATTTGACTAAAGTATAACATGCAATTTAAAAAAATCTATTGACAAAAGATTACAAGCCACTATCCCTTTTATATATACAGAAGATGTAATAATTCATTTGGACCAATATTTTAATAGAACAATTTTGATATTAAAATATTAACATAAAATAAAATTTATAAGTAAGGAAAAATTATCCAAACATTATACAAGACTAAAAGATTCTAACAACTTGGCTAAATGAATCCTTACTTAATTTGATTGTAATAAAGTTCTATACTTTTAGTTAAAACTGAAACAAATTCTACACTTTTAGTTAAAACCTTAAAAGAAAGCTAGAGTTGACTTTTAGTGGAGGACTTGAAAAATGGGTTAAAGGCCAAACACCACCTAGTCTTTCTAGCCACTATGCCATGAGAAATGAAATGTGCATAAAAAAATGTGACCGCAATTGCAAACTGGGTTAAAGGCCAAACACCACCTAATCTTTCCAGCCATTGTGCCATGATAAATGAAATGTGGATAAAAAAATGTGAATGCAATTGCAAACTAGGTTAAAGGCCAAACACCACCTAGTCTTTTCAGTCACTGTGCCATGAGAAATGAAATATGGATAAAAAAAAATATGAACACAATTGCAAAAAGTGAAAAATAAAACCGCATATTGCAAACCCACATCTTTTTCACAACTAGCCCTATCTTTACTCCATACAAGTTTATTTTATACATCTTTTTAATAGGCCGACCTTTGAACTCCCAAAACATCCATTTACTTGGACTAAATCCATCTAGAAGATCTAACCGAATTTCCCAGGGTCCAACACTACTTGTCGACAAGTAGCCTGGATCAACCCCAAGAGGCCCCAACTAGTCCAACAACCCAAGTCTCCTAACCTTGAGCTCTGATACCACTGTTAGAAATTTGTCTGGGAGAAAATACGTAGAGAGCACACAATGGCCACTGATAAGTAAGTTGAAGCCCAATATGGCCCAAAAGCTAAAGCAAATAGATTTTGAAACTAACTTACTTATTAAGTGCTTTGTAATTCTCTCTAAAACCGATGTGGAATTCTTTACACTTATCCATGAACCTCAACACAACACCATGGAAAGATCTCAAATTTCCACTTACAAAATATGTTTCTAATTCTATCATTAATTATTCTTATCTTGTACCACCAATCTCCATGTAATACTAAATGCTTTGGCCTATGCAGTGGATATGAAACACCAAATACCACCACATAGGAACTTAGGGCCCGCTTGGTGAAGGGGTATGGGGAAAAAAGAATGGAAATGAAATGAAACATAAGTGCATAGTTAAGGGGAATGATTTAATACACAGTAAACTCATATACCCACTTATGGGTATCCTTCATACCCCCCAAAATTGGGGGGTACGAAAGTGATTGACCAAGGGTTTACACTTTCTCTGTATCATCTGACTTTCTTTCCATCTTTGCATCAATAGTTCACCTAAAATCTTCTTTCTTGGTTGTTAGTTGTTACTGTACGCTACTGAAATGTAACTACTATACTTGCTTCTACTTATTACTAGTGGGGAGTTTTTCTATTCTCATCATTTGCATTATCCACATTTTTAATGTTTATTTTCAAGGATGCTAGTTTTGGGATCGTGTGATTATTAAATGGCCCTTATATTCTACACTGTTTCATTTTGGTGTGTGGATTTTCTTCATTGTGCAAAGTGCAGATCTTTCTGAATTTCGGCTGAGTTCTAGTTAAGTACAATTAACTTTTTCCTGGATGTTATTTCCTTTTTAAATGTTTACATTTTTGCTAAAATTTAGTGCAGATCTTATTGACTATAGAAAACCACACATTGGCTTGGAGTTTTAAGTCGAGAAACTCAGTGGAACAAACTAATAATTCAAATTCATCTCAAATAGTTCGTTTGGACAATTTGTCGAGCACTACGAGTACAAAAAGGTAAAGATTCCTACTTGGTATATAAGAGAATGGAGTTCAATTGATGTTGTGTGAAGTAGGAGAATAGGCCAACGTGTATCCCAACAATCAAATTAATTGAAATTCTAATTTTGCAACAATTGAAATTCTAATTTTTTTGTGCGAAGGTAGGAGAATAGGCCGACATGCATATTTTGGCTTTTTAGTTTGTCTTTTGAACTTTGTGCCATTCTGTCCTGTGTTGTTAGGGCTTTTTTTTTGTTTTTTTTTAACTTTTATTAGGTAAAAGGTGATAGGCATCTTGTTGCATGAACCATTATCACTTTACTAGTGTGGCTGATACAGGTTTGATGCTAGTAATCTATAAGTTGGGAATTCACCTAATATCAAGTTGACAGTAAAAATTTTGTAAGAAACAAAGCTTTATAATCTTGATGTGGGAGGGTCTTAATTATAATCTTGATATAATGTTTCCCCACTGCTTTATATTGGATGTTTGATTGATGATAACTTCAGTTGCATCTACATGAGGCCATGATAAGGAATATTTTCTTTAGTTATAATCTCAATATAATGCTTCCCCTCAGCTTTATATTGGATGTTTGATTGATAATAAGTTCATTTGTTGCGTCTGTATTCTAAGCATCCTATTATGTTGCTAAATATTTGATATTTTTTAATCCTCCTTTTAGTTGAAGTTAATATTAACATGATTTATAGAAAAAAAAATTGCATATGAAGAGAAAACCCTGAAGCTATATGTTGATGGATTTATCTAATTCCTTGCCTATTGATGTTCTACATGACTATTTTTCCTAAAAGGAATTGTTGTGGTTTTGCCAAGTGCCTATTTTTACCTACTCTGTCTAGCATTCATCTAATAAAGTTTCATGTACTATTTTACACTGAAATTTTCTTCTAGAGTAAGTTTTAAATTTGATATTCACTGTTAGCTTTCGTCAAGTAGAGTCTCAGGTAGCTCCATAACTTTCTTCCAAACTATAATTTTTATTAAATATGTTGATTTACCAACTCTGTTAGCTAGCTTTCATTATCCCCTGTAGATTCTCGAACACTTTGTATTGTGTTTGTGTCATCATTATTATTCTTCTATGTGAAAGAGCCTTTGTTTCTTTATTGAAACTTGATAAAATCATGGGATCATAATATTTGTTTTATGAAGAAAATTAATGGAATAAATGGTAGTTGAAAACAAGTTTTATTTTTCATTTAGTTGTCCCTTTTTTGGTGTTAATATCAGAATGAGGGGTGCCAAGGTGTAAAATTTTCCAAAACTTAATGTTATCACTTACTCTATACATGTTAGGATGTAGCTATAAAGCCTCATTGCTCATGATGATTTCTATAGAATTGTTTGCTAGGCCATGTAACCTTTTGTTACCTTGTCATTTTTTTTGTTACAAAGATTTTTTGTTGCACACGTGCCTTATTCGAACATGGCCTGCTTTGCCTTTAGCAGCACAGGAACAACATATTTAGAAAGTTGTAGTAAATTGACTGCCTTACTTCTATTGTTTGTTCACTTGTGAAGTTCAATGGAATGCTTGTTTTAGTTTTTTAAATTATAACTATACTATTAATTTATTTAGAAGCACTAACAACTTTGGAATTTTCTAGCAACTCTATTGTGGAAATCTATTACCTAAGTTTAGTTTTTATACTATATACACTTACATTTAATTAATAGTGATGATTTTATGGATAGTAATTCTTGTTTTGTGTAATGATTAGTTCAATGGCTCTTGTATTTTGAGATAATTTGTTACACACTTTAAAGATTTCAGTAATACATGATTTCCTCTTCACCATTTTAGTCAAGTTGTTTCAGTCTAATATACTTGTAATGTCGCTAAAGTTAGTTTTTCCCCCTCTAAATAAAAGAACAGCCCTTGATTTTGTTGATGCAAATTATGATACACTAAAAGCTTTGGGTAAGTCCTAGATTGAGGTCATGGTTGGCATTCCTAATGGCATGCTAGCATCTCTTGCGAATAGTATTTACTTGATGTGAGGAATTTATTGTTATTTATTTATTTCATTTCTTGTTTTTAGTGCAGGTATGTTAGAGTTGGCTAATTCAATAAGCAACTTCTATTAATATTTTTCTTCCTTTCTATTCTTGAAAATGTAATATTTCATGGCATTTAAGTATTTTTTTTCAAATTCATCGATTATGGATTGGCAATTTGGCATTGTATCATGATTTAATTTGCTGGAATTTATATTAGAGTGTTGTCGTTTGGATAATTCATTTTTATATTTAGCCTTGAATGTTTTGGTTGCTTGGATTGTTATTGTTCTCAAAATAGTTTCAATATTTGTTGTTTTGTACGTATGTAGATCGAAATGGTTCAACCTGCTAGTTTTGAATGACATCGCAAATTAAAGCTATTATTGTTGCCTCAACAAACAACAAATAATATGTTGCTTTTTTATTATTTGCAATGCATTATGTAGTCCTTTGTTTTCACCTTTGAAATATGGTTCGTGAAATCAAAACAAATGAAGAAAAACGATTTGATCACATGAGATGGATGTTTAGATTGACCATCAACTGTGATGATATATGTATTAGTGAACTTCATATGAATAAATCAACTTTTAGACTATGGTGTGATATGGTTAGAGATGTTGGAGGTTTAAAACCTATTAAAAATACATCTATAGAAGAGGTTGTAGCAATGTTTGCATACACTTTGGCTCACCATAAAAAGAGTATGATAATTAGCTTATTTTTTTCTCGTAGTAGAGAAACTGTGAGCTGGCAATTCCATCAAGTTCTTTCAACAATTTTAAAATTGCATCGTACTTTACTAAAGAAACCGGAGCCTATTACTCATGATTGTTAAGATGAGAGATGGAAATATTTTTAGGTATTTTTATATTATAATTAAAATATACTACCAATATGAAAGACTTTTTGTGTAATAAATTTAAATCCAAGTTGTAAGTACTAAATCATCCTTTTTAAAAAAAAATAAAAATTGAAGGGTGGTCTAGGAGCCTTAGATGGAACATTAATTAAAGTTACACCTCCTATTGAAGATAAGCATCGATATCACACAAGAAAATGATGTATTTCAACAAATGTTTTAGGTGTTTGTTGTCCTAACATGAAATTCATTTATGTATTGCCTAGTTGGAAGGGCTCCACACATGATGGCCGTGTGTTTTGAAATGCAATCTCAATGTCTCGTGGTCTAAGAGTCCCTCCAGGTAAATTTACGATACAATATCCAGTTTGTTAAAATTTTCATTATCATTATGCTAAGTTGCCCAACCATAATTTGTTGTTCAATTATGAAGGTTGTTATTACTTGGTAGACTTTGGATATTGTAATACAAATGGATTTCTTGCTCCATATCGAGGGCAATGATATCATCTCAAAGAATTCAATAGTCATTGATTAGAAACTGCAGAAGAGTACTTCAATATGAAACATTCCAAAGCAAAACATGTCATTGAGAGATGTTTTAGATTGTCGAAAGGAAGATGGAAAATCCTTGCTTCCCCTTCATTTTTCTCAATTCAAACTCAAGTGCGAATTATAATGGCGTGCTGCTTTCCACACAACTTGATTCGCAAGTTTATGAGTTTTGAACCTCAAGAGTCAATCATGGAAGAAGAACAAAAGAGTGAGGGAGATGACAGTGATGAAGATGATGAAGTAGAATACATTTCACATATTAATCCAACTGATGAATGGTTGGCATTTAAAAATAATTTGGCAACTAATATATATAACACTAGGACAGCTACATCTAATTAGGATCATATGGATTAGTAATTTAAGAAATATTTCCATTAAGTAATATTAGAACGTTTTGATGTGTTCATTTCTTTGGCTATACTAGAAAGAAAAAGACCTTGTATTTGATATTATTGATTCATAAGTGCGTTATTATATTACTTTGGAAATGCACACATCATATTCATCTTATTTTATATTTTTCAGCATATTTATTTATGTTATATACCATTTTCTTAATAATCCTAACATAAATAGCTATATATTTTTTTTTTGTTAAGAATGAATACATCTACAAGTACTTATGAAAGGGGAAAGAACAAACACTACTGGAAAGATGAAGAGGTTGAAACTTTGGTTGATGCTTTACAAGAACTAGCTTCTGATCCTTTGTGAAAAGTAAATGAGGGATTCAAAAATAATTATTGGCTGAAGTACACAAGATATTATTGCACAAGATTCCTACTTTTGATAAGGAAGTTGATCCGCATATTGACTCAAAGATCAAATGGCTAAGAAACAAGTATAATTCACTTTCTAAAATGTGCATGCAAAGTGGCTATGAATGGGATGATGTTGAGCATAAGATCAATTATGAGAAACAATGGTTTGATGAATGGTGCATGGTATGAGCATCTAACTAAAAAAATTATTGGGTTCGTAACATGGTTCACTTTTGTCTCTTAATATTTTCAACTTTTTCTTGAATAGTGTATTCATTCTACCGTTGGATTGTGACTGTATTTTTTACCTTCTAAAATTATTTATGCTCTATTTTTTATTTTATTTTGGTGTAGAATCACAAGAATGCTGTTGGATTGTGAAATTTTAGATTCCCCTATTTGCACAAACTAGACTTGGTGTGGGGTAAGGATAGAGCCACATGACTTAGAGCTGAAGATATAGCTCAAGCAAGTGCTAATGCTAATACCACCAATGATATAACGGTTTGTTTTTCTTCTGATAGTGAAGAGGAATTTGTAATGAGTTCTGATGCACAAAGATCTCTGGCTAGTTCATCAAGTACTCATACATCAAAAAAGCGCAAGAAACTCTCACCAAGAATGGAAAGTTTTTACAAGAACAAGAAACCAGCAACACTTCAGCATACTATTGATGTGAGGTTAGACAAATTTACTGCTAAATTTGAGTCCATTTGTGATGTAATGATAGCACAATATGCCATAGCCACTAATACTTTAACTGCAGAGTCTAAACCTGAATGTCTAACAGATGAGGAAATACAAAAAGGTCATTAATGAATTTCTTAATGTTGGCATATCTCAAATGGATATTGGTAGGGTTGCTAAAATTTGCTATAATGATCCGGCCAAAATTCATGTTATGTTTGCTTTGCCAAGTCATTTGAGAAGATCTTATGTGCTTGAATTTCTCTATCCGTCTTCTAATTCACGAATCAATTGTTGGAGTATATTCTTTTGGTATATAAGAGTTTGGTAATTAATATAGACTTGGAATGCCATTGATGTTACGTGACCAGGTTATTTTGTATTAGTTGGGCATTTTGTAACTATAATATTGGATTTAGGTATTGAAAACAAACCTTGTTTTGTTAACCTAGTTATTCTACATCATTAAACTTATTTGGAATGTAACTAGTACTGGATGACGTATGCATCTTATGTTTAACTCATATATTTGAAGTACAAAGAAGCTTGATATGGATAGACGCCCTTGAATTTTTTGTGTTCACAAAAGTATGGATGTAAAATGTAGCTAGCTTCTAAAATTCTAGAATGGATAGATTGAAGAATGAGATATTTTTATTTGCAAGTAATTATTTAGGACACTATGGAAAATTTCTTTTCTGTGATTTTTATTATACACAGAATTTAAACCTTTATAACCAACCATCACGAAACAAGATTACTTTCATTCTTTGCTTTGAATCTTTTTGCCAACACCAATTATTGTATCTAAAAGAAAGAAATTTATTTGGAAATTCATAATTAAATTAATCTCATATTGTAGATAGCTTTGATGAGTTCAATGAGACATTTTTCAATTTTTACTTCCAAAGTGTAATGCACAAAGTAAATAGTATTATAACTCCTTAGTTCATACTGCAACAAACCAAATTGTCAAATTGCGGGTTTACAGAAAGGGACAATTCAATAATTGAGTGCTAGAATGATCACTTGGAGCTTTGAAGGAAATCAGATAAACCAATGCTTTTGACAATTACTTTCTGGATAAACCTCAACGGCAATCTTGCACAATTGCCAACCATAAATGACAACTTTTTGAATTATATTTAGCTTGTTTAATTTATAATTTAAACATAATTAATAAAACACTTATACTACATTAGGCATGAAAATGCAAAATAATAAAATTAACATATTTCATGATTACTACCATAATTTATTAGTAAGTATAGTACATTTATAATTCAAAATAAAATAAAAAATTAACTAGATGTTCATTTCTAAACATTTTGCAAACCAACCACCATTATTGATAATTATAATCATTCCCCAGCACAAACCAACCACCATCATTGGCAATAATAATCATTCTCTAGTACAAACCAACTAACACAATTATAATGAACTAACCTATTATCATTCCCCACTATTATCATTTCCATTACTTTTCTCATTCCTTTAAACAAACCAAGCGCCCCCTAAATGTTGGTCCAATTATTATACAGTGGCATTTTCGATGAAATCATTAATTAGTATCTAAAAAAAAATTGTCAATAATTCATCCTCTCTTTGCAACTTAGTGGTGAGAATTTAAATAATCCTGGAAACTGCTAGAATAATGAAAATCTCAAAAAGAATCTCTGTTAGTGGCTCTTCAACACACTCTGCAAGGTTGTCTCCTCAACAATCACTACCTTGTCCCTTGATTTCAAACAAGAGCCTATGGGAACTTGTCTTCTTTTAACACAATCACAGTACTAATATAATCAAGAAATGGATGGTGATGGTGGCGACTTCGAAACTAGAGGCTTGGAGTAGATGGTGATGGCAATTGCTCCTGCTTCTTCTTTTCTCTTGTTATATTAGTTCTTCGCAAGAAGAGGATTTTAGGATATTCTTTCTTACAAACGCATCAAATTTTACAACAACAATTATTGCTAATTCTAGTAAAGAAGGTTTCAATTTGCATTCAACTATAACTTTTTCATGATTAAATTCAAATGACACTTTAGTTTAGAGCCACTATACTTTTAGTCCTACGGATTTGTGGTTCCTTTAAAGGTGGAATCGAAATCGAATTACAATGGAGATAGTCCTAATTCGATTCTCAAACTATCAATTCACAGTTCAATTTCAATTTTGATTTAGTTTTAGTTCCTATTCTTGTTTGGATTGTCAAAAAATATTAACTTAGATTAAAAATTATAAAGAAATAATAACTTAAAAGCAAAAATTAAAGTAAGAACATAATATATTTCATTTATGTTTTGAATATTGGAAACCTTGTTATAAAGAAAAATATAACTTATATTTAGGAATTAAAAATAAAAATATAACTTAAACCTAAACAAACTATAACTTACACTTAAAATTAAAAATAAAAATAAAAATTACTTACTGGTTTATGGGGATAAGAAGATTTAGGGGTGGCAAGTTCACTAGTTGAGAATAGCCTTAGCAGATGATAGTTTGAAGGCTAGTTTACTTATATTGAAGTTCTAGTCGTGGCCACAAAACTGTGAGTGAATAAAACAATAATTGGAATAGACGATTTTTATTTAGTCTTGCTTAGGCGAGTGGAGATTAAAAATACCTTTTGAGTTTTATAACTCATAAGATGTCCTAGTTGAATTTAGTTTACAAGGTTGTTTTCTCTTGAAAGTTTATACATTCGGTAATGTCAAAATATTTCCAAACTGGTTATTACTTAAAAATAGTGTTTGGAAAAGCTTTACACGTAGCACTAATAAAAATGTAGTTCATATTTAAATGGATCATAAAGAAACATTATTGACTTGGATAGAAGTTTTATGTTTTAATTTACATATTAAACCACTCTTAAGTTTACATTTGAAAAGAAAATGCCTTATTCTTATTGAAAGTATGTGGGATATGTTGTTTGTGTTATTGATATTTTTTTTTCTTAAAACAACATTGTCAAATTTTAATGAACAAAATAAAATATTCAAATGTCTTTGTTTTTCCCCAAATTTAATTTTAACTAAAAACTTTTCTAAGTTTTTGTACTAACATTTATTGTTTGGTTTTGTATAGACTTGTGGAAGAAGGTGATTCTTACTCCACTCCAATAAATGAAGAATCAATATCAAAATCATCTTCTTCGAGTCAAAGTCATAGGCAAAAAAAAAAAAAAGATTTAGCTTGGAAATATGTTGCACAAAAGGAAAATGCTAGTGGGAAAAAAGATTGTAATTTGTGATTTTTGCCATAATATCTTTGCTGGTGGAGGTATAAATAGGATGAAACAACATCTTGTTGGAGCAAAAGGTACTATAACTCACAAAAAAGTGCCTCCAGAAATTCGTTTTTTATTACAAGGTTCATTGCAAGAGAATGCTCAAAAAGAAAAAGAGAAAAGGGGAAAATTTGAAATTGAAAATCCATTTGGTAGAAGTAGGAATGAGTTTTTAGGTGATGATACTCAAGAAATCCCTCCTCCCAAAGGAAAAAGAATTTATATTAATGAAGGGATCAATAAAGGAAAAAAAAAGGGCAAGTCATGGTATTGAAGCTTATATGACGGGTAAAGCTTTTGATTCCTCTCAACCAAGCCCTAAGTCTTGTTTGCAAAGTTCAAAAAAAATGTCATGATACATATATGACTTCAGTTTTGTGGTTTTACGATGCATACAACCAATTCAATGCTGCCAATTCACCTTATTTTCAGCAAGCTATGGCAAAAGTAGCTTCTATGGGTCATGGGTACAAAACCCCAACTTATCATGCATTTAGGATGAATCTGTTAAAAGATGCAAAAAATAAGTTGAGTTACTTGTTGATACTTTTCACAATAAATGGGTAGAAATAGGTTGCACAATAATGGGTGATAGATGGAAAGATAGTAGGCAAAGAAGTTTGATTAATTTTCTTGTTTTTTGTCCTAGTGAGATTGCATTTATCAAATCTGTTGATGCTTCTGATGCAAAGACAAATGCAGAAACTTTGTGTAATTTATTTTTAGAAATTATTGAAATAGTTGAGGCTAATAATGTTGTTCACCTAGTTACAGATAATGCAAGTAATTATAAAGCTGCAGAAAGATTAATTTCTGAAAAACATCCATCCATTTTTTGTCTCCTTGTGCTACCCATTGTCTCAATTTGATCATGAAAGATATTGGAGGAATACCTAAAAATACAAACTTGGTTACTCTTGCTTCTAGGGGCAAAAAATTTATTTACAATTGTAAATGGATTCTCGGTTGGTTGAGAAAAAGGCCCGGTTGGAGAGAAATTCTTCGTCCTATAGAAACTAGGTTTAGAACTACATTTATTGCATTAAAAAGTCTTTATGATCACAAAGAACATTTGGATGCTTTGGTTACTTCTACACATTTTAAAAGAGAATTGAAGAATGACAAGGCTAAAGAAATTAGGCAAATTGTTTTGAATGATAGTTTTTGAAATAATTGTTTGATCAATGTGAGAATTATGGGCCCAGTGATACGGTTGTTGCATACATGTGATTTTGAAAAAAGAACTTCCTACTTTCCAATATGATATAATTTAGAAAAGATGGGATAGTATTTTGAAAAAAGAACTTCCTACTTTCCAATATGAGAAAGATTATCGTTGTAATATGCTTGAGATTTAGAAAAGTGTGATAGAAGTAATGGAAAAGTTAAAGATTAAAGGGATGCAATATGTGATGGATGAAATAACAATGTTTAGATCAAGCAGTCAAAGCTTTGGGTATCCTTTTGCTAAAAATACATGTGCATCTTCTCGCCCAAATAATTCTAAATCTACTAATACTACTTTTATTTTGTAATCAGATTAAATATTTTTTTCTCATATGGGAATGTGATCATTTTATTTCATTTATGTTGTGATGTTGTAATAATGGTATAGACAAATGGTAAAGAATATTTGGTGTTGATGCTCCAAACTTGCAAAAGTTGGTGATTAGACTTTTGAGTCAAACTGCTTCTTCATCGGGATGTGAGCGTAATTGGAGTGTGTTTGAACACATTCATACAAAGAAAAGGAATAAATTGAAACATCAAAGATTCAATGATCTTGTTTATGTTCATTATAACCTTCGTTTGAAAAATAGGTATTGACAATAAAAAAAAAAGGTTTATAATTATCAATATGATTGCAATTACTTTGATTTGATCATTTGTTATGTATTTTTTTAGGCTTGTGTACAAAAAAAATCTTATAATCCAATTGATTGAACGGATTTTTGGGTAGTTTTTTTTTTTTTAAATTCCTACACTATTACAAGGGGGAAGGAGAATATTGTTGTGATAATGTTACTGGCGGAAATTGAACCTGCATCCTCTCGCATGGGTACCTAAGGCATTACCATATTGCCACTAGAAAATATGATGGAAGAAGAATATCTTAAAGATGGTGAAGAAGGAAGCTCTCAACCATATAAAAAATTTATATTATATATTTTTAAATATTGCTTAAATAGCGTCGATCACTTTTTCATGAATACATAATATAATACTTTTATAATTATACATCTTTTAATATATTTTAAGAAAAAAGAATTCTACTTTGGTTATTGATGAAAATGGTGATGATGTTGATGATGATGCCAACATTAACTTATCAAGTTACGATAATGGAGATAGTGATGGTGATGGAGATGGAGATGGAGATGGAGATGAGATAGAGATAAATATGGAGTTAGAGTATTAATTAGCAATGAATACAATTTTGGATTTGATTGAATTAGTCACAGAATGTTGCAAGTTTTAAATTATGGATGTAATATTTTGAATGTTTGACAATTCTTCTTTTTAAGTTTCTAAGTTGAACTTTATTATTATGGTGCTTGGTGTGTAGCGTGGATGATGTTTTATTTGTAATATGTATTTTGGGTATAGAATGTTGCAAGTATTAAATTTTGAATGTAATTTTTTGAATGCTTGGTAATTCTTCTTTTTAAGTTTTTAAGTTGGAACTTTGTTGTTATGGTGTTTAGTTTGTAGCATGAATAATGTTTTATTTGTAATATGTAGTTTGAATATTATGTAATAGACATTTTTATTTAATTATTTTGTCCCTCTTTTAATAAATAGTGACAATAACATCATTTGACAATTATTTATGACGTTATGATGACATCATCTGATATTTTAATACCAGTCTGACCAGTTGACCCTTAACCTCTTAGCTCAATCTATTCGTCTTCTGGCCTGATTTTTACAACATTGATGTATGGTCCTAATTGTGCCTATTCTTGCTTTATTTTTCAATTCTTCCTCTTGTAAATAGATTCCTATAGCCTGACAATTAGACTTAAACTTGTAAAAAAAATATAGTTTAGACTTCGAAAAAAAAATGTATAACCTACACTTAAAATTAAAAATTAAATTAAAACAATAGTATATCTTATTTATATTTTGAAAATTATAAACTTTTTTTAAAAAAAATATTACTTTGATTTAAAAGTTATAAAAGAAATATAATTTAAACTTAAAAAATAAAACTTATATTGAGAATTAAGAATAAAAATAAAAACAAAGTATATTTTATTTATATTTATATTTTATTAGCTATATTTGATTTATATATTTATTTTTAAAACAAATTCCATTGTCCCAAATTGAAACCAAATTGCCGATTCCCATTCGAAGGACCTGACCGTCAATTCTGATTTTAGTTGCAATTTTTAGAATTACCATTCATGGTTTTAGTTTGCGAATTTGGACCATGAGTTTGGTTCCAATTCTAAGTGGAACTGTGGCTAGTTGGCTACCTCTATTTTAAGTGATGATAAAAGCCTCCAAAAGAGATCTGAAAAAAAAAAGTAAAAATATTTTTATTTTATTCAATATTTTGAACATTAAAAATTTAAAATCTAAAATTTGACTTAATTAACTTTTATCTATTCCATGTACAGTGGTACTGTTCAACATGGAATTGGAGTTTGAAAGAGTAAAAGACGACACTTCAAACCAAAAGACTATTTTGTTCCAACAATTATCGTTTGTGGATTTCAGTTCCAAACTATTTTTAATTTTAATCAAGATTTATAGCATTTATATTTCAACATTAATAATTAAAATGTCGTTTTAAAAGTTTACTTTGCTTTCGCTAAATTTATGTTGTATATGAGTTCATTAAACAATCATTAGATATTTGAAAATTAATACAAAATTTTCCTAATATTTTTATATATCCATTCTTATATTACATATTTTAACTTTTATTAACTTAAATGATTTATTAACCTCCTTTCATAAGAAAATTAAATTACAAATTTTAATTTTATATTTTTTCAACAAGTATTCCCGGGTCCGCACAGGTATAGTTTAGAGTTCAGAGCCCATTTTGGGAATGCAATGCTTCTTCAAATAAAATAATTAACGAAAAAAGAAAAATATCTTTTTTTTTCTTAAATTCTAATTAATGATATTTAGTGCTTCCGAAAAAGCAAGGATTGAGTTCAGTCTAATGCATTTTAACTTATTTAGGGAAAAGTTAAATTGTTTTTTTTTAAAATAAATTGCCTAAATTTAGAAGCAAAATATCAATCTCAATTCTATTCTTTTCTTAAATTATTTGTTGCCCCAAATATGAATATGTTAGCACACTCATAAAGTAAGTTCTTAGTTGCAATACTTGTAGTTATATATGCCAGTAATATAGTTTTTAGTCTAAATTACATTACGTTCAATTAGGTTAAGTGAGAGTGAGACTCGAACGTAGAAACTTATTTCCTAAACCAAAGTGTATTTGCACAGCCAATTCAGAGGCATTCAAATTAGGTGAATGAAATGCCAAAAATAGTTCAATAGAGTAAATTTCGAAAATTAAAACTGAAGATTAATAATCACAATTAGATCGATAGTACTTCCACTTGGGTAATTTATTGAAACTTGGAAAAAAAAAACAAAAGGAGTTGACTCATTAAATGCGAGTGAGGATTGGGTTTCCTATTCGTAGGTGGATTGGGTTGATTTTTGTTAATTTCTCTACTGGATTGGGTTTCCTAAATGGTTTCGTTTTGCTCTACTGGATTTGTGCATTATAAATAATCCCACAAACCATTGCTGATTTTTCCTTCATACATTTAGCCTATTACCTATTACAATATTAAAAAGTTTCAGAAAACCTAATCTTACAATTAACATGGATCTTCTTCAATCATCCTATATTGAACCTTACTCCTCGCCGGTACGGCTTCCTCTTCCGGCCAAATCTGCTGCACCATATGTTGACGGCTCATTGCTACCACTAACCGTCAACGGTTCCAAAGCTCAATCCAAACCCCTCGACCCGACGCAGCGTATGGTCTCCTTCAACTCTACTTACGACCAGCTCTGGGCCCCCGTTTATGGCCCCGCTCATCCCTACGCCAAAGAATACCACGGGAATCACAAGCTAGGGTTCGTGGAAGATGCGGCCGTTGAGCCTTTTGCTTTTGATGAACAGTGCCATACATTCTACAAGTACGGTTATGCGATCGATCCCTCCGCGAATAATTTCGTTGGTAATATGGATGCTTTGGGCGAAAGCGGTGGCGTGTCGGTATATAACATCCGGCAGAATGAGAGAAAGAGGAGGAAGATAGAAAAGAAAAAGGAGAAATTAAGGAAAATTGATGGTGAGGAAGATTTGTCTGAGGTGGAGAATCCTGCGAGTGAGGCTTGGATAAGGAAAAATAGTAAGAGCCCTTGGGCTGGGAAGAGGGAGGGAGTAGGGGGAGAGTTAACTGAGGAGCAGAGGAAGTTTGCTCAGGAATATGCTGAGAAAAGGGGTAGAGAAGTGGAGAATGATGGTAGTACAATTAATGCAGGCATGGTTGATAAGAGTACTTTTCATGGGAAGGAGGAGACAGATTATCAAGGAAGGTCATGGGTCGCACCGCCTAAGGATATTAAAGCTAGCAATGATCATTGTTTTGCCCCCAAAAGTTTGGTTCATACATGGAGTGGACATGCTAAGGGGGTTTCCGCTATTCGGTTTTTCCCGAAATACGGGCATTTGATATTATCAGCTGGGATGGATTCAAAGGTGAAGATATGGGATGTGTTTAATTCAAGGAAATGTATGAGGACTTACATGGGGCATTCGAAGGCAGTTCGGGATATTTGGTTTAACAATGATGGGAGCAAGTTTTTGACTGCAAGTTACGATAAGAACATCAAGTACTGGGATACGGAAACAGGGCAAGTTATATCAACGTTTTCTACTGGGAAGACACCATTTGTAGCGAGGCTTAATCCAGATGAGGATAAGCAGAATGTACTTTTGGCTGGGATGAGTAATAAGAAAATCGTGCAATGGGATATGAATACTGGGCAGATTACTCAAGAGTATGATCAGCATTTAGGAGCTGTGAATACCATCACCTTTGTGGATGACAATAGGAGGTTTATTAGTTCAAGTGATGATAATTCTCTTCTTGTTTGGGAGTTTGGGATTCCAGTCGTTATAAAATACATCAGTGAATCTCACATGCACTCAATGCCATCCATTTCCTTGCACCCGAATTCGCAATGGCTTGCTGCACAGAGTTTGGATAATCAGATCCTGATTTATAGTGCGAGGGAAAAGTTTCAACTAAATAAGAAGAAGAGATTTCAGGGGCATCTCGCAGCTGGATATGCTTGTCAGGTCAACTTCTCACCTGATGGGCGATATGTCTTGTCGGGAGATGGTAACGGCAGGTGCTATTTTTGGGATTGGAAGAGTGGTCAAGTCTCTAGGTTCCTCAAATGTCATGATGGGGTATGCATTGGAGTCGAATGGCATCCATTGGAGCAGAGTAAGGTTGCTACATGTGGGTGGGACGGTTTGATCAAATACTGGTAAGTGTTCTATTTCTTTGTGATGCTACTTAACTAAATTAATTTCACTATGCCTCAAGTTATCTCATTGTGATGGCTTCTGTGTTGCATTCATTTTATTGTATCTGTTTTTTCTTTTGTATCTGGTAAAGTTGTGTCATGATTATTGTATTAGTCTTGTTAGGAAGGACTAACATTTTGTTTGGTTTTTCAGGGATTAGATGAAGATGCAGAGAGAGCTGAACTTTGTGTCAATTGATCTACCAGTTTGAATTTGGATGAATCGAGTGAGCCTATATGCCTCATGGAAGCGGTCCAGGAAGTAGTGCACAGCTCAGAGGGATTTTGTTTGCGTCGTTCTCCTTACTGAGGAACGCTAATTGTAATTGTAATAGATTAGTTTATGTGTTTTGTAATGTATATAAAAGTGTAATGTGAATGAAATTCTAATATGGTTCATGTAGTTCACGTCAGATCGTCAATTGGAAGCAAAATATTTATTCAATTAAACATGAATTCTTTTCTTTACAACATAGCTGCTTGCTAATCCCAATTATAGTATGAGTTTCAGGGGGAAAAATGTTGCGTCAATTGTTAATAACTTTTTATGTTTTCATTTTACTTTCATATTCCAATATTGTCGCTTGGCATTGCAGTGTACAAGGCTTAAATAGTTCGCAACTCATTTTATTAGAAAATTTGATCAAATATTTTGATGGGGCATGAGTTAAAATATATTGCAGTTATATTTTGAGATGTGAAGCATCAAAAAATTGATATCACTATGCACAAGATAGCTTAGTGTTATTTACCTTTCAATTTGAACATCTAATTATTTTTCCAAAGTTTAATATCTTTGGCATCTGATTTGAACATCTAATTCTTTTTAATTGATATTTCGATGTTGAGAAATTCGGTTCCTCGTTGTTTATTTCGCCATGCTGAATTCGTATCCAAACTAATTCTTCGGGAACATGTAGTTCTTTTTTTCTTTTTCTTTTTCTTTTTTGTTTTGGGTTGCCGCTCCTGTTAGCTTGATGATATGGTTGTTAATTAATAAAATTGTTTCTTATTTCTATCCCAAAAAGCCAAAAAAAAAGACCAAAGGGTTAGTAGGCTGAATTTCCTTAACTGCCTCCATCAATCATCATCAAATAACAACCCAAGATTATCTTCACACGCTAGTAATAGACAAAAATAACAAGTAGGCTAGAAATTTCGTCGATTTATCATATTAAAAACCATAAAATAATATAATATTGATTTAATCTCGAGGTAAAAATTCACCAATCTATTGTCTTACATGTAGAACTTGTTCTTTATCAGCTTACTAGTTAGTATTTTAGCAAAGGGTTCATTAATTAATAAATTTATACATGGTCGGATTTCCTTTTAAAAATGCTGTTTTCTTGCATTACTTGCAAGTTTCTCAGTAATTTATATCAAATCAGGTTTATTGGTTCTTCATCTGGTGGCTGGATACCTGCTGAAATTCCTTGCAAGAAGCAGGATGGATGAAAAAGTGATGCTAAGACTATAAAGTTCTAAATTTCTTGTCAACCATGGAATGGGATAATACTGGAGAGCCAAGATGTTAAAAGGTGGATTGCAGTAATAAGAACTGAGCTTGTTCAGGAGAAGTTTTTGGGGATATACTGGTGAATGTTTCAGGATCAGAAATGTTTTAAAGGATATGTGGAAACAATAGAAGATCAAGGAGATGATAGAATTGGTGCAGATACATTCCCATTTGTCTTTGCAGATGAGCAGGGACATGAAAGCCTACTTGCTAATCATCCAAGAGTATAGGGCTTCAGAACGTCTTAGCCCGTCGTGGGGATCATCCTCGTGGTCAAGATAAGTTTGTTCAGGTTGAAGGAGGGTTTGCTTGCGCCCTTGACCTCGTGAGGCATATCCGATCCAAATATGAAGATTACTTTTGAATCACTGTTGCCGGTTATCCAGAGGGTCATCCTAATGTTATACTCGACACTGGGATTGTCCCAATTGAGGCTTATCAGGAGTTTACCTATCTCGAGAGGAAGATTGATGAAGGAGCCGATCTTATTATGACTCAACTTTTTTTCAATGCAGATATTTTCCTCAAATTTGTCAATGACTGTCGCCAGATTTGAATAACATGCCCCATTGTTCCTGGAATTTTGCTCGTCAACAATTACAACTTCCTACGCATAACCCGTTTGTGTAAAACTAAGATTCCAGCTGAGATTATGGCTGCCTTAGAGCCTATCATGAACAATGAAGAAGCTGTCAGAAACTATCGAGTTCACCTCGGTACAGAAATGTGCAAGAAGATTTTGGCCAATGGGATCAAGACCTTGCATCTTTACACATCAAATGTGGACAAGTCTGCACATTTCCCGAGCACTTCCATGGAGGCCTCCAGTGAATGGTGTCCGTGTCAAGGAAGATGTTCGTCCCATATTTTGGGCCAATCGTCCGAAAAGCTACATTTCAAGGATCATTAATTGGGAACAATTTCCACACGGACGATGGGGCGATTCTCGAAATGCATCATACGGAGCTCTTTCTAACTATTACCAATTCAGGAGGCCATGTGCATGAAATAAGAAACTTCACGAGGAATGGGCCGTCCCTCTAAGAGATGTTCAGGAACCAAAAACCAGAAGAAGTGCAAAGCACTTTCTTTTTTGCCAGCTTGGTTGATAATGACTACATCAATGGCGATTTGTTTGCAGTCTTTAAGGATGTCTATGTGTCTTCAATTTCATATTTTGCCATAATTTTGGTTTGCTTTGATGTGATTAATGTTTAGACGGCCATTATCTTGGACTGATAATAATAGTAATAGTAGTTTCTGCAAAGTTACAATAACATCCTTGCACATTCCGTTATTGCATTAAACTGATAGGCTTAGATTGAACTATTTGTACGATAAGCACAAAAAAGAGGAGTTTGTGTAATTCCATTTGGTCTTCAGTTTATCATCAGTTCACATTTTGAAGTACAATAATTGTTTCAGATATCTTTTTAGCAACAAAAAAGAAATATGGTTTTACCTTGAAATTTTGTTCAAATTCTATCTCACAGTTCTCCACAAATGTGTAAAAGTTTCTCACGCACTAATGGAAGGAATAAGGACACTTATGGAAGGGAAAAGAAGGAAAACATAGGAATCTCACATACTAATAGAAGGGGATAAGAAGGAAAACATAGGAATTAGAATTGATAGTTAAAATATTGGGATAATTACCAATATTCCCTGTGGTTTATGTTTATTACCAATTACACATTGTGGTTTGTCAAAACTATTAATACCCCCATAGATTTTAAAAATCTATAACATATAAGTCCATTTTAACGGATTCTGTTGTTACTGTAGAAAAATCAAAAAAAATTAGACGAAATTACCCTTCTTACTCCAGTCTTTGTATATGCCTTGTATTTTTTTTAGAATGAAATTTTACAAGATTTTTTTACGAAATTTTACAAGATATTAGTACTAAATTTTGCAAGATATCTGGACTAAATTTTTAAATTTTATTTTCTGCCTTGTGCCCCCTTTGCATGTGCCTTGTATTTTTTATTTTTTTTTAAGGATGAAATTTTGCAACATATTAGGACTAAATTTTATTAGGATTTCATTATTTCATTTGTTTTTTTTTTGTTTTTTTGCTGCCTTGTACTGCATTTGTATACTTTTCCTTGGTTTTTTTTGTCATTTTGCTCATTAAATCCGTTAAATATAACAATCAGATATTGGTAATTTTGACAAATTACATATAATTGGTAATAAACATAAACCACAATGAGGTATTGGTAATTATTCCTAAAATATTAAAACTTTGACAAGTTATTGCAAGTGGCAGGTGTAGTTAGAAAAGATAATAGAATTATATAGTTTAAAACTATTATGGGAAATGACTCTATAAATATAGTTAATATATATGTACTTCAAATAGAGAAATCTATTAAAATTAAAATTTGAGAAAATTGCCTTACTCAAAACAATTCTTCAAAAGGAAAAAACTATCATAGGTAAATATTTAAATGACATGTGGGGAAGAACATTGAGAAGTGTAATGGTTTTGGTCATGAGTTGCGAGACAATAAAGGTAAAATCATTTTAAATTTTGCAATACTTTATGATTTGGTATATAGATAATACCTTTTTGATTGAGCACTTAATTACCTTTAAGAGTGGTTCTAATAAGTCACAAATTTTATTTTATTTTTATAAAAAATAATGATAGAAAATTTTGTGAAAATTGTAAGGTAATACCTAGAGAAAATCTCATTAGTCAACGTAAGTTAGTAGTTTTTATATAAGATTTATTAATAAAAAAAATTAAAACAAGCTGCCCAATATCCCTAAGATTAAATGGTGGGATTTAAAGAATAAGAAATATTTTTGTAAAAATCGTATTAGACACTATCAATTAAAATGTAGAAGAGGAACTAGAAAGTACATAGGGAAAGGTAACTAATCACTACAAGAAAAATGACCTTTAGTGACCAATCGATTTTGGTCACTAAAAGTACAATTGTCGTCACTAAAGACTTTTAGTGATGATAAATTGGGTGGTCAACCCCTGGTCACTAATGCTTTGTCACTAAAGGTATTTAGTGACCATTTGAAAAAATGTCGTTACTAAAAGGTCAATTTAATGACCATATGCGAAATTGTCACCAATTAGTGACGACAATTTTGGTCACTAAAGGGGTTGTTTTGTCGTCATTAAATGTTCCAACTGGTCATTAAAGGTGGATCAGTCAATGCCAATTAGTGACGATATGGTGACAACAATTTGTCATCACTACATGCTATAAAGTCAACAAATTTGGTGACGACAAAAAGTGGTCACTAAGTACGGTTTTGGTCACGTGACACAAATGGTGATTAAACGAAGTGGTCACTAAATGTTGTAATTGGAAATGAAATAGTGACGACTTTTGGTGACGAGAAATTGTCGTCACTAAATAAGTGGGCGATTGATGACCATAAATTGTTGTCACCAAATACAAGCATAATTGGTGACAAGAAATTGTCGTTAGCAAATAAGTGAATGAATGAACGCAATAGTGACGACATTGGGTGACCATAATTGTTGTCAATAAAAGTAATTTTATCCACTATTTTAGTGATGAAATTTTGTTGTAAGAAAATTGTAAAATTACAAAAGAAATTGGTGACAATATATATTTTGGTGACTATATTTGATGTCAAGAAATTTATGAAGAAAAATAAATTAGTGTCAACTTTTGTGACGATGTTCTTGGTGAAATAGCATTACTCACGGTTACCAACAATCCAAAACATATGACATTCATAAACATATATCAAAATAAATACCACGACTACTCCAATAACAAATAAAAGTAGAAAAATCAAATAGCGATGACTATTTTGATGACGTTCTTGGTGAAGTAGCATTAGTTTCTACGACTCAAAATCCAAAACATCCAACATTCATAAACATCCAAGATTAATAAACATCCATAATAGTAAATACCACAACTACACTAACAATAAAAAAGATAAGTGTATACCACAAATGTGAAAAGTAATTCATTCAACTACATAGGAATGCAAGACTAAAACATTATGCAAGAGACAATATCATCCAAAAAGTGATAGCTAATCAACAAGATATCCATCCTACATCTTGTAGGAAAAATGAATGAAAAGCTTTAGAGCTATCTAATAGATAAATCCCACTTCTAGCATGCAAAATCCAAAACAGCTAGAGTGACATTCCAAAAGCAGCCCCAAAATCCAAAAGAGGTAGAGCCACATTTACAAAAAGCACCTTCAAAATATTGGTGCCAAGCAACCATTGTTAATGTTTCATACATAAAACTACCATATAACAGTGTTCCATAAATACAAAAGAGTCACATAATATAATGAATAAAAAAGATTACCAAATACCATTAGCAAAGTATAAAGAGCACCATCATCTATCCACTGTGTACATGCCAATCCTGGAGAAGATTGATTCACTAAAAACATAAAACAAAAAAATAATTTCTTTGAAGAAAGCCATAAAAGTTAGTTTGGTTACAAGGATAGTTCAGTTATCTAATAACACCATGACTCTAAAACAAATGCAAGAACAAACCACAGCTGAAATACATGTATACCTTGACATACTTGTCCCCATACCCCATCACAAACTTAGTGAATTAAAAGAAGTATATAACTTGCCTTCATTAGTACTAAACCAAAAGGTTGGACTATATATATAGTGCATCTAGAAGAGAAGCGAGACAACAAATAGTCCACGTTAGGAACATTACATTTCAAAGTTCAAGCAAACCTAAAATGAAATGTTCGGCGGGATTCTTGTAAGAGAAAACATAATTTACGAATTGGTCACCTTCATTTTACAACCACTAACCACAAAATAACCACAAGAACAAACCATAGCTTAAACAACCGCAAAAACAATGGCAAGAACAAAACACAATTTACGAATTGGCCACCTTCATTTTACAACTGCTAATCACAAAAGAACCAAAAGAATAAAACAGAATTTACGATTTGGCCACCTTCTTTTTACAACCGCAAGAACAAACCATAGCTCAAACAACTGCAAGAACAAAACAGAATTTACGAATTGGCCACTTTCAGTTTACAACCGCTAATCACAAAACAACCGCAAGAACAAACCATAACTCAAACAACCACAAGAACAAAATAGAATTTACAATTTGGCCAACTTCATTTTACAACTGCTAATCACAAAGGGATTGAATTAAATAATTATAATATGTGTGAAAAGAAATCAATCAATATTTGAACAGCTAAATGTCTACTGTCCCACACAAATGAAGACTGTAAAATGAAGAATTTGGAATTGTGCACAAAGAACAAGACTGTATGGTTGCCAAAGAATTTGGACAATCGAAATGTAATATTGCCGGCTGGCCACAAAATTGGGAAAGCACACAACACAATTTAGCAAACAAAGTTAATACAAATTTGTTAGGTAAAAACTTCAAGAATGGCTGCTACAATAATAAGAAAAGAAAATGTATATTTTCTCTATTGTGTAAACTCAAATGTGCAGTAAAATGAAAAATAGCAAAAAACCATTTGCATTTAAAAAAAGCATGCAACCAATGTTTGGAGCATGCACTTACCTCATCTCTAAACTATGCCCTAGACAATCGAAGCACCTCCTCGATCAAAGTGTCCATTTGCTCTTGCATCCCATCTTGCTTTTCCTTGAGTATATTCAACTCACATTCTTGGGTTGCAATTTTTTCATTCAGCGCATTTGCATGTTCCTCCGCATCATTAGCCCTTTTTCTTTGTTCGTCCACTTTGGATTGTAGCTTTTCGACCATCACAACATGCTTTTTAAGCATAGAAACACCCCTACTATGCCTAGGTATTTTCTACAATTTTTCAGCACAAATATCTTACGGAGATCACGAAGAGACGGCCTCCTTCTCTCGCATCTCATCCTACATAGTCAACAAATATGTCAAAATCAGAAACATAAATTGAAATATAATAATGAAAAAAATGTGAATGATTTGAATTAAGAAGGTACCAATATTTTTTTTGCATGTTCATTAACCATTTTCTTTTGCTTTTTTGAAAAATGACCAACCTTATAGCAATTAATAGAAGTGACATCATTGCCATCTTTTCACTGCAAAATTTTCATAATCACTGTAGATGACACATAAAAAACAACCAATTTTTGTTTAAGCAAAAAACGACGTTAATAAGTACAAACTGCCTATATTTACAAACTCATAAATAGTCCTAGAATCGACACCAAGCCAATAGTTGGTGGTGTGCTATTTTTCGCGTGGTTTCCCTTGTTTCTATTGCTCACTATCTGTTGGAAGGAAAATTAAGTTAGGTTTTATAATGTGGTTCATGCCTTATGAGAACCCAAACTTAAGAAACAGAAATTCATACATATAAATAATTTAAACCTTAAACTCATCAAAATCAAAATAATGGCAGAGATTAATCCAATCATCTTCTGGGACATTTATGGGGATATGCTTCATAGCATCCTCTTTGCATGGGAATTTTTGGAAGTGAACATGCAACTTGTATTGACGATTGCTATATTGCCTCGCAAGTTGTTTCAACAGTGCTTTTTGCATTGAGGCATTGCCATCATAGTTGGAGTTCTCCTAAACGTGTAAGGTTTACATTATTAGAGTGGGAAAAATTTATAAGGAAGAAATATTAGACATATAACAAAGAAATTATTCACATCAATTGGAAGGTGCTATGATAGCACCCAGTTTCTTGATAGAAATCCTAAAGTGTGGCAAAAATTGATGAAAACCTTGTAACAAAGTTAAAAGCAATCAAAATAAAAAGAGCAAACCATGTAAGTTGAAGCAATTATTACCCTTCAAAAGGTATAATAAAAAAGCTACGACAATCTTTTTAACATCAACAATTGAACAAACTTCTTCAAGAAAATTAAATCCACTAGTGAAAACAGAATAAATGCCCCAAACGCAATTGGACTGATAGCATGCACTGCTGCAGCACTTTTCTGGATCAATATCTCCACCACAAATAAACACTCCTAATATTGGATTATGCATTGAATCATGTTATTATGTTGAATATGTTCAATTATTAGTTTGCTTATGCTGTATAAATGATAATAGAGGAAGAATTGATGTTTCAACAAGAAAATATTAACAGTAACACGAAATCAAATTGATACTAGATGCTTAAGAAATTCTGTAAACATGGAAGTAAATACAAATCCATATACAATGAATAATCTATCTCCCTAACCCCAGAACTGATACCAAACATCATTTACATAAAGTAAATAGTATGATGAAGAGAAGACTTCGAGATCAAAAAAGAGAAATGGAAGAAATAGAAGACAATCAAGTTGGTAGTCTCCAAGCACCAACTCTTTTCCCCTAAGAAGGTAAACATGCATAACATAAACCATCATTGTGCAAAAATTGAAATTCTAACCTACTGTGAATGGGAAGAAAGAGTGGAAAACGAAATCATGTGAGCAAGAATGATCAATGACCCTATTATGGGCTGAGCAACAACTATAACACTTGAAATTTCCTCCAACGATATGGCCATTATGTCAAATAGTGATTAAGCATCATTTATCCACATACAATCATACAACTAAACAATCTAGGGCCAAACTCAAGCGGATCCTCATAAATAAAGGACAAATCCACTAAGTTTCATGAACTAGGATAGATCCAATGATGATTACAAAATACTAGGAAAGATCCAATGATGATTACAAAATACTTACAAAGAATCAGTAATCAGGAAATGATACAAAAATAAATCCCTAGAACTTTCATCAGTCACAAGTTAATTGCTTTTTGGTTTTCCTCACAAAAGCTCTAGACTTCTGAGCGAAATCATGAATGACAAGAAATTTAGGCACATCGACCCTACATATTTTTGAATTTTCCAAGGATAAATAGCAACATCCTCAACTAACTTATCTAACCCCCACCTCTCTCTCCCCCTCCCCATTTTTCTCCTGCCCCTCTCCTTCCCAACCCCAACCCACCCACCCACAAAACATACACACTCACCCAGACATAGAGCCAGAAAACAGCCTGCAAACCAATAACTGAAACTCAAGATCCACCTCAAAAAAGACTGAAACTTGATACTACTAACAGCTCAACAGTACCTCATCAATCAAAAAGAAAGAAATAGAAATAAAAAAGGATAAGACCCCATTAAAAATACATACACACACATTTTAATATTTAGGTTGACAGCTAAGAAATGAATGTATATGTTAAACAACATATGAAGAATCCAATTGGATAATTCTGCCGCCTGAACCTCAACCTAGCTAATACACATGAAGGGATGTGATTCTGGCATAGGCAAAATTGGGTTGAAAATCTAGATCATCAGTCACTAGGACAAAGTTAGGGGAATGTGAATAAAAAAGAAAAAATATAAGCCGTACTTCTGGAGGAATACACAGAATTTATCACCATTGCTAAACTCAAAAAAAAATTTGGGAAAAATACACATAATCTATACTTCCGTACCAATTATCACAAAATTAAAAAAAAAATTCAAAGCTTTACTAGTACACCATTACTATTTCTTTAATCCTCCACCCCACCTAAAAAAACTTTGTATAAGAAAAGAAATAGAAGCAGAGAAATTAAGGTAAAAGCAGAGAATGTGATACCACAGGTTTAGAATTAGAATTAGAAATAGAAGAAGAAAGACATAAACCACCCCTCGAGCTCAATCAATTCCGCCATCCAGGACAAGGCCATTGTTGGGTTCTGGGCTTTTCATTTTTTTGTTGATGTTTGACGTCTTCTCTATTAGTGATGGTCGACGGAGGGGGTGGATTTCGACCAGCATCTTTTTGGAGGTCGGGGTGGTGGTGGCTCTGTCGATGACGATGGTGGTGGAGAAGGATTTTGGATCCCTTCATCCGTACAGATTTCTAATGTCGGTATAGCTATCCTCGTGACGACTATGGCTAGTCTCGCCTTGGCCACCACCGTGGCGCTGGAGAGAATACATTGAGGGGAATTTAGGAAAGGGCAAAAATGGGAGAGGGGTAGCCGCCGATTGAGAAAGTAAGTGTTAGGGTTTCACAAGTTGTTTTGTGTAAAATGAGTTGGGAGAGATGGCGTTTGGAGAGTAAAATTTGGGCAGATAACGTTGTTAAGAGTGAAGAGTGATTTTGTTTAAGTGTTATTAAAGTAAAAAAAATATTTTCAAAAGATAAAGCGCTTTCGGCTTTTCCCTCTTACCCAAATTCATTTTCCCTCGTTTTGGTTTTTCATTCATTCAAACTTTTTATTTAATTATTAATTATTAAAAAACTTTTACTTTTGTTTTAATCATTAATAAATTTTTCACCCTACAATACTATGTTGATTTAATAAAATTATGATTTGAATTTTTCTTTTAAATTTTAAAGTTTGAAATGCTAATTCGTTATTAAATGGCTAAAGTGAATTTTTTAAAAAAAATAATTTAGAGGAAAAAATAATATTTACATTTTTATGTTGAGATTGAAGAAATTATGTATATTAAAAGTATTTGTATATATGCACTAAACTACTTATGCTTTGTAATAATTACTTTTATTATAACTACATATATATATATACATACTCCCTCTATCCCAAAAAAAATATCAGTTTTAACACAAATTTTTGTCCCAAAAAGTGTCCAATTTCAAAAGTCAAAACTGAATTTTCAACAAAATTTTCAAAATCTCCTTAATGAGATAGGATACATTAAAGAGTGTATTGATATACAATACCCTTAATGCGTAAATTAGTGGTAATTAGTTGTACCTCTATTTGATTGGCCATAAATAAAAAGTTGTATATTGGTGAAACGAATTTTTTCTTTTGGGACAACGGGAGTATAACTATATAAGTATTTACTATTTTTATTATACATTGTACATCTAACTATATATGTACATGTATTAACCATTACTTGTGTTATAATATTATATTAGTGACTGTAACTAGTTTGGAATTATATATTTTTTATTCCTGATTTTCTTATAAAGAAATATAGTTCGTAATAAATGTCAAAACTTTTGATTACCATTAATCGATAGTGTATTTTAATACTAACAAAACTTATGTGTGAAAATTACTTATATTTCAAGGTATTCTAGTATAATTATTTTAAATTAAGAACCACAACATAAGTAAGCTAATGAATCTTAGCTCAAAAAAGAATATACTTAGTTCAATTGTTATTCTTTACAAAAGAAACCAATTTGTACTAATCAATACTGTATTGTAATGCTAAAAAGAATGTGTGATTAAAATACAATTATATGGACAAATAAAATGTCAGGGTGTCCTAGTACAATTATTAGAAATTAGGAACAATAATATAAGTAAGTTAAGTTTGGCCTAAGAATGAAAATGTATCATGTCCAATCATTATTCTTAGCCAAAGAAATCCAATCATAATTAAATGATAGTGTATATAAAAAGACTCAATTCTTGAAATAAACTAATGTTGGCAAATTCATATATATTAGGTTGTCTTAGTGTAATTATTAAAAATTAAGAGCCATAAATTTAAAATTTAAGTTTGGCCCAATGGATAAATTACATAACCCAATCATTATCCTTAGCCCAACAAGTCCAATCATTATATAAGTTGTGGCCAATCAATTTAGGTCAAAATATTTTATTTAATCTATCTCTCATTATATTCCCCAATATATATCTTGTTATTAAAATTTATAATTTTTAGTTTCATTACACACCAAAAAAAATATTTTATATATCCATATTTAATAATATTATACACAAAAACATTTTATATAGAGTTATGAATTAAAAGATTATAACTATTAGGATGTCCTAGTACAATTATTAGAAATTAAGAGTGATAATATAAGTAAGCTAAATTTGGCGTAAGGAAGAATATGCTTAGTCCAATCATTATTTTTAGCCAAAAAAAAAAATCCAATTATAAGTAGGTGATAGTATATCTAAAAATACTCTATTCTTAACGTCAAATAATATAGGCAAATTCATATATATTTGGGTGTCTTAGTGTAATTATTAGAAATTAAGAATTATAAATTTAAAAAGTTAACTTTGGCCCAATTAATAATTTACATAGCCTAATCATTATCCTCAACCAAACAAATCCAATCATTATATAAGTTGTGACCCAATGAATTTAGCCCAAAATATTTTATATACTCTATTCAAAGTTAATTGGATTAACACATATATTTTTCTTAAATTTTACAATATTCAATTTTATTATACACTAAAATATATATTTTATATCTCTATACTTAATAATATTATACACTGAAACTATATATGTATAAAAATATGAATTAAAAGATTGTAACTATTTTTATTTTTGTTGTCACTATTTTACTATTTAAATATTCCTTCGAACAAGAAAAATCATTTTTATAACACACTAACAAAAAAAAAATCTATTTTTTAATTGATGATAGTTCACATATATCCATATAATTAAGAATTTAATTAAGAATCATATATAAGTAGTATAAGTTATAAATGTAATAAGAAATCGGTGACGACAAAAAATTGTCACTAAAAGATACTCATGCTGGTGACAACAAAAATCATCACTAAAAGACATTCAAATTGGTGACGACAAATATTTCGTCCCCAATCAATAAACTTTATGATTTTAGTGACGATAATGAATGTCATCACTAATTTCTCATCACTAATTGCGACCATTTTGGTGGGAAAGCTTCCTGCCACACTCTTTAGTGACAACTTCCGATAACTTGTCACTAAAGTTAGAGAGCAGACGAAAAATTGGTGACGACAAAATTTTTTATCACTAATGGGGGTATTTGGTGATGATATTTTTTTTCGTCACCAGGCATTCCATCACTAAAAGCCAATTTTCTTGTACTAAAATATATGATTCTTATTATTTTATTACTCTATTTAAATATAATTAAAGGATGATTAAAGTCTCAACTGAGAACAAACAATTTCAACGCTTCAATGAAAATGATATTCACTATAGGATACGCATTTGAATGTAGACTGTACTTTTCTGGACTGGAAGCAATTTTTAAACAAGGTTTTATGACTTATTCTTGTAAAGATAGCCCCAATAAAGACAGCACCTCCATCGCCAGAACCTTTTCTAAGGGAAAAAATTAAGTTAATTGATAATGGACGCATAATAATTATTCATTACAACTACTACTTGTACTTAATAAGATGTCTTAATAGAATTCGTTTAAATTATAGGGGCAAAACTATAAATATCAAGATGTCTTAACATTAGTATCAAAATTATGTTGGCAAAATTCTAAAGCAAAGAGTGCCATAGTACAATTAATAGAAAATAAGGGTGATAATAGAAAGGAAATTTTTGGCCTAGTGAGAGTGCTTAGCCCAATGGACCAAATAATTTAACCCAATTTTTTAAATTATTATTTTTCGGCATTTTCTTATTCATTACAAATACTAATTGTACTTAATAAGATGTCTTAATATAATAAGTCAAAATTATGGAGGCAAAATTTTAAATATTAGTGTGTCCTAACATACTTATCAAAATTATTTTTACAAAATTGTAAAGAACAGGGTGCCATACTATAATCAATAAAAATTAAATGTCACACCAAAAATAATATGTTTCACCTAATAAAATTGCTTAGTCCAAGATCCAAATCATTCTTTCACTATAATTAACCCAATTTCTTATTATTTTGGCAAATTCCTTATTCATTACAACTACCAATTTGGTAATGACATTTTCTTGTCACTAAGCTGTTTTATAATTATAATTCCTAAAATATACATAGTATTTATGAATTAGTGACCACAAAATGTCATCACTAATTTCATAATATTTGGTGACGATATTTTCTCGTCACTAAATCGTTCTACACTTATAATTCATTAAATACACATAGTATTTCTAAATTAGCGACCACATTTTTTCGTCAATAGTTGTACATCAATTTGGTGATGACAATTTCTCGTCACCAAACTATTTGATACTTATCTTTGGTGACGAGATCAGATGTCGTCACTAAAGTCGTCACTAATTGTAGTGCAGTTCCTGGTCTTTTTTGGTGCCATCACATTTAGTGATGACTTGGTGACGACATTTTTCATTTAGTCACTAAAGATTTTATGATTTAGTGACAACTCACTCAGTGGTCACCAAAGAGGCTATTTAGTGAGCAAATTGATTGTCGTCACCAACATTTTTGTCACTAAAGGCTATTTTTCTTGTAGTGAATAAAATGAAAGCAGTTGCAAAAAAGAGAGTATTGGAAGAGTCAAAAGGCCATACATGAAATAAAAAATCACGGTGGTGGAATAAAAACATTCAAGAAAAATTCAAAAAAAAAAAAAGCAAATTATAAAACTTTGTATGCTTGTAAAAATGATTAAAATATTAAAAAAAATACAAGATTGATAAGATTGAGATGGAAAAAGTAATAAATAAGGCAAGGACAAAAAATTTCAAAAATTTTTATATAAGATTAGATACTAAAGAAGGAGAAAATATAATATAAATAAATATATATATACACACACACACACACAAAAGATAACAAAAATTAGAGAGAAAAAAAACTAGAGATTTAACTCAAGTTAATAAAAATTGGAAATGTTTTAATAGACTATAAATTAATAAAAGATTAATGGAAAGAATAATTTTATAAATTATTTAATGAATCCAATGAGAATGAAGTCATACAAAGGGAGTTAAAACAATCTGAACTAAAAAAAAAAAAAAGTTATGTATTATCACAAAATCTAACCTTTGAAAGTAGTAAAGGCATAACAAATAAGGAAAAAAGGTAAAACTGTTGGTCCCGACAATATTTAAATTGAGGTATGGAAGTATGTTAGAAGAGTTGGTATTACATAACTCAAATCGATTTAATTTAATTATGAAAAGTAAGAAAATAACTAATTAATGGAGAAAAAAATATATCAATACTTTTATATAAGAATAAAGAAGATATACAAAATTGTGCAAAAAATTAATAAGTCATGCTATGAAATTATTGAAAATGTAGTACTTTTTTCGTCCTAAAAAAAGAGTTCACTTTTAATTTGGTATAACTTCTTTGAAGTTACAAAGTACAACACACTTAATACACAATTAAATATATAATTTTACATTTTAATCCTTATTTTTTTATTTTGGATTATTACATTATCATTATCATTATTTTGGGTAATACAAGAATTTCACACCAAAAGTAGACTCTTTTTTTTGAACAAAAAAAAATTTGAAACAAAATTCTTTTTTGGAACAAAAGTAGTAAAAAGAAGATTGACAAATGAAACTAATGTATTAGAAAATCAATTTCATTTTATGCTAGGAAGATCTATAATGGGTGGAAGATATCATTACGAAGAAAGGCGGAGCGCCAAGTTGAGGAAAAAAACCCAGTAGGAACGACAAAAGGTGCGAATTTTATGCGATTGTGGCTACAGTTTTTTACTGTAGCCACAGTAAATAATTTTTTTTTCTTTTTCGTATGGCGATCTCTCTGGCCCTAGGTCATTGGGGTTGTGTCCCTAGGGTAGGAGTTAGCGTTGAGTAGTCTCATGAAAGACATCAAGTTGGACTTCGAAGCCAATGGCCATTTCATGCGGGTGTCGGCGAGGCTTCCCTACTGAGGGTTTTGGGGTACTAGCTTGGGAGGAGAGGCAAGCACACGATGATACGAAGCGTAAGTCTGTGCAGGGACAGGAGTTAGGGCCAGCTAGTGCCGCATAAGGTAAATTTGCCTGGTCCGTTGCTTCGATTGTTGCTAAGGGGAGCTGTGCAAGTAGTGGCCAACATGCTAGCAATCTTGGACTCGGCCACAACCTGGTACAATGAAGTTCAATACAGATGGCTCGGCAATTGGGAAACCAAGTATGGCTGGGATTGGGGGCATTCTTAGGGATGATCTGGGTAGAACAAAAGCTGTTTTTTCTAAACATGTTGGAATCCTCGATTTTAATCAGGCCGAGTTCTATGCTATTCGTGAAGCTATGTTAGTCTTTTTAGAGTCGACTTGGAAGTGTTCACATGTTCTTGAGATAGAAAGCAATTCAACTAATGCAATTAATTGGCTAAAGAACAAACTCTAAATTAGGTGCCATGGAGCTTGCAAAACTAACAGGTCAACGTATTTTGACCAAATGAAAAGACTTAAATGACTATCTATTTCCAAATATAGCACTTGTATAAAGCTAGTGCTTGACCTTTTAGGTTATGCTCGACCTTGTGCTCGAAGCCATGTGTTAGATGTGGGACCCATATTATTTAATTTTTTCTAGAACCTTTATAAGGCACGTTTAGACACATTTGGAGTCCGTTTTGGACAATTTTAGTATCTTTGGATTCAATTTTTCATTATCTACATTTTGATATGTGATTTGCATATTTTATGACATCATTATAATTGTAAAAAATTAAATTGAATATAATTTTATACCACAGGTCGAGCACAAGATCAAGCTTGACCTAGTGCTCGACCTTTACTGCTCAACCTTTAAGATCGAGCACAAGGTCAAGCTTGACCTTGTGCTCAACTTTTTAGGTCAAGCACAAGGTCAAGCTGTCAAGCTTGACCTTGTGCTAGACCTTTTAGGTCAAGTTTGACCTACTACTCGACCTTTTACTGCTCAACCTAAAAGAGTATTTTTAGACGCAATGTTTCTCATATTTTGTAAATTGATGGTTATTTGGGTCTTTTCACTTGGTCAAACTACTTTGATTTGCTAGTTTTGCAAAAAAAAATTATACAGCTGCTAGTTTCATAAAGTCAACGAAAAAAGGTGTTATTTTTGCCATTAATCCCACAAAATTTAGACAAGTTGGAATAAATAGAGAAATGCATCTTTTGTATTTTATTTTTGTAAAGTACACTTGAAATTAAAAAAAATATTTTAGAAAATAATTTAGGACCAACAATTAGAGAAATGCATCTTCAATATTTTATTAGTGTAAAGTCCCTTGAAATTAAAAAGAAAATTTTATAAAATAATTTAGGACTAGCAATACTTTATAGATCAGAGTATTGAGACATCAACTATAAACATGAACAAAAAATGAGAGTAATAGAAATGGGAATGTTAAAATAAATATGTAGACATACTAAACTTGATAAAATAACGAATGTATTAGTAAAAAAAATAAGAGTAGTTCAATAAATGAAAAAATAAAAAATAAAACACATGTAAAAAATTTAAATATGTGCGTAGAAAACCCATAGATGCGTTAAAATGAATTATTAATTCAAATTAAAAGGGAAAGATTAAAAAAAAAACTTAGAAAGAACTACTCCTTCCGTCTCAAAAAAAGAGTTCACTTTTAAAAAATTTCCTTGTCCTAAAAACAGAGTCTACTTTTAAACTAAAATTTTAAAATACCCTAACTAATAATAATTACTCCCTCTATCCTAAAAAAAGAGTCCATCTTAAAAAACAATTCTTGTCCCAAAAACAAAGTCCACTTTTAAACCAAATTCCAAAATATCCTTACTAATAATAATTAATTATACTCAAAATTAAAAAATAAAGATAAAAATATAAAATTATACATTTAGTGGTACATTAAAAGAGTTATACCTAATAACTAAAGTTATATTTTAACCAAAATAGACTCATTTTTTTGGGATAGATGGAGTATATATATCCACAATTAAAAAATAAAAATAAAATTATAAAATACATTATATGTATTGTATCTAATAACTAATGAAAAGTTATAACTAAACCAAAGTGTACTCTTTTTTTAAAAACAAAAAAAAATATTGAAACGAGGAACATGAATTACTTAAATTTAATCGAAAATACGCATTTTAATAAAAAAAATATGATGAAACATTATTTATATAATTAATTGCACATAGCGATATAAAAACTCAGGTGCTATTATTGTTGCTACAAACTTCATTGTTGTTGTAGTAGTAGTTTGAATTTTGTACTGGAATAAGGATGTAAGCAATTGCGACATTCACACAAGGGAAACCTTTTATGAACTTTGTACCAGCCACTGTGAATTATGAGTTTCATAGAATTGATGGAATGACTGAAATCAGATTCAGGGTACAAAATATGTTTTCCAGCAACAATCAGGACTGCAGGAGTACAGAATATTTTCTCCTCCAAGTGAAAAGGCCTCTAAACCTAGGTAGAATATGTACAACAGATTAATCACCTCATCAGCTTTTCGTTAGTCAGAGAATTTGGTTCTGCTACAGCTACCTCCAAAAAAATAATAATAATAAATTTTGAAACCTACAGGTGTCAAACTCACAGGAATTGTCCACAGGGTGTCACTTTACTTGCCATCAGAATGATTTGCGAAAATGTCAAACCCAAAAGAGAAAAGATCAAACTCTAAATGACTCTTTTAAACTCAATAGAAATAAGAGCATGTCCCTTTTCACTACGTTTCTTTCCTTCCCTAACTGATCTCCCAGTTTCTTCGGTTTATCTACCTTCATTTGCAAGTTGTAATGAACCATCCTTCATCAACTTCAAGCTCAGACTGTTGAACCGCTCACGCGAATATTGCCTGGAGGCTTTTCTCCAGTCCGTACCAGCCTTCATCATTGTAGCAAATTCCTCATAACTTATGCGTCCATCCTGCATATCATTAAAAGGCATGATGGATTGCAAGTAATGGTTACGAAGAAGGAAAGCACAAACTTTAGACAACATAAAAGTAAATCTTTAGACAACATAAACTTCAAACATCAAAAAAATGACAACAGCATTCCCTCCCAACCCGCTAACCCAAACCAGCACGAGAGCAGAAACAAAGGAAAAAAGACACAAGAAAATATTTGGGACTTTCATTTCTTTTCAAATCATCCAATAAAAAATCGCATAGCTTAGCATAATTGAGTTCAGTCAGACAACATAACACAATGCACTACAGAAGAGATTATCTCAAGAATAGGGGTTTTCTATGTAGTCATGAGATCATATCATCTGCATGAGATAGTCTGGCAACCATGATAATAGAGCCACAAAAAATGCATTCTATGTTTGCTTAAGTAGTAGCTATTTACATACTCCTGCTTAAGACTAGAAGAGTATACCAAACAACTGAGAGAGTAAGATGTTCATAACTAAAATTCAGATCTCGTAAGAAGGAATTTGTTAGCACCCTCAATGGAACATTCTAAGCAGTAAAAGAAGCCTATCTGACATATAGAACTTAGAAAAAGAATTCAGTGAAGTAAACAGACCAACATATTTTCTCCTTTGGCCTCTCACCATCCCCACCCAAATGCCCCAAAACAATCCTGGTAGCCAGCTGGCTCCCTAGTACTTTTTTCCCACATCCTTTGGCCAGTTGCACATGTCAATCACAACTTATCTAGCATCAGCAAGTTTGCTGGAAACGCCATCAACATCATTATTCAGTGTTCCTAAAGCACAACATTACTCAGCTATCTTTGGCTATTTGCAACAGTAGGACTGCACGAGTAACGTTCTAATTGGAAGCCTCTATGTTAAAACAGCAGGAAGAAAAAAAGGATTGAATTTTAAATAATGAATCATTGTGTATATTTTTTTATCACTTTGGAAAGAGGGAAAACCGGATTTTCAAAGGAACTAATAGGAACAAAAAACATCTGATGTTTTCATGACCACCACTTTACTTTTGGATTTAGAATGTTAACCAGAGAAGGCCTATCATCTGCCGACTTTCCCATATAAAGCACATAGTTTTCAAACTAAATAGGCTAACTTTTGCAATTCATTTTGCACCATCGTGATGCCTTTAATACAAGTATTTCCTTTACAATATGGCCAAAAACTCAAAGGTGATACTAAACTACACATACTGTTCCCATAAAAATGCTGACCCCCCAACTATTAAGAGTCACAAATAAGCTACTCAACTTCTTAATGTGTAACCAAATAGTGTTGAACGGTAAAGAATAATTATTGATTACTCTATCTATATTGCCAATTCCACTCTATCTCAGGGCATGCATGTAATACATACATAAAATCAAATTAAAAAAGAAAAAGGAAATAACCAATTACCTTCCTTTTTTCACCAATTTCTTGAATTCCCATCTTACCTTTCTTGCCTTTACAAGAGTTTGATTCATAGGTTTTTCTGACCTAAATGCCTGATGGGAGAAACATATTTCCAAGTAGGAGGGTATACTTTGTCATTTTTTTTTCCTTTTTGGTTTTATTTTTCCAGCGAATGGCCGGAGGCAGCATTAGGCAAGTGGAGAAAGATGCAATCCCATGTAATTGCTCCTCTAGGGATCCAAGGATGGGGCAAGAGCAATGAAAAAGTTGGGGTTCTCAGGGAAAGTTGGTGAAATCTAGAAATCAAAACATGGGAGCTTAGAGCCAGTAGGAAAAGGGAGTGGCAGTAGCTTGGGCAATTAGGATGAGGGAATGCTGGAAATCATTACCATTAAATGGGGAGCGAGGGGTAGCCATCCTTTATTCTTGTTGTTCCTTCAATTCACTTCATATATAACAGTGCTTGATGTAGAGATGTCATTTAAGTCAATTTGCATCCTCAAATATCTTTTAGATTGTAGAAGGGCATAACTAAACACCAGTCAAGTTAAATGAGAGAGTAGTTTACCAAATCTCAAAGGCCTAGTGATAGTACACTGTACACATACTATATTAAGGTTATGTCAAATTACATCTGTTGTAAACAATGCAGTATGCCAGACATATAAGCAGGCAGCATTGTTCATGTTGTTGAATACTAAAAATAAAGATAAAAGATGATTTTATTCAGACTAAGAAGAAAAAATATATTTAAGGTATTAATGCATATTAAGGAGCACTAGCAAGTGCAGCAACCAGAATACAACAAAGGACATACCCAAAAGACAATTCTCATGAATAATCACATACTGAACAGCCAGAAAAGTAACAGAAAATTCATTTGCAAGTCTAAAAATACATGGTTTACAAGTTGACATAACATCAGTTCCATTTAAAATAATTTACACAGATTGAGACAATAAGACTACAGCAGAGCTAGAGAGTATTATTGTCATTGACAGGTTTAGAAAAACTGACCTTATCTGTGTCAACATCATGCATGATGGCAGCAATCACATCTTCAGTATTGGCATCACCTTCATCACTCAAGGCATCCCGTAGCTCTTCAATTTCTATATAACCGCTCTGATTTGTATCAAAGAATGCAAAAGCTTTGTGCAGGTGTTCATCATTTGCCATTTTTCTAATATGAACGGAAACAGCAACAAACTCCCCATAATTCAAACTTCCATCTCTATCCACATCAGCCTGCAACAAGCAAGTAAAAATTAATCAAAAAATGAGAATTTTAAGAAACCTTAATAAACAAGATTTGGTTTTTAATAACAATTCATAATTCTAAAGTAAGAGGCAAAAGAGACATGGATGAAGGGCATTCAAGTTGAGGGATTTGAAAGCTCAGCCAAAGCCTCTCTATAACATCAGAATCAGGAGCTTCCCACAGTGGTAGGTAATAAAACAGATATCAACCAACAGCCAACAACTTACAGATTCCATAAGAATTTGAAGATCTGCATCAGGAATTTGGTGGCCAAGTTTCTGTAAACCATTTCTGAGCTCACTGAGGTTTATCTTTCCTCTCTTTCCAACATCCATCATTTCAAAAGTTTCCTTAAGTCCAGCCACTTCCTCAACAGATAAATGCTCAGCCACCACCTGTTCAATAAATATTCCCAGAGGTTGGACATAGATCATTGTACTTGATTATAGAAAAGGGAGTCAAAGAGCATGGCCAAACCAGATATTTGTAAAATTAATCATATTGGTACCTTCAGTGCTCTTTTCTTCAGCTTGTTCATCACAGAAAATTGTTTGAGCCTTGCTTTGACAGTCTCTCCCAATGGAACATTTGGTGTCTTCTTTGCATTTTGTAACCAGGAATGCTCTGCATTCAAATACCTCAAAATGAAAATCAGACCCCTGAAGCAGTCTATATCGTACAATGAACTATGATATCTTTTACATATAAAACATTACCAAGAACTTGCACAGCAGTAAGCCGCCTACTTGGATCTGGATCAAGCATTTTCTTTACAAGATCCTTTGCATTATCTGAAACTTTAGGCCATGGATCTCTCTTAAAATCAATGACAGAGCGAATGATAGCTTGAGCTACCCCCTGTTTAGTTTCTGCACGTATAACAAGTATATGAAATGACCATCAAAAGAAAAGACAAGAACCAACTACTGCATATTCAGAGTACATTACCAAAAGACAGTATTAAACCAAGTATGAACTTTTCAATCAAACTTATAGTTACTGTTACAGTTATCTGCAGTATCAGATAAAGAAGGACATCAAGCAATAAATCCTAGATCCTGGGCACAACTCTAAGCCTTTTCAAATTACTTCAAAAGCATCAGAGCTCCAAAATTCATCTAATACAAAAAAGTAACCAATTATAGCAAACCACTGCCGAAGGCTCTCAAGATTTAAGGCATCTAAGTCAAAGGACTTTGGCCTCTAAATTCACCCAAGGCTTCCATTAATTTACCCTTCACCAAAGTTCACCCAAGTTCTCCCCTTAATTAAACTGACTATAACATTATTTAACAATCATGATATCCAAGCAAGCTCCTAGTAAAGGGAAATGAACTTTCACATCTTCAAACTTAATATCAGACAATACCTGCCCAGAAGGGTGGAACACCACAAAGCAAGATATACAGGATAACTCCAGCACTCCACACATCGACCTCTGGACCGTAATTACGTTTCAGAACTTCTGGAGCCATATAATAGGGGCTTCCTACTATCTCATTAAATTGCTCACCTACAAAAAGAAGTGCATAATTTATTGAAACAGAAAAATAAACAGATAGGAAAAATAGCAGACCAATAAATTTCTTGTCCCCAAAAAATCATCTAATAATGTCCAAGAATAAATAGCTATAACCATATGAGATGTAGCAATATAAACCAAGCCACCATCATCAACATAGCAACAATGTCTCACCAGGTTTAAAGAACACAGACAGTCCAAAATCAATTGCCTTCAAAGGTGATGTTTCCTTCTTGTTCGCAAAAGAAAATTCTCTGGTTTGAGATCACGATGCATTACTCCATTTCTGTGGCACACCTACCAAGATGAAAGACTTATTTTGAGAGGGTGATGTAGCCTTCTTGTGAGAAAAGCAAGAATTTACCACACCAGCAAAAATGAAACTATTCATCATCAAACAAACTCACAAGCACATATAAATCACTTGTCAAATGCATGTTTCATAACATTCCAAAGAAACAACGCAGGGACTGTAGCATTTGAGTATGTGAATTTGATTGAGTACATATACAGGGCAAGAATATCGATATTTTCAACAAAATACAAGTGGCCAAGGTCACTGCTGTCTGCATGAGAGAGATTACAGAAAAGAAACTTCACAAAGAAAGTGAAAATTTCAAACACTCAACCCAGAATTATGAATCTCTATCTAATCTTCTAAAGGAATATGGTAAAAGGTATGAACAACACAGAGAGCTCCATGCATATTTGCCGAAGTCAACTTCAAGCATAACACATGTACCCAAAAAAAAAAAGGAATACAAAGAAGAAGAAGAAGAAAAATGAAAAGAAAAGAAGTGAACAAAATTCATTTGGAAGAAAAAAAGACTGACGTGTATTTTGGACACAAAGATACATATCTTTCCAGGAACTAAAAGCAATTTAATTAGTGGTTTAGAACATGCAAGTCTACATCAATTCAGTCACAGAATTAAGTCAAAATCATACCTGAACTACTTCTACAATTGTCTTCATAACTACTGCAGCTGCCCTCTCCGTGTAATGCCCTCTTGCTACTATCCGATCAAACAATTCACCACCTTCGCACAATTCCATCACAATGTGAACTGCATCATCATCCTCATAAGTATCTTTTAGGGTCACAATATTAGGATGCTTGGGCAAATGCTTCATAATCTCAACCTCCCTCCTCACATCATCAATGTCCACTGCAGTCCTAAGCTTTTTTTTTGAAATTGATTTGCAGGCATATTTATCACCCGTGTCCACATCAGTACATAAATATGTGACCCCAAATTCACCTCTCCCCAGTTCCCCACCCAGATCATACTTCTCGTGAATATTGTGACCAGTAGGATGTTTCAAAACAACAAGCTTATTAGCACCTCCAGATCCATGATTAGCACCATAGTCAATAGAAAAGGGATTAGGTTTGTTCTTCTTTTTACCCTTATTTTCAGAAGAGCCAACTGGAGTCACACAGCAGTTCCCCATAACTGAAAAGATCCAAATCTTGTTAGCTTTAATTGTTTGTATGTGTCCCAGATATACCAGAAGCAAACCCTGAAAATAAAATTAAAAAAATATCCAATGAAAAACTAAACTTCACTACCCAGAACAAACATGAAATGACAACAAATCCAAATTCAATCTGTCAAATCATACGCTTCTAGGTTTAAACAACACCGTACCACATTAATAATTAATTAGCATGATCCAGAAGCCAAATCTTAAAAACCAACAACAAGAATAAAAAGAGTCAAGAATCTCCAAGAAATGTGGAAGATGTACAAATCTTGCATTCCAAAAAAAAAAAAAAAAGAAAAAAAACCTATGTTCCAGCCAAAACAAAGAACCCCGGAAAAACTATTTAAATTTTTAAGGCGCAAAAATGCAAAATGAACTGAAAAAATGACAATGCTGCTGAAGGATATAAACAAAAAGACTGCAACATAATCTCACCTGATCTTTTGGGTGTCTAAAAGGGAAATCTGAGGAGAACCCAGATGAGTTAGAAGATCAAAAGGGGGCTGGCTTGTGGATGGATAAGGATTTGGCGTTATAGACGTGAAAAGGGTAGTTGGGGAAGAGAAATATTTTGGAGGAAGAATTCTTCACACAGGTGGGAATCCTCCATTGAAGAGAGAGAGTCAAAGCTGTTTTTTTCTCTTTTTTTCACACACTTTTCTTTTCCTCTCTCCTTCCTAACCCCCTGTTGTCTCTCAGTGTCTGTATGCCTCTCTTTCTCCTCTCTCTCTCTCTGTTCGTCTATCCACTTCTCATTTATCCCTTTTCTTTTCCTTTTGTTTGAATGAAGCATACCTTTTTGTTTTTGGTGAATTTTTTGTTTGGTTTATTCAAAGTTCACATGTATCCATCCATGGTGGACAAAAGAGCCAAAAAGAGGGCATGTGTAATGTGGAATAGGACGTAATTGACCTTTTGCCTTTTTTTGTAAGGACTTCTTAACCTTCCCTTTCATAACATTTCACCAAAGAAACAACTCGACAATTTTATATCAGCATATTTTCTTAGCTGTTAAAAAAAAAATTATCTTATTTTGTGCTGTATAATTCTTTTCTTGTGCAAAATCATTTTTCCCGCAACAGGTAATTAGAAGAATTAATCCAATTCATTATTCACAATTTTATCATCATATCTTCTTCGACTTTTTGCTTTGATAATGTAGTTAGCCAGGCGGTAACCATTATCTGGTTGCTTCCTGTACATACTCGTCTTCTTAAAAATTAAAAAATGATTAAATATTTATATTTTCTTTTTCTATTTTAGATTCTTATGATGCCTATCTAATCTCTATTTTGGTTAGGGCTGTTTAACAGCCAGTTAAACTGGTTAACTGCTTGGACCGATTATCAACTGATTAATCAATTCGATTTAATTAAAAATCGTTACACTTGTTTTGGTTAACCGATCGATTTTGGTTTTACAATTGTTTCCTAATTTAACCGATTAATTAGATATTGTTTACTTAACAATTAATCGATTAAACTAATAATTGATTAGCTGATTAACCAATAAGTGAACTAGTTAACTGGTTAATTTTTTTTCTTTTTTCCTTATCAAATATCTAACTTAATAGTTACTATATATTTAAATTATAAATTTATAATCTAATATAAATATACAACTAATATTAATATTAAATTATTAATAGTTATTTAGTAATTAATAATTTAAAATTTATTAGTTAATATATCTTACAAATTACAATGTCATTACTTGTAAGATTACTTAATACTAACATATAAATTAATGTTACATACTTACCTATTTAGTTACTTTTATATAATGTTAAATATATTTTGGCTTATAATCATCATTTTTACACATTTTGTATCAAACGTAATATTTGCATTAAATTACATATGATCTTATTATCTCGATTATTTTTTTATAAAAAGTTAGTATGAACTATGAATGCAAAGCGTGGATTACATTTAATTTGTATACAATATTTGCTTGTTATACTTATTTTGAAATATATAACAATATTCTTCTAAAAAACTATTAAAAATAGCAATTTAACTTGTAAAGTACTCAAATATACTAAAATATTTAAATACACGGCATTGTGTAAAATGAATCAATTAAGCTACATACATGACTATTAAAATTATTAATGATATCATTTTTTAAAAGATTTAAAACATGAGAAATTTTCTTAAAATATAGTTTTTTTTAACTTTTTACATTTCAACTATATTGTCGACAAAATTATATGGCTATATGCACATTAAGACATATAAAAATCTTTTAAACATATTAGCATGTATGCACATTAAAACATATAAAAATCACTTAAACATATTAAAATTATAAAAACTCGAAACAAAACTATTGTTAGAAAATTTAATTTAGTTTTTTAACACAAAATAATATTTTTTTATAATTGTTAATTTGTAATGATAAGTCATTTTTAATTTAGAAATGTAATTGAAAGAAGTTATAATTTTTGTAGATGAAAGCACAAAAAAAAACAAAAAAAACTCGTGGGATGCATATAATATTAAACATAATTATTGGCTAAATAATACTTACCAAAATTTACAAAATATGAGTTATAGTTGCAATTTGCAATTTTGGGCTTCTGGTTTACAGCTAGGTTTTGCAAATGGGTCACTTTTAATTATGATTTTCACTTGGCCCAATCCAATTAATAGTTTGGAGTTTTTGGATTGATTTCTATAAATTTGGGTTTTTTTTAGAGTTATTTTTAGCAAATAAGTCACTTTTAACAAGGTTAGATCACTTTTAATTCTAATTTTCACCTCGACCGGATTCAATTAAATTTAAAAAATGGGTTTTTCAAGTGTCAAAAATTGCACTTTTTTGAAATTTGGGCCATTCACTTGGTTCATGTTCTCAATGATTAACCGACTAAAAACTGAATCAGTTAACGGTTTAATTAAATAGTTCCAATTTTTAGTTGTTCAAGTGCCAGAACCAGTTAACCAAACTAGTTTTAATTAGTTCACTAATTAACTAGTTGGTGACCATGCTTAATTCTAGTGATAATAAAATTTTGATAGGAATAGTATGATCATTTATACATATAAAACCCTGCTTTTATTGAGTAACTATTTCTATATTTTTGCACAAAAATAGTTGGAGTACTTCTTTTTCCAAGGGGTTAATTGCAAATCTTCCACTCAAAGTATCTTTCTTACATTGCCTCAGTTTAATTGATTGAACCTATTTTTATTTTTAATTTTTATGTTGGTTGAAGGTACTCCAATCGAAGAACATACTTCACCATATATATAATAGACAAATTTGATAAATTCGACTCTTTATAAACTGTGGATAAACTATTTTTTTAATGATTAGGTCACATTCTTTCTATAAGGCATGATTATTTTCTTTTCCTACATAGCATGTTTATCATAGTATTTTTTTTTTCCCAAAACGATCATAGTATATACATAAAAAAATGGCACATATACATAATAGCCCATTGGCTATAAGGACCTTAGCTCTTATAATGAGACTAAATCTGACAGTACAATAAACGTACAAACACCACCTAACCAAACTAGTTAAGTGACTAAACTCGGGCCTATTGATCTCCACGGGAGTACCGCAACCAACATGTAGAACTGCCTAATAAAAAATAGACTGCATCTGCCGACATTCTTTACGTTACTTTTTGCATCGAATACCCCACTATCAAAGCTTGGACCACAATCTCCAAACAGTTTATCATAGCATTCAATTTGAAAGTTTTGAGTCATTTGTACTATGTTGGGAATAATTCAAAATCTAACCCAACCGAATTGAAAATTTTGATTTTCAGTTAAATTTTGATTTGAAATCAAATTTTATTGGGTTAGTAATTTTTTAGACCCAAATGGATTTTTTGTTTCTTTTACAAAGCAATCTAAAACATTTTACTATTGAAAAACAACCTAAAACTACAGTTTGGGGTGTCCAATTAGCCAATCAAATCGGTCAACATACCGAACCGATTAGCATTCTAGTTAATTGGTCCGATTCGATTGAAAACAAGTTGGTATCTTTTAGTTAATTGGCCAGTTTTTAGTTTTATCTATTTTATTCCCGATTTAATCGAAAAACTGGTATTGTTTATATACTGGTTAATCAGTTGACCGATTCACTTTTTTTTTCATCTTTTCCTTTTTCGATTGGTTAACTATATTTTTTCCCCTTTTTTTCCTTTTCAAATATCTAACTTAGAATCTAAGTTACTATATATATATATATATATATATATATATATATATATTAGATTATTTAATATGAATATACCACTAATTCTAATATTAGATTGTTAAAACTTAATATTTATATAGTAATGGAGAATTTAAAATTTATTATTTAATATATTTCACAAATTACAACGTCAACACTTGTACTTATAACATTATTACGTACTAGCATATAATTTAATTTTGCATACTTACTTTTTTAGTTACTTGTATATAATATTCAAATTTAAATATAATATGAATGCAAATCACAAAGCATGTTTAACTCGTATGCTAGCCTATACTTAATTACTTATATTGAAATATATAATAATATTTTTCTAAAAATAAAAAACCACTATGAATAGCAATTTAACTAGTAGAGTGTTTAAATCAAATATATTATAATAATTGGATATAATTACATGGTATAGTGTAAAATGAATCAATTACACTATATACATGATAAATTCTGATAAAATATAATATTATTGCTGTAACTTTCACATTTGAAATTTATTGTAGATCAAATTATAAAACTATAGTATACGGCTATATGCACATTAAAATCTTTTAAACATATAAATATTATTTAAAACCTTTCAAGCATATGAAAATCTTTTAAAACATATAAAGATCTTTCAAACATATTATAATATATGCTTCATATTAAAACGTATAAAAATCACTTAAACATATTGCAATTATAAACACTTGAACAAAAATTATTACAAAAAGGTTAATTTAGTTTTGTGGTTGCAAAATAATATATTTCTTTTATATAATTGTGAGTTTAGGGTCATGAATCAATTATAACTTAGGGATGTAATTGAAAGATATTATAAACTTTTTAGATTAAAGAAAAAGAAAAATTTATGGAATGTATATAATATTAAATATAATTGTTGGTCAAATAATAATATTAAATATAATTGTTTTGCAAATTTGGGCTTTTTTTGCAAATTTGGGCCGATCCAATTATTGAGTTAGAAATACATCTTTATACCATCTAAAATTAGACAACGTTGGACATCGTAAATTTGTTAATTGTATTTTTGAACTTGTTAATATTTCTTTAGGATAAATTATTTCCGCACTTCAAACCAATAAGTTGACTATTTGCGATTTTTTTGCAAGATAGCAAGCTATCCTATCTGTATTCGATTTTGATTTAGAATACATTAAAGGTGAGAAGAACTGTTTGCCTGATTTTTTAACTCGTGAATTTTTAACAGGAAATTCAAAATGAATTCTGTGAAGAAAGAAGGAGATTCAAAGAAACTTCAGTTAGTTCATTTGGCTTTGCCAAATAGATTTCAATCCCTTTCGGACTATTCTCCACTCAACTTTGCTCAAGCTTTAGAAGCACCATATCAGAAAACTCCTATTCAAAAACCCATTACCCCAACTCAACTTCTTCAAGGACAAGCCTCTTCAAGCCCTACAATTTCATATTTGACTAAACATGTTGTATAACCTCTTTTACTTACTCGTTTTTCTCAATCACCAAATTTCCCAACTTTTTCAAAATTTTTAGATCAAATACTTCATTCAGATTGCCATTAGGTTCCTTTCAACACAGAAAAAGATATAAAGTATTATCTTTTGATTCTGACTGATTCAGGATCAGTAGATATACGACATAATATGGACGAAAAGATTGCCAATCGAATTGCTTACTCAAAAGTCATTTTTAAGAAGATATGTTCTTTTGATGAATGGGGTAGTCATTCTTTGATTAAGCCATTCTCATTAGATACTCAATATAGCGGTTGCACATATCAAGATTATTTAGAAGTTTGGTACAAAGTTTTTTACTTCAGACCATTCAACCATTCATGGTTCTTTACTTTTCACAAAACTTTTGCTTCTCAAGTTCCCTCCATTCCAATTTAGTTTTACAATTGGTGTGTATATCTTGGTTCTACTAAAGATATTTATCCTCCCGAAACTCAAATGACATACAAGTTATTTGTTCGAAAAACAGATGGCAGAATTCCAGATTATATGCAACAGATTTTATTAAGATGCCTAGAATTTACCTCTTTCTTCGAATTGAATATCCGGGGGTGTTGGCCTAGGATAATAATTTCTAGTGTTTCTTACATTCCAATTTAATCCTTTATCTTTGTTTGAATTTTTTTCTAAATTTTCTTTTAATTTTATTTATTTGAATATCATCTGATTCACTATCTAAAAATCCTTTTTCTACTTCATAGACAAAAGTACCATCATATTGAGATGACTGTATCAGAGCCTGGTTTTCTTTTGTAAAAAGATTTTGGGTAAATTACATCTACTACCCCTGTGATTTGTAAAAACTACCAATCAAACTTCCAGATTTGATTTATTACCAATGCCCCCTTAAAAGAGCTAAATGTTATGAATTTTTTAAATGTTATGAATTTATCAAATTTAAGGGGGTATTGGAAATAAATCAAATTTGGGAGTTTTTACAAACCACAGGGGTAGTAGATGTAATTTACCCAAAAATTTTCTAATTCTTTAATCCTGTCTTGAATTACTCTATCTTTTAATTGTTCTTCTATTCGTGAATACGATAATTCTTCTTTTAAATAACCTATTTGATTTTTAATATGACTAATTTGACTAACTTGTCTAGAGACTGAACATTTTTTAATCATATTTAACTCCATTTGATGACTGGGAGATATAAATTTAAATGAAATTTTCTTCCCTAAAATTTTTATATGAATACCTTCATGATCCAATTTCATGGGTGTAATTTGATGTAGAAATGGTAATCCTAAAATTAAATCTTGAGCAATATCCTCCACTACATAACACATATTCTTAATACAATAATCATCATTACAAACATTTAATATAAGCTTGTAATTAACAGTTAACGTACTTCCATTAGCTGCTATAAGTCTTTCATTAGTTTTTTGATAATATTTTGTTGGAATAATACCAGATTTAATACAATTTGTATCTGCACCACTATCAATCATAGCATGCAGAATTACTTCAAAATCATGAATTTTTATAGTAATAAAACAATACCATTATTGAAATGATATTCTACTTATCATTTGAATATGCAAATCATTTGAAACATCTTCTTTATTAATTTGTATTGAATCTAAATCTTCTATGTCTTCAATAATTTCTTTACCTTTGGAAGTAGATGCTTCATTTCTTAATGTCAATTTTGTTTCTAATTCTAAATCTTTAGTTTTTAATTCTATTATATTTTGTTGAAGTTTTTTAACTTGCAATTTTAATGTTTTAATTTCTTCTTTTACTTTATCTAGTTTTCTAATTCCTAATAAACTTTCTTGAGGATATTGTTCTAATAATTTAGTAATACTAAATGATTGTTTGAATTCTTTGGGTTTATCATCCTCTAAAATCAAATCTCTTAATTTAGTTAAATATTTTTTTTTACTATCTGGATCATTGATCTTTTCAATCATACAAATAAAGTTTCTTTATTTTCTTTTGAAATTACATTAATACAATAACATTTTTTTTCTTCTTCAGAACTTGACTCATATTCATCTAAATTATCTTCGTCTACATCTGTATTTTCTATTAATAAATTAATCATTTTTTCTCCCATATCTTCATCTTTAAATATTTTGTTAATCTTCTTTTTCATTTTACATTGACTTGCTTCTTGCCCAATTTTCCCACACTTAAAACAGGTAAGTTTATTTTTGTTCTTTTTAAATTTCTTTTTTTCTAAAATATTGATTATCTTCTCGGTTAAAATTTTTAAATTTCTTTTCTTTTTTATTTTTTAACATTTTCTTCTGACTTGAAGGTGCTTTTATATCTTTAATACCAAAAGCTTCACAAAAATTTCCTACTTCTTTTTTTTTTTTTTGTCTTTCATATTTATTCTAAAGTTTTAATTCCATACATAATTCTAAACCTTCTTTTTTAATAAATGCAAATAATTGACCATAATTAAATTGAGTGAAATCAATAAAATCAGTTTGCATATCCATTTGAATTTTGGAAATTATTCTATGAGAAAATAATCTTTGTAGTCCTGAAATAAATTTTTCTTTCCAATAAGGTGAATTAGCATCTGGATGTTTTAGTACTTGAGGTAGAAACACATCTTTATACCATCTAAAATCAGATAAAGTTGGACATCTTAAATTTGTTAATTGTATTTTTGAACTTGTTAATATTTCTTTAGGATTTCCTATAAAATGAGCTAATAAACAGATTATTAAAAAATCTAAAGCGTCTGATACATTTTCTACCATGGGTTGTAGTTGTTGTAGAGGTTGTGCTCTTAGACCTATTGCTTGTCTTGCTGGTGGTTTAGGATGTGCTATTATTCTTTCAATGGTATGTTCTAAATTTTGATTTCCATTTTCTTGAGAAAGGTAATTATCCCACCAATTTTTAAATTGTCCTGAAAATCCTGATACTATAGCTCCACAAATATTCTTTTGATCCATTCCTTTTGTTTGATAAGCTGTTTTTGCCATACCCATACCTTGAAACACATTTAAAATTCCATATTCAGACATTCCATCTATATTCCATTCATAGACAGAAGTACCATTATATTGAGATGCCTGGAATTTACCTATTTCTTCAAATTAAATATCTGGGGGTGTTGAACTAGGATAATAATTTCTAGTATTTCTTACATTCCAATTTAATCCTTTATCTTTGTTTGAATTTTTTCTAAATTTTCTTTTAATTTTATTTATTTGAATATCTTCTGATTCATTATCTAAAAATTCTTTTTCTACTAAATTAATTTTTTATGTTTCGGATTTTTCACTTGAATTATCTTCTTTCTCATCTTCATCAGTGTCTTCATATTAACATAATTGTTCTATTGCATTAATTCTTGAAGTAATAGGAGTATCATTTGAATTAAACCTGGTAATTTTTTTTTGTAATTTTATCTAATAATGCATCATTTGTTTTACTCATACTTTTAATCATTTCCACTTCTACTTTTGGAGGCAAACTACTAGTTTTAAAATGAGGTGTACTAATCTCATTTGGAAATGTTGAATCAATTTTCTTAATTACATTAATTTGTTCTTTAGGAATTGAATCGATTTTTACTAATATATGATCTACCTGATTTGCAATAGTATGTAATATTTGGTTTGAATAATTATTTTGTTGATATACTTTTTTAATATCATCTAATGCTACCATTTGAGACTCTACTCTTCCTACTTTAAAAGGTTCAATTTCAATTTCATTATTTCCTACTTGAGTTTTTACGGGCTATAAAGGAGGGTGAATTGAAGTGACAACAGTAGTATCATTAATTTTTCCATTTTTATATAAATTTGTTTGAACATTAATACTTTTTTCTTTAAAAATGTTTGAATTTTTTTCATTTCTTGAGAACCAGTATTCTAACCATGAAAATAAAGGTATATTACACCTTAATGTCTTCATGTATGAAATCCATTCTTGTTTTAATTTATCTTGAATAACCTAATCTAAGGATAAAAACCACATTTTTTTATTTGTTTCAGAATTATCAAAATTTTCTTGTAAATAATCAAAATTAATTTGAAATTCTTTATCAAAAGTGATTACATTTATAACCATTTTTGTTCTTGTAGGTGACAAGGAAGGTGATGTTACTACTTCTGGAATTGGAGATTTAAACATATATTTTGAAGTGCCTTTTGATATTATTGAAGGTGATGGTTCCGAAAAAGATCTTCTTGAGTTTTGAAAAGCTGAAGTTGAAGAACTAGCTTCTCCTTGTTTTTTGAAAGAATTAAACTTTATTAATACTTTTTCGTCATCTTTTTCAACTATATTTTGAATTTCAGTTCTTTGAAGATTTCTTACTGGTTGAATAGCCTTGATTTTGAATTCTTGTGGAATAGTTATTTCATTGCATTTTAATGTTCTAGGAATATATACTGAAGGATTATTGGCCTGAACTTGTAATAAGACTGTCTCATCTTTATCTTGAATAGTCATTTTAAATTTTGAATCTATTTGGGAATGCATTAATCGAAAGTATACTCAATAAATAACGGTAAAAATTTTACAAAATTTGTGAAATTCATTGTTCTGTAAATGGATATCTAATATTAATGAATCTAGAATAAGTGGATCTGAAAGTTCTACTGACAAGTTTGGAGCACAATTAAAGTAGATTGGTCCATTACATATATTAGTTTGAATTACTGAAAGTAATGAAGATTTATAACTTTTTAATCTTTTATCTCTTAGAGCTAAAAATATAGGAGCATCAACTCTATGAACAAGTGGTTTAACTGCAACTTAAATCATTCCAAAATGCATATATTGAAAACCTTTGTCTAAATATTTTTGTATAGATGTTGAATTTAATAGATAAATTGTTTGAAAATTTTCATTTATAGATTTAGTTTCTTCATGAGTTTTAATTGAAAAAACTGTCTTTAAATCAAAAGTTCCAATTTGATAAATTGTTTCAATTCTTTGTTCTGGAATAGTCCAATTATTAGTATTATTACTTGATAAATGTAATTCCTAACTTTGAACAATGTTAGATGATCTATTACTACTTTGAGTATTAGTCAGTATTCTTCTAAGTCTAGCCACCATATTTAAGCTAACGTAATCTAATTATCTGTTTTGATTTAGATTAGGATCGGGGGAAAAAAGGAGCAACCTACCAGGAACACCCTTTCACCTGGGCTTACTAACGGTTTTACAAGTCTCATCAAACCTCTTACCAAACTTATCTTAACCTCTATATAAAATTAAACATATGCACATTTTATTAAAAATTTAGATATCAATTTATATAAGATCATATATGTGTATATACACATGTAATTCACGTCAACTAATATAAGTTATATAAAAATATGCAGTCTAATTTGAACATATATGCATTATATATTTATATATATATAATGGAGGGGTAAAATATTAATATTATATATAGGAATATAATTGTTTTTGTTGGTTCAATTCAGTTTGGGTCAACTGAGAATCAAATTCGAATTATTCAATTTTCTATTTAAACTAAATTAAAAATCTTAAAACCATAATTCAAACCATTTAACTGCTTTTAAATTTTGATTTGATTTTAAAAACCAAACCACAAACTAAGTAATCAAATTTGAGTTTGAATTTATCGATATTTTGGTTTAACCCAATTAATGAACCCTCCTACTTTTTAAAGAATTTTTTTTACTCTCAGTCAATTTAGATGGTGAAAATATATTAGTGAAGATGTGCAAAGATTAAAACATACTTATAACTTCTTATTTTATTACTTTAAATAATAAAATGTCCACTGAATGATGTAAATATTATTGTTTTTTTATATATATAAAAAATATTTTTTTTATTGAGTAATATGGAATAAAATACATGACTTAGCTCACAACAAAAAAATACTTGAAAGTAAGATCCTATTTCTATATTTTTGGATAAAAATAGTACTTCTTTGTTCTAACATAATAAAGTATTATTAATTTTTGAGCCACCACTAGAGGTTACTACAAAATCTTCCATTGAAAGTATCGTTCTTATGTTCGATCAATTTAGTTGGTTGAACCTTATTTTGAACTTCCAAATTTTTTTTGCTCAATGTGATACTATCAAAAGTAATAAGCCTAAATCACTATTATAATCAAGTTGTACAAAGGGGACAAATTTGATAAATTCTACTCTTCATAGAATGAGGATAAACTTTTTTTTCTTATTATTAGATGATTGGCTCACATATTTTCAATAAGGCATGATTATTTTTTTCTGTGTAGTATGTATATCAAAGCATTCAATTTGGAGCTTTGGAGTTGATTGTACTATATTGGGAATAATTGAAAACTTTAGGGTCAATTGATCATATTAAAATGAGAAGCAATACAAGGGGTTTTGTAATTAACTTTTTCCATTAATTGGCCTATAACAAAAAGAAAAGTAATGAACATTATCATTGGTAACATAAGTTGCAAAGTAAATTTTGATATATGACAAAAGTAAGAAAGCAACCTCTGCATTGACATATTCATTTCTAGTTGAATTCATTGAGATTTTTCATTATGTTCATTGCTCAAATTTTTTAAGCTTTAATTTTGTGCTGGCATCCTTATTGCTTGATTAAATTTAGCTTAATCATTAGACAATTAATTTTCTTTCTTGCTATTTAGATGGTATGGTCTTCTTCCCTCTTGGAAGATTTGAATATATTTTTCGAGTATCCTTTTAAAATAGATGAAAATCTATTTGAGGTTTGAAGTTGCACAAAAATTCTTCATGAAGTCACACGTTTGAAAAACTATACTAACATAAGAAAATATTCCAACCTCACCATTTTTAGGGTGGAAAATTTATCAAAACTAGGGCCTAAAAAATTACTTTTATTTTTTGTAATTGAGTTGTTGTACAGGAAATAAAGTAGTTGCATAGTATTTTCTCCATCAAAAAAAATTTATCTTTTAAAGAGTACTAGGTAGCTCCCCATCGTGCTATGCACAGTGAGGTTGCCCAATATACCATACATTAGATTCTGATATAATAATAAGTTAATTATGTAATATATTTTTGAATAGTTATTGTAATGATGTAATTAACATGAAGAAACGTAAAAATTAAAGTATACTTATGTATATATTATCATACATATGAGGAATTTCAAAATGAATTCAGTAAAGAAAGAAGGAGATTCCAAAAAACTTCCACTTATTCATTTGACCTCACGAAACAGATTTCAATTCCTTTCTGATGATCCTCCTTAAACTTTTCTCAAGCTTTAGAAGCACCTTATCAAAAGACTTCAATTCAAAGGAATAATCTTCCACCTATTCAAACCCAATCTCAGCAAACTGGCTCAAGCTCAAATCTTACCTATTTCACTAAAGGAATAGTTGAACTGCTTTTCCTTGCCCGTTTCATTCAAACTCCAGATTTTCCAACTTTTTCAAAATACATCGAACAAACCATTTACCCAGACTACAACTGGATACCATTCAACGCTGAAAAAGATATCTCATTTTATCTTCTGGTTTTGATTGATTCAAGATCAATAGATATCAAACATACTTTAGATAAAAAAGATGCTAATAGAATTGCTTATTCAAAAGCTATTATCAGAAAAATTTGTTCTTTTGATGAGTGGGGAAGTCATTCTCTACTTAAAACATTTTCAACAGAAACTCGATATCAAGGATACACGTACCAAGACTACTTAGAAGCTTGGTACAAAGCTTTTTACTTAAGACCATTCAATTATTCTTGGTTTTTTACTTTTCATAAAACCTTTTCATCTCAAGTACCTTCTATTCTAATTTGGTTTTACAACTGGTGGATATATCTTGGATGTACTGAAGATATTTATCCTCCGGAGACTCAATTGGTTTACAAATTATTCATTCGGAAAACTAAAGGAAGAATTCCAGATTATATGCAGCCAATTCAATTTCATATTTTATTCAAAGTCCCATGGATATTTTGTTGGAGTTATAAGATTCATCCATTCCATCCTAAACCATATCCCTATGTCCCTGATTCGTGAATTTAAAATCAAATGGTGGACCCAAGTCTCAATCACTTAAGAAATGGTGGTGGCCCAGTTCTCTGGTGCGCATCAAATTCCATATACAGAACAAAAAATTCCTTCAACACCAAGTTAGCCAAAGCAGGGTTATGGACCACAAATGGTGGTACCATCGACACCCATAAAACAAAAAAAAAAAAAAAGAAAAAATAAAAGAAAAAATAATAAAGCGATTCCATGGAATTATTGCAAAAGGAAAAAAATATTGCTAACGGCTATGCAGAATATCAAAAATTCATAAAGTTCATGCAATTCAAAGAAAAAGCAAAATCAATGTCTATTAGTAGCAAAGCTTCATCAGAAGGATCCTCATTAGACTCATTTGGCGAACCACTAGCTCAAGATCCTTTTGTTGTCTAATAATCTTCTGTTTTATAGGATTCAATGAAGAAAGTTACTCAAACAAAGGTACATTGGATAGTCAAAGAATGTTCAGATTTAGAAGGATCTGGCAATTCAAAAATATGAATACTTAAAAGAGTCCCCAGACTTTCAAGTATTTACAACGTTGCTCAAATCATTCAAAATCGAGAAACTGGATCATTTCAACTACAGAAATTACCCAACTGTATTTACCTTTTCAGTAAGAAATCTCAAAAGAAACAAGATCGAGACTATGTTCAAAGGCTTCGATGGACGATAAAAAATGATAATCAAGTGCAAGCAATCATGGAAGAATATAGCAAACGACCAACTTTGCCTTTTTATTCTCCATTAAACCCAGTTCCAAATGATCAAGAGTTACTAGTCAAAATTACACCTCAAGAATTTCCTCATCAATCAGATATATTTGATCAAGAGAGCATTGAAGAAGCCTTCTCAAGTATATCTATACAACCACACTCAACAGATTCTGAAGATCAGTTCCCTTCGCCATGAAGAAATCAAGATTTGTCTTTATTCAAAAAGTCAGAAATGGAAAGATAATTAAAGTTATTCAAGCACGTGAAGTCGGGACAGTCAAAAAACTCTGTTTCCCAAAAAGACGAGTAGGTCCCATGTCGGCAAATAATTATAAGCAACTTTTTAAAAAGAAGATCGGATTGTCCTCAAAAGACTACAAGCAATTGTTTCCATTCAAAAAGTTGGAAGAAGATAAGGATTCAAATTCAAAGTGTTCAAAGTGAAAAAGACAAATTACCTACTATGAAGACAATTATGCAAGCAATTCAAGGCTACGGGAAAACAATTCATGGAAGCCAAAGTCAAAAGCCTACTAAGCACAAAAGTCAAAAGGCTATAAAAAGACCATTCAAGCAAAACAAACAAAGTCGCTCAAGCAAAGCAACAAAGTCAAGGAAGAAGTTAAAAAGGCTATAAACATAGCATTTCAAAGTTCCAAGCCTAGGAAAATAATAGACTATTGGGATTCAAGCATCAGACCCAGAGTTGGATTATTGGATACGCTGCTTTCTAGCAATTCATAAGCTTTCTTAGTCTTTTCCAAAATCCAAACTCCCAAAATCATTCCAACCCTCTTTGTAATATTTCAAATTTTTAGTTTCAAAATTTTAAAGTTTGTATTTCAGGTTCTATTTTAAGGATCTTTGTTGTATTCAGATTTCTATTTCAAAGTTTAATACAATAAGTATTTCATTCATCTCGAGTTTTTATTCATATTTTACTATTCACAAAATTACTATTCACAATTACTATTCACAATTACTGTTCATTTTACTATTTATGATCACTGTAGCTAAATCACTATTCATTTTTACTATTCTTTCTTCATTTTACATTGGTTAGCTTTGTGACTAAAGCGACCACATTTCCAGCAAATTATTGAATTATCATTATTATTATTGTTATTTTTATTTCCTCTATATTTCTTCTTTTTATATTTTCAACTAAATTGTTACATTGTCATCAGTAGTGGCCGCGCATTAACTAGTGCGTTAGTAATTTAATTTTAATTATACTTAAAAAACTTTAATTACTACATAATTGTTTTTTGGGAGTTGTACTGTAACATTTACAATCACAGTACAATATTCAATTTTTGACAAGATAACATTCAATAGATGTGGTACAATGCATTTCGATCATACAAAATTTCATTTTACTTTCAAAAATTAATGCGTTAATATTTTAATTTCTTCAAAACAAAAAAATTACAGTTTATAAAAGCAAGAGCCATGTTTTTTGTTATACATATGGCACAATGCATTTTATTATACAAAAAATTAATTTTTCTTACAACATCCTTGCTTATAATTAGAGTCATTATGTGTTTATTCAATAAGAAAATTTAATTTTGATCGTATTAGAAAATTTTGATTTATACAATGCTAATTTTTTCTGCCATACAATACCATATGAGACAATGGTGCAGTGTTAATTTTTCAATTATAAGATGCAAGGTACTCTAAAAAAATGACTTTCCTAAAAACCCCTTATAGTTTGGTGAATAGACAATTATGTACTAATTGACGCGGAATAATTTCAATTCTATGGTACTAAAAAAATTTGGATTTTTACAATTTTATTTTTTATATCGTATGATACCAAAATATTGGATAATTCTAATATATCGTATAACAGAATAACACAAATTAATTATTTCACCAATGAGTGTTCAAAGGTGCAATTTTAACTATATTGATTTTTAATATTTTACAAAGATGATATTGTTTTTGGTGTCATATAGTTTTATTTAAGATTAAGGTATAATATTCATTATTTGACATTACATTGCTCAATACATATAATCCAATACATTTTGCTTTTACAAAATTTGATTTTACCTACAAAATTGATGCATTATTTTTAATTTTGTAAACACTAAAAAATTATGATTTCTATAATGTTAATTTTTAATGTCATACAACACTTTAAAATAGTAAATATAATGTCCTTTGTATGATGGTAAAATATTCAATACAAAGTACAATGTGTTTTGTTGTACAAATAATAATTTTTCTTAGAAGATTCTTACAGTGTAATGAGCAGTCATTATATGTTTATTCACGCATTAATAGTTTAATTTTCATGATATTTAAAAAATTTTCAATTCCATCAAAGTTGATTTTGGATATTGTACAGTACCATATAAGATTATCATATAATGTTCATTATTTGACAATACAATATACACTGTATGTGATACAATGCATTTTACTATTAAAAAAATTTGTTTTTCCAATCATTAATTTTTATACTATGATGAGTAATGATTGTGTATTATTTGACACATTAATAATTTAATTTTCACGATCTTTAAAAAAATTTCGATTCCTACACAATTATTTTTTTGGTGCCATATAGTAGCATTTGAGATTACGATACAATGTTTATTGTTCGACAGTACAATATGTAATACATATTGTACAATGCATTTTGCTGTTAGAAAATTTGATTTTACTTTAAAAAATTGATACGTTAATGCTTTAATTTGGTTAATACTAAAAAGAAAAATCACAGTTTCTACAATGTTAATTTTTAATGTCATACAACATTTTAAAAGAGTAAGTAGAATGTCCTTTGTATGATGGTACAATATTCAATATATGTGGTACAATGCGTTTTGTTGTACAAATAATAATTTTTCTTAGATATCCTTACAGTGTAATGAGCAGTTATTATATGTTTATTCACGCGTTAATAGTTTAATTGTCATGATATTTAAAAAATTTTCAATTCCAATAAAGTTGATTTTGATATCAGACAAAGATCGTATCGTTCTGGTATAATGTTTATTATTTGACAATACAATATACACTGCATGTGGTATAATGCATTTTGCTATTAAAAAAATTGATTTTTCCAATCATTAATTTTTATACTGTGATGAGTAGTTATCCTATATTATTTAACACCTTAATAATTTAATTTTTATGATGTTTAAAAATTTTCAATTCCTACACAATTATTTTTTTGGTGGTGTATGGTAGCATTTCAGATTGCGGTATAATGTTCTTTGTTCAACAGTACAATATTTAATACATAAAGTACAATGAATTTTGCTGTTAGAAAATTTGATTTTACTTTCAAAAATTGGTACGTTAATGCTTTAATTTGGTTGATACTAAAATGAAAAATCACGGTTTCACAATGTTAATTATCAATGTCGTACAACACTTTAAAAGAATAAGTATAATGTCCTTTGTACGATGGTACAATATTCAATACAAGTAGTATAATTAGTTTTGTTGTACAAATAATGATTTTTCTTAAAAGATCCTTACAGTGTAATGAGTAGTTGTTATATGTTTATTCACGCGTTAATATTTTAATTTCCACGATATTTAAAAAACTTCCAATTCCAACAAAGTGGATTTTGGATATTGTACAGTACCATATAAGATTAACATAGAATGTTTATTATTTGATAGTATAATATATACTGCGTGTGGTACAATGCATTTTGCTATTAAAAAATTCATTTTTCCAATCATTAATTTTTATACTATGATAAGTAGTGATCGTGTATTATTTGATGCATTAATAATTTAATTTTTATGATATTTAAAAAAAATTCAATTCTTACACAATTATTTTTTTGGTACCATATAGTAACATCTGAGATTATGGTACAATGTTTTTTGTTCGACAATACAATATTTAATACATAAGGTACATTGCATTTTGCTATTACAAAATTTGATATATTAATACTTTAATTCGGTCAATACTAAAAAAAATTACGGTTTCTACAATGTTAATTTTTAATGTCATACAACATTTTAAAAGAGTAAGTACAATGTCCTTTATACTGCAGTACAATATTCTATACAGGTGATACAATGCGTTTTGTTATACAAATAATGATTAGTTAAATTTTTTTTGGTTTAATGAGTATTTTTTATTTGTTTATTCACGTGTTAATAGTTTAATTTTTACAATATTTAAAAAATTTACAATTCCATCAAAGTTGATTTTGGATACTGTACAGTACTATAGAAGATTACCTTACAATGTTCATTATTTGACAGTACAATATTCACTATGTGTGGTACAATGTATTTTGCCATTAAAGAAATTCATTTTCCAAGCTAAATTTTTATACTGTGATAAGTAGTAATCGTGTATTATTGACGCATTAATAATTTAATTTTACGATATTTATAAATATTTCAATTCCTACACAATTATTTTTTTGGTGCTGTACAGTAGCATATGAGATTACGGTACAATATTCATTGTTTGATAGGACAATATAATAGCGTTTAAATTTAATTAATGTGGAATAATTTCAATTCTATAGTATTTAAAAAGATGTGAACCTTATAATGGTTTTTTTTATACCATATGATGCCAAATAAAAGGATGATATAGTTTATATTATTTGATGGTACAATACTTAATATATATGGGTTAATAAATTTTGTTGTACAAAAATGGATTGTTTTCCTAAATAATTATTACAATGTATGAGTAGTTGTTACCTATTAAATTATGTGTAATAATTTAATTTTGATGGTTTTAAATTCTCAACTTCTAAAACCTTGATATTTTGTGCCAATATCATATAATATAATAGCATAGTATTAATTATTTAACTGTATACTATTCAGTATACAATTTTAGCTATATTGATTTTTCTCTTGTCAAACACATGCAAATTCCAAGAATTTTTAACTATGTGAATGAAATAGAACAAACAAATGGTGGGGGTGACCAGCTTGGAATGGTCCCAAAAAGATACATGAAGGTATGTGTGTGAAATTGTAGAGGTTTGGGTAGACCCTCTACAGTTTTCCAGTTGAGGGAGATCGTGAGATCCCACCACCCGGATATTGTCTTTCTTTCTGAGACAAAAAAAAAAAAGAGGCTTTGTTTCAACAGTGTGCAAAAGACTCCATTTTGACCATAGATGGAGAACGGTGGAACCTGAAGGAGTTAAGTGAGGGCTTTTGACTTGTTGATTGGAAGAGGTCATCGTTTCTAAAATAGTTTCTACAAGTTTTTGCATCCAATCGGAGTATACAATGGCAGGAGAAAGCAAGAAGTTCTAGGTAATATTTTTATATGCTAGCACAGATTCTAAAGTGAGGGAGGAACAATGGACATATTTGGAAAGACAAAAACAAGAGTGGGGAAATAGCTGGTTTATGGGTGGTGACTTTAATGATATAGTCAATAGGGATGAGAAAAAAAGGAGGGCGGCTAAGAGCCGAGTCCAGTTTTGGGACTTTCAAAACTTTCATTAATAGAATAGAGATGCGGGAGTTAGGGTTTGTTGGAAAAAAGTTTACGTGCGCCAACAATAGGGAAGGGGAAGGTTTTGTTGAAGAAAGACTAGATAGATACTTTGGAGCCCCAAATTGGATTATGGAGAACAAAAAAGCTAAAGTGTACCATATGGAAAGAGTTTCTTCTGATCATTCTCTTTTACTCTTAGATACGGCACCCAATGATCAGAGAATTCAGAAGAGATTCTTTTTTGATAAAAGATGGACTAAGAAGGAAGAGGTGAAGGAGATAATTGAAAAGGCACGGAGTAAGAAGTAGTAGGAACCCCAATGTACCAAATCTGCTCCAAAATCAAACAGTGCAGGGTGGAGCTACTATAATAGAGGCGTAAGCAAGATTTTAATTCAGCTAAAAGATTTTGGGGATTAAAGAACAGTTGGAAGAGTTGAGGAAGCAGGAGGGGAATAGGGACTGGAGTAGATGGAGCCAACTCCAAGCTGAACTTGATATTGCGTATTGGAAGGAAGAGATATTTTGGAAACAAAAAGCTAGAGTCCAATGGCTTCATAAAGGAGATAGAAACACAAAGTTTTTTCATGCATGCACAGTGAGCAGAAGGAGACAGATTTTAATCAAGAACTTAGCGAGTGGGGATGGCCAGTTATGTGAGAAGCCTAAGGAGATAAAAGAGAAGATAGTGAAGTTTTATCATCAATTGTTTCAATCCTCAAATTCGCAACAGTACCATGAAGGGTTGGATGGCATCCCACGATCTATCATTACAGCAATGAACCAAAGACTAATCCGGCTAGTGAAGAAAGGTGAGATAAAAAATGCTCTTTTTCAAATGCAGCCCAATAAAGCTCCTGGTCTAGACGGTATGACCCCTCTTTTCTTCCAGTTTTATTGGGTTGTGGCTAAAGTAGACATTTGTAATGTTGTTAAATTTTTTTTTCTATCATAAGAAACTGTATAAACAAATGAATCACACCTTAATTACTCTTATCCCTAAAGTTAAACATCCCACCTCCATGTCTCATTATAGACCAATCAATCTGTGTAATGTTGTGTATAAAATTATCTTTAAAATTGTGGCTGAAAGACTAAAAATCTTCCTTCATAAATGCATTAGCCCCTATCAGGCAGCGTTTATTCCTGGGAGACAGATTTTAGACAATGTGATTGCTCATCACATACACACTTTAAACACTAGGCATAAAGGAAAAAAAAGGATTGATAGTATTGAAACTTGATATGGTCAAGGCTTATAATAGAGTGGAGTGGGACTTTCTTTGTGAGGTCCTTAGAAAAATGGTTTTTGATAGAACATTTATTTCTTAGATTAAACAGTGTATTAGCTCCACTACTTTCTCTACAAACATTAATGGGGAGACTTGTGGGTATATCCAACCATCAAGGGGATTGAGACAAGGGGATCCAATATCATCGTACTTGTACTTGATCATTTTAGAAGTCTTCCCGAATATGATTATGCAAGCAAGTATGAGAGGAGAATATAGAAGGATGAGAGTGTGCAAAAAAAAAGGCCACTAATTACTTATTTATTGTTTGTAGATGATTCTCTACTTTTCTGTGAAGCAGATACTGATCAAGCAAAGAGGGTGAAGTCATTGCTGGACAAGTTCAGAAGCTATTCCAGACAGTTGGTCAACCTTGACAAATCGTCCATCTTCTTTAGTAAAAACATGATGTCGGAGATCAAGAAGGCCATATGCCAAACTCTGGATAGGATCAAGGAGTAGTAAAAAGCTAAGTACTTGGGACTTCCTATGCATATAGGGAGGTCTAAGAAAGAAGTTTTTGCCTATGTGGTAGAAAGGGTGCAAAAAGAATAAAAAATTGGAAAAACAAGTTCCTAAGTCTAGTAAGGAAAAAAGTCATCATCGAAGCGGTAATTGATGCACTCCCAATATACGTAATGGCCTGCTTCAAATTGTCGAACAATGTAAGTCAAGCGATTGTCAAAAATTCAACCAATTTCTGGTGGGGGAAAAGAGAAGAAGGTAAGCCAAGAATACATTGGAAAGCTTGGAAGGAAATGACCAAACTCAAAGAAAAAGGGGGCCTAGGGTTCAAGAATCTTCTAGTGTTTAATGATGCGTTGTGAACTAAGCAAATTTGGAAGATGATTACGCAACCTAATCTGCTCATGAGTAAGGTGATGAGGGCCAAGTATTTTCCAAATGAGGGCATTTTGATGGCCCAAACAAAAACCAATACCTTATGGTTGTGGAAGAGTTGGATGGGAGCTAGATATATCATTCAAAAAGAAGCTGGATTCCAGGTGGGAGATGGGTGGTCTATCTGGATTTGGAAACACCCCTAAATTCCGGGAAGGCCAAATGGAAAACCCACTGCTGTACCATCTACTCAGAACCAAGTTCCTTGGGTTAGCCAACTTATGAATCAGGATGGGACGGGTTGGAATAACGAATTGATTGAGTGGATTTTCACCCAAGCGGATCTGAGGCCTTCCTGACTATCCTAATTAACGAGGGTGGTAGTGGTGACTAAATAGTATGGTAGCCTAACAAATAAGGAAACTACTCTGTCCAGTCGGCATACAAGAAGATAATGAGCGAACAAAAGCAACAAACCCAAAGACCAAAGTAGCAATTCGGAGGAATAATGAGAGAAGTTTGGAGGGCCACACAGGCGGGAGTTAAATGAAAATGGAAACATTTTCTCTAGAGATGCTGACATGGTATCCTATCGATGAAGGATCAATTGGCATTGAGAGATATTTAAGAAGACCCAATATGTCAAATGTGCGAAGAGCACGAAGAAACATTAGAGCATTTATTTATAAACCTATGGAGAGTAAGAATGGTATGGAAGTTAGCTCTAGTGAGATGGGAGATAGTAAGCATTATGATAGGAGCTTTAAGAATTGGTGGCAGGATATTTGTGCAGATCAAAAAAGGGACAGCTGGAAGGACAGAGCATAGCTGATTGTATACATATTATGGTTGCTCTGGAAAACAAAGAATCTCTGGATATTCCAGCATGAATAGAGGGAAGAGAAGCAAGTGATGAATATGGCAATGGTAAAATGGGTAGAATTTTGGGCAGCTAAGGAAAAGGAAAATGCCCTCAACCAAAGCACAATTCATTATGAAGGGTGAAATAGAGACTAGGAGTAAAGATGAAGGCTCAATAGTGTCTGTTGTATAGAAAGGAAAATGAGGAATAGAAGCCAAAGTGGGTACAGTATCCAGTTTGGGCAGGGATTGGAGACGTTACCCACTGTATTTGAATATAGTCGGTCTTTTTTTTTTTTTTTTCTTTTGATCTGGTTTTGTCACCTAAATGATTTGTTAAGGATCTAAGGATTTAGAGAGATAGGAAGTAGGAAATTATTTTGACTTGAACCTTAGACTCGAAATGAGTTCTAAGGAATCTTTAGCTAGTGGGTTTTTTGTATATGATATGCTTTTTTAGAAAGTAAATACAGCTATAGTTTTTAGTTAAAAAAAAGAGAGAATGAAATAGAACAAATAAATCCAACACGTTCATAATTTTTGCCATTGTTAATCATTATCTCATTCTTTTATTAATGACCAATATTTTAAAATTAATTTTGTTACTTTAAACAAAATATGTTTTTACTGTACTCAAACAATAATAACTACATATATAATATTCTTAGTAGATTTGACAAATAATTATTACAAAGTAAAATGAATAAGAAATAAAGATTTGTACTATACATGTTTACTTGCAATAAGCGATAAACAAAATATGTAATAATAATTCGTGTATGTCATCTGTCATAATATATGAGGTGGTATCATTTTATTGGTTATCAATTACAGATTGTCGATTAATTCAAAGGAAGAGACCTTATAAATTTCCAAAATTAAGATTATGCTGGCGTCATCTCTTCATCATCTTCGCCTTTCTTTCGGCCTTGAAAATTTTTTTTTAAATAATATTTCCAACGTCATTTTTTTTTCCAAAGAAACGATCGTTATATTAACTACAAAAAATGTGACATTTACAAGTTGCCCACTGGCATAAGATGACCTTAGCACTTGCATTGAGGTTAAGTGAAACAGTTAGGGATTATCCAATCCTACTAAACGCTAACGCTAACTACCTTAGGTTGTGAGGCAAACAAAACAGAGACTATCAACATGTACATCAAGCTATAACAAAAACCATACTTTAGCTTGCTTCAAATTATACCTCTCTAACTAAAATGGATCAAATATCCTAATGTTGTGTCGATTAGATATTCTCTCCATTCTAGTCAAAGCCTCACCTTGTCAAAAAGCTCTTGGTTTGGGTAGCTACCACTGAACATTGATGGTTGTTCCTAGTGCTTCCTGTAGGGTGTATCTTTTTCTTTCCTACATATCTCTTGATATTTCAGCCATTCTTCCATAGCTAGATCTACTACTGTCCGCTCCTCTCTCCATTCTTGTTGGAATAACCATAGGTTCCTGGTTTTCCAGAGCATCCATAATATATAAACTGTAAGTTCAACTCTATCCTGCATGACGATGCCTTTCCTTCCAACGTCATTGACTAACAGTCTTTCAGCCATGCCAAAACATTTTTGCTTGTCAATGGCTAGACTCATTTTGGCTTACGTCGAGATTTTAGTTATGATCAAAATCTTTTCGGTCCACGATTAGAAAGGGTTTGGTGTGTTGCCCAGTTAGGTCCGATTAGGCGCTTTCTCTATGAGGGGAGAGGTACTTCTAGTTAATTGTTGACCGGATGATAGCGGGATTTGATTTAGTTAAACTAGAGCGTTCCCATTGAGCACACAACCTTTTTTTTTTTAGAATTTTATTTGAAAACAATTTTCAAAACTTTTTTTTGAATTTTTCAACTTTGAGAAACCCTAATTTGAACACTTCAATTTTAAACTTTTATAAATAAATTAATTTTTTCAAATTTCAAAAATCCTAATTTGAACACTTTAATTTTAAACTTCTATAAGTAAATTAATTAAGAAATATACATACAATTCATCAGCCATGACATACGTTTAATGGAATAAATAAAAAGTTATGTAGGATATCAATGACACAATTGTTCGATTTTTAATGATATTTTTATAGACTATTTTTTAATTTTTCGTAAGATTTAATAGTTTTTTTGAGTGTTTATTTGAATAGTAAGAACAAAAGTTTTTAAAAGACAAAGAAAAGATTAAAATTCATATAAAGGAGAGATCATAAAAATGGAGATCAGTCCCTAAAACATAGGGAATAAGAAACAATCAAATAGAAAATAATAAATCAATTCGTGTTCTCAAGAAAGAGAACGAGGGAAATAGGAAAGCCAATAAAGTATATTTTGCAAAGTCACTGGGTCTCTTGTCAATTGCCAATGTTGCAGAACGACATGAAGTGCGGGGATTTTCTAAGAGTATGGTCAAAGAATAACTCTTTTGGAAAATCATCATCGATGCTGGCATGCTACTTCTCTATTTAATCTCAACTTTCAACTAATCATACTTTTGCCCTAGGTTGTGATTTGTAAAACGAATATCAGGGGTTTTAGAAGCTTACCTTATTACTGAACTACCATTTCACAAATAATAAGAAATTTGTGGAGGGGTTATCTTGGCAGGTTTAATTAGGGCATTTTGAAGAATAAATTGTTTGTTGAGATTAATTTTCATCTTTGCAATGAATCATGTTAAAACCATTTTGCTCTAATCATAGTATCAATTCTGGTATTATAAACACTTAAGACTATTAATCTATCATTATGTCTATCATTAGACAAATTGATATTCACTCTCAAGGAGTCCACTGATCCTTTTGATGCGCGCATCTTCGTTTTACGCTAAAACTTATCATTTAAAAAAATAAAAATAAAAAAAAATGGCACTGCTTAAAGTAGGCTATCTGCCAGGCACTGCTCAAAGTAAAGCTATCTACAGATAACCATAAACCCGACAAAGGATTTAAGTGGGGCTGTAGCGGGCATTATCCCAATGCTGACTACAAAACTCGAAAAGGTTGTGAACTACACCCTAATGTTGGAAAATGCTTGCAGCGGCCATTATCCCAATGTTGACAAACTGCTACAAAACTCAAAAAGGTTTTGGAAAATACTTGCAGGATTTTACTAATCAATCTATAACTTTTAAGATACAATATAACACTGTAAAATGATTGAAGGATTTTACATATCTAATAACTAAAGCATGAGAATGCAGCAACAAAGGCTATCAACAATAGATATTCCCAAATGCACGAATGCACCATATAACTAAAGCATAAGAATACAGCAACAAAGGAGATCTTTTACATATCCAATGACTAAAGCATGAGAATGCAGCAACAAAGGATATCAACAATATATATTCCTAAATGCACGAATGCACTATATAACTAAAGTATAAGAATACAGCAACAATGGATATCAATAACAGATATTCTTAAAAGCACCGGGCTGCAATTATTACTTCATAAGAAGTCAACATGAAAATACGCATTCCCATACAAAATTTAAATACTCTCACTTAGCATTCTACCAGCTCAGAAAGTTTCTAATATGAGCACAATTATCAGAAGTAACATTAAGAAAGAACAGCAGAAGCCTAAAAGAAATTAAACCATCTGTCACCTATTATGACCTACACAGCTGGACAATTCTCGACTGCATCCTGAGCAAAAGACGACCTGAATTCAAACAAACATCATCAACTCAGGCCTACTATAAACATTGTTTCCTTCATCATCAAGCAAGGGATAAGCAGCCACCAGTGCATCTTGAGCGCCAATATATAATGAATTGTAGATCTTCCAGTACACTTCTCTTACCTTCCTGGCTGGATGGACCAGCCCCTGGAGACAGTGATTGAGGACAACTGCTGCTCCTAATGCCACTCTCATCCCCTCAATGGCTTCCATAACAGCGTTAATGACATGTGGGGATGTTTCAAAAATGTTGGGCCAGACATAATTCAACAGATCAATCAAAGCATCCTCACACCCAAGTCCAGCAACTCCTAAGGCCATGTGTTTCACTGCTGAGGCCGCAGTTTGACAGTGAACCAAGTCTCTATCCATGAGAGCATCCTCTAGTAATGGGGTAACTGCATAAATATAGTCCTTACCCATTTCACCAATGTACTCAAAAGGAAAGACAAGGACTTCAAAACACCGTTCTGGACATTAAGCTCCGCACACGATATTCATTCATAAGGGCAGGTAAAACAGTAAATGGAGAACAGGTTTCTGCAACAATTGCAATTGCCACAGTGGTGCAGACACGATTTTGGCGCTCCTGAACTTTGAGATTATTCAGCAATGTTGCAAGCACGTCCTGTGGACCAATGGCTTTGCAATGTATCCAAAAGTATTCACTGTTGCTCGACGGATACCCTTCTTGTGGGCTTTGAGCATTTCAAGAAGCTCAAAACAAATCCTCATCCATTCCCTGGCAGGAACAAACTCAGCTCCTCGGTCAGCTATTCTGCCCACAAGATCAATGCAGTTTTCCTGGACTTTCTCATGACGATTTTTCAAAATTGGAGTCAACCGAGGAAGTAAATCCTTTATTGGAGGAGTCATCTTAGTCATACCAATGACATTCACAATCGCCTTAAGAGCACCCAATATAGGACCTAAAACTTCTGGATACTCCTCTCCCAAATATTCATACAAAACCACACCAAGATGGCCCATGAGTTGTTCTTCTCCACACTGCTTCATCACCACAGCAATCCTGGATATAAGGTCTGCTGCTTGTTGTCTGACCTTTGCGCTCTTATTATTTAAACGCCATTTGATGGTACCACATATTTGTGGAAGATAAGGCTTCACTCTCTGCCCAAGTGCATTGACCACAGCTCCAAAACCATTTAGCATCACATTTGCATCATCACTGGTTTGCTCTTGAAAGGCATAAAGAATTCCATCAATCAATAGCTCTTCCAAGCGAGAATCAATATCAGATGCACCCAGATTTGCAACCACCTTCTCAATCGTCTCCATGACCATTCTTCTATAAGGTTCACTTTCATCCTTTAGGTCTTCAACAATCCTACCCACTATATCTGCAACACCAACTTTGTTTGCTATCTCAACCGTAGTATCAACAAGTTGCCTATAATTTCTGCGGTCCAAAGCCATTCTTCTAACCCAGAAGTTGCGAAAGAATTCAGGAAGAATGTCATTCCTTATGTAGTCTGGCTCCACACCTTCAGTGCTCACACACTGCTTCACAACTTTCAGAACAATTTTCTTCATTTCTTCATCAGGTGACTGGAACTCACGAATCAATATGTGCATGACTTCCTTGGTATAATAACTAGCATAGATTGCATCCATCAAGGGAATGATAAAACCAATGGCCTTCAAGAAGGCAGCCAAAACCTTACCACGATGTGATCTAATACCTTTCCATAGAGGCTTCAACACTGAATCAAAGCTTTCAATACCATATGGGGCAGCAGCCTCAGCAAGAGCAGCAAGAGAGAGAGCAGTGATGGTTCTGACCTTCTGATTCTCATCATTCAGCCCATGTTCTATGATTTCTACCAGAGACTTCAAATGTGGAAGAACAGCACAACCAATCAAAATGGCAATCTGCTGAACAATTTTAATACCAGTGTGACGCCTGCCAAGATTTCTTACTTAGACACACGGCTTTCAAGAAAGGTAACAAAGCAGGAATCCCAAGTGCAGAGGCAACAACACTGAATGCTCTTGCAGTGGTATTCCGCACATACTCATCAATATTATCAATATCAGGCCGCATTGCAGCAATCATAGTTGCCAAGCCAGCTGCCTTGCTGAGATTGGAGATAATCTCTCGACCTTCTACACGGGCATAGTAATCTTCATCAATCAGCAGGGCTCAATCACCACAAGAATTTTGTGCACAAAAGGTCGCACCAACTCATCCAACTTGTAAAGCACCGGTCAATAACCTTCACCAGCAAGTGTCTTTCTTGGTCCTCTAAAGTTGGTTGCATAAGCAATGGAAGGATGCGATTGAACAGTGGTCCAGCCCCAAATTCTCTGGCCTTATCAGTCAGCTGACGCAATGCTGTTTTCCTCTGAGGTGGTGTCCCATTCTTAACTTTGAGTAAAAGCTTCATAATCTTGCGTTCTTTCTGCTCCTCAGGAGATAACTCTTCTTCATTTTCTTCACTCAATAAGAGACCAAAATACTGGTAGTCTTCAGGCTTCATAAAGGGCAGCCCACCAGGCATCTCTTTTGGCACATCAAACTGCTGACCTCTATTTTCTTCAGGTATATTATACAGTGGTGTTCCAATTGGAGTTGGGGTGGCAAGCTGCTTCCTGCCAGGAGTTCTAATTGGGGCATTAGGCGATGGAGGGTCCCAAATCTTATAACCCTCCTGGGAAACATTGCATCCAGCTCTTCATCAGTCAATGGTCGATTTCTTTCTTCAATATCCTTTTCCCACCTAAGCAAATTATACTGTTCTGGAGTCATGGCACCACGCAGGTTAATAGCACTTGGAGTTGGCGTAGCCAGTTCAACTCCCCCAACAGGGGTCACACCAGGAGTATATGCAGCAGGTGTAGCACTAGACATAGGCGTAACACTGCCCATGGTAGCGGGGGTTTCATCCCACCTTGACCTCTGTCTTTTGGGTGTAGGAGTAGCCAGCCCAGCCAGCTTGGGCGTGGCATCCCAGGTCATCCCAGCAGGAGTAGCGCCCGGAGTAACCCCACCAGCAGCAGGAGTGGCATCTGAATCGGCTAATCTTCCTGGAGTTGGAGTCTCATCCCACCTATTCTTCTTCACGGAAGGAGTGGCATCCCCAAACCTCCCTGGAGTTGGAGTCGCATCCCACCTCCCAATTCCAGGAGTTGAGTCAGGCAAGTCCCAATCAGACCCAGCCTTTGCTTTCTTCGAGCTAGTATCATCCTGGGATTGATCCCACCTATTTCTCTTTTTGGGTTTCTCTGTTTCCTTCTCTTTTACAACTACCTTGCCTTCCCCTTCCTCCTTCTTCTTCTTTGCAATCTCTTTCATCAACTCCTCTTTCTGCTTCTTCAAAGCCTCCTCTTTCATGATATCAGCATAAGTCCTCACATCAGCCCCCGGTGTCTTATCCAAAAGGGATCAACCCTCTCAGGAGATATCACCCGATTCAACCTCCTCCGCCTATAATCATCCTCCCTATCAATTATTTTACTAGGCTGCTTCAGCCCAATAGCATCGTCCTTCCCAGCCCTGGGAACATCATTAGAAACTCTCTCGGAGCAGTATAGGATGGCATTCTCTAGCTATCTCAATATCTGCAGCTGCATCTTCACCGTCAGTAACCTCAATGGACTTCTCGTAACCCTCAAAACGATCAGAAACGTACAAGTCAGTATCAAACGTGACCGAGTTAAGTGATGCGAGTTCCTGCTCCATCTTCTTCCTCTCCTCTTGGGTTAGCCTAATCTCATTTCCATCGGTATCCATCTTTTGCAACGACTAAAAATCTAAGAAAAATGCAACTTCAGCAACAAACCCTAACCCTAGCTTTCGGGTACTTCTGTAGTACGCTCACAATTGCGAAAACCAACCAAGAAGTCGAACCTATTAAGCCAAAAAAAAAAGAAAATTCAGCAAATCGAACAACAATAATAAGATTAATTCGACCCCAAAAAAGGAGTAAAACGGTGCTAAGTAGCGGAATTGCGAACCTAAATTGAAAGAAAGGAACTGCTTCTAAGAACACCAGACACAAGAGAAGAATTTGTATAATCTAATCAACATAACAATCAAAAACGAAGACGAACACCAAACAGCAAAAATCGAACGAGAGGAGAAACTAACCGTCGCTGGTGGTGCGGCTGAAGACGACCAGGGTCCGTTACAGTAATGGGTTAGAGTCGGTTCTGCATTTCAGTTTTGCCCCTGAGATTTTATATTTATTTAAACTGCCTCTACCCCTCGTGCCTTTTTACCCCTAAATAATAATAAGAATAATAATAAAGAGTCAGTAAGGATCCAATCGGGTTAAAATCTTTCCAAAACTCCAAAAGAATTGGAAAAATATAATTTATCTATTATTAAATATTGAATATTAAATTGCCTAAAATAACAATAGGGGAAGAGTTTGTTTATTTTTTATTTTTTGGGTTGATAAAAGAATTAAATTGAACTACATCCAAGCATCCTAGCCTCTTACAATTGGTCACAGAAATAAAATAAAAATATTATAATGTAATTAGTCTCATATTATGTATTGTGGCAACTTTTTATTGAACAAATGTTATTGGTTTTTGTTACGATCAATTTACGAACAAGTGTTAGTTTTTTCGAATTGAGTTCCATTACAGTTAATAAGGATTTTTGAATTCAGTTCCATTACAATTAATAAGGATGACATGACATGTTTAAGAACTTAGTAAGACATTTAAGTTGTAGTTATTAAACCAACTTAATTAATTATATAAAAGGGACTTGTCTAGGTTGCAACTTTCACTTTAATGTAAGTATAATTTTTTGAAACTTTAAAATTATGTTTGTATACGTTTAGTATATTAATTTGATTTAAAATTTTTTATTGTATTTTCTTTATTATCATTTTAAATTTTACTTTCAAATACAATTAATTGCAATTTAAAATTAATCAAAAATTTATCATATATGGGATTTTTCAATTTTTATTACAATATAAATTTTGTAACTCACTTACACTTACATGTTTCTTTTATATCTTACTATATTATAAAGGAGAATGCCCTTTTAGAGCAGCGGACTATTTGAGTGCCATGTGGCACTTTCCAACGTGTAAAAAATTACTTACTCAGCTTCCACGTTTTTGCCCAAATAAGGAGGACTGCTTTGCTACTGCATTCTCTTTACCTATTCACGCCTAAACACTATTAAAATTCATTTTTTTCTCCAATGAGCCTTTTGTTTTGCTAGATAACCATTCATATTCTATGCCCTTCTTCATTTTCTTTCACTGATTGCAAGACTTTTGGATTTCATAAATCTCTATTTCTATTAGGTTTCTAAAGAATTCCTTCATTGATTGCAAGACTTTTGGATTTCATGAATCTCTATTTCTATTGGGTTTCCAAGGAATCTAATAATATTCTTTTTTTAATGTTCATTTCTTCATTTTCCCCAATTTATAGGGTTTGCATTGGCAAAGCAAAAATAAATTAGACGAAGGACAACATTGACAAAGCAAAATGACAGTGCCAATTGGGATTGGCTATGCCTTGTTAGCATTAGGACCTTCTCTTTCTCTCTTCATCACTGTAATATTTCACAAACACTTTTTAATTCTCACTGTACTCTCCAAGTACCAACTTCAAATTTTGAGCTAATGTTGATTTTTTTTTATGTTACTTTGGTGTTTTTTTGAGTACTTATTATGGCAGAATTTGATATTAATTTTGTTTATGAGTAAATTGTTATGGCTTTGTATCATTGTCGACTGTTTGGAGAAATGTTAGAGAATAAAGGAGATGCAGTTGCTAATGCAAACCCAAAACCTAAAAGGCCAATCTTCTTGATCACCATTTCATCCATCACCTCCTCGATGAGTTTGTCATTGAGGTACACTTTCATAGATAGACATAGGTATGCCTACTTATTTTTAGTTTTTTTTCCTAATTAATTATTGTTATTTTGCTATTGCACACGAGGGACGTGACCAAAAAGGCTTCCGAAAGATGAGAGGTCGAGTAACATCCGATTGCTAATTGGGAGTATTATCATTATAATTGCTCTATTTGATCACTTCTACAACAAGAAATTTCCAAAGGATCATAACTTTTTGATTGGTTGCATGGTGTTTTATCCTTTCACGTGTCTTACTGTATCTTTTTTCTTTCTTTTTCAATAAACATGAGCTGAATCAACTTGTGATTTGGATAACATCCACAGACATGTGACTCTTGTGATTTTCCTGAACTTTTTAATATTTAATTTGATTTTATCTTTTTCTGAACCTACATGTAGATTGGTGTAACTTACATCAGAGATCATGTAAAAAAGAAGAAAAAAAAAAGGTTTTGTTATCATCTTCAAGTGTGTTCATGAATTGCAAGTGTCTGATATCAACAAGTAATAAAAAGTGAATAAAGTATTGTTCTTGCGAGGATTGAAACAATTCTAACCAATTACTTACCAATATAATTAATCCAAAAACAAGCCAGCCAATCAAATTGTTTTATGGTGATTTAAATAAACTAATAAAGAAGAAACAATTACTAGCAAATAATAATAGCGAAAAAAACTAAAAATTTATCAAATCAATTAAAATGTTAGAGTCTCCGATTTCACTTAATCAATCCTAATTAACTCTCTTGACTTGTCATGCAAGTAATTTAATTTTCAAATTATGATGGTGAAATTTTCCTAATATAAATTAATAGCCGACATCGGTCTAATAACCCTATTTAGATTAAAATCAACTCACACTTGGTCTAGGTGAATTTAAATTTCTAAATGCATTAGGAACTATGAAAATTCCCGATTTAATCTAAGTAGTCATGACTTAGTTCTACTACCGAAACCACATAAACAACCTAGATTATTACCGTCTAAATTGAATTCACAGTCTAATATCACATGCACATGCATGTCATCTTCACATGGTATCAAACAAGCATCAAAAATCAATTTGGTGGTGGCCAATCACCTAAAAGCATTAAGATCATGATATTAAACTCATAATTGAAATATAGGTTGCATCAACAAGTCTTGAGAATCAATTATTCATGATTACGATCCATCTAATCTCTAATAAAAGAAAATTAGAACATAATAAAATTTGCACTAATGACAAAAATAAAAGTAGACATAACTAAAATTAAAATAAATTCTTAGAATTAAAGTAAAGAATATTCAATAAACATAAAAACTATAAAGTATTTGGTAATTGAAAATAAAATACAACCAAAAGTTTCATAACAAAATACATGAAATAAAACTACTAAAATTACTAAACTAAACTAAAGAAAAACCAGTGCACACATGAAGGCAAAACAAAATAATGGCTAGCTTTCAACAATTCTGCACGAATGAATTTTTGCTCTTTGGTGCAGCTGTTTCTTTGTTCCAAAGATGGCTGAAGACTAATTTTCTCAAGTAATTATGCTAAACTAATGAAAAAGAAAACAAAGGAACGTATGTTCCAATAAGAAAACCAATGGTGGCTTTTCTTAAAGACAAACTCAAACAGAAAAAGAAACACAAGAAGAAAAGCACGTGCGGTTCCAAGAGAAAAATGGATGGCAACTACTAGAATTTTTATGTAAGAAGAAACTAAAAACTAAAACTAAAGACAAGACAAAAGAAGAAAGAAGAAAGCATTAGCCTAAGAAAGGATGGTGCTTATTTAAAATTCTACTATGTGAAAAAACTGAAGCCAAAACTAAAGAAAAGAAGAAAAGAAGAAAAGAAAAACAAATGTGAAAGACTAAGGAAAAAACTAGTTGGCGGTTGAAATTCTACTAAACTAATGAAAGAAAAGAAAAACAAAGGAAAATAAGGGTGGCGGGTAAAAAACTAAAGGAAGAAAAGAAGAAAACCTCTGTTTTTACGCACGAATCTTTGTCTTTTTGATCGGGTTTTTATAGTTTTTCAGAAACACTGCACCTCTTTCTTGTTTTCCAGTTTCGGTTGTTTTCTGCTTCCCAATTGGAGTTGTCTTTTGTCTCCTTGTTGTAGCGTCTTTATTCTTTTTCCTTTCCCGAACCCTTTTGTGCTTCCAAATTGTAGTCAGCCTCTATTTCCTTCTTGTTGCCGGGCTCTTTTGTTTCAACCTTTTTCTATGTCCTTGTTTCTGCCCCATTCTTGTTTCCTAATTGTACTCAGCTTTGTTTCCTTTTTGTAGCTAACTTGTTTTCTTGTTATTGTGCAGCACGACTTTCTTTGTATTCTAGTTGTAGTTGACTTGTACTTAATTGTTGTGCAGCACAACTGGCTTCTCAAAATTCTTGTGGCTGAAGAAGTCTCCTTATTCTTTTGTTGTTGCTACCTTCAAGACTTACAAGAGGTGAGGTGCGGCTACTTTTGTTTTCTACCGAAGTCAACCTACAAAATCAAGCAAATTGTTTTGCTTGTGGTCATGATCATGTTGAATTTCATCCTCCTCATTCTTGTTGAATTAATTTAATTGTTTGTTTTGGCTAATTGATCCACGGGTTTTTTTTTTTTGTGTGTGTTCTAATAGGTTATCGATGTTGGATTTAAAAACACCGAATTCGTCCGTCTTTTTCTCCTTTGGCCGCAACTTCTTCTTTTTCTTTTGCTTTGGCTTTTGATAGTAAAGTGACAAAATAGTCCCTATAAATTTTTGCAAGATAATTGGTTAGTCCTTTGATCCTCAAATTAGAAAAAATTTGGGATTGAACTCAAAAGTTTTAAAAATATTAGATAACTTTGTGATCATAAAATCAAAGGAAAATTGGGCCAAAATAGGTAAAAAAATCAAAACACAAGCCAATTTCCAACCAAGATTAATAAGAATACCCTATCTAAATTAGGGTTATCAAAGTGCGAATTCTTAACTTCTTTTGTTTAGTAAAGGTAATTGAGTATTTCCATGTTTATCCATAATGTAGAAAGTAGTTATAGGATTGGACTTGTGAGTTTGGTTTCAAAAATAAATGTTCAATAGCTATGAGAGGTAAATGGTATTTGACAATCCTTGGAAGTACTTCCTTTGTGTGATTAGAAAATAGTAATTAAAAAGTACTTGATAACTATAATTGTGGAGTAAAACATTTTCCTTGGTCTTAATTTGAGGAGGAGTCATATCTAGAATTAAAGTACTATTTTGTCCATTAGTGATTGATTTTGCCTTTCTTCAATAGTCTTGTTGGTTATCTTTGACTATGGCAAGTATATTTTGATCATTAGAAATCTATTGTTGATCCTATACACAAAAGAGAAAAATGTAATTTTGTTCACCCATCCTCCTACGATAAGTGTTCATATTTATTTGATATTATGGCTTAGATGCATAGTAGTTCATGTTTTAGTACTAGAAAATCATGCCTATGTTGAGTGGAATTTGTTTGAGATATTATCATGGCATCTATTTGTGGTAAAACTTGAACTTGAGTTATAAAATGATGGAGTTTATTAACTTCCATGAATGACAACAATTGTAGGAGGGATGATGAAATCTGAAGGTGCATTCAAATTCTTTCTAGAGAATGAAGAACAATCCTATTCTAATAAGTGAACCTGGTGTTGGAAAAACTGCAATTTCTGAGGGATAAGCTCTATGTCCATTTAACTAGAGTGCTTTTTGTAATATAATTTTTTTTGGTAATTAATGATGTCTTGAAGATAGAAGATCAATTGGGATGAGAAATGAAGATCACTTGTAGTTTTGTTATAGAGATCTAATTTTGGGATTGGAGATCCTTCTTCAGATATGAAAATTTTAACAAAAATTATATCATAATAGTAGATTTATTTTCAAATTCTCAACAATGCGTCTTTTGGATTTATTTGATCTTCACTAGCAAGTAGATTTATTTGATAGTAAATTCCCAACAATGATAGTAGATTTATTTGATCTTCACTAGCAAGTATATTCTCATTTTTCTATCTTTTGTTTAACAGGCTTGCCCAAAAGATTGCACAAGGAGATGTTTCTCAAGCACTAATGAGCCGGCAGGGTGTGTAATCAAGATTTATATTTTTAATTCTTCCACGGAAAGATTGTTCCCTTTTATACCAAACAATTTCTACCAATATTTTTAAATACTAAAAACTTGATTGTGGAGTTCCTCTTGAAGGAACCACGAAGTTTGTGATCTAAGCGATTCATTTTTGGATGCAACTAATATCACTTGACATGGGAGCACTTATAAGCTGGAGCTAAATAGCAAGGAGAATTTCAAGACAGACTTAAAACAATGATCAAGAAAGTTATAGATTCGGATGGACAAATTATTATTATTATTTTTTGATGAGATCCATACTATTGTTGGAGCGGAGAATTTTGATTGTTGTTTTATTTGAAAGTATGGTGGTTAATAGTTAGGAAGTTTTTAATGCCTTAAACTTTGCCCTTTGGGCGATGAATCTTTATAGCAATGTTGCTTTCGTTTTTAATGCATATCACCAATATAGGATCTTTGGTATGAGCTCGAGATTATTTTTCAGATGCTAACATTTCTTGCATCTACATTGCATGATTAAATTAGTAAAAAAGTGGATCGAGAAACATGATTGCATAAAACATAAAGTTAGATTTAAGCAAATGTAAGTTCAAAGCATCATTTTTTTTTCTGAGTTTTATATGCTTTTTGAATTGTGTTCTAATTTTTCTTTTTGAATGGAAAAGCTATTTTGGTTTAATCTATGTCTAAGCATGATAGTTTACTTAGAACTCTAGAACTTTTCAAAATTTCAAAGGATGTTAGGAGTTATCTTCAACATTACCCTAAAACATGGATGCCAACTTTGTTGGCTATTATCCTAAGCTCTTCCTAGAAAGCTAACACTGGATGCTGATTTTGTTTTCTGATTGTTCTCAAAAAATAGGAAAGTGGCTCTGATTTATGTAAAGTATACGAAAGTGCCAAATTCTACATTATATATGTATGATAAAAGTATTTATGTTCATTTTAGTAGCCAAAATGATTGTTTGGTTGTGATGCAAATTACGATGATAGGGAAGAGAAATGCAATTTGTGGGTTGAAACATAGAACATATAGGGTGTTTGATCCTTGCAGCTCCACCTAAACAAGTGGTAGCCATGGTTGTTTATGTAATTGGTAGTTAGTCTGACTGTCCTATGTTCTCACTTTGTGTTTGGAAACAATACTGGGGTTATGTTGGAAGAATATATACTATGAGATGTGGCTCTCCCTTTCTCTATTTCCCATTTCATGTCAACTACTTTTATTTCTTTTTGTTGTTTCCAAGTTTTTTTTCCTTCTTTTTAATTTTTACACTTTCTTCTTTGACTTGAAAGGTTGGAGAGAATCTCTGAGGCAGTAAAACAGAGAAAGAAACACACTCCAATTTGGGTTTCAAAAAGAAAGAAAAGAGGAAAAGTGTATGGTTTAATTTTATTCTACTATGTTCCACCCCCTTATACCAATTTTGGCAACCCCACCATGCTCTGAAAGTATATATGCATGTTAAAAGACTTGAAGTTGTACACAGAAAGATTGGATACACTGACTCCAAAAGCTCACTTCACTTCCAAAAAGCATCACTAATAAAAGAGTTTTGAAACAAATACACATTTACTTCACATAGAAAAGAACAAGACCAATTGAGAAGAAAAATATGCTAGAAAAATGCTCAAAAAAAGGTCAAGATGAAAGAGATACAGTTTAGAGACAATAACCTTTACTCTTGCAACTTTTCTTTTTAGGATGCATTGCCCTAAAACTTAACTATGGCTATTTACATTAAGTACTTGATGTTATTTGGTTTGATTTGGTTTGAAAGTATATATATAAGTGTTTTGTTTTTCATGTTAAAAGAATTTACTTAGTAGTATATATTAGAAAATTATAGAAATAAATATTTAAAATAATTTAACTTGATCCGCATTTATTATTTTAAATATTTTAACTAAAAATATTAATACTAATTCAAAACATTATTTATAATTTATTATAATGTATAATTATTTAAGTAAATTATGAACTCTATGATTACAAATAATTGGGATATTTATCCACAAAAAAAATTCATACTATACATTTACATATTCTTATTTTAATATTTTATAACTATTACCTTCAATTATTTCTACTTATTAAATTAACTAAATATACTTTTATATAAATTTACATCGTAGTAATAAATATATATATATATATATATATATATATATATATATATATATATATATTTAAAGTTGTAATATGTTTTAATTTCAATATGTTGGTGTTAATTAAACAATTAATTGGATTAATTTTATATCTACTATTTAAAATTATACATACTAAACAAAAATAGAAATACATGATATTTTAACTAACAATATAATTACTAGCATCTTCCTGGCCATGCCTTGGCCCTATGATGTTATGGCTTTTTGTTTAAAATTTAGCATTGTTGTGTGTATTTTTTTGTTATTAAGCTACAAAAAAAGAAAAAATAGAATAAATGTTTAATCGATAATATGTAATATAATAGTTTCAATAGTTGATTTCATAATATGAATTCCATACATAGTTTAATAATATATTAGAAATTTTTCATGAGCTTAAAAAGTTTAAGCAAAGTTCATGGATAATAGAAAAATGTAAAGCAAAGAAGCTTGTTTAACTACTTAGTAACTCATTTATTTAGACTTGAAGAGAGTTGATGTCACGCCCAAATTGGAGGTATGACAGTAGTATTTCTAAAGTATTAATCGAAAAATACACAACGACTTAATTCAATGTAACTAAACCCAAAATTAATTTCATATCCACCAAAAATAAAATAGAGCATAACCTATATGTCTTCCATTAATCAAATTTAAAGATCACAATTCCTCAATGTCAAATATTTTAAAACATAAATATCTAGAAGTTCAAAGACCTTAATTATCTAAATGTAGATGCAGTTCACTTTTTATTCATAATCTTGTAGCAACACTTGATACCATAGGTCCACATATTCAATCCCAAGCATTACTTAGTTTGCAAAATAATTAACCACATAACATGAGTGAACTTTTACACAGATAGTAACTTGGGTATCTTCTTATAGGAATGAGCATGTTTATTTAGAAAACATCATCGTAAATATTTTATCAAAAATATAACATGTGGAAAAGAACTACAAATTCAAAATAAACATTTTGTATAAAACATCCATAGAAAACACGTGGCAACAATATAGGTAAAAATCATACATTCTTTCATTCATTTATAAAACTCATGAATAACCCAAATCACATTTGCCTTAAACTGATCTAGTCATAACTGCTTATTCCGTTAAGTGGCCATTGAGGTCCTAGCTATTTATCTTGCTAGGAAAGCCATTACATTGGGGTCTTAGCTGTTTATCTCGCTAGGAGGCCATTACATTAATTGGAACATGTTCTACCAGAAGTCATCAGCATTCATGAGTTTTAACATTCAATAAACATTTATAAACCACAATATACACTTTTATATACATAAAAATATAGATCTATTTATTCCATATTATCAATAACAAATTAGAATTTCAAACATAATTTTGGATAAATTACAAAATAACAATAATAAGTCAAGATTAGTCAAAATAATTTAGGAACATTCCCAAAATTATTATCATAACACGTCAGGGTTTTAAAAACAATTTAGGCAAAACATTTGAAAAATATAAGAAAATACCAAACTTACTTACCACTGAACAGTACTGTAACCCAATTTGGTAAACTAATGTAGGTATTCAGACAGATCCTTATTCCCTTTGCCTAGAAAATAAACCCAATACACTAGTTAATCAAAGTAATACTACATCATGATTCTCTAAATTTCTTAGTATATTGATGAAATCTCATAACATATCAAATGCTAACGATTTTTAAATAATATGTGATGTAATTTTACCTTTTAATGTTGAATCAATTCTTGTAGTTTTCACTCCCAACAACCCAGAAGTTTTCTTCCTCTTTTCTTTATCGTTATGTTTTTTTTTAGGGTTTTTAGATTTTTTTTTAAAATATCAGACAATGTATTAGGGTTTTTAATAAATAAGGCAGGTAGTTATTTTATTGTTTTCAAACTCTTATATAGGTAATTTTAACTAATATTATGTTATTAACTTATTATTATTATTTTGATCATAAATACAAATAATTATCTATGTAAAATTGGTCTGGGTATTACCGTTGATGTGCTCATTTCTCAATTTGTTACTTTTTAGCTGGGTTAGGATTTGTTTCTTCCTCATCTTCTACATTGTGCTTGTGTTTCTCTAGTTTGGATCCAATACTTGTGGCAAGATGAGTTGTTTCTTCAAGAGCTTTTCTTTGTTGGAGTAAGAGATTGATCTTTTGTTCCTTCATCATGTGTCGCCAGATTCTCATGTTGGCTTCAATGTGTTTGGCAAATTTGGTCGTAGAGCATTTTGTGCAATGTCTATGTCATCAATGGTGTAGGATTTCAAAATGGTGTACTTGAAGGTCTTGTTACCTTGATAGTTGTTCTCATATTACTAGACATATGAGACAAGAGTATGTTGTTAGTGTATTATTGATTTGTTGAGCCATTGGGATGTCCTTTAGTGATAAAGAGACAGTTTGTTTGTTTTATTATCAAACATGTGCTTGCAATAGTATATGTGTATAGCAACAATGAACATACCTTTTCCATTTTTTTAGTTGTAAAGCATTGAGTCCCGTAAGTTTTTCAACATCTAAGCCAAATATTGTTGCAAGAATACTTCCTACATCATTAGTTAAAGAGATGATGATTTTTCCCTGCATTATGGTTTTGTGTTTTAGACATTTGGATCTCCAAATACAAAAGTTGGGTAGAGGATATTCATAGGGGCTTTGTAAATAACGAATTGTAGTGAGAATATTAATTACATGATTACCAATCTTGAAAAACATGCATAATTGTACAGTGAAATGAAGTAGACAAAAAGAACCAGACTCAAGAACTGACATCAGAAATTCACATGAGACAACTCTAAAATGGACATTAAGATGTTTGATTATGTATATATTGAGGTTAGTGTGTATTAGAAGAGAATTTAGTTCATTATAAATTCCTAAACCTTTGGTTGTTTTCAGTAAGTGATGTCACTTTCACCCCACAAAGGTTACACCTATCTTTAGTCCAAAGTCAAGAGTTTTCCAAGTTGTTGAAATCGATTAGAAAATAAATTTAGGAGAAAGAAACTCCAAAGTAATATTAGCTAATAAATTTAGAATAGAGTTTAAAAGTGAGTTCATGTAACCATGAAATGTGCTTGTTTTGAAACCCATGCACCTAGTGCTAAAATATCATTTTGGAAAGTTTTGAGCATAATTTTTTTTTGTCATGTCTACTTTTGTGAGGATTACCATGTTTGATGGGATTGCATATACTGTAACTTGTTATGCCTATGTAGTTTTAAAAAGACTAATATAAGCTCTATACGCTTGGTCAACATGAAAAAGAAAATCTTAAAATAGTATATACATATTGGCATCAATTGAACCGGTTGCTTTCCATAAGAAGTGTGCAATTTCAATTTACCTATTGACACTAAATTAAGGAAGTTTATCTATGCTCTTTAATATCTAATAGTAAAAAGATAACCTCCATCTAGCACATTCAAATGCATGGATTAACTAGAAAATCGTAGAAACCAATAGTCATATTAGGTATGAATAGTCCAATATGACATTATCTAGAAAGTTTATTAGACATTAATATAATCCAATATGGCAATTGTTCAAACCAAGGGTATGGCAATCATTAACATGACTAATTAGACTTCAACGAGAAAATATTGATCTTTTATTTGTTTTCCATGCATTGAACAAGCACTATTCAAAGCCTTCTATATTTTCTCTGCTCGTAAATATATACATTATACATTCATTTTAGAAATTTTTGTTCTTTCCTTCAAGTGAAGCCATAAAGAAAGTGAGTAATCCATTCAAAGTCAAAGCACTATATGAAACCTAAAGCAATTAGTTTCCATTGAGAATTGAGATATAGTACTAAATGTATAGATGAACTCTTATTTAGTTGGAATTGACCTCGCCTCTAGTTGTGAATTTTGATGACAGGAGATACACTTCATATTATGGCCAATATTACCATTGATGGTTTTGTGCAATTGTTGCATGCTATGTACCAAACTTGACTTAATTGAAACTAATGTTGGTTTTTCTTTAATCTTAGTAGTGTTATACTATATTGAAATTTTAGATGTTAGTAAAAGTATTTTTCATTTGAGAGGAAATTACATTCTAATTATGATAATATTGTATGTAATAGTTTGAAATTGTTGAGCGCTACATGGATCTGTCTATAATCTTTTCAAGGAGAGGTGGGAGTAGGATAGTAGGATTTTTGAATTTTTTCTTCCACTATCTTTATTACTTCTTCTTTATTAGCATTATACCTACATAATAGCAAAACATGTGATGAGAAACTTTTGCATGTGCTTGTGAAATGCTATATGATATTTGTACAAAATGTACCATTGTCGTAGTTCCAAATGAGTTTGCACTCGGCATTCATAACAAAAGAAGATTAGCCCTTATTTGTCGTGAAAGGCCTGCAGGAAATGTACCCAAAATGAGTTTTGACTTGATGTGCAAGCTTTTTTGTTGGATAAACTATAAGAATTTAAAATTGATAACTATTCAAAAGAACAAAAAGTATTGATAGGACTAAGGTGAATTATATTTTAAATTTTAGAAAGAAAAGAAATCAGAACCAAAAATGAGAGGACAACGAAGACAATTTTTCTTTAATAATTTGCTTGGAGCATATGTTTATCCTGTCATACAATGGTTCTCAACCATGTGATGTACCGATTAAGATATGGGTTAAAGAGTTGGGTTAAATTTGTTTAATTCCCAAAATATCTTTTCTTTCACAATTTGTTTTATGTCCTTAGTGCTTAGGACACATTTTCTCCCAAATATTACTAAGCTAATTCTCCAAGGTCAATGTAAACATTGAAATCGAGGGGCTTGAAAATAACTTTTACAAAAATTATAACCAAATCACAAATAAAAGGTATACTCAATTTCTAGTTAATCTTTCACACTTGAATTTAATATTTGCAAAAATCTCATTGTGCATATTATCACCGCTCACTATTTGTTTTATTGTTATTTATAGGTGAATTATTTCCATAAAAACTACTTCATATTTACATAGGAAATCACTAATGAGGTCCATGTAACACTAAACACTCTACCATTAACAAGAGAAATGCAAAAGGCCATGTTAACTTTTGTTGTTTATTTTTCATTTTATCAAGGTATTGAAACTATTATCAAAAAAAGAAAAAGATACTTTAGATTAAAAACTCAATGAATTTGATCCAACAAGTTGATGAAAATAGTTTTTTATCACATTTTTAATGGAAAAAGGGATGTATTTACCATCTAAAAAGTTGTCACATGGATTCTAAAGCAAATGAGGGGTGGAAATGGAAGGAAGAGGTGAAAAGTTGTCACATGAAAGCAAATGAGGGTGGAAATGAAGGTGAAAAAGTTGTCACATGGATTCTAAAACTTCAACATCTATAGAAATTAAAGTTGATTAATATCTATAACTAAATTTAGTAGAAATAGCAACAATTACAAAAATGATTATTATGCTTGAGTTTGTAGGGCTCTTACTCAATGCAATACTAGTATCCGCAAATTTGTGTATGTCAACAAAATTGATGTTTGAATCATAATTGGTAGTATAAGTGAAATGTGTTCATCAAATGGCTCCACCAAGGTACTTCCGTGATGATCCAAGAATAATAGTATGTGCCTAGCCTATAATTTTCATCCATCGGGGTAAAACAACATTTGATACAGAGTATCGATTGCATGGAACAAGAAATTCATTAAAGTAGTAAATATCATTGTCAAATATTGCTGCAAAAACCTTTGTAGCCTGATTATGTGTTTAGTTAGTGTAATGATTGCAATCCTATATTGTTGTGTACTATATTGAATAATAGTTTATACGAATCTTAAACCAAAAAATAAGAATTCGAACCTATACCAGAGTGTTGGTCCTAGTATCATTCTCTAGGTTGAACTAGTCTTCATTTAGCAAAACACCCAACAGAATTATCAAAGACCTAAAATGTAAACTTGACTATCTTTAGAACCTTACTTTTATCCACTTGACACCTAATGGAATTATCAAAGACCCAAGATGTGAACTTTGACTATCCTTGGAACCAACCAGCACACTCAAATTGTTGAGGGAAAGAAACTCAACAAAAAAGTTTAAACATGAACCTAAGAGGCTATCCTCAAAGATTCAAAACAAGTTCTAAACTAGAACTCAAAGAAATGCTAAAAGCTCTCAAGTTTGTAATTGATAAAAGTTCGAATTTTATTGTAACTGAATGGTCTCTATTTATAGATTACAATGTGTAAGATTTAAGAAAGCCATCTCCTAGAAGGATTAGCTTTCTAGGAAACTACTTTAAGGAACTATTACTAAAACCCCTAGTCTAAGACAAAGATGAAAAGTGTTGCCTAAACTATAAACTAAACATTCCCTAAACTAAAGTCCAAATGTAGATTGGATTTGTGTGTCGAATTTAGAAATCCATTTGTGGATTGGAATTCTAAATTACACTCCAAGTGTTGAATGGAATTGAACTGAATTTGAAGCTTCCTAAACTTCATGTCTTCGACCTTAGCTAGCTGGACTCTTCCACTTTGGTTGACACACTTGGCTCACCTTCCATAACACTCAATAGAATGATATATGGATTACAATTGCCAACCTTCATTGCTTCCTTAGCTTGACATTCTATGAAGGATGTTAAGGCAACTTGCATTTTCTTAACTCTTGATCTAGTTATTGGCCTTCCAATGCCTTGCAATAGATCTTGTTGAGTTGTAGGTGAACTTGGTTGAATGAATGTCTCTGCCTTAAGCTTTCATCAATGGTAGTTGGTGTGAATTCTACCAAATTTTTAGTATACCGTAACATCTTTTAGCACATAACACCTGACTTCCTTAGCTTTTGATGTTCTTAGTTGTTGTGGATTTGATCTTCCACCAACTTGTACCAATTTGGCCCAACATGTTCTTTTCCCAAGAATAAGGCGAACTTGACTAGTGAAGGGATAGTCTTTGCAACATTTTCAACTACAAGAAATAACATTTTTTGGTTTTCAACATTTTCAAAATAGAGAATAGTAATATTGTAAACAAAAAAAAAGTGGAGCATATGGGGAAAATTTGGGAGCACAATTTAAATAGTGTATAGGAAATCAAGTTTCACATGAGACATGTAAATTAACCATTTTGTTGACATAACTATTTCTATTGATTGTGATCATCAACTATCAACCATTTCAGTTTTTAGACATCTCTTTTGAGGTTGTAGCAGCACTAAGGACAACAAAAAAAGAATACTATTTAGGCACCAAATATAGCATATAATAGATTAAAAATATGTTTAAGCACTTAAGGACCAAAATTTTAATCGCATCAACAAATTTGATAGCACAAATGACTTCAATTTAGTAACTTGAGACAAAAGACTAAGATGGTAATGATTGTGGAAAGTCTAGAAGGCACTACATGCAAAACAAGGAAAACTATAGCCTACTTGTTGGTAAGCTACAAAACATGCCAAATATTACACAATGACCTCTATTCTTTCTACCATAATGATTCAATATAGAGGCTGATTGCAGAGAATAGATATTAAGAAATATTAATTTCTTGTATTATAATTTGCTATGAAATTAAGATATTAATAAGCCAATTAAGTTCATGGATGAGATAACCATATAGTAATTTCCAATATCATAATGTGACCTTGATTATGCTTAAATCAAATATGATTAAGAAAGGAATTATATAGAGAGCACATCACATGAAGTGTAAATCTCATTGTTCCTTAAGTACAAAATATGATTAAAGAAATCAGTGTAAGTAAAAAAATTAGAACACATTACAACTATGAGCTAGTTAGCATAGAAATTTTCTTTATGTTTACATAAGCACCTACATTTTTTGTACCAAAGTGATTGTCACATACAGAGACCGATTGTAGAAAATACATATTAACAAATATTAATTTCCTATATCATAATCTGCTATGAAATTATGACATTAATTAGCTAATCAAATTTATGGATGATAGAATCATATATTAATTTGCTACATCAATATTTCACCTATAAGAGAGCACATTACATCAAGTGTAAATCTCTTTGTTCATTAAGTAGCAAATTTGATTAACCAAATTAGTTGTGAATGTAGAAAAGGTAGAGAACATTCCAACTGTGAGCTAGTTGTGACAAAAATATATTTTAGTCTACTACCTAAACCACAAAATCTATCCATAAGCATGTTTTAATTGTGAAGCTTTTATTTAGTTGCATAAGACTTGGAAATTAAGTTCAGCAAAGGACATAAACAACAAAAAGAGAAATCTTAAATCCAATTGAGTATATGTTGGACCCTATTAATCTCAAGGATGACAATGATTTGACTTTCATGGGACCACTTACAAAGGCACCAACTTTCACGTAAACATTGCAAGCAACAAAAGTGGTTCCTAAAAACCTAATTATAGCATCAAATAAAACTATGCCGTAAATTAAACAAAAATCATATAAAAAACTACCAAAATAAGGGAAAGGGTAATTGTGAAAATGAAATTCATTCTAATGAATACATAATTCCAATATAAATTTCAAACTCCTAGACCAATTGGAAATGATAAAAATTCCAAAAACTAAACTTAGTAGTGATTAAATGTACAGCTTCACTTTGCAATTATGAATATAGAATAACCATGAATACGAATAGATAAAGCTAACCAAAATGGCCAAGAAATACAAGTTTAAACTCACATCATCAAACATGGAAAACAAAAGCTAAAGGTGAGAGAAAAGATCAAATATATATTGCATCATGACACGATAGTAACTTAGTGGATGTCTAAATAGGATATTTAAGTAGTACATACTTGGAATTAATGTAAGAAAGTTGCAAGATTTCTTTATATACAACATTCTTTGTTTCATTGCAGCTTATGTATTTAAGAAAGCTAGTTTGATAAGAACTTTAACATTGGCCATTGTTTTAGCTCTAGTGGCTACATAAAGTTGGCCAGGAAAAAATCGCTCTTTCAAGTAGATGCCAACAAAGTCAAGGGTTTGTTCTTATGCTTTGTTAATGGTCATTGCAAAACATAAACAAATGGGAAATTGTGTTCTTTGCATAGACTAGATATTGCTCATCATTTGGTGTGTCAAGGATTCTATGTGAAAAGACCTACTTGCCATCAAACTCACCCATGGCTATTTCTCATGTATTACATTTTTCCAAGAGATTTGCAAATTAATCTTGTACTATTACAAAGTCCTTTAGTGGGATCTAAATTATTGAGAAAAATGATAGAGCATTTGGCTTTAAAATCAATTTATGTGAAGGTGTAAGCGAGAGGTGTTAAAGAATTCAAAAGTTTTAATATTGTGTTTGATCATTTGGATCAATTGTTTCATCAAAACTAAACTATTCTCGTGGCGTAACCTAGAAATTTAGCAATCAATAGCTCATTTCAACTGCAAATTGATTCTTTGTAGTAAGAATAGCTCTTTAAGTGTTTGCTTAGAATTTTCTCGCCAAATTTTCAAACTGATAAACAACATTAATTAACTCATGTAGAGATTCAACATCTCAATATATTTTATCAATATTGAAGATGCCTCTTGTATGCACAATTCTTGGCTATTTATATGTTGCAACAAATCTCGAATTAATGAAACTTCACAAAATGTGGTCGCTTGTTCCATTATATGACTTCAAGTCATCAAAGGAAGTTAGGCCTCTTATTTGAGATAACAAAAGTCTCAAGTAGTACATTTCTCCTTCACAGGATGAGTTGCAAACTATTTTATTTATAGAATTTCCTTCTCTCTATATTTCCATTTTTTCATTCAATAACCACACAAAATGATTAGCAAATTCAAAATATCTCATGTGTAAGGATTTAGCTTTCTCATTAGTTCTATTCATATAAAAAATTCAGCTAACTTTGTTATCTTGTTCATTGGATTGCTCAAGACATTTTTAAGCTTTTCTTTTTCCTAAAAATAATAGGATGATAATTTTCCAAATGTATTGGAAGATGGATCACAATAATTTTTATTTCATTCAAAATGAATCTAAATATTCTTGAGATGGCTTCAAGGGCAAGAATCCACCTAACTCTTTGGTATTATGTATTTCATCAATCACCATCCGGTCTATCAAACTCATGTGAAAATTTATTTTATCATTTTTACATATATACTTGTAAATATATTTAATTGCCATAATTGTAGAACATATTTCTATGGTAATGTGGCTCAAATTTTGCAAGTAAATACTTATTATAAGGAACGACTCCACCTATTATTATCTAACAATGCATTGCCTATTCTTACTTGTCTACCATCATCTCTTTTATGATATATTGATATGTGTCCGTTATTTGTATGGTTTCTAGAGGGAAATCTTTAGGATAAGAATTCTTGCATTTAGCATCTTTCATACAAACATTAAAAGAGTTTGAGGCACATGGAACATGCAACATATCTCATGACCATGTTATAGAGATGTGGTTCACTCTCTTTATGTGGCAATTATGCAAATAGTATTTTATCATATTCCCGTGCCTATACATTTTGTACCGAGGTTTGAGGATTAATAGGAAGTACACGGTGGCAAACCTCTTTTTGATACTCTACGACATATGTGTAAGTTGCAACCTCACCAAAAATGTGTCTTTTCAAAAGATCAATTTTCAATTCTTCTAATTTGGCATGAAAGACTCTAACTTCTAGGTCCAATCTATTCTAAACCTCTTCGCTTGGAATCATATGTTCTTTGATTTCCCCCATTAGGATTGCATGTCATTGTTAAAAATATTTGGCTTTCCAAAATTTTGGACTAATGTCATTGCATCAATGTATTTTCTTCATATGTCTATGACCACCTACAAAACTTATAGGTAAAATTATTCTTCATTCAACTTTAGATGCATCAATTTCTCCTACTATAGAATTTGCTATACCTTGCAAAAATTATTTTCTAATCTCTTCTGTCGTTGCAAAATAATCTAATCACTAGGTTTCAAGTTTCACATACATATCTATTATCAACTATTGGAGTACATGACCAAAATGAAGTAAAATGACTGATCATTTGCTATGATCTACAACTTATAAGCATAGCACTCCCTAACTAAGACAAAATTGGGATCTTGATTCAAAGACAAGAGAACTAAATTTTGATTCACAATGGGGAGGAGCAAAGAGAGAAATTGAACTATTGGTGTGATATAAAGTAAAATTTTAGACACTGTAAGAAATGAATTGTATAAGATATGGTTTTGCTTACTTACCATCATGTTCTACCTCTAACAATTCATCTTCATTAGTAGCTTCAAGATTTAATGTTCAAAAGGATTTGTTTTTTGTTTTCTTGTCTTCTTCGTTGCTTTAGACCTTCTTTTGGGAAATCCTCGTATAACCCAAATCTCCATGAGGACAAAGCAACGAATATTGTAGAGGATCATAATAGTCATAATAGTATTCAATTTTTTAGTCATGTCACGTGCTTGTGGTTCTTCATTTTCTTCCCACTCACCCAAAGTGCTGCTACTTGAGATGATGTAGGTTTTTTAAACACTCTTTGGTCCACATTAGTTATAAACCTCAAGACAATGTGGTATGTGTCCAGATTAGGTATTTGTCTCAAACTCTTAAAGAACCTAGCATATGGATTCACCTCAAGGATCTGCATAATTTTTTGCAGAGTTCTCTTTGATAGCCTATGGCATACTAGCATCATATTTATTAGCTCATTCTCTGAATCATAAATGTATAAATTCCATTTTTTCTCTAATTCTTTATCGACCTCACTTCAAAGTGAAGTAAAGGTAAACATCTTTTTGTACGTTCTAATGTATTTCTTGAATTCTTTTGCCCCATCAGATCCAAAAGTCAATAATTCTATTAATAAATCAAGTATCTTATTACTTGTTAATTGAACCTCATCATTAGAACAACACATATTCAATGTTTCATAGGCAAATTTTTTGCTCCACAATGTGGGCAATCTTTTTGCCTTGATAAGAGTTTAGTGGATTTAGGAACGCAATCAAGTATTCCTCTTCTTGACCTAGGTGTTTGAGTACCTATTCCAGTAGAAAACAGTTAAATCTTATGAACTCTCTACTTGAATACAATGCAAATTTAAATAGGGAAAATGTAAAATAATAAACTTCACCTTTTTAATACGCCTTTGCCTCACAATGTTTATTTGATGAAGAACCTATTTATTACCGCAGAAGTAACACAAAGTTTAGTTTTCCTAAAACTTTTTAAAAATTCAAAGCTAGTAGTCTCATCCTAAAATTACCTAGTTCTTCATGTTTTCGCTTACTTGGATAGGAAGATTTCTGAGTATTCATTCTCCCAAGCTCTAAAGGATTTACTATGTAGTTTAAATTAGAGAATTGAATATTTTCACTTTGAATTCCTATCAATTATTATAGCTAGTATTGTTAGGCTTCTGTAGTTGGATTCTTTTTTAAATTTTAAATACAACTAAGACACACCTAAACCTGAATTCAAATCATTATCAGTGAAATGCTTTGCTTCAGATTCAGTTCCCCTATTTTGTGATAAAATTGAAGGGCCGGAATAGTTGGAACGTTCATTTTACCAACTGCTTTACACAATCTTTTTGCTTTCCAGCAAAGATTGCTTGCTGCCTATAGAGTTGGGAATTAAAATATTCTATACCATCTCTTTTTGATAGGGAAGACAATTGAGATACATCATATTTTCATTTCCCTAATGCAATTCTAGGATACCCTAATATTTTATACTTTAATGGAGTAGAAGTATAATTTTCCCTATATAAGTGCAAACAAACATCAAAATAAGTTCATCTATTATAAATCGGAATCGTGGAACAAATTTATCCAAACATATAAGTTTGAACCTAGAAAGAGATTAGAACTACAACAAGGAAAGAAATCTTGGGTGTAGTTTCAAAAAATATACTTGAACAGTTAAATAATTCATTGAAAAGGTTTCATGTACAATTTAGAAAATAATTCATTCATAATATCAAAAACCTAAGCTGGTCTATTTCATACAACATTCAGAATTTTGTGACACCACAACTACTATAAAGTGAACATGTATTTTGCAATATGACAAAAGTACTTAGCTACATAATTGTTATAGCATCATGAAATACTTGTACAAAGTGATCACAAAATACTGGAACATTCATTTAGATAATGACACATAATGTCCATCTATGGATAGTCAAACATCCATTTTGTATTTATCATCATGGTATCTATCATCTCAACTTCACTTTGTCATTATCTTAGACATTAAACAAACATTCTTTACACAATTCAAAAAATACTGAAACATTCATTTAGATAATGACATAAAATGCCCATCTATGTATAGTCAAACATTTATTAATTTTATTTTCTATTAATCATCATGGTATCTATCATCTTAACTTCACTTTGTCATTATTTTAGGTATTAAACAAACATTCTTTATGCAACTCAATGTACGACTATTGTATATAGCTTCTTGATCGTTATTCATTACTACTGATTCAATGTACATTATAAATTCCCAAAGCTCATAACAAAATAGAGAACGAATTCTCAAAACTCGAAAGTGACAACTCAAAATACAAAACTGAAATATTAAGAAGGAATAAAGCCAACCAATTTCATCATTCAAACAGGAAGAGGAATAACTAACCTATAAGCACACAAATTTTATTAAAACTGCAAAATCACAGCAACCTCAAATTTCTTCAAATTGAGTCCTTAACAAAAAAGAAGAATAGAATACATTAAACTATATTGGCCTTCACTATTTAACCATTGAAAGAATAAGAAATAAGGAATATAATAAAAATTTACAAAAATTATCATCCATAAAGCAAAACACAAAAATATGCCAAAATAACAAGAGATCCAAAAAATGATTCCATAAATAATGAATACTATCTATGGCCTATTTCAAAAACCCAAAAGAAAATAATAATAATAAAAAATTCTAGTTTTGAAACATTCTAATAATTGTCCAATGGACTATGTCCTCACGAGAACAGGCGTCATATGGCTTTCACAATTGTCATTGTCGTATGATTTCCAGAATTTGCTAAAAAGAAGAATCAAAACTGATAATTGAATACAAATTAAAATAGACCTCAAATTTTTTATCTACAAATGGAAAAATATGGAAACGTAAAAATGCAGTACAACTACCCCTTCAAAAAAATCTCTTGACTGGTTCTATAAAATTCTACATGGCAAGTCTCAAAATAGAAGTTCAAATAATAGACTATAGCACACACCCTTAGGATTAACATATCAAGCATATGGAAAACAATTTTAAAAAAAAAATTCCATCCAGCTAATGAACCGATTAAATGGAAAGGACTAAATGACATTGAATTGCATAAAGAGTTGTCAAGAGCAAACTACTGCTTTGTACACAAAATCCCCAAACAAATAAGCAAATACCATAAACTTTTTAAACCTAATAAATTGTCAGTCCTCAATTCAAGTTATTACCAAATCAAGTTTGTAAATACAAAGCAGATTGATACTTCTCAATAGTACATTAATTAATTTATTTTTTGGTAAAAGTAAGTATTATATTAATTTTGTACCATGGCCTAATTTTTACATCAACAAGAAGACTGGACACTGCAAAAACTTCTACTTGAGATGACACCAATAATGTCACAACAAGTGCAAAAGTGCCCTAAGATCAAAAGTAGGAGCAGAGGCTCCCAAGAGAACGCAATCAAAAGTTTGGCAAAAAAATCACCAAAGCTAAGAAAATAAGTCGATAGCACAACCTCAAGCTAAGAAAATAAACAGTCGATTTCTAGCAAGTTTGTATCCTTCTATTTCTAGGGGTATCCGAGCATGCTTAAAAATAAACGCCTTATCTCTGATTACCTTTTGAAGATGTGTCTCGATAACCTTGACATATGAGGGTCTTGTTATGAAATAGAACGTGGTTTCTTTGCCCCAAATAATGTAGCAAAGAACCCCAAAGGAAAAAAGGCCATTTGATGATAGAAACTATGACCACCGGTGTGTTGAATGGCCTAGCGAAGATTATTTTCCCAACATCGATTAAACCATGCAAGATCACATTTTGTGGCCCAAAAGGAATCCAAAGAACTGTGTGATGGCATTCAAAATATAGATGATTGACATTATCCGGTATAATACAACAAAAGCACAAGTTGCTTCCTCGATCCAAGGAAAACTCGTGTTGGTATTCGCTTCAACGTGATAAGCCAAATGTTCAATAGTACATTAATGATCTCATCAATATCTATTTCTCCATAAAAAGTGGAAAAAATCTAAAGAAATTATAGAAAACTTGATGTGCACCTTATGACTATAAAGAATCAGCAATACACAACAACCGAATAGGACTCAAAACTTAACTTATGAAATCACTATAACCGTGGAATTTGAAACTAATGGATAAGCGTCTCCACAACTAAAGAACTATTAGATTGATAAGACTCAAAGATGCCACAAACTAGTCAAATTTGATAAGTCTATTGTTCTTTGAAATAATAAAGAGATTGATTTACTCAAATTCTCAAGGACGTAATGTCTCAAAATTCTCAACTTTTCTATCGAGGTGTTGGTCAGATAGCCTATATTTATAAAATACAAAAATATGTTAAAATGTAACAACTAAAATCTTAACCCTAATCTACTTCTAAGGGGGAGCAACTAGTTTCCTTTAATTAATTAAAGGGCAGCCTTACAAATAAAAATGAAATAAAAACAAGAAAACCTTATTCGTCATTGTTCATCAAATACTATTCTCGGTGCTGTTCATGGGTACTATTCACGCTTTGGGCCACATGCTTGATCGATTTGGATATCATGGATTAAACCATTTAAGATTTCTTAAAGTTGTTTAAACCTAACTCTCTATAATATGTCACAATAGATTGAATGTTTGGTGAGTAGGTTGAATAGCTCATGGATTCCCATCATTCCCCTTCTTCTCGAAAGGATTCATTTTCGAATCTTCAACAATACCCTTGGGATGAAATCAACATACTGTGACCACCCTAGGGAGTAAACGGAATAGTTTGGCCAGGGGAAACGATGTTGTTTCTTTTTAACTCTTTTTAAGCCACTCTTGCAATAGTGTTTTACTGCAAATCTTTGAAGACTCCAAGTTTGTATCGGAGTGTGGTAAAATTATCTTTCGCCAAACACAAAATCAAGGTGTGAAAAATTGTCATCTTTGGTTTGCATATTTACTGCTCAAATAGTCAAAACATTATCAACCGGCTTGGGCTCTTGGTTTTGATGTCCCCCACTCATTAGATTTGCCCTATTTGAGGCATCGTGCTCTTCTCTCTCCTTAACATTTTTCTTTTAATTGCTAACTGGAGTTGATCTTTATAAACTTGTTCATGGTAGATGTTCTCCATTTGCTCATCATTTTTCACGGCTTGAGTACTAAGTGATCTCATTGTCACTAATATTTCTTCTCCATTTGAAGACTCCTCATTACTGACCATTAAATGCATAGACTTCAAAGTAATAAGTGCTTCTCCCCTACCTTGGAAGGCTGGAATTTTCATTTTTATACTTCCCAAAATTTTGTCAATTTTATCAACTTGGTTTCGGCTTCTATGGGAAGTAGAAGCCCTATTGGACTTTTTACTATTATCAAAACTTGATGGACTTTTCTTTCTAGATCTCGACCTCCTTGACAATGATTTAGTAATAAACTTCATACCTTCCCGGAAAGTGTTTGCCAATTGATCTATCTTATTGTCATTAGATTGAAGCCTTAATTGCAAAGTCTCAAGTTGATCACTCAAATTGGAATATCTTCGGCTCGTGTGTTCCACCTAATCTTTGAGAGTTTTTAGTTGATTGGAGGTACTATTTCTTTTGACATTATTCTTGGAAAAATGTTAGTGCAAACAAAAGAAAAAATAATAATATGGAAGATTTGTAGTAAGGGTGTGTATGAGTATGCTTTCGTTATTTTTTTATGTCTCACCCTCACTCAAACAATCTCTCTAAGTTCTTGTTTGAAACAACACACTTTATCAAACCTTTAGGAATTTTCACAAGGATAGTTCAAATAAGAATGTTTGAATTTAGGAATTAAGACTCAAGGAAGGTTAAAAAATAAGGAAACTACAAAAATATGAAATCAACTTGGAATCGGATACAAATATGGAAACTAAAAAGAATAGGAAACTAAATAAATTCAACAACAAAGTGGACTTGAATAAGGAAACTATAAAATAGGAAACTAGATAAATCTAAATATGAAATCTAAAGGAAAGCAAATATGGAATCAAAAAGGAAAGCAAATATGAAATCAAAAAGTAAAACAAATATGGAATTTAAAAGAAACAAATACGACAGACACTAAAGGAAGGTACCTGTAACTGGAAGACATATACTAATAGGAATTAATTCTTGAAAGTAAAATCAAATTAGAAAACAATTCTTGTAGCCCTTTTTGTGCAAAAATTTCAGCCAAGAATGGTGCATAATTTTTAGTCAAACAACAATTCTCAAAAGAACCAAGATTCAGTTAAGAAAAACTGCCCAAGGAACCAAATTTCAGTCAAGAATTTCTACCAAGAGGAACAAATTTTCAGTTAAGAAGTTCAACTGCAAAAGTCCAAAAATTCGGCTGCCAAAATGTGTAGAATTTTATTACAATTTTTGAAGCAACTAAAGCAATTTTCAACAAGGATTTTAGGCCAAGAGGAACCAATTTTCAGTCAAGAATTTTCGGCCAAGCATGTGCATTTTGTCAAATAAGTTGCCAAAAAGTGGAGAATTTCAGCAAAGTGGTATTTGTCAATTCTAAATCCAATTGGGATGAGAAAAGTTAATCACACTTAGATTCTTTTAAGCAAGGCTCACATTTTCTTTCAAGCAAAATTCTGCTATGATTCTGAAACACTAACACACTTCTTCAACAAGAATTCAAGAACAAAAGATCAAGAGGGCAAAGACGGGTTCAATAAGAATTCGGGAACAAAAGTGCAAGCATACTACATAGGTTTGAAGGCAAAATTCTGGTAACACTTCTTGAAGTAATTTAACCAAATAATTCAAGAAACAATGATTCAAGAACAAAAATTCAAGAAACAAGGAACAAGAATTTCAAGAATCAAGAAACAAGAATTCAAGAATCAAGAATTGTTCTCCTCTTCTTCTTTCTTTCTCTCTTTTCGGTTTGATATTTTTTTTTCTTTTTTTCGGCTCTTTCTTCTTTCTTTTTTTTTTCTTCACCAACAACAATATCAACACAAAGCAGAAGTATGCACAAAAAAATTAACACAAAGATTATGGATGGACAAGTCAAGGAGTTAGGATTTTTTCAGGATGGACAATTCAAGGAGTTCGGATTTTTTCAAGATGGACAATTCAAGGAGTTCGGATTTTTTTTTTCAGCAAGAAAAGCAATCAACTATTTTTTTAGGAATAAACAAAAAACAAAATTAACTACGCAAAAAGTGACCAGCAAGAAAAATGTTTAACCAAATCTCGAAGATTAGGGTTAAACAACTAATTTGACTACCATAAGAAAATAGAATTTTCAGCTACAAGGAAGAAGCTTATATTCAGAATTTCGGCAAAAAGGAAATATAAACAAAATTTTGAAATTACCTAGAGCTCTGGTATCAAACTGATGTGCACCTAACGGCTATAAAGATCCAATAATACACAATAAGTGAACAGGACCCAAAACTTAGCTTGTGAAATGACTAGAACCAATGAAATTTGAGACGATGGATGAAATGTTGCCACAACCTAGGGTTTTACTAGACTGATAAGACTCAAAAGTGCCACAAACTGGTCAAATTTGATAAGCATGTTGTTCTTTGAAAGAATGAAGAGATTGATTCCTTCAAACTCTCAAAGATGTAATGTCAAAATTCTCAACTTCTCTATTGAGGTGTTGGTCGAATGGCCTATATTTATAAAGTACAAAAAACTAAAATCCTAACCCTAATATACTTCTAAGGAGGGGTGGCTGGTTTTCTTTAATTAATTAAAAAGCAACCTTACATATAAAAAGGAAAGAAAAACAAGAAAACCTATTTGGCACTGTTCATAGCACTATTCATCAAAAACTATTCACGACCGCTCATGGGTACTATTCACGCTTGGGCGAATGCTTAATGGGCTTGGATGTCATGGATTAAAATATTTAAGGTTTCTTAAAGTTGTTTGACTTAACTCTCATCATCGAGCTCGATAATATGTTACACCGAATTGAATGCTTGGCAAGTAGGTTGAGCCTCAAATTCTCATCAAAACTATAATAACAAAGTGTCATCGTAATGAATTGGTTTTGATGAATTGGAATATATTCTAAGAAACGAGAGTCAAGAGGTAAAGGCATAAAGCTAATTATTCTTGGCTAAGATTTTTTTAACTTTTTCTTGTTCTAGTAATGTTCAACCATTACTTGAGGTATTCTTTATAATAAACTTAATTTCCTATATCATGTCTTTCATAGATTCATGCAAGGGATGAAAATTATATCCTTATCCCATTTGTTTTTATATTTGAGATTCATAAGTGCTTATAATATGATAGCTAAAAAAGATGAATTTTGTAGCCTTTAAACAGGGATATTGTATGTTAGGCTACCAAAATTGATAACCTTAGAAGTAGGAAACACAAAGAGTTGATAATCAAAATTGCATCTCTAGGTCATTGTTGAAGTAGGAAGTGAGAGCACTCACTTGTAAACACATAGAGTTAATTAAAATTAGGAAATTACAGTAGTCCCAAATTACTTCAAATAGAGTTCTCAAGAAAGAAGATTAAACACGTTAAAACTATATTTAACTTCACAATTTAACAATTGAAACTATAAAAAATTTGCTAACCTCATTTGCTTTATAAAACGGTGATATTTTAGATGGCTAAAAAAAGAAAAATGCAATTTTGCTTTATTTAGTGTCTCGTATGGGGGATTTTAAGATATGGTAAAAGGATAGACTGCTCATTAGAAACGCATTTAAATGAGGGCTCATCATATTTCCATAATTCAATCCATATACGTAAGATCAAAAGAACACAAGGAAAACAAATAGTTGAAAAAAGAAATTATTAGAACCTTTTGGATTATCTAATTAACTAAAAATAAAATAAAATTACTTAGTTAAGACCAAATAACTCAACAGTTGACCATTATTTGCAAATTAATAAACCAAACTTTACCCTTTCTCTGAAAAGAAATAAGTTAACCAAAGAAAACTATTTTATCTCGTTGAATTATTTGACTGGCCATTTAAAGTTTCTCATATAATGGAAGAAAAAGATAAATAACACAATACTAACACAAAAGCAGTAGTTGCATGAATTATTATAGTAATGAACAAAATTGTGAAAGTTGAAGGGAATTAAAATGTCTCAAGAATATGAGTATCATTAAACGTCTTGCTGAGAAGGTTCTGTACAAAAAGATATGGAATGGCTACATGAAAATCTAGTTGCCAAAAAGCTTCCCCCATGCAATCATAGCCGTATATGCATAACATTCTTGCATTACACTTGTCTCACACACCAAGTAAGATAAAGATGAATACAGGTACAAAAGCACAAGGAATAATGAAATCATAGCTTCAATGGACAATAAACATTAAAGGATGGTCCGAAGCACTATTTATGTGTTTGACATTCTTTAACAAAGAAAAATAAACTATAGCCCAAAAATGATGCTTAACAACTAATTAATTAAATGAAGTTTCAATAACAAACATTGAATTGAGACCTCCAAAATGGAAAAGAGAACAAACTCAAACAATATAGAAAAATATAAATGAGCATAAGTGCAAGATTTTCCAATGGACTCCAAATGTATGTTCCAATATTGTGGCATTCATTGACCTTAAGATGTGTGTCCTTTCTAAACAATCCACAAGAATGGGCTTGTAAACCCTTGTCACTCAGAAATAGCAAATACTCAATGTAAGGTTCTTCAATCTTTTATATTTTCCTATGGCACAAGTATCCTCAACATGAAGAAAACATGAAGAAAACATGAAGCATTACATGACCCACTGGGAAAGGTACCCTAGCAAGGGGGTGGCTAGCAAAAGTAAGTACTCTTCTTTAATTAAAAACCATAATCTAAATAGCAAAAATGGCTAGTCCATTGTACAGCAAAGAGCTTATAGATAGAGTTTGAGCTAGGCTTGTTGTCTAGCTCTCCTAATGATTGCTATTTATCTTGTGTGTTTCTAGTCCTCATCAACATTTTCTCATTGGTTGCCATGTTGGTGGTTGCCATGTTCAAGCTTCCTAAACTGCAAAGAAAGAATATATACACTTATCATTAACCGAGCACATTCTAAACTTAGTTTAGCACATTCTTAATCGAGCACATTCTAATTTTATTTATTTTTTCCTCAATTATGCTGTTGATCAGAGAAACACCAAGGCAGTTCTAATATAAGCATCAATTAGATACATAGTCTAAAAATCATATGAGGAACCAAAAATTCTTAATTTTATGCAATACTCTTTTCATTATCACCCCATTTCCTGCTCAAGATGGCTTTAATTGAAAATTATGCCAAAATATTGAATTAACTAAGATAAACCTAGGCTACTTCAATTCAGAGAACAAACCCATGAGTGTACAAAAATAAGCATGGGATAGAAGAAACCTAATTCTTTCAAGACTTTGTATTCATTATCTAAACCTTCTTTTGATCAATTCTAACACGATTTGTGGCATTGTGGCTTATTGATGCCAACTATCTATCCAACAACTTCGATTTCCCAATTGAGTGTCATGGAGAAATCATCTTGGATGCACCAAAATGCGGTTCCAAAACTCTTATCACTCATCTTCCTCTATTGTTCCTATCATTCTTCTATCCGTAACTTTGATTTCTGCTCCATTGATGACTAAAGGCTTCACTTGACTAAGTTAAATTAATTATGACCTCCAATTGATAGCTACTAAAAATTCAACTAAAAATCCTAACATAAAAACTCGCTAAAAATTAAAAAGAGTAAATGGAGAAAATGCAGAGATTGGGGAAAAAAGAGAAAGAAACAACTTAATGAAATTGCTTTTAATGGATTAGCTCATTTGAAGAAACTAATTCAGGTCTAAGACATAGAATTAGCTCATTTAAAGACACTTATTAATGAGATTCATAAACGATATGAACACATAAAATATAACAAAACCAAAAATAAAAATTAGAGATAGACAAAAGGAAAATTAAAGATCACCTTCATGCCAAAAATTCCAAATTGAAAAAGCTTTATGTTGTTAGATTTTAGAAAATCACAATTCTCCTTAGTGTACGGCTTTGTACACAAACATCCTGTGAGACAAAATCCAATAATTAATAGAACCTATTGAAACCCATGAATTATGAAATTGATTCCATATATTTGTGTTTGTGTGGTTGAGCTAAGAAAAATTAATTCAATAACCAAAATTAAATAAAGAAAATTAATCACAATGAATGAAAAAAAAATAATTACATGACGGACTTAAGATTGAGGGATTGCAAGAAGGAAAAATTGGAGGGTGGAAATCCAAATCTATAAATGTGGTTATTTTTAATTGTCGCAAAGCTTGGTGGTGGTATGAAAACACCAATATAAAATTGAGGAAATTATGTAGGAGAAGACAAACCCAGATTGAGCGTTGTGGAAATTGAGGAAATTAAGGTAGATATCTTAAGTCAAATTGAGTGTTCAGAAAATTGAGATAAATTTCTACAAGCAATTTTTTCTTTATTTTACTTCCATTGGTTGGTAGTCTATTGTTATTAATTGCTTCTTACTTGAACATAGTTTTCACAGTAGTTCAGAGGATCGATTCTATATAGAATCGATTTGGGGTAGCAAGATTAGATCGATGGGATCGAATCATAGGATCGATGAAACTATGTTCAAGTAAAATGACTAAAATAATTATAATTATTCATATTTTATCACTTACAAGAATTTTTTCACAAAAATAAATTTTGTACTTGTGTTAAATTGTAAAAGTCAACATTATAAAATATACAATTTATATGTATTTAGGATTATTGATCCTGAGTGCATATACGATGGATATCTTGATCCCGTATTGGGACCTTAGGTTCATACAAACTCCAATTATTCACATAATATTCTATTTGTACTAATTTTGTAATGCATTGCACTTTGGAAAATGCAGTATAGGTGAATTGGTTGTGATTTTTCTTTAAGCATATCCAATAGGTTTGTTTTCTCAAATACAAATAAAGTTGCAAGCTTCATTGTTGATCCATTGATGTATCCTAGATATCTTGATCCTGTAGTTCATCCATCTAAGATGATCTAAGAATCCCTTAACTCTATCAAATTATGAATGGTTTCGTGGGCCAACAATGTGCTATGTAGCTTTGCATCCACAAGTCAAGAGAGTAAGTGAAAAGTATTTTCATATTGCAATCTCACACTCAACTCCATACAAGTGAAGAACCCACCTCACTAGCTTGCTCTCAAGCCTAGCTTACAAGCATTTCGGTTCCTACTCTACCTATTGGTGTGTCTCTCTCACAAGTTGCATCTGCTTAGCCTACAACTTGTATTGATTCTTTGAGTGTGAATAATACAAGCGTAGGGTCTTGAAGGCCCATTCCTAAACTCCTTCGTGTTTGTTGGGTTTTAGGTGTTAAGCTTGGGGCATTCAATCCACAAACTCAGCGTGTGTGGGTGTGTGTGTGGCTTACTAGCTTTGAGCCCGAGGCTTAGGCTTATTCCCGTGGTGGTGCTTTGTGAAGCACGCTAGGTGGTTAGTCTTGTGGGAAGGCTAACGTTGGCATCGGACTTTCGTCGAATACCTTGGCCACGCAAGAGCCGGGTCCTTCTGTAGTTGGGGCGTGAAAAATTTGGCCTAAATTGAGTCAGATCGCATTTGCGCAGCAAAAATCCAGTTGACAAAGTGGTAAAAAGCAAGTGATTTTGTCCGAGACACAGGATTGGCCAAAAAATTGTGCGATTTAGCTTGAATCGACTTACTCCCAAATAAAACCTTTTAACGATGCTGGAGACCTTGTAGATAAATAAATGTTTCTCTAGTTTTTCTTCTTGCATTCATCATGAATTTCTTCTTCTTTATTAGAATTCTAGCACAAGAATTCATATAAGATGGCAAAACTAAAACAAATATAAGAATCCATATAAGATGGAATGATTGAACCAGCATTTGGACAATTAATCATGAATTATTTAACCTAGATATGTGAGCTCCTTGATCAAACATTCGAATGGTAAGTAGAAAACTCGGAACCACACAAGTTTTAAGCTTTAAATGGAAACACACTCAAACAAATTAAAGAAATGTGAAAAATGTTCCAAGAGAAATTTGCTCTGCATTTACACCTACAAGTCAAATGAGACATGGTGGCTTTAGAAACCAAAGTCGCTGTCTCATAATTTCAAACTAAAGTCCTAGAGCTTTATGCCAACTTCCATCTTTAGCTAAAGCACTTGATTTACCATATCATAGTCTGAAAATACTTCCTACTCACTTTTTAACCTCGTGGATGTAGTTAAATAGCTAGAAGCCGTGACTCGTTAAAAATGAAGATCGTATGAACAATTGAGCATCAACCTAAGAATGTGCAACAAAACTGTTTTTAATTGTATTAACTTTCTGTTATGATATGTTAGCAAAATTAACATCAAAGTAACCAATGGAAGTGTGACACTAACCTGTTCAAGCATTTTAAACTAGACTCGATTACATGACCTAGGATGTTTTATCCAACTCTCTCCTCACCCTCTTTCCTTTTTGATAGGTTAAGACGACATGAAATGGGATTGGAGGAGAAGCTTTTAACTCAAGAACCCACTAACCAAAATTGCTTTAGCATTGATAAATAACTTAAATAGAAAAAGGATAAACCAACTTCCTAGAGTTCAGACTATGCATTAGAAGCTGAGATTCATCGAGGGGTTTGCATGTCAATAGTTGTGAATATCAAGCATTTCTTGTTAGCAAGAAATTTTGTTCCACGAAGCTAAATTTACAACCGATTCGAAGACTAAACATATGCAAATAAGATTAGCCACAATCTCATTTAATCGGCTTAAATTTTTAATCATTAAATCACAAATGCAAATCAATCAGAAAGAATCTTGGTTTGCATTGATATAGAAAGCTTTTGTTCAAACGTTAACCAATGTTAATGAAGAAATGGCAGATGCATTGCACAATCCTCTATGATAACCATGCACCTCGTCATCACCCCTCGAGACCAAAACGAAACACCAAAAAGGGGGAAAAAGGTAGAAACCGCAGAGGAAAAAAGCGGCAAATATGGCCTCACAATCCCTCTACATAGCCATGCACTACCATCACCTCTCCCAGCGATTGAAACAAACAACCCAAAAAAAAAAAAAAAAAAACCAGAGACAACAAGTGTGAAGGTCACCCAAAGAGTTTATGTATGCATAATCATTTTTGGCTAAACTAAAATAAACAAAAACTAAGCTCCAGCTTCATGCAGACTTTTGCTAGAAAGCACCTAAAGTAAAGTTTGAAAGGTTTATAATTAATTGGAAGCTTCTATATAGTATTTTGAGAAATTGGTTTGATGATAAGTACTTCTACTTGAACAAAACATACTTTCACTTGACAGACAAAAGCAATTTATTATCAATATATTTATCAATTTGTAATAAA